>OX392377.1:0-1231235 GCA_947623385.2 Cladonia squamosa | reverse complement strand
TTATATTAATTATTATATTAATTATTATATTAATTATTATATTAATTATTATATTAATTATTATATTAATTATTATATTAATTATTATATTAATTATTATATTAATTATTATATTAATTATTATATTAATTATTATATTAATTATTATATTAATTATTATATTAATTATTATATTAATTATTATATTAATTATTATATTAATTATTATATTAATTATTATATAGATAATACTTACTTATAATATACTATTATTATTTAACTATTCCTCTCTATCTTTATCTTTTTATAATTAGATATTTTCTAATAAGCTTCTAATTCTAATAAATTTTTTTTTACTTAGCTTATAGTAGTCGCGTTAGCTATTTTAATAAAATATAGTCTTTTCTTATTATCTTATAGAGTCTTAATCTAAGTTCTAGCTCTCTTTATATATTTATTATTAGATAGCTTAGATAGACTCTTTTTTTATTTTTCTACTATCCTTAAAATAACTTCTAAGATCTTTAAATATAAGCGCGCTAATAAAATAGTTACTAAAATTATATTATCTATAGTTATATTATATATAATTTTATTAAACTTCTTTTATTTATTATACTTATTACTAGTAGCTATAATAAATTAGTAAACTAATAATTAATTTAATAATCTAGTATACTAGAGGACTTATTAGGAAATAAATTAATTTCTCTTATAATAATATCTTCTTCTATCTTTATCTTATTCTTACTTATATATATATTTTCTAATATAATAAAAAAGATATAATCTTTAAAAATAGGTTAGTAATAATAAAATTATTAATATAATAATCGTTAAATATAGTAATAAAATACCTTTTAGTAAGCTAGTTAAGATGTTTTAAGTATTAATAGTAAGAAAATACTTATTATAAAAGTTATAGTAAAGTAAAGAAAAAATCTTAACTATAGTACTAATATGTATTAGTTTAATACTAGTATAATATTAATCTAATTTTAGTAGATATTTATCTACTTCTTATCTTATTTATTTATATTTACTTTTTATCCTATTTTACTATTATAATAATTTTAGAAAAGATCTATATATTACTAATATATACTACTATTCCTATTTCTATTAATAACTCTAATTTATTATCTTTATAATACTAATATATATAGATGCTATCTTAATAATAAACTCTTAAGATAAGATTAATATAATTATAATTTTATAATTTCTTAAATTATCTCTTTTATTCCTTAGAATATAAATTATAATTATTATATTAATTATTATATTTCTATTTCCTATACTCTAACTAGTTTTTTTAGCTTTAATTAAAGTTTTATTTTTAAATACTAATTAATTATATAGAAAAATAAAGCTCTTTATTAAAGATAGAGTTATTAATTTAAATAATTTTATTAATCTAAATAATTTAGCTATTAATCTAGATAATTTAGCTATTAATCTAGATAATTTAGCTATTAATCTAGATAATTTAGCTATTAATCTAAATAATTTAGCTATTAATAATCCTACTTTTAAGTTTACTTTCTAATAAGTTATAGATAAGACTATAAAGAAGAATAGTATAGTAGTTAAATATTAATATATTTCTTATATAATATAATATTTAAAGTATATTAATAGTATATTTATAGTTAAGTAAGAAAGAACTATAATTATTTATATAATTTAGATAATAACTATCTACTAGAATTAGATATTTTAATATAATATATTTACTCTTAACCCCTAATAATTCTATTATAATTAACTCTATACTATTAAATATAGATGAAGATAATATAATTTAACTTATTTAGAAAAGGATTATATTAACTCTAATAATATTCTATACTCTAGGTAAGTTAATTTAGTAATTAATTTAATAATTAATCTAATAATTACTTTACTTTAATATCTAAGTTTTAATTTAGAAAGAAGTCTATAACCCTATTAATTTTAAAAAGGATAGCTTTACTCTAATATATAAATAAGAGCTCTTCTAATATTATTTATAAGTTGGTAGATAATAGTTATAATAGTATATATAATATTAGAAATATATTAGAGTCTTTAAAAATTACTTCTAACTCTTATAAAAAAACCTTTTAAATTATTTATAAAATTTTAACTACTCCTAAATCTTTAATTACTTTTAAATTTTTAACTACTTCTAAAACTTTAAATATTTTTATAGCTTTAACTCTTAATATAGCTTAAGAGCTTTTTTTAGAGAGTAGCTCTTCTAATTCTAAAAAGAATAATAATAATAATAATAAGTTAAATAACTTTAATTTCTATATTTATTTATTCTACTAACTATTTATAAAGCTCCTAAATAGTAATCTAGTTTTATAAATAGGATTAAATAACTAGTTAATAAAATTAACTCTAATAATAATAATATCTTATTTAATAATTAAGAACCTAAAATAAGGAGTAATTATATTTATAAAGATAGAAACTAAAGTCTAAAAACTAATCCTAAATTCTTATATATACTTTAAGTAGGGAGGATTAAAGATTATATATAAATAAAAAAAGCTCTAGCTATAGCTAAATTATTATATAAAATATCTAAGTTATAATTATATAAAATACTTATAAAGATTAAGATAATATAATTTAAGTAAGAAACTAGAGGGGTAGATAAAAAAAAATATAGATATAAATCTAATAGTAAGTATTTAATAATTAATCTAATAATTAATATAATAATTAAACTAATTATCACTATAGCGCGTATATTAATAGAGATTAAATATTATTAAAAGAGTTTTAATTTTTTAATTCTAAAGACGCCTTTCTAATATTTAGTCTATAAAGTTTAAGAGTAAATAAATAATAGGCTTATATATCGCTAGTAAAAATTAGTAATATTAATATTTTAAGAAGTCTCTAAAGCTCTTCTAATTAGAGAATTTAAGTATATTAACCCTCTCTATCTATATAAAGCTTTTAAATAACTAATAGATTAATAGTAACTAATATATTAATTATTTATACTAAATATATAACTATTTAAAAAAAGGATATAAAATTAATAGAATATCTATATAAAGTATTTATAGATTAAAGTAAAAAAGATTTAAACTCTATTAAATAATAAAACTAATATATATAGGCTTTTTTAAAGGGCTTTAACCCTAAGACTATAGATAATAAGTAATAGCTTAGTATTAATATCTTAAATAGAAACTTAATTAAAAGCTCTCTTCTTCTAATTATTATATTAATTATTATATTATCTAATAACCCTATTATAAAGCTTAGTATATTAGTTAGATTAGTTAAATTTAATTTAAAAATCTATTAAAAAAAACCTAACCTAACTTAAACCCAACGTATTAGGTTAGGTTTAGGTTAGGTTTTAAATTAAATTAGAAAAATCTTAACCTAATCTAACCTATTACGCGGCGTAGGACTTTTATAATTAGTACTTAAAATAAATCTTATTAGAACTCTCTTTTTAAAATAAGTTTCTATATTTTATATATTTATTAGGTAATTTTATATAAGTAGTATTACTAATAGTAGTAACTTAACTCTATAATACTATTATATTTTCTTTTTAAAAATTATTCTTTATTTCCTCTACCGTTTATATAATAATACTAGGATATAAATATTTCTATATTTAAAAAACTTAGTTTAGAGTATTATCCTTAAATATTAGTATACTAGAATTTTATTCTATTAATAGATTAACTTTTTATAATTAGAAGACTTTAAGAGTAATATTATCTACTCCTTCCTTTAATATTAAGTAGAAGCTATACTTCTTATATTATCTCCCTATTTATAAATTAATAGACTTAGTTATTTAATCTATCTTTCTAATTATAAAATAGTTAAAGTTTATTAATATATATAGTATATATTATATAGTTAGGATTCTATACTTTAATATAAAGTTAAAATTAATTAGATCTTTATTTAATCTATTATTAATAATTACTTAGATTTAATATTCTATAATTTTTATCTAAAACCTAAATTAGATATCCCCTTATAATTTAATTATAGTAATTTATTTAGTTTTTAAATAAATTCTACTAATTAGTCTACTTACTAGGGAATTTTTTAATTTTTTAAATCCTCCTCTCTATTTAATTCTAGAATAGTAGCTAGTCTATCTAAAAATTTAATATCTAAGATTAGTTTTTCCTATAATAATAAGGTCTTAATATTATTTATAAATATTTAAGTCTTATTCTATATATACTAAGGTATAAGACGTTTATCTAATAATAAAATTAATCTATCTTTTAGGAACCTAAATCCCTTAGGGGTATATATATAAACTATATTTAATAGATTTATATAACTATCCCCTTTTAATATCTATTTAACTTTAATAGTAACTAGCGCTTTAATTATTATTAGTTTACTTATCTTATTATAAGTAATCTCTCTAGCTACTATCTTAAAGATTCCTTTAAATTTTTCTATTAGTACTAGCTTTTATATATTATTTAGAAGAAGGATTATCTTATATATATTTAGTAATTTAATTAATATATTTATAAGTTATTTTATAGATATTTTAATTACCTAATCTTCTACCTTTTTTAGCTTATAATAGAGATCTATTACCTACTCTTCTATATAATATACTTATTATTCCTAGATATTTACTATTTTTTTTTAGATTTAAACTATAATATAGTATTATACTTATAATTCCTCTAAATTATTATTTAATTCTTTAAAGAGTAAAACTTTACTACTTAAAGCTTTATTTAAAGATAGTTATTTAATCTACTTCTAATTTAAAGAATTATATACCTCCTTATTTATAACTATTATTTAAAACTTATCTTTTAAATATACTTTTAGCTTTTTAAGAAAATAACTACTTTCTTCTTTCTTATTTTAGTAGGTTTAGTATTAATTATTATAATATATAGTCTAGGATAGACTATTATACCTAACTTTTTTTTTAACTTAATTAAATATATCTCCTTATTTAGAGTCTATTATAATTAGTTTTAAAATATTTATAACTTAGATAACTTCTTAAAAGGGGTTATTTCTTTCTTTTATAATAACTATCTATTCTTATTATAAGTATTTATTCTTATAGTATCCTTTCTTATAGTAGTTATAATACTTTATTTATAATAAGTCCCTAATCTTCTTTTTTTTTTTAGTTTTATAGGGAGGTTTCTAGTCTACTATTAAAATATTTTCTTACCTACTAAACTTATTTTCTAAATTAGAAGTCTTCTATTTTATTTTTCTTTTATATAATCTATTATCTATAGTATAGGTTATTTAAATAAGTATAAATATATTTTAAGACTATAATATTTTTACTAGTTTATTCTTAACTTCCTTATTTAACCTATTATAATATACTACTATCTTAATAATAGTATTTTATTAAATCTTTATTAATAAAGCTTAGAACTTAGCTATATATTTAATTATAAACCTTTTCTAATAAAGATAGATTATTTTCCTCTTTATTTTTTATTTCTTAATATTATTCTTAAATAGCACTTTAAGAATCTCCTTAATATAATTATATATATTAGAGAACTTAGTAATATTATCTAATATATATTAAAGGTCTTAAAGTTTAATATATTTATTAAGTTAAAGGGAGAGTACTAATACTATATCTCTCTTTAAATAAAAAAAATAAAATAAGTTTTATTCTTCTAATATAATAAATAATAAAGAGTAAAATACTATATATAATTCTATTTATTATATATAGCTATTAAGGATCTCTTTTTTATTAAAGAATTTAATAAAAGCTAAGACCTTAAATCCTCTTCTAAAAATTATTTAAATATTTAAGTTATCCTACTAGGCCGTCTTTATAGTTTTTATAAAAAAGTATTAATAATCTCCTATAATAGAACTAGAAGTACTTATTTTAAATAGAGTAAAGTATAGTATTTAAAGTATAATAAAGAGGTTTAACTCCTTAGGGGTATAAATAGATATAAGTAAAATTAAGTAAGTTAAGTATTTATTAGCTATAAACTCCTCTCTATTATATAAGTTAAATATAAAAAAGAAAAGTCTAGTAGTAGGAAGACTATCCCTTATATATTCTTTAAAATTATATTAAGGCTTAATATAATTCTTTAAAATTAAATATTAATTCTACTTAATCTTAAAAAGGTTTAATTATAATTAAGTATTAATTATACTTAATTCTAAAGTTATACTCTAAACTATATCTAGCCTATATAGTCTCTAGCCCTAATCTTAACTTATTATAAGTTAGCTTATAATAATATAATAATAACTAGTACTATATAGAATAGGTAGTAAGCTAGGATAAAATTATCTAAATAAGCTTTATCTAAGTATATAAATTATATATATAGAATAGCGTTGTATAGCTGTTAATAATAGAGTAAAAATTTTCTACTTTAGAGATAATATTCTAGCGCTAGTATTATACTATAGAATAGAAATTTTCACCCTTATATATAATATTAACTAGCGCTGTATAGAATATCTACTAAGCTAGAATAGAATTATCTAAGTAAGCTCTATTTAAGTATCTAAATTATATATATAAAACAGTTATGGTTAATATTATATATAGGGGTAAAAATTTTAATTTTACACTATAGTAGTAGGGCTAATTACCCCTAAGTATATCTTATAGTAGATTTTTACCCTATTATTAATAACTATATAGTATTATTCTATATATATAATTTATATACTTAGATAGAGTTTATTTAGATAATTCTATTCTAGCTTACTACTTATTCTATATAATACTAGTTACTATTATATATAAGAGTAAAAATTTTAATTATTTAATATAATACTAGCGCGAATATCTCTAAATATTTATATTAACTATAATAGCAGCTATGCAGCGCTGTTCTATATATATAATTTATATACTCTTATAGAGCTTGATTAGGGTATTTAATTACTACTTTAAAGAAGCTCTATACAGCGCTGGGTGGCATGTTATTAAGAGTCTACCTATTTTACGGATTTGAAAAAAAAATTCCTGCCCACTAGCTCCCGAGCGCCAAAGGAATCGCAAACTACTATATCAGCATAATTAGATAAGACTTACATCTTGAACATGACATTAGAGATGATCGGCTGATACTTTGAGAGGAGACTTATTGGCTATTAAATAGAAGTCTATATCTAAGGCTAGACATACTTTAAAACAGAATGAAGCATAAGCCATGCATATAACGAAGATATCTAAGTTGAATTCAATTACTTATAAAGCTCCTCTAGAGCAGCAGATATTTTTATCATACACGTGTTAAGTGCGAAAAAGGTATAATCCAGGGTTAGGAACCCCTAGCGCTACTATTTCCAAGGGTATTATTAGGATCGACTTATCAAGTATTAGCTTCATATGCATGACTTATGCTCCATACTCTTACACCTCAATCGTCAGATTTCCGCTTCCCTCCATCCCCCTCGCCAGACCTCTCCCCAACTACATCCCCGAGGATCTGCACCGGCTTCTTTGTATCCTCCTTATCCTGCCTCGCCCTCCACTTCCTTCCCTCCATACTCAGCTCTCTCAACCTCCGCAGAAAACCATTGAGTCTCTCCTCATCATTCTTCGTTTCCATTTTATCATGTTTCTTCTTTCGGCGGGCCTGACAGGCTTTATATAGCGCCCGTGCTCGGGTTTTGGTATCTACTTCGGTGAGCGAGTACTCAATTGACCATTCATCTCTGGCTGTGAGGTGCGAGGGTCGTAGGACGAATTTGCCATTGACTTTGTTGCGGATAGTGAGAGTCATGGCGAGTATATCTGGATTTTGGGAGGCGGCGGCGTCTGTGTAAGAGACTTCCTCTGTCACCTTGTTGAGGAAAGCTTTGTCGGCTTTGATTGGAAAGTCACCTGAACTAGCAGACGCACGCTCCTGTTCGTTTCCATCAGTCTGGAGCTCTTCGTTTCCTTGGCCTCCGGCCTGATCTTTATCTGCTGCACTGGCGCTCTGATCATCCGCCTGGCTATCCTCTTGTCCGATGCCGGTTCTTTCTTCCTCCCCGGTTTCTTTCTCACCATCATTCCCCTTTAGCTCTTTCTGTCCGTCGCTCTCGGAGGCCTCGTGGAGCTCCTCGCTCTCCCCTTCGTTATCATCTTCTGATTCCTCAAGTGACTCTTCATCTAGATCCTGCTCCTCATCTGCTTCGTCGATGGATTCTTCAAGCTTCTCTCCGTCGGCTTCCTCATCTTCTTCGCTATCCACCAACTCGTCGTCCTCATCGTCCTCATTTTCAGCAGCTGCAGCGGTCGCCCCGTCACCTTCCCGAGCTTTCTCCCTAATACCATATAAATCGTCTTCTCCAGAGGTACCCCTCTCATTGGATGCTACCCGGGCGTTCTCCGAAGCGTCGTATTCTACGTCTTCTCCGTCTGCCTCCTCAATGGACAATTCGTCCTTGTCCATCGTCTCTCGCACATCAGCTTGAATATTTTCCCATTTAGAATCATCCTCCTCTGTTTCCTGCGACTCAGCCTCGTCGAGTGTTAGGCCGAATAACTTGCGTTCGAATTCTTTGATCTTGGCCTCATTGTGAGACTGAATCTCGGCCACCTGCTCTTCAGTCACAGGCTCAGCGAAGATGTACATGAAGGGGGTGGATGCCTCCCGAGTCTCGAAATGAAGGCGGATAGACTAGTCGCATTAGCAACAAGAAGGAATGACGATAGAGTTGACTTACTGTCTCAGGGAATTTTTCTGTTGCTTTATCAAGAATCTTATTGAGAAGGTCTAGACCCAATTTGAATTCCTGATTTCCTAGTGTTGTGTCCCATTGACCATGAATTGTCGAGTCCATCTCTGATAGACTTATGTACTGAAACCCGAAAATTCTTTCCACATTGTGAAAAGCGACAAAGATACCGTCCATCCTGCCCATTCTTACCTGCATAGAGTACTTGAGGAAAGCTGCGCGGATCATGTCATAGTATTCACGCTCATATGATTCGAACTCGCCTTGCCTGCTTTTGATCTCATAGCCAACTCCATGTTCATAATTTTCCACATCCATACGGATGGATATTACTGCTCTTGTTTTCAGATCAAACATACCCGTACCTGGTAAGCGCGGGTCGTGCGCGTCGAGCTGTGAGCGCATCAAAAAGTCGCCCATAGTAGAATAGTGGAAGGTCTCGGGCGCCAATTGCTCCTCATCAGTCACTTGATCGGGATTTGATTTGCGGTATCTTTCGAAGTCATCGGTACTCAACGTGAGTAGTTTCTCCATTGATTTGCCAAGCATACTCAAAACGTTTGCTGAATCGAACTGCTTATCGGCATCTATAGCATAAGCTCCGTCCTTCCAACGAAGGAAAACCGCTGATGGTATACGTGACATTTCTGTGAAATTCGGCTGGGGTGGCGTAGGAAAGGCTTTGGACAGCATCGATGTGTTGATGGACCGCCACTGGGAGAGGAGGAAATGGAAATGTGCCAAAACAGCTGTCATACTGGAGGTCGATCCCATATAACGCTTGCCGTGCTCTTTCGCGATGCGCTTGAGTGATTCATCTCTCGAGGATGTGATGTATTCTTTTAAGGAGCTGAAATCAAATTCGGCAACAGGCATAATCTTTTGAAGATATGGATCGAAATTATACACTCGCGATCTATGGTCTTGAAGCTGGTAGATACCCGGACTGACAAAATATTAGTATATGTCTATAGAAGCAACACATCGGGAGCTCACTTGAATAGAACTCTCTCCAGGCCATACGACAGCTGCGGTACAGGAGCCTGGTCAACAGTAATGGCTGGAAACAATTAGCTTTAGTCGAGAATATATCGACGGCGGTCTCACGTAGTATCTTGAGCTTAGTCGCATCGGCCTTTTCTATGTTATTTCTTCTCTTAGTAGAGCCGCCGATCAATGAATCTTTCAGCGAATCGAACCCTGGAGTTTTAGAGATTTTCGAAGCAGGTTCTTTCCGCTTCGGCGACGAGATCCCTTTTACGTTTCGAACCACAAGCCCAGGTATCTTTCGTGGAACATTAGGCTCTTTGGCATTCAGCTTTCTGACTTTTGCCTTTAGTATAACACCAGACTCTTTTGCATTTACCCTCCTGACTTTTCCCTTTACCAGCGTAGGCTCGATTGCCTTGGCTAGTTCTGCTTTCCGTTCGGTCTCTGATAGACGGTCAGCCTTCCTAGAGGTAGACTTCAGAGTGCTATCGCGAGTGCTTTCTTCTTTGGCTTGTAATTTCGCTTCCTTTTCCTTTTTGTTTTTGACTCGAGACTTTGCCCTCCTTGATCGCCTTGACTTTCCATCCGATTTGACAGTCGTTTTTGCAATCGAGTTCTGCTCTGAAGGCCCCTCGGCTGCCTTCAATTTTGCCGTGCTTGTGGGCGCTTGTTCACTCTCTGCAATGAGTTCACGTAGTTCGTCTTTGAGCTGCGCAGCAAGCAGATAATTATGATGTTGGGCCACAGAATTTTGTTGAAGCTTTTCCTGTGTGGCATCTATACTAGGCGTTGCCTGATGCAATCCTTTGGGAGTTTGCTGCCAAACAGTCAGCCATGGTTCTCCAGCAGTCCAGCGCGGCTATCATAGCATTGAGAGCAAATTCGGAAACTGACATTGGCTTCTGCAGTAGATCCGGCCGCGAGATCTTGGGTGCTGCCATCCTTGGTCTCCCTGTTCTTGCCTCCATTTTCACCTTCGCCTCGTACAAATCCTTGGATTATGTCCCTGATTCGCGACCGCGATGCCGAAGTGGGACTATCCAACTTCCCCACAGGCTCTTGTGACAATTCTGACTTTTTAGTACCCTCATTGTTGCCTTTTAGGGTGGTGTATTTATATGTTCTAGTCCGTCCTCCCTCGACACGAGCAATTTGCCGTCGGCACGATAGGCAGACAAATGGTTGACTTGGCGAAAGCAAACCTCTCAAAACCCTTGCACTCATCCAGGGGCCAACAGGCCTCTATGCCAAGAGGGATTTGTACTTATATGATGTGGTTGCTCCAGCTGTTTCGTCAACATAGCCTGGCGCCAAAACTTTTTTTTGACAGGGATCTTGACCGGCGGCTATCCTGCAGGGATTAGCTGTTCTAACGGAACGCTACTCCAGCCTTTCCAACTACCTTAAAGACTACTCTATTACTGCTCCTTTCACATCTTCTTTCAACATTCTTTGAGGAGCTGCCAGTCGCGCATGCTTGATACGCCTAGGTCTACGAGATGAGTAGTCATAGACTTTTCCGCTTCCCCAAGCCTGAGTGGCTCAACGGTCCGAATACACGGACAGCAGGCGTCTACCTTGCAGGCGCACTGGTAAGCTCCCCAGATATCTCAGAATGATACGGACATGGGCTCAAAACTTGCTATTAGTTCTCGCTCGGATTCTTCTTCTTTATCGACGCCTCAACCTATTCCAAGTCGTCCCTAAACGGGTCAACTGTCCACATCAAGTTCGTAGACTGGATACCTGGCATCTGCTCGGCCTTGGGAATGCTCGTCATCAACTCAATAGAGAAAACAAGATTAAGCGCAGACAGCTATAGCTACTCTGGTACTGGAGTCGCCTGGAAGGCGAGGCTGGTCCTGTTTCTGGGCTTCGCCCTCATGGCTGGCGGCCTCGCCGGCTCTGTTGTGAGTGGACTGGGGAAGCTGGCAATCAGGACTCCGTGGTTGACAGAATGATTACAGGCAGTCATGGTACTTAAGTACATTGTGCCGGGATATCCCACGCCGACATTGTACTTTGGAGTAGCTAACGTTATCGCTAATGGTTTGATCATGTTTAGGTACGCATTTCTCCCAACCTCAGGCACGCCCCTTCGACTATAGCAGCGCTAACATTGCACAGTTCTGTCGTACTTTGGGTTTCGCAGAATATGGAGGATGACTACACGTACAATTTGGCGCTATGATTGGATTTATTGAATCCAGAGACATGTACAATATTCATGACGTGGGCAAATTCAGGAGCGGCGGCGTGAAGCATGTCAAGACAACTTAACCCATTTCCCAATATATACATTTCGCAAGAGTCGATTTGCATCGGGGCTTCATAGAATTCTTTCCCAACCTGGGTCCAATTGTAAAGAAAGTGCTTGCTGACCTTCATTGCTCTAGTCTATTAACCTTGGATCATCTTATTCGATAACACGGCATAAAACACTTGGCAGTTACACCATCAGCACGACAGTATCAATGGATACAATGACTGGGCTTTACAACCTCCGCTATCTCCGTTCTCCACAGATACCTCATGTACTACCATCTATTCCAGGCGCCTGAAACATTTACAATTATCAAAATACCCATGGAGGGAGCTCTAGAAATGTTTGTCCCTTCCCAAATATTACCGACGAAGGGAGCGAGGAAGCTGGCGGAGGGGATAGTCGAGGAATATTACGTGGGATGAGTACGTGAGGGTGCCGTTGGGGAATTGTGAGGGCTTAGATGAAGCGAGGTTGGGTACAAGATGGTATATGGTCGAGGAGTTAGCATACATAAGCTCGGTTTTCTGGCCGGTTCTGGGGTTGGAGGGGATTGAGTTGCAGACTGGAGAGCGGATTGCAATTGCGCCTGCGATAGGGTCGTTCGGTGGCTCGGTAATGGTTTGTGCCTTGGCTATATGGGCGACTTCTGTAGGGATCGGAGCGATGAGGGAAGGTTGCAGAGGTTGAGGGAGGATGTAGAGGGAGGGTGGACATCGCGAGGATGGGATACGGATGTGTGAGACGGTGGTTGCCTTTTTGAACGTTAGTCCGCATGAGGAGCTGGGGTTGAGGCATGTAAAGAGTGGGATTGTTGTGTTGATCAGGGAGGAAGGGTTAATTTAATGAGGGGGCTGAGGGGAGATGTGGCGCTTCCGCATGGGCTTGTCATGAGGTCGGGCTTGTGGTTGAAGGGGAAATGGATGTATTAGCTGGAGGATGTTAGGGCGTTGATTCAGATGGTTGAGGTGGGAGTGCGTCAGTGCCTTTGGGGAATTCGCGTTGCAGGAGCGGGATGATGCATTGACTACGGCAGAGAAGGGCGTTGTGTTGGTTGGAGCTGTCTTTGGGCCGTATGGATGATCTGAGGAATGGCCTTAACATTGTAAGGAGGATTCTATCCTAGTGAACCAAGCCTTCGCAAAACTGTCGAGGTAGGCTTGTGCAAGGCACATAAGAGGCATTGTGTACAACGTGGACATCCCCGACATCTCTTCTTTCGTTTGGCATGCGGATCCATGTGAATCAATCTAAGCTAATAATACATGACCATACGGTCTAGGAAATCAACTTAGGCTGAGTGTACACATAAGTCTTTCCATCTTCGTCTTCTCTAAGCATATTGACATACAGCTTCAACCGCTTGTATCTTCTCTTACCGCCAAAAACGCCCCCTAAGAAGACAAGTAACGAAAGAGATTGAAGTACAAGAACACGTCCATTTCCTACTCTTGCGCAAGGCCGTTGTCTCCATCCTCATATATCTTAACAACGTTGTCTCTGTCGATCCGAGAGGCTTCTAGACCATCTTTCCGAAAATGAGCAAAGTTTGCTTTGCCGGCTATCAACATCTGTCTCACCGAGCGAAATGTCTCATGCAGGACCATATGGGTGGTCAAGAGGCCTTCTTCCTCTACTGTGCCATCATCATGGATGATTATGTGGACTTTCCCATCTCCGCCTTCTGCGTGATGGATGACCACCCAACGTCGTATGACTTCGACTGTTCGGACTCCAGATAACATCATCAGGGGGCTTAGCATACGGCGTAGTGGCTCTAGCTTGGTCGGATCGATGATACTGGTGGCGTGGTCCTTGGGGCTGCCAGCCCTTGGGAGCTTTGGCACGGGGCGACTTACTGACCCTTGCGCGTCTAGGTTGAGCTTGATCTTGAACTTAAATCCGCAACGATCGAAGGCATGCTTGACGTCCTCTCCAGGAGATGCGTGTCCATGCAAGCTCATTTCTAAGGTCAACGTTTGCAACTGTGGGAAGAAGATATGTTGTATCTCCGAGAAGCTTAGTAGGGTTTGCCGGAACATCTCACATTGTGCTTTCAGATCAAGAGTATGTCTCCGAAGTCTGTGAGGGTCGTGTCGAACGTGATGAAGCCACAAGGCTCTAGGACTTGAGTTCTGAAGGTCCGTGATCGTACCCAAATCAACGTATGCTAAAGGAGAAATACAGATCTGCATCGTAAGGTGTTTGAAATGCTTCATTAGTGGCTTTTTATGGAGTTTCATAAGCATCTGTCGCGTCTCGAGTTCCAGAGGGTTCGGGTATCTCTCTAAATCGTCCCTCAACCTAGGCCTATGTAATTCCCAGGCATTCACGCGGAAGAATAGATCGACCACCTCACAGTGGACTTGCCTGCAGATGGTTGAGTAGAGTCGGATCCATTTGAACTGCTCCCTGCAGCCGATAGGACCAGCCCTCGGTCTGCCTGTGCAGGAAGCGCTGGTACATTTGAAGTGGGACTTCCGATCTGACAAATGCGAGTCTAACGTCACAATCCGCTCATGTATCTGTAAACGTCAGGGATCGAAACTTGCCTCGTATAAATTAACAGCCGTTAAGTGTACATACATTGTCTCTAATCTCCCTTGGCAGGTCCAGGAATCGGAAAACATCCGGCTCTTGTGTGTTACCCGAGGGCTCCAGCTCCATGATATCGATAATTCCTTGGCTGGCTATATCATCTAGCACAATTTCTGCGTTCTCATACTTGTCGGCGGCAGTCAATCCCTTTTCTTGATCTTCGTGTCCAGCTTTTCCATTGATATACTCATCATCGATGTCTAACATCTCTATATCATGCTTCGAACCCCTCCTTACCACATAGCTCTCAGAATTCATAGTGGGCAGACCTTGGTATACCAACTCTCAACCCTCTTTCCGATTGATCTGGAGTCTGTCAGTCCAGAAGAATGTCAGCATGAACCACATTACAATTCATGGAAAGTTTGTACTCACTGATGAATAAGGTGCGCCTCCACCGGCTACAGCCGGAGTTAGAAGTGGACAGGTGTTGTCGCTTTGGAGGTGATCCAGGGGAAGCTGAACACTATTCAAACTTTCGTATATTGTTTGGGAGATAGAAGATATTACATGAACAGTAATGATGGAAAAGCAGTGCTTAAAACCCTGGCAAAACCTGTCTTACGTTTGCTTGTGTTGCCCACGCCTGCTAGAAGTGTCAGGTGCAACTTCAAGTGAATGATCCATTCCTCTGTCATGACTCGGCTGAGCCACTTCGTCCTTCACTTGTTGAACGATGTAGGACACCGGCATTGTCACTTTATTGGGGTGACACTTTCGGGGCAGGAGCACTTTCGGATGGTGGCTAAAAGAACACATGGCAATTGGGGGTTAGAATGATCACAGAATTCTACAAATTGTTGAAAGCACGTGAAAATTTTGAAGCATTGCGTTTCAATATCCAGGAAATCGGAGGGCAAGAAAATATGGTACGATGTTTGACAAGCTTTTGGTGGGACTTCACATAAATTAGTAAATTTCCTCATCCCGCTGAACTTGTCAACGTGATTCAATGCGCGTATCAACGACTTGTGCAGTCGACAATAATGAATGCTGCTGCTACGTCTCGCGAGCGATTCATAAGATCACAATATGCAGTAATTTTCGAACGGAGCGATAGTGATAAACAGTAATGCAAGTTCTAGAAGTAGGTCGTTCTGTAAGTGCTTCGGAGCCGTTGGGAAAAGCTCTTTAGCATGGTTATGACGTATCACTGCCGTTCTTTGTCATCATGCCCGGTCATCGGTGCGATAATGAATGGAGCTTGCGTGCTCCTAGGGATCGATGCCACTGTGCGGGTCAAGGTAATGTCGCGTATGTTGTACGGATGTGGAAGGTGAAAACAGACTGACCAGTCACTTCGGTGCCGATAGCTGCATGTAGCTTCCTCTTAGCCTGCCGAGCTCTGATAAGGGTGCACTATTCTAGGGCTGGGACTTGCCGCATCCCGCCTGGAGCTCTGGACAAGCGAGCCAAGCATGCGATATCTGATGTAAGATACCTTGGCAGGACCGACCACACCAATCTCGCAGTGAAAATTGATGATCAAGTAACCTTATCGACGAACTTCGTCAATTATTGCCGGGCCAATAATCATGGATAAAGCTCAAGCTCCCCCACCCTGTCAATGCAGGTACCACGGTAAAGGTCCCTGCGCACTTAGAGATCCTGAAAATTCATTCTTCAACACCCACAAGACTTACCAAGATGCTCTCTTTCCTTGCCATTATTCAGGTTCTGGCCGCAATTGCACTCGTCCCTCTGGCTTCTTCAAAGCCTTGGGGCACCCTTGAAGCAAGATGGTCAAATACGACAAAAATCAAGCCTAAGGTGTTCATTATTGACATGTTTCCCCCGGAAGGCGAGGCATGGTACGGAATTCCAGAATTCAATCTGCTCGCAAAGAATATAACTGTGCCGGGAATATCGCCATTATACCCTGATGTCCACTGTACCTCCGATGAGGAAGTATGTCAGATTGTGACAGGCGAGGCTGGTTCGTGATACTTCTCTATGCTACCTGTTCAATGGCTTAAACTTTTCCAGAGATCAATGCTGCCAATAGTATCAACGCTTTAACCTTCTCCAGCTTGTTTGACTTTACGACCACCTATTTCATGATAGCTGGAATTGCTGGCATCAACCCGAAGGTGGCCACACTGGGCTCGGTCGCTTTCGCAAAGTACGCCGTGCAAGTTGCTTTACAATATGAATTCGATGCCCGCGAAATTCCAGCAAACTTCACCACAGGGTAAGCCGCAAAGTCTGTTGAAATAAGTTCCGTTGACCAATAACGGCAGGTATGTCCCTCAAGGGAGTACCTTTCCCACCGAATATCCCCAGTCGATCTACGGCACCGAAGTCTTCGAGGTAAATGATGCCCTGCGCCAACTCGCCATTGGTTTCGCACAAACTGCCACATTGAATGACTCGTCCGCTGCAATGGCATACCGAGCGAACTACGCATCAACTGCAGCGTACACGCCCGGCAGCGAACCTCCCAGTGTGCTCGGATGTGACGTGGCTACCTCGGACGTCTACTTCAGTGGTGCTTTACTGGGGGAAACATTTGAGAATACTACAAAGCTATTTACGAATGGAAGCGGCGTCTATTGTACCACAGCCCAAGAGGATAATGGCACCCTCGAGGCTCTCCTCCGTGGGGCGCTCGCCAACCTTACGGATTTCAGTCGCATTATTGTCATGCGCACCGCCTCGGACTTTGACCGCCCTTATATTGGAGAGTCGGACAACGTTGCGGACGCGAACATTTTCAACCTTTTTTACGCAAATCAGGGCGGCTTCGAGCCTGCTCTCATGAACATATACCTCGCTGGTGTGAAGGTTGTGGAAGGCATTCTCAATGAGTGGGATACTACTTTCGAGAAGGGTATCAAAGCACCTAACTATATTGGGGACATCTTTGGTAGCCTGGGAGGAACGCCAGATTTTGGCCTCGAATCATATTTCAATGACAACCCTGTGACGAAGCGGAGCGCCAAGGGTTTAGGAAGGAACGCAAAGAGATATGCTACGAAAGCGTAAAAACTCTCTAGCAAGTGAAAGACTTGGGAAAAGTGCTTCGCCCAATAATGTTAAGTAATGCAGTGAAAGAGTATATGAAAGAAAAGCGCCAACACCACTTCATGTTAACGTTGTTAACAGATTCGTTTCATATCTGCGCTTTGATTAATAACATGATATGATCAGACGATCCTAGTTTCTAATTGAGACTTCCCTTGCTTAGCAACATTCGCCGCTTCATGGAATTAGATAGTAGAGTATGCAATGAGCGGTAACAGTCAGGGCCCGAATATCGCAATAACAGCTTTTTCACGAAAGCTAGTCCATATACAGACATTATTGAGTACCTACTAGATTATTACCTATTATCTTATCTTAGCTCCCGCGGCCTGACCACGAATTCACTCTTATTCCTGGCTTGTTGCTGCATCTGTTTACCTCACTGAAGGTATTGGCATGCCGGGAATATCAGCTTGATCCAGCTCTTCCGTGACGCAATATGCATCCACGAGCATATCTGCTCCCCTGCTGGGACCATAGTATGCGGGTTGCTGCATGGATTAGCTACACGAGCTATATTCGGTTCGCGTAAGGTAAACGATTCACTCAAACTCTATCATACATACTTGCGAGGACTTCTTGTCGTCATATGTAGGTGACAATGAGTGCTAGCAGTCCAGCAAATATCATTATTGCATACCTTGGGCCTCCAGCATCTTACACTCATCAGGTAGCATTTCTCCTCAATCTCTCAAAAAAACCACTCTGACGCAGTACAGGCCACTGTGGACTCATTTCGAGCTCCCAAATACACTCTAAGAGATGAGCTTTCGATTCGAGGTAGTCTCACTAGATAGCGATCCGTTCCATCGTACTTAGGCTTTTCTAGATGTTTTCGACGCTGTCCAGTCGTCTTCTGCCTCTTTCGGCGTTGTCCCCTTCGAAAACTCATCAAATGGGGCTGTCTTGTATACACTAGACCTCCTTATCGATCGTGAAGAAGCCTTTCCTGACATTCATATATGTGGAGAGGCTTTCATGGATGTTCAGCATTGTCTACTTGGCTACGTTTCAAACTCCTTCTCTTCGGATAACAAGGATTTGCAATCGTCCGGGTCTTCTGGGAGTGCAACCCCTACCTCAAGCATACCATTCCCAAAAGAGCCCCGTTCAAAACCGATGACAGACCTACGGCACGTCAAACGTATCTATAGTCATCCTCAGGCATTTGGACAATGTGAAGCTTTCTTGTCCACATATCTTAAGGGCGTCGAGCGCCACGAAGTCTCTTCTACCTCCAAAGCTGCAACAATCGTGGCAGAGGACAAAGACAAGTCAGGCGCTGAGGCTGCCATCTCCAGCCGTCTTGCCGCCGATGTCCATCACTTGGCTGTCCTCGCCAAAGGCGTCCAAGATGTGGAAGATAATACCACCAGATTCTTGATCATCCAGAGAGGACCCGTTCGCCATGAGATCCAAAACCTACTCCCGGAAAAGTTCCAGATAACAAACAGGTTCCTACCAAAGAAGAAGGCCCTCATCGCATTCAATATTGATCATGGCACGCAGGGCGCTCTGGCGAATGCACTGCTGGTGTTTAAGAAACACTCCTTTAACCTTACGAGCATCAACAGCAGACCGAGCAGAATTCGCCCCTGGCACTACATATTTCTTGTGGAGGTCGAAGGGGAGAAGGAATTCGACGATCCCGATTTGTTACATCTGGCATTGCAGGAATTGGATACGGTGACAGAGGGAAACAAATGGCTTGGATGCTGGGTCGACAGGTTTGGCGTAAACGTAGGCCAGTAATATATGTCTAGTTCGGTGATTAAGCCTAGCTGCCCAATGTGACAGATGCATCACAATGATAGCAGCTATGATTGGAGGATGCGTTGCGCCCATACCAGCACTTATCTGAGCCCCACAAAAGATCTGTGAATTATTGAGCTATGTATTAATTTGCACCCGATGATCAACCGGTAGACACCCGGAAAATCAATTTAAATCTCTAATCTCGCCACCAAAGCCACTACGTACATCATGGACGCATTACACCTCCAATCAGCATGGGGTCGGGACCCGAATTTGCAACTGATGATCACCCGAATCACCAGGCCAGGAATCCCTGGATCCGAATCACGGAAGAGGAATTGCATGGTGGGGTGGGCCGAGGAAATACTCCCCCCACAAATGTCGGTCAAGCATCTGGAGGCTCGTGCATAGATCGAGATTTAATATATAATTCATGAATGCCATGTTTTGACCATCTGATTCTTGTTCACACAATGGCGGACATTGATGTTGAAGATGTGCTTGCACAACTAACACTCGAAGAAAAAGCGTCACTTACAGCAGGTCAGTGATATCCATTGCTCATGTTCCATTAATTAACAAATTCACAGGCAGAGATTTCTGGCACACTGCATCAATACCGCGACTTGGGGTACCTTCAATACGCACATCCGATGGACCTAATGGCGTACGAGGTACTCAAAGTTTTAATGGCACCCCAGCAGCGTGCCTACCCTGTGCAACAGCACTCGGAGCAACTTTCGACGTCGACCTTCTTCACTCTGTAGGAAGATTCCTAGGCCAAGAGTCAAAGGCCAAAGGCGCACACATACTCCTGGGACCAACCATCAATATCCAGCGTTCCCCCCTCGGTGGTCGTGGCTTTGAGTCATTCTCAGAAGATCCGTTTCTGTCAGGCACATTGGCTGGTGAATACTGTAAAGGAGTGCAAGAAGAAGACGTTATACCTACACCTAAGCATTTCGTTTGCAACGACCAAGAGCATGAGCGGTTGGCTGTCAACAGTATTGTTACGGAGAGGGCGTTGCGCGAGATATATCTCATGCCGTTCATGCTAGCCATCAAGAGGGCGAGGCCAGCGGCGGTCATGACTGCGTATAATAAGGTCAATGGAATACACGTGGCTGAAAATTCGACGATAATAGATATTCTGCGTAAGGATTGGAAATGGGAAGGCTTATTGATGAGCGACTGGTAATCCCCTCAAGAAAAATAGACATGAATGTGTTGCTTACGCATCATAGGTACGGCACCTATAGCACCTCTAGAGCTATAAATGCAGGCTTAGATCTGGAGATGCCTGGCCCGACGAAGTGGCGCGGTAAAGCACTTTGTCATGCTGTGACATCGAATAAGATCCGGCCACATATACTGGATGAACGTGTACGTTCAGTACTCAATGCTGTCAAGCTAGCGAGTAAGTCAGGGATCGAAGAAAATGCTGAAGAGCGTGGGCTCAACAGGCCGGAGGATCAGAAGTTTCTTCGACGTGTGGCTGCCGAGTCAATTGTTCTTCTTAAGAATGAAGGCGATATTCTACCTCTTGATACAAATAAGACCGTTGCGGTCATCGGCCCGAATGCTAAGATAGCAACTATTTCTGGGGGTGGCAGTGCCTCGCTTCTGCCTTATTATACCGTCTCTCCTTTTCAAGGGTTGACAAAGCAGTCAGATGTCCGCTTCTCCCAAGGAGCTTACAGCCACAAAGAGTTGCCACTACTTGGCATGTCGCTGCAACTGGCAGATGGAAAGGCTGGATTCGATTTTCGAGTCTATGACAAGCCTGCGGACGTTCCGGATCGCAAACTTTTGGACCACCTACATTTGACCGACTCATACATGTTCGTGATGGATTACCAGGTACCAAATTACTATAGTCCCCTTTACTACGTGGATGTCGAGGGGTCTTATACACCTGAAGAGGATGGTATCTATGACTTCGGCTTAACTGTGCAGGGCACAGGGCGCTTGTACATTGATGATCAGCTGCTTGTTGAGAATGTACACAATCAGAGACCGGGAACAGCCTTCTTTGGCGGTGGTACTGCCGAGGAAATAGGATCGATTGATCTCGTTAAAGGCAAGTCATACAAAGTGACCGTTAAATTTGGCACCGGCCCCACAGCGGAAACCTCAGATCGAGCAGCTGTATTCTTCGGTTCTGGGGGTCTCCGCATCGGTGGTTGCAAACGCTTAGACCCACCCAAAGCCATCGAAGACGCTGTGAAGTTGGCCTCTGAGGTTGATCAGGTGGTCGTTTTTGCAGGCTTGAATATGGACTGGGAAAGCGAGGGCTCCGATAGACCTGATATGAATCTACCACCTTTTTGCGATGAACTTATCAGCAGGGTCCTCGAAGCGAACCCAAATGCCGTGATTGTACTTCAAAGCGGGACTCCAATACGTATGCCTTGGGCACACAGTGCGCGTGCTCTAGTACAGGCTTGGTATGGTGGTAATGAAACTGGAAATGCTATAGCCGACGTCCTCTTCGGAACCGTCAATCCTGTAAGATTCGGCCTTCCCTATTCTCCTTCCATCGTCGAAATGGATAGCTAATCTTTTTCAGTCTGGCAAGCTTCCCTTGTCCTTCCCCTGTCGCCTTGAGGACAACCCTGCATTCCTCAACTTCCGCTCCGAGAGAGGCCGTGCCCTTTACGGTGAAGACGTCTACGTCGGGTACCGCTTCTATGAGAAACTTAAGCGAGCACCTCTCTTTCACTTTGGTCATGGTCTATCATACACTACCTTCAGCTTGTCGGATCTAACAGTGTCAACTACAAACTCTACAGTTTCAGTGAAGCTGCGGGTAACTAATACTGGGTCGAGAGCAGGAGCAGAAGTAGTCCAGGTGTATGTGAGTGCGAAGAACCCGAGCATACATCGGCCAGTCAAGGAGCTTAAAGGCTTTAAGAAAGTATTCCTGGAGGCTGGTGAGCATGCCGAAGTGGAAATTGATATGGACAAGAAGTATGCTACAAGCTTCTGGGATGAGGGTAGGGACGCATGGATCATGGAGAAGGGATGGTATAGTCTTTTGGTTGGGAACAGCAGTGAAGTAATCGGTCAGGAAGGAAGCTTCGAGGTAGAGCAGACTTCGTGGTGGAATGGCCTTTAAAGGACAATTTGCTTTTCTAGAAACTTAGAAAATAGAACTTGGGATATAAAAGTTGATCTACACTATACGACTTTCTCATTGAAAAGGGTTGCAAAGCCTGAAAGAATTGCCTAATACTCCCTACCTTATTTCTACACGTAGCCAGGCTCGCGGGGGACAACATTATTGGAACCCCTTGCAAAACGCAAGTCCTTTCAGCATAGAGTAGACCTGTGATAAGTAATTTTATTACTAATTTTTACTCAGATTATTTTTAAATTTATTAACTTTAAATATATTTTAGTCAATTAACGATTTTATCTTTACTGTGAAGGAGAATTTAAGGGTTTATCTTTAAGCTGTCAGGGTGTCAATATTTTGATCTCCCACAAGCCAGGCTCAGGAAATTGACCAACCGCGCGCCAGTGGCGGCAAAGCTTGATATTTCCAGACCGAAGCATCAATTGATTGAACATCTTGAATCCATTTAACGATCCTGATTTCTGTCCGTCAATCCTTTCGAATCCATTCGTAAACTTAACCCACTCACATCCAATCAACCATGGATCTCGGCTCCGCCTCCTCCCAACTCGATTTCTCCAAGCTCTCCGACTACGAAAAAAGAGAACTCCAGCAAAATCTCCAGAATGAGATGCAGAAGGCCAAAATCCAAGAATGTAATTTCCCCCTGCCTCCGTGCTCCTTCCTCCTTCACTTCCCCTTCCTCTTCACCTCTACTCCCTTGTTCAATTTATGCTGATATTCCTCGTGGTATCACAGCTGTTCACAATCTAACGGACATTTGCTGGACGAAGTGCGTTACGAAAGGTATTTCGAGCGGGACGTTAGATAGGACGGAGGAGAGCTGCACGCAGAATTGTGTGGAGAGATTTTTGGATGCGAATGAGGCTGTGTTGAAGCATTTGGAGGAGATGAGGGGGCAGGGTGGGGTGTGAGTGATACGGATTGGGGAGAGGCTCCGGGACGTGGAAGACTGGCCGGTGGTTGTGTCCTGCATTAGGTCTATGCGAGATATGGGATATAGATGTAGGTTTTCGCATACGGTACGGGAGGCTACACTTTTGCATCTTCAGGCGTTGGGAGACTGGGAAAACGGACTGTTAGGGAGGCACTCCGCTCTATGAGAAACAGGGTCCATAGAGCGTTGACTTGTTAGGTTTTCAACTTCGTGGATGAAGGCCGAACTGGCATGAGAGCAAGACAAATGCTTTCGATATTGCAATTAGCCTAGCTAACTCCGCTCTCCACAAACACTCGTCACAAGTTTTAGACAATGTTCAGCTTCGTAGCCGCAATATCCAGCGCATCCACGTCCGGCGTTAACCTGCAATATGCCTTCTTCGATCCATCGGGCCTAACCAGCGTGTTAATCTTCACGCAATCCACATCGTATAGCGTCTTCAATGCCGCCTTGATCTGCCTCTTATTTGCCTTGACATCGCACACAAACACTAGGGTGTTGTTCTCCTCGATTTTCTTCATCGCGCTTTCCGTGTTTAGAGGGTTAATGAGGACTTTGTGGTGGTCGAGCCGGGCTTCATGGGGAACGGATTTGCGAGGATATTTAGGTGAGCGGGAGAGTTGAAGCGTCTTGGGGCGGTGGAATGTTGTTGTGAGGCGGACTTTGCGGGTCTTCTTGGAATGGATCTGGAGGGGTGAGTGTTAGTGGAGGGTTGGCAGGCTCAAGAATTCAGGAAAAGATGCGTACGCCTTTGAGGGTGGCTTTGGAGGCCAGGCTGGCTTTGGCATTGTGCTTGCCGCCGATGGGCGCTGTGGACCAAATTATTAGCAAAAGAGTTACAACAATGGGCTCGAAACGCAGAGCCATTTTCAAATTTGTTGCCGGCATGACTGCTCGGATCTCTGGAATTGTTGGTATCACGGTGTTGGGAAGCGGCCATAGATCGTAACCCTTAGGTGTGCAGGGACTTTGACGAGAGATCTGAGAAGCTACTCACTCTTCTTGCTGGCCGCTTTGGGCGCCATGACTTCAGTGTGGATTGTTGGCGTCGTTTACGAGTATAAGAGAGCATTGAAATTCGAAGCCAAGCTAGTCTTTGTGGGTTGCGCTAGTGAAGCAGAGGTGCCGAAGTTTTGCCACCCATGTAAAGACACAATTCTTTCAATCTTTTAATCGATCATGGCGTGAAACATCATCATAGCAGCCGGCGTTGCTGGTTGGGACATTGGTTTGACTTACTGATGGCTTCGAAGAAGAAGTCATCTCGGCCGCGCCTCCTCTCTTCCACACGTCCGCGTAATGCTAGGCCTACGCCCTCCCTCTCCTCCCAAACCACCCGCGCATTAGTACGGACTCATCATACTTTGAGGAAGCAACTTTCGACCGCCGTCGCCCAAGGAGATGCTAGAAAAACAGAAAGACTCAAGGTTGAAATTGAAAATGCTGGTGGGCTTAAAATGTATCAAGAAGCCAGTATAATAGGCCAATCGGCGGAAAGAGGTGGGGATACAAGTAGAGTGCTCATGGAGTGGCTTTTGGGGGCCACATCCAGCGAGGGTTTGATAGAGGCTCACTACAAATTAAGGCTGCTTGAAGTTGGTGCCCTGAAAACTGACAATGCCTGCTCGAGAAGTGGCGTGTTCGAGATGAAAAGAATCGATCTGCACTCCCAACACCCACATATCGAGGAGCAGGACTTTATGCAAATGCAATTTCCAAAGCCCGAGAACCTAGGTGAGCAAGGCTACGATCTTGTCAGCTTGAGCTTGGTGGTCAATTTTGTCGGTGATCCTACGCAAAGAGGTGATATGCTTAAGCGCGTTGGGAGCTTTCTAAGACCGTATACTGGCGGCCGAAATGAGCTCGCAGAGTTCGCCCCTGCACTGTTTCTGGTACTACCTGCACCTTGTGTTACTAATTCAAGGTATCTGGACGAGGGACGACTTGAGAGTATGATGGAGAGCATGGGGTACAGAAGGGTAAAGAGGAAACTGAGTTCGAAATTGATCTACGACCTCTGGAGATACGAACCGAAAGATAGCGATATGGCAAGGGTGTACAAGAAGGAGCCGCTGCGCTCAGGGAGCTCGAGGAACAACTTTGCAATCGTCCTGCGATGAGAAGAGACACCACTTTGTTTGCAATCCAACAGTCCAGGCCATCATGTTTTTTACATGCTACTTTGTCCTCATACCATCGTTTCCCATCATCGTCTAACGTACATCACCTCCCTGGCCTTCATTCCTTGATCTCCTGCTTATGAAATATTCCAGGTACCTCGGGCATCCATTTTTCCCTTCTGCTGCAGAAGAATTCTCCTTTCGGTGGCAGATCGCCTGGACGATCCAGTGTTCCTGTCATGATATATCTAAAATCCTTCATCGCCGGCTCACCAACCTCCAAAATTCCACTGCCGCATGTCGGACAGAACTCTCTATGCAGCATGGTACCGCTACCATTGTCGGCTTCATGTATAGTGGGCTTCTTCGAGTCAGAAGTGTACGAGAAAGACGACACTGGAACTTTTGTCGTGAGGCCGAAAGCTGTCCCGAAGAATTTCTGTCATGTGTCAATCATTGTGAAGAAAAGCTGTTTTTTGGCCAAGGCTTGATACTTTGCAATTCTTACAATGGCACAAAGATGTGCGAGCGTCGTCGGGTGAGACGTCAACTGTGTATTTCAGCTCACCGCAGTAGCAGCCTCCTTTGTAGACCGGCATTGCAAATGCTCGACTGGTTGAAAACGTTCGGATGCTTGCTCGTATAGTATGATTTGGAGTCTGCAACTTATTCAAAGCTGCCGCTGGCCTCGACAACTTAAGCATTTGCTGTTTATTCAACGATTAAATACTCGTGTTTCAGCAACGGTTAGAAATTCCATAACTACGTCACAATTCCATCATGGCGGTAACGGCGCTTGTCAAACTATCTTAGACCGAAATCCTTGAAGTCGTCCGAGATAAGTTGAAGCTTCTGAAATGCATAGTAAGAAACTGCTTATTGTAGTGATAGGTACTGAATCATACAATATTTCAAGTTACACATTCGGTGAAAAATTGGAGAACCCCCGGTTGCATTTACTAGCTCAGTGACCCGAGTTCGCGCCCTCCTTGTTAGACCCAGTAATCGATCCTTCTTTTATCCTCATCTCAGGCTTCATAAGACTGCTCGAAACCGGAGATCATATATGTAATATGGTAGGTCTGGCCATTGACCAATGCTCGTGATTGATATGCAGAGACTTGTATGAATCCTGTTGGGACTGTGGTCTGTGCATCTGGAAAAGGTGACGGCGAGTTGGCTGCACGATGGAAGAGCATCGCTCACAATGAACGAGCGATTTCTTACGATGGCTCCCTCCAAAGCGAGTGACACCAATCCAAGGCCTGGACGCAATCATTACAGCCTTGAGATCCGTTCCTATACGAGCTCGGATGATACGGCCCTCAAACCTATAGTCTTGTGATGAATAATGCTTTCATTCTGCCCGCGGGAGTCTTTTGCGCCTCATCCGCAAGGTTACTTTATGTACCCCATTATTTAATTCTCCGCGAAACAGTCGCACGTTGAAACCCTTCAGTCGCGAGCGGCAAGCTTGCAAGACTGAAGAAATGGTTCAATAATACCCACGCGACGCGCAGTAGTGCTTATATCCTGTTCTCTGAGGCTCGCACACCAATTTTGAATGGACATGTGGCATCCCCTTTTGCTGATTCTGCTTGGTCATGTCATCTCAAGCACTGTTGTCATCAGCACATCAGCTCAGTTATTCAATGGCACGAATCTCAACGAGCTTTCTGCTGTCAATATCAACCAAGTTTTTTCAAAGACTGAGCCCAATGCGTCACCAATATCCAATCAAACTGTAAATGCTTCGAGCATGATACCTAAAGAATTCAGCGCGCAATATACTCAGGATTTGACTCGAGCTATTTATGCATTATCCACATACATGACCGCGCTGCTAGCAATGATTGCAATATCGGCCGAAAATTTTGCTGCCTACTATGCAGGAGGTGAATACACATTCAAGAGTTATGCCGATGTAAAAATCAATATCTACAGTGCCAACTCGCCAACGGATCCGTTAAAAGCTTGCCATGCGATATACGGTTTACAGGTCGCCGTCTTCAGCATTTCCTTAATGGATGCTTGGTACGAGACTTCGATCACTCTGTACTGGAGCAGAGATGGAATAAAACTTCCAGTGGGCTATATAAGGATAGCACTAGTGAATGGTGGAATTAACTTGACCCTGGGTCTGGCAAACGCGACCCAAGGGCCAGGCATCCAGCCTTATCTCCTTAGACAGCCCAATTCGACTGACCTTCTTGGACAAGACATTGACACTTTCGAAAATATGCGCGTCACGATAAGTCCCACATTCGGTGGTGAAAGACTTACACTTCAAGAAATGTTTCTGACTCTCATGCTTGCTGTCACAATCATAGCCCAACATGCGGTCGTACAATGGGTAGAGCCTTTCAATATCAAAGATACTACCCTTAACACCGAATTTGAATATCAGGCTCTTGCCCCGTCACGCACACAGCCGCCTTATTTCCAGTACGGCTATGCTGCTTTAGCTCTGCGAATCCTTCCTCAGGCTATGTTTCACGCTGGGAAGCTAGAGGATGTTGAATTTTCCGTCAACGTGGATGGGATTCCTGTAGGTTTTGGGTTCTTGAAGAGCGTAGAGAATCCGCCTGCGTCGCTGGTGGGGACACTTTGAGAGAAGAGCGGCGCGACCAAGCCAGGCTAGATGATGGTATCAAGAAGCCTTCAACACAATCAATGGATTTGTGATTCGCTCGAATATTGTAGAATGATCTGTACAGGCCAATGGTTTCTTCCTCACATTCCTCAGCGTTACTGCCATGCCTTCCCAACAACCAAATCAATCCACATTTACTGCAAAAGTCAACTTACATCCTACCCCCATAAGCAGGTGAATTAAAACACGAGCACCGTTCCAGATAGAACCAAGATTTGCTTGGAAAGTCTGACGTTTAGATTGACAAGCTGGGCCGACTTTTCTGGCATCATAGATTACAGTCACCCAAAAGCAGAACTATTGAGAGTTCTCCGAAATCAACAGCAGAGGGATCTTAGCAATAAGTGCGAATAATTAGAGAATGGTAAGCATTTAAAGGCCTATCGTGTAGCTTCTGTTGTTTTTAAGAAAGAACGGCCAAATATAAATGGTCGGGGGTTGCACCAGATGACTTTTGGCGCCGAACCGGTGCCAGCGTAGACGTGTCAATACATTAATTAAATATGCTGAAATGTTCGTTGAACGTATAGAATCCGTGCAATATACTCAACCCTTTGCTCCTATTCCGTCTTCGTTTTGAAGGAGCAACATCGCTTTTGGATGACTTGGCTAGAGATTTAGCCGGCAGCCCTAACCCTAGCGCCAACCTGAGATGAGATGAGCTGTTGAAATTGCGGAGTTTGGCGGAGCAAGGGTTTCTCGGGCTTTCGCGTCAACATTTATACTCCCATCGATCCAGCTACCTCATCTTTTCGCCTTGGACTCACAAAGCACGTACGCCCTTGGCGAACAATTCCAGCCCATAAGGTAAACTTTTCCGACTTCGAGAGACTTCTTGGCCCCCCTCAGCAATTCTGTACCATAAAAGACCGCCCCGTGCTCATCAAAGAAAATCCCTTGTTGAACGCCGATATTCGATTCGGAATTTCGTAGGAGTCTTCAAGCGCCGATCAATTCATTCTCAAAAATGCTCTACGCCTCGAATTTTGTCCGGTGGCTGCGGCGGAAGCAGTATCAATACGAGGTCACATTCTCACTATACATGCTTACGCCGACAGAGAAGTTCATCTTCAGTATGTCTTCTCCGTTCCTCGAGCATATGAGTCGTTTGAACAGTCATACAAGACCACTTTCAATGATTCTTTATTTCAAAAGATGTTACAGCTTCCTATATACTCAAGATACTCTCAATTCATCTTACCATTGCAATGCCCCCATAGCAAATTCGCTAATAGTCTCACTCACAGATACGTTCCTCATCCTTTTCCTCTCTATGATCATCGTAGCTGCGTCTCTTTACCTGCCTGGACATATCACCACCATGATAAGCCGAGCTTGGTTCTACTACGCTGGGGATGAGACAGTGGCCGCCACGGCAGGCGTGGCAAGAGGTGCAGCAGGACAGCGGGCTGGTGCTGGCTTCGCCGAGGCGAGACTGAAGGACTTAGGGGGGAGGATGGAGGGGCAGGATGTGCTTGATATGCTGGGGACGTTATGACTACGGGAAAAGGTGTATTGACTTGGCGCACGGGAGCACTGTACAATAGGAATAATAGAGTATGTTTGGCATATTTATACTACGGATTGAAGCCTAAAGAGTTTTCCGTTAGAGCAGTCACGGATGCTTTTCTATACGACGTTTTCGCAATAAAATCACCTCTTATCCCCATCTAAAGCACCCCCTTCGTACTTCCCACCTCCCCCTCCCTCCCCACCACCCTCGCGCAAGCCATCCTACATGCTACCGCCAACGCCTTAAATGCACTCTCCGCCCTATGATGATCATTACTCCCCCTAATAACATCGACATGCAGCGTCACCCCCGCCGCCATAGCCCAGCTGCTCAATCCATGGTGAATCATCTGACTATTCAACTGCCCGATCATTGGTCCCTCAAAGCCGAATTCCCCAACGAAAAAAGGGCGAGATGATATATCGAGAACGGCGCGGGAGAGCGCCTCGTCGAGGGGCGCATAGGCGTGACCGAACCGAGTGAGGCCTGTGCGGGCGCCGAGGGCGTCTTTGAAGGCGCTGCCGAGCGCGAGGAATGTGTCTTCTGTTGTGTGGTGGTCGTCGACTGGAGATCTTGTCAGTGAAAGTAGAGCCAATGTGGGGGCAGTGAGAATTTACTGGCTAAATCCCCTCTACACCGTACTCGTAGACTCCAGCCCGCATGTTTCGCCCATGCATGGAGCATATGGTCCAGAAACCCTACGCCCGTCCATACCCATATGTGCTGCGAATTGGTTATTTGGGAGGCATGGTGCTTCGAGTCTTGAGAAGGTATTGGAGTGTTTGGCGCTGGAAGATCCGAGGTGAAGTGAGAGGATTCGGGGAGGTGATCGAGTGGGCCCCCATCTAAGGAAAGGGAAACTTGAATCTTCGTTTCATTTGTGTCGCGATTTATGAGTGCGGTACGGCGAGGTGGGGAGTCAGGCATTCTGGAGGTACTTTGGTCAAGGTTGGTGAAAATTAATTATTTTTAGGGCCGCAGTAGTCAGTTACAATATAAATCTCACACCTAGCCAGAAAATATGAAAGATGAATCATTGCGTTCATTTATATTATATCGCTGCGTTAACTTCATAGCAAGAAAGCAAGATCTATCACTGTCTGGGAGAGGAGTCCTCATTGACACATATCCCTGACATCATCCATCTGCATCGAATCGGGGTATCACAGCATGCTGTTAATGAAGCTCCGCCGGTAAATGCAGAAGAACGCCATCGCATCCAATAAATCTGCAACCGTTGAAACCCTTCAAAGTCCTCTCTAATTTCGTCTTCGAAGCACCCTTGTGCTTGCCCCCATTTGCGTGCTGAGATTCATCACCAACTTCTTGCAAGAGCTCCTTAAATCCCACCAGATAGTCTAAATCCCTGCTTGGAGATCTCCATGTACGCGTTTCGTTCACTTCGTGCTTTTCGTAATCGACATTCCCCCCCTTGTCTTCGGGCCCTTTCTCCCAAATGAAGCTGCCTGGCAAGCATTTCAAATCCCAACCTTCGGCCATAATCTGACTCGGGCCCTCATTGACTGCTAGGTATCCGCCTTTCTCGATCACCACAGTCATCTTGATCCAGTCCAAAGACTGGAGTCTCTGCAGTCGAATGACAGAGTCAGGTTCCATGTCATGATCTTCTTGATAGCCACCAAAATCATCCTCGTCGCCATTACGGAAACCTTCTGGAACGATGAAGTTGATCTCTTTTAGCGTTCTGTCTTGTGCCAGTATGACGCAAAGTCTCTGAATAGCTTGCCTATCGAGATGTCCTTCCTCTGGAATTTTTATCATATGCATTTTCGGGAAATTCTTAGACCGACCATTGAGATCTTTATTGTCGGAGTCTTTAACAGGCCACCGCATGTAGATCGGTGCATGTACATCTACTCGCTGTATCCGTGAACGAGCCTCGGGTCCTATTGTGAGGAAGAAGCGTAGCAGACCCTGCCATCCACTTCTGCCCGTAAACCTAAAGTGATTGTCGGCCCAGAAGAACATGGCTGCTTCGTTAAACACTTGACGGCATGTGCCTAGGAGACCCGTTGCCATCTCCTTTCGTACGTATTCGAGAGACTCTTGATGACGGACTTTGAGAAGAGTGACAGCCGGCTTTGCTGAGTCGTCGGGCTTGGTCCACTTGTGTGGCCACAGGTCAATTGGTTCGTCTCTAACAAGAGCATAACGGTAGATTTTCGTTCTGATTTCTGGCGGAAGTCTGAGAAGTGGAGATTGGAGCTGACTCCTTGGCCTTGGGGGCCGACGAGGACGAACAGTACCGGCCATGATTGCAGTTGATCACTAAAACCGGAAGGAAGTCAGAGGTGGGTCACATAGAATGTACAAATTTACCTAGCAGCCTTACCAAGACGAAACCAGATCTTGTGTTGTGCCCGGTCATCACCCTCAATCATTCATCTTCAACGATATACCCCTGGCTTTGTTGCATCGGATAGCGGCTTTCCCAAAAGGATTCTTTAACTGAGGAACTGGTACAGGGTAGGTGTAGTCGTATGAACTTGTGAATCTGTCGGCTGGTTGAGATAATTTAGACCTTATGCAAAGACATTGCTGTGCTTAACCCAAGAAATTTAAAGGCTGGACTGGAAGAGTTTGGCCTAAGACAAGCATGGGGTGTAAAGATTTTCAAAGTTTAAGCAGCTTCGTGGATTTTGCCCAGCTTCAACGCTGGGTTATGAGTAGCTTGGCATGTATTTGGTGGACATAGTGGTGGAGCCTGATTTCCTTATCATCACATGGTGAAACACATCAGGCATACATGTTCGGAGGAAGAAAATTATGAGCAATTATAATGCCTGGAAACTTCCATGATTGAGTCAGCCTTGGAAAGGCTGCAACTTGAAGCGCCAAACGCCTCTGCCGCGGTCGTCTTGGCAAGCATCACCATTCTCGTCGAGCAATGGAGACCGGCTCTCAATTCCGTGATATCTTGCCAATTGGTCCAAATATGCACCGCTATGGTCAAAAAAGTGACGAAGAAATCAGTCGTGCTAACTCTGAAGCTCTTAGAGGTGCTGTAGTCGGCGGCGCTAAGGTTAGAATCTCTCCAAAGACATCCGTGTGCTTCCGAACAATTTCTATGTCCTGATGTTCTCTCCGCTCTCCTAAACTGACACGGTCACCATTGCAGTGGGGTCTCATTTGTGCTGGACTCGGTGTTGCTGGTTACTATCTGTCACCCATATATAGAGGATTGACGGTCCAGTTCAAAGTGTGGGCCCGACCCCTCCTTCATGTTCTGCTTGCTTTCATCTTGTCTCCGGTGTTCGTCGGATGTTGTGCCTCTTCACTTTGCCTCTTCATGCGCGACCCAGCTTTGTCTGACATCCTCTGGGACCTAGATACATTCAAATGTCCGGTATGACGCTAGGCGGCTGGCTGGAAGCCGATCGACGGGTTCGCGCATACGAGTTCGCTGCCAGACGTGAGCGCAAGAGGATGAGTGATGAGGCAGTATGGAGGCATTGGGAAGGTATGATGCAGGAAGAAGGACGGAAAGAGGCGACGAAGAAGCAAGAGAACAGTTGACAAGGACAATATTGCCGGTGCTTTGCTCTCCGCTTTATGTTCGTGGACCGAACGGAGCATAAGAACACTCCCACATAAATCCCGCCCTGTCTGGTACGACGCTACCATCGTAGTTCGATGACGCCACAATACTCGTTGGAATACGCGCCGGAGCTTGCTTGGGAGTACAGCGAGTGGATTAGCGGGAACAAGTGAAGAGACACGCACTTCTGGTGCACGTAAAAGGTCCTGCTTCATGGCTAGGGAATAGAGAGGACTAGGGGCACAAGACAAAGAAAAATAAAAAAATCGTCTATTTGCCCGCTAAGAGTCAAAACAAGCACGTCGTATAATGGAGGGCAAGAGGGCAAGAAGGCAAAAGAGCATAGCACATAATGATTTGTCCAGCCCATACTCGATTACAGGAGATGAAATCGCTCTCTGGTAGCTCGAAGCCGGTAAATAAGCTCCAGATCACATATCTATCCGACTTTGCAAGGAACCCCCTAGGTCGGTCATTATGCCTTTGGACTATCACCGACTGTCAAACAAGGAGAGCCTTCACCTTTATCTAGCAAGATCTTCTCCGAACACCTCGTATGGGGTCCGGTTTCCTGAACTCGCTACACTGCTTCATCAAGAAGCACGCCTCTTCCTCACAGATCCCTCCACCCGCCTATTCACTCAAACGCACCCACCTAACAGCCACCAGAGCTCACCACCCAACCCCCTCCCCTTCACTACCAAACCCCCCACTCAAACCCCCCTCCCCTCGCCCCACTAACTTACCATCCAACATCCCCGCCAAAACACCCCCTCCCCCCTCCCCCCAGGCATTTCCCAACCCAAGCTCACCATCTCATCCCATCCCATACCATCCCTCTCCCATTCACTCAAATATCATTCCCGTCCATCCGCACTTCTTCCCACGAAGCAGAGGGACTTGGATAGTACCACTAGCTCCTTTATTGAGTGGAGTTTAATATTCAAAGGGAGCGATTCTGTATACATAGGAGTGGGTGTGCATGATCTGCTGGTGGATTTGCGGCGGGGGTGATAGATTGTTTGAGGTGAGAAGGTGAGGGGGGATGGAGTGGAGTGGGGTGGGGAGATGGTTGAGTGGGGATGGGGGAAGGGGTTTGAAGGGGTTAGAAACGAGTGTTCAGAGAGTATTGGAGTGGCGATTTGATGGTTGGGTTGGGTAGGCGAGAGGAATAGATGAAGTTAAGTCGGTGCATGTTACGAGCCTATCTCTTCTGTGGAGTTAAGATAAAGAAAAGTTTTCACTGGTATCAGGAATTCCACGGGGGTCGAAGGATATACCCGGTCCACGACAATTATCTCAGAGGACAGAGATCTGGCACTTAAGCACTTCGAGCTGGCGAACGAGGAATTCTGTACAAGGCTTTATTCCTTCTTCTAAGGAACAAAGTACAGCGGATCATATCTCCACACACGCAATACCTATATACACCCTCTCCGGCCATCCGACCCGACACGTCACAACAGGTATCTTATAAAAAAGATAAAAAATGAAACGGAGATAAAAGATACACACGACTCTCTTCGGAATCGAATCGAGAACGTATAAAATAGGTACAGGAAGTAACGGATCAATACAATCCATACAAAGCATATGCATGCATACAGGCATGCATGCAAATGGGACGACCTCGGTCCTCAACCAAGTTTGCACAATGCCAATGCAATAATAATCCCTCCCATCCATCGATCCGTATAATTTTATAACGCCTGAAGCGCCTGGGCCAATGGTACATTATTTTTGTAATCAATCAACCCCGCTTGTCACAACAAACAGACAAACAAATGAATGAGTATTTTCGAGTCGTATCTTCCGTGCGATTCCTTCCCTTGCAAGGGAGGAAGAGGGAGGAGAAAGAAGGTAGTTGAGCAAGTCCATCCAGCCAATGAGGTGAGAGGGGAAATATTAGACCTCATGCCGTGCAACAAGCTCATATCCTTTCGCGCTGCCCCGTCTTAATAACATCCACCCGGCGGCGGTCGTCCATGGGAGTTTTCCACCTTTTCGTCTTCGCTCGCCGAGGAGGAGGACGCGGCCGTAGATCCACCATATGCCCAGGCCTACAACGCCGGCGATGAGGAACCCGGAGGCTGTGAGTAAGAGCCAATGCCTTCCCATCCAGAAAACAAGTCGAGCGTCTGATCCGTGCCAGCTGCTTCCCCCATGCCATCTGAAGAATGCCCACGGCTGCTTATTATATTCATCGCCCATCAAGACCCGCACTCTCGTTTCTTCCATCCCATTCCACCGCCCTGAGCTTCCTGCAGGACCTAGGATACTGCCCACTTCGCTTTGGCGGCCGCGTTTGTATTCCTGCCAGATGACGGAGAGGAAGAGCGGGCCGGTGCTGTACATGACTGTTATGTAGGGGAGTTTCCAGTCGCGGTTGTAGGGGATTAGGGATTCGATTACGAGGGTGAAGAAAGGGTGGTGGGGGATGGAGCCCATGGCGTCGTTGGAGATGCCGGTAGGGTGCGTGCGGCGGACCCAGGAGGGGTAGGAGAGGAGGGGGTCGAGCCGGCGGTTGCAGCCCTAGAAATTCGTGTCAGTCTAACTTTTCGAGGTACTATGTTGGAGAGAAGGGAGGGGGCATGGGAAATGAGACTTACATCGTCGAGGTCTATGTATATACCACCAAAGTGGTTGAGAACGAAGTATCGGATTGCATCTGCGCGTTGGATTGGTTGCGAGTAGTTGTCGAAGGTGGCGAGGAACCAGGGATATTCGGTTGCTATGAACTCGCGTGACTTTACATCTGTCCAGAGCTGGAAGCACAGTGCAATTAGCCTCTTTCTTTCTAGGGTATTCCTCCATCTGTCCTCAGAGACATGCACACCTTGTACTCATAGTCCTCGTGCAAGTCCACGCAGCTTTTCTGAGCTTCCCTCCACCGTTCCGGCACCGTATCGTTCACATAGGTTTGGTGTATTATCTTAGGAATCAATTGTGGGCGGTCGTCAATCAGTGGAGAATTAGGCGCGGGGATCTCTGCAGGGTGGATCGCGTCTGCTGAACCGTCTTCGACCAAGAGGGTGAGGAGGGTGTAGACTGAGCGAATTAAGAAGCAGATTATGAGGAGGTTTATTATTAGGAAGATTGTGAGGCCGCGACGCATGTTTGTAGAGTTGAAGTGTGGAATAATGAATGTTGGGGAAGAGGGAGTTGGTATATGAGGTTGGTGAGAGGAATTGTCCGCGGTGTCGAGGAGATTGAGTTGTAGAGGTCGGGGAGGGATTATTAGAGCTTATATCGGAGCGGTAGAGAAGGTCGACACGGCTAAGGGCGAGTAGGTGGAGTGAGCCTGGTGCGCTGAGGAGGAGGTGGTGGTGGTGGAGCAGGCTGCATCAGGGGTTGTTCTCACTTAAAGGACAGGCAGATCATTTCACGATCCAGAAAGTGGATGATTAAAAAGAACAATTTCGCAGAATTGAAGTAAAGAGGTGAAGGGTGGTAGGGTAATCAGTTAAGGACAGTGGTCTTGTTCCATGTGAAATGAAGAAAAACAAGAGACGCAGATTGAGAAAGGTAAGGTTTGTGGTAGTAGGACAGTGGGACAGAAAAGAAGCAAAAGGCGTCGTTGACAGGTTCAAGGTCTTGGCGTTGAGTGGACAAAGAATTGGCCTTCATTTTGCGAGATTTAAAGGGAAAAACGGCTGCCCTTTCGCCTTCCGACTGGCCCAGAGGCCGATCCCCCTGCATAGTCCAACATGGGTCGAAGCATAGCCTGGAATTATAGTGAGCTTATGGGCTGCATAACTAGCCACCTATGAAGCCTAGACAAGCCTAGAGCCTGCATCCCTAACCAATCTCTAACCCGTCCCTTAGGCCTTCCCGCCAAACTTTAGTGGGGGGCACTACTCTGGTAGAGTGCCGCCTAGACGACCCTAGACGACGCCCAGAACTCCCCACTGGCACAGCCCCAGACTCTATGAAAAGAATGGGAGAATTCCTCCTATCAGCCACGCCCCAGCTTATCCTCATCCCCTACTTTAGTAGCCCCAAAAGACCCTTTTTTCGCGAGGGGGTGTGTTTTGCGAAAACGGACAACTTTGCGGTGTCATGAGCCCTAACGCCCCATGATGATGCCACAATCCCCCCATGCACTCTTTGCGAGACTGTTTTGTTTCTGTTCTGTGGCTTGAGACTTAGGTAGATATCATTGACATTGAGCTTTTATTGTATGCACTCCTTGTGGAGCCTCTCTATAGAATCATTATTCGTAAAATGTTGTATGCTGTGTATCTACTGTTACTCGCACAGCCATAATGTTTGTGTGCGATGATGCGGCTATCTATGCTAGGGGATGTTTTACACGTAATCATCGAAAAAATGGGAGACTGCGATCTACTTTGATACGCGTGTCTCATCGCTGCGCCGTCTGCACGCGACGTGCTCACGCATAAGCTCGTCCCGCCGATCCATGCACCTCATGCCACCTATCCAAACGCCCTTGCCGTCATTGTGTTATTGTGGAGTGTTCACCAAGTCATCCGATAATCGCCTTTTTTACCAAATCGCTCTTATTCGTCATTCATGCTAAAGCTTTCCCATCTCTAATGCATCTCCCTCGGATTCGTATGCTTGGTCCTCAACCTTCGTCTCCTTCTCCTCCACGCTCACCCCTGTGACCTTACCATCGTTGTCCTCCGCTTGTAGTTGTCGGTTTGGCTCACCAGTAGGAGTTCTGTCGTCAATATGATACCCTCTTACAGCAGTCGCCAGGCTTTCACTCGTCTCAGGCCGATCATCGGCCACCAGCCAAGGCTGTTCTACAGGCGCTTCCTCTGGTGACAATCCATGCGCTAGATTATAATTTCTTTGTAGGTAGCTTTGTAGCCTCGCAAGTTCACGGTCCCAATTTTGAGAGAGACTGCCTACTGCCGCTTCAATATCTGACTCTGTGTAGCTATGCTTTGGAGAATGCCGTTTGTCCACGTTGCGGGGTGTGAAGCTTCGTTGACTTCCAATAGTCTTACCAATAGTTCGCCCCAACGTGCGATTGACCGTTGCTTTCGTAGAAGATGACATCCTAGTCACAGGCCATGGTGATGGAGTGTCTCGAATGTTGACGATTTCTCTGTCCACTTTATTTTGCGTCCAAGCCCGGTCCATTACCATTGACGATAAATACAAAAGAGTTTTATTGTGCTCAAGACTGTTCACAAGTACTGTGAATGCTTGGAGGTTAATCTCGTTGTTTTCGCAATGGAGCTCTTGGAGTGTCTCGTTCACTTCGAGAACTGAGGCCAGTGTACTTGCTCCTTGTAGGCCAAGTTTCTGATGCTCGACCCGCAACACCTTAAGTGTTTTGTTTCGCTTCAATCCAGCCAAAGCATGGTTCAGGCCATTTCCGTATTGAGCTGCCTCGATATGAGTATGCTCACCCGAAATGTCGATCTCTTTAAGAGTGTTGTTCTGCGTGAATAACTTATGCAGTATCTCGCAGGTATCATCGCCCGCATCTGTTGGTAAGGAAAGTTTTGAAATGTCGAGTACCTGAGTGGTAGTGTTCTTAGAAAACGCCCTGATCAGTCTTTGAAAATTCTTCTCTCTTTTGTACTCCATCATCTGCATGGTAACCCGAACCGGACTGCAAGAACGACCTATAGCGTCAACGAGAGCATCATGATGCTGTTCAAGATGATTGTCGCTAAGGTTAATGTGCATGTTTCTAGCGGTTTCAGACCTAGATACATCTAGTGCGTTGAGCAACATAGCTGCTTCTCTGCTGCTTAATCGACATTGACTAAGATCCAGAAGTCTGAGGTATTCTGACATGTCAGAAACGAGATAGATAGTCAAAGCCTCGACACTTTTTTCATTTAACGCGGTCCTGCTAAGTCGAAGCTCTACCAACTTCCAAGAGAGCAGCATCTCAGCCGAGATCAGAGGCTCTGGGCTCGAAACCCGAGATATGTTGGACAAGTTGACTTTGCGAATGAACTCGAAATGTCTGAAATGCTCTTCGACCTCCTTAGGCTCGTGTCGGGCCAGATTACCCGAAAGGTCGATGGATTCCATTGTCGCTGCTTGGTACGATAGCGCCTGAAGTAGGGTATTCATGCTCCGATCAACCAAGCCACAGTAGCCTACATCTAGAGCTCTAAAATGGCAAGATTTGTCAATGGCAGCTGAGAAAATGTAATCAACATCAACATCAGTGAGAACAATACCATTGAGTGAAATCCAGTCAATGTTGGTCCACTGCTTTGCGCACAAGGGAAAAAGCGCCTCGCAGATGCCGCAGCCTGGATCTTGGACATTTTGGTCTCCTTCTTGCAATTTTCTAGTCAGACAATAGGAGAAGTCCAGCCGCCGAAGACGTCGGCACTTAACTGCTAGAGCTCGCACTTCCTGGACGAGCATAGTGGCATTTTCTTCATCTGGAATCTTCATGGGTACACCGGACTTGGTTGTCCAAGGCACATGATCATTTCCATAGCGATCACGTATGTTGTGTAAGACGTCTAAGCTGATATTGCGAAATGAAAGTGTCAAAAATGATTCATTGTACCTTAGCGAGCGCATGATAGCCAGGAGTTCAAGTGCTGTGTATCTTGTTCGTACCGTGTCCGCTGGTGGGTACAGCTCGAATACCGGTGCATCCTCACACTCTCCAAGGACTTCATATCGTATTCTTGATGGATCAACATCGTAGGCGAGACAGTAGGCAGTGAGGGTGCGATCGTAGCCCTGGTAAGGCTCTTGGGAGGGGAGAATTGGCCATACATTGTCTTCCAGACTCGACGGCACGGTCCACGTCAGAGGTGCCTCCGCCCAATTTGGCCTTAGGAACTCAGTGGCGTGCCTTGTGGTAAGGGCAATGTCATTGACAAGGGACGAGGCCAGATATAGCGTAGTGACTGGTCGAAAAGGCATGCGAAAGCTTATAGAGAAGGCATCATCGGCGTCGTGCACCTTGAGGTCCGTAAGGATCATTGTACCAAAAGAAACAGGCTTCATTTCGGAGAGTAACGAGTTTGACGTACTTCTCAAAGATTTGGGGAATGGTACTAAGTGCACTTTGAAGGCACCAAATACTAGAATACAGACTGTGCAATGCACATTTGTTAAGTCCTCAGAAGAAGACTTCGCTGAGGATCTTCCGGTCCTTTGAAGCACTTTGAACATGGTGAATGAGCTTGGATCGTAGTCATGCTCCTGCTCTAGAACCCGTGCCGTGTAATCGATCAAGTGCTTTGGAAAAGGCTTTGGATCAGCCAGGCGAGCTTTGGTCACTGCACCCCGGATGGATGATGTCCACACATTGTTTTCCAGTGGGTCATGCAACTGCAACGTTATAGCACCAGGGTTGTTTGTCTCATCATCCATGTAATTGATCTCTATGCTGAAGTATGGTTTGCCGTCATCTAACCTCCATACAGCGATTATGTCGTGTAGCGGTATGGCGTGGTGACTCTCTCCAGATGAAGTTGTGTGAAGCTCGTGAAGTGAGCCACTTGAGCTCATTCTCGAGTGCCTCATGCCACTTGCTTTTCCAATGGATGGGGGAACGTTTGGGAAGATTTCAGAAGCGCCACCCTGGCTCTTGAACCGTACCAGATGTGTATCTGTGAGGACAAAGTACTGGCTTTTCTTCCTAAGTATCCCTCCTGTTGTTTGTATTTCGCCGTGATGCAAGACCGTAGTTCCATAATTGGGCGGGGTATTCGATATGGTAGAATGCACCGAATCTGATTTTGAAGTTGTACGTGCAAGACCGTTCTCGTCTTCATAAGTAGAATGGAATGAGTTACGAATGGAGCCGAAGATGCTTGAAGGCCGGCCCGACTTCTGTAAGCTTTTAGGTCTCGATTTGTGCAGGAGGCGGTTGAGACTGCTCTGAGAGTCGGTCCTCTTGAGAGGAGAAAAAGGACTTGAGGGCGCCATGTCTGAGCTGGTGGGAGAGCTGGAAGGACTGGAGGATAAGAATGTGGCTGGGCGTCGTTTCTTGAGCAGGCCACCCACCGGGGCACTGTCTGGGGGTTCATTAATGGGAGTCAATGCAGAAATATCAGGTCGGAAGATTGTCAAGGATTTTCTTCTGCGCCTATCCGACATTGTGCCCAATGTGTACTCGACTCAGTCGCGCTCATTGTTTGCCGAGTACGCAAACAACGATCTGCAGAGACGGTCTGAGGACTGAGAGCAGTGGAAAGTAGGCACTTTAGACACCTATGTGCTTGCAGAGTGTAAGTACAATCTTGTGTCTCATGGAATAATCTAGTAATGGAGTAATTGCACAAGATCTGCGCGGGGGTACCTCCGTAGCTAATCGTAAAAAGTATGCAGAATGACGCGAAATATAAGTTGTTTTGAGGTGAAGACATCTCCGATTTGCGTAGATAGCGCCCTCGGTCATATCGGACAAAGGCCGCGGGCCACACGGGTACCCATCCGAGCCAAGCTTCTGTCCCTAACGGCGGCCTTGGGCTTGGTATTTCAAGGAATCTCCAGGTTGTTTTTATCGATGCCTGTCCCTATGCAAGTCATTTCTCTTCAAAGATAATGCACCCCTCAAGGTCCGTACACTAGCGTTGATACGGCGCTCAAGAACCAGCCATTGGCCTCCCTTGTTCTAAAAATCAGAGAATACGACGATGATTGTATGCATCAGATCATGTGCTCAAGCTTTGGCACAAATCTTATCCAGCCAATAGCTGTTGGACCTCTGCAGCCCCGGGTATCTACACGTAAGGAAATCAGGGATTACCCGTCAGTCCCATGAACTGATATTGTTGATAATACAACCTTCTCCTCCTCCTCTGGCAGAAACCTTTCCGACTACATAGACTGTTTCTCCGGCACTCCTCAGCTCTTCTATAGTTTCTTGAGCACGCTCTTGGCTGACGACGAGTACCATACCCAAGCCCGTATTCCATACTCTGCCGAATTCCAGGTTCTCTATCGAGCCTTGATCCTTCAACCAGCGTAATACCTTCGGCACTGGCCACTTTGCTGCATCAAGTTCAGCTGCAAGCTGTCTCGGCAGCATCCGTGGCACATTCTCTATCAAGCCGCCCCCTGTGATGTGGGCCATACCCTTGACTAGGTCTTTCCTGATCACCCGTAACAAAGGCTTGACGTAGATCCGAGTAGGTGCCAGCAGACTCAGGCCCAAACTTTCGTCATCTGCACTCCACGGTGCCCGATCATGGTACGATAATCCTGCTCTTTCCACTATTTTTCGAATCAGGCTAAAGCCATTGGAATGACAGCCATCGCTTGCCAGGCCCAGCAAGACATCCCCAATCACCATAGACTCTTTGTCAGGCAAAATTCTCTTATCCCTCGCAATCGCTCCAGTCGTTGCTCCCACTATATCGTACTCCGTAGCGTGAGTGAAAAGCCCGGGCATTTCAGCAGTTTCACCACCTATCAAAGCGCAATTTGCCTCTCTGCAGCCTATGCAAATTCCCTTTATGACCTGTTCTGCAACATCGACATCCAGTGTGCTACAGGTGTAGGTGTCAGTAAAAAAGAGAGGCTCTGCTCCTTGTACCACCAGGTCGTTGACATTCATTGCACATAGATCAATCCCAATAGTGTCATGTTTGCCTATAGCTTGAGCAATCTTCAGCTTTGTACCTACGCCGTCAGTTCCAGAAACAAGCTGGGGTGCGGTCTCATAGCCAGCTTCGTATAGATTGAAGACGCCGCCGAATCCGCCAATTTCGGCCGAAGCACCAGGACGAGCCGTAGATGAGACAAGTGGTGTAATCCGCCTAACAAGACTATTACCTGCGGAAATCGAGACACCGACTGATTCATAAGTAAGGCTAGTGCCATTACTTCCGAAATTGGGATTGGAATCAGCTTCCAGGCTGCGTTTACCGATGTCTCGGCGGTAATGCATATTCGGGAAACTGATGGACGAAATACCTTCATAAGCCTGAGATATGGCGCCTTCAAGTGTTTTACCAGTTGATGTTGCAGCAATAACCCTGCCTCCGGAGGTAGTCAGGGTTTGCGGGGAGCAAGTATCTCGAAATCCCTGGGAATGATCACCATGCGTATGCAATGGTTGTAAAGAAGGCTGTGAGTCTAGCTGGTTCTTTCGAGGAGTGGGTGCCTTTGTTCCAGCGTGAAAGATGTGGGTATCAGCTGGAGGAGGGCGGAGGGTTATTGTATCTCCGCGAACGTAAGGGCCAGGATAACCACCAGCAGCGGCAACAACGGTGGCAGAATATAGAGGATAATGCCCAAAACTGACGGAGTCTAAGCATCCGTCAGTACATGCAACCATCACGTCAGCAAGATCACCGTCCATCAATGGCAGGAGTGTCTGTGTTTCGGGATCACCAAAACGAACGTTATACTCGAGAGTCTTCGGTCCATCTTTGGTTATCATTAAGCCAGTGAATAGCAAACCTACGAAAGGGAATCTCTCTTTCCTCATTCCGTTAATTGTTGGCTGTAGGATTTTCCGATGTACCTCCTCGATCAATTGGGGAGTAGCAACTTTGGTTGGTGCATAGGCTCCCATGCCACCTGTGTTCGGTCCTTTATCCCCATCGTATATCTGTTTGTGATCTTGTGCTGGTGGTAACGATTTGATAGTGTGTCCGTCCGAAAAGGTCAAAAAGCTCAATTCTTCTCCTTCGAGATACTCTTCAATGACAACCTCGTCACCAGAAGAGCCAAATCCTTTACTTATCATGATATTTTTTAAGCCTTCATAGGCCTCCATCTTCGAGGACGGTAGAATCACGCCCTTGCCAGCCGCCAAGCCAGAAGCCTTCAAAACCACATTATAGGAGACGTTGTCCAAGTACTGTTTTGCCTCGGCATAGTCTGTAAAGTTCCGATACCTCGCTGTTGGTATGTTGTGCCTCGCCATAAAATCCTTAGAAAAGGTCTTGGAACCCTCCATTTGCGCCGCGGTTTTAGAAGGCCCGAAACACCTTATACCAGCTGAGGTATCATTAGCATGAGGAAAGTGCTAGACTTAGATTAATTACCAGAGCGGAAGAAGCTTCCAATCCCTGCCACCAATGGTACTTCGGGTCCAGGGACGACTAGATTGACTGCGTGCTCTCTTGCGAAATCAAGGAGAGCCGGGAAATCTTCTGGTGAGATGCTACCGATGTTTGTGACCTTTTCAACCAATGCAGTTCCCCCATTGCCAGGTACTGTGTATATCACATCGACCAAGGGTGATTGCCCTAGCTTCCAGGCCAAAGCATGCTCTCTGCCTCCACTGCCAATAAGCAAAATGCGAAGCTGTTCTCTCTCCATGGGAAGGAAATCTTGAGGTCACAGACCTCAAAGCTCGGGAAATAATCCCAACTCTAGTCTGTAAATAGCATTGTAAAGGAGGGCCAAAAGCCAGAAGGAGGAGAAAAAATTGTTTCCGCAACCCATTAATTTGCTCCTCTGGTGGGGCCAATATCTCCGCTTTATCTCCGAGGTCTTCGCGTGGAAATACCTTACGATACGTTGAGCATCCTTCACCGCCGCGCCATCATGATATGTTAATGTGATTATCCCGTATAAAAGCACACATGAGCCTTGATATTCTAAATGATAGGACAGCAATGAAGATCCAGATATGCTCTTCCGAGTCCACAGAACCCTTTCTACAGCCTTCACACTCACTGTACCTTTTGTGAGACGGAAGCTCTCTACCAGTCATGTGACAGCAGCAACCCAGCTGCCTCGCCGCATGATTGTCGACGAGAAAGATATCGAGGAGGCATTTCTAAAAGGCAGTGGTCCTGGTGGGCAGAAGATCGTGCGTTAAGTCTCAGAATGGTCTCCTATGGTGGTCTTATCAATTAATAGGTTTCTGTGCTGCTAGAATAAAACGTCTTCGGCTGTTCAGCTTAAGCATGTCCCCACCGGAATCGTCGTAAAGTCGCAAGCTACTAGATCCCGGTCACAGAACCGCAAAATCGCTCGACAAAACCTCGCCGAAAAAATCGAAGAATTAGAGAAAGGTCCTGAAAGCCGGACCGCGTTAAAAGCAGAGATTAAAAGGAAACAGAAAGCGAGCAAGAGCAAAAAGGCGAGGAGGAAGTACAAGGCTTTGCAAGGCAACAGAGAGGTCGAGGTAGACGAAGAGGAGGGATCTGACGTAGAGAATCAGGTGGAGCAAGATGCGAACGAGGAGCGTGTGTAGGCCACCGTTGTGAAGCTGGAAAGTCCCAATGAAACTTTCTGCATCGGACTATTTAGACGCCTGTCATTGATACGAAGTGCATAAATCTCACTTGCAAGGCTCAATAGCTTCATGCTCAGCAATTAGCGGCAACCGTCCAAGTTGAAGTTCCATTATCTAAGAATTGATTCATGCGCTCAGGCGGGTGGACATCAACATTGCCAGCTGGAATAGGGCATCTTGCTCTCCGAGGCTCGTACTCAGACGCATTATTATGGGTCTCCTAGACTTGCTACAATTCGCCATCCCTTACATTCGCCCTTAGTGTTAGATTGGCCCTCGATACTTCTTCAGCTCCCCGTCCTCGACCGACAGAAAATTGATTTAAACATATACGGCCATCTGGTCCCATGGATTGGTTTTTAGAACGATGGACCATGACATATTCCAAGTGACTAAGGTTGTGCCAAGCAGAGCACGCGGCAGAATGTGGCCATGGCATACTTATGGCTCGCTCGGTACTGAAGTGTCGACATTGATGCGTATAACCCTGCCATCGCAATCGCAAATGCCGGAAGGAAAGAGCTGAAGCAAGAGTGCTAAAGCCGCTATAGGTATGACAACAGTGTATCGGTCCGCCGTGTCAGTAGCTTAATGAGAGATAAGAGACTAGTTGCGAATGCCTGAAGATCTCATGGGGAAGACTGGAATGGTAGCCAAACGATACAGAAGGTGACGGTGCGGCGGGTCAGCAGTTCAAACCTTACTCCGAATAGCTGAGGGCCGTGATCAATATCAACGTCAAGAAGGCTGCGCAAGTATACGACCATGAATGGAAGCCTATCATGTTGAGGTAACGAAGTTTTCAGCTGGCTGACATATTTGTGATCGAGGTTATCGCGGCTTGCTGGCTGTTAGCCTTGCGAGAAGCCATCATTCAAGTAATCCGCAAGATTCCTCAGCCTGATATCGAAAGGCTAGATTAAGGGATATTGATGCTAATTTAGGCTGAAAAACTGGGCACAAGCTCCTTAGTGTTCGGTTTCAGCTCAGTGACAGCCTTATCTCTGCAACCCTATCATTCATTGAAGCTGTCTGGAGTTTAATCCTAGGGGCCTTTCTTACAATCAATTCCAAGTATGCATAGTCGCTTATGATGCCCTCGTGAGCAAATTCCATCACAATTAGAAGTCGCACATGCAGAAGCAGCATGGAACGTGAGCGACAGACGAATCAGAGAGAATGCTGGGAGTATTTCTTCTCAGATGAAAACCATGGCTGCATTGGTCGTTCCTGCATTACAGTTGTCTTCGGTTCCAGTGGCAAGTTCAAATCTTGGTAAGGCAAGGTAAGGTATTCATAAACCGGAAGCTGAACATTTAGTGCTACATGCTCTAGCCAAGCTCAATCGATACTGGACCGCAGTTTTGTGCGCTCGAGGCTTCGAAAGGCAGCTTTACCGAGGCTCTTGACCAATAACAGTTCTTTGAAGGGGTTAGCAACAACCATCAGTCGCCTAACATTCTTTTTTCCGGTTAGAATTGGCGAAATCCCCATCAATAGGGTCCAGAGCTGAGTGCCCGTTTTGTTTGACAACTCATAAGCTAAGTCGGCCCTACATATGAGACAGAGCTGAAAGAAACTGATTTATTGGTCACGAAAGCCACTGGCTTAAGCCAGGGTTTTCTAGTCGTCGGTGCAGAAGCTTGCAGAAGACCCTACCGATGCCAATGTCTACCTTTTCTTGATAACTAAATATTGGTGAAGTCCTTCCTCCTTCACAATGTTTGCAAAGCTCAATCCGCACACAAGACATGTCACAAACGTCGACTTCATCAGTATACACTGGTCTTTGGATAAATTGGTCTCATGGAGCCACCTTAGGAGCCACAATTACCCTTAATCAGCGCGATGGAGGCCTCTTCACTGCTTTCCTCGCCATATTTGTCTCTGTTGCCGGTGCTGCGTGCTGGAAGATAACGAGCTATGCCATACACCAGTGTCGTGCCAGCCAAGACTATAAGGATGCTTTGCATCATCAACAGCAGGTGATCCTCCAGAACACCAGTGGTGCAGCTGGAGCGTTGTGGGACCTTTTGCAACTACCTTGGTACTGGAGAGACCATGAAATCAGATCCTTCGTCCGATCCCTGCCTTTGGCTTTATTGGCTTTCCTAAATATCGCCGTCTTCGGTGTTGCTGGCATCTTCTCTTCCGATGTTACGAAGGCGGCAGGGAATGAGACGCTCATCAGATCCCCTCATTGTGGCTATCTGGCAGTAAATGGTACTCTTACATTACAAAACTCAGTTGCAACGGATATAATAGACCTAAACGATACCCTCGCCGCTACTACCTACTCAAGAGCCTGCTACGATAATGCAGAGAATACTTTGGCCTGCAACCAGTATGTTCAACGACAGTTGCACTGGACCTCCAATGAAAATGCTAGCTGCCCCTTCTCACCTGATTTGTGCATCTATGGCAGCACCGCTGCCTTCGAAATGGACACCGGGCTTCTCGATACACACGAACATCTCGGCATCAATGCTGCGCAGTCGGACCGGATTCAATATCGCAAGGTCACATCTTGCTCCCCAATACACACAAAGGGCTACGTGACAACTTTTAATGACACCAATCCAAATGACTTGGCTTACGGAAATTTGTTCCTGGACTATAACTATGGCCCAATTCTCGGTGTTTCGAATTTCACCTATGAATATAATACCCACAGCGTTGCAGATATTGATGACTATATCCTTACGTATGCTTTCTTGATTAGTTACAGTTCATGACCATTTGACTAAGATTCCAACTAGGACTTGGATGTCCAGCGCTGGGTTCGCCCAAACTGACTGGATATCTATCCCAGCACTCAAACCGAACCGATGCAGACGTTTCTATATTTTTCTTGGCCCCAAACGGGGTCGAGTATGAAGCCCCCGTTGCTGACCCATTCTTCGCTGCATCAATACCAAAGAATATCTCAGATGGTGCTGGTGATGGTGGGAACGATACGTATTACAGTTCTAACCAATATGTTTACGCCCTTGCTTGCGCCGAGCAACATCAATTCTGTAACCCAACTAATGGAATATGTACTCCCTTATCTGGCGCTTTTCAGGTGGTCACAGACTTACCTGTACTACTTGATCTCAATGATGCTCAAGCATCCACTGCCGGCATTATGTATTTGACGCTCATATATCTAAATCTCTATAATAGTGTCAATTCGCGCGGGTCTAGTGCACTACGGGCATCGGAGACTCTGGACCAAAACTTCCAAATTCCCTTGCCCGACAATCAATGGATGACAGAAGTATCGACTTGGTTCGCGGTTATGATGGCCAAACTGCAGCAGAGGACTGTCCAGTACGCAATTGGATCATCATATGTGCCAGAGGGGCTTACCCTAGAAGGACCAGCAAACAGGTACCAGGAAAACATATGCAACAACACAAAAATACAAAGCCCAAGCGGAACAACTTCATTTTCCGTCCTGGGCGTGAGCATAATCCTAATCGTGGGCTCGGTGCTCTTGTTAACAAGCCTTGTGCTAAGCACTGTAATGGGCTTTATTCGCCGGAAGCGGCATTGGAAAGAATATAAGAGCTTGCAATGGACGGTGGATAATAAATTACAATTACAGCGCTTGGCTTATGAAGAGGCAGGGCAGGGTCAGTGGAGAGGTGGTACGGACTCGGTGCCCGTTACTAGGAAAGGGGATAAAGTTGGGATGCCTGAAAACGTTGATAGCAAACATCCGCGCTTGAGCAGGGGCAGGACGCCGGAGGCTGAAGGGTTGATCGATCAAAAGCATATGAGCCATAACATCGAGCTCGTGCAAGAAGCTTGAGAGTCATGTTTCCCCCATTTTTCTTAGGAATTGATATACAACTTTAGGACCTGGGTGAGCGTTACTACTCTGTTAATTTTCTGTTCAAAGGCTGTATGCATTGTCTTTTCTCTCAGTGGCCACGCTCAGCCCAGGAGACGTCGGGTTGTTGCTCGGGGCATTCACCAGCTCAGTCGTGTTTTGAGTCACAAGCTCTAGCTAGTTCGAAGGTTTCACGCGACCATACAAGACACACATCCCATTTCATGGTGAAAGCAGAGTTCATGTGGCCGCTACCTGAAGCCTGATCTCCCTATCTCGAAATAAGTTAAGCAGCTAAGATAGTGTACAGCAGGAGATGCCGAATGACCTGGCCACCCCATCGCCTACCAATCAGTCATGTCATGTCGTGCTCGGCAAGGAGTGCTTGGAAGCTATGTAGCAATTGCTGCAGACATTTGATGGATTTATAAAGACCACCACCACACAGCCGAAAAACTTCATGCGGCGCAACAGAGATTCCTTGGAGTCAGCCAGAAAGATTTCCAGTTGTTGTCGGTATGATCAAATTCTCAGGCGCAGCGAGTGTGCTTTTCGACGCGTTTGATGGGACCAAGTGATTGATATCTGGGCCTGTGGCTTGTGATATCAAGATACATGCTTCATTAATGCAGATCTGGGAGCTTTTGTTGCCCCGTTCGAGGTTGTGCCAAGGTAGGGGACCGGTGTCCCTGCGTAATATGGTAGACTGGAGTTGAAAGGTATTGTGCGTGATTTATATTTTGGGTTTTACTAGTAGTTGAGGTTGAAATACCACAACTTCCAAATACTCTTGGAAGCGGGGATGCTTCTCCAAAGAGATCACCGTCTGAGCCTGGCTTGATATTCTTTCCTTTTGGTGCAGAACCGGTAGCGTCTAGAGCGAAACCTGAGAAAGTGGTAAGGTAGACTTCCAATTATCATGCGTACCATCATTGGTAGGGGTGGATGGTGGATATGTCAACAATATGATCGTTGGAGTCCAGTGGCGGTTGTTCTCGGTTTGCTTGGAATGGGCATGTTGTGATTGCCCCAACTTTCGACAGCAAGCACTTGACCCCTTGTGATAAATCGAGCTGAAATTACATCATTTCACAATAGACGACCCAGATAGATGTCAGTATGCAGGGTACAGCAGGCATATTTCGAGGTGGCATCGGCGCCAATCGTTTGAGCGCCTGAGCGGAGGTTATGTTCTATTTTTGCTGAAAATCTTCCGATGCTGCTTGGGGTAGCGAAGGGATCGAGATTCGCGCATTTAAGATTTCCTGCTTGTCTGTTATCTGTTCGATATCACGTAGACGTCCGACTAAGACGTTATTTTCAGGATTATATAAAATATCCAAAGTAGAAGCGTATCAGAACGCAGGGTTGCCCGCCTGGCTATGTGAATGGGCACCTATGACATTGCTTATTTTTAGCTTACGTAAAGTCAAATTCCCGAGGCTGACCATAAATTAGGTATCATTAGAAGATGAGTACTGTACAAGGCATACAGACATATCTTCTCCCTTATGTCAAAGTAATCTTCTGCGCCTTCGCTCCCCCGTTATCAAACATCATCAAGAAATTTGTCCCATCTATATCATAAAGGCCCGCCCACACGCTCGAAACCGGACCAACCATGATTTTATTCCCCCATGTGCTGCCTCCATCCCCACTAGTGATCAGCTTGCCAGCCGTAGAACCAGGATAACTACTCGAGCCAGCACTCGGGCCCAAATCTTCATTGGTCTGGAAGCTAACAGCTAACGTACCCCCAACATTGATAATTTGCGGGGCGCCAGCGCTGGTGTTCGGAGCACTAGGCGTGTAAATAGTCTTTCGGCCACCCCATGTCTGGCCGTTGTCGGGAGAGGTAATGGCGTTGATGGTAAAGTAGCCGTCTGTTTCGCTTTCGAAGACGGCCATAAGGGCCGTTTCGCTAATGGTTGCGACGCCTGTCATGCCGTCACGAGAGGTGATTCCTGCCCCCGATATGGTTTGAGCGGCTGACCAAGTCTGGCCGTTGTCGGTGGAGAATCTTTCTAGTGTATCTTGGTCGGCAGCGGAGTTCTCGCGGGAGTAGTAGATTTGTAGAGTGCTGCGTGAGGTGTCATATCGAAGGAAGGGTTCCCAATTGCCGTTTACAGGGCCGGGGTCTGATGCTGGCTGGCTAAGATAGGACCAGGTCTGGCCCATATCGTCGGAGTAGCAGATTGTGATGCGGAAAAAGGTGTAGGCACCGGTAGTGGGATCTTTGGAGTGGTTCCTGAATGCACAGAGGACTCGGCCCGAGGGAAGTTGGAGGACGTATGGGTTGTCGATATCGTTGGCATTTGAAGGACCTTGAGTCACGACGCCCCACGATTGCCATGATTGACCGCTGTCTAAGCTCCGGACAGTTGTGATGATGTTGTTACCACCGCTGAAGGCGGTGTAAACGCCGAGGATGCTGCCATCAGAGAGCTTGTTGGCACGAGGATAGGTGCCTGCGCCGAACACTACGGCGCTACCGGACAGCTCTGGTATAGTAGCACCACGTTTGTTTAGAAATGGTTCGACTGGCACTGCCAAACATACTGAGTAGAGTAGCACGAAGAGCCCAAGAAGGAACACGGAGGATCGAGACATTTTCCGAGTATAAGGCAAATCTTATGGAGGGACAGTATAGTACATGTAAAAGCCCGGGGGAAAGAGTGTGTTTATTCAACGCAACCCGGCACCTGAGTAATGAATGTTGTGTAGAGAACGTAGTGAGAGACAATCAACTCTCAAATCAACCATATCAAGGTCAGCCTTAGAACAAGTATTATGCAGGAGTTGGGTTAATTCTGTACGTACCTCGAACGCTGGACAGAAGAAACTCGCAGCCATCTAGAAGGCACAGATAGGATATCTAAACAATCGAGGCCTTAAGAGAAAGTGTACTTACTTTATCGTGCCTGGTCCTGCCTTGTGGGAAACGGCTGGGAACGAACCCTTAATCTCACACATGTTTCGTACGCGCGGGAATTTTTGTCCAACGAGCAGAAAGGAGCTTTGTGCTTTGACAGCCAGCAGTAACACCATGGGACTCAATGCCATGGGAAGGCATGGCTAGGGTTGGCGGTTAAAACTAGTGACGGCGACAAGTTCGGTGGGATGATTCAATCCATTTATTCCCTCGTTCGCGTACAGAGCCAATAAGATCGTTCTGGAGCATGCAAGATCGTGTTCAAGTGTGGGGAAGCATGGACTGATTGTACTGTCGAGTCTTCCAGCAGAGGCACTTGCGAATAAGCGCACTTGCGCCCCAATTGTTCGCCGCTGTGGCAGGGATCACCAAACAACGACAGATCCAGAATGTCTCTGAACGGAAATTACTTGGTGTGTTATGCATCGTCTCCCACGTTTTTCGAACCTACAAGGGAAAAAGGGTATGGGTCTATCTTAACTGGCTGGTTGGAAGCCGCCGAATTCTACTTCCGTCCTAGTCTCTATTTGTCCTCTTCGTCCTTCAACAGTCAACTAAATATGTTACTGCATGTATGCTGCCAAAACAGGAGCAGCTTCTGGAGGCAGTCGCTCGCCAGCAAATGCCGAAATCTGGCCCTTTTGCCGGGCATCCGCAGCTTTCAGGTATTCGCCCACCCACTTCTTTACGTCCATAATCTCAGGCCATGGATCTTTGGCCGGCCGCTTAATAGTGGTAAGCTGGGTGAAGCCGACACCAAAACTCATATCGTCAGGATCTTGTTCCACTATGACGTCGTCCGCCGCTGGAGGGATTGGCGGATTCTCTAGAAGTTTGAGCAGGGCCTCGCAGGTGTATGCCCAGCCCTTTTTGTACTTCTGTGCGAACGCAACCGAGTCAGTCAGGGTCTTCGTCAATGAGATCACGGCGGTCTTTCGATCCAATGCTCGAAGAAGCTTTTGAGTATCTGGGAGGATAATATTCAGGTAGAGAGGCACAAAGACACTATTGAGCCAGATCAGCATCATGAGCGAGTCGAGGATATGCATGAAATGGGGAGTCGGCATACCCTGATTGAACCTGCTCCGAAACATTAATGAAGAAGTCTGCACCAAGACCTTTGTCATCTCTGGCAGCAATAAAATGGTAGAAGCGTACGAATCTGAGCGCAAATGTTTCTGTTCTTGAATTTTGTAGTCTGGTAAGAAGTACAGTCAAAATAGGTGCATAGTAAGTCTGAAGTAAAGGTCTGCAACAAAAGTCAGGCGAAATCCTTTAGGCAATGGCCGTGGGGAAAGGTCTTACGGAGAAAAGTTGCCGATGATACATTCTAAAAGCTCAAAGCCATATATTTCGTTTGTCTTTGTAGACACCAGGTTTTGGAAGATTCCCAGAATAGACTCAATCTGGTTGTTTTGTACGATGTCGGATGGAGCACGGGGAATGAGAGCAGATAGAAGACGGACAAGGGCCGGCACGTTGCCTTTAGATGTCCATAAGCTAGGGTTAAGTATGGGAGGGATCAGCATTGTGAATTCTTCGGCAAGTGGCCCGGACGTGTTGGCTTCCAGGAGTGCAGCAAAAAGTTGAAACACATATGGAATGAACTCTGCTTGCTATTAGAATCCTCGGTCGGAGCATGATAGGAATAACAACGATCATAGGACTAATGGCACAATTACTCACCTTGTATGTCCTGCTCCAGGACCGGCGCCATGGATCTAAAGAGCTCGGAATCGAACTTTTCGGGTTGCGAGGGAGCGGCGAACCTATTTATCAAGTTAGTTACGTCGTAATATAGCATAGGCACCGCCTAACCTACCGAATGAAGGCCCCCATAGCTTCGAAAAGATAATAACAAAACCTTGGGTTGCTTGGATTTTGACTGCTTATGTCCAGCACCTTCCGGAACCTAACAAGGAGTGAGTCTGCCATAGGCACAACGCCCTCCCTGATAACGATAAGGACTCGCATGACACAGCGCATTAAGAATTCATTCTCCTGCAATTTTGCAGGCTCAGGGTCATTGGTTATCAGGTTGAAGAGATGCTCTAGTAATTGAGGGGCAAGTCGTTCGACGTCTGTCCGGCTAATGACTGGTTGTTTGGTGCCAGTAGAGATGGCCATGGCTCGCTCCAAAGCAATTGCGGCATATGTATAAACAACGTAGTTCGAGGAGTCCAAATGTTTTGCCACCAGTGGGAGTGCGTCATGCCATTGTGTCGCGGTCATCTGGCTCCTGAATAGATACAGATATTTGATCGCATCAACTTGGAGGACCGGCTCCACGCCGGATTCCGACACCAAATCGCTCGCAATATGTCTTTGAAAAAAGTCAATGACATTTGCAAACTCGTGGGTGCTTGTGACACCTTGGCTTGTTGTAACAGTGCCCTTAGCAGCTATTGAGGAATATAGATACACTGCAGTGTCCTTCGATTTCCAATTGTTTGAGCGATCTTTCTCGTACTCAGACAGATAATGCTGAACGTAACGCAGCACAACCGCGGAGACTAAGCTCTCGAATTTTGCCATCAGCTGCCGAGAGAAATCGGTGGCCGCTCTTCGCCGGGTGTCACTGTCCGAGCCTTCGAGGTCCCTCCGGATGAACTCAATTGGCTCATCTTCAAACATTTCCATGTCAGAGTCTCGTAGGGTGAGGTTTGGTAGGATCACCCGCTCCACAACCTGGCTCAAGGTAGACTCGTCGCTAAATGCTTGTGCATGGTCGGCGATGCTAGTGACGGCGGTCAGAAACTGCAGTGCTTTGCTAACCAAGATGTCAAATTTGGTTTCGGGTCCCACGGTGGTGAGGAGGTTCCATGGGCTTCCAATGAATTGCCCGACATGTCCACCAAAAGCGTCTTCGTACTTTTTGACCCATAACTCAAGGACTTCGAATATACCAGACTTGACATGCTCAAGTGGGCCAGCTTCGCTATCATCGTCGGTCTGCAACATCTTGTTCTCGTAGGTCAAGTATTTGTGAAGCAGTGCAGTCACCGCGGGGAGGTTGTCTTCGAAGACTGGTGGAAGATCTTGGACAGATAGGTCGTAAAAAAGCTTGACAATCAAATTTAATGTCGCAAACAACTGTAACAGTAGGGGTTTGTCCTTTTGATGTTGATCTATTAAACGATCGGTGCTCTATTGTTCTGAAAGTTAGTATCTTCTAATATACGCGGATCTGGTCAGGACAAAGCCTACCTCAATCAAAGATAGGAATGGCGTGCCAAATTTGCTAAGTACATGATTTATTTCTGTGAATAAAGCGTCTGATCGGTACAGTGGCCGCCATCGCTTGAAGATCGAATGGGCCACTTGCAGCACTCCGTTGTTGATTGTGGGATTGTCCGCTGTAAGACGAGACACCAAGTCCTGCAAATCTGTCAGCTCTTTGAACACTTTTGACTTTTAGGTCTTTTTCGCGTACATCAACGAGTGTATCCCATCTTTCCCAAAAGTCACTGTCCGCTATCACACCGATTGCGTCACCAAGTTGGTACTGAATGGTTGGTGGTACAGAGACCATGAGCCCAATGAGCTCTTGTTTGATCGCGACGACTTCATTTTGGGGGAGTCTATGGTTTCCGTCCTCGTCCTAATCCCTGTCAGCACAACATCACTAAGGTAAGAACTGGGTTGTGGTACCCACCGTCCAGTTTCGCTTGATATAATTCTTGAAATATAAGGCACTAGCTAGTCGAGCGGTGCTGCTGAAAGAGTCTGTAGCAACGATTTGAAGCAGCGATAACGAGAAATTAGGCTTCTTCTCTTCGGCTGAGATGGCAAGCTCCGCTGTTTACGTGCGTTAGTGTACTTGTTATAACCTGTGCTCAAAGTTGGGAAGCAGACATTGCTTATTCTGGGTGGGATCCAAGCTCGTTTCCAAGACTTGCGCGAGCCCTTGAAGGTTCACAGCCATTTCCTGTGAGCTATGAATTTCAGTGGTGGTTTAAGAGAGCTTGTTTACTTTACCAAATAGACTTACATAAAATAAAATTTCGTTTAAAGCTCCTAGAGCTTACCGTAGAATTAAAGCTCTCGGAGCTGTCAGCCGCAGTGATAGTAGGCGCCGGGACGATCCGGTAGCGTACTTGGCGCATTTGTACGTCTCGCATACTCGAAATTTAGACATGCAAAGTTATAAGAATATATCATGGAAGCGACTAGCAAGTCACACCACACAGGTGAGATATTTATGGTATCAAGATAATAGAAGTGAGCGTCATCATGCGTTGGACAAGCTGTTGCAGCTGTCGAAGTGCAAGTAATCTTTGGAAGCTAATTCATGCAACAGTATGATTGTGAGAATTTTTTGGGACTTGGTGGAGACTTCTTGCCTGGAAAAGAGCACTTGCAGTAGGTCAACATCTACTTGATATTCGGATTTTCGATGGTCCAAGGAGATCATGGGGACGAAATTCCCGAATCGTTGTCCGTTTTATTGCCACCATGAGCCTGTGTCCCGCAACTGCTGTAACCCCACATCGTCGCTTACTCATTCTCTCCTTTACTTGCCCACGATCCCGCGTAGTCTCTGTAGGTCTTCAGGGCATGTCTTAACACTTGCTGAAATTTGGTCAAGCTGTTCTGCTCCCAGGGCCGCGGTTCCATTGCGCGCCCGTTTTCAATGCGGCCAGGGCACGCAAACGCAGCCGAAGATGATGATTCGGCTTCCTCCTTGGGTAATAGAGCTTTCCAACCAGGCCGAGGGCAGGGGAGCCCAACCACCTCCCAACGATCACAGACTGGAGTGGGAAGAAGGGGCGAGTTTTCCGATTCCGAGGAACCATTCGTAACCAGGTTTTTAAGTGATCTCGACCCAGGCCAACCTTTAGACCACAGGATTTCAGCCGCCCATGAAATATCCAGAGGGATCGGACTTTACTCACCCGAGGAAGTCTGGCCAATATGGACTGTAGCCGAAGACCTAGTTTCAGAAGATGCTCCACTAAAGGCTCGCAAGGCCGGATTTGCCCTTCTCAAAGCTTTTGCATCTCACCCAAAAATTTCAACGGAACGAGACAGACTGTATGCGCTGATAATTACCCCTATGGTACCCTCCGAAGCGAGTCTCCAGATCTCAGCTCTTACCGACCTTACCAGGCATGGGAGAGATCTTTCACCTTTCGAAGCTGACATTGTCGTTTTCCTTAACTCCTCGCTTGAGAAGCTGTCCCTAGCTGCCACAAACGCCCGTGAGCGCCAACATGAGGAGAACAAAGCCAAACATCAGCCTAGCAGAGAAGCATCGAGCGCCGATAACATCGGCAGAAGCATCCCCGCTCGTTCCAAAGACTTGCTCGGTGAGGTGCGAAGTTTGAGAGATACTTTCTACCTGGTGGGAGACATCATCACACATAATCCCAGGGCATTCCACGATGCACAGCTAGAGATCCTAGTGGAACGGGTTACTTCGATCGCCAAAAGGACGACCTCGAAGAAGGATTTACACGGTGTGATTAAAGTCTTACGAGTCATTACAACGCACACGCGGATACCGGAATCAGCTTTGTTGCCCTGCATCCATGTGCTTTGTACCATCTACGGCATACCAAACATTAGCTTTGAGGAAGAGCTCTGGGGTGCTCTCCGAAACTTGCTACAAGCTCCGGATCAGCAGATATCGATCAACCTTCTTTTGCAGATATTGGCAAGTCCTTCCACTGACTCCGAAACAAGTCAGCTTAGTCCAATGATCCGTGGAGCTTTGTTTACAGTGGGACGCATTGCTGAAGATGAAGGCCTTGTCCACTTGCTCATCAGCAACCTGGAGCAACTTGTAGCTGCGCTTTGCAGCGTCCATATGACAGAGGCTCCCCTGGAGCATGATCTCCTGCTAATCGTCAATAAACTGCTATTCAGCGATGACATTGTGCGCTCACTTGGGCCCGGGGAGGGCTGGGGTAATTTGGTCGACAATCTGGACGCTATCGAAACCGCTCGGCTGGCGCGCAGTACAAGTAGTCACCATGATCGAGATGGACAGGCCGCCGATAGGTCCTCTCCGTTCCGTGAAATTGTTCTTAGCAGAGAAGGAGGGAATAGAAAGCTTAGTGATAGCTCATTGGCTGGGCTGAGGCGGATGGCGGAGCGCATTGTGTTCTGTGCGCCCTCCTACTGGAGCTATTTTGGTCAAGAGAGAATGCTTTTAGTCACGCGAATCCTGGTGAACATCGCTTTTTATGTGCCGTCGGTTTGGGAGGACGCTGCACAATCAATGTGGGATCAGGGACTACTGAAGTTTGAGGAAGATTGGACCCGCCATCTTCTCATGTTGTTCGATGAAGTTCTAGTCGACCCCACCAAACCTGAGGGTCCGCGTTGTTGTGTGCTTAAATTATGCTCTTTGCTCTTCAAAAAGCTGAGACTTGACATGGACAACAAGGCTATTTTCGAGGACTACATTGGTAATGTCTTCGAGCAATTAGCTCGTGAGGAAGACCTACCTACCTCGATCGTCGATTGCGTTGCCGAACTCGCTGCCTTCTGTGGGCCAGATATTCGCAATAACCTTTTCCTTGGCTTCCTTGCCGTAATCGAACGGGGATCAGAGCTCCAGCCTACCGATCTTGTGACCTCCGGTCAAATATCTGAGCAAGCTGTGGACAGTCTCATCAAGACATTCTTGAGATGTTTGCCAGAGTCTGCGGTCAAAACATGCCATGTTTACAGGGTTCTCCTATCTGTATGTGCACCAAAGAACCCGACGAATGTTCGCCTCAAGGTCATGAAGCTCTTCACGCGCTTGAGGTGTACCTCCAGAGAAGCTATTGAACTTATATCACTTCCAGACACCCAGGGGCTAGCAGCTACTCTCTGCAGGACAGAGGCTACGGCTTTTCCAATAGGCTCAGAGCAAGTACCATCGGCTAGAAGTTCAATGCATGAGCATTTCCAGCCAGTACGGCAAAGTCGTTCCAGTGCGGTAGATGTCACAAAAGCCCTAAGATCTCGTTCAGCTACCAGGTCATCCAACCTGCGCGACGAGTACCTGCGCCCAACACCTCCGCTTTGGATGTATGACGGACCTATAAGAGGTCTTCCCGAGGACCCACGAAAGGGGCCAAGCCAAGTGGTTCATTCGAGCTCTCCGAGCCAGACTCACCCTGTTGTCCTTGACATCAGCTCTTGGCTAGACGTCATGATCCACGTTCTGGATCAAGGTGGTGATTGGGAGCTTTACAGCTATATCTTAGTCCACTTACCATCTCAGCTGAGTAATCGTTCATTGTGCGCGCGGCATGTCAGACAGCTTCAGACTCTACACAATCTCTTGCTTGACCAACTTGAAAAAGCTTCTTTCCAAAGGCCACCTCAATATAGTGGAATGAAGATGGGTGACGTAGCGCTTTGCTTGTATCACATTCTTACAGTGCTTATGGCCTATCACGAACACTTTGGCAGGCGAGAGTTGGACAATGCGGTGCGAACGTTCCTAGCTGGGATCAACAAATGGGATCGAGTTGGGAAATGCTGCATTCATGCATTGGCCCTATGCTGTCATGAAATACCTTCTGTCATTGACAGGTATATCTTTGCCATAATTCAAAAGATGTCTCAGAAGATTACTCAATCTGATCTGGCCGTAGACATACTTGAATTCTTGTGTGGTCTAGCCAGGTTACCAGACGCCTGCTTTACTGCTACCACAAAGATCCCAGAAGGTCATTCCAGCGCTAGCGGAGGCGAGGGGTCCTTCTACAAAAAGGTTTTTGGCATATGCATAAGCTACATACTGTCCACAAGGGAGCAGCGCCAGAGGTCTGCTGACGACGCCCAGTCAGGAGCTAGTGTATCGCTCGCTCGACAGAGCGGGACATCAGGAACAAGAGCACATGCTGATCTACGCGGAGATCTTCCAGAATACGTTTATACTTTAGCCTACCATGTTATTATTTTTTGGTTTCTTTCAATTGATTTGAGTCAACGAGCACAGCATGTTGGTTGGTTAGCGAAGGAGCTCGCGTGGAAAGATAGTTTTGGGAAAGAGACGTTAGAAGAGCAAAGCCAGGTGATACTTGATATGATGCATCGAACAGCTTACTCAAATCTTGGAGAGACTGAGCCAGCTCAGCCCTTTGTCAATCCGAACGAGAAACCAATTACCAAGACGTGGCTGATGGGCATGAGCATAGTAACCATGGAGGTTTTGCCCAGTCAGAACCTTGGCCAATACACGAAACGGCAAGCTTCCGGGACTACTCATGCCCTTTATCACCACAACACAGCCAGATTGCCGGAACACCACGTTCGGGATCAGAATTATGCAGCTGGGCTTCTCGCTATAGAACAAGTCGATGTCTACCCGAACCACATGTTTCTCCAGCTAAGTTCTACTATTGCACCAGTACCTATTCCGTTACAGCCTGTCGTGCTTCCGGATGATGATTTCACGAAGCGAGCGCTCAGCATCTTTGATAGAACAGATACCGTAGATGGCCACAAGGTCGGTGTGATCTATATTGGTGAGGGTCAATGTAATGAGAACCAGATACTTGCAAATACCTCCGGTTCGGAAGCTTACGACACATTCTTGGCCGGGCTCGGCACCGCTGTTAAGCTTCAGGGTGCTAAATTCAACACGCAAGGCCTTGATAGGATATCGAACACTGATGGCACTCATACCTATGCCTGGAGAGACCGTGTTACAGAGATTGTGTTCCACGTCGCTACGATGATGCCGACAGATCTTGCTAACGATCCACACTGCGATGATAAGAAGAGGCATATTGGAAACGATCGTGTAAAGATCATCTACAACAATTCTGGTCAAGATCTGGGCTTCGAAGTCATCAAGTCTGCCTTCAATGATGTTGATATCGTTGTTTGTCCTGAGGCGCATCAACAAGATGGGCGACAAAGTAAACGACGTAAAGCGCAGGATGCACAGAAGGCAACACCTACCGCCACTGATCTGTTTGGATATTATAGAGTCCAAACTTTGTGCTCCTCGAGTTTCCCTCAACTCTCTCTCGCCGCCAGCCCTAAAATCGTCTCGGCCGCCGCATTGGCGGCGTATGTACGCCAAATAGCGCTGAGCGCCTCTGTATGTGCTCAGGTGTGGTCAGAAATGCAGGGTCAGGGGAGGTATGTTTCAACTTGGCTCGCCAGATTGCAACAGATCAACCGATTAAGAGAAAAATATGGCAATACTCAAACTTCGGCGAACGTGTCATATCCTATGCCGACAAATGCTCGAATGTATGTAGATGGTAACGAATGGACAGGGAAAGTAGCTATGGGTGGGTTGGCAGAGGAGAATCAAATGTCAATGGGTTTGGATTTTACGCGATGGACCTGAGACAACAAAAGTACATACGGAGTTTTGGGGGAAAACGGTAGAACAGGAGTCTTCATGGAGGAAATATGTGGTGGATCAAAGCGCGGCGCCCAAAAATTTGTTTTCCTTTGCCCCTGTCAATAAGTTGTACCAAATAACGAGGCTGGAATTGGATGTAACGGCGTACATGAGACACCAAGGCTCTCCCACTAGGTAGGAGTAAGGCATATGTAATGCCGTAAGGTCGGGACCATATATAAGAGAATGGAGCTTAAGTCATGCATATAAAAAAGGGCGATTAAAGTTGAGTTCAACACTCATTAAGTTCCTTTAGAGTAGCAGATATCTTTCAACACACTTTTTTAAGTATTAAAAGCTATAACTAAGGTGTTAAAATCTCTGGAATGATAATATCTAGCGATATAATTAGTAATAACTTATTAGATGTTACATAGCTCTATATGCAAACCTGCGGCTTTGACCTTCTATGCTCTTCTCTGAATTCAATACATCCTCCCAATGACCATTTTGGTAATTCTTATCTAGTGTCCAGGAGAGGATTCTGTGTTTGTTCATGCAGGCTTGACTTGTCAGCGCGCTTGATGCGCCTCAAAGCGCTAAACACGGTCAGCCTTTCTGCACTTAAGTACGAGGCTGTGAACTCTCAGTCTATCCGCTTGATTACTCTGTCCAACCATCGCTTCAAACATGGATCCTTTTGAGGGTGTCAATGTTGAGATAATCTCGAACGGCGAGGTTCTGACTCTCTACAATGATCCAGATGATGAGCCTAGCCACAACGCACGAGTCCGCCAGCGATACATTGAAGCGGTCACTGGTGCCACATTTGTGATCATGGTCCATTTGGATCATCGTTTTAGTCTCTTCTCCCTTGGCAGAAATGATGCTATTTGGGCCACAGTTCAATACGACAGCACTCATAGTTATGGCAAATACTTGCTCATAGACCCTCTCTTACACAATTCCAGATTTGGAGGTGTTTCCTGTACCTTTAGCCGTATTTACAATTTCTGTTCGGAGACTCGTCAATGGAAGAGCGGAGCTGTGACTTTCGGCGCCCTAGCAACGAGTGAGTCTAACTAGACATGAGCCAATCTGTCCCAAATATTTCTAATTAGGTCTCTAGGGGAGACGACGACTCACGTTCCCTCCGTGGCCGCCTTGGAAGGCCTCGGGATGATCAGAATTAGCTTGCAGCGCGTCCAGCGTATCCTACGTACGGGGTCTCCTCCTGAACCTGTAGAGACTTCGTCATCGGTAACTGAGGTTCCGGAGAAACTCCTGAAAGGAAGAGCCATTGCCAACACAATTAGGTAACTCACACCGAGGGGGCGATATTCAGATGACTGATATCCTGAGATCAGTGTGAGCAATGAGAGGGTCTCAGATGGGCCCGGATACGGGAAATATGACCACGTCCCAATACAAGGTGATGGGGGCCAGCTCCTTACCTACAATATCTTCTACAGGTCAAGACGTGAGCTACAATCATGCCCTAAAGAAAAGCCAGTACTCACATCAGCCGCAGGAACGCTTCAAATGCTAGGCTGCATCCCACGAACCCCCTCTCCGTCCCCATCACCGGTACCCACGAATCATACCAATGCCGCGCGAGAGCAAGAACTGCGGGCACTGAGGGTGAGTCTTGGTTCTTCCAGAACCTCAACTGCACGCCGTGCTGACAAAATGGTGCAGGCTCGACTCGCGGAACTCGAAGGTACGGACACAAAGGCGCAGGGTGCAGACTCGAAGACCAGAATAAAGCGTGAAATTGGCGAGCTCGAAGCTTCCGACGACATCAAAATCACGGCAACCCGCTCAGCGAAGAAGATACGCAACGCTGGACCTATTGAGACAATTGATCTCACTGCCGACTGATGGAGTCTCACATTGTCAACGTTGTTATTTCACGCTACGAACCCTATGCATATTGCACGATTTACAGAGTATGGGCGTATAAGACTCTATAAGCAAGTGCATTTACTTGGGGGTCTTTCCAGTTGCTTGGGCATAGCAACACATTTATGGCTCCAGGGGCGCACGGCATTGCTTAAAGGCGTTTAACGATACCCAGATATTACTAGGCGTTCAGAGAAAAGATACATAACCGCTACACCATTGTACCAGCGCCATTAGGAATTGAACACTAATACGATAAGTACTAATCCGCAAATATTCAGCAGTGGCGGATTTATCATATCATGGTGGGTATTATGGGCACGAATATGCTTTACGAAGTGTTCTAAGATACCCAGGAAATGTATTTTATTCAGTGCTTTAATCAAGCTTGAACTTGTCATGTGCATCAAGCCTTCGTTAGAGCGTCATGTTGAGGCCAGCTGTCATTCGCTTGGTCTGGCCAGCATTGTTACTTACTTAGATACGTAGTTCGGCGTTTCCTGGGCCCTTGCCTCCCAGACCACGAGATATGACTTGACAGTCGCCAGAGTGTCTATCGCCAGCTCGAATGTCCCACTGGGTGAAGTTATAAACTTTCCGTTTTAACGAGTAGCAAGCGAGAATGACATTTAAAACATTTGAATGACTGGCATGTGTAGTCAAACCACTGGGAAAAAGTAATACAGCACTATGCAAACAAAACTCCTTGGTCTTGGAAGACCCTATGAATGTCCATGCAGATTTTGTTAATACATATCCCAGAGAAAAGTCTCTCATACAAGACAGAGCAAACACCCCGTCTAACACACCAGCAAGTATATGTAAGAATGTTGCGTACCATACATCACAAAATCTCATCAACATCAACCTTCGCCTCCCCTACCATCCCGTTCCCATTCGCCACCCCTCCCCCATTCACACCTACTCCATCGGCCATACCCTCCATAGCCTGATCCAGTCCCTGACCCTCAGCAGTCGCCGCTAGAGCTTTTGCCCTCGAGTCCCCCTGCTCCAACATCTCCTGCACCCATGCCTCCTCCACCGCCATCTTCCTCTTGAACACCCTCAACCACCTTCCGCCCCAGCCCCTCAACATGGCCTCCCCCCTAAGATCCTGGTCCGCGCTCTCTGCCATCGCATCCAAGCTACCGTCCGCCACGCCGACCAACGCGTCTTCAATAACAGCAAAGAGCTTTCCCATCTCCTCCCTCTCTTTAGCGAGAGTTTCGTTAAGGATGGCGACCTGATCGGCGGGCAAGCCAGGGGCGTTGCGGGCCACGACGATTTGCCGGACTCGGTTGGTCACTTTGTTGACTGTGCTACTTACCATTTCGAAGACGTGGCTGTGAACTAGGCCTTCGCCTTTTCCGAGTTGGTCTCCTAATGCCCACATGACGACGCTTATGGGTGTCAGAATTGTGTAGTTTAGCAACTTATCTACCACATTGACGCCCACACCTGGCTTCTCGTGCCAGTATCCCATCACACTGGCGATGATCTGGCGGCGTGCGGGCTCACTCTGGGTTCCTATTGACAGAAGCCGATCTTTGCAGCGCTCGATTTGCGAGAGGACGTGGGATAGCGATTTGCTGCCGAGAAAGCAGATGGTGGTCACGTATGCGTCTGTGGATGGAATTAAAGGATCTGTAACGCCGAGAGACCGGGCAGTATCTTCGATGACGCTGAGGGGAACTTGGATGTCTGTATCAGGTGCTTTGGCGCGGAGGAGGCGTAGAACTTCTTTGGCTTGTTCCGAGTAGGGGGCGTCTATACGTGAGAACAAGGGTCAGTATACATTGTGGAAAGATTGAAGTGAGGCGCTTACGCTCCGAGTTATATTTGAAGTCTGGTGTGTCTTTCTCTTTGGCTTCTGATATAAGCGGCTGATATGGTTCTGGAAGCGTGCCCCGAATACGTGCGGCGAAGCTCAGGCGAATTTCCTTCTCCAAAGCCCCCATCATGAAAGCTTTCTTTGGATGGATCATTGGCAGCTGTACATCCTCGACCCTTAAAATAAATTAGCATAGGAGGTGGCCATACCGTGCGGCCAACTCACCATTCCGTCCACTTCCAGGTGAACCCGAAATTACTCAAATGATGTGAGAACCAATCTCCAAATCGATAGACCAATTCAAGATCCATCTGATCTACATTCTTGTAAAGCCACCGTATAGCCCGTCCCAAACTGGGCGCAATTGCTGCGGGCGCAACTTTGCAAGCCTCGGTCAGAACAGAATGGTAATACACTAGCTTGTGCTCCGGGGCTGGTAATTGGAGAAGCTGAGAGAAAACTGCATCAACTGCTACATCTTCTGGCTTCCAAGTAGAGCGGCCCTCTTCCACGTTCCGCAATTTGTCGAACTGCGTTGCTCTTTTAACAAATGTATCTGCTGCAAAGTAGCAGTCTAGATCGATGAGAAATTTGGCAGTCGCATTGCGATTGAAGTCGAGAATGTTGATCGTATCAATCAGCGAATCGCGCAGTAGTGATGAGGCGATGTCAGCAGTCGAAGGTACCGTCTCGATCTCTTGATCTGCGTAAACCGAGAAATATATCTCGGGAAGCCGTGGACGTGGGCCAGATGGTGCAGGGGATGGAACATTGATTGTGGGCAGGCCGTGTTTCTTATCTGCTGCTGCAAGGTCTATGCCATCCTCTTCTTTCTTAATTACCTTCCATGGACGGGGAATGCACGCCAATTTCCATGATTGCGTAGACTCTCCTTGAAGTTGTCTTTGCAGCAAGCCAATAACGCTTTGCGCCTCTTGAGCGTCGTCATCATCATTTCCAGGGTAGGGATTGACGAGGGTTTCTAAAGCGTGAGGTGTTGACGCAATGATATCAGTCTTCTCCAATAAAGCTAAGGCTTGTTCCTCAAACCCTTTCGCTGACGACGCCATGATATATGGAATGGTAAGCAGGATGATCTTTACGAGCTCCAAGCCCAAGCTCTGATTGTGTCGGGTCAGTGTCTGTCATGTCTGCTCTAAGTATATCAAGCTTACATCTTCAGAGGATGCAGTCTGCAAGTCGACCGCTCTCGAAAAGAGCTCTTCCAGGATAGGAAACACGCCATCCCCCTCGAGCAGACCTTGCAGGCAGCCCAAGAACCTCAGGACAAGCTTGACTTCGCGCCACGCTCCGACCTCCAAACGCTCTTGTATGACAGTCCCAGCTTTTTCTAGTATCTCCTGAGCTAATTCGGGCTTGGAAGGATTGACGACAAGTACGATTGCAGCGATGAAAGGGATCTTGAAGGGCTGTTCGACAACTCTATCATCCATGTCAGCCGGTTTGCTCGGCCACAGCCCGGTGTATAATATCCAGAGAGACTAACAATTGTACAGCAAGATTCAGAAACTGGTTTCTGATATCTGCGTCATCATAGTTATCCACAATAAGTTTTGCGATGCTACTGATCTCCTCGTCCGTCCTTTTTAACGGCTAATGGCCTTTTAGCTCGAAGTGCTGTTGCAAAGAAAGTGTCCAATCTCACAGATTCAGCAACACCTAGCAATTGCTTCCGAACTTTGATGTGTAAAGGCTCCTCGTATCGTCTGCGCTGCTGTCGACGGTCGACCTCGTCGTCATCTGCACCCAAAGTTAGCTTACACGGGGTTGTTGGGTAACGAGATCAACTACCTCTGTGGCGCCTCTTGCGGTTGTTGTAGCCCCCTCGAGGACCGCCATTCCTTCTGTCGTAGTCTGTCATATTCGCTTTTACGGGATGTTTCGGTGTCAACGGCTTTCTTGAGCACCCTCGCGCAATTGACCGTCAAGGTCGCCAGACGCCTTGGCGCGTCGGCTGACCCCCTGTCACGCTAAGTGACAGCCCTACCGGGTATAGTTTCTTGAATGATTTTGTGGGCTTTCAAATCGCACAATACCTAATTGACTTTATACGTTAAATAATACGTTATCTAGTACTACAGTCCCGGATCAGTTGTTCAGAAACGTAGGTTGTTAGTGTTGCCCGATTCATTTCCACTTGTCAAGAATCGCTTTTTCTCTTCTTCGTGGTATCTATATGTCATGTTTTAGGTAATAATGCATTTTAGAGGTTTGCAAGGCGTAAGCAGGAGCGACAAAAGCACTCAGCCGAACGAACGTCAAGAACGTGATATCGTTATGACATACAGACCTTGAGCATCTGACCAAAGCACCCTGACTCATTGAGACGAGTTGAAGCGGAAAATTTTAACGTAGAGAGAATTGGCTCTAAGTGAGAATGTTTATCTTAATAAGAGGTGAGCCTGCTAGCAGAACGGAAGTAATATAAGGGCTTCTTTTAGGGTCTGTCATCTCAGAGTCTGCATTTCCCACTATCACCCAGGGGAGTCTATCTTTCTGTCCACGGATCCTCTGTCCAGCTAATCGTCCATCATAAAGAGTCCCTGCCAAGTGTAAGAGTAAATCATCGTTCATGCCTACCATGCCTTTGCCATTGGCTTGGAACTTGGAAAAGTGAAAGATGGGAGGCGCTGCCGTTGCTGATAAAGCCATGCCATGCTTTTAGTCTCCGCAGATCTTCAGTGCCATAGCCGTCACTGATCCGACGGAAACATACGGGAATGACTGATTTCGGCCAACGCCACGCTAAGAAGTCTGACACGATGATTCCGTGGCTTCGTTACGCATGATTCGTAGCTAGCTACTTCACTCCAGGTGAGCCATCATCTCCTCTTGCGACATGGGGATGAAGTTGTCAATATCGATGCCACGCGAAAGGAGCTCTTTTCGCGCATGTGGAGGCACGAGACGAGCATTTTGCTCGGGGGAAATAGAAAGCTCTGTAAACAGGTCAGCAAGCTTCAGAGGCAATCCTTCCGAGAGAGCGCATAACGCCTACCATGACGTGAGAAGTCGAAGAGCCTTGGCAATTCCTTGGTCGCGCCTTGGGCATGGCGGGAATCAGGGAATCGGCAATCGGGCTGTCGGAGCTCGTCGAAGAAGGGATGAACCATGGCGTCGATGGCCGACAGACGTTTAGTTGGTGTGTACTCCAGAAGAGCCGATATAAGGTCAATAGCATCTTGAGTTGCTTTGCGGAAGACCTGGATAGGGGTCAGCATGAGAGCCGAGAGTAATGGGAGGCACTCTCAGGCGGAAAGAATACGTTGAAGAAAGTGCCATCACTGACTTTGTGGAAGGGGTGCGGCTTGATCTGAGGAAACTTGTGCTCCATATAATTGGGATTCATAGTCCGAATCTGCTCTCTGGTTGGGGTACCGAGCACTTTAATGATTTCCACAAGTTGATCAATGCCAGACTCCCCGGGGAACAATGGTTGTCCAAGCATAAGCTCTGCCATTACGCAACCCGTAGACCAGACGTCTGTTATAGATCGTTCAGCACGCTACACAAGAGCCATGTCAGATTGAACGTACCAATCTTAGTTGTGTAGTTGGTAGCACCAAAGATGAGCTCGGGAGCTCGATAGTAGCGCGAGCAGATATAAGAGACGTTAGGCTCATTGGCAACCAAGATTTTAGCACTACCAAAGTCACACAGCTTCAGAACACCAGTATTTGGGTCCAGCAAGAGGTTCTGAGGCTTTATATCTCGATGACAGATTCCTTGCGAGTGGATGTATGCGAGCGAGCGGAACAGTTGGTAGATGTAGATCTTGATCTCTAAAATGGGCATTGTGGTCTTCATCTTGTTGAAAAAGCGTGAAGCGCGATATACCGTCTCAGGCACAAATTCGAGGACTAGATTTAGGTACACTTCTTCTTTCTGAAGTCAGACGTTAGTTACTATTCTCATGATCTTGAGTACGACTACTGGAACCAATTGGCAGAATGGGCATACTTACCCGTTCTCCATTTGAGTAATAGAACGCCTTCAGCTCCACAATGTTGGGATGACGGACGATTCGCATGATCTGTAGCTCACGATTCTGCTGCCATCAGCACTTCGCTGGCACAACACCGCCTGTCCACAGAGCATACCTTGAAACGCTTGTCCTGCAGTACCCGCTTGATGGCTGCATCCTCGCCATTTGGAGCGAGTTTGGTCTGGAACACCACCCCAAAGGACCCATTACCCACGATCTTGCATTGTGTATATTGCATTTCCTTGGTCTCGCCAGTCAGACCATCTTGTACTTTCTCGCGTATTACCTCTGTGATAATGTTAGCCTTTACTAAAGTCTAACATAGTATCTGGAGGAGGAATGTTTACCACCCATGCGCAAGCTGGTGAAGCCTGCTGTCCTGTTCTGCGCTGACGACATTTTGACGAGGCAAAATGGCGGTGATCTTCGATGGTTACCGGCAATATGGTGGACTCGAGCTGTCCAGTGGGTGTTGGGGCAATAGGGGGTTTATGTATGAGTCCGTGGTGGGCGGGCTTGAGGAGGTCGAGGATCCCAGAGGGAGTTGCCTTAATAGAGAAGGCCAAAGGCGAGGTGTGTTTGTCCAAGATCTCCAATACCAAGGTTGCGATAGTAATTGCAGCTTATTTGGAACCGAGCACTAACCCTCGAAGATGCGCATGCAGGCGCTGTTGGTTGTGAATTGGGATGATACTTTTGGACTTGGTGGACAGAGGTCTTGAGAGCAGTCTTGTAATGCAAACAAAGGGATTCTTCTAGCGATTACAGCGAAGAGGGACGAAGAGCGACGTGCAGGAATAGGAAAAGGGTAGTCCTGGCGGAGTTGTATTGATTGTAGGTGTAACAGGTAATGACGACGGTTTCTCAGGTGTTATGAAGGAGTGTGGTGGAGGAGCGGGCCACTGAGCCACTTGGAAGCTTATAGAGGTCTCCTGACTTGCAAGAGCGAATAGGCTTTCGGTGGCTGTGCTGTCCCGCTGGTCACTACAAAATTCTATAGGAAAATAGATGGTGAAGTTGTATATGGAGCAGTTGTGTCCGGTCTGTGAATGCTGGAGATCTGTGTCTTAGAGGCTGAGCCACTTGTGCGACTCCCTGAGAGCCCGGAAGTTTGGTCAAGGTAATTTTCCCACAAGCGATATTCTACAGCAATAGCGCCCTGCTAAAAGAACCTGAGGGGTGGAAAGCGGGCACGAGCGGCAAGCCACGCACGATAGGATAGGGAAGGATCGAGATGTTGGGGCCCTTTAGGTCTGTTTAGGTTGAGGAGCTGCGGATGTGTGCTTTTCTTTGCGTTCTTTGGGTTTGGGAACAAAGCAAAGGAACGAACGAAGGGGGGCAAGTGGGCTTTGTTTTGGGGTGGCTTTCTGATTGAGCCTTCTCAGGGGAAAAGGGGAAACTCCAGTGCCTGGTCAATCTACAATAATAAGTAAGATGCTGGATGGGCAGTCAGAAGCTTTGAGGGGAAGCTTGGAAGTCTCTCGGGAGGGTAGCGCTAGTGCTTTGTTAGAGCCTTTGGAAAGGTCACATGGGGACTCAATTATGGAGCCACGTTCTCGCCTTCAAATCAAACTAGAGCAGGAACGTATTGCAAAAGTCACGGGCGAGCATCATACGAACGGTGCGATTGATCAGGGGAGTTATTTTAGACAAATTCCTGGCATTTTTGACTTTGCAGCTTATTATGACGACAGCAGTCTCAGCTGCTGCTCTCCCACGCTGATGTAGACTTCTGTTCACAAATCAGAAGAGAGGAGAGCCGTTTCGCACAATTGAACACCGCCGAAGAAGGTATTGCATGCGCCGGCAGCTACCATAGTATCACACACCAGCCGAGCGCGCGACAAGCAGAGTGGGCAGGGCAAGCAGGGCAGCTGAGCTCTGCACGCGTAGGCTTTCCTTTACCTGCTGAATTGGGGTCTGTCACTGGTGGATCTGGTGGATATCTTGATGATGAGCATTTAAGCTTACCACTCCTGGTCTAGATGGCGTTGTCCAATGAATGGACAATCCAGCTACCTAGTAGTTCTAAAAGGGCCGTAGGGAAGGCACAGGTACTACCGGTACCCTTAAGCTCGGACTGGGTCACTCGGTTGCCTTGGATGTCGTGCATTCGTGCATCATTCCGGCGCCTCTGTGTGCCCGGGTGAGCAGACAGGAGCGTTTAGTACAGTTAGCGATGTAATGCCGTCCTTTTCACCCAGCAAATATATACTATAGTATAGGAAGTCGCAAGTAAGAGATCTTCTTCAGATGGATTGGAGGTTCCTGCACAAAGGTGAGGCACTGCTGCAGGATCTCAGCGAATGAGACGGCAGTCGGAGATTGATCCTCCGCTCGACTCCGCAAAGTGGATTTGCAGTGTTCATTTTGGATGCTGAAGCAGAGACGAGTGGTGACTGGGCAATCGCTTGGCAGGCCCCAGTTTTCCCTTCAAAGAAGTGTGGGAAGGCGAAACGCCTCCAAAAGCAGGGTGGAGGCGAAATTTATCATTCTGCACATGACAATGAAGACCGTGGACATATTTGACCCACTCTACCAATCACAGGAGCAAGGATAGTGACCACTCCCTATCCAAGCTACATCAGGGGTACCGCCTTGCCATCAATTGGCCTATCCAGTATCCACATGCGACTCCGGACCCACCAGCGGCACCACGGCAGCGAAAGTGTGAGCATCACGAGACCACCGAGAGACCACCCAAGCGTTGCTTTGCCTGGCCCCAGATTATCCTCAACAATGATCATTCATGATTGATGGATGAAGCCACTCAATAAAAACCAAGGTCATCTGGTATTTGTAATGATTTCATGCAGTCAAACTCTCAATTGCATAACCTTACAGACCGGTGATATAAGTCCTGCATCTGTGCATAAGGTCCGGCTAACTAGCACACCGTAGGATGGAGGGAATAGACCTCCACCACCCCATAATGCTATGACCCTCCACATCAAGAACTGTCCGAAATGAAACATGCATATGTTCCGCAGCTTTGGAACGACCTGTCTTCCGACGAGCATGATGATCGCGCAGGGATCCGCTGGTAGTCTTGTTGCGCGCAAGTGGAGAAGGTAGCTAGCTACCTGCGGCTGCTTGAGGATGCAACACATCTTTGTGCTGAAAATACCACATGCCACTTTAGGACACTACCCGCTCGTAGGTCACGTATCACTCACGCATCTAATAAGAGCAGTTTTGCATCCTTGCAAATCCACTTTGCAAACTTCAACGGGATTGAATAAGGCTACGAATGTGTGCATTCAGAACACTCATGAAAGTCGGCGGAGCAAGCATGGCCTATGCAATTGAAGCGCTGCATTGACATTTTCGAGCAAAGAGTTATCTGTGCCCACTAACACCCAAGCGCAAATACTTATTCATTGGAGAAGATACCGACAGACTGGGTAACGAGAAAAGGGGTTCTCTACGGTGGAATAGTCTGAGTGATGATGGTCAGAGAAAATTTCTTTTGCTAATCATTTTGTACATGAATTAGGCGAGTCGGCTACTTGAACCGCCTATGCTTCGCCTGCCTGCATATTTATGTGAGAGAGGCCGCAATGCTGAATCTAGTCCGTACACCTTTCAAAGATAGGCTTGAAAACGCTCATATGGCGTGATAGACCCGGCGAACCATGCCACAGCTAGACACAGAGAGGTGTTAAAACAGAGGGAGAAGAACGAGGGGAGTAATAGTGGGGGTCCTGCGGCGCGAAGCCGACGCCTTGCTCGAATGGGCCGTTGGAGACAAAGACCAATTAATCTAAAAAGGGACCGATGGTGGTGTGGCGTCTGGCCCAGCTTGGGTCATCATCTCCTCTGAAGCCACTTCGATTGAGACCGCCAACCCCACTTTCGCTGTTTGCTAATACACAGACTTGAAGTTAGCATTCTTGTACTGACCATTATCTGGCTCATCAACGCACCTTGAAATGATCCATCTCGCCGGCAAATGTGATTTGAATTGGTGGAAGAATACGCTTTTCCAAAAGACAGCTCAAGCGACCTGAGCTGTCGAGCTGCGCTCTAAAGGTTGATGTTCTGAAGTCGTACTTTGCGCCAACGGTTGTTATCCCTTCCTTGCGTAGTCCACCTCCCATTAGTCCACCTCCACCAATCCCAGGCGTGAATTGTAGATTGAGGTCCACTCCTGCCTCCACCTTGTCCGACAATCTTCTCCAGTAAGAGGTGTTGATCGCGCTTTGGGCCTGGAGAAGTTGCGCACTCGCTACCCAGTCGGAGCCTTTGTACCTTGCAACATATGATAATGCAGTCTCAGGCCCGCTATTCATTGCCAGTCGTTGCCACATTGTTTCAAACCCGATGGCAAGGCTAGGTGTTATAGATTGGAGATAGCTGCCGATGAGTACGCCTGTCAAGCCTCCCTCTAAGATTGATGGATTGAGGGTTTTAAGAGATGCACTAAAATCTTTTCCAGTTATCTCGTTATCAATATGCATCATAGCTTGACCTTGACCCGGAGCTATTTGTGTCTGGCATTTCGTTACGAAGCCACTGGCCCACTGATAATTTGCTTTTGCAATAAGTTGCCCATCGTTATCGAGGTTGCCCTGCAGAAAAACCTAGAGGGATTCTGTCAGCTATGTCGTTTAGAATCCGAGTTCAAGACTGGCATACTCTCGGTGCCCCGTAGATTGCTGAGAAACCGTAGGGTGGTTGGCCTTGAGGACCCATGGAGAACGAGTGACTGTATTGAAAGAGCGGTGAGACACTCAGCGGTCTGCTAATGTCTGCTCGTAGCCCTGAGAACATAAAATGATTGAGAAAGACATTGTTTTGAACCTCGCGATTCACGTTCTCCACTGTTCCTGGATTAGATAGACCTAGTGCTGCTCGCCGGTCGGAGAATGATGTGTATGTATCCCGTATGCCTCTAATAAGTCCATTGTTCTGGAGGTACGAAGGCAGGAAGGTCTCCATCTTCGCGTCCCCCATTGTGTCAGGGGATCGGGCCTAAAGCCTGACTTCTGTAGATCTATTATCTGTTCTTATAGATACTAGGACTAGTCAGCGACGTAGAAGGAGGGTGCTCGCTCGGCCAAAAGTGTCGCGTGCTGGTGGTGGTGGTGGTGGACGTGGATCTCGTGAGTGGACCTTAGCTCATTGAGCCGCAATAAATTTCGGGCTGATGTCCTTTACATTTGCCAAGCTTTTGACAGCCTAACTCTGTTCATCGCCTTATCGATAAGGCCGCTTTCGCCCTGGTCAATTCGCCGTTGAAAACTACTGAACTTCAATCATGGAGATGATTACTTACCAGTCAACCTCTACGCAATACGGAGTTTTGACTCTCCTTCGGCTTCCAAGGATTATGATACGTTGTTGACATTAGGAAGCTTCAAGCATTTAAGTCCACATGGATACATTACTGTATGCGAGCCCTTCCCCCCCGCTCCCCCGTATCTTTCATAGCTTGTACCTTATGCGTCGCTCTTGTATAGGACCGCCGATGTTGCGGCCAACTCGCCCCGCTTTAGGCGAAAGTCTAGCACATTCGTCGATGCTATCCATGACATGCCAGAGACTGGGGAGATGGCACCCGCGCAGTTGTACAGCACGGAATCAGGTCGCCTTTTCCATTCAGGCCGCATCGTAATAGTCACCGTAGGCCTACCAGCAAGGGGCAAGACACATCTTTCCGTTGCTCTGGCAAGGTATCTACGATGGCTCGGGGTGAAAACAAGAGTCTTCCATCTAGGGGACTACAGAAGACAACATATTGGAGATGGGAAGGATGTTCCGGACGATTATTTCTTCGTCAATGCTTCAGCAAGCACAGTGCTACTGCGCCAAAAGATTCTAAAGAAGTGTCGGGATGATATCTATCACTTCTTGAACCACGAGAATGGGCAGATCGCTATATATGATGCAGTCAACCCGCTCGCTGCTGGGCGTAGATCTCTAGCACGGGAGTTTGCAAAACACGACGTAGAAACGTTGTTCATTGAGAGTGCTTGTTACGACGAAAGGATCATAGAGGAGAACGTGCGAAGTGTCAAGATCTCTTCGCCCGACTACGTGAGTTTCGTACATACAATCCTAATGATGGAATTAATTGGTGCTTTTTGTAGATCGGGTGGTCAGCAGACGATGCAGTCAAGCACTACCTAGCAAGGATCAGTGCCAAGATACCACACTTCGAGACCATGGAAGAGACCGATGTTAATTACATCAAGATGATCAATGCTGGCGAACGAATCTCCGTCAACAACTGTAGTTTTGGCTATCTGTCTCATCGCATAGTTTTCTACCTGCTAAATCTGCACATCAAATCCAGGCATACTTACTTTGCAAGAGCCGGATCATCAAGTGAAGAGGATTCATACAAGGCGGATGCTTCTTTATCCGAAGAAGGCGTTGAGTACGCCCAGAAGATGGGCGAGACACTAATACGTCACAGAGAAAGAGAGCGACAGGCGCTGATCGATCGGGGCGGTCCTGATGTTCCGCCGAAAATGCTTACTGTGTGGACCTCAACGAGGCGCAAAGCAGTGGAAACTTCACAGTACCTGTATGAGAATGGGTATAGAGTACGTCAGAGATCACAGATGAGCCAACTCAACCCAGGCGTTTGCGAGAAGAAATCGGAGAGAAGGATAAGGCTGGAGTATCCCGAGGAAGTCGCGAAACACGAAGCTGACCCTTACCACCATCGATACCCAAGAGCTGAAGTAGGGGATCTCGCCTTGTCAACCAGACCGAAGAAGCTAACGCTCTCACAGTCATATCACGATTTGGCCGTAAGGCTCGAGCCCATAATTTTAGAATTAGAACGAGAACAGAACGATCTCCTGATCATTGCGCACGAAAGCGTCCTTAGGGTGCTCTATGGGTATTTGATGGCTTGCAATGCCACAGACATCCCCTCTCTCCTATTCCCTCGCGACGAAATTATAGAGATCATCCCCGCAAGTTACAATAACGAGGCCACAAGAATCAAGATACCGGGGGTTCATGAGAAGATCATTCCTCCGTCGCCGGAGGATATAAGGATTCCCGTACCTCCAAGTGGAGCCATCACTCCCATCGGGTTAGATTCCAGTACTCCCAAGACAAACACTGGTGCAACAGGCACCCCGCTCAATGGGCTCGCAACTCCTTTGGAGCCTGGCGATGGGCAGCATTTGTTGATAGAAAGGGCGCTCCGGGATTGATAGATAAAGTCTTCCCATAAAGTTTTTAGTCTGGCCTCGTGCTGAGTAGATTGAACAAAAAGATGCCTTTCATTCAGATTTGCCGTTTCGGGATGGATGTTGATTGGACCATTTCAATCTCATCTTGCGTACGGAAATCACAGCTCATCCACCATGCAGCGTCGAAACGAAGAGAACGTTGTCGTTCTTCTTCAACTCGTATTGATCTTCCCCCTCTAATTCCCAGTCGGCATCGTTAATCAGGACTAGGACTCCAGGTCGCCTGTAGATTGATCAACCTTGAGAATTTCCGAGGTTCCAGACTAGTAGTGTATGGCTTACACTGTATCATCCACGACGAACATGTCTCGCCTTGCGTCATTCATTAGATTATCGCAGAGATACCGCACAAGATAGGCCATATTTGTTGGATGACCCTTACCATCGCTGCTAGGTAAGGAAAGCTTGTGTTTTCTCTGATTTGAGAAGAGCAGTTCTAGACCACCACTACGCATGATTAGATTCCGTGCAATACATATTTAAGACATTGGTGCTGACCTGAATTCGACTACTATTGGAAGCCTTTCCCCCTCTTTGGGGCTGGTGTCCATGCTAGTATCTACTAACGAACTTCTAGGACAAGAGTCTTCAGGGTGTTGGCGCAATTGGATTAGGGGCAAAATGATATTAAGGATTTATTTAAGGGTTATTTACTTCTATGCCCCGGCTAAACAAACAATTTACTCAGGTGCCCAAGGCGCCGCTAAGACGGCCCGGATTACGCAAATGATAAATACCTACGACACTATAATAATTACTTAGTAAATTAAGTATTTTGCAATGTGCCCCTGGAATAGCCCCTGAAGCACAACTCTCAGAATGGTCCCTGGAATAGCCCCTAGAATAGCCCCCCAAAGCATGCGCTTGTACATGCCCCCGAATACACCCCCCAACTATACCCCCAAGCATGCCCCCGAGCAGCCCTCCTAAACAGGCCCCCTAAGCAGGCCCCTAAGTAGACCTCCAAGTATGGCCCTGAACATGGCCCTGAGTATAGCCGCAGGCCCCTAAGCAGGCCCCGTAAGCATGCACCCTAAGTATGTTTCTGGGCACTAAGTACGCTCCTCAAGAAGGCCCCAAAGAAGGCTTGCGCAAAGGTAGAATTGCAAAATACTTAATTTACTAAGTAAGTATTATAGTGTCGTAGGTATTTATCATTTGCGCAATCCGGGCCGTCTTAGCGGCGCCTTGGGCACCCGAGTAAATTGTTTGTTTAGCCGGGGCATAGAAGTAAATAACCCTTTATTTAAAATACCGTAGTGCGTTTGCCAAGCGCAGTTGGCGTACAGAAAAAGCTCCCACTTTCGGTTATTTCTCTAATCTTCAAGTCCATCATTAATTTCAATGGTGGAGTACCACAATGAATACATCGCTGTTGGCGGCAACTGCCACCCATCAGCAGCGGATTGGGACATTACAAGTGGGCTAGTTGCATTTGGTGCAGATCGAAATGTAGCGCTATGGAGACCATTGGTATCCCAGACTCTCAGTTAATATTGTAGGCATGCTCATTGTGCAGACAGGACAACGAGTATCGGGGCATCACAAGGCTGTTGCGTGGTCACACGGATCATGTCAATGCTGTCCAGTTCTTTCCAACAACGGCAGGCCAACCTCAAATGATCTTAAGTGGATCTGGGGACAAAACCATCAGGATATGGCGAGCTCGCTCCGCGGATACTAATCTCTTTGAGTCGATAGCTACACTTGATGGCCACGAAAGGCCTGTAAAATGCCTCGCTGTTACAAAGTTTACAAATATCATAGTATCAGGCTCTGCTGATTCAACGATCAAGATCTGGCGACTTGACGTTCAAGACGCATCGGTAAATGTCGACCTCTTACAGACAGTACAGACCCAGCCCCGTTTCACTCCTCTCTCGCTGGCGTTACATAGGCTACCCACTTCTGAAGATCTCGTACTCGCTGTAGGGGGTACGAAAAATGCTGTTCAGATGTATGTTTCCTCTAGAAACCGTGGTTTCTGTCACCAGGCTATCTTGACTGGCCATGAAGATTGGATACAAGCTATAGCTATCACGAAAGAAAGTTCTAGTGAAGATAGTGATCTTCTTTTAGCAACCGCCAGTCAAGATAAGTACATTAGGCTATGGCGTATAACCAAGAGGGAGAAGAAGCTTAACTCTACAAATCCGGACTTGTTGGCCAGCTTTGAGCAGACGCTTTCGAATAAGGCTCACACGCTTGAGGCTTCGCAACATTCTTATGCACTTACATTCGAGGCTTTATTGCTAGGTCACGACGACTGGATATACACTATCTCGTGGCGTCTCGATGATAAGCAACTTAGATTACTTTCAGCATCAGCCGACAACTCCATAGCGATCTGGCAATTGGAGGAAAGCTCTGGCGTATGGGTGTGTACTACACGCCTTGGTGAGATCAGCGCACAGAAAGGATCTACAACGGCAACTGGTAGCACCGGTGGTTTTTGGATTGGCCTATGGTCTCCAAATGGAGATACCCTGGTCAGCCTAGGACGAACCGGCAGTTGGCGACTCTGGAACTACGATAGAAATCAAAACCGTTGGGTTCAAGGTGTTGGTATCAGCGGCCATACCAAGTCGGTGGCCGACGTGGCTTGGTCGAAAGAAGGTTCATTCCTGGTTTCTACAGGATCTGATCAAACAACGCGACTACACGCTGCGTGGAAGCATGGCACAAAGCGTTCTTGGCATGAAATGGCCAGACCACAGATACATGGTTATGTTTTGAATTGCATAGACTCTATTGGTCTAACACAAATCATCTCAGGCGCTGATGAAAAGTTGCTGCGTGTCTTCGACGAGCCACGAGCTACAGCAGAATTGCTAGACCGACTGTGTGGAATCAAAACGAGCGGCGAGGAGAAGTTGCCAGTGGCTGCAAATATCCCGGTGCTAGGTTTGTCGAACAAGGCGATAGAGGATATTAGTGACGGGGAACCTAAAGTGAGTGAAGATGTTGCTGCAGCACAAGCTTTACCCAACGCATCTGTAACTCAAGCCCATTCCTTGGATCCAACACATCCGCCTTTCGAGGATCAACTGGCAAGATACACTCTGTGGCCTGAAAGGGAGAAGCTCTATGGCCATGGGTATGAAATATCTGCCGTTGCAGCCAGCCATGATGGCTCGCTGGTCGCAACTTCTTGCAGAGCCAGCTCACTTGATCATGCACTCATACGTATTTACGAAACCAAAGACTGGCGTCAGATCAAGCCCCCACTAGTAGCTCACTCTTTGACCGTTACTGCGCTTTGCTTTTCGCAAGATGATCAATTCTTATTAAGTGTTGGTCGTGACAGACAATGGGCTATCTTCGAGAGAGATATCAAATCCCATGAGACCTATCTGTTGAAGCATTCGAATCCAAAAGGCCATTCGAGAATGATACTTCATGCTGCTTGGGCTCCGGTGGAAGCTGGCAGAGTCTTTGCTACTGCTAGTAGAGATAAGACTGTCAAGATCTGGAGTATGAGTGCCACTCATATTGAGTGTATGGTGACAATTACAGCAACTTCCTCTGTTACAGCAGTCGATATTTCTCCGGTACTGTTGCCAGAATGTGTTATTGTTGCGGTGGGGACTGAGACTGGTGAGATTGGCCTTTACATTGTCAAAGTTGCTGCCAGGTCCATTGAACGAGAATACCCGCTCGAAGTTGAGTAAGTAATGCGCTTGTACGCTTCTTAATTGATTCCATTAACCGAAATGGCAGACTGCAACCTGCAAAATCGATTACAAAGGTCGCATGGCGGCCAGTCCAGGTCCAACAAGGCGTGGGAAGTCAGGTTCAGACGAGCAAGGACCTACATCTAGCAGTGGCCAGTGAGGACAGCTCGTTTCGACTTTTCTCAATCACAGGTTTGATTGATATTTGATTATTAAATCAATCCGTGGCTGCAACTATGGTGTGCGAAAATTGCAACTTCCAATTCTGGCATGTTGAAATTGCCTTCTCTTATGGATATCAATCTTGTATCCTCTTCTCATTGCCATAGCCACCTTTCCCCTCGTGGCTCTCATATGTCTTACCCTCGCCTGACCTTCCGCCCCTCGGGCCTCGCTCTCGCAAATCATCCTTTAGCCATGTCAATACCAATTCACCCAACTGACTATTTCCACTCTTTTTCACTCCCCCAATATCAAATTTTTCTACATTCCCCCACTCCTTCAACTTCCCCATATGCATATGTACCAAATGGCTCGGCCAACCAGCAAGATTGTCCAAGATATGTGTCGCATAGACAATAGTGCAGGCTCTACTCTCCGTCTCCCTTTTCAGAAAAGCCAAAAAGTTACTTCTGCTTAGTAGATCCAGATCGACTGTGATCTCATCAAGCAGCAGCACCCGCCATGGCCGTAATAACCCCATAGCGAGCTGGACTCTTCGCCTCTCTCCGTCACTTACTGCATGCATGCGCCATGCTGTATCAATGTCCAGTATTTGCACTAATTCGTCCCGGCGTTCAGTGTAGTAGTCGCCGCCCACGGAGGAAAGTAAGGTTGGTACGTCGATATCTGTGCGTACGATAGGGTTGAGTACCCATTCGAGTCCGAGGTAAGTGACGCCCTCAAGGCCGGAAGTGAAGGGATCAATGCCTGCGATGCTTATGGTCTTGTTAGGGGCCATGCGCTTGCCGGAGAGGAGGCGGAGGAGGGTGGTTTTGCCAGCGCCGTTTGCTGGAAGTAGTTAGCGATCAGACAAACTGACGATTCCAAAGATTGGAAGTAATAAGTACCCCCAATAAGTAGAGTCCGGCTACTAGGTGGTAGGCTGAGAGATACATTTTGGAGGCCGGATGAGCCGTCTGGAAAAGCATAAGAGAGGTTATTAACGTCTATTGAAGGAGCTTGTTCTTGGGGACTTCCATTAGAGATCGTCATTGAATGAAGTTGAGAATGATAGGACACCGCCAATTGTTTGGAACCGAGCAATTGAAAACAACTTATATCATGACTCGATGATTCGAAATGCGACATTTTCGGCTCTGCGGCTCGGACCTGCTGATCTCCCGCTGCGGTGGCTCGGTGATAAGATTAAAGTCAAATCGAGATTCTGAACTACCTCGGACGTGACTCTTCGCCGAGAACCCTCAAGATAAGCAGCAATGCCTCTCCATGAAAAGTCCAACCTATGTTGCTTGAGATATTGCGACGACTTAACATGCCCCCTGCTCTGTCGCAAAACCCCTTGATTGCAATTGTTGGCGCTACAGGAACTGGTAAATCTCAAGTCCGTCACCTCCCCCTTCGCTTAACAAGCCTGAAGCTGATCAATATTTTGTACTTATAGCTTTCCGTAGCCTTAGCCGAACGCTTCAATGGCGAGGTTATCAATGGAGATGCATTACAAATGTACGAGGGGCTGCCGATCACTACAAACAAAATATCCTGGGAAGAGAGGAAAGGAATACCGCACCATTTGCTGGGGTGTGTTAAATTAGACGAAGAACCGTGGACTGTCCAACAGTTCCGAAATCGAGCTACTAGTATAATAGAAGGGATAAGGTCCAGAAATAAAGTGCCAATTCTGGTCGGAGGAACACACTATTACACACAATCTCTTCTTTTCAAGGATGCTGTGCTTACAGAGGAGGATACTGAGCATGTTGATCGCGAAGAGCAGGAAAGACAGTGGCCGATCCTCAATGCAAGTACTGAGGATATGTTAGCAGAACTTCGGAGGGTTGACCCTATGATGGCTCATCGATGGCACCCTAAGGAGAGGAGGAAAATCAGACGCAGTTTGGAGATATGGTTGACAACAGGCAGGAAGGCTTCCGAAGTCTATGGCCAACAGCGCCAAATGGCAAACAGATCCCATTCAGAATATGAGCAGTCTGGTGGCAACCCCACTGGTTCCACTAACGGCGTGGACCAGCACTCTGGTATGGAACCACAATCTGTGCTACAGTACGATACTCTGATTTTTTGGACTCATGCCGACCCAGACGTCCTCAATGCGAGGCTTAAGAAGCGTGTCGATGCTATGGTCTCGGAGGGTCTATTGAGCGAGGTTGAGTCGATGTATAACTTCCTCCGGAACCAAGAGCAGCAGGGGGTCAATGTTGACCAGACGCGTGGGATATGGGTTGCTATTGGATTCAAAGAGAATCTACCATATCTCATGCATGGAAATGACTTGGAGAGACTCAAAAAGGAGGGCATTGAGCGTACAAAAGTAGCAACAAGACAGTATGCTAAGCGGCAAGTACGATGGATCAGTTTGAGGTTACAGCGCGCAATCGCTAGCGCAAATTCGAGTCACAAGTTTTTCCTATTGGATACTACCGACCTTACACGATGGTCACAGGATGCAGAAGAGAAAGCCAGGGACATCGCGGAAGCATTTCTTAGTGGGTCTGCACTTCCCAACCCGGAGTCGTTATCCGATGCAGCCAAGGAGCTTCTCGTCATAACTGAACGAGAACCCATGGCTGCGACGTACTGTGAGGTTTGTGATAAAACTTTAATGTCTGAAGGCCAGTGGGCCAGCCATCTCAAAAGCAAAGGACACAAGGCCGCTGTACGACCAAGAGTCGACTGGCGGGCTTTGTATCCAAAAAATAACCACAAATAACACATCACAAGCTATGGTTGACTGTTATTGATTGAGTTTAGCAAGCGAGCCTTAGCAGTCTCTACGTCGACGTCATCCGTGCTTCCAGCGCGACGCCATTCAATGAACTCGCGAGAGAGAATGTTACCATGTCCGGATTCCTCATTCTTGAACACTTCAATCACGGGCGACCTCTCCCTGCGCCTTATCCGCCAGACGCCTTCGCTAGTGATTGTCTGCTTGAGCCCTGACAACAGTCAGCCACTACAACATTGACGTCGATCAGGAAACCCCACATTCTAAGAAGCTAGCGGTAAAATTGATGCAAAGGTTGCCATCCCAAGTACCTTTGCCCCGTTTCTTTACCAGACCTGGGATATTCTTCGTTTCCGTCTCTTCTAGCCTTCGCAAGATTCCATTCCTGTCCCGGAAACCCACGATAATCTTGGGTACGCCCAACAGAAAGGACTGTATCCAAAACTTTAAGAGCTTACGTTCGTATCTTAGCACATCTTTGTCGTTTTCTATCTCCGCTGAAGTCTTCAACTCGACCCAGTTGATGGGTTCATCTTTGTTCTCGGGTTTGCAATCCCACACTAGAAGGTTATCAAACGGCACACGACAGCTTTCAACAATCACTCGACTTACCTGCGTCGACTTCACCGCCAATGACTAATTTCGCTTTGCCAATCCCCGTTCTGACGATGGAGCAATATTGAGCGTAATTATTCACCACCATATCCTCGCGGCTCTCGATGAATTCTCGAGTTGTCGAATTCCACTGATCGGGTATCAGGGACAAAGTCTCAAATTTGTAACCTGCAAGCAATTGAGCTGGGTTCAAGCTACATAGATAGCAAAATGTACCCCAATAACTCATGAGGTCTTGCGAAGGGGCTCCAGGCCGAGAAGGTTGGCCGTGCTGCGCTTTTCTGGACTCCAATTTGTGTTGGTGGTTCTCCTCGATGAAGCTACACATCTCAGCCTACTTGTCTTATAGCGGATAATTTCTAGACCATTACATGCTGTCCTTTAGCACCCCACGAAGTCAGCCATTGCACGGACTAGAAGCCACAACGGCCTTGGGTTTGCCCACTTGGAATTTGGTTGCATTCATCTCAAATCTATATAGTCCTGTCAGAAATGCAATTTGCACCGCAGCAACACATACCCGTTCATATTGTCGAAAGGGGTAGCCATAATCTGCCGGAGTCAGCAAGAAGTCTTTTTCCCATCATTTTCCATCCTTGCCTTTGTCATCATCCCTCGCCAAGTAATGATATCCGCAGCACATCTGGTACCAGTACGCCGTTCAAGGTCAACAATCGTCCTCAAAAGACTATCCAAGTGATCATCCGCAGTATCATCCAGCTGCTGGAAAGACTCGAAGCCCTTAGATAGATCTGCACCAATATTCGGCGGGTAGTAATAACGCAATGATCTGTCGTCCAAGTAGAAATCATGCTTGTCATCATAAGAGAAGTACGCAATTTCCTGAAGTCCCTCTCAATGACCAGATCTATGAACACGGTAGATTATACGTACTTTTGGCCTTCTTATCGCTGCACTAGAACCAGCGAATCTGCTCACTGGTTGAATTGCAAAGTTGTCCATCTTGTTCGCTAAGCCGGGCAACTACATCGCTAATGCAATACATATGTAGGTTGAAAGTGATCTAGTAAATATCATGTATACAGGAGTGCTAGAACCCACTTCAAAGAATAAAGGACTAGGTCATCTAAAAGGATATGCTCTTCGCTAGAAGCGCTTGCCCCACGCCAAGGCTCTAGCGGCTAAAGACGACAGAATTCTACCCCTAGAAGGGTTCCACCGCCGAACCGTATAACCCTATGAAGTTGACATAGAGCCCCTTAGGGATTGCCCTAGAGCTGGTCGCCTGGGTGACTGAGTTAGTTTCCAGAACCGATTTTTTACCCTATGTCTTGTTCCCTAGGGGCTGGCTTCGGGGATCGTTCGCTCCTCTCTAGGCATCAGCCCTATAGGGCTTCACGGCTGAGGGGTCAACCTCCCAGGGTTGCCGCTCTCAGCGCGTGACTTAAGTTCCCGGGGTGATACGGCGCCCTAGGGGCCATCAGCACCCTAATCCAAGGTCATCTTTTACTTCTTACTAACATAATCCTTTAACGTTCGAACCACTGGAAACGCATTTGAGAAGGATACGCGTGTCCTAATGGGGGGTTTTTGGAAATAATGAAACGGGACAAAGACGCCTTAGAATTCCAAGAATTCCTGAGTTGCTTCGTCAGCTTGCTTAGATCGCGGCCATGACTCCAAAGTCTTATATCCGGTGCGGCGAGCAGTTGTCCTGCGAGCATTACTGGAAGAGAGAGAGCCAAAGCTGCAATTTGGAGAAGGCATGTTAATTGATGATGGGCTGCTTCACATACAGCGACATATAGCCTACACAACCTGCATCGAATGTTTACAGTGCAATAAAATACCATTATCCATCGAGGAAACGGTCTCGCAGGGCATGAAATCCTCACGCCGACCGTGCTTCTAGTACTCTGACAACTGGGGCTGCACCCTACAAATATCATGCAGCAATTCGCTTGTAAGAACCCCGGACGCGCTACAAAAGCAAATTAGAGAGGCTAGTGCCAAATGACAGAGCATACGCAAGGCGAACTAGGGCAGCATACTTCGCTAAACTGGTAATAAAATACCCCGAGCCTCGCTTCCGCGGTGGCGCAAAGCCGTTCGTTGTTGGTGAGGATGAAGAGCCAATGCGATGGGACTGCCCGCCCTTCTTAGTTGCAGCGTTACCTCTCCAATAAGGCTATTGACGGTCGCTAGTCCCCATTTTGAGAGGTAGCCGAGAACGAATCCACCACAGAGAGCTCCCTTATTTGGCGCACAACGCGGCCAATAAGTATTTACACCCCCGAATGTTTCCTCTAGCTAAGGATTCGAAATCGGCGGGGTTCCCGGAGTATATCCCCGACCAACCTGAGCCAAACACGTTATCAGGGAAGCTGGAGTGCACAGAGTCGAATTGCTCCACAGCTGACCAACCCTGGTCAGCGGCTTTAAGTCTATAAGTATTAGAGGCTTAGGAGCTTGGTAAATGTCCAAATTTAGGAACGCAACGTAGATGAAATGAGCAAGAATCACAGCTCATGTGCTCACTATTTCGTACGACTTTCCTGACATTTGTACCAAAGCGATTACTCTTCTTCTCTAAGCCATGCGGCTGTTGAACACGAAAAAGATCGTTCCAGAAGCATTCCCAAACCCAAAGACTCCGTACATACCTGCTTATGCCATCCTATCCCACAGATGGGGAAAGACTGAAGTATCTCTTCAAGAGATAGAGAATCCTTCCCAAGAGCTGTGTGACACGGTTGGGTACCAGAAAGTCAAGCGTTGCTGTGAGCAGGCAGCTTCAGTCGGCTTCGACTATGTTTGGATCGACACATGTTGCATCGATAAGAGAAACAACGTCGAACTCACAGAGGCGCTCAACTCCATGTTCCAATGGTATCGAGACTCACGAGTATGCTACAGCTATCTAGACGACGTTCCTAGCAGTGACGAACCCCGATCCGAAGATTCCAGATTCCGCCAGAGTAGATGGTTTACCCGAGGATGGACCCTCCAAGAACTACTTGCACCGTTGTACGTGGTATTCTTTGGCAGTGACTGGACCGAGATAGGAACCAAATCCAGTTTGCAGGAGGTGATATCAGATATTACTGGGGTCGATTCCCAGGTCCTCTTAACTAACTATAGTGGAGAGATCAGCGTGGCTCAAAGAATGGCTTGGGCCTCAAAGAGAGAGACGGCAAGAGTGGAGGACGAAGCATATTGCCTGATGGGACTTTTTGGAGTCAACATGCCTATGTTATACGGAGAGGGAAATAATGCTTTCATAAGGTTGCAGCTCGAGATTATAAAGTTGTCAGACGACCAGTCTATTTTTGCGTGGAGTGGGTATAACCAACAGGGGGGAAGAGGGCTGCTAGCATCTTCACCAAAGGAATTCGTCAACTGCAGCAACGTCCGTCGGTACGGTGATGATTCACAGACATCCGCATTCTCCATGACCAACAAAGGCCTACACATTGAGCTACCTCTCATACCATGTGGTAACCCTTCTGAAGAGAATTTGTTTCACGCCGTTCTTGCCTGCCAACGCAAACAGGGAGCGGGGTACCGAGATCGCTATCCGCTTGGGATTTACTTGCAGAGAGACCAAGGAGAACACGCTACCAACTACGTCAGGGTAAAAGCCGATAAAATCGAAGAGATCAAAAACCCCTTCGCCTTCCATGACAAATCGGAATTATATGTCAGGGAAAAGAATACATCTAAGTTTGACGTTGTGCAATGGATGCAGCCTCAGGATCGCTACAATTTCTCGATCAAGAAACGCCCCCGAGGTCGTCCTCATGTTAAACAAGATCGGGACACTAAGTGGGAAATAAGTGACGACGAAATCCGCTTGATGTTCGAACGCAGCGGACATTCCGGGATACTTATGTTTAAAGATAAAGGTGGGCAGGTATTCGCAGTGGTTCTAGGGGTGCACAATTATAATGTTTGGTGCGATATTGCAACTGACTGCGGGCACGATGACATTGAGAAGCTTGCAAGAGAGTACTGGGACGGTGTGAGATACCTAGCACGATGGAAAAATCTGGATCGGAGAGTTGTACCTCTTCCCGAGGGCTACTCCGTGTCTCTTGCAATTAAGCAAGGGCAAATTTCGGGTCAAAGAGCGTGTCTTATTGAGATATCTACAGACGGAGATTATAGACTTGATAAAGTAGGGCCCGGTTGTTGCTGGGAAGGGTGGCCTGGATACTTTGGTTCTGTTTAGACTCTCTGGTCTGGTTGCTACTTCGTCTGATCTATTGACGCACTGTTCCTCATTCTCTATGGATCATTCTGATGCATCGCATCTATGAATTCTGTGCGTGTAAGAGAATAGAGCATAAGTCATGCATATAACGGTAATATTTAAGTTAGGTTCAACAATTTTTTAGGTTATTCCACCCTAGATCCAGATTAGAATATAAGAGAATAGAGCATGAGTCATGCATGTAGACACCCTGCTAAAGTTAGGTATAATACTTATTCCGGTCCTTTAAAGTAGTATATATATTTTCTTATATACTTATTAAGTGCGAAAGTACTATAACTAGAGGTTAGAAACCTCCAGAAATAAAACTCCTTCAATAATGATTGGTGATAACTTAGAAGGTGTCTGCTCTATATGCATGATATATGCCGTATTCTCCTACTTGTTTTACAGCTGTCCACAACGCGCAGGCCGCCAGAAGGGCTCCCCTATCGACCTATGCACCCCTCAACCGTTAGCCCTGCAGGGCTCGTTCCCAAAGGCCCCTAAAGCTAGTCCCCTAGAAATCAAGATATGAGCCCTGAAAGGCCTGGCTTCGTGGCCTAATTCGATCGACTAGGCGACCAGCTCTAGGGTGTCTTTAGGGCGCCATACTGTTGATAGGTGAACGCTTGTAGGGAGTGACCAAAAGTACCCTTCTAATATATCTTTAAATAGTTGTACCGTAGAAATGTACACATAAACATGGCGCCTAAACATATTTGAAGGGTACCTTATATTTGGAAGGTATCTTTTAGTATCTCTTCCAGAGATACCTTTAGGGATGTCTTTAGGGGTGTTCCTAAGGGCGTCTTCAGGAGCAGCTTTAGGGGCAACTTCACGGGCACCTACGGGGTCTATTGTAGTGGTAAAACGGGCACTAAGCTGGAAAATTGTTAAATTCAATATAGGGAACTCGGACAGTTTCACCCAAGAAAAATGATTTGTGACATTGAAGATAACTACTTGGATATTATAATGTTTTATTAAGGGCAGCTATTCATACCAAAAGACCAGACGCAGAATAGCTTCTCCTTCAGAATCCCAGTCCGCTCTTCTCGTGTCACACCATATGCGTAATCAGATGGAGTGAATAGAGCTAGATCATTGTTTGACACCATGGTTCTCGCTTCCACATCACTTCTCCATTAAGAATTTTTGCTATATTATCCAGAAGTCACAAAAGCATTTCGACATGTCTCGTTATCATTGATATTGCATCGATCCCCAGTCTCCGTAGTCCCAGGCGCGTAGGGGCCCGACCTCTCCTAACCGGCATGAGAGGAACCGGGATTCGGAACACTGCCGTCTGAAACTGTCAACTGCCATTCATCATGCCACCTCTTGTTCACCTCTTCCTTTTCCTCTTGTGCTTGTCCATAACTCCTGCGTGGTTTCCATAGCCCCGGTCTACAACCTGCCTCTCTCAATGTCTCCTGAATAGTAATGGTATGGCTTTCGTCTTTGAACGAAGCTGTAATATCGAGCGGACTCTTCAGCAATCGGTCAAGTGGGTTCAGGTCGATCCCATCGCGAGAAAGGAGTTCGTCGATACAGGAAGTGATACGACTCTCCACAGCGCAGTGTAGGAGCGTGCGGCCGCGTTCATCTGGAGCATTGATGTCCACGAGATGTGTGGACAGGAGGAGAGAAAGCGTGGCCGTGGAGCCAAAAAGGGCGGCCATATGGGCTACCGTACGTCCATCTCGGTCTTTGGCTTTGACGCTATCGGGGTTGAGCTCGACTATAGACTCGACAATAGAGGTTAGGTTCCAAGTCGCAGCGTAGTGCAGGACTGTTCTTCTATAATGATCAAAATGGTCGAGTGCGATGGCACCTTTGTCTAGCAGGAGGCGTAGGACACGGTCGGATCCAGCCTCAGCTGCGGCGTGGCCAGGGGTTTTACCTTCGACGTCTTCCATAAGAGCATCTGCGCCAGCGTCCAGTAGTCGTTCGGAGCCGTACCAATTACGCAATCTGGCGGCGTAGTGAAGGGCGGTCATGCCATTTTTGTCCTGGATATTGAGTTTTGAGCTGGAGAGTTTCTCAATGCAGAGGTCAAGGACGTCATGCCATTCTTCCATTGCTGCATGGTGAAGGATTGTTCTCCTGTCCAGATCACGTTCGGATGCGATGTTTGTAGGAAAGTTCTGAAGCGCGATGAAGGTTAGAGCACGCCAGCCCTGTAGTGTGGTCAGAAAGGCAACGCCGGTAGGATTGTGCCTCGAAGGTCTCCTTTCGACCTTCAGCTGAGCATCTATCATCCTTGGATGTGTCATCAGCATTCTTGCGCCGGCCTCCATACCAAACAGGCAGGCGCGCTCGAGAGGCGTGGTAACATAGGTCCCCAACATGCTGCATTCTTCTTGCAGTAAGCTGGGATTGGATAAATCAATACTTTCATCGCCAAGTATCATATTGACCACTATCGGCATGGTTTTGTCGACGGCGTCGAGCAAAATCCTGCTGTTATCTTTTAATACAGATAGATCCCTCTCACGCGCACATTCAATGAGCATCACTGCAAGGTCCTCATTTCGTCCATGCATTGCCAGTTGAATAGGGTTTTGGCCCTTGGTATTTCGGATGCTAATGTCCGCACCTAAGCCCACGAGACATTCTATCATCTCGAGATCCAGATCCTGGAAATGAAGGACGGTACCACCCTCAGGTAAGTCCGGCTTCCGATATCTTTTATCTTTGTTTCGCCAACCGTAATTGATCTCATTGATCCCATCATCGGGGAGCCTTTCTCGGACTAGCATCTGCACCAAGTAGGTAATTTTCACGAATACTGCTAAGTGAATGTAGGGAGGTGGTTGATAATCGTTATTGATATGCCACTCATGCTGGGCGTGCACGGTATCCTCATACAAACAGAGCATTAGCCAGAGCTTCACGCTCGGTGCATTGTTAAGGAGTGTATTGAAAGCCTTCCAGATTTCTAGGCTTTGCCCAACGACTCTCGCGTGCAGATACCAGTTTGCCGAGGCATACTCTAGCAAATAAAACTGAGCTACAAGATCTATCATTTCATCTTTTTTTGGACATCTTGAGACCGCAGATATTCGCTGGTGGCGACGGCATCGAACCCTGGTAGGCATAGGCATCGCAGACAGAGAACAGCAAGCTTCTCATGGACTGCTCGTGACTCGAAGCGGAATCTCTCTGAGGTTTTAGGATGGAAGAGGAAATCCCTGATAGAAGAATGGGCGAACGACACGTATCCCTGTTCATTTACGTTGATGAGGCTTGGACAAAGATCCTTAAGAGTGGCTTCCTTGACCATTTTGCTACAAATTGCATTGTAATCTGCTTGCGTATCAAGCGCCATTGCAAATCTCAATTCATTGGTGTGTAGTGGTCTTGTAACTGCAAGTAGCCAAGGGAGAGCTTGCAAAGTGAGCAACAACTTTTCACTGTCAAGCCGACACAGGACGTTTTCGTACAGAGCATCCAAGTTTGCAGGCAAGGCTTCCGCTTTTTTTAGATTTGCAAGGAATTGACTTTCCTTAGAAGCGCCTTCGCACAGCTGTTCCCATGCCAAGGATGCCCACAGGAACATGCTTCCAGCCTTCCCACAAATGCGAGTATGAATCTCAATGCGAGTTTTCTCAGAGAGAAGATAACGCTGAGCTAAATCCTTAGCCCAGCCTTCGATGACGTGTCGGACATCTCGCTCGCTTTTGACTGCTATCGAGACTGGAGACAGAATTTGTTCAATGGCTACCGTCGGACGGCTCGTGATGAGCACTTTGAGTGCCCTTGGCATGATGTGCGGAGACACAGTGTCCATCAGATCCCGAAGCCCGGTTATGAAGCTGTGCAAGCTCTCTGGCGTCATTTCGTCCAGCGCATCGAATACAAGATAGGTGACCTTCCAGTTGATTGCAACCAAGACAGCTTTTATGGTATCCCAAAGAGCAGAGATCGAATTCAAAAATGTGTACTGTTGACCCACGTCGCTCTTGAAAGAGAGCAAGACTTGTGCAACTTCAAATGGCGCTGCAAGCAAGAATTGATGTAATACGGCTCGAAGGATGCTCGATTCCGAACGCAATGTGGCATTATCTTCGTTGCAGAAGAAGTAAGCGAGGAACTGTGTGTGGAACGAGACATGGATCTCTCGGGGAGTCGCATTTCTCTTGGAGCGAATGTATGTCGATCCAATAACGCTCATTATTAGATGTTTGGTCATAACACTTTTGCCAACTCCAGGGTAACCACGGAGCCAAAGTACGTCAGACGAGCCAGATCTCATCCATTCAGAAAAGCTTGGATGAAGAGCAAGCCACTCACAAGTCCCAGACGCTCGTAGAGAGATCTCTGAAAACTGCTGGTCATAGTCCACAACGCCGAGCTTTCCCCTATCGGAGTTTCCCCACAGTTCCACTTGGCCGGTTAAGTCGGTAAAAGCTTGCGAACATTATCTTAGCATTATTGCTATATGGACTTCACCTAGAGACATACCAAACCTAAGGTCAAAGAGATTCCTTGCTCTCCCATCTTTCAATTCTTGCAAAGCAGTTGTGACCAGGTCAAATTTCTGACTTTCAATGTCAGTGAAATGGACTATTTCTCTATGGTTTGCGGATATTGGGATGCATTGCTCTGTTGAAAACCCCAAGATGGCAGAGTCTTTTTCGACAACCTGGATAAAGATGATCAGAATCGATACCCTTCCGAGTGCATAAAAATCCAAGTGAATGCTCACAAGTCCCTTGAGAGGAGGCATCCTACACGTCTCGTAGAATGATTTGATTTCAATGTTCAAAGCCAGGCTTCTGAAAGACGTTGATATGTCTGCCAAGATGGTTGAGCTCAGAGATAGGTCCGACAGAAGCTTTTTGCGAAGGGGCGTGTAAAATGGGCACGTATTGATGAAGTTCGTCATCACAGTTGCCCAAGTGGCAACGCGAGAACCGCGATGAGGAGTCCCCTGTTTTTCAATGAACTCTGGGAATCGATCGTCGAGGTTATTTTCAAGCATACAAAGAAGAATACTGAGGTCGTTTTGACAAAGATGTTCGCATAGTACTTTTCGGATTGTGCTAGGATGAGCGCCTGGAACTTTTAACCAACTATTCTGGCCTGGCAGGATGGGAATGAGTGTATGTACCTTTTTGCAGACAATGCCACCTAGGCTGTGGCAAATGAAGACGATTGGTCTTTGCATAGCCTATCCTTGTAAGTCTGATGGTATGGGAGGAAGTTCGGTTTCTACACTCACCTTTGCCGACCAACGCTTTGATCTTAAGCGATTCAACAGGTCGAGTGCGAAGTCCTTGATATCAGCCGTACTTGGACTGAAGGCCCATCTAGAGTCATAACCAAAAGTCATGACTCTCGCGTTCGGAATCACTTGAGGGACAAGATCCCGGGGCCACATCACCGAGTTGTCCGCGGTCCAGGTACCATCTTTCGAGCCTCCTAAGCCATGCACGAAGACGATGCTGGAAAGTCTGCGTCAGTAGCCGAATCTAGCATGAAACAGAGTGTTGCGAGCAATGTACTCCATGCTGATATCCACATCTTCAGAGGAGGGATAGAGGACGAAGAGTCCGTATTGCTCCTCCTCGTCACTCGTTCCCCCAGTCTTATTGGTTGTTTGAGGCATGTTTAGATTGCTCTTTGGCTTGGTACACTTGACTAGCAAAGAACTTGCTCCCTTTTCTAGTCAGGAGGCCTCCGGTTCGTCTTGGTTGAAGCGTAAGGGGTTCCGTTCAGCGTATGAATGCCATATTTTCTTTTGCACTTTATAGAAACAAATGAATCCTGTACCGGGACTGCATCCAGTAGTTGCTTCGCATCATGCGAGAGTATAGTTCGCTGCACTGCGTTCCCATGACACGAGCCAGCAATGGTGCGCATTGATTCTTCAGCCTCTCGCGGTAGCTCAATTGGCCTACAAGTGCAGCTAGCTGTCTGGGTTCTAGACCGATTTTCACGGCAAGCCCGCCCAAAACCTGTGATTTTCGTAGGTCCCACATCGTTTTTTCAAGGTCACAGATGTTCTTAAAAATCTGAAATCGACCATAGAATGAGTCAATCTAAACTTTACGTTCTGAGGAAATCAAATTAAAACCGTGGTCGTCAAGCACAATCCATGTGAATTAGTGGGAGAAAAGAGTACGCCAATTTTATGCCTAGTGTCAACCGCTCAACCATAGGCGCCTAGAGATACCCTAAAGTCAAGTCGCCTAGGCTATAAAATTAGCCCCTACAGCAAGGGGCTACCTAATTCCGCAACTCTAGGGGACCAGCTTTAGGGGCCTCTACCTAGCTATCAGGCCTGTAAGGCTGTACAGCTGATAGGTGAGCTCTTCTTTTTACTTTAGGATACTCATTCACCTTCCCCAGTCGCATCACATAGTCCCCAGCAACAGCAACTTGCAAAATGGCCTCCAAGCCAGCCGCATCGCTATCAGCTCACAGTAGCAAAACCACCGTCCGCCGGAACCTCTTCCACCACCAGCTGAGCCGGCGACCAACAAGCACTTCCACTTCCATGTCAGGAAGCACGCTACAAGAACCCTTACCTGATAACAGTTCAGACATCGTGGTGAAAGACCGCAATGGCAACTACCAGGTCGATATTCCGCTGTTGCCGCCGCTAGACGAGGAACAAATGCAAGAAGATGATGAAGCGGCCATGGAGAAAGAGAGTAAGGTTGAGATTGGGGGATTGGACGAAGATCCTCGCTAACGTGGCGATAGGGCAGGAAGCCAGACTGCTGGAAATGTGGAAAGATAAGCATCTACAACCCAGTGATCCAGCTGGTGAGTAGCGGGAGTCGATTTGTATATGAGTTGTCTAGGCTAATACTGATGTCTTCTAGAACTCTATGCAGCGGTCCAAGCAAAACTTAGGCGGGTGGTAGCTTCTCTTGACGAGGACAATTGGATGTTTGAAGCAGAACAGCAAACGTCAGGTCGTTGAATATATTTCGCAGATCTTCTGCCACCTTCTAATACAAGACGCTTCACGATCATACAATCCATCTATCCAACAAGCTTGCCCGAGCAAGATACATCAATCAAGACCTTCAACCGGTGGAGTCGGCGCCTCCACCTTCTTTGGCTTTGGTTTTGGACTTCCTCCTCCAAAGCCCATCATTCCAGACATCATGTCGAACAACGGATTCCCTTGCCTGGGTATCCTGATACCAAAATACATCTCGCCAATCTGCGCCAGCGCATCGTCCCATGTCCCCACCTCCTTAACATACGGCGCATAATGCTTTGCCAACTGCTTGTACAGATCCGAGCTTCCCCTCTGCACAGCTAGTAGCAAGAGGCCAAGAAAATTCAGAAGTGGCAATGAAGGATATACGCGCATGTCAGAGCTTGTGCTACTGACTTCCTGCACGCTAAGGGACTTGTTGATCGAGCTGAGACGCGAAGTGAATATCAAGTAGGCTTTGTTTGCAGAGCGGAGGTTATGCGTCAGAAGATAAGGGAAGACAGCTCGAGCAGCGTAAAGGGCGGCTGTGTGGGAATCGTCTTGCATGTACCAGTCGTATTCGATTTTGGCGAGTTGTTCAGCTGAGTCCTTGGTCCCCAGAGCAAGATGTCTCTCAGCGTCATAGACGTCGCCCTCTGCGAAAGCGGAAAAGGCACATTAGCATGTTGAAGATAGACGGATCAAGACAGTATGCTCATACCTTCAGCGAACAATGTCCCAGCAACATGGTGCAACTCGGGATCTCCATTCGGATACTCCCCCGCCTTCGCACTCCACGCAATCATCTCATTCACAAATCTTTTCTTCGTAGGCTCATCCTTCGGAAACGCCCTTAGCACATCTAACAACTTCCCTGCACAACCCCAATATGTCAGCCTTGTCCCCAATTCTTCCTTTCCTCTTATATGAAACCCCCGGTACGCACCTTTCTCCACCGTCCCACACCCTCTCTCACTCTTCCCCAGCACTTCAACAAGGAAACATCCCAAATCCCCACCACTGCCTCCCTGGCCCGCCTTTAGAAGCGCTAAGGCCCCACTGTAGAGAACATCGATTGCGGAGTCCCAGTCTGAGGCTTTGACGTAGCGGGCGGTGATGGTGCGGATTTGTTGGTGGGCTTCGTAGTAGTTTCCTTCTGAGATTCTGGAGGTAGAAGAGGGGTTAGTGATTTACTGCTTAGTACATGTGCTGGTGAGAAGCGCTGGGGTAGGCTTGGGGTTGGAGGTGGTATGGAATGCTGGGATGGGTAGGGCTGGAGGCTTTACTTTTCTTGCTGTCGTGCTATGGTCTTCTGTATTTTGGAAGTCTTTGAGGCCATGATATGGTTTGCGAATGTATGAGGGTCGAGCGGGTTGCAGCTATGGTTCAGGGAGACGTCATTTGGCAATGGTGGAAGGCGCGACTAATGTCACCCCATGGCGGGCTAACGGTTGAGATCTCCGCCTACGATGGCCAGCCTAGGCGATGAGATCTGACCCCGGGGATACCAAGATGTTTCTTGTTTAGGGACCGGCGCTAGGGAGGCACATGTTGGTTCCGGGGTCCGCTTTGAACACATCTAGGTCCGTTGCGGCTACCGCTTCTACTCGACGAGCAGAGTGTTTTGCAATATCCAACTATTCATTCAACTAGTCTTTACACTTCAGGACTTGTACATTCCTCTGTAACCTACAGACAAGGACTCAATCACCTAACCGTCAACGATCTGGAAATCTGGCTCTTATGGTACCGTGGGGCATAGATAAGACTTTGTTGCTTTCGGGGTATTATGACTCAAAAGATTTAGATTATTCCCCGGGCTTGCACGGGTATAATAAAACCGTCTTTCTTACCAAAAGAATATTATCTGCTGTCATAAAAATATATAGACTGTTGAGCAATTGGACACGTTTGTTTTACTGTCATTTATACTGCGCAGTAGCATCAATTGAAGATGCCGTCAAGGGAAGCAATTGCCTACTTCGGTGCTGGCCCCTCGGGTTTAGACAGCCAAATAGCATTAGCAGCTTCACAAGCCTTTCTCAACTATGAAAACAGCGGCCTTGGTCTTGCAGAAATCTCCCACCGTTCACCAGAAGCCACCAAGATCGTTGCCGACACCAAAGCTGCTCTGAGGCAAATCCTTGAGATTCCAGATAACTATGAGGTTCTCCTTATGCATGGCGGTGGATCTGGCCAGTTCTCTGCAGTCGTGTTTAATATGATCGCCATGTGGGTCGAGAAGCGGAGGAGGGAAGCTGTAGAGGAGGAGGACCAGGATGAGAGGAGGATCCTGGAACGAGTGAGGCGGGAGGTTAGAACGGAGTTACGTCTTGATTATGTCCTTACTGGCTCTTGGTCTCTGAAGGCTTCACAAGAAGCGGCCAAGTTACTGGAACCTCTGGGTAAAGACATTGTCAATATTGTGGTTGATGCACGGAAAATGTCTGCTAAGGGAAAATTTGACAATATCCCTGAGGAGGGGTGGAATCTTACCCCGAACGAGACCTATGGCAAGGAGAGCGCTTTTGTTTATTATTGCGATAACGAGGTGAGCAGGTGACGTGATTGCTTACAACAGCAAACCATCTAAACCAAGGAACAAGTATTCTAACCCTTTCTGCAGACAGTAGATGGTGTCGAATTCCCTCAATTTCCTCCTCAACTGGAAACCATATCCGACAAGGAGCGACTGATAGTCGCCGACATGAGTTCTAACTTTCTTAGCCGAAGAGTCGATGTGAGCAAGTACGCAGTAATATTCGGCGGTGCCCAGAAAGTAAGACAAGACAGCGAGCAAGCGATTCCTATCCACGCTAACTCTAGAGAAAAGAATATTGGTATCACAGACACCACATTCGTGATCGTTCGCAAAGATATCCTCACCACCCAGCCATCCGATTCCTTCCTCCATGCAGTTGGGATCTGGTCACCTCCAAGTACGTTTCTTCCTCTCTAACCCCTCCTATCAAAAAGAAAAACCCTCCCAATCCTCCATCATCAATCTTCCAATATACCCCCTAACTAACCACCCTCCCCCACCGCACAGCAATCCTCCACTACCCCACCCTCTCCCTCTCCTCCTCCCTTTACAACACCATGCCCATCTTCTCCATCTGGATCTCCAAAACCATCATCACCCACCTCCTCACCACTTACTCCGACTATTCCCGCCCCCTCCTCGGCCAAGAACTCCTCTCTTCCCAAAAATCCTACCTCATCTACAACACCCTCTCCTCCTACCCCACAATCTACACCATCGTCCCCCTCCCCGGGTGCCGCTCACGAATGAATATCTGTTTCAGAATAAAAGACGGTGATGAGGCGGCTGAAAAAAGCTTTTTAAAGGGAGCGGAAGAGAGGGGATTATTAGGGTTGAAAGGGCATAGGAGTGTGGGGGGTGTGAGGGCGAGTAATTATAATGCGGTGGGGGTGGAGAAGATGCATAGATTGTGTGGGTGGTTGCTGGAGTTTGCTGCAATTTGCGGAGGGGTTGAAGTGAGTTTGGAATGAGTGTGTTGGGGAGGAGGGAGGAATGGTGGAGAGGTTGTGTGGGTGGTTTGGGGGAGTTTGCGGAGGGGCTGGAAGTAAGTGCTTTGTTGTGTTATGGAGGGAAGATGGGGTGGGGGGGAGGTAAGGAGGAGGAGAGGTAGATAGGCGTGGTTTGGCTATGGTTTGCATGAGATGAGATGGCGGGTGCAACTCAACGATTTTTGGAGATGTTAAGCGGAATTTATACCCTCCGTACAGGGCATCATATTATTCAAAAAGAAGACGCGCTCTTCCACAATGTTAAAAACGTAACATATCTGGGGCTTTGATGAATCACAATATCCCTGCATGAGATGCGGAAACGAAAACTCAACGATTTCTGACCGACGGAGAAGCACATGGATGTTTAAGCGGGACTGCATACCCTCCGTACAGGGACTCATATCAGGGAAAAGCGCGCGCTCTTTCACAATGTTAAAAACGTAATATCTTTGAGGGCTTGATAAGATTATAATTCGTGCTATGTACAAGGTCTGAAGCCTAAGGTAGGTAGGCCAATCCTGCCAACCCACTTTCCCAATGCTATGCAAAGTAAACGTAACGCCAACCCAATGCACGCTCTATACCAAGTCATGTTACTTCATAATAGTTACCAATGAATCACGCATATGCAGCATACGCCGCCACAATAGCAGCCGCAGCAGTCAATGCGAGGCCACCATACGAGACACGCCTTTCGACGACGGCGCCGCTAGTGGCCGTGCTCGTCGTAGTAGCGAAGGGTGAACCACCCGTACCGGAAACAGCGATCCTAGCACCGCCGGTCTGGGAGACAGCGGCTTGGACGGCGTTAGCGACGGGGGTAGCATCAGGAACGCTTGCTGTGCCCGTTCCGATCTCTTTGACGTTGGAGTCAGTAGCGTTGAAATCCGTTTGTGCGAGGGAGATTTCGTTGTTCGCTAGATCGTAGACGACATAGGCGGATCGGAGGAAGGTGTCGCCTAAGACGGCTGTTTCTCCTTCTGCGGGAACAATGCCGAAGACGCAATCGAGTGATTCTCCTCCACTGCCTCCGGATGGGCCGCCCTGGGAGTTCGGGTCCTCACGGTCTTCGCTCGTGCCTTCGTTTGGGTTGATAACAAGCTCGTCTATTGCCACTGAGATGGTAGGTGAAGTGAAGGTGAAGTCGAGCGTGATGTTTTCGTTTGCAAGGCTACAGCTGCAAGCACCTAATTGTTGCTCTTCATCATATTGGACCTTCAGAGCAGAATAGATGGCGCTGGTCAGGTCGTTGGGCAGGTATGTCAAGCTACTTCCACTGTCTAGGATCACAACAGTGGGTAGATCCGTCGTCAAATTTTGGGTGGTCGTGCCGTCTGTGAGGCCCATATTTGTCAAAGTGATGAGAAATTCGGCGTACGTGTCAAATTCTTTCTGGATTGGAACGCTTTCCAAGGACCCAGTGTACTTGTCTGTATCTACGCCACCAAAAAGGATCGATCCAGTGTTCGCATCGAGGTCATTCAACCACAGAGAGTACGCATTGGATTGGATCAATCCACCATTGGCCATCGCTTGGGGAAGGTTCGGATAACTCTTTTGCCTGGCCGTATCGGCCTGTGCTTCATCTGCGGTGTATCCAATACCTAATATGCCTTCTGCCGAGTTGGACTCATATCCAATACCGAATTGTAGGCCCGTTATCGATTTGTCACCGATGCTGACCGTATCCGTAGCATAGTCACCCGCCGCTCCGGAGCCATCAACATACGAGACGTTGAAAAGACTATTCACGTATTTGTAGGTGGAGGAAGAGTTTGCGTCGTAGGTGCCCGATATTGTGCAAGGGTCCCCTCGCTCCGTGCATATTTCTGAGTTGGGTACATTTACCCACAAGTCACTGCTCCCAGTGTCGATATGTAATGCGAAATTCTGAGCAGGCGTTCCCACGGTGACATTTGCAAAGTAGAGTGTGCCGTAGTTGGCTAAAGTCTCTGTGACTGTCTGCGACTGCCGTCGACGAAGTGCATCTCTCTTCACAGGATCTGGAACATGCCTCCTCGCAATGTCAAGACCGACGACGTTGGGTGTATCTCGTTCTATGAGATTGAGGGCAGCTGACCCTGAGGCCAAGAGTCCTGCTGCCAGAGCAGTGGCTGTGAGGCTTTTCATATTGTATGAAATTGTATCTTGTGCTTCTTGGAACTTGGTTGGAGCGCTTTTCGTGCGCGGGGAGATCACTCGGACGATCTGATGCTAATAATGTTGTTTCAGCCTTGTCTAACTGATCTCCCAAGATATGAAGGAATGAATGGTTCGAAGGTTGGAGCGATGCAAGATTGATGGAAGGGTAGAGACTGGAAGAGACAGCGTATTAGTGATAAAAAGAAAGCTGACGCGGCGAGCGTGCAGGTTATTAGTACAACCAAAAAGGAATGGAAGGCTGTGACACTATAACCTGGTGGGTAGGTTAACGTGGACACTAGGAAAAGCACGAATAAGAGAAGCAATACTTAAAGCTCTGCAACAACACAAGACAATTATCGTGGCGAATGCAAGAGAGTGAGGCTCATTGGGGTAGGTGTACGTCAGCTATAGGATTACCGTGCGCAAAGGGCGACGTAATCCTCGGCATCCTCTAGCCGTTTTCGGGACTGGAAGATTTCCGGCAAACAAGATGCACTTATGACCACTCATGTTGACGTAGTTTGAGGCTAAGGTACCTCGGTCACCTGTGATGGCGATGCTTCAGTAAGGTTGAATAGGTTTGGTGATGATTGACAGCGAAATTTACCTACAAAGTCGAAACAGAGGAAACGATTATCATGTTGGAGTAAGTGGCGGCGACACGTTAATGATTCGTCGCCGCTGCCCGAACCGGCTTGGCACGTCATCCTGCTGTGGCTGAGATCTTCACTTACGAAGCTTCCTCCCTCCCCACCTCCGCCAGATTTCAACCAATGTAATCTTACTATTCTTACTTCGATACGATTACGAAGGACCACACTGGATGACAGTCTTCCCAATAGGCAGTGCACCCAAGTGTCAACATAGTACGCACATATATCACGTGAACAGAGATCTGTACTCCCTGTTGCACCAAAGTGCTTGTGGGAGTCCCGAGCTTTTGGTTGTGGCGCCCTATGGTCGACCCGAGAAATGATTATTTTCATCGACTTCATTGTCTGTTTCAAGAATGGAGATGTCATGTTTCAGGCGGCTTTGATGTCGATTATTGGGCCAGCCTTCACCGAGCACTATGTCTGAAAGAACTCCCAGACTTGCGCTTGTAGAATCAACAGAACCTGCACGGTAATGTAAATGCATCTGATGAATCCCATTGATGGAAGATGCATCAGCCTTCAATGCCAAGCCGGCCACTAAAAAGCTTAACCTACACTTACGGGAGCTTGTCCATTTAGAGACAACGCGTTTGTGGCGCGTCTTATCAGATCTCTCGACAATCTTGTGAACTGATCGAGTATATCCTTACTGTACTGGACACCATCTACAATGTCGAAAGCAGAATCATCCTCATCCGCAGCAAACAATGGCATCAAACCCAACCCCAACGCAAGCGGTTACGATCTTCCCTGGTATTCCCCCTCATTCTCTCCACCACATCACACCCCGACTAACTCCTCCCCAGGGTCGAGAAATACCGCCCAGTCTACCTCGACGACATAGTAGGCAACATCGAAACAATCGAGCGTCTCAAAATCATCGCCAAAGATGGCAACATGCCCCACGTCATCATCAGCGGCATGCCCGGCATCGGCAAAACAACCTCCATCCTCTGCCTCGCCCGCCAACTCCTCGGCCCCGCCTACAAAGAAGCCGTCCTCGAACTCAACGCCTCCGACGAGCGCGGCATCGACGTCGTCCGCAACCGCATCAAATCCTTCGCCCAAAAAAAAGTCACCCTCCCCCCAGGCCGCCAAAAACTCATCATCCTCGACGAAGCCGACAGCATGACCTCCGGCGCCCAGCAAGCCCTCCGCCGCACCATGGAAATCTACTCCTCCACCACCCGCTTCGCTTTCGCCTGCAACGCCTCCAACAAAATCATCGAACCCATCCAATCCCGCTGCGCCATCCTCCGCTACGCCCGCCTCTCCGACGCCCAGGTCGTTAGCCGCTTGCTGCAAATCTGCAAAGCGGAAAACGTACAATATTCCGACGATGGCATCGCCGCTCTCGTCTTTAGCGCTGAAGGCGACATGCGTCAGGCAATCAACAACCTCCAATCCACGTCCGCAGGCTTCGGTTTCGTGTCCGGCGAAAACGTCTTCCGCGTCGTAGACTCCCCCCACCCGATTAAAGTCCAAGCCGTGATGAAAGCGTGTTGGGAAACTCATATCGAACAGGCCATCGAAGGGATCACCGAGCTCTGGGACTTGGGATATAGTAGCCACGATATCATTAGTAGTATGTTTCGGGTTACGAAAACGATGCCGGGGCTGAGCGAACATGCGAGGTTGGAGTTTATTAAGGAGATTGGGTTTTGCCATATGAGGATTTTGGAGGGGATGCAGACGCTGGTGCAGTTGTGGGGGGTGGTGGCGAAGTTGTGTAGGATTAATATGAAGGGGGAGTTGTTTGTGGTGCCTTGATGGGGGGAGAGGGGGGGGGAAATTGATTGATAAAGATTGGCATTGCGTTGCGGAGCAGCTGGCGTTAGGTAGCTGAAAGTATTGGGGTTCTTGTGAGTTGTGAGGACGCTCAGGTGGAACGCAAGGAGAAGGCTTAGTTTTATTTTTTACAGCAGGAGGCCCGCCGCGGTCATCGCTGTTGTAATGATGATGATGATGGGGGAGGTATGAGCTACCGATTTACGGGCAGAAGAGCTTCCACTGTTTATAGAAAAGTTCGAAGTGATCTTCGACTCTACTTCATACACACCTGGAGCCAATAAAACACATGCACCACCTCGCTCCCTTAAGTCCCAAACCTCATCAACGCCCCCTCACTCTCCGTCAACCACCACAAACTCTTCCACCACGCAACAGCCCCCACAACCAAAATACCATAATACCCCACCGTCCAACCCAAACCCAATCCCTTCTCTTGCTCGTTGTCCTTCCGATCCACATCGTCCTTTTCCCTCACAACAGGTCCACCAACCGTTCCCCCCTCAACCACCACACCCCCCACCCTCCCCCACACCCTCGGCAACCCCATCCAGTTACAGAAGGAGTGGACGAGGACGACGCCCCATACGTTTCCCGTCCGCAAGAAGAGGAAGGTCGCATACCATCCAAACACAGTGGTATAGCCAAATTGGATTAGGCTTCGTAGCAGAGCTGGGATCAGTGGTGTGAAAGGGTGGGTGAGTGTGAATTCGTAGAAATGGTGGATATGTGCTATACCAAAGTAGAGTGGGGTGGCGAATATGAGAGTAGTCGGTGTGGGAGGGGGGTAAATGAGCATGTGTAATGGAAGGAGAAGAGAGCGGAAGAATAATTCCTCATTCGTAGGTCCAGCGACGAAATTCCGCCAACCGATCCAGCTGCTGAGCGTCTCGTGGAGGTCTTGGCCGCGGATCCAGTAGCGCCATCCGGAGTCGATGATTGCTCTTTCGAAAAGCGGGCCAGAGAAGAGGAGGGCGGTGAGGAGGAGGGGTTTTAGGGTCGAGAGGGGGGAGACGGGGTAAAAGCCGAGGTGGTGGAGGATTTGAGATGAGGAGAGGTGGCCGTGGTGGGAGAGGAGGTAGAGGGTGGGGAGGGCGCAGAGGGAGACGGAGAGGTTGACGAGGCGGATGCGGGCGCGGATGACGGTTGGGCTGTCGCGGCTGAGGGTTGGGGAGGGGCGGGTTGTGGTGGAGAGGTAGAAGGGGGCGACGTAGAGGGTTGTGTAGAGGATCTGTGAGGAGGGGTGTGAGATGGATGCGGGATGTTTTGGGGGCAGAGAGTCATGACGAATAGAGATGAAGTTCCTTCTCAATCAAGGACTGTACAGGAAAGGTTTTGGGGCTGTAGTGGGAGGTTTGCGCTCTCCATTGTTGTTCTTTGCGTACGACCAATGTTGTAGGATACCCTCATCTTGAAAGGGCTCTCCTCTCACAGCTAAGAGATAAACAAAGTGCAGGACGTGAAGTTGACTGCTATTGGAAAGTGACCTACCGACAGGGCAACAGCAGCGCTAGCTGTCAACATTGGTGGCTGCCGTTTGTCTAAGAGGTAGCATCAGCATCAGCGCTTGAGTGGTGTACAAGGTCCGTTTAAGGAAGCGCGCGACGTACCTGTGTCCCCAAGGTAAGTCGACAGTCTATCGTATAAGCCTGTGGGGGCCATTATTGGCCGCTTCCCAAAGCGGATGATGGCATCACGCAGATAGGAGAGGTAGAATCTGGTGGCTCTCTGTGACAGTGTTGTTGAGACAGGCTGTCTCTGGTCCAGTCAATACTGTTCCATGATGGCCTATTGTCAGAGAAGTGTCGCAGGAGAAGATGCTGGGAAGTGGAAGGATTGGTATAGCATCAAATCCGATGTTCAACCGATTGGAGAAATAATCATCGAACAGACTATGTACTTTAGTAGACGGGACCAGTTAACGTGTTGTCCATGCATGGGATTAATTTCGGCTTCACGTTCCACGCCATGAAACGGGCTGGAAATAGAAACCACTTAACGCGTCCCACTCATGACGATAAAAGGAGTTATCGATAAGATTGTGGGACAGGAGGGAGTAAGTATCGAGACGAGACGAGACGAGAGAGCGAAAGATGCGAAATTGAATAAAGAACAAAACTGCCTTCAAGTGCTGGTCTGCCTTCGGGAGAACGCACGACTTCCTCAAGCGACATCAACTCATTACTCTTATTGTCTATTCTGCCTGTTGCAATTTCAATCAATTGTCAATTGTAAGAACCTTCATTCACCCCCTGGATAATATTTGATTGGCAAACAGCCCTGGCAATTAGAGCCACTCCAACTGGAACCGAACTGATTGAATTCACCCAGTCAGGTACACCCGAGACTGCCACAGTTGCCCTGCGCTAGTCTGGCCCCCTACTCCCCACGCCCAAATCAAAGATCAGCATCATCCTCCTCCCCTCCCCTCCCTATCCCTATCTTCTATCTAATCCATCCTCCACCAACATACTCGAATTTTCTTCTTCTTTTCCTATTCTTGTTCAATCCCTTTAATTATGTCTTCAATTTGATCATTCACCACACTCATTCAATCCCCATTTTGATTTCCGTTGTCCAGTCACTCTTTACACATTCCTTTTAAGGCAATCTAGCCTCCCACGGTCCTTCAACCAATCCAACGGCCAACCATTTTATTTCCAGCTGTACACAGTCATTTATACCCCACGAGAATGCTTATTTTATCGACGAGCCTACGACGACAATTGCGAAGTAATGAGATCTGACTCAGACTATGCCTTCTCCACGCCGCACGAGTTCACGCTCTCCGCCCAAAAGGGCGGCGCTCCACGAACGGTCCGATTCGCATAATAATGAAAGGAGTCTGCGCTTGGTGGGAGAGCCTCAGGCGCCGCATTATGGAAAGGCTCCATACCCGACAAAACCTCAGCACATACTCTCGCCTAATATGTACTCCGGACAAGGATCTGCGGAAGGGGCTGAGTCTGACGTTTCAAGTGAAACGAGATCTGTTATTGAGGATGCCCCAATTGTGGCAACTTCACAAAACCGCATAGACCGCCCAGATGTGGAACAGAATGAGAATGCGCCAACTACCACCCGATCCTCTACCAATGCTTCCTTCTACACCCCTCAACCCCTCACACCAGGGATGGACACAAGCACCAGCTTCCTGGACGATCGGCCTTCGAACGATAGTGGTCGCGTGTCAGACGACATTGTCCAACTGCCCAGCGTTCCTCCTAGAGCCGAGTCCTCGAGGCCCCAGTCAACATCAAACCCGTATGATCCATCCTCTCGACAACCGGTTGCGAACAAAGAATCAGATTCCTCGCTCTCTTCCACAAACTCCACAGGCACTGTTATAATAAAGAAACACCGACATGGAGGCAGACGCGCGTCATACTCAGCCTTTCCTCCTCTGGCTCGCCCTTCTTCCTCGAAATCGAACCTATCTCTGTCCACTCCACAAAAGGCTGCACTTAAAGATCCAGATGAGCAATCCTCGCCAGTCTCTCCCATGTCTCCCGAATCACCTGAGTTCGCGGCACCCAGAGAACGTCGCATCTCTTCCGTGCCAACATACCCAAACCTACAAGCAACCAGCGGAAGCGCCCCGAACCTTCAGTACCCTGTCATACGTCCCCCATCCGCATCAGCGTCATGGGCAGAGCCCCCAACCTCCTCCCATTCAAGACCACCACGGGTGCCGGAAAGGAATCCTGATCGATGGAACCCTCACCTGTCAACTGTACAATCCGTTCATTCAGAAGGAACTGGTTCCTCATCGGAGGGACGACGCAGTAAGAATCTGGGGCCACCAGACTCCACGCGACAAAGCAAGTCCTCGGCCACCGGTGGTAATGCTGGGGAGAGTTCTGACTTGCATGCTCTGCCGAGTCCGCTTGGGGAAAGTTCACATACGCCACCATTACCAAGTCCACCGCCTGTTCACCGCCGAGATTTCACAGGGTCGACTATACGTGTCGTTAATGAACGTGAGGACCGAGCAATGGATTTGCCTGCAACGATACCCGGATCCAGGGGATCAGAGTATCTAGGTGCTTCTCGACTTGAGCACCGGTACAGTGTTGTAACAAGGCCATCATCCAGAGCCAGCTTTTTCAGAGATAGCATCCCTGCGTGGGCGAAGTAAGTACCAGCTGTTGCAAGCGCACCTCTAACAGGACATCTGCTAACCTCGATCAAAAGAGCCTACTACGCCCGTCCTACATCTTCCGCATCATTACCACTAAGCCGTCGAGGAAGTCGCCCATCTACTTCTGAAAGTTTCTCATTCAACATCTTCCGGCCTCGAAATCGACGGGAAGCGGAAAGTGGTCAATTTCGGAGAAGGGACTCTATGGCTATTGAACAAGTGCGGCGGCCGAGTCAACTCGATATGGCAGGAATAATAGGACCCCCATTACAGAGAACTCCTAGCTGGTCGCCCCATTTATGGCATGACAGGTCATCTCTTGGCAGGAGACGGACGCTTTTTATTGTCCCAAGTGTGGATGAAAGAGCGGAGGGGAGGGCGTTGAATAAGAGGAATATTCAAATCGTTCTCTTCGCAGTCGGCTATATACTCCCGCCAGGTAAGATGAAACAAGGGCGGCTGTTCCGATCGAAAGATGCTGACCTACTCTAAAGCCTGGTTTATCGCCTCTTTTCTACCTCTCCCACCCAAATCGGTAGATCCTAACGTCAAAGGCAAGAACGTCGCCCCCCGAACGCAGTTGGAGGAGGACCTCGAAAAGCAATTGAGTCCTATTGATGCGGCACGATATGAGAATGCGAGGTGGTGGCGCAACATTAATCGAATATTGTCTGCGTTCGGGATCCTCATCATCATCGCCATTGTAAGCCTAAACATGACACTATCTAGGGAATTCTCAGCTGACCGGATTTCTAGATCGCGCTCGCAGTAGTTGCTGCCAAATAGCATCGACCTCATACCATACCACAAAACGACCTAGATCGCCTTCACGACTTACAATTTCTTTTAACGACTTACAAATTTAACGAACGCCAGCCAAGCGTCACGTTACCCACATAATGTCCTCCTATCTTCTTCTGTTCTATACAAAACTCACGACGAGCAAAATTTTTCTACCACCTCCATTTCACGACTATCAGATATGTATAACTACGACTATTATTTTTTACAAAGAAAGCATGGGATTATAAAGGATGACATTCTTAGCGATTTTAGCGAGCATGTGGATATGAATATCTATGGGATACCCCCCCCTTGCACAAAGCGCTCTCGAATTTTTTGGTATGAAATTTAGCTCGGGATGATGGGCTTCAAATCAAATCATGCTTGAGCTGGTGGTGATTTTTGGTCATTTTGAACTGGGTGGATGATATGACTTGTATGCCATACCAAAGATACCTTTCATGCAACTTACTTAGAATTTTAATTAATGTCTTATATGACACCTCATTTTAATCATTTTCCAAAGATTTGTCGGGCTGGCATGTACGCCATACCCAAGATACCTTCATGCAACTTACTGAGATTTGATTAATGTATGTCTTATATGATTCATGCAACTACTTAGATTTGATTAATGTATGTCTTATAAGACAACATAACTTTGATCATTCTCCACAACTCTCTTACCATTCATTAAATTTAATATATGTCTAATATAACACCGCCAACCTCTCCTTTAACGACCTACTCCCCAAATATCCTTACTTAAGCTAACATATATGCGAAAACCATACATGATACATGCGCTTCAACATTCACTTTTAGGATGAGTTTTATGTATAATAATATTCATGCGCTTCAACGTTCCTACAACATAAGGACACGTTACAACTACAACTCCCATCATATTCTAAAAGGATTATCACTACCAACCTACTCCTAGGGGGGGGGGATACAAAATCGTATGTATCATCAACCAGCAGAGATGGGGGCTTCCTATAGCGTATCACCACTACTCAGGATAACTTTCCAGGTTGGGGTTATCTAATTAGGGTAGCAAATATGCGAAGTAATTAGAATCTGGGGAGGTAAGTAAAGTTTTTACTATGTTGGGGATTTTGTGAGAGTGGAAGGGAAGGGAACGGAAGGGAAGGGGAGGTAGATACGGGAGTGCATATCTTACTTGTGCGAGGGGGAATAGAATAAATGTATCAATATACTTTTTGGAGGGTTGGTAAGAACTAAGTTTGTTGTAGGTAGTATGATATGTAGAGAGACGTGAGCTAAATAAAGCTCTCTCTCGCTAGCAATTCCAGGGTATATTAAACAAGTCTATCTATCTATGTAGATGCTGGCTCAGAAGCAATGCACTTACAAAAGCAAAGGCATCTATACAGAAGCGGACGTCCTATCGCTTCCCCAAAGACCTGGGCCAGCACTTTCAGCTCGAGCAAAGCAAGAATTTTCAGAGTCTCTTCCCCAACTTTTCCTCCACCGCAGCCTTCATATCTCCCCCAGTAGGCAGACTGACACTCTGTCCCCTCTCCCTCCTCCTCTCAACCTCCTCCCTAATCTCCCTTACCGCCTCATCCACCTCCCTCGCCGGATCACTCGGCAATCCCATTCCCATAATTGGATGTTCTCCATTCTCTTTCCGTTTCTCATCCTCCCCACTTTTCAGCGCCCCCTTATTCCTCTCCTTTAGTTTTCGAATTAGGAATGGTTTGGCGGGCGAGGCGAAGAAGGCCATGGAGAGGATGACACCGATGATGGCGTAGAAGTAGACGCGGGCCCAGACGAGGAGCGAGGCGGGGAGGGTGAGTAGCATAAAGGGGACCGTAGTGAAGGCGAAGGTGGCTTGCGTTACTAGGAAAGAGAAGAGGTCGTAGTAGGGTTTGTAAGGAGTGGGTCGGAGGCCGTCGGGGGTTAGGAAGAAGGGACGGATATGCCGGCGGACGTCTGGAGTGAAACGTTAGTGGAGGGCTTGAGGATTTCCCGTGGAGTCTATTGAGGATTTGATGTGCAAGTGGGGGTTAAGGGCGACATGGTCGTTGAAACATATCATCTTTAGAGTGACTGGAGAGCTAAGGAGACTTACTTTTGGCGATGCTTTGGATGAATGCTGCTAAAATAAAGGTCAAATAGTAGCCCGGGGCAAAGCCATGCCAGAAAGCGCTGGTGGCAAAGGTAGCAAGACTGGCTCGGAATCCAGGTTTTTTGCCTTTTGGTGTTACCCTTAGGTATACGTAATTTCGTAGCCAATTGTTCGTGTTCATGTTCCAGTTCTCAACATATCCTCGAGAATTTTGGGCAGTTTCGATACCCCACGGGTTGACATTCTGCAATCGGGTCCAGTCTGCTTTCTTTGTCTTCGGGTTTATGCCTTTGTAGCCCATGCCCGAGAGAATGCAAGCTCCTTCGGTGAGGTACCATACGCCATAATATTTCATGCGGGTTGAAACGCCCAACATATGCAGAAGCCAAATCCGTCGTAGAAAGCCATACTTCATATACTCATCTCCGGTGACCAGTTCATTATTGTACCAACCAGAGAACTTGAGAAATAAGAATATCCAAACAAGGCCTATCACAGCTTTGATGGTAGCTGGCGCACTACTTTGTGGTATTCTACGCTTCTTGCGGGTCTTGGGTATTATTGCAGGGTCCGTACCTGCCGGGACATCGAACATGCTAGTCTCTAGCCAACTGCGATAGTCGACGAAGTCGAATGATGGCCCGGCAAACAGGGATGGAAAAAATAGCTAAGTCATTCTCAGATAGAACCATCGATGTCTAGAGCCCGCTAACTTACGACATAGCCTGCGTAGTCGAGGAGGCTTGGTAGCTCAGGTAAGGCCTTCTCACGTTGAAAGTCGGCGAGGTCCTTTTGTGGCAGTCGTCCATCTTGCACGTTCCAGCAAAAGGCACTGAGCTTTTACCAATTAGACCCGGTGTAGCCCAAAAAGTTTCCCAGCATACCTTCATGATCAAGACCATCTGGGCTCCTGATTTCGTAGTGAGCACTGTTCAGATATTGGCTCCCAATCCAGAGAACGCACCCGTGATATCAACCAAATCTGGCCTGCTAACATAGAATTGACGGATAATGTGGTTGGATGACATGTGACCCATAAGGAAGACGAATGCTATCCATGGCATCAAAGGGCCCTCCACATATGCAGCAATCAAATATGCCCCAGCAGAGCTTATGAATAGGGTACGAATGCCAGCCCAAAGGTCGAAGAGACCAACAAGGTAAAACATAGAAACACTGGACGTAGGTCAGGCATCTTGTGGCAGAAATTTGGTGTTGTTGGCGTACGCTATTATAAACAGATTCTTCTGGTAGGGTTTGGCATCTGGTATACGCTTGAGGACCCCGGAGAGTGGGTAGGAGAGGAGAAAGGAGAATATCATCTTCACTACGCCGAATCAGTATTCCTTTGAATGTTAGACGTCAGTGTATTTCTCACGTTCATCGACTGAAGCCCCAGTCGCAGACGCCCCATACTGAAAAGCTGTACTGGCATCAGCCTACTCCGGCCCAATATATCTCGGACAAGCAGCTCACGGATGTCGATATAGGGCAACATGTTGCCAGCTCTGTTGATGACTAGACAACACAAAATTGGACGGTCTTCATGGAGTCGACTGGTGTTCCAGGCTTCCAGGCTTAAAGTAATTGATTGTCGAAATATTGATTCCCATCATGTGTTGAGAGTGGCTTGCATCACGTTAAGCTTGGGGGTGGGGCCTTGGCAGACAAAAGGTGCCCCCAGCTCAGCTAGGCCCTCACCCGCAGCTGCCGCCTTTATAGGGCGAGCAGGGGTGCTGCGGCCCAGGTGATGCAGCACCCCCACTAGGGCAATGAGTATCCCATTCACGCTTCTACTCACCCTACCCAATGTTTTAGGCAGGATAGCCCAGATAAGCTCAAAAAATAGCTTGCTATGAATAGAAACAGGGTAGGTAGGGGTGCGTCGCTACCTTTGCTATCGCTACCTCTGCTAAGTATTTACAAACATTCTACCGCTGTGTCACGATCACCGTGTAAGCGGCCCGGTTGACTTCTACGAGGCTCTGCATAATCATATAGCAACTTCTGTACTACAAATTAAATCGCATCAGATAAAACTTGTAAAATAATACTGACAATCCACAACAGCATTACCTGGTTTCACGCAGGCAACACCGGGTCTCTATTTATGCGAGATTGGTTCTCAGTTCAACTTTCACAATGAGATAGTACTACCTGAGCACTCCTATCAGCATCAATCCTGCCACACTGGGGATAGGTAACAATATGACCTTTTTTGACCCCAAGGTTGTTTTCCCTGCAAGCTCCCATGCAGCTACTGAAGCAATGCCAGGCGGCGCTACAGTGGCTGGCAGCTTCGGTATCTCCTTCAGAGGATGAGTCTCTTGGCTGATCCTGTACGCTGAGCCTCCTGGCGGGAGTAGGGCACTTGCAGCTCGCAATGGAAAAGTCTGAGCAGCCGAGCAGTGCCTGCAGATGTCGAACCAGTCGCTTACTCTTGATGCCGGATCGGGCAGTCAATGCCTTTTCGGGGGCATAATTAAGAATGGTGCGAGGAGGTTACCCAAGGCCACCCATGGGTGCAACATGCTATATATGTCTGTATCTCAGCCAAAATCTCTCGTCCGCCAGAGTCTGGAATTTGTTTTGTCCTCGTAGAAGATGATGTACTGGGCCAAGTAGAGCAGTCTTCACGCATTCGGTCCCAGCAATCATTATCGAAATGGAGTGATCTCTATCTTCTCGCAAGAAATTTAAAGTACCGACTACTCGCCTGCCGCGTGATGATGTCGAAGAAAGGGGTAGTCCAGTGCTCGCTTAGTGATTTGAAAGTTACATTCTAATCCAAGCAACCAGAGTGCACCATGTTCGTCTGTAAGTACGAAATGTGAATCCGCAAGTATGCCAACAGTAAACTGCCGCCTCCAACCTTACGCTACCATCTTGACGAGCTAAGTGACAGTCATATACTGACAGCTTATCCGGTGCCAGTCGCAACAGCAACTATGGACTGAACATTCTCGGCCAACACTTGGCCTTCGCGGCAGGCTGCGCCAGCTTCGCCGGCAGCCGCAACATCAACGGGCTCCAATTCGGGACCCAAGAGTTGAAGTCCAGCATCAACAGCCGCAATAACAAGATCGCAAATATCCTGGTCGAAAGGGTCGCTATTCGCGTCGTATGCGAGCTCGAGTTCCAAATGAGCGACAATTTGGCCATTTCCAGAACCCTCCTCCTGGGTAATGACTGCAACATAATTGGTAGCACGGCAGAACACATCGTTTCTGTTGCAAGATTCGCCAGACCGAACACTACCTTCGTTGCAGGTGTCTTCCGTTATACACATCACATTTCCTTGCGCGCTGCTGTTGACCGCGGAAGCAGCTCGTACTATCAGAGCGGGAAGCAGTGCAGAAGTATAGGAACTATCGACGATGTTCATGACAATGCTACCGGAATCCTTGTTTTCTGCCTTATTGAACGTATCATATGTTGTTACATCGCCGATTTTCCATTTGGACGGACTGTTGTCACACGATCCCCCAGTCGGACAGGCGCTAACAAGCAGGCTCGAAAGCCCGCTGTAGAGAGGGTCACCGAACGTTTTCCCAACATTGAAGCTATCATTTCCCACAAATACGGTGGAGCTTGGGACAGGAGGAAGCGTGGAGATAGGGCTATTGGCACCAGTGCATTGGACTCCTGCATATCCTGGCACTGGACCTTCCTCCGCATATGCCGCGACAATCCCGTTTGTTAAGTCTGTGGAAGTACACGGGAATGGGTTCGTCGGGTTCAATGCAGTAGCTGTCGTTGTCAAAGGCCCAATCGAGGCCGGGACCGCGGTGTAGGCGCAGCTATCTGTTCCCGGTAGTGAGGGTAGCTTATCTGTGTAGCCATCGCAGCCACACCCTGGGGCCCCATCTTCGTCTGGGTCTTCCTCCCATTCGCAGTTGCTCAATGGGGTAATTGGTATCTTAGGCGAAGGTTGTCCGCTGGGCGGAGCTGTCGTGGGCGGAGTCGTTATCGGCTGAGTCGTCGACGGCGAAACACTTGAAGAAGGTGATGCACTGGCTATATCGGACGCCGGGAGAGGCGAGTCGAGCTTCTCTGCAGGTACTGAGGACTGAACATTTACAGAGATACATGTGCTACCGCTAACCCTTCGCTCCAGGCCGCGACCATGAATTAGACGTCTTTTCTGTTTCGGGCCTACGTTGTTGGGTGCCTGGCCGGGCCGAGGGCAAAGCTGATCCTCTGCTGCCACTAAATCTGAGTCAGTTGTGCCATCATCGAACTCATCATCTTGGTTTGGTGGCGGCATTGGCGGCTGTGGCTGTGCGGTATTGCCCTGAGCAATGCCTAGTGCTGCAGCTACCTGTTGACACGAAGGATTTCTTCTGGGGTCGGCGCCGCAAAGTGGATGTGGTCCTTCATTGTCGCCTTTCCATCGGCGACCATGTGCAGCGACCATCGACCCTGGATTATATCTGTTGCTAGTCGGCTTTTGTTCCGTGGTCACCTCATAAGTATAATATGCACCATCTTCGGCGTGCCATTGGGTGTGACTTGGGGCCAGATTTTTGACCTGATTGTACCAGACAGGTGCGTCTCTCGCAGCTGTTCGCTCCATGACGATCTTGCGTCCTCCGTACGGTACAGTCGAGGAGTAGACAGTCCGCGAATTTGGCTCCCAATAAGCGGCAACCATGCATGTAACCGCCGTGCTCTGGCCTGGCTGAGCGTTTACATAGTTATACTGTTTTTCGACAATATCCATAAGTCCGCGATACGTTATGGCTTGGCCGTTAGCTGGGTCTGGGATACTTTGGGCCCAGGTCTGTCTCCCTCTCTCCCAGTCACTGGCGTCAGTACTGTCGCCATCTGCCTTTTGCCACTGAACCATTTCAAGCTGATCATCCGGAATACAAAGGCCTCTACCAGCAAGTAGAGCAAGGGATAACCAAAGAAATAGAGAATGCATTGTAGTGTTCGTACATGTAAGGCGTGAAAAGGAGTTGTCTTTGAAAGTCGAGAAATTCAGAGAAAAGGGAAATCGTTTGATGTCCTACACCACGTAACATGGAATATTTAAATAGGTACCTTCACATGAACGGCCGCTAACATTTGCATCCCTCCCTAACCTTGAAACCCAGCTTATGAAAGCATCGACGAATTAAAATGTGCATTGGATCTGAATAGGTAAGGAAGGATTCATTGAGTTGGCTCACTGCATCCGCGCGTTACGTTTGCGATGTTCCTTAGCCTTGGAGGAGTATACTGATGTTGGACTGGCGTAGTAGACTGGCTCAGGATCTGTGTGCCACTCATGAGACACAGCGATTAGTGCCCTGAGAGTATAAATTTGGACTCCCAACCACAGGAATATCTGTGTAGGGATTGATGAAGGATTTCAGCCTCACGACTGGTCTTGTCTCGCACCGACCCCTCATAATAATGGAGATAATGATAAGTTTCTATAACGAGAAGTGTGCCACAATGTTTAATTATAGAGTTGTTCGACGAAATAGGGATGCCTTTCTCTCGAGTTAGCACTGCAATTCGTACTCGAATCAATACCTTTCCTAAGCTAGGCAGATATTCGCGCCGCATCAGATAGCCCTGAGTTCTGCTTTCATACTATGAGTCTGGCAATTTTCCAAGGCTTGTAACAAGGAGCTTCATGAATGGGTTCTGGGCGCAGCAAATGGATCGCGAAGTAGACCGATACGGATATCGTGGTCTATGGTGACTAGATTGTCTGGATAGTTATGAGACTAGCGTAGTAAACGGATTTCGCAGTGAAACAAAGATCGATATAACGTTAATCTGGCACAGCAAGGAATTAGTCGTAGATGGACTGCGCAGTAGACGCTTGCACGAACATAGAATACTATTTGCAATTGCTTTTGGTGTCTCCCATCTCGGATTGTTTCGGATCTCATCGTGTGAAACGCGCTGCAAGCAAGCAGAGACATGATAATCCTTCTGGCGCGTGGCATGTAGTCTAATGAATCGGAACGTGATAATTAATGTCCAAACATTAGACGCTGTAATCTAAGCGATCGACGACAGCGCGATCCTTGATCCTTTCCTGTCGGAATGTAGTATTTCAGTAGTGAGGCGCAAAGACAAAGTGATCCTTGGGGTGCTTCAGAACTACCTAGGGAGGTATTACCGAACTTATCTTGTCTTGTGTTATCATTTTGGCTGCGTGACTGTCAAACCCAATCCTAAGCGCCACATACACGCTGCCGTACCGCCCTACCTAGTATACCCCCTACATTCGCTTAATCAATTTGTATTCTCTCAATATCTCTCCTTCCTTTTCTTTCTCTATTTGTTTTCCGCCTCATCTCTTCGCAAAATAATAATCTATCTCTTTACTCAATAATTGTGGAGAGTAGCACTGCACAAGCGTCCTCGAAAAGAGAACATGAGAGCTGCTACTATTACCTCAAGTAGTCTTTTCCTCGGCCTTCCGCCAGCCATTCGACGTCAAATCTATCTTGAAACAGGTGTGTGCACTGGCCAAACAATCGACCTCAGCCTTCGGGATCTAGCACTGTACGGTTATGCTGGGAACATACCGTTCGAACGGCGCGACTTCTACACTCTCCTCTTTGTTTGTCGCACCATTTATGCCGAGCTATCCCATATTATCTATTCGGAGAATAGTATCATCGTCCAACAGTTTTCCCGAGAGGAGGGGTTCCAGGCTGTGCGCAATCTGACCACAGTATCTACCTCGGCCCTTCGAAGCCTGACAGTACATTTGAACGGCGCACTATGCTGCTTGGACGGCTGCTGCGGGTGGTCTATGGGCACCTACAATAACACTTCATGTCCGAAGCGCGGCCGCAAGGAGTCTCATGATAACTCTTGCCCCATGGATCAGAAAGTGCTTGAGGATTGGTTGCGGACAATGGAGTATGTCACGGCCAATGTCAAACCCTCCAGTCTTGAGTTGTACTTGATTTCCGATGTGCACGATCACGAAACAGCGTTGCAAATCGTGCATCCCATTATCGAGTTCGCAAAGTTCAAGCGGTGTGTTATTCGTCTATGTCACGATCGAGATCCAGCTCTTGAACGATTAGCCGAAGCAACCGCCATACGTGCAATCGGTGGTCAACAGCCCTCTGGATCCAACCCTCCTCATCTCAGCTTCTTGGATCTCCCACGGGAAATCCGAAATCAGGTTTTGCAATACACCGATCTTGTCACCCCAATGAAGGAGATTATGTGGAACCCCAAAGATGGCTACAGTGTCTGTTATTGTATCAGCACATGGGACGAGATGGCTGAGTCCACCTTCGGAACGACTAGTGCGATAAGCCATTCATTCAAATTTCGAAACTGCTGGGCGACTGAGCCCCTTGGCTGCTTCTGTCGGCGCTTTCATGCTGTTTCGTCTTCGTCTTCGATGTGCCGTTGTTGGTCCCCGCCAACATCACTTTTTCTCGTGTGCCACGAGATCCTGGATGCTGCTCGAATGATCTTCTTTTCCAATAATCGTTTTATCATCACCTCATCTAATGGCCCCACCGCCATTGCCAAAACCACTCCCGAGCGACTCGAGGCGTCCGTGTTCCTGAGGGATGTTGTACCATTCACCAGCCTCCGCTGGCTAAGGTCTGTCGAGCTAGTATTCCCGCCCTTTGAAGATGACTACTTGCGCGCCACCGAGCCTGCCTACAGTGATTGGCTACAGACTATAGACTACATCAAAAATCAGCTTAACACTCTCATGATGGACCTTCATATGCACATGGCAGATCCCGAGACTCACGGTAACTTTGTTATCGAAGCTCGGACCTATCGGACCTATCGCCCTAAGTTTACGAAAGAACAGTCTAGGAAAGTCATTGATATGTACGTCCGCTTACTTAACACGTTCTCACCCCTGTTATGGTTCAAACGCTTCACTATGCATTTAGCGTTGCCTTGGGGTTGGGATCAGACAGGTTATCACCGACCGAGGCGAAGCGAAGAGCTTTTCGAAGCTCATGAAAAAAGACGCGTGTATATACAAGAGCGGTTTGGGCGCAAACTCTTAGGCGAAAAATACGATCCGGTGTCGAGGAATAGCAATAGGGAGAGTAAAAGCCAGTGGGAAGAACTCACATGGACTAAGTACGAGATGTGCCTTAGTTGAGAGCGAATGAATAGGTAGTTCACACGCTCGTGCCTCAAGGCGAGCTGCAATGCCTGGTTGACAGGTAGGCTGGGTATTGGCCAAGTAGAAAAAGATTTGTTGCACATGGAGTCTGTTTTCGGCGGCTTCTGCCAACGATGTAAACATACAAATCTGACGTATACAACTTGTCTCAAGTTCAATTACACAAAACTTGGGCTCAGAGATTCGATATTAGAGCTAAATTGAAGTTTTCTTCTTGCGCCCTACTATTTGGTAGCACACCGATACCTGGTATCTACGGAGCTTAGGCTAGAATACATACAAAGACATCCAAAATCCGTGTCAAATCCTTGATCATTGTGATCACTTCATCATCAAACCCATCAGTGGTGATCTGATTGGGTGCCAAGATCGTGACGTGGAGTGCTGTAGATGTGTATAATAAGGACCGCTGATCCTACAAGGGCATCACCTTCGCGGAGAAAGGCTGCTTCCGCAAAGTCTCCCGCCCTTCGCGACCTCACCCACCTAGATACTGTGGAAACGCACTGTTTGAATCTGTCAACGATTGCGATGGCACTCATAAGCCCATTACTATGTTGGGCATTCTGAGCAAATACATCACCACTCCATCAGGTTTCCTCCTGCAACAATGGACGTGGTTTTGGCCGTATCAGGCTACATCTCAAAGATGGTCTCCGCTGGAGATGCTGCCTTGGGCGCTGCATCTTCGAAAATGAAGATCCTCTTGCTCGACAGTGAGACAGTGCGAGTCTAGGACGTTGGAAATATTGCGGGTTTTGGCTAATATTGGACCAGGTCAATATCGCATCCACAGCCATAACCCAATCTGCTCTACTGAATCATGAGGTGTACCTGGTTGAGTACGTGCTTTAATAGTTCATGGTGGGCGTTACTAACAACCCTGCTGTAGCCGTCTCGATAATGCCTCTCGAGAGCGAATGCGACACCTACGCTGCATATGCTTTGTGCGGCCGTCGCCAGATTCAATACAGCAGCTTGTTGACGAATTTCGAGAACCGAAGTATGGGGAATACACGATCTGTACGCAATTTTTCAATCTAATGGCTGCAATAGTGCTGACAAGTCCACCAAAGACTTCAGTAATGTCATTCGCAAATCCTCCCTTGAAAGATTAGCGGAGGCAGACAATAACGAGGTGGTCAAAAGCATTCAAGAGCATTTTGCAGACTATATTGTCATCAACCCCGACCTACTGACCCTCGACCTTGGTTTCCCAAAGCAACGACTCTGGAGTAACAGTCCCGACAGTTGGAACCCTGACTCTCTTCAACGTTGCACTGAAGGCGTAGTTGCACTTCTCCTATCTTTGAAGAAGAGACCCCTGATACGCTACGAGAAGAACAGTTTGATGGCAAAAAAGCTAGCTACGGAGGTACGATACCAGATGACGCAAGAAGAGCAACTGTTCGACTTCAGGAAAACAGACACACCTCCCATTCTGCTCCTACTGGATCGAAGAGATGACCCTATCACACCATTATTGACACAGTGGACATACCAAGCGATGGTGCACGAACTGCTCGGAATTTATAATGGCAAAATCGACCTAAGCGAAGTGCCTGACGTTAGGCCAGAGCTCAAGGAGATCGTGTTATCGCAAGACCAGGATCCATTCTTCAAGAAGAACATGTATCTTAATTTTGGCGACCTTGGTGGGAACATTAAAGAATATGTGGAACAGTATCAGTCAAAAACGAAAAGTAATGCTAGCATCGAGTCCATCGCCGATATGAAGCGATTCGTTGAAGACTACCCGGAGTTTCGGAAGCTTTCTGGCAATGTCAGCAAGCATGTCACACTCGTTGGGGAATTAAGCCGGCGGGTAGGAGCAGATGGATTGCTAGATGTTAGCGAACTAGAGCAAAGTCTTGCTTGCAACGACAACCACGCGAGCGATTTGAAGGTAATGCCTTAGTTTTTCGTCGTTCTTTGCGCCCTGTAATTGACTTCAACTCAGAACGTCCAACGGCTTATATCGTCTCCACAAATTCCCGCCGACAGCAAGCTTCGACTTGTTGCACTTTACTCCCTGCGTTATGAAAAGCACCCGTCTGGTGCTTTACCAATGCTTCTTGATCTTCTTACCGCCGCTGCAAATATACCTCCACGCCGAGTGGAATTGATACCTCACTTACTTACTTATCACCACTCGCTTCAAGCGGCCCCTGCTGCTGGAGGCTTCTCTGATCTCTTCGAATCCGCGTCAATCTTCTCCGGAGCCCGTGATCGATTTAAGGGGTTGAAAGGCGTCGAAAACGTATACACACAGCATTCTCCGCGCTTGGAAGCAACCCTGCAGAACCTCATCAAGGCCAGGCTAAAGGAGCAGCAATACCCTTTTGTAGAGGGTGGTGGGACCACTAGGGACAAGCCGCAGGATATCATTGTCTTCATGATTGGAGGTGCAACATATGAAGAAGCAAAGATGGTAGCTCAGATCAATGCTAGTTCGCCAGGTGTGAGGGTCGTGCTCGGTGGGACAATGATACATAATAGTACGACTTTTTTGGACGAGGTAGAAGACGCAGTCTCAAGTTGGCCAGAGGTAGGACCTACCTCTGCAGTAGCGAGGCTGAGAAAGGAAGCAGGTAGAAGGTAGCCGGGTAGGCGCAGTTAGAATTGAAACCATTCGCAGCAGTGAGAATGAATATGTATATAACTCAATTTGTCTACAGACATTGCGTTACTCTATTGCGTGCCAACCAGTCGTATCTTAATCCAAGCAAAAGTGATAAATATTCATTGTAATACCTAATAGGGCTTAGCGCTAGGGTTAAAGGAAGCAAGATTTTTGAAAGCTTCCCTCTTGCTCCCCAGACTCTTACAAGCCCGGCACCTGGATTGATGAGTCTTCCGTTTCGTCCTGTCACGCTGCTGCGCTGGGGTCGCAGTCCTCGCGTGCGGCAGCGATGTAGCACTCTGCTTCGAGGGTTGGCCACGGTCAGCGAGCCTCCAAGGTACGTTTTGTAGGAAAGCTTCGAGGAACCCCTACAGGCAGACGATAGACTAAATCCTTACAGCACGTATGATGTTGTAGTGATTGGGGGTGGCCATGCAGGAACAGAAGCCTCCGCCGCGGCAGCCCGTTCGGGTGCTAGGACAGCTCTCATTACACCATCTTTGTCGAATCTGGGGATCTGCTCCTGCAATCCTTCCTTTGGTGGTATAGGTAAAGGCACGATGATACGAGAGATTGATGCCTTAGACGGTCTGTGCGGACGTGTTGTAGACAAGGCTGGGATTCATTTCGGTGTTTTGAATAGAAAAAAGGGACCGGCGGTCTGGGGACCGAGAGCGCAGATTGACAGGGAGCTCTACAAGAAGGAGATGAGAGCAGAGATATTGGCCACAAGAGGATTAGGCGTCTTAGAGGGAAAGGTAGCGGATATTGTGACCGCACCTGGTGTAGATGGTGTCCAGCAGAAGATTGTGGGAGTCAGGCTTGAATCTGGGGAGATCATTGACTGCCAGAAAGTGGTTATCACAACGGGGACTTTTCTTGGGGGAGAAATACATATCGGTCTCGACGTGTTTCCCAGTGGACGAATGGGAGAAGCGGCTACTTTTGGGCTCAGCAAATCACTGCGAGAGGCTGGATTCCAGTTGGGCAGATTAAAGACAGGGACTCCGCCCCGACTTGACAAGAACACCATCGACTTCTCACGGTTGGATATTCAGCCTGGTGAAGAACCTCCGGTCCCATTTTCGTATCTCAACGAAACAGTTACCGTCTCTGAGCAACTCAATTGTTACAAAACGGAGACCAACCCGGCTACCCACAAGATCATTCAAGAAAATCTGGATAAAAGTATCCATATCCGTGAGACTATCAAAGGACCTCGATATTGTCCATCTCTCGAGTCAAAGGTCCTCCGGTTCGGCCACAGAGACAATCACAGGATATGGCTGGAGCCCGAAGGCTTTGATACAGATGTGATATATCCCAACGGCATCTCTATGACAGTACCAGCAGCAGCACAAGATGCCATGCTGCACACAATTGCCGGGCTCGAGAATGTGAAGATGCTACAACCGGGCTACGGTGTCGAATATGATTATGTCGATCCGCGAAATCTACGTTCAACCTTAGAAACTAAGCTCATCTCAGGTCTCTATCTAGCAGGCCAAATCAATGGAACAACAGGATATGAAGAAGCTGCTTCTCAAGGGATCATAGCGGGTGCCAATGCCGGTCTCGCAGCGCAAGGTAAAGATCAGTTGACTCTTAGCCGCGGTGACGGCTACATTGGTATTATGATCGACGACCTCATTACCAAAGGTGTCAGCGAGCCATACCGCATGTTCACATCGCGAAGCGAGTATCGGATGAGCGCTCGAGCGGATAATGCTGACCTCCGCTTGACCGCCAAGGGAAGACTGGCAGGTATTGTGGGGGACAAGCGTTGGGAGACTTTCTCTACCTTTGCTGCCGAAATGCAAGAGCTCCAGACTCTACTTCAGGGTTTCAGACTTGGGGCGAATGCGTGGACAGCAAAAGGTATCCGGATCCACGACAACGCAACGAAACGATCAGCTTTTGATCTTCTCCGCGTTATTGGAGTCACCATCGACAACTTGGTCCCCATTATCCCGCAGATTGCCTCATTCTCGCCGACTATCAGAGCTCGCCTGAGCATCGAGAGCATTTATGCTCCTTACGTGGAGACGCAGAAGGCTTCCATTAGTGTTCTAGAGAGAGATGAGCGATTGAGATTGCCTACGGACCTGGACTACTCCATCATCTATGGCCTCAGCACCGAGGAGAGAGATGCACTCGAGATTGCCCGTCCTGAGAGTGTGGGCATGGCTCGGAGAATCGAAGGTGTCACGCCTGCAGGAGCTTTGAGACTGTTGGCATTTGTCCGGGGAGCGAAAGAAGTCTACCGACGTCACGCAGCAATGGAAGAAGTGGCATCTCGGAAGGAAATGTATGCAGGCCTTTGAGAATGCGTATTGCCCACCAAATGGATCCGAAGGCGCCTCTTACCCCAGCATGACACGTACATTGATTGAGTCTTGGCCGGAGGCATACCCGGACATCAGATCGCAAAGATGCCTTGCGAAAAGCGAAAGGTAGCCGCAGGCTTATAGCTCTGTCGTTGCCAAGGAATCCTCGATCGACTACATTTCTGGCCAAATGAAAGGATCAGCTGGGGATCCAAGCTTTGGAGAGGGTAAGTCTTGAAGGTGCGGAACAGAGGTCGAATGAGGTCGACGCTGTGGATACCTTTCTCAACATCTACGGGTGGATAAAGAAGGATTTTGATGGTTTGCTGGGAAGATGATCTCGGGTATACCCCAGATGTCAACGCAGATGTCGACCGGTTTTATTCCAGGGGGATCAGGGGGGGGGGGCGGTCGGAGAGTAGCCTGATCCCTACCTAATGCACCCCGCAGCGGCTATCGCAACTACCCGAACTGGCGCCAGTGCTCCCGGGCCCGCTTACAGTGCTACCGCTCCTCTCACAACTCTTCCTTCTTCCCTCTACTACCAACGATGTCCAACTATGTCCAACTATGTCCAACTACTACCACCCTATTACCAGATCTATCTGCATGGATCTCCCTAGTCCTCTCTAGCTCTCCATACGGCATCTGTCCTATTATGTAACAGGCAATAATACCCTGTTACCATTACTCTTGGTAGCTCTTGAACTGCTCACCAAATTGACATCGTTGTAAGCTAGCATGCCCTCAGTGCTCAGACCTTTGACAAGCCAGCTGTTCCGGTTTCCAAAAACCCAAGCCGATTGGTAAGGGATTCCTGTAATTGCAAAACAAAATGGATGAAGAGTCAAGGCACACGGCGGCGAAATTCGAGGCCTGACGCAGGATGGCTGATCGAGCTTGGGCTTCATGAAGGGAATCAAAGTCATACTTCATGTAGCCGGTCCCCACATATATCCTCATATTTCACTTGGCCTGCATATCGATTTTCACGTTTCCTCTCGACTGCTTCAGATTACTTGCGTCTAATACCCCAACTTTGCATGCATCCGCTCCACTGCTTTGCTTGCGTACCTGCTTTGACCTCTGCTGAAAACGCGGCTCTTCCCCACATTGATATCATCCGCTCTACATATGGAGAAAAAATCAAAATACAGCCTTTTTCCGGTACCGCCTTCTTCTCCACCCAGAACGCCATTACCAATCCCCCCAGAAGACGCCGACGACGCCGCCGCTCCACCACCGCCAGACATTCCTCTACCTCCGCGAAGGAAGTCCTCCATCATCGACCTAGATCCTTACCTCCCACCACCTCGACACACAACCGCTCCATCACCTCAAAACAACGCCACCGTGCCCGCACCTCTGGTACCTGGCCCTTCCCCAATCCTACGAAACCCGTTCACCGCACCCCCTCGAACCAGCAGCGCCGCAAAACCACCTCGCAACCCATCACCCATATCCGAAGAAGCTCCACCTCTCCCTCCCGTCCCAGAAATGCTTCACTCTCCCTGCTCATCGACCTCCTCCGCCGCCTCGTTCCAGAAACCTCCCCCCCCAACCCAATCTCCTTCCCGAACCCGCCCTCGAACAGTCTATTTCCACACTGGTCTTGGTGGCGCTGGCAATTATCGCAAAGCGATTCGCGAAGATAACATACTACGTGCCACTGTTCCCGGGCAACATCGATCGCCCAGATTTCTGGCGTCTTTGTTTGGGAGTAAGAAGAAAGCAAGGAGACAGCAGTATGGGGAGAGCGATTCGGCAGGGAGCTCACAAAGTAGTTTGGGCGCGGCAGAGGTTATGAGGAGAAAGATGCTGGGATTTGGATCGGACGGGAAAACTGGTGCAAATCGGAATTAGAAGACAAGATACCCCATTGAATGTGTCGTTGCATGGCTTGTTTGGCATTTGGTGGCTGACCTCCTTGTGTTGTCGATTTGGTACGCAGCAGGCATTGGACGCGGATCATGAGCTGGCAAGCGATCGATTGATTGATTGACGATTTTGAAGAAAGCGTACTCGGCTGGTTTGAATATGGTTGCAGCTCGAGCAAAAAGACTACCGGTTTTGTAATATCCTTTCTTTGTACAGTACACACTTTTGCTGCACTGCGTTGAGAGAGAAAAGTTCGTTGAGCATTTATGATATTCGTAGAATTTCATGCATAGCAATGGATGTCATTTTTGGCTACCTCAATCACTCTATGTATATCACGACACTGCTCCTGGAATCTGTTCCACCATACAGTATGTAGCAACAGTATCCATCTCTTCCCACCTCAAACCAATCCCCCACCTCCAAAAATGACTTGTCTTTTCAACCCCTTGAATACTCCCCCACCTTCTCCCAAAATGACCTAACCTCTTTCCCCCCTAAAACCTACACCCTACATCTCCCCAATAACATACTCACATCCCTCTCTCCCCATCCACACCTCATGCATCCTCCCCGCCTCAACATCCACCCTCTCCCCCACGCCAAAAGTCTGCTTCTCCGGCCTCTCATCCTCTGGATACGTAATAGTCATGCTGCCGCGACGAATCAAATGCGTCGTTAGGGTGGTGTGCGAGTGGGGCGCATAGTGGGCGTTTCTGTTTTAGGAGGAAGTTACTTAGCACGGGGGCCGAGAGCTGGCGGTAGATGTAAGGAGAGGGTGAGAGAGAGAGGGGAGGGAATACGAGCCATCGGTCCAGGTGAAGACGGTTTTGAAACCCCAGGAGCGGACGAGGGCTTCGGATTCGGTGCGGGAGGACATGGTGGTGTGGTGAGGAAGTACCGGATTGGTCGCTGGGTGGTTTTAATTCTGCAAATGGAGGGTTTGTATGTGGGGTGGATGCAACATCTGTGATGCAATTGTATCAAAGTGGCAAAAATAATGAAGCTGTGTTGTATTGTTGCGACAACTGGGACTCGAACCCAGACCTCGAGCATGGGAAGCTCGAATTCTACCCTTGAACTATTGTCGCGAATAGAGTTTGGAGCGCTATTTGTCTATATTATCTCTCACACTCAGCCTTGGGCTTTTACTGAAAACCAATCACTTTTCAGTAGTTCAGAGGACGGGTCTTGAAAACCGATTTGCTATGTTAAAAGATGGCAAAGCTACATTAAATAGGGACTACTCTAGAACTCCACATTCATGCACCAGTCCCATCATATCGCTCAACCCATTAATTACGCCCTCTTTAACCAATACCAAATACCAATTCCCAACGCCACTGCTATGCTAATTCATAATTCTTACAGACCCTGGACCTTCCTATAACTCGGCGGGTTCAATGTTCTCCTCAACACCTTAATGCAGTACGGCGGAAGGAGACTGATAGCAGAGATAGCAGCCACTCTCCACGCAAATGCCCAACTCCATACATATCCTAAATCGAAATATCCACCCAAGAAGGGTATGCTCCCCACGTAGATGATTGTCGTCCCAATTATCGTGACAGCCATAAGCCAGTGCCAGGTCACGATTTCGAAAGCCACCATAATTAGTTCATTGATGACTAGGACTGTGAAGCTGACGCTGACCATACGAGGGGAATCGAGATCAACGAGAATTTGGCTGAGACCTTGAATGATCCCGCCCTGATAAATACTGACAGCTACCCAGACAAAGAAGGTGCGGTAGCTGAGACTTTTGCCAGTGGTGAGTTCCTTGTAGAGTTCAGGATACAGATTAGCTAGTCCTTCGTCGACGTCCTTGTCAAGTACTAAGCTGAAGACTGGTGCCATGGTGTACACTGTTGCATAGCCAACGAGCAGCCAATCTCGGTACAAGGCGTGAGGTTCGATTTGCGTGGCAATGCTGTAGAATGTCTGGCAGACGGAGATGATCAACCCACGGTGAATAACGAATTGTGCCAGCTTGGCGGAGCGTTTGTAGGAATTGCGTCCATGCCAGACAAGTAGCTTAGTAAGATGGTGGAAAGTAGTTATGGAAAAATCCGCCGCGAGAGATGCCTGTCGTCCTTCCTTGCCAACAATGCCAACTCCAACGTCAGCAGCTTGGATCATAGATACATCGTTTCCTCCATCACCAATACAAAGGACCCTTTTCTTGGTGAATTTTCTTATTAAAGTTGCGATGTCGGCCTTCTGGGTCGGAGAGCAACGACAAGCAATGACCGCAGGTAGAAGGACTGCCACAGACACAAAGTCTTGACGGTGATAAGCCAGGAAATGGGAGAGAGAGTCGCCATCAATAAGTAGAGCTGTGGAGTCTGGCTTAGAGCGGAGGAAAGACAAAGCATCAAGCGCTGCGGACTCAGGAGCCGAGGAGAGTTGCGTAACGGTATGTATATACTGCGTTCTCGACACCAACTTGGCGGAGATGGCAACACATCTGGCAGTCTCAACCTTATCGCCTGTCAACATCCAGATCTTGATACCGGCATTACGGAGGAGCTCGAGTGAAGATTTAACGTCCTTCTGCAATTTGTCCTCCACTCCAGTAACCCCTAAAAGCTCGAGGTTGTGCTCCAAACTGTCTTTAATGACTTGCGCCATGCTAGAATCTCGATTCTGTAGAGACATTGAAGCTTGCTTGTATCTTGCAGAGAATTCTTGATACTGCTGCTTAGACAGCTTCTTCCTTCCAACCACCAACGTCCGAAGCCCTTCTCGGGCCATATTGGCAGTTTCTTCGTCAAGCCAGTCATTTGCTGCAACGATTGAGCTCATAACGGTGTCTGCACCTTTCTGGTAGAACCAGATCTCTGCAGCACTGTCGGTACTGGAAAGCGTCGAATCAGTGCCTTGATAGTATTGTAAAATGATGCCCATACGTTTACCAGCTGATGTGAAAGGAAACACATCTAGGATCTTGACTCGTACCACCACGCGAGAGGTGTCAACAGATTGCAAGGTAATGGTGTGTCGGTCTCGGTGCAGAAGTCGCAGACCTACGCTTTCCGCCCAACGTACTATAGCAATCTCATCAGGCGAAGAGGCTTGGTAAGTAGTAACGCTGTGACCTTCCTGATCTTCTGTAGACGGTGTAACATTGTGACACAATGCAAGGGCAAGGACTAGATCTCGGACACGAGAGCCTATCTCTCGTCGCGTTCTCGTGGTTGAACCCCCGGTGGGCCCAGAAAGGTAATTTGAAGATGGTGTGAACAAGGAAATTGACTGGGTTGCATCTGGGGATATGCCTGCGGAGAAACCTTGGCGTACATAAGACCGGACCTCGTCCATAGCCTCGTTAGCATAAGACACAGTACCAACATGGATCTTTTTCAGATCCATCTCATTTTGAGTGAGAGTCCCCGTCTTATCACTTAAAAGGTACTCGATACGTCCGAGTTCCTCTGGGATTGTGCTAGTCCTGACCACTGTCCCAGGTATGTCCTGGTCGCGCTCAATGAATCGAGCGTACACCGTCTTGCCCATATCAAGATTAACCCGAAGACTTATTGGAACAATCGTCGAGAACAATATGAGGAACCTCATAACAGCCACGTACCACTCCTGGCCCGGCCTGCCTTCAATGCCCCTTATAGCCACGAGAACGACAGAGAGAGCCAGCGTGAGTGCACAAAGTATTTTGGTGAGATTGTTGATTTCATGCTCAAGTAGTCCTGCCTTAGATCGCGACGGCGAGGTGGACAAAGCTTGCCGGGTTTGTGCACCAGTGTATACCACCACCGCCAGAACAGTAGCATTTGAGGCAAGCACTGTGTTAGCCCAGGCGGTATTGTCTATACTCAGAGGGGCCGACTGTACTGTGAGATCAGTATCAGTGCTATTCCCGGCCGCTTCTGGCTTAGGTGCAAGTTCAACAGTGCCAACAAATTCATTGACTTCCTTGGAAGGTCTACCAGCGACTATTTTGAGTCTCGTGAAGTCACGTGCGTCAAGTGACTGGGTTAATGGTGAAGCAATGCGTAACTTCCAGTCTGTTTCGCCATCAAGCTGGTCAGTCCGTATGAAGGTTTCCCCAACCCCGCCACTTTCAGCTGATGGGGGAAGACTTTCAGCAGCAGTTGAGGACCTTGGTTTCGTCTCTACCGCGGAACTATCAGAAACTGGAGTGTCGTCGTTGTTCTCGTCTAGCAGACCTGTGTGCTCTGACAGCACCGCCTGGGTCTCTGATAAGGAGATGGGGGTGATGGACGTTTCGGCAGTGTAGCTCTTCAATATGATAAGATCAGCGGGGACTCTCCGGTCCTTCCCTAGCTTGACCACATCTCCAACTTTGAGGTCTCGGGACTTGATATCGATTTCATCGACCACAATGCTCCGGGTAGCACCTTGGTCGTCCCCTCCAAGGTTCGCCTCCTCCTCCTCGATAGCTTCAAGACGGGTGCCTTTCGAAGCCCCGCGGTTGTGTCCCGTTCTGGACTGCGAATGTGACTTCCCCTTACGCCTTCCTTGATTTCGCTTTATCTTTTTAAAATCTCGGAGCCTTAGAACGGTGTATTCTTCTTTATTAGCTTCCGTGTCCCTTCTCCGCCGGGCAATATCATCTAACGCTTCTTTTCCTAGAGTAACAGCAAGTACAAAAGCTAATGGTACTGTGTAGGTCGATATATATCCGATCCGCAGAGGTTTTATGATCTGAGACAAAGCCACCAATAGAAAATACAAGTTGAAGAAGAAAGAGAATTCGTTGTATAGCGTGCGAGGGAGGAAACTCCAGACGGTATATTTGGCGTTTGAAACGGCATTGGGGGGGAATCGAGGTGGTGGATCTTGCCCTATACTGATGTTGCGCGATGTCCCGTTGCTTTGCGTTGCCCCTGAGTCCCCAGTGACAGAGCCGCCAGGACCAGACTCTCCGGACATGAAGTCGGGAAGTCGTAACTGGGAAGATAAAAACCCTCGGCGCCCACCATCAGCGTAGACTCCCGACCTACGTCTAGCGTCAGGGTTAAGTAGAGGCGCGTCATCTTCAACGGTACCTAGGCTCCCAGCTGAGTCTCTTTGACCTAGGGTCTCGTCGAGCAGCCCCTGGGCGTCTTCTTCTCCATCATATATATCGCGTTTGCGATCCTGACGACCAAAGCCCCGTGTTCGTCCTACCCGCAGATTCCTCAAAGGGATATGTCTTTCTGACTGGTCTTGTTTTGTATGCCCATCGCCATAATATACATGTCCATTTGATGCGCCACCCGGGTCAAGCTCTTGCAAGTCAAGCTCTACATCCGAGTCCGAACCTTCGTTAGACGAGTCAGGAGCGTTAGGTTGGTGGTATTCATGGGCTCTGGACATGGTTCATTAACGCCGCTGCCTGCGCTTCTTACGGTAATTCCTTCGCACGAATGTTCTTGCCCTTGGGGGCGCAGGACGGTTATGGTACGGCTAACATTACCAGGGGCCGGAATTTGAACTTGGGTAGTACCATATTATCGTGGTATTGTTGTGCAAATACAGAATTCTGTCTCTATCGAGTTATTCAAAGTGAGCTCGAAATGGAACACCCGAGGTAATACCGCAGCATCAGACGTACCCTGTTTCCACCCCCTTTGAGTCTAGGGTCATGGCCGCTTTACCGTCGTGCGACCATAGGTGACCCTCTGTTACGTTATTTAAAGCGGCAACATCCGCGCGGTTGCCGGGTTGTGCCGGTGCCACATTTTTGATGTCCGGTGGCGCCAAGAAGTCGCTAGCGCAAGATGACAATCTTCAATCGTTTTGGGACTCGGCCTGGCACTTTGATGGCAACTGGACAGGTTGCAGCTAAAGTACAGCATGAAAAGTCAAACAATGCAAGCATCATCTGCGCTTGTTGCAGTGCATAGCTACTACGCTCCCTTGATCGTGGAACTGTATGTTTTGCAACCCTACTAATTGTAAGGGAAGGGGCTCGTCCTCGTTTGATTGACAATATTTGAACCCAATAGCTAATCAATGACAGCTTTCTATGTTTATATGTCTGATATCAAGGGATGGAGATGCTACAATCGAGTCACAATCAAGAGGGAAATGGCTCGTGGCACCCTGCCATGAGACCAAATGCCCACGAACCGGATAGTGTTCACAGTGAAAAGCCAGGTGAAAGGTTGTTGGAGACAGAGGCAGCCTTGGGATGGGTCAACAAAGATGGGTTGCCGCCGAACCTATTACGACCGTCTGACGATGCGCAGCCTGAGCAGCCAGTCCAGCCAATGAAAGATGGGTACAACCTTCCACCCGCTCCCACTCTCAATGGGGTAGGCTTACCTACCAACGGTGATTATGACCAGTCCGCTTTTCCAGGCTCTGATCTGGAACCTGGGACAAACGAAGGGATTGGGGGTGATCAACAATTTGAAAATATGAGAGCGACGATGGCGCAACGCGAAGCGAATGATTCTGCTTCCACAATTGGCCCTCAAAGTCTTGGGCAAGAAACTGATGGCCATGGGCCTAGTTTTGCCAACGAAACGGCGAATCCACCAGAACGTTTGCCAGAACCTTTTACAGAGCCGAATTTCCTTTTGGATGCTCTGGGCGACAAAGGGGAGATGGAGAAAGCCTGGGAGTCAGAAGCCAACACTAGCGCTCCAGGTCTATTCGAACGAACGAATTCTTTCCCTGCAATACCACTACCTCAGGAATATAGTACCAAAACACAGCATTCTTTTTCACGCTCGCAAGCCGGAGATATCATGGAGGAGCATGAGGCACATGACTCTATGGAGAAAGAAGCTCCTTATGATGCTCCTCGCACAAACACTGCAGCTGCAGAAGCAGTGCAAGATCCTTTCGATTCGATAGAAGGCGGAGAAGACGAAAACTTCTTTGCGAATCCTCCAATCGTTCAGCCAACCGTCTCAACAGCAGCGGCAGACGAGGAGTCACGATATGAAGAAGGTCTGCCGTTGGTGCCATCAACGTCTCATCCAGAACAACTGAGTCTGCCTCATACTGGAATGCACGATTCGCAAGCCTCAGATTTGGCAGAAATAGATGATGAAAATGATTTCTTTGACAAGGCTTCTCCGGCACAACCAAGAGATCCATCATCCTTCCCGCCACCTTCCCTAGATCGCAAGTCCACCTCTCAAGTCCTAGATTCGATGCATTATCCGCCTCATTATGTCAACCACACCGAGCCTGAAGTTACTGAAGAGCGGCCATCTTTAGCTGACCTTACGGGAGGTGGTATAGCCGTTTCTACAAGCGCTGTGAGATCGCAGGTTTTTGCGGAACGACCAACAGATCAAGCAACATCAGAACCGAAAGATGAGGACCTTGCAGATATGTGGAAGGCAGCGCTGGGCGATGATGACCTGCTTGTGGAGGATGAAGTCTCGGTTGATCCCTCATCGTTCTTCGAGGATGATGGCGAGGGTTTTCTCGAGGAGGCTCAAGACCCACAAGAGGGACCTTTCTCAGATTCCACGGCATCTCCTCCAATCCTCCAGCCAGTATATGCGCCAGACGGTAGCGTGCAGGGTTTTGGCACCAGCAATGCCAACCCAAAATCCACCCAGAACCGCTATCAACCTTCGTCAACATTTCCAGCACCGGAGGTGGCTCCTTACACAGTCGATGCAGGTCCAAATGGCGCTGCATCAATGCATCAGCACACGCGAGCAGCCCCTGGACTCAACCAAACCGGCTACTCTCCCGGTGGGTTTGCAAACACATCGGGACAACGCCCCTCGACAGCACAACCTCTATCAAGGCCGCAAATACCTCCGTCAACACAGAGTTTTGCGGATAAATCTAAAGGAGGTTACACTTCGCCCTACGATCTCCCAATGGACGTGACTCGTCCCAAAAAGCGCACCTCCTATCAGCAGACGCGCCCAAACCCCGATGTTCAGGCTGCATCGGCTCGTCCACCCCCACCGAGAAGTACCAGCATGTTCGCCAGCGCAGCTCCGCCTATGGGCTCTCAGCCTCCTCTGCCTCGTCTTCCAAGCGCCCATCTGAACCCTGCAGTAAGCAACGTCATATCGCCTTCACTCAAATCATCTCCTAGCGTGGGTAATTTTTTCGAAGAACTGCCCTCCAAACCCCGTCCAGCAAGTATTGTCAACCGGACCATATCTCCCACCTCTCGACCCACTCCACCTCCACTGATTTCTCCTCAACGCGACCCTCCGAAGCAGTCGTCACGTACGGAACAAGTACCAGCTGGAGCTACCAGAATACCTCAACAATATCAACTTGTTCCTCCAGAACGGATGAGTCTTTACGACAATACGACCCATACAGAACCTAATATGCAGCCCCTACCAGCTATTAATGCCAGATACTCTCCGGCTCCAACCAAAGCCTCCAGTGTCCCGCCACCTCCAAACCGCTATGCTGCGTCACCATCAGGTGGCTCTCGCCCGTCTTCTCAAGCCTTATCCTTTCAGCCCCGGACTTCAAGCCCCCTAGCACACAGCCATGCTTTGCCACACCGTCATTCACAACAGTCTATCTCAGAGCTACCGCTCCAACATCCGCAGTCAAGTAGCAGACAAAGTCTGCCCTTGCAGCATAGAGTCTCTATGAACCTCCCTGTTCCAAATCACCAGAGCCCAGAGAGGCCGACACGATTGGCGTCACATGCAGAGCATGAAAGAAACTCGCAATCATCACATCTCCCTCAGCTCAGAGGGTCGCCTCCGTCGTTGAACGCTTCCCTTAATGCACCCCTCAGTAACACTCCTTCCGACTCCTCCTATCCCATGAATACCCCTGAGCCTGATCGATCATCTTCAGATGGCTCCTCGTTTCTTCATCATCCCTATGAAGCTGACGTGGACACATCAGAAGCATCAGTAAGGCGTATACCTCGAAGGTCGCAAACCCAGTCGCCAGGCGCTGTTAAGTATTTACCAGAGGTGCCCGTGAATACGCAGAATATATATCAGCGGCCGGCCTCTGTTAATGACCATAGATCTGCTCCGTCTTCACAGATACTACCGCCGTCTGTGAACCCGGAGAGGCAGCGTGAGAAGATCTTTTCACAAGAACTCAATTACGTAAGGCCAACAGATGGCCGCGAATTGGATCATCTTGAGCGATGGAAAGGATGTCCGATCATTTCGTTTGGATTCGGCGGTGCAATTGTGACTAGTTTCCCAAAGCACATTCCTCGCTACGCTACGGGACAGACTGCGCCGATGATAAAGTGTAGCCCTGGAGAAGTCAAGTTGCAAGATGGGATGATCCTCCCGCTTAATGACGATCTTGCGACATTTCCAGGCCCTCTGAAGTCGAAAAGCAAGAAGAAAGAGGTTATAGAATGGCTACAGAAACGAATACAGCATTTAGAGTTCGACAGAAACAGTTCATACGATAGCGGAGCCCTTCCAGATCCAAGGACACGTCATGAGGAAAAGATCCTCCTATGGAAGATTGTGCGCGTTCTTGTCGAAAACGATGGTGTCGTCGACGGGAATGCTTCAGCAGAGAATGCTATCAGAACTATTCTCTCACCAGAGCTAACGCCAGGATATGATGCAACTATCCCTCTTCAACCCTTTAATAGCTCCCTCGTAGGTATCATGCAGCGCGGATCGCGCACCATTAATGATACCGGAAAAGCTGAGGCTGTTGAGGAAGTGCGTAAGAAGCTTCTTCATGGCGAACGAGAGCAAGCCGTTTGGCATGCTGTTGACAACAGACTATGGGCTCATGCAATGCTTTTGTCTTCAACTTTAGATCGAAGCATATGGAAGCAGGTGTCACAAGAATTTGTACGGCAAGAAGTCAAGACTTTAGGGGACAACACAGAATCGCTATCTGCATTGTATCAGATCTTCGCCGGCAATGGGGATGAGAGCATGGACGAATTGGTTCCCCCTTCTGCTCGCGCTGGCCTTCAGATGGTCAGTAAGACTGCGAGCACCGGGCCCACGAAGAATGCTTTGGACGGTTTGGACCGCTGGCGGGAGACTTTAACGCTGATCCTAAGCAATCGAACTCCTGATGACGGCAATGCCTTAGTTTCAATGGGGCAATTATTGGCCGGCTATGGGAGGACCGAAGCAGCGCATATCTGTTACATGTTCGCCAAAACACCTGGACTTTTTGGTGGGCCTGATGATCCGCAAGTGAGTGTCGCCCTTTTCGGCGCTGACCATCTACGTGATCCATTTGACTATGGCCGTGACTTCGACAGCGTACTCCTTACAGAGGTTTATGACTTTGCGCGCACAGTCCTGGCGTCATCTTCTGCTGCAACAGTGTCACCGCACCTGCAATCTTATAAATTGTACCATGCAATGATCCTGGCCGAATACGGCTACAAAACGGAAGCACAACAGTATTGTGAGGTCATCACCAGCGCATTGAAATCGACGACTAAGCCTTCACCATACTATCATAGTCTGTTATTTGGAGCTTTGGACAATCTTACGGACAGGCTACGGCAAGCTCCGAGGGATAGCTCAGGATCATGGATTTCCAAACCCAGCATAGACAAGGTATCGGGTTCCATATGGGCAAAGTTCAACCAATATGTGGCTGGAGATGAAAGCGATGCTGCTTCGACAGGATCTAGCAAGGCACCTGACCAAGAAGTGGGTCCGTTCGGCAGAGTCAATGGCGATTCGCCAACCCTGAGTCGACATCCATCTTCAGGCGACCTGTACAGCTCTTATCCTGCGGGTATGGGCATCAGCTCATCTGCCCCGATGATCAATGCATCCAATTCTCGTTATGCGCCAGCAGCGTTGCCCACCCCAAGGTCATCCCTGGAACAAACAGGACGATCATCCCAAGAATATCAACGAGCAACGCAGGGCGATCTGCTCCGACCTCCTTTTGCCCAACAGCAATATCAGTCGAGACCCACGTCATCCACCAGCTCATCCCAAGAACCGTATAAGCCTGTGTCTCAGTCGTCCAATTATACTCCACGTATCGAAAGCTATATGCCAACACCACCCTCGCAGCCCGAATATATGCCTGTGGCTCCAGATGAACTATCATCTTCTCTCTACCAACAAGATTCTTATCAGCCAAGCCCACATCTAGAGCCAGAAAAGTCTCTAGAAACAGATCAGTCAGAGCTTGGAGCCCCAGTTATCAACAGCTATGAGCCGCCACTCTCCGAGTACAACGCGTCATCGTCGTCGTATGAGCCACCGTCTGCTGATGGTTATGAGCCGCCAACATCAAATGGATATGAACCGCCATCCTCCAATCCTGATGTGGCGGACAACGTTGAGTCTCCTGTCGAAGAGAAGCCTAAAAAGAAGTCATTCATGGACGACGATGAGGACAACGACTTTGAAGCTCGGGCAGCGGCCCTTCGGAAAGTAGAGAAGGAGCGAAAAGACCGTGAAGCTGAGGAAGCCTTTAGGAGAGCCGCCGAAGCTGATGGTAATTACACTGCAATCCCTGTTATGATTTCGCTATGTTTTGCTAATCCCATAATAGCACAAAAAGACAAACCCCCTCAGCTTAATGCAAAGAAATCAGGTTGGTTGGGTGGCTGGTTCGGTGGCAAGAAAGACGGCGATGCTGCTCAGGGCACCCCCAATGCTCCTATCAGAGCTAAGCTTGGCGAACAAAGTTCCTTCTACTATGATCCGGAGAAGAAGAGGTGGATCGATAAGAAAAATCCCGATGCGACACCAGCTGCTACAGCTACGCCTCCTCCACCTAAAGGACCGGCCTCTAGAGCAGTCAGCGGGCCTCCTCCACCGCGTCCAGTTTCGACTTCTACCCCTCCTATACCTCCACTCCCAATGGCAACATCCACTCCACCCATACCATCTTCGAAACCGCCTACATCCAATAATCTATCACAACCTCCCTCACCAGCCGTTCTAGCTTCCTCACCCGGGGAGTCAGAAGCAGAAGCACCACAACAAGCTATGCGTTCCGTATCAGGACCCCCTTCGGGCCCACCGTCCGCCCCTCCATCCAGACCGCCTACTAGCATGAGCAACGCGAGCAGCATTGACGATCTGATTGGAGCTCCACAAGCTAGAAAAGGTGGAACGGTCAGAAAAGGGAAGAAAGGCAGAGGATATGTGGATGTTATGGCTAAATAAGGAATAATCGTGTACAAAAATACTCATCTCTCGTTCTATCATCATGCTTTTGGAGTAACGGACCACATACATAGCGTTATTGGGAAACATTGGCGTTTTTTTGTTCTGCTTGGAGCCAGAGGTAGAGGTTCCGATTAGGGTACTTGAACATGTTAATAGCGTGCGTCTGTGTGGGAGGGAATTGTATTTTATGAGCGTTGTATCATTCTAGTCATGAACTCAACAGGTGTTTTATTTTGAGTTCAATTGAAGTAACTCCATGTCATATGATATCTTCGGCGGAGAGAGAAGTTCGAGGAAACTTGATAAACCCCTGTCGAACAAGGCCAGAGACGAAGTTGCGGTCGTGGAGAACTTGATCAAGAAGGAGGCATGTTCATTCCTTTCGCCTTCCCAATTTTGAGATAGCTCAAAAAATATGCTTTTCAAAGTGGATATCCTGCAGAGAAAATATATACAATAACAGATGCTCTCACAAATTCGCAACTTATGCACCAGCGTACGCCTCTATACCTCCTGACACCTTTTCCCGCGAATCGGCTCTTTGGCTCCATCCATCCCCGGCGGAGATAGCAAATTCGCTCTGCTGGTCATGGAAGACCTCTTCGGTGATCTTCATCAATCATGTAGCTTTTGATCTTCACCCCACGCCGATATCCAATCGGATAGTCTTGCCTCACTTCACTAAATTCTAGCACCCATACTATTACACTCCATCACATAACCTTCTTCTGCAACCTCCTCGCCTCATCGCCGTAATCCCGATCATCATCCCCCTCCACCTCCTGCAGCACCGTCTCCATCTCCTTCGTCTGCCTCTCCCATTCCGCCTTGCTCATCTTCGACTCCCGACTGAACAATTCCTCGTTCGGCTGCCTGTAGCTTCCTCCTAATCGATCCCATAGGGTGGTGAACTGCCCATAGTTGTAGTTGAAGTAGAGATGGTGCATAGTGTGGCATGCGGCGCCATTGATGATGTAGGAATTTGCTACGTATTCGCCGTCATGAATGAAGATGGTCCAGATATTTATGAAGATAAAAAGGGCGACGTAGGCGAATTTCTGGAGGGGGAAGAGAAAAGGGAAGAGGTGGTAGGGAATGCTTTGGGCGAAGCCGTCGAGGGGATGGAATGCGTGCGAGGCGTACGGCGTGGGCATGATCCATTTGTGGTGGGGTTTGTGGAGGGTTTTGTAGAGGCGGGGGTGGTGGAGGCCGCGGTGGATCCAGTAGATGAGGAGGTCGGTGAAGCAGATGAAGAAAGGGAATTGGAGGTAGTTGTAGAGTGCGAAGGGTGCGTCAGAAGGTGCGTCGTAGAGGTGTCCGTAGCCGCGGACTTCAAGGAGGAAAAGGGGAGCGGTGAAGATGGCCATGATGGGCATGGAGATCATGGTCTGTCGAATTTCGAGGGCGACCTGGTTCTTGAGGTATTTGGGGTGGGTGACGGTGGCGTGATCGAAGATGAATATGTAGGAGAGGGAGGCGCATACGAAGTAGAGGACTAGACCGAAGAGCCTGGAAGAATTATTAGAGGCGGTTGATCGTTTCAAAGGGGTTTTTGACATACCAAGTTATCATATATAGGGTGACGAACTGCCTCCAGATATTGTCTCGCGGCCATGCACTCATGTATGCATAAGGTGAAGGTTCGAGTTGAAAAAATTGTGTGGAAGCATTTATTATGGCGGTGGGCAATTCGCGTCTGCTCGAAAAGGTGGTTGTAGGATGTTTAATGACATTTCTGGTATCGGTGAAGGTAGATGCTGGATGTACAAAGGCCCAGAAACGATCGAAAAGAAAGGTGTCGAAAACTTCGAGAACGATATCCATTGTGATAGGGGTGCCGCGAAAGCGCAGCAGGGCGACGCGCTTGGTCAGTCCAGGGCAAGGGCTTCAAAGGTCAATTGGGGGAAGCAATTGGAGTTGTATAAGCATCAATTTGCCAATTGCTGTGTATGTGGTGTGTCCTTGTGTAAGCGATGGTGATATTGAATTGATTGAGTGAAGAAATTGAAATATTTTTATGGGGTCACAGACATTTAATTGAGTTGCTAAAGTAAATAGTACATGGAGCTTCTGCAAGGGCCGCTGACCAATCATGACATGATCTGCACAACGGCAAAAGCGGTTCGCGCAATCATACCACTCCGGCTGCACGTAAATCCGACAGCGGCCAAACCCCCCTCTCCCCCCACGCAAAATTGTTCTTTCCCGCTGCTGTGCCTGCGCATTCGTCATACCACCTGTACTTCGATGTATAGCCTCATGGTAAATCATATTAAGGTGGTCCAGTGAACATAGTATCCATGCTCAACCGGAGGCGATTTACTGTCATTGCATGTTACTGGATTATAGATGCATGTTGCAAGCAATCAAGTGGAATGCGGAACTGATGTCTTCAACTTGTGGCAATATATGTATCTACTGCACCCTTAGCATATCACACACTGAACCAGCAGAGAACCTCTCAACCGAGGTCCCAAAAAGATCAAAGTTCCCTGTGTATTCTTTGGGATAAATGGTGGAACTGCGATTATTAAGGCGAAACGCTGCTGCTTGACTCGCAGTCCTGTCCTTCCTGCTTCAAACCCTCACTGTTCCTGTCAATCGCTGCGATGCGCCGGTCTTTCCCTCGTCCCTTTATACCCTTGTTGCTGTTCTTGTAAAGCGTGGAAAAGTACTCCCAAAGCTCCCGGTCTGCCTCTGACATTGCGTCTCCCTCCCGCAACGACGCAAACTTAACTGCCAGCACTCGGAGAGTCTCCGTGTGGAATTTGTTCTGATGAGACTACGCTTGCGTCAGCGTCGGTCGGCATCAACTAAAAATTCTCCTCACCTTGAGATTCCCCAATTGCGTAAACCTCTTTGAGCAGCCTTCCAGCTGGCAACAGTACGGTTTGACCCGTTCATGCACGATCCTGTGAGCTTGCACGTTCCCTCGCTGAGCAAATCTCCTGCCGCAGCGATCGCAAGAATACGGACGCTCGCCTGTATGACGGCGCTCATGCGTCTATACCACATCAGCACCTTCTCAATTCGTGCTGCGATTCGTACTGACCTTGAGATTGCCTAGTTGCGAAAAGCGTTGTCCACATGATGTTTCTCTGCAAAGCTGTTCATTAACCTCATTAGCTAGAATGATGCCGTTGTGGAAAATGGGAGCACCTACGTATGGCTTATACCCAGTGTGTGCTCGCATGTGTATTTCTAGATGAGTCTTCTGGGTGAAAACTTTTGCACATGACTGTACTTTGCAAGGGTATTTTCGTCGTGCCTTGGAGCGCCTCTGACCGGTCTTTTTCGTCGCTGATGAATTAGAATCGCTGCTAGAACTTTCACTGCTGCCACCCACTGTAGTCGAGGATGGCGCTTGCGTTAAAGAACTCTTGGCCTTGGTTTGGATCGCTCTCATTAGAGTGTCCACATCAGTACCGGCGTCTTTATTCGTTGTACATGTAGGAAGCCTAGAAGTTGGAACACTGTAGGGATGGAACTCGACATTATCAGCGTCCTGAGGCGCAGCTTCGACTTTGATAGCAGGACTTTGTTGCGCAGGTTCACCAGGCACCGGCTGCTGTGCTGTTGGTGCATGGAGACCTTGTTCTGAGTAGGAAGCGCTGTGTTGTCCGAAAATCTGCTGTGGAGACGCATTTGCACCATGTCCAAGGTTGCAGCCACCATACCCTAGACCAAGGTCATAGCCTAGGTCTATTGAATTATACTGAGTTGAATAGGTAAACGCCTGGTTGGCGAAGAATGACGATGAAAGCTCGAAGTTCGGGGCCGGGATTGCTCCATGGGGGACGTGGCTGTGGTGAGCGTAGGTATGCATCGCTATATCTGCTCTGTTCATGTTGATTCAGACGAGAATGCTTCGTGCAGCCTTCAAATTGCAACAAATGAGAGCATCTAACAGGTCCAAGCCCGGCTAAGTTCAGGGTGGCTCAATCAAGATAGACTGTCTAGTACACGCATCTCATTATGACATTAGGTGCCGTAGCAGTATGTTATCTTGCTATTTTAGAATCCAAGATCAAATCTTGCTCAGAGATCTGCCAGCAAGCAAGCAACAGCTTTGACATGAAAGCCAAGGCGCTCGGACCAAGCAATTCAGACGGACTGGGACGGTTCAAAGGAATATGTATGACTGCATAGCGCCACGCGAGAATCAAACAAAGGGAAAGGGAGGGGAGGGTACGAGGGTAGCGAAAAGCTCATAGGGTACTTATCAGATGCAGCCACACGTGTGGAATGGAAAAGCCCAAAGAGCATGATTCAATAATTCTCCGACGTGCAGTATTCTAGCAGCGGCCAGTTGCGGCCAACGGGCGGTGGGCGACGGGCAACCTGCTGGGCCAGCTCGCCTCTCTTACCCAGGAAGGAGAAGTGCCCAAGAGCCTAGGCACAGTGGACGCTTTAGAAGGCAGACAGAAGGTGGGGAGGGATGACCACCAAAGCAGCAGTTTCAGACGAGAAATGGGAACGGAATGGACGGGGCGAACGGGAAGAAAGACGGTTGTTGCTCCATGGAGATGGTAACAATCTATGATCTCGCGTGGTCTTTCGAGAGGTGACCAATGACCGGCTAGCAATATCGAAGCAGAGCCTTGCAAGAGCGTGTCAAACAAGTTAAGTCTCGGCGCCGTCCAGCAGAGAGTGGGGGCAGGAGTGGCTGGATGTGCGGCAGATCAATGGCACAGAGCGGGGCCAATCGAGCCTATTTGACAAATAGCACAGCATTACAGCTATTAGGAGATATCTTATCAAAAAAAGGTCGACTCTGCGTTAGTAGCATTAGATGGAGTGATCGGCGATGACATATTTCTCAATGACAGGCTACTGTCAGCCAGCCTGAAAATCCTTCTACACCTAACTCTTCTTAGTCGCCACCAGTGGGGGAATCGCACCGGGATTCGACTGGTGCGCAGACTTGGTGCGGGAGAAAGACTCTAGCCCATTGCACTGATTACTGACGAGATGCATCCGAGATGGGAGCCAAAGCAGGATCTGAAGAAACCCCACCGTCTTTGCTGTCCTTGTCGCACAGCGATGACGAATTAGCACGAGCCCAAGAAAGGAGACAGACGGTTGTCCTGCCCTTGCCATGGTGTGGCTATTTATTAAATGAACCGCTGAACAACTGCCGAGACCTTGTTAAACGAAAAAATTCCGTCAGAATATGTGCTAGCATCCTTTTGGAAAAGTCCCTGACGCGGCTAGGGCTGACATCTCGCTACCAACGAGCGCGCTGTGCTCAGCGTCTGCATGGATGATGATCCATCTCCGCAGCGGCCAGCTGTACGTATGAGTACACAGTACACAGTAAGGTAGCCTAGAGAAACACCCGAATCGTTCACGGCTCATTTGCATGACTGTTCCTACTGTGGACCTGCAGCAAAAATGGGCTACCTCCTCTACTCCCTCACTTTGGTCTCCTTGATCCTTGCCACAGGTAAAAGTCTCCGCGGGAAACTTCCCCTTCCCCCAGCAGTAGGTCTTTTCGGCTAACGTAAACGCCTGTCAGCTCTCTACGTAACCCGCAACCGATGGATCCACAACATATCGTCGCTCCCCATCCCCGACTACATCTATACGCGCCTTCCTTCCTCATTCTCAAATGATATAGAATCGGGCTTTTCCTCCAGCGACTTCGATCTCCAAGCCAATGTGGCAGCCGGTGATTCCCGCGCCGGGTTGGACCAGCAGGCGAAGAGGGAGGTCCAGAAGATTATGAAGAACAGGAGAGTGGGCTTTGATGAAGCCAGGAGGATTTATACGGAGGGAAGGTTTGCGAAGAATGATATTGGACCTGATGGTAGACCGAGGGATCCGAAGTTCGTGTCGTTTTCATGATTTTGGGAAAAGAGCACCGGCGTCTAGAGAAGTCATGGGATAGCGAAGCAATCACTCCTTTACTGAAAGCATTTGATGGATATTTTTACGGAGAGGCAATGGCAATTCATTTTCTGGGAATGATGGGGATCAGTTTACATATGGAGACGATCTTTGGTCAGCTGGGTGTCTGCCGGCAGGAAGAGTTAAATTAGCTCTACTGTGAGATCTCAACAAGTCATATCGATGAACAATTTCTGCGATCCACATTGCAATCAGGCTCTCCATACATCTCTTTACCAGAGATGTTCTTCTCGGCGCTTTCCCAAAGATACCTATGTCTAATGAGATTCCAGTGCAAGGTTCCCACAAAGATAACTTACATATCGACTTTCTAGCTGATTTACCTATCGCTCCACACCTTGGTTGGCCTGCGCCCAGATCTTCAGCCTTGTTCAGACTTGCTGCATGGTTTAGACCGGATGTGGTCGTACGCGAGGCAGGTGAAGTTGGCTCATAGTCCACGGTCAAGGCCCCTTGCCTTCAAATTTTAAAACGAATCGTCCCTATACTACCTGGTCCTGGCAAACCCTGGTGGCTGAAATCCCGGTGGTATTCCCGGCGGAGCACCTTGGCCTGGAGGTGGGCCAAATCCAGGCGGGGGACCAAATCCAGGAGGTGGTGGGGCACTGGCAGGAGGGAAACCTTGCTGTGGAGGAGGATTAAATCCCGGCGGTAAGAATCCTTGGGGGCCGCCATATCCAGCTTGGGAAGGTGGTGGCCGAGCAGGGAGGCCTGATGGAGGTGCTGGTAGAGGCTGAGAAGGTGGTGGTGGTCGTTGCTGTTGTGGAGGAGGTACAGCCTGGTAACTTCCATTCGGCATAGTTGGACGTCCATTTATAAAGCCACTAACACTGCCTGGTCGCCCAACTTCACCTTCAATCATTGCGGCTGGTGCACTTGGGGCACCCCCAGAAAAGAGTCCCGCTGGCAGCGGCTGTGCTGTTGGTTGGACATTGTGTTTCCTTGCTTGAGCTGCCAGCATCCTCTCGGCTTGGTCACCATGACGTTCTCCCTTTCCATCTTTCTTATACGCGTACTGGACGGATATCTCCTTGTTCATAAGGTACTGCCCATTCATATTCGCAATTGCTTCATCCGAAGCTTCGAAATTCGAGAAAGAGATGAACCCGTAGCCTTTAGAGAGATTTGCGTCATCTCGGGCGACCTGTGTAATCGTAAGCTCTGGGTCACATGTTTTCCTTGGTGGGTGTCACCTTCGGCGCAGAAATCAGACTGCCGAAACGGCCAAAAGTATCGTACAACGTCTGTTCTGTGACCATAGGATCTAGATTCCCAACAAAAAGTTCCGCACCGACTTCCACGGGTTTTTGTTTGTCTGCTGATGCCTTATTGACTCGTATTGGCTTGCCATAAAGTCGGACCTGATTCATAATCCTAGCTGCGTATTCTGCATCTTCTTCGCTGATGAACTCCACGAAGCCATATCCTTGGTGCGTCTGTGTTACTCGATCCTTTGGGAGATGTACATTAACTATTCTGCCAGCTTGGAGCATCAATTCCCAAACCAAACTATCTGTCACTCGCTCATCCAGATTTCCAATATAGACTGTAGCTTCTTTATCTTGCTCCCTACAATATATTAGTAGTGAAGATCGAATCGAAGATCTTATGCTTACCAGTGTCTTGCGCCAGACATCGTGGCGGTTGAAAGATGTGAGTAGCTGGAGGAATATCAATGTAAACCTTGCGTCTGGTGGAGCAGTCCTCTCCCGTATTTTTGGGGGCGTAATTTATCATTTAGCGCAAAATCGGCGTTTTCAGTGATTTTCTTCCGCGATATAAGTTTGAGTGCGAGAAGATAAGCAAGCTCATTCATTAAGGTCTGTCAGCACCGACCTTGGATCGTATAGATATGTGGCAACTGTCGGAAGAGACAAAGGTGTGTAACTACTTCTTGGAGTACCACGCAATTTACAGATGGCTAAAGTACTACTAGGAGCGAATCACTAGAATCATCGACGTCTCCCGGGTTGCCATACACTAGTACGAGCTCTCTACTCTAAAATCGAAGCCTTTGGGACTGACGGCGCGTAGTGGCTATCTTCCTTTGATCATGTACTTGGGTGAGTCTGTATCAAGTGTAACCTTTGCAGCCAATACTGATGGTTAGCAGGGTACACAAGGAGCGTCCCTAAACCTACATTCATAAGGTATAAACATACAACATATACTGAGAGGGCATAGCGTCAATTAATTGGATGGCAGGCTTATATCACCATTTGCCGAATGAGTCGTTCACAGCGAAGAGAGGGGGTGGACCGCAACGGTATAAAGCTCTCAGCTTACGCTATGAGATACATAGCTGGTCGAGCTGAAGCCGTTGGGATGTAGAACGCTTCCTGGCGCTCAGGTATCGAGGTGGATCATATGTACTAGTTCTATGGGCTTCCAGGTGAGAGGAAGGGTTGGTTTGCCTCCAGGGGTCTGTAGTTAAATAGCATTTCGACTCAATCATAAAACATCCCAAAAAACTAAACTTTTCCACTACCTATCACCTATCATGAGTAATGTCAACCACTTCTCCCAGTCCTTCTTTGATCGAATCGACAGTAGCGGGCCTCCTTGCTGGTGTCGCTTCTACGGTACGTTCCGTCGTAACATTCTTATTCGTCCATTGGCCTGACAATGAAAAGCTCGTTGCACATCCACTTGATGTGATCAAAACCCGGCTGCAAGGTACCTCACGCTTCAGAACGATGATCAGCAAAAGCAAAAGCTTACACAAGATCACCTTTTCCAGTGGACAGGGGATCCCAATCGGCCAGGAGCGTATTGCGAACGATTACCCGCAATGAGGGTGGGATTAGGGGACTCTACCGTGGGGTCGCCGTCAATGTGCTGGGGAACAGCGTAAGCTGGGCACTATACTTCGCTTGGTATGAGAGTATAAAAGACGGAATACACGGTTATCGAGGCTCGTTGTCGTATTATGACTATTTCCTTGCGTCTGGCGCTGCAGGTGCGCATTTACATTGAAGGCACGCGATCATTTGATAACAGATGACCGAGTTCAAGGTGCCCTAACCGCCATCTGTACGAATCCAATCTGGGTCATTAAGACACGTATGCTATCGACCTCTAGCACGCATCCAGGAGCCTACACATCCATACTACATGGGACCAGACAAATCCTCCGCTCAGAAGGACTTCGGGGTTTTTACCGTGGCCTACTGCCCTCACTATTCGGCGTCTCACACGGAGCTTTACAATTCATGGCATATGAACAACTCAAGATCTATAGGGCAAATGGAATACCAGAGAAACAGAAGGATCTCGGAGCAGCAGACTACCTGGTGCTCAGCGGGCTAGCGAAATTATTTGCGGGTAGCATAACATATCCATACCAAGTTGTACGGGCTAGGCTCCAGATGTACGATGCAGACAGCGCATACAGAAGCGCCCGAGACGTTGTGGGTCAGGTGTGGAGAAAGGAAGGACTGGCAGGATATTATAAAGGATTAGGGGCGAATATGTTAAGGGTCATGCCAAGCACGTGGGTGACATTCTTAGTGTATGAGAAGACGAGGTCGTTCTTTATTCAGGATGTCAGAGGTCCGCATGAAACATGAAACATTGCTTCCTAGTAGTTTCCAGTCTCTAGCTCTTGGCCCAGAATTGGTGTGGTGGTGTGCAGCTCGAGCGCGATACAAGGTATAGAGGCGATCCTTGCATGCTTTATAGTACTTCGAGACCCACATGCGATTGATGTCTGCAAAGAATACTGCAATGCAGGATGCAGGATGCAAATAATCGACGTAATATTTTACACACATCTAGAAGGTCGAATATCGTGTGGGCGGGGGAGAGGGATTAGACGAATGGCGATGATTGGTGGTAGGTTGGGTGGAGAGGCTGCTGGTTGTGGTGGTGGTACCAATTGAGGAAGTACTTTAGTAGAGAGCTGAAAGCGGGATTGTGCATTTTGCGAATCACATCGGTAAGCCGGGACTCCGAGGATCTGGGAAAAGACAGAAGTGCGCTACGGGCGCACCATGCGGGTATAGCCGTAAGTGCTTACTCTTAGCCACCTCGAACGGGGGCTTGATGGGGGGAGACTGCCGGGATTTAGGTGGGAGGAAGATGGGAGGAGGAAAGGAAGAGGCTGGAGGGCTGCCTTCGTGAAACTTACACCAGTACATATTACACATTAGATTGTGCTTACCTTAACCTACCTGAACCTACCTTACCCTACCTTACCCTACCTTACTCCAAACCGTTTACACCATACTGGGAAATCGCCTTGCCTGCCCATCAGTCCCGCCCTCCGAGTCCCTACCGAGAGCAGCACCTAAGGGCCCTACTTTAGTACCTTAAGATTTAGCCTTTAGTTGCTCCCTTCCTTCGCCGCTCTGTCTCTCTACCTAGAACTCCACCTCCACACCTGCCCAATCTCCCAACTCATCTGGGTCACACCACCAAAAACACTCTCACCCAGCTTCTCCTTCACCCACGTCAGCATCAAACCATTTGCTGTCCTCGTCTCGCCGCCACCACCTTCCTCATCCGTGGCTGTCGATTCCCACCGACCCCACTCATGCTTTAAGGCTTGACTGTCGCAGCTTGGCCCGACTCCCTCCTACATCCTTTCCTCAGTGAGCAAAACCCTTTCCATCTTTCATCATCATTGTTAGCATAAGGGACAGAGGCCAACTAACAGCAGCGAAATCGATCGTCGCTGCTGTGAATCCTATACGCGCTCACTCCACGCATCGTAAACACCCACTGTCTGTGCGCTGCGGCCTTTTTTCCCTCCACCCTCGCAAACTTGCCTTATTTTCCGACTGAGTAACATGACTCCATCAAGACAATGTTCTGACTTTTCGCCAGGCCGATAGAGAGTTAGCCAAAATGTACAACGCGCACCGTGGGATGGTGCAACCTCCTTCCTCCTCCAACAATCGCCTCTCAGAACTCTTCGACCAGATCAGACGTGAATTTGATACCCACGCGCAGGACAGAGCTGGCGAACATGACCAAAATAGTGAGTTTGTTTGCTTTCTTATACCACAACTTCGGCGCATGCACCTTTCCGTTGCTTCGTCACTAGCAAACTCAGACCTTAAGAACCTTTCTCTCTGTGTGTCTCTGGCACGACGTAGCAACAAAGCTTTACACTGGAACTGGCAAGCATGGGTAGTAAAAAGGAAGTAATGCGCCTACGGCAACTGCTGACAGAATCTCAATATACAGTGGCCGCCCAAATGCAAGAGATGGAGTTGGTGAGGCAAAAGGTCTACGAGTTGGAGCGCCAGCAGGTTCTTATCAAGCAAAGGTATGTTACGGACATCCTTGGTATTATACATTAGGTTGGCAGCTAAGGCATTGTACCAGGTACGACGAAGAAATCGCTCGGCTACGTCACGAGATCGAAGCTCGAGGAGGACCACCGTCACATGTAGGGGTTAGCGGTCTAGCACCTCATGGAGGTGTGAATCAACCCGCTCCTCCTGCCATTGGGCACGGACCAAGCAATTTATTTGGTGGTATAATGGCCAATCCTCCGGGTCAAGGCAACCCCGGCCTCGTGCCGCCCTCACAAGATCAACAGACACAGTCACAAGGTCCGCCTCCACATCCGATGCCACAATCTCAAGGTCTACAGCAAGGCCCCTATCCGGGTTATCCCCAAGCTCCTGTGGTGAACGGTATGGTAACCCCTGGCGAAGTCTCGTAGGCATGCTCCATGTTCGCTGTTGCTGATTTGTCTCAACACAGGCTATGGACCTCAACCACCTATCACATCTCCAGGCCCAGGGAAACGGGGTGGTGATCGCAGGCCACTGGGGCATGCCAGCACCCCACAGCAGCCCTCATCCATGCCATACCCGAATGCCTCACCCCAGATACCAAGACCAAGCCCACCTCCACAATTCCACAACAATGTTGGCAATGTGCTTGCGGACCTGGACCCTGACCAGATGCGCCCTGACCAAAAGCGTGAAGGCAATGATTGGTTCGCAGTATTCAACCCAAATGTGCGCCGGGTTCTTGATGTCGACTTGGTACACAACCTTATTCACGAGAGTGTGGTATGCTGTGTAAGGTTTAGTCGAGATGGGCGATACGTAGCTACAGGTTGCAACCGTTCGGCGCAAATCTTTGAAGTGTCGAGTGGCAATAAGGTAAAGACACTCCAAGACGATTCCGTGGACAAGGACGGGGACTTGTACATCCGAAGCGTCTGCTTCAGCCCGGATGGGATGTACCTTGCGACAGGCGCTGAGGATAAGCAAATCAGAGTATGTCTCGTCGTGCAATTAAAAATATTGTGACCTAAGCTAACTCTTTAACACCAAAGGTGTGGGACATTCAAACCGCTCAGATTAGGAACACTTTTGCCGGACACGAACAGGATATCTATTCCTTGGATTTTGCCAGTAATGGCAGACATATCGCTTCAGGCAGTGGTGATCACACTGTCCGCGTCTGGGATATAGAACAAAGTCGAGAAATACTAAACCTTCAGATTGAAGACGGCGTAACAACGGTAGCGATTTCCCCCGGAGGCCATTATGTTGCAGCTGGGTCTCTTGACAAGAGCGTCAGAGTGTGGGATATTAGTTCTGGTAATATTATTGCGAGACTTGATGGTCTCGATGGTCACAAAGACAGCGTGTACTCTGTTGCCTTTGGACCAGATGGCGAAACTTTGGTAAGCGGGAGTCTAGACAAAACCATCAAAATGTGGCAATTATCTCCTGATACGCGAGGTATGTTGGGGGGACAACTTGTCCGAGGTGGAAGATTAGTAAGAACGTTTGAGGGCCATAAGGTAAGTAATATCAGCCAAACCGCTCGGTATGAGGCAAGCTGTAACCCAATCATAGGACTTCGTTCTCAGTGTTGCCATGACACCGGACGCGGAGTGGGTTATGAGCGGATCCAAGGATCGGGGAGTACAATTTTGGAACCCGCGTACTGGCGATACGCAGTTGATGCTTCAAGGTCACAAAAATTCGGGTATGGAATTTCAAGGTAACATTATTTGACTGCTACCATTTACTGACCAGTGCATAGTCATTTCTGTAGCTCCCAGCCCCATGGGCGATCTATTTGCAACAGGCAGTGGGGACATGCGAGCTAGGATTTGGAAGTAAGCCTGCCTTCGATCATTCCTGTTGCGATTACAACGCTAACAGCTCGTTCACAGATATGGACCATACCGGGGATAGGCGGTGGATATCTAGGGAGCGTGGTGTAGGATGGATGGAGTGGATTGCATAAGCAATTCGGGCCTTTAAAACCCGTGTACCTACTCTAATTCCTGAAGATACGAATGGTTTTGGGCATTTCCAGTGCTAGGCTTTGGGAGGTCAGTAAGCGTCATTATTAGTCGCCACCAAGGCTTTGTATTAAGACCTAGAATCGTCGATTATCATGAGCGTCAAGAACGAGGGACGATTCGTCTCCCAGAAAATGCGCCTTGAATTATTGATTGGGCCAACCGCGTCTTCAAGCGCGCTTCTAATCGCTATCTAATCTCTCAAGCGAACTTTCTCCCACAAAACGGTGGTCAGTATTGCAACAACTCAAAGCAAAGATGGCGGACCACCACCAATCGAACGTATCCGAGGACATAATATGGGAAATATGTCGTACGTTCCAGATAATTGAGAGATTGAGGACGAGGGTGGACTGCTCATGCAATGCCAGGTTCGAACAACTCATACCTGGTGAAGCGCAAGAGTGGAGGAGGATCTCAATTTTCGAGAGATCCTCTGAACTTGATGAACAAACATTCGAGGAAGGTCAGTTAGCGAGAAGCTCCTGTCACACTGCGATTGCTGACAGTGAACATAGTATGCGGGTTTCGTCAACAATAAGGTACGCTCGAAGGGATCATCCCCATACGACTGGGAAGCCTCATGGAGCAGAAGCTAAAGTAACATGATTTCAAAGGCCGTTGGGATCCAGCCAGCAGAGAAGGGTGGAGTCACCTTGACTACAAAGAAGCACAAGCATCTCAATCGGCCTGCAGCAAACAAGAATGAGGTGTCGTGGGGTGGGAACAAGTCAGGACCAAAGTCAGTTTTACGCCGGCATACCACTTATGCTGGATATTTTGCTAACGATTTTGCAATAGGATCTACAAAGGCATCGTCAATTACACAGCAAAGCAAGGCTATAGGGCAGACCTACGCCAAGAGGCTGTCGCTCGTGCAAGCGCTATCCGCCAATCGCAGAGACCAAAGAAGGAAGACCCAGAGCCAAAGCTGCGAGGCTCCAAGGCAAAGAAGGCGGAGGAGAAGGCGTCATGATTGGAGATCAAAAATAGGCTTTTGATAGCCTCTTACTGGGGTTAGGAGTGAGATTCAAATACCAACTATGATTTGCTGCTCTATAAGCTTCCCAATGGTCTCTCTTATGGGATCGGGATCCCTTGATCAAGCTACGCTATCTGTCTTATTAATTCCGAGAATTGAAAATTGGAGATGGAATGTAGGCGTAGAATTGACACCCAAACACTCAGAAGCCGTTCATCCTCAAAGCTTCAGCAACATGTCCCCTGGCCAGACAAGTGATCGAGGATAGGGATTGCTGATAGATTCAAGATGCACTCCAATCCACGAGAAAGAAGTGGTGAAGGGATGCCTTAAATAGCTTCCATGATTTTGGTGACTTCGCTGCCCGCACAGACGGCATTCGGAACCCCGCCGGCCGCGCCTTGGTGGGGCAGCCTTCCGCTGAGCCAACACAGCACCTGGGGACTTTTCTGTTCCACCATCTTCCCCGTCCATTCAATCCTCCAGCGTCATAGAGCTCTCATTCTCGACACATTTTGACCACTAATTATTCTATGTAGGCGCTCCTGTTGGACTATTACTGTACAGTTCACTGATCATGATAGTGCAGACCGCTTTTTAAGCTTAAAGCCTCAGTCATTATGGTCAAAGCAGGTAAGCCATTGCGTGAGCAAGCCTTGGAATTCGTGCCATCTAATCATATCTCAGTTGTCTTGGGCGCCTCTGGTGGCATTGGCCAGGTAAGAGCCTTGTCTAATCGTTCCAATGTAATGGGGTTCATGCTAAACATGACGCTGGCAGCCGCTCTCCCTTTTGCTCAAAGCCTGCCCCGAGGTTGATGAACTGTCACTCTACGATGTCGTCGGTACCCCCGGTGTTGCTGCCGACCTTTCCCACATCTCATCCGTAGCCGTGCGTGCTCCCAAAGCCCATCTAAAGTTTGATGCTGAAGCGGAATAGAAAATCAGCGGCTATCTCCCCCCCGATGATGGCTTAAAGAAAGCTCTAACCGGGGCAGATATTGTTGTCATCCCAGCTGGCATTCCTCGTTCGTACACAGCTATTTCCTATATGCTAAGGGTCTAATGGAAAGATAGGCAAGCCGGGAATGACCCGTGACGATCTCTTCAAGATTAACGCGGGCATTGTACGTGACCTGGTCACCGGAATTGCGGAGACCTGCCCAAAAGCGTTCATCCTGGTCATTTCCAATCCAGTCAACTCCACGGTCCCAATTGCTGCGGAAGTCATGAAGAAAGCTGGCAAATTTGATCCAAAGCGCCTTTTCGGTGTCACCACTTTGGACGTAGTTCGCGCGGAAACCTTCGTCCAGGAACACACGGGCGAGAAAGATCCTTCCAAGACAGTCATCCCTGTCATTGGCGGCCACTCTGGCGAGACCATCGTTCCTCTATTCAGTCTTGCAAAGCCTGCAGTCAAGATCCCAACAGACAAGCTAGCACCATTAGTTAAGCGTAAGCGTTCCAGTCCTTGAGAAATTGGGAGTATGCTGATCCTCGGTAGGCGTTCAATTTGGCGGTGACGAGGTCGTCGAGGCTAAAGGAGGTGCTGGCTCCGCAACTCTTTCAATGGCATATGCTGGTTATCGGTACAATCCTCGCTGCTCGCTCCCACCTTGAGTAGGAGGTCTGGCTTACTAACAACAACGCAGTTTTGCGGAGAAGCTTATGAAGGCTATGAAGGGCGAGAAGGGAATAGTCGAGCCAACATATGTTTATCTGCCTGGTGTCACCGGCGGTGAGGCCATCGCCAAGGAGACTGGTGTGGATTATTTCTCAGTACCCGTTGAGCTTGGGGTATGTGCAGCGATATTGTCCACTTCCTGTCCACTTTTGGGTCGTCTTGCTAACCAAATATCAGCCCTCCGGAGCAGAGAAAGCCAACAACATCCTTCCCGAGATTAATGACGATGAGAAGAAACTTCTCGAGGCTTGCAAGACTGGCTTGAAGGGCAACATCGAGAAGGGGGTCGATTTCGTCCATAACCCACCACCAAAGTGATTCACCCGGGAAACACTCGTTTGTCTCAGATTCCTTATGACCTTATCACCCAATTCGTAACCTGAGACTTTGAATCTCTTGGATTACGCCCTATCAAAAGCTTTGTAGCCAGTATAATATTAGAAAGCTCATTGACTGATCGTTATCTCTTGTACGTAGGCTTTGACCTTCTGCGAGTTCCAGATCCTGCGGCTGAGGAGGAATGCGGATATAAATGATGATCTCGTTGGCCTCGATTCATAGACTTATAGATCGAATTCAAGAAATCCAGAAGTATTCATTGCAGAGAACAAGAGCATGTGAATAGTGCCATAATGAGAGCAAAGAGACCTCTATTTCTTGTGACTGAAACGCCAGTCTATGCCGCTAATCATATCAACTTCCCATCAGCATGCCGTTCTGAGTCGGAGCCGTCATGCTTTGGCATTTGTAGTCTTGATCTGGAAAGTAGCTGCCGGAAGCTCTGAAGTCTCCGCTTGCACTGTAGCAGTGATACCCATGCTGGCCAGCCCACCTCTAATGACACCGCAGGGAAACCAAAGGTACTGGCACCAAATTAGCCAGAAACCAACCCCTAGCTTGCAATTTGACTCATACCGGCTGCGCTCGCGAAACGGCTTCGGAAGACGACGACATGCTCATCCGGGAGAACGGTTTGAAGCTGTTATCCGTGAGGACGTAGACACCCTGACACACTCTTCGTAAGCCACGCTGTAGCGTCTGTCCAGATCGGAGGTTCATACACGGTGGTTTGTCTTCAGATTGTCAATCTGCTTCCTGAACAGTAGGGCCCACATGTCTTTGCACAGAAACTTGATCACATCCAATGTATCCGTAAACCGTGGCCGATCTCTCGAGAACCTGTCGATAACCATTTCCAATCAGCCATGCTCCACACTTCTTCGCATGTGAGCCGTGGCTTCACCTCCTCCCCCTTCCCCAGATAAATACCCAGAAGACAGCCTCACCTCTCAACAAGTCCTTGCCCAACTCTATACCCTGATGTCTCTAATCTCCGAAACGCAGCCTCTTTCTGCTCATCCTCATCTATAGGCTTTACGCCGTCCTGGCCAGCTATTGTGAGCTCATTGTTTAGTCTGTAAGCCATCGGGACCATCTCGATTAGGAGAAGATCCATGCATGTGGAGTTGAGGAAGGTCGCATAAGGATCTGAGGCATTGTAGGGGGGGAAGGGTGCCTCGAAGGACATTGGGGCGGTGGCACTGAGACGGCGAGGTTTGGGAGTGTCATATGGGATAGTGCGACTTCGATACTAATGTAGGCATTCTTCAATAAGGGGATTATGAGGTGTACGGTTGGGAGTACAATAGTTTGTATAAAGTCTTGGGGCTGAATTATGGGGGCAAGTCAAAATTACGCGGATTTTTGGTTTCAATAGATCTCGACCAACGTATGTCAATTCTAAAATATTGTCGAATGATGTCTAAGAAATCCGTAACAAATTTATGGTTTATGTACGCGTGAAGGCCATCCACAGACTCCGAGTCAAGTGCTAACCCTGTTATCCCCGGCGCCGTCTGCTCCCTATGGATAGCTCCTAACGCTCCTGGCTGTAGAGAATACGCCCCAATGCTCCTTGAAGATAGAGATTCCTTCCTAATGCTCCCTAGACATGTTCAGTAGTGTACAAGCGCCCGCTGTAATAGATCCGTAGAGTCGTGCGCCAAACGTTAGAAGGAAAGTTGGCGTTAAGAAGTGATAAAACATAGTCTAGAATTCCAGATCCCAGTGCCATGTGCACCGTCAGTCTCATGGGGGATTGCGATACTCTTTCGCAGCGTAACTGGGCGGTGCGAAAGGGTTGGAAGAGCTTGCCCTTGGCATTTCGCTATTGACACCGTTTGGTCGGATTGGTATATTATCGATAGACGACAGTCTGGGTAGACCGCTGGAAGGTCTATGAGTCATTTGTCTTTTGGCGGGTCTTGGTGGCTCGTCTTCTTCGTCGCTACTTAAGGTCAGGTCCACTATTGGACCTGACGATCGTTTACTATTTGCTGGAATCGGTGCTGCCGCCGATGAAAATGATTGTTCTCTCGATGAGATTGGCGGCGTCCTCATTAGGCCAGGTTCATGAGTAGCCTCCTTCTTCACCGGAGCCAGCCTGGGCATGTCTTGGATCTCCACAAGGTCATCTTCGCCATCGCTACTGGTACGTCCATTTGTTCTTGGGGGTGAAGGAGCACCAGCCGTAGTCTGGGCCCAATTGCCGTTTGGTTCGATAATAACTTGATCTGTAGACTTAGGTGTCGACTTGAGAATGTCATCGACGTATCTAAGGCGGATATCAGGTACAACGCTCAGCGCTTATAGAAGGCTACCTACTGGTCGACGTGCAACTGATTGTATCCAACAGCCTTATTACAGACTGGACAAGTCCAAGTTGGAGCTTGCTCTTGAAGCTGAAGAAAGGACGTGGCGTCGAAGCATTGGTTGTGACTGCAAATGGAGGAACGACAAGGAATATCTATTCTCAGTGTCGACAAAGGGCATTTCAATGACATGATGCTGGAGGTGGCCACAAGATCATTGTCATCGGCCCTGCTAATCACTACTCATAATGATCAATTAGTAGGCATATTGACTTCTGCGATCCAAGCAACGTACTCTCCCGGATAACTTGCTCTTTCACTATCGTTTTACCAGACTTAAGCTTAGAAACCAATTCTTCCACAGGATGGCGCTTTACTAGGTTGACGACCATGAGATACCTCTGCTTCCTCGTCAGTAGAGCTCGAAGATAGTGCAACATGCGTAGCGGAGGAATTCTAGTGCAGACTCAAAAACTCACTTTCTTGGTAAGTGCGTACGTAACAATCATTTCGTTCCTGTATCCTGCTTTATGCCTAAGCAGACTAGTTATATCAGCGGGTTTTGTAGTCCCTGGTTTATTCTTTAGGCCCCTCAAATTTGCTTTTACTTCATCTTGGTTGACTTTGATCTCGAATTGATACGGAAATTCGATATCAACCATCGTGAATGGTGACATGGCGTCTGCAGCACAGTAAACCATTACTCTAATACCAGGATCCGCAGCAAGCAGCTGAGCGGTGTCGGCTCGAAGGCTGATGGAGGCATCGACTGTGTCTCGCGTAGTCTCTCGGACTAACACTTTTGTGATTAATCACAAATGTCAAAAGCTGGGTATTACAGTGAAAATCGAAGCCAGGTCCCACGTACTTTTGCATTCTAAGACCGAGGTCAAAGGCTCTATCACTGTAAAGAACGGACTAGATTTGAACTGCGGAGACCCTGTACGCCTATCAGAGGCTTCAAAGGCAGTGAGGGAGGACTGCAAGCATACTTGGCCCAGATCCATTTGTATTCGCAGGCACACCAGGTATTCCAGGTCGGAACGTATTGCTGCTGAAGGAGTGTTGATACTGAGGAGGCGCCTGCGGTGGATTGTTCGAATACATACGAGGCGCTGACGGCGAAGGCGATAGGCCCGCTGGGCTGGCATCTGGATTGTAGACCAGGTTTCTCAGATTGCGGAAGCGTTCTATGTCATGGCCTTGAGCGTAACGGTGGAGTTCTATCAATTAAAGATCGGCTATTAGCCCATTGTGTATGCCATGAGGAGTCGGAAGAAGAAGACGACTGAGGATTCCATGTGTCCATTTGCTCAATTTTACACCAACCCTTATGAAAGTAGTATGGGGGAGACTCACGGTTGATAATTCGTGTTTGCAGAGTGGCCTTTGCACCCGAGACTGGGAGTGATTCCTTTTTCAATATCATCTTCAGCTGATTATTTATCAACGTCTTCACCTTCGCAGCCACAGCCTCCGCATTGACAGGTTCCACCGAAGTCATATTTGCGGCTCCTCCAAAGAACACCCTACAAAGCTCCGCCTTTGGAGGTAAAGGCGCTCGCGCAGGGATTTGAGAAGCCAAAGAATCATATGGGATATTGGGCTGACGTTGCACTGGAGTGTGAAGCAACTAGCTGGACGGCATTTCAAAGGTCTTGTAGGTGTTAAAGCGTCGAAGGTAGAATGGAGGTGCCATGGGTAGGTTGCAAGGCGACACAGATAAAGTGCGGCCAAATTCCGAACGGGAATAATTTACTCAATCAAAGTTCACTTCACAGTCATTCACTGCCATACAGTGAGGGTGCGCTTATCACTTTACTCAGGCACACTCATCCTTACCTGACCTGGTGCTACATTCTTCATCCTCAGTCAGAAGTTGAGCGATCAAAAGACCCGGAATCGCTTTGCAGGTTGCGTCTCCCACCAAGAGATCGCTGTCAATGAACGAGATATAAACATGGCGAAGGGTTTACGCTCGAGTCGTAACAAGGTCAACAATTCGAAACTACGATCTAAGATTTTTGGGCCAGTCGAGGATGAAAGGAAGCAGCGCCTGTCGGCAAAACTGCTCGAACTAGCTTCGAAGCCCGCAACGAAGGCTGAGGATGATGCAAAGATGCTCGACGAGCAAGGTTGGCTGCCCTATGAGTGACGACAGCAGCATTGTAGCCACTGTTACTAACCCTTTTTCTATTCCTACAGAGCCAACGAGTCCGAAAGAGGCGGAGGCAGAAGCAGACATTTGTGCAAACGAGCAGGGTAAAGCTACTACCTATCCAGGCGAGTTCATCGTGCTTGTAACGCTAATAAGTCCCTAATTTACAGAGATGGATGTTGAACAAGATAACGGCTCTGTGAGAGCTGCGGAATCAAGACCAAGGAGCAGTGGGCGGATACAGAAAAAAGGGAGAAGTAAAGCGAAAGCTGCAATGATATTTCCTGTCTACAGGAAGGGGAAGAGGGTGGGACCTCATCTAAATAAAAGACAAAGGCGAAAGAGTTTGCGGCCATAGAGTGATACTTGCACAGGCTATCAGAAAACGTGCAACGTAACAACATAGCCAGCGTCCTTGCTGTCAAATGCCTGCTCAACAGTCCACGTTCCTGCTCTGCGTTCCCCTCCTGAGGCCGAGTCTACAACATGCACCCAAAATCCTCTGCCCTCTACCTCTCATAATACTCACACATACGTGGTGGCAACAGGTCTGCTTCGCAGATCGCAGAGCCGAAATATGCACAAAACAGGTAAGGCCTGCAACGTGAGGCTTCGGCTGTGGCTGACGGGAGATCTGCAGCGCCAAGCACCTTAAATGCAGGCTTTAAATTATGACAACATTCTCCGCCAAAGAGACTGTCTTTTCGAACCCGAGAGCTTTATAGATCGATACAACAAGACCATTGTTCGCTGAAAGATCACTTTCACCTGGACCATGTCGTTCTTTACGTTTGGGTGCTGAGTGTGAATTGGGTACTGTGGAGCATTGGGCATGCGTACACAATGTCGCAAAGACTCTCGATACTAATGCTGGCTATCGCAAACCTACTTATACCTTTGGCCATATTGATTTTCGCAACAGGTTTCTTTCCTTACAAGCCTTTCATCGCTGGTAGAGCTTCCTATGGAGACGGCAAGGATGGCAAGAATGACAATAAATATGGGACGGCTCCTTTCGACAAGGTAGTATTCATGGTCGTTGATGCGCTGAGGAGGTTAGAAATCTTCCAGGCCATTGCTAGGCTGTTACTAAGGCTCTCAGCGATTTCGTCTATTCCAACCACTCAGGCTTCACATTTACTCAAAGGTCAGCACGTACACCTGTCACGGTTTGATCAAGCTAATTCTGGTATGGCAGTCTTATCCGATTAGGAGCAGCCATGCCATTCACGGCTCATGCCACATCCCCCACAATAACCATGCCTCGAGTCAAAGCAATGACCACTGGATCAATACCTTCCTTTCTCGACGTCATCCTCAACTTCGCTGAATCTGACACAACTTCAAGTTTGGCTAACCAGGACACCTGGCTTTCGCAATTGAAGGACAAGCCGAAAGGCAAACTGGTCATGTACGGTGATGATACCTGGCTGAAGTTGTTTCCTAGTGTATTCGCTCGTGCGGATGGCACTTCGAGCTTCTTCGTGTCGGTTAGTGGTCCTTCGTCGGATATGTACATAGATGCTGTAATACTGAGAATCTTTTAATAGGATTTCACAGAAGTGGACGACAATGTGACAAGGCATGTGCCTTTAGAGATGAGGCAGAGGGATTGGAATGGCATGATTATACATTATCTCGGACTCGACCATATTGGACACAAGGCGGGTCCTAGGAGGTAATATGAAACAGGCAAATGAACGAAAAACATACATTGACCCTTGTTGCAGTCCTCACATGATACCAAAGCAGGCAGAGATGGATGATATCGTGAAGCAAATCTACCAAGCAATTGAGTCAGAAAAGCATTTGCAGTCTACTCTCCTCGTTGTTTGTGGCGACCATGGCATGAATGAAGCCGGTAATCATGGAGGATCAGCAGAAGGCGAGACGTCTCCAGCGCTGGTCTTCCTATCCCCCAAGTTTCGAACCATCTCTGGGGGCTCCGAATGCCCACTTGTTGTGCCAGAATCATCCTTTGAATACTACACCACAGTAGAACAGTCAGACATTGCGCCTACACTCGCTGGTTTACTGGGATTCCCAATACCTCTCAATAATTTGGGGGTCTTTATCCCAGAGTTGTTGGCGTTTTGGGATGATGGTTAGCCCGCCCGAGCATGACCTGTTCGGGTACACCAACTAATAGGTATCACAGATGTTAAATTACATCTCATGCAACAGAATGCTCGGCAAATCCTAGATATTGTCCGTGGGACCTTTCCAGGGCTACCCTTCGATGGTACAACAGACGGCAATGGTTGTAGCTCGTTGAATTCTGACGGGGAGACACTAGACTGCCTGTGGTCTAGGGCGACGAAGTCTGTGGACCCTCCTGGCTATGTAGACGGTGCCGAAGCACTGCGAGCATATACAGAAGTATATTAAATGCTCGCCATTCAAAAGTCCGATGTGCTAAATTGTATGCAGTTCTCCAAGCGTGCCCAAAATGTTATGAGCAGCACTGCCAGTAACTACGATATCGGCAGGCTCCACCTAGGCATTGTTCTTGCTGCGCTGGCAACGGTGGCTTGTCTCACTACAGCTTCCACCACTCTATTAGAATCACGTTCGAGTGGGCTATGGACTTCATCGGTAATAACCCTCTATGGTGCAATGATGTTCGCGAGTAGCTATGTCGAGGAGGAACAGCATTTCTGGTACTGGGCATCCTCTGGCTGGCTTGCATGGTTATTCTTGAAACAGTGAGTCATGTTTCAAGCCTCATCCTGGTCAACGCTGATAGCACGTAGACATAGCACTCTACAGATGGGTGGCTTCTGGAAAGCTTGGTTGCTAGTCTTGCTGCTTGCTATTTTGCGCGTGATCCGTGTCTGGAATCAGACAGGCCAAAAACATGCTGGTGAGCCAGACATTGCAAAGACGTTACTTCCTGCACACAACTCCGTACTCTGGCTCCTTGTGCTTGCAACCTATCTTGATGTTGTCCAACGGTTGTCGAGGAGGGCTCTGCTATGGACGTCACGGCGTGTCTCATTCGCGGCTTCGCTCGCTTTAGGCCTTACAGCTCTCAGCTTCAAAGTCGACTTCACAAAGGCAGACGCTCCGGAACTCTTGGACGGTCTCCATCCTTTCTTTTTTCTGAGACCAATGAAAGAGGCTTCCTTGATAGCCCAAGCAAGGGCAGTATTCGTCAGCATCACGGCTCTGTTATTACTGAGTAGCTTCCCTAGGATCTACAAACGGGCGTCCCAAGCTGGGAAAGTTGAAGATATAGCACAGCCCCCAGTCGATGCAGGCATGCTAACAGACGAAGTTTCGACCCTCCGACCTCTTCACGACTTATTCACACTATTCCTCATGACCCAATCAAGAGCTACCAACATCCCCCTGTTCCTTCTGTTCGAGATGCAATCCAATATTCTAGATTTAGTAGAGCTGTCCGGAGTTGAAATGACATTGACATCCCATCTCTTTCAGTACGCGTCATTCTTCGCATTCGGAGGTTCCAACGCCATCTCCTCAATCGATCTTTCAAACGCATATAACGGTGTGGCTGGGTACAACGTCGTAGCTGTGGGCATACTGACTTTTTGTGGGAATTGGGCAGGCCCCTTGTGGTGGACCTCAGCGACAGCGCTGTTGTTGTCAAAGCGTCGCAATCAAGGTCGAAGGAGGCGGTGGTTCGAACACCTTTCGGTGCTTACAGCCTTTGTCTCGAGCGGCGTTTTGTTTGTAATGCTCGCATGTACGGCGTTGCGAACGCACTTGTTCATATGGACGGTTTTTTCGCCCAAGTATTTGTATAGCATGGCGTGGAGCATGGGCCAGCATCTTTGTATCAATATTGGGCTCGGTAGCCTACTATATTGGATAGGAACTTCGTAATACCCTGTTCGAACCGTACAATACTGTGTAGAAAGCTCCAATGACAACCGTGGCTATATTGAAACCAAATATTACTTTATTACTCCAACCCTTGGAATAGGTCGTCGATTATATTTGTAGATTTCCTTTTCTGCCTTTTAGCAGGCTTTTTTGGAACAGGTTTCTCTTTGGCTGCTGAGGCCTCTTTGCTCTCCTCAGGTGGTCTGGAATCCGGACCTACAACTACAACACCTGCCTCCGGGCCTTCCAGAGCCCCACGTCTATTACCGGAGTCTAATAGCTCGGGCAAGTCACCAGCAGCGGAAAAGTGGGGTCCAACCTCAACATCCGAATTCGAAGTCCCAGGCTTCGCCACCGCTTGCCCCAAGTCCTCGAAAGCCTCTGTCAGAGCCTTGTGGCTGTCGCTCGCAGGTCTTACATTTAGGTTGCCAGGTTCTCCAACCGTCCCATTCTCAAGCCCAATGATACGCTGGATCCTAGCAAGCTCTGCGACCAGCGTAAGACCGAGAGCCGAGAACTGATTATCGTTGACGATTTGGGTAAAAACCCTGAGCCACATCAGTCTTCAACATAATGCTAAAGCATAATCCACAGAGTTGACGCACCCGTAGCACCTGGGAAGCAGGAGGTCATTCATATACTTCATCCTCACCGAGGCACGTTCAACGTTTCCATGTTCGATTTCTATGACGAGTCTCGCAATGCTTCGCTTTAGAATAGCCAGCCATTTCCACCAGTGACTATGGCGATGCTGATTTTTATTCCGATGATGGATCAGGTGAAGGATCTGCGAGACTCCCTGTAATTGGCTAACTTCTGTATTCATCATATACCTAGAATCTTGCGGAAGCGGAGAGTTTGTAGCGCAAGTTGGCAGATCATAGCCCTCTGCAGACAAGTTTCGAGCAATGCCAAATTGACTAAAAGCATATGACGAGAGCAAAAGTATCGGGCTACGGGCACGGAATGTAATTGAACAAATAGTATCACTTTTTATAGTTCTAGGTTCCGTCTATGAGCTATCTAAGTGCTAGAACAGTCACATGAGCTGCTACAGCCATGGTATTATCTTTGTTCCTCCAGCGATATAGCCACCAAACATTCGAAGCCTCTTTCCAGCTAGAGCAAACTCGAACAGCGACATAAGAGAAGTGAAATTTCAAAAGACAGCGCTGATTAATGTCCTCTCGAATCGTTGAGGCCGCCCAACTCGCCCGCCTATACAAATGAGACGACAATTCCTAGAAATCAACGAAAGCCTTTCATCATCTACCGTCTTATCAAGATCAACCTTTGCCCGATATCCGTTGATATTGGCCCAAATTAGTGTGGACACCATACATGTAAGTCATCGATATTGAAGTACGAGCGCGTACGGTCAGAATCTTGCAACATCGAGACGGCTAAAATGGGGGTCCGTTTAAGCTCGAATAGCTTGATTCCCCGTGTGGCGCAGACGTGTGTAAAGAGTTGACACCGTTCGGATTAGTATATTGGTTCAAACCATACGAATCCTCGACTTCCGCGAGCCTCGTACCGCGATCGTACTGGGAACGGCGACGACGTTGTTCGTCGCGAAAGTTTTGGCCGGCTCTAGGAGCAAAGAGTCCTGCAAAATCGATTAGTCAGCTTACACGTTGCCCGCAGGCCTTGCAACTCACCAACATGCTCTGCGTTCTCCACGCTTCGTTTCATCTTTGATGGATTGTCTGGCCGTGGGAAATCTTCTTCCTTTCCTGCCAGTGGACCATCGCCAGCGTGGAAAAGCTATGTATGATCAGAACATTCATCGCTTCAGGGTCTTTCTCAACACGTAAGACGTACCTTTGGACGGAAGCCCGGATACTCAAGCATCACAGAGCTGTTGCGGAACTTCTGAATAAGACAGTCCCTCCCTTGAATCGCTATGAAAGGTTAGCGAGATACCAATGATCAGAGCCGGTGCACGCACTGGCGTAAGAGACTTCCGCAACTTTGTCACTGTTGTAACGATTCCTAAGACCATATGAGCATCATTCCCAGCACGCCCTCCTTGAAGCGTGACTAACCAGCGTCGACCTGCTCTAGCCTCCACGAACTGCAATCATGTCAATCATCCATCAATCTGTCGGCTGAAATAGATACTAACATCAATTATGGAGTATGGCTGTTCACGATTAGCATGTTATGCCCAAGGTTTGTGCACTGATGGCCACTTACATCTTCGAAGTTGATGAAAGCGTAACCAACACTGCGAAAGATTAGACATTTGGTTCGAGAGTAGCCATTGTGAGTTGCCTTCAGGGGACTTACTTGCAGTTATTAGCAAAATCTAAAGACACCATGTCAGTAAGGATGTGTGAATAGGCTAGCGGATAGAATACCAATTCGTAGATACATGAAATCATATTTGGCAAAACTCGTTTCATCAACAATTTCCTTGAGCATTGTCTAGGGTGTATAAGCTTTGGGGCCACCGTTGTAGTGTAGTGCATACCTGATCAATTTTATTAGGAATATTCCGTAACATGATCTACCGGATTAGATTAGCGCAAATCTATATATTTCTGCAAAGGAATCACTTACCGTTGTCCGAACATCGATACCGTCGCGAATACGACCAACATCCACCACATTGTGATGGCCCGATGGGTTGTCATGGTATTGACGGCCACTCAACTTGGGTTGGCCGCTGTGACGTTGGCCCTGGGCACCTTGACAATGGGAGGACAGTGTCAATGCCCCTCGCTCTTGCCCAATAGCACCTGGGCTGGAAGATGTCCAGGCTGGTGACTGCATTCCAATATTTTGGTAGGGCATATATGATGGGCTCCAAGTGGAGTTGTGGTAGGAAACTCCGCTGGGAAAGCCAAGTGTGTAGCTGTCGAGCGTTGATGGTGTGGGTTGTCCACTGGCATTGTTGCGTGGGGGAAGCGGCCGGCTGGCCGGCGTCGAGATATGAAAAGGCGAGAACGAAGGGGTGCGCGGGGTCTGAGGGCCATGCGTGTCACGGTGGCTGTTGAGGTTCATGCTACCCAGTGCACTATCCAAACCAGACTCTTGACCGACGACTAGGGGGCCAGAAACCTTCCCTGGTTGACTCGTTACATCGGGCTCGTAAGAGGATATAGTTAAGGTGCACCCCTGTGTGAGTCAGCTCGCTGCAAGTACCCGATGGGGGGTCGGAGCTCACGCAGATCTTGAATCCGTTCACTTTCAAAGCATCGTGAACCACAGAGGCATTATAGTACTCCGCTTGATAGGTCGATGCTATCTCGTCGTTCTTGATAAGACGGAATGACATAAGACCGCCAAAATTTGCCAAAAATTGTTTGGCGTGCCCTGCAACAGCCCCGACATCCAAGGGTTCATGTATATTGTCGTATTTGGCCACCACGAGTATTTGACCTTCATATAGCGAAACAGAAGAAGATTTTGAGCTCCCAGTTGGAAGCTTCAACGCAAAATGTGCGGGTGAGATGTACCTAATATCCCAATATGGGCGGCATGCGTTGGCTGTACAATACGCAGCTTCGGCGTCTCTAAGATCCCTGAACTTAAGATAGATCGTGCCTATGGAGGGTAGCTCAGCAGTCAAGATGTGCTCCAGGGAGCGAAACTTGTTCTCCTAGCATACATTAGTGAGTGCTCTTGTACTTATCATGTGCAAGACTTACGCCGAACAATCCATAGATGTCACTGATCGATGTAGTTGGAGGAATTTTGCATAGCATGATTGCCCGAGTCAACCCTTGATCAGACGAGAATCCCCTAACATTGTTCCCTATAGCAGCGGAGAAGGTGTCATGCTGAGTCGTGGCTGTTTGGATGCTCGGTGGCCGAAGTCCAAGTCCGGGAGGACCAGAAAGGACGCATTTCGTGCCTATTGAATTGTTTTGAGAAGAGCTGGATGCTGCAGGAGACACCAGGTAGTTCGGACTGGATATATGAACGTGACGGCTTGGAATAGTAAAGAGATGACCATTGCTGCTGGACAATGCGAGGCTCGTGGCAGGGGTGAAGTCCGAAGCGTCAGGTGACAGCTTAGACACCCCAGTGGAGGGCTGCGTTACATTGCTTGACAGTGGAACAGAGACGAACGGATCTTGGAATCCCGAGGAGATATTTCCGCCAACTCTACCGTTTGGGCTGAAATTGGTATTGGTATGCACAAGATTGAATGCCGGCGGCACGTTGGGTCTGACAATACCGTGACTTGCAACTTTAAAGCTCTCGACTTTGTCCTCAGGAGAGAACGCTGATATTTTCGTAGCAGGTGTCCCACGATGGGAGTCTATTTCTTCAGAAGAATTGGGACTGGCAGAAATGCCATTACCATCCTGTGTACCTGCCATCACCGCGAGCTAAGGAGCTGAACGGCGTTGGATCGGCTGGTTCTAGTATGGCAGAAAGTGGAATGAGGAAAGAGAGGCCAAGACAGTCTCTGTCCAAAAAGGACCTGAACAAAGGCTTGTCACAAAAAGCTGTGTCTTCGATCGTCTTCAACTAGACGTGCACCATGGACTACTGGCACAGATTGGGTAAGGAGTGTATGGACAATTGTGCAAGAGGAGAAAGATTGGAAAAAGGAAAGATTTCGAAGGAGGGTGCAAGAATTCGATTTGGTAAGGGCTAGGTGGGATAAATAAAGATGCTGTTGCATTTCAAATCTGGCAAGAGCAACTCACGGCGAAGTCGCACATGACAAATATCGACTCGGAGTCCGCATCGGAGCTTCCGGTAATGTTCTTGCTGAATGGGTATCAAGAAAGGGGATTCTCTGGACAGATGGCAGATACACAAAGCTATTGTTCTGCCAAGTTGCGTCCGTAGTGAATTTCTCTACATCCCAATCACTTGTCGCCTCAGAAATTCCATGGGCTCACTTGTACCTCTAACACATTTCCACAGGCTTATTATTTGCAGTCATACAAATGAAAGAGCTCAACTAGTTCTTGGAGGCGATGCAATTGGTCGAGCGTGCATGCTCCACAATGAGATGATGGCAAGCTATTGCAAATGCCTATCGCTGAATCGGCAATGACCTAAATACGTGCATCATGATGATGTAACTTAGGAGCTTACCTTGAGAGTGAAGTGAGTGAGATGGGAATCTTTTGTGGAGGCGTTTTGCCGATTGTCTGGAGGAAGGAGGTACTACTACTATTAAGGGACGCGGATTAAATTGGATTAGCGCTATATTCTACCTTATTTGACATTAAATAATCCTTGGCGCAGATCTACCGTCTATTGCAACTCCTGCTGGACCTTTCCGCGCAACATTCTGCTCCGCGGACCAAGTCCTCGGGAATGAGATCGAATAATGTGGATCTGTCTGCAGCAGATTTGTGTACCAAATGCTTTCTTGAGCCTCATCTGCAGGTAAAACGGCTCCTGTCATCATACGGCTACCATGCGAAATAACAAGTAGCGGGATAATCCGCCTTGTTCTTGGCGTTGTCAGCGACTGTTGTCTACCTTAACGTACCGCAACCTCTTACTACCCAAGAAAGGAATAGGTTGCTTAAAGCCCTAACACTGCTGTGCGCGAGTGGTGAAGTACTCGGAATTATGGGTCTGGTATCGGGCCCATTTCGGGACTGAATACCATCTCCGCTACTCAAAAGTGAAGATATTCTTGGCCGTTGCCTACGATTCCACCATGCCTTCAGCAATTGATCACCGGAGGGAGCTGGAATATGCTGTACAGCAGGTAAAAATTAGCTCTAAACTCTGTGCTTATGCAACCTTATGGCTTCTGACATGCTGCAGATAATTCAGTCTCCTTCTGACAACGAGTATTTCAACCAGCTTCTGCCGGCAATCAAAGATGCCAGCAAAGGCGGCCAAGGTCAGCAGTTGTTGCAATCCCTGGCACAATACTCGGCGAACCGCGAGACGGAGATCGAGCGGATATGCAATACCAACCATCAAGGCTTCGTAAGCTCAGTCAACCAACTTCTTCATGTACGGGAAGGCACCGTCAATCTTACCTCCGAGATCCTGCAACTTAATCAGTCCATACAATCGAGTACCGAGAAGCTGGCTGATCAGAAAAGGGCTCTGGTGGACTCGCGCGGGGTCAGACAGAACATAGATGAAGCAACACAGGCCTTACGAGATTGCTTGGAGGTTCTACGGCTAGCCAATCAGGTGCATGACCTCTTGGGCAAGAAGAGCCATTATTCTGCATTGAGAGCGCTCGATGAACTTCAGAACGTTCATCTCAAAGAGATAACTCAATATAAAATTGCGGAAATGGTTCAAAAGTCAGTGCCTGCCACGAAAAAACTTATCGCCGAGGCCGTAATGACAGATCTGAATACATGGCTTTTCCGGATTAGAGAAACTTCTCAATTTCTTGGGGAGGTAGCATTCTATCATACTGAGCAGAGGCGAAACCGACAGAAGGAGCGAGCAGACTCCTCTCCGTACCTGGCCAATTTCAAGCTTAATTCAGCTATTGAGCTAGTCTCTGATGAAACCGAGGAATTCGATATTCTTGATAATGATGATGTTCAAGTGGACTTCACACCCTTGTTTGAATGTCTCCACATACACAAGGCCCTGGGCCAAATTGACAAGTTCAGGGCGGAGTATGCTGCTACTCGAAGACAGCAAAAGGAGCTTCTTATGCCAGCTTCTGTAAATCTTATTGACGCAGACGACTCCAGCCTCAATGAACTGCTAGAAGGAATTGCAGGCTTCGCGATAGTGGAAAAGGCAACAATGAGGAAGACCCCGGAACTGCGGTCGGCGATCGATGTTGATGAGCTTTGGGATTCCATGTGTCAATCAGCCATCATGCTGATATCGAAGGCATTGCACGAGGTCACCAACGCAGAGGTATTACTCAAGATTAAGGGCCATATTGCGCTCTTCATCCAGACCATGGATGTAAGTCGAGTGATTGGTTCTGTATAGGTTTCCAAGTATGAAGCTAATCGACGATAGTCATGGAATTATCCAGTGGGCGCTCTCGATGCATTCCTCCTCAAGCTGTTTGAAAAGTATGCCGAGCTATTAAAGAGACGATTCAGCGATGATTTTCAGGAGATTGTCTCCACTGATGACTACATGCCCATGCCCATCAACAAATTAGATGAGTATGACAAAGTAGTCAACGTCAGCTGGTATACGCCGGACAAGCCAAGAGAAGAGATACGCTTCCCTTGTGTTCTACCATTCTCTCAGATGTATCCACTCTGCTGCATCGACATTCGGAACTTCTTAAACCAGTTTTACTTCTTCTCCGATGACCACTTCCAGCATCCAAGAGTTATCGACGAGACACTCAAGGCAGCTCTCGATACCCTTCTCTCACAGAGTGTTTGTCGTTTGTTGGTCGAAAGACTCAGCTCGCAGTATCTAGGCCAGATAGTCCAGATTCTCATCAATTTGGAACATTTCGAGATTGCGTGCCAGGAATTGGAGCCGTTGCTTGCTGCCGCGAGGTCTACCGCCTCCGTGGGTGGAAGCGTTACTCTGAATGCTACGGAAGAGTTTCGCAGCAATAAGAAGACAGCCGAAAAGCGAATTTTCGAGCTGGTTAACTCGAAAATAGATGATCTCATTGGTACTGCAGAGTATGATTGGATGGCTCCTACCCTTGAAAAAGAGCCAAGCAATTACATGCAAACTTTGACACGATATCTGTCAAACATAATGAATTCTGTCCTATTAGGTCTGCCCACGGAGATCAAAGAACTAATATATTTTGACGCATTGAGCCATGCAGCAACCATGATACTATCTCTTCCCCTTTCCCCGGAGGTGAAGCGGATTAATCCCAATGGAGTTGCTGCACTTGCCAAAGATGTTCAATACCTAACCGAGTTCGTGGACACACTTGGAAACCCCATACTACGAGAAAATTTGGACGAATTACAACAGACAGTCATGTTGATGCAGGCGGAGAACTCCGACGAATTCTACGACGTGGCTACCAGAAACAAGAAGTACGGAAGAGTTGATGCGATGAACGGGCCAATATTACTCGAGAAGTATGTATAGAACTTACCCTCGTGCCTGTACTGAAGATCACGAGCACAAGTGCGCGGCTGACCCTCAATAGACTCACCCATACTGTCCAGACCCCCACCAGCCTGAAATCGGACAAATTTCAAGCATTGTCTTCGCGCTTTGGCATGAAGTCTTTGCAGCGGGCTCAAGCCGAAGACCCAAGGGATTAATGAAAACAGCAGCGTCAATACGACGTTAACAATATGTACTCCTTCATCATATATGAAGTTGACTGTATATGTGTTGCCAGCAGATAGGGGTCCGGCTTGGATGCCCAATAATGCGTGGGGGGGCGCAATAACGCCTGACACCTAGAGGCCCCGCTCCCATCGTAAATGTCTGCACCTTCGACTATCTAAAGTCTTTGCGGGCACAGGACCGCGGGTAGTCAGATGTAAACGGGAGTTCTATACAGAAAAGAGCTATGACCTCAAAACGTGACAATGCACGTTGTTGTGGAGGGACACCAGCATGGAAGGTCGATCGCGCATGCAAACTCTGCAGAAGCACGAGACTCTTGAAGGGAAATCCCTACTCAATGCAGGCTAAAATTTGCAGGCTATAGCTGAATCTTGTCGTCGTCTAGATGCATACATACAGCGCGTGTGAACTAATAGCGCATAGAACTAGCATTGGTTTGCCAATCCATTTGTGCTTTGCCCCAGACTCCCAACAATCATTTTGCTCACTGGAACGTGATGAATAACAACGTCGACTACTTTGGGCTCGATCCCCACAAGCCTCATCCAACTTCATAATCCCGCTCGCCCTCAGCGTCTGCATCTCCTTCGCCTCCGTCATGTCTTTGGTACTGGTGGCTCGGATTTTGTCCTCCAGATGGGTCCTGAGTTCTTTGATTGACCTGATACATCTGAGAAGAATAGTCAGCGATCGTCTCCAACACTGTTCATCAAGCTTTAGACCACTAACCTGCTGTGCTGTTGGCATGGGTGTATAGCCATACATGCCCTCTAGATAAGGTTGTTGCGGCTGGTATGCGGTTGGGTCTGGCTGTACCTGTGGAGTGTACATGCCTGGTTGGGTCCTAAAATCCTGCTCCTGCGCCATCTGACGGTTGTCAAGGGGGGGATAATCTGGATGACCCATATGCTGTGGCTGCTGTTGCTGAGGATGACCTGGGGGTGGTTGCTGTTGGACATTGTTCTGGGGTGGAATGATCTGACCTGTAGATGAGGCTTGCGCTGTTCCTGCGCCCGCTCCTGCGGCTCCCTGTCCCGATCTTTTGGCGTGACTTGCAGCTTCTTCGCGGGGGACAATGTCGATTAAAAAATCAAACATGTCTGACTTCGCAAGGGCGGAAGCGATATCAGAGCGCTGCAATGTTCTTCTTTTGTTTTCCTCGGCATGGATCCATGCTCGCATTGTCAGCTCGGTGATGAAGATGTCACAGCCTTTGGCAAATAGTATAGGTGCTTCAGCGGAGATCATTTTGACGTCGGGGTCAGCTTTCATGACTTTCTTTATCCTTGCCAAGGGAAGCTGATGGAGCTTGTAGTCGTGGGTTTCATTCTCAAGATGATTGATAGTCTGCTGCCAATAGGTCGTCAAAATATCACGATAGTTGCCATTAAGCCCTTGACTAACCTAGAGATCATGTCAGTGATCGTCATTTTCATGTTTAACAATGAAAGACCCTTACATTAGCCCACGTCCCCGTATAGAACTCTGGAGCCGTGTAACCTGTTTGGGCTGCTACCTGTAATGGTGATCAGCATGTCCTTGAAGCCGGGACTTATCCGGCTGGAAAAAGCGAGTTGCGGTTACGTACTGTAGCACTTGCGCCTGTGATAGGAGGACACCGTCAGCTTGTTGATTCCCCACGGGCGATGCATAGACGCGTGTGACATTGCCCATGTGCCACGGCTAAAAGCCAGTATTTGGAAGCGAGAATGATGATATGCGAGGAAGGAAACATACCGTAGTGTCCCCCGTGTTGGGGATCATATTTAGGTTGCTGCTGTTGCTGCCCGGAACCTGGTGGGTTCTGGTCCATGGTTTGATTCCGCTTAACACGAATCTATAAGGGTGGTGGGCAATGGCAAATGACGGGTTCCGCACTCGATGTGGGAATTCGACAGGAATGGGACCCGATCTTAGAAATTTGTTTTGCGGATATATGAATGAAACAAGAGGAAGGCGGTGAGACAGGGTTCGAAAGAGGAAATGGTGCGCGATGAAGGGTCGGTTGTTGATTGGAATTACGCTATTGAGGGGGACCGGGAGTGTGGGGTAGGAAGGGTGATTGAGTGGATGGTATTGATTTCTGGGTACATATGTGACTGAGGGCTTTTGGGAGTGCAGAATGGGTAACGACAGTGACAGCGAATTGGCGCTCGAGTGAGGTGTTCGGGTGCTCCAGGTCCTCTGGCTTAGGTAAGCTTGCCTTATCTTATGGTGTTACCTTAGTGTAGTTCTAGGTTGGGAGAAAATTACCTTACGAAGTACTCTTTAGGCGCTACCTTAGACAACCACATTGATCATGCCCTGTACCAAGGCACCTAGTAGTAAGGTACCTTACCTTAGGTATGGTAATAGTGGGGCTTTGTTGATGATCGCCCATCCTCTGTTGATCACCCCACGCCTTAAGGCACTTCGCAGAGCAAGTTGTCCCTAACGGCGGGGTAGCTACGATCGCTTTATCCGATTGAATACAATACTGTAACTTCCAAGGCAAAACAACAATACGCTGCATGTCAGCCCAATAATGTTGCCCAATGTCCACAAGGCTGCAATGCTCCCATCAAAGACCCTGTTAACATTGTGATTATTCTGTTACAGACGTCATTAGCTGCCGTAATGGGAGCCTGGCTTGATCAAACAGTCGATGCATCGTCTTAAATTTTGTCTACGTTCTCAAGCAATTACCATTCGGTACACCGTTCGTGTATGCACGAACAACGCGAAAGAAGTTGAAGGTATTACATCAGCAAGAACTTGTGGCTTTTGGCTAAGGTAGGTGCATAGGTAGCAAGGAGGTAAGATACCTTGCCTCCTAAGGTATCTTACACCTTCCCCAGAGCAACGAGGCGCTAGCTCTAGCGGCCGAGGCGATTTTTCAATGCTGAATTTCACAATTCTTCGCAGCCCCACATAAATTCATATCAATAGTGCTCAGCCGCAACCCCACCTGGTCGATAACGAAGCATGGACCAGCAAGGTGACTGGGAGGACAGTGATCTATCTGATGGCCAGGTCAAATCTTTGCTCCAGCGAGCCGAGCAACGCCTAAAGAATTCTGAGACGACTCGCAACCATCCTGCAAAGGCACCAACATGGCAGAGGTATGCTACGGCAGTCTAAGACTTCACTACCATGCTGAATCAGGCGTAGGATATCTAAGCTGGAAACAGGGGTTATAACGCAACCGTATATCTCCACGATTGACGGGATAGCTCGGACGGACTCGAGTCGGCTCCTTAGCAACCAGGACAGAGGCCTCTCAAATAGCGCTCGCAGAGTGGAGGACCCGGTCAAATTGAAGGCACGCCTTGTAAAGGTGAGTTGTGATCGTACAAACTTCATGTTTCCTTCCCTTTGATGAGATTTTTCCATATTTCCCTTGACGCGGAGAATCCGGTCCCGTTTTGGGTACACGCTCTGCATCGCTGAGAGACTTTATACATAGTTACTCTGAGGATGTCATTTCTCCTATTTGTGTGAACTCCAATTTTTAAATTTCATTAAGCTGACGTTCTTCACAGGAAAAGCGAGCTACTGCAGGGCCTGACTTCTTCGACATACCTCGCACCAACCTAACTCCTGAGCTCAAGACAGACCTACGACTCCTTCAAATGCGGTCCGTACTGGATCCTCACAGACATTACAAAAAAACTTCTAAGGCTTCCATACCTCAATATTCTCAGGTGGGCACCATAATGGAAGGTCCAACCGAGTACCTCACTTCCCGGCTTCCAAACAAAGAACGCAAAAGGACTTTCGTCGAAGAAGTCTTGGCGAATGAGACTTCTACAGGCCGCTTCAAGAGCAAATATAATGATGTTCAAGCATCTAAGTCTAGTGGTAGGAAAGCGTTCTACAAAAAGTTGAAGGCAAAGAGGTCTGGTGGCATCTACAAGCGTTAGAGATGGCCCTTCTTTTATCTTCGACCAACTGCCTACATCAAAACGTGCTGATCTTAGTCAATGATCAGAGCCTTGCAAGTGCCGGAGCAATCCATTGTCTCGCCATTCCATGCAACCCCGCATCACAAATCTCGGAAGCCTTTCACCGCATGGTCGGTGTTCAGTATATCTCGTACCAAAAGACTCACCAAATGCTATCAGGAAACCATTAGTTCAATGCGCTCGCAGACTGCTCTATGCACCGTACCTGGACATCCGCTGCAGCCTTTTGACCAGCGTCTAGCACCTCTTCATGATTTGCTTTACCCTTCTCGATTGCCCTGTTGAGGTCCTGACCTCTGGAGTGTTGGATAGATGTTTCGTCACCTCGCGGTCCAGGATCGAGTACAGCTTTGTTGGTTACAAGGCTCAATGCAAGTACCCTCATGTTACAGTGCCGTGCTACGATGATTTCAGGCACTGTCGACATTCCGACAACATCTGCTCCCAAGCCTCGCAGCATACGGCATTCTGCCCTCGTCTCATAACTGTCGAGCATGAGTCTGATTCGAGACGCGGATAGCATTTTTAATTACCTTGGGCCTCCGACAAAGGCATAGATGCCTTCATGTAAACGCCTTGTGCTAAACGGGCCTCTATCGATACTCTTCCACAATTGATGAGCGCATCTTCGCAGATCGAGATCATAGGCATCGGACAGGGCCGGGAAGCGTATCCCGTAACTTTCTGCGTTCGGCCCACGTAGCGGATGGAGGCCTGCGAGCCCTGCGAGGTTAATGTGCTTGGTAAAATCAGATTCTGGTCCCCAAGAAACGTTGCCGACCTACGTCGTTAAGGATTACAAGATCTCCAACAAAATATTCCGATCTCAAGCCACCAGCGGCGTTAGTGACTCAATTACGATTAGTCGGCGTGATTAACCAGCGCCTGAGAGCACTCACTCAAGAGCGTTCGTACTCCCAAACGTTTCATGACTCGAATGGGAAATGTCACACTCTGCATGGAGTGACCTTCATAATAACTTCGGAGAGATCTTAACCTCGAGAAACTTTACGGACATGGAAGACTGACTGGACTCGGCCGACCATTAAGACTACTGGTGCTCTGTTAAATTCAAATAGTCCGAAGAGGAGTTTGCCGGCATGACCCTGCACTACTTAATCTATCAGCGTTGCATTGAGCGAAAGGCGATTGGGTGCATGTTATATACCTGTGCTTTGGGGGAAGTGAGGTATGTCGGTGTAAGGAATCTCAGCTCGTGGCTCCGGCAGGACGCTCTCGGCCAAGCCCCCTAATCCAGAACCACATATTATTCCAACGACAGGTGATAGGAGCTCTAAGGGAACCCTCGCGTGCAGATATTGCAAAGCCTGCTCTGCCTGCTGGGGAAGAAAGTTGTCCATACTTATTGTAGCTTTATTTCATCCACAGCAACAAAGCAAAAGGTAGCTACTGAATAGAAAGCCTAGTTATGTCCCTCCGTTGTTATTACCAAGTAGAAATTCTTTGAGTCTTTACGAGCCGAAGATGCACGTATGCAAATATACCGCATGGTGTGTGAGCAGGGCATGCAGAAGAGGCGCGCGCTAACAGAAAGCACTGGGGTTTAGCCGCGGCCTTTGATAGCTCCATTAGATTTGCTTGCTACAAGCAGGTCTTGCTTAGGAACTCTCAGTAAGATCTCAGACAATGGCTACCCCAACGGTTTGCCTCCGATCTCCTTTTTCCGAAATGCTATCCTCCTATCACCAGCTTCGAGTAATGCGAACATCGCTCCGGGCACGTGATAAGAAGCGTCAATCCTACAATCCTTATGAAATAACCCAGAGAGCCAGAATCTCTACCATATCCAGGGATGGAGCCAAACAGAGGGAAGGGAACAATACCATGTCCAGCAAGCCGTTAGTGTGACTCTCAACCATCCTCCAATGATGTACTCACAGGTTCCTGCATAACAGGCCCAATGTGCCCGTCCGGTCTACAACTGCAGGGCCCGGATCTACGAGGTAACCAACGTCACCGAAAGAACATTAACGGTAGCTAAGCCTAAAGACAGCCCTCCTGCGCAACCAGTCACCAGCGATATTAACGCACATCGCCAGTCTTCAGAGAATGAGGAAGCACAAGCCTCTGCAGATGCCCTTCCGCAAGGAGGCACCAGTATACAACATCCACGATTACCTCGCAGCGTACAAGCTGTTTTTCTTAGGCCCTTGAAGCGAACAGCGCATTACGGATACCCTTGTTGCGATCTACAACTTCGATCTTACAGTGCACGAAATGTGGAATTCTTCGCCGACTTCGCTCTTCGAGCTGCGTATTACCTCCATGTACCTGCCGCTGGACCAGTACCTCTGCCCCGTATTACAGAGAGATGGACAGTGCCACGAAGCAATTTTGTTTTCAAAAAGAGCCAAGAGAATTTCGAGAGAATTACAATGCGACGGCTTATTCAGATACAGGATGGACACCCAGAATCGGTGGAAGTATGGCTGGCTTTCTTAAGGAAGCATGCCTACCATGGTGTTGGTATGAAGGCCAATGTTTGGCAGCAGGAAAAGCTCGGTAAGTGCCGTCAGTGTCTTAGGACATACACTTGGTTGATGCTAGTTCTAGGTGTCGGCAAGACGATGGACGTCAGTTTGGAGAACTTGAAGCAGGCAATGCAGCCGAAGTGGGCCCATTTTGGGAGGCGAAAGACCTTGGAGACTTCGGAGAGAGCTTATGAGATGATGAAGGATCCTGCATTTCAGCAACCACAAGAGGCACCGCCTATAGGTGTCTAGGATCGTATATGTCTTATCGAATAAGCGAGCATGACTCGGACTACTTGACAAAGGTATTACTTGTTAAGTGAATGTAGATAAGCCGAAATATGACCACCTTACTTGATCTATATAACGGAAAATGGCAATTGGCGGTATTAGACCATTACATAGTGAGTCCTTGCCTTGTGCCTTGCCAAAGTGCGTTGCAAAAAGTATGGTGAAATCCACCTTCTGCGATCCACGCATATTAGGGGCAGGAGGGTCCACCTATCAACCGTGTACTTCTAGAAGTACACCCCTGAATTGTCCCATAGGGCTGATGCCTAAAGGCCCCTAAAGCTGGTGCCTAAGGAAACGAATTTTGCGCTGGAAAAACCCGGCTCCGGGGACTAATCCTATCGCCTACCTAGGTAGGTGACCAACTTTTGTGGCATGATACTTGACCACCGGCAATGAACCTGCAATGAACTCCAGTGTCTTGCGGCGCATTAAATTCCAATATCCCCGGACTGAACGTGCTACTCGAAGAGTATTCCCTAACAATGTTCGCGTTCGTACAAGAGTTTGCCTCAGGCTCTACTCGTCTAAGGTTCGAGGGGATGTGATATTTTCAGGTATACAACCGACCGGCGTACCGCACCTAGGCAACTATCTAGGCGCTTTACAACAATGGACGCGAATGCAGGAGGAGGCTGCACCCTCCACTAAGCTGATATATTCCATTGTCGACCTGCATGCGATTACGATGTCACAAGATGCGGATCAATTGCGAATATGGAAACGAGAAACATTGGCAACGCTACTAGCTTCAGGCCTGGATCCGGAAAGATCTATCATATTTTACCAATCTACAGTACGTATTTCGGTTCTTCTAGTCTAGATTGTTATTGATCCGTTTCGCTGAGGCGACTACAGGTTCCAGAGCATACGGAATTAATGTGGATCTTGAGCTGTACAGCCTCCGTGGGATACCTCTCACGCATGACCCAATGGAAGGTACGCTCTCAAAATAACGCACCTGATTTGTCTGAATTCTGAGATTGAACGCATTTAGAGCAAACTGTCGCTTCCAAATGAGGCTTCGGTGTTGGACTCAACCAGTACGAGAGCGAAACTCAAGCTAGGACTTTTTTCCTACCCTGTTCTGCAGGCTGCGGATATACTACTATATAGGTATATATGATGTTTCGAAATTGTAATTAGATGCTTACCTTATTAGGACGACTCATGTACCCGTTGGGGAGGACCAGGTGCAACATCTTGAATTTGCAAGGCATTGCACTGACCAATTTAACACTGTCTATGGAGATATCCTGGTGAAGCCGCAGACAGTACTTTGTGCGTAAACCCAATCCAGTGCGATGCAGTCTGCGAGCTCGCTTGTCTCTCTGACCTTTTTTACAGCATCAGCGAAGCGCGTGATGTCTCTGAAGGAGCCACAATCCAAAATGTCGAAATCCCACACCGACGAACGTTCACGCATTCATGTCAACGATACGCCCCGGGTCATTGGTGAAAAGATCAGACTTGCACTAACAGACTCGGTTACAGGGGTGTCATACGACCCCGTTAGTCGACCTGGGGTGTCGAATTTATTGGCTATCATGTCTTACTTTGACGACCGTGGCAGAACAGCCGAAGAGCTTGCACTAACCCACTCAGACATGGACATCCGGGATTTCAAATCGGAGGTAACCAATTCTATCTCCAAGGGCCTCGAAAGCGTGCGAGAAAGATACAACAGTCTCATGAGCGCTGAAGGGGGTAACTATCTAGATGACGTCGCTATGAACGGTTCGGTCAAGGCGCGCGAACAGGCCAAGACGACGATGGCTGAAGTACGACACGTCATTGGCTTATGAGCCAGAACTATTCAAAACGGTATTCGATTCAACTGAGATATCATAATTACAACTAGAGCGAACAGTAATATTAAAAATGTCCAGATAGCTAGCTCCGAGGGGCTCGTGGAAATTTCACGATCCTACATCTCTAGTCGCAACACATATATCCTTTCTACAGTAAAGACCAAGAGTAGCATACCCTGAACGTGCCCTAACAAAGATCGTTGCTACTGTCCATTTTGAAGATCACCAAAGACTGCTATTAAGGTAGACGTATACCTTGTGCAGAACAAAGTACATCAAAAGTATCGAAATCCGGCTGCAAGGCTGAGCTTAGTCAGCTTCGCGAGGGCTTGGCAGCTAGATATCAAACAGTAGCTCTTATAGCTTCAACTCTTCTACTTATAACTAATTAATTAAGGATGATTTAATCTTATTTTTATAAATTATAAGCTTAGATTTATAAATATTATAAATAAGTAATTAAATAAATATCTTAATTATTTTACTTATTTATTCTATTCTTCTTTAAGTATTTATTATAGATATTTATATTGATATAAAATTAAGTATATATTATAAATTATAGAATATAGTTAATTTTTATAAAAAAAAGAAAAAAGATTTTATTCTAAGAGAGTATTATATCAAGTAAATAAATATATAGATATTCTTATATAATAATAATATATTTATATATAATAAGTATATAAGTTAACTAATACTTAATATTAATACTACTATATAATAATTATTTTCTTTTTTTAATAATTTTATTCTTAAAAATTATATATTTTATTTAGTTTATAGATATTTATAGTATTCTTTTAAAGATTTATTAAAAACTTTTAGCTCTTAATAAAAATATAAGAAAAAAACCTCTCTCTTTATAATTTAATTCTTATAAAGTCTTTTTTATTATTATAGCTATATTTATAATATAACTTAGTATAATATAATATAGTTATTATATATACTTACTATATTATATAGTATAAAGTTTAGTAAGTCTTAGTAGTAATTTAAAATATTAATATTAATTATTATTATTAATAAGTTTTCTTCTTTTATCTACTTCTTATATTTTATTTATAATAGTATTATATCTATTTCTATTATAAAATATTATATTTTTATTTAATGGTAAGAATTTTAATAATTATAATTTCTTAGAATATCTTCTATATAATTTTTAGTTACTAGTAAATAACTTTTATAATAATAAAAATAGAATTTTATTTATACTTTTTAATAAGTTAATATAAACTTAAGTTAATAATAATAGTCTTTTACTTAAAGATAATAATAATAGTATTATATATAAAGATAAAATATATACTAAGTTTAAGTCTAACCTTTTATAATTATTTTAAAAAACTCTATAAGTCTTATATATAAACTAGTTATTATTTAACTTAGAATTATTACTAAAATATAACTAGATTATATAAATAAATATATAAAATATAATACTTATCTCTAATTTCTTTATAACTTCTATTTAAGAGATATTAAAAAATATAGTTTTTAAGATAAAATAAATTATAATTTAGTAAGAATTTTATTAACTAGAATATAAATTTTTATAGTAGATTATATATTTAAGAATTATACTCTTTTTATTTTAAACTTTTATAAATACTATTTATAATTTTTTAATTTTAGAAAAAAGTTTATTTATAAGACTATATATATATTAATTATATATAATTTACTAATACTTTATTAAATAATAATAAGATATCTATTAATCTACTTAAAAACTAATATAATTTAAGAATATATAAGTATTATTAAGTAAAGTATTATTTATATTATTTTATAAATAACTTCTTATATTTATTTTTTATTATTCATATAACTAGATATTTTATAAATATATCTTATTAATTAATTAAATATTTTAATACTATATAAAGTATAAAATAGTCTTAGAAATAAATAATAAAGTATAAATAAGTTATTATTAAAGTAATTTAGAATATTTATAATTTCTACTTTATATAGCTATAATTATAGTAATATATATAGAAGAATATTTAAGACTATCTTATAAGTCTAAAGATATTAAAATATAAGTCTTATTTATTTATAAATTTTATTAACTAAATAATAATATAATATTAATAATTAATATCTTAAAAATAATAATTTACTTACTCTTTATATATATTTAATATATATTTATATTTTAATAGTTTTAGATAGAGATATTTTTTAATTCTAAGATTTTTTATATATTATTACTAACTTCTTTTATAATAATTAAAGTATTATTAATATTAAGTAATTTAAATAATAATTTATAATCTCTTACTTTATTATTTAACTACTCTTAATACTCTTTTTTTTATTATATAGTAGAGAAGTATAATAATATTATTCTTTATATAATTAAAATATCTACCTTTTATAAGTATAATATAGCTTTAGTTAATAATAAATTTAATACTATTTCTATTATAACTTTAAAGAAGTTTAAGAAGTATATAAAAGTAAAGAAAGCTAGAAATAAATTAAATAAGTTAGAAATATTAATAGTAAAGAAAAGATAGGCTATAAAATATAAAAAAGTTATAATTACTTATAAGTAAAATATAACTCTTAAAGTAAAAAAACTATTTTAAATATATTAAAGGATAAAATTAAGAAGAAGATTTTTATAATAAAAAATATATATATTTTTAAGACTACTTATATTATTAAATAGATTAAAAAAAAGCTTTCTTTAAAAATCTTTAAAAAGTTTTATAAAATAGTCTCTTTATATAATTTTAAGTTTTTAGAAATATAAAGTAGTCTCTTATATTTTTATAATAATAATTTAGTATTAATATATTATTTTATATATAATATATAGTATTTTATTTCTTTTATCTATATTTAATAAATATTTTTATAGATAAAAAAGTTATCTTATATATTTTTTAAAAGATTATTTATTTAATTTATTAATAAGATTTATACCTAGCTATATATAAAAACTACTTAATAAAATTATACTCTTCTTTTATATTTATATTATTTATTATAAGCTTTTATTATTCTTTTAACTCTTTTTATATTTTTTTTATTAATTTATTAATTATATTCTAGTAATTAATCTTTTTATTATAACTTATAAAAATATTAATTCTTTATTTTAACTTTATTTAAAATCTTCTTTATTTTATATTCTAAACTATTATTTATAAAGTTTTAAGGGTATATATTTTAAAATAAAATTATTATTTTCTTTATATTTATATAACTTTAATAAAGATATATAGAAAATAAAATAAATTCTATAAGTAGTAAATAGTATAAGATAATAGATTTAATCTCTTATTAAAACTTTTATTTTAAAAGATTTAATATATTTATATAAAAGCTTCTAATTTAAATATTTTTATTTAAAGTTTTTTATTAATAATATTATTTAATTATCTTTATTAAAGCTAATTAATTTATATACTTTATTATAATATTTTATAAATAATTCTATTATATTTTACTATTATTTTATAAGTTCTATTTAATTACTTTACTACTTATTATAATAAATTTATAAATATTATTTTAATAACTAGTTTTATCTTTTTATTTATTTATTTATTTAATTAAAAGACTATTATATATAAGTTATAATATTATTAATATATCTTAAATTAAAAAATACTAGTAAAGATACTTTTTTTATTAATAATAATTATTATAATATTTTATTATAAAGATATTTAATATATCTTCTTAACTAGTATTAATATAGGATTAGACTTAGTACTTATATAATTATATATAATAAATAGCTTAGAATTAATAATCTTTACTATATTAATAAAATATTATTAAACTTCTATATTATATAATAATATAGTAGTAATAATTATATAATCTTTATAAGTATTATTAGTTACTAGTTTATATATAAATACTAGTTACTTTATAATACTATAGTCCTCTACTAATTTTATTTATACTTTATTATAATTTAATAATTTATAATCTATACTTTATAAAGTCTTAATATTTAAGTTAATAAGCTAGGAGTTATAAGTTTATAAAAGAATAAAGCTTATATAAGCCTCTTAGGCTTATCTTTATTTTACTTCTAATTAAGAATATATTACTAAGCTTACTAAAGAAGAAACTAGTCTTATATATTTTTTTAAATTAATATAAAAGTTATCTTCTACTTTTATTAATAGAAAAAATTATTATTTTCTCTCTATCTACTTTACTTCTCTTCTTACTATTATTTCTAGGTTTTATAAATCTTATTATAATAACTTAAATTCTTATTAAAAAGAGTAATATTTTAAGATTTAATATTTATTTAAGTAGATTTATTTTAATTAAGTCTTTACTATTCTTATAAAACTAGGCTATTAATTAATTAATTTTATAATCTACTTTAAATAACTTTAAAACTACTATATAACTTATAAGATTTAAAGTTATAACTTTTATTTTTAATTCATTATTCTTAGCTCTTTTAAACTTATTTTTATTAATAATATACTTTCTACTTTTAAAAAGAACTTAACTAGAGCTACTTTAATAAATAAAGTAATCTTTAATTATTTTATTAGACTAGTAAATAATAGTAATATAGTTTTTAAAAATAATAAATTTAATTTAAAGTTTAATCTTAATATAAATAACTTAAATAATAATAATTAATAAGACTTTAATTTTAATAAAAGATAATTTATATTCTTATAATACTTAATTAATAAACTATTTAAAAAATTTAAAATTCTACTTCTCTAAGTCTCGCCTTTATAGGGGTTAATAATAATATTTTAAGAAATTATACTTAATTATAAAATATAAAAGAGTTAAGATTCTTTAATAATAATCATAATAGTAAAACTATATATATTAAAGACGTTGTAATTAAATATATTAATAGTAGAATTATTTTTTAAGATATCTATTTTTTTCTAAAATAAGTAAAGGATCTTACTATTATAAGAGATACTATTATTAAGAAGAATCTTAAAGTATTACTCTTAAGTAGTATAATAAACTAATAGCTTAGTAAGCTATCTATTATAAAAAAATATCTTATTAAGTATAGAACTTCTAAGTATAATTTAAGTAAATAATTAAGACTTCTTCTAAATTATTTTAGTATACTACTAAATATAACTATTAATATTATATTAAAGAAATACTATATCTTTTAAGATATTATTATATAATAAGAATTAAAAAAATATACTTAAAGAATTCTTAAATTAATAAAAAATATTAAGTTAATAAATATTTAAAATCTTATTAATATAATATATAATAGTATTAACTTAGAGTTATAAAAAAATATTAATAAGCTTAATAATACTATAATAATTAACTCTTTCTTTAAGAGTATTAACTTTTATAAGTATAAGTAGTAGAAGTATATAATAAGATATTTTAAGAATATATTTTTAAGTACTAATACTTCTAATAAAGTATTTTAAACTAGTTAGTAAGATTAACTTTAAAATAATAAAAGTAATTAAAATTAATTTTAACTCTACTATAATTAGAGATATAATTAGTAGAGTTATTAAATATTTAACTATAATTAATAATCTTAATTTAGTAGTACTAACTATACTTCTATTTTTTAGTATTAGTTTTATATCTTAAATACTTACTCTAATTAATTATAAATATATAGCTAATATAATTAATAATTAAAATTTTAATAATAAACTCCTATACTATCTACTCTTTATTAATTTTTATAAATTATAACTTTATTAAATATATTTAATTTAACTTTATATTTATCTTATATAAGGAACTAAAATTACTTCTAAAAAAATAATTAAAAGTTTCTAAAAAATAGAAATAAGTAATAGTAAAGTAATAACTTTTATTAAAAAGTATTAATATACTAGACTATAATTAAAAAAGTTAAAAAAGAACTATAGCCTTTAAGAGAGAAAAAAACTACTTATTATATATAAGAGGAGGAATATATATAGTGTAGATAAAATAATTATAGAAATAAGTTTTTTTACTTAAAATAAAATAAAATTCTAAAGAACTAATTTATAAAATTTATTAGTATTAATATATCTTATTATAATTATAGTAAGTTATTTATATTAAAAAATAAATTATATAAATATTTTAGAGAAAAGTATAGTAAGGGTATATAACGTAAAATTAATCTAAATATAAATACTTTAAAATTATAAGATAAGAAGTATTCTTAAGATATATTAAGTAAAGATTTAGTAGTTAATAGTAATTATATTATAAATACTTTAAAAGTATAAAATAAGAAGTATCCTTAAAAAAAGTTAAGTAAATATTTAATAGTTAATTATAATTATATAGTAATTACTTTAGAAGTATAGAATAAATTATTAAAAAAGTACTTAGAAACTAACTTAAATAATATCTTAATAATTAATTAAAACTCTACTACTAATATTTTATATATATATAATAAGCTTTTAGATAAAGACTATAATAAATCTTTAAAAGAAAAGTATAATATTAAAATAAATAGCGTAAGGATACTTAATATATTTATATATTTAATAACTCTAACTTCTACTACTCTTATAAATTTAAGTAGTAATTCTTCTACTACTCTTTTAAACTTAAGTAGTAATTCTTTTACTACTTATTTTATATTATTACTAGATATTATTAAGTCTTTATTCTTTATAAAGAATCTTAGTAATAGCTTTATTTTTTAAAGTTAGACTTATACTAAGATCTTAATAAGATTTTTACTTAATTCTAAAAACATTAAAGTTTATATTAACTTAAGTTATAGAGTTTTATTTATAAATAAAATTTAGTTACTTTTACTTCTTTTAAAATTTAAAATTCTAAAAATAACTTTTTTTTCTTAAAGTTTAGAGCTTAAATATCTTAAAATATAAAATCTTAAAGTATATTATAAGTCCTTTATACTTTCTAGTAATTAAGAAAGATATAGTTTAAAAAATCTTTATATATATATATAAAAAATTCTATATTATAGATAATTTAAGAGTTAAGATATTTATTAATAATAATATTCTAAATTTAAAGAAAATAGTTATTAATATTTTAGGATAGAAAATATATATTAATAATTATAATACTTACTCTCTTATTATAATTTACTAGTATAGATTATTTTTTTAAAAGTATATATATATATAGAAGATTATTATTATTATACTCTATAATAAGATAATAATATTTATAAGATTATTAGTATTACTTAAAGATAAAGACTTCTTATTTAAACTCTCTATATAAGAGAAACTTATAATATATATTTATTTTATAGACTATAGAATATCTTATATTCTTATAAAAAATAATTTAAATTTATTTATATAAATCTTAAGTAAGACTTATTTTAGAAATTCTATAAAACTAGATTATAATAACTACTTCTAAGTTAATATTAAAGTTAACTTTATAGTTATTTTATTATAATTCTTAGTAAGAGCGCTAGCCCTCTTAATCCCTAATATTAATTTAACTCTATAAGTATATATATAAAAATCTTAAAGAAATAGTAATAATAAGACTATTTATATATATAATAATAATATTTATATATATAATAATAATATTTATATATATAATAATAATATTTATATATATAATAATAATATTTCTATATTTATTATATTATTTTAAGTAGTATATATTACTCTAATAACTTTATTAACTACTTACTTTATAATTTTAATTATAGCTAGTAAAGTTATAATCTTATATATTTATAATAATAATACTATTTATATAAATATATCTAGAAAAGTCTATTATCTTAATAGTATTATACTCTTTAATAATAATTATATTATTTAAATATTATAAGACCTTATTAATATCTTCTTTATACTTTAAATTAATAATAGTTTTATATATATACTAGAAGAAGAGTAAATAAGGATTTCTCTATAATATAACTGATAGATAAAAGTCTTTAAAAAGGCTAAAATTTATCTATTATTAGAAGATATTTATAGAAGACTTTAATAAGCTTATAAGACTTTTCTTTAAAAGAAAAGTACTACTACTTAATAATACTACTACTATATATACTTCTTTCTAATAGTAGAATAGATAAATTAATTAATATTCTATATTCTAGAATATATACTATAGTAATTAGTAGTAATAGTTATTATATTTAATTATAGTACTATTCTTTTTACTATAATTAGATTAATCTACTAGTCTTATACTACTTTAAGACCCTTATAACTCTTATAGCCCTTATAGATACTAGCTACTCTATAGTACTACTATATTCTCTATTATATTAATTTTACTATAATAGATTTTAGTTAACTATCTTATTATTCTACTAGCTTTATAAGTTCTACTAGTTAAGTCCTACTATCTTAATTTTAGTTACTATAAAAATCGCTTTTAATTTACTTACTATTATCTTTAATTTCTTATAAAAGTCTTATTATTATTTTATAATAATAATCTTAGCTATCTCTATATCTATAGAGTCTTATCTTACTTAAATAGTAAGGTTATTAGATGAAAGAAAAAGAGCTTCTATATCTATAATTATAAAATTAAGAGCTATAATATCTTAATTCTTAAAGGCCTTTAAGAATAATTAAGCTATTAGAATTTATTATATATACTAAGTATTTATATCTTCTATAAAATAAATCTTACTAAGTTAATTATTAAGTTTAATAAATATCTTCTACTTTTTAAATAAAAAATCTCTTTTAATCTATAACTTACTTTCTATCTTTATTATATTATTATTTATACTATCTTAAGTACCTTTCTACTAAAGACTTCTATTATTAAGCTTTTAACTACTTACTTTTATTTACTCTAGTATCCTTAGAAATCTTATAAGCTCTATCTAATAATACTATTATTAAAATATACTAGATTAATACTTTTCTAAAGAGTAGAAATTCTTTTATAAATTTTATTTCTTAAGATATCTATAATCTAGCTAGTTATATTACTACTAATCTTTCTAGATCTTTATATTATTCTTTATAAATATCTAGTAAAACTAAAGCTATCTCTTATTTTAAAGAATCCTTACTTTTAATTAATCTACTTCTAACTAATAAGGGCTAAGTAGTCTCTTCTATAAAGTAGATTATTAATAAAGCTATTTATTATATAAATCTTAAGTATTTTAAAAGCTATATTAGTTATATTATCTTATCTTTATCTTCTACTTTATTTAGCTCTTAGTAAAATTTAATTATAATAAAAAAAATCTTAAAATAATTTAGTCCTCCTATATTAAATTTAAATACTATAACTAGTAATATTAGTTTAAGTAAATTATCTAATATTAATAATACTAGTAATTTTAGTATATAGTAGCTAGATTCTAATAATTATTATAATATAAAGCTCTCTAAGTAATATTTAGTATTTAGCTTATAGCTACTCTAAGGGGTAATTTAAAAAATTCTAAAATTCTTTAAATTTAAATTCTTAAGTTAAAGCTCCCTTTAATTATCTTTAAGCTCTTTAAATTAATAATATTAAATTCTTTAATCCTAATATAGATAGTAATAGTCTTATTATTAATAAAAAATATATTATCTTCTAAGATATCTTTATATTTATTAACTAACTTAAAGAAATAAAATATTAATTCTTTAAGTAGGAAGTATTATATCTTATTACTAATTATTTAAAAGATATAATTATTATCTAGTATATAGTTAAGCTATCTAATTTTAAATATAATATTTTAGATAGTACTATATTAGATATATAAATAAAAATACTATAATATTATTTTAAAGAAGATATTAGTAATATACTTAAGATTATAATCTTAAAATAATTTATAATAAAAGATATCTTATATAATACTATTAGCCTATAGAAATATATATAAAATATTTTTTATTATATCTATTTTACTAATATAGATAATACTTAACTTATTATTATTTAGAATAATTTATACTCTATCTTCTATAGCTAAATAGTATAATTTATATTATTAACTTTAATATATTTCTTTCTTTAAGAACTAGATATTAAGAGAACTATCTAGTATAAAATAACTATTAAAAAGAATAGATATAATTATTATATTATTAATAAAGCTATTATTAAAGATAGCTAGGCTAGTTAATATACTTTATTTTAAAAAATTTCTAAGTCTTAATCTTCTTCCTTCTAATATAATAATTAATAAGACTTAAATAATTATAGCTATAAGAATAACTACTCTTTAAATTTTATTAATAAGCTACTATAGTATTAGCTTCTAAGCTAGTAGTTTTTTTTAAAAGAAAATCTATCTATTTTCTATTAACCTCTTTAAATTACTAGTAAAAATATATTAGATTTTAAGAACTAGTTATCTAGTTTAAAAAGTTCTACTAATTAAAATATAGATTATAATACTAATTAAAATAACTATTATAACTACTACTCTAGTAAAGTCTATATTATTAAAAAAAAGAAAAAAAATAAAGATAATATTAATCTTAAAGAGTTTATTAAGAGTAATTACTATATTAATAAAGATCTTAACTATAAAGAACCTTACTATAAAGAGATTAAAGATTATTTTAGTATTATTATTAATTCCTCTTCTACTATATACTATAAAAATTATATATAGTCTTTTAAGTTAAAAAATTAGTTATATCTATATCTTAGTACTCTAATAGAGACTATAAGGTTTTTAAGTTTTCTTATTAAAGCTTATAAAAGTCTTCTACTAGTCTAGAATTTAGAATAAATAATTTTAAAACTAGTAATATCTTTCCTACTAAGTCTACTAGATTTTTAATCTTTACTAGACTTTTAATATCTACTAAGCTATTAATATTTACTAAAGGCTTTTATATAGCTAAGTTAATTTCTAATTCTACTAAAGAAGTTAGTATAAGCTATATCTTTTATTAGTACTATTATATTATAATTAATATTTAGTTTACTCTAGATTAATTTAAGTTAAAGAAGAATTATATAAACTTTAACTATTTTATTATCTTTATTAATAAAGCTTTTCTTAAGTCTTTATTACTTAATTATAAAATATATTAAATAGCTAGTTTAATTACTATTTAAAGACTTAGATCTAATTTTTATAAAATTATAAAGTATATTATTATATTATTATACTTCTAAGAGATAAATCTTAAGAATATTAAAATATTAATAATAACTTTCTCTTATAAGATTTATATTATAGATTAATTAAAAGCTAATATTTTAATTAAAATAAATATTATAATACTAAAAGATATTAATATTATTATTACTAAGTTAATTACTTTTATAAATAACTATAAAATTAATATTCTAATTAAAGTTAAAAGTATTAGTAAGACTATACGCCTTCCTATATATATAGGATAAACTACTATTATTTTACCTTATTTTAAAGCTTAGATATTAATTTACTATATTATACTATTAAACTAGGATTTCTTATTTAAGTCCTTTAAAAGTATATTATTACTATATACTTATCTAGTAGATTCTTTTCTATCTATAATACTAATAAAAAATAATACTAATACTATTATTATAATTTCTTAGAATTAATACTTAAATATAGTTTATAATACTAACTTTAATAATTATCTTATCTTATAGGATGATTATATAGATATAATTAGTTTAACTATTTATCTCCTTATCTTAAAGTACTATAATAGCTGGTTTAGGTATATTCTTAAGATCTTAAAGTCTACTACTATTATAATATTAGCTACTACCTCTACTTTTACTATAACTAAAACTTTAGTCTTATTAAAATTTAAAGATATTTTAATTTCTACTACTCTAATAGATATTATTATACTAAATAGCGTTACTATCTATAGAAATATAAATTCTTTATAATTAATTATTAATAAGTTTTCTTCTCTTTAAGAGGAAGGTAAGTTTACTAAAATCTTATAAGAGAATTAGATATAGATACTTCTTAAAATAAATTAAAAAATAAAAATTTCTAAAATCTCTTATATCTACCCTCTAAGTAATAATACTAAAAATATTATTAATAAAATCTTTAATAAGTTATATAGTTAAAATTATTTTAACTATTTTATTATTTAAAAAATACTTTTAAATAAAAGTAGAAAAGATTATTCTCTTATTAATATTAAAGATCTTAATATTATTATCTTATTTAATATATACTTATTACTATTATAGTTAAATCTTATTACTACTATTAAAAATTATAGATATATTAGTATTATTAACTATACTAGCTTTTTCTATTAATAGAGAGTATATTTAAAAGATTATTATAAGCTTACTATTATTAATTATAAAGACTAGGAAATATTTAATATTATTATTATAAGATTTAAAAATTTACTAGCTTATATATAGTATTAAATAGATAAAATTCTTTAGCTATTTTTAAGCTTTATAAGAGTTTATATTAATAATATTATTATCTTTTTCTACTCCCTTAAAAAGTATAGTTTATACTTAATTAATATCTTTAAATTCTTTTAGTTTAATAGTATTTTAGTTAATTCTATTAAAGTCTTTTTAGATTATTCTTCTATTTATTTACTAAGTTAAAAGATTAATAGTTTTAACTTATTAATAGTTAATAATAAACTTAAAGCTATCTTATAACTTTAGTTTTTCAAAACTTTATCCTAGCTAGAAATCTACTTTAGTATAATAAAATAGCTTTAAAATTATATTTTAAACTATATTATAGTAACTAAATCTCTATAAGACTATAAGACTATACTACTTACTATTATTTCTTATACTAGAAATAAGTAAAAAAATTATATTAATAAAATATATCTAGATAAGTCTAATTTTATAGAATAAGTCTTATTTTTAATATTATAGAAGGCTTTATTAAAGTCTTTCTTTCTTATTTATTTTAATTATAAAAGTACTCTCTATATTAATCTAAATACTAGTAAAACTTTTAGTTTTAAAATAATAATTTACTATATTAATAAATAGGTCGCCTTTAGTAAATATTTAAAATATATATAAATTAAATTAATTCTATTTCTTAGTTACTTTTTTAAGAATATTAAAATTTAGTACTAGCTTATTAAGTTAGAGCTAGTAGATATTATCTAGATTCTTTCTAAAATCTATTATATAATAAAGTTAACTCTTAGTATAGTTATCTTTATAAACTATAATACTATCTTAAATATTATTAAATAAACTACTCTTATAATAATTTTAATTATAAATTTAAATCTTCGCCTTATTAAAGTCTCTAAATATATTTAGTATTTCTATTACTTAAACTTCTACTATAAGTTAGAGAAATAGTATATTATTTTTAATACTTTATCTTAATTAAGTAGTTCTTTATAAGTTATAGAAAACTTTAATAGATAAGAAGAAAATCTAGATATACTCTATAAATTTATTTATACTACTACTATTCTAATAGAGCTCTATACTAATTTAAAGAAGTAATTACTAGATAGTTATATAAAAGACCTCTTTTAATAAAAAGTTATTACTATACTAGATACTAATTAAAATAATCTTAATAATACTATTATCCTTTTATTCTTTTATAATAAAAAAGATCTTATCTAGTAAACTAATAACTCTACTAATAATTATATTTTTAATAGAATTAGATTATATATTTCTTATAATAAAGTATACCTTAAAATCTTTTTTAATATAATATATTTAGAATCTTATATTAGCTTTATAAAAATATTTAAAGTTATCTTTAAATAATAGTATATTTAATTATTATCTTAATAATTAAAAGATTATCTATACTATTATTCTAAATACTAACTCTATTAAACCTACTACTATATAGAATATAATTTTTTATAATTAATTATATCTTCTCCTATATCTTTCTATACTTTAATAATTAATTTTATACTAGTTTTATTAAAGTCTACTAAAGACTATAATTATATTATATTAATAATATATAAGTTCTTTAAGTAGATATTACTTATTTTTAGTAAAAATATTTTTATTATAATAGACTAGGCTAGCTACCTACTAAAATATCTTTATAAGATTAATTAGAGTCTTTCTAAGATAATTATCTTAGACTATAACTAAAAATTTCTTAGTAAACTTTAGACTACTATTTTTAATATATTAAAAGTTAAATTATTATACTCTATAGCTTATTACCCTTAAACTAATAGTTCTTCTAAATAGACTAATTAAATTATTAAAATTATAATATAATTTTAAATATCTATACTAAAGTATCTTTACTAGTAACTATTAATAATTCTTACTATTTAATTAATTTATAATTATACTATCTCTATCCCTTTAGAATATACTCTAAATAAAGTAATTTATAATTCTATCTCTAATATAGCTCTAGATCTAATAAAGTATAAAAAAAAATCTCTTTTTTCTACTACTACTATATAACTTAAGGCTTTTAATACTATTACGTTTATTTAAATATCTACTAAATACTATTATAATTACTAGTATTAACTATAGTTCTTCTATAAAGAAGACTTTACTCTACTATAATTTTATAAGGGATATAATATCTCTTTAAATTTACTAACTAAAAGAAAATATAACTAGTAGTATATTAAGCCTTTTAAGATACTTAATAGAGTTAGTAAATTAATATACTATCTTAATATATTTAATTATTAAAAGCTATATTTTATCTTTATTATAATATAGCTAAAGCTATATTTAAATCTTTTTAAAAATCTTTATAATTACTCTTATCTAGACTATTCTTCTATTATTATTATTAACTATAATAGTAAAAAGTAAAATATTAAATATCTACTTAATAAGCGTATTATATATTAGGGTAGAGAAGAAAGAAATATATTTATAAAATTCCTTATTTACTAGAAGAGCTACGGCTTAGAATAAAATACTTAGATAAATATTAAAAATATAAATATCTCTATATTAATTAAAGACTATAAATACTATACTAGTAGGCTTATTATATTTTTAGAGATCTCCTTTATACCTACTTCTTACTACTAGTTAGAAAGGCTAAGGAGAATTTCTTTATTTAATACTCTATCTACTAGTACTCTATCTACTAGTACTTTATCTACTAGTTCTACTAATACTCTATCTTATTATTAGCCTAGTAGGCCTAGAAGATTATAATAGCTATTAATAAATAATATACTTTTAATATTTATATACTTATCTAGTATTACTACTTAATAAAGACGTTAGTATTTCTTTTTATAGAGAATAAGTTATTAGAAAATATTTATAAAAGGCTTTAGTAGATCTATAAGATCTTCCTTTAAAAAAAAGATACTACTACTTAGTAGTAGCGCTACTATATATACTTCTTTCTAATAGTAAAATAAATAGATTAATTAATATTTTATTTTTTAAAATATATACTATAGTATCTATTTAATATATAGGATTATAAGATAATTAATAAAATATTTAATAAAATATACTAGTAAGGTAAGCTTAATTAAATAAAGAAGTAAACTTCTTTTTTATACTCTATCTTTATTATCTAGAAAACTCTAGTAGATAATAATAGAAAGAGTTATATAATAAATAATATTTAAAATCTTAATAGTTTAATTTTCTTTAATATATATCTTATATCTCTAAAAATAGAAATTATTAGTAGTCTTATAAAATATTTCTATATCTTTATTCTTAATATATTATTATTCTTTTACTAGTAGAGAGTTTATTTAAAGAATTAGTATATACTTATTATTATAATTTATTATAGCTAGAAAATATTTAATATCTTAATTATAAAATATATAAATAGTATTATTTATATATAGAGATAAATTAAGAAAATTCTTTATCTAGTAAAGTATATATAAGTATATATTAATAATATTATTATAGGAGTTATATTTTTCTAATAATACTTAAAAGACCTTTATAAACTTTTTTAACTTTTTATAAATTATAATATTTCTATCTTATTTATAAAGACTTATCTAGGGTATTTTAATATTAACTTTTTAAGATAATATATTAACTTTTTAAGATAATATATTAACTCTTTAAATCTAACTTTCTCTAAAGAAAAGCTTTAAGTAATAAGTTAACTTTAATATTCTAAAATATTAAATATCCTAGAATACTACTATTTATTATAAGTAAGATATTTATAGATAAAGTATAATAACTAGTATATTTAATAGAAGTAGAATACTATATATTAGTACTATTCTATAATAATAGTAAAATATAATATAAAGAAGAAAGCTGTTAAGTAGTATAAAGTAAAGATATTCTTATTAATATTAGATATACTCTAGCTCTAGTACTTAGTATTATTATAATTATAATATTTAAATAAGATTTATAAGTTTTTATCTAAGATATAGATTTAATATATAAGATAAATATAAAAAAGAAAAAAAAGAAGATATTAAATACTCTTAGTAAGTACTAGATAGTTAAAGTAAATACTAGATAATTAGAGTAAAAAGAACTTAAAAAATTTAAAAAGAAAGTTTTTTAAATATTATAATAATACCCTTCTTCTATTATCTATACTTTTAAATAAATATTTAACTTTACTATTTTTACTCTTCTAACTTAAATAAACTATTATTATTATTAATAGAGTTAGTTTTAAAGTTACTTAATTATTAGAAATTTTTAAGATTTTCTTTAAAAATAACTTAAGTTTAATAACTTAAGTAATTAGGATATCTAGTAAAATAAATATTTAAAGTAATAATAATTTCTAAGATATTTTTAAAAGATTTTTATATTATTTTATTAAAACCCTTTTATAAGATATAAAATTCTAGATTTAAGTATTTAACTTAAGAATTAAGGATAGCTATTATAGACTAAGTTTTATATCTTTAAATATTAATAATAAAGTATAGTATAGAGGATAGTTATTTAAAAAAAGAGTTATTAATAATAGATTATAAAAGATTAGTATAAAAGATATTATAATAAGACTAGCTACTAAGAAGCTCTAAGTAATAAGTATAAAAACTAATAATCTTTATAATAAGGAAAGGGCCTTTAAATTTATTTAAAAACTTCTTTACTAGTTATTATATTTAAAGATTTTAAATATTAAACTAAACTAGATCTTTAATAGTATACTTAGATATAGACTATATTATAGAATATTAGTATAGATAAAGTATAGTAGAAGTACTTTCTACTTATATATAACTTAGTATTAGAATATATATATAATCTTATATATAAAACTTAGAGAATTTATTATTATTTATCTATATAATTCTATATACTATAATAATAGTAGTAATAGCTTTATTAGTTAAATTAAAGTAATTTAAATACTATTAATAGCTTATTTATATTAACTATTATTCTTATAATACTAATCTAGCTATTCTCTATACTTAGGTTTATTTAAAAGTATTATTACCTAGTTTTAAAGACCTTTATTTTAGGTATTAGCTTTAGTAGTTATTAGTTTATTACTTTTATACTAGTCTATACTATAATCTAGCTTACTATTATATATATCTATCTATTACTCTAAATTTATTATAAGTAGTATTATAATTTTAACTACTTTATTAATTACTTTAACTTCTTACTACCTAGCGGCTTAAGTCTTAGTTTTAGTAGTAAAGATATTAGAAATATTATATCTATAAGCTAATAATTAGATAATAAGAAAGTAATAAGATTCTTTTAAAGGTTTTATTTTCTATTTTACTTTAATCTACTAATATAGTAGGAATAAAGTAGCTTTATAGATAACTAATCTTAATTATTTTAAATTAAGAAGATACCTCTTACTTTTAGATAATAAAATTCTTATCTTACTAAGACCTTCTTCTTCTTATATTCTACTTAAGTTTCTAATAATTTATTAGCTTAGCTATAGTAATCTAATAATTAATATCTAATTATTACTATAATAGCTTTATAGTTATAAAATAATATTTAAACTAACGCTCTTAGTTTTATCTTTACTATAAAATTTATCTCTAAATACTATTTAAAATACGCCGCGCAACGGGTCGGGTCGGGTTTTTTTAGCGTGTTTTTTAGAAATCTTCTTTTCTTACTAACTTTTTTAATTATTAAAATAATTTAGATATTAGGGCATGGATTTAAAGCCCTATATTAGAGCTATAATACTATATAGTTTTCACGCTAAACTAATATAAGTTAGTAGAGTTATTAGCGTCGGGTTGAACGGGTCGGGTCGGGTTATTAGAAAATTCTTAACCCGACCCGATTTTGAGTCACTATTTTTATATACTAATAACTCTACTAACCTACATTAGTTTAGCGTAAAAAATATAGTGTTTTATAGCCCTTAAGTAGGGCTTTAAATTCATGCCCTAATATCTAAATTATTTTAATAAATAAAAGAGTTATTAAGAAAAGAATATAAAAAAGTTAAAATCTTAAGAAAAACCCGTTGCGCGGCGTAATTATTAATTATACTTAAAATATACTTATAATTATATAATATTCTTAGAATATTTAGTTTATCTAAAGATAAGTCCTTCTTTAATAATTAATTAGCTATTATTATAGTATATAGTACTTTTTAATAAGATAGTATTATTATCTAAGAAGTAGTAAGAGTAGTAAAAGTAGCTTATAGTAAATATTCTCTATAAAGTAGATACTCTAAAGGGTTATTATTAATTATACTTAAAATATACTTATAATTATATAATATTCTTAGAATATTTAGCTTATTTAAAAATAAATCCTTCTTTAATAGTATAGATATTTAATAACTCTATAAGGTAGGTACTTTAAAGGGTTATTATTAATTATACTTAAAATATATTTATAATTATATAATACTTTTAGGATATCTAGCTTATCTAAAGATAAGTTCTTATTAAAAAGTATAATATATAAAATTATCTTTACTATCTTTCTAAGTTTATTAAATCTAGTATAATTTATAGTCTTTATAAATATCTAGTTATAAAAAGAGTTATTATTAATAATACTTAAAATATATTTATAAATTATATAATAATAGAATCTAGAATAAGGCTCTCTATAATTTTAAGAATAAATTAAATTAAATATAATAAGCCTTAGTTATTTATATTTTTAGGATATTTAACTTACTTAAAGATAAATCCTTATTAAGAGATATAGTATATAAGATTATTTTTACTATCTTTCTAAATTTATTAAATCTAATATAATTTATAGCCTTTATAAATATTTAGTTATAAAAAGGGTTATTATTAATAATACTTAAACTATATTAATAATTATATATTACTCTTAAGATATCTAGCTTACTTAAAGATAAGCTCTTATTAAAATTAAAGTATTACTATATTAAATATCTTATCTATTTAAAGATACTAGACTATTATAACTAGGTATAATATTATAACTTAATTTTATTATTAAGATATTAATAGAGGCTATATCTTATTATAATTTATAATTAAGAAATAATACTTAAAGATAATACTTAAAGATATATAAAAACTATAACTAGTACTAAACTATATCTATAACTATTAATAAAATTATATTATAGTATTTTAGATTAAAGCTAGATCTAAAAAGTTAATTAAATATAATTATATTTAAATTTATTAACTCTTATATAAATACCTCTTTAATATAAACTAAGAGATAATAAAGGTTAAAGATATAATATCTATAATTAAATATTAATTTTATAATTATAAAGGATAATAACTAGTAGTTCTAAATAGTATAAATATTATTAATAATAATTAAAATAAATTTTATATCAACTTAGAATATTTCTTACTTAATATACTTAGAGTATATATTATTATTACCTTATAGGATTTAATAGCTAAGGAGATAATAACACTAGATATAATAGAAGTAGTAAATATAAAGTTATTAAAAATAAAGGAACTATTCTAATAATATATAAAGATAAAGGAGAAAAGCTAAGATATTATAATAAAAATAATTTAAATTATTAAAGAACTAGGATATTTAGTCTTAATAATTACTTTAGTAGATTTATATATATTAGTAATATCTTATCTATTATTTAATATCTAGAGCTATCTTTTAGAGTATTAATAATAATAGAAAAAGTTACTCTATTAATAAGCTAAATAGTATATATATTACTATAGGGAAAGTATTTTAAGTATATAAGAAGTATTATTTAAAGTTATTAAAGAGTATAACTTAATAATAGCTTAATTACTTATCCTATTAATATTTATAAACTTTAAGGATATCTTTCTAAGTTTTTTTAATAGAGATAGTATTAGAGACCTTATAAATACTCCTATTTATATTATAGAATTATTAGAGATTATAATATTACCTAATAAAATATAGTAGATATTTCTCTTCTATAGATAGAAATAAATAGTATATAACTTAAAATTAGTATTTAGAATATTTTAAAATTATTTACTAATTTAATAGAAATTAGATTAGGAGAGTTATATTATATATAAACTTATATATATATAGAGCTAGGATTAATTAAAGGTAGATAGATAATAATAATTAAATAATTTTATCTTTAAATTTATAATAGATATTATTATCTTATTACCTAGAATTAAATAGACCCTAGCTATTAACTTTAATTAATACTATATATAATAGCTAGTTTTAATATATTTTCTCTTCTATATAAATTACTAGACGAATTTATAATAGATTAACTTATAATAATTAATAGAATAAAAGGCTTCCTATTTAGAATAAAGTAATAGTCTAAGATATATAAAATAGGAGTATTTTATTTTAGAAATATAAAAAAGATATTAGATAAGAAGTATCTATCTATACTAACTAGTATAAATAATCTAGCGGGGGTATTAAGTAGTTAAGATAATTATAAAGAAGCTAAGTAAATCTATTAATAAGTATTAATATTAAAGGAAAAAATACTAGGTAAGAAGTATCTATTTATATTAACTAATATAAATAATCTAGTATTAGTATTAAGTAGCTAAGATAATTATAAAGAGACTAAGTAGATCTATTAATAAAAATTAGTATTAATAGAAAAAATACTAAGTAAAGAGTATCCTAATATACTAAAGAGTATAAATAATCTAGTAAAGATATTAAGTAGTTAAGATAATTATAAAAAGACTAAGTAAATTTATTAATAAGAGTTAGTATTAATAAAAAAAGTACTAGATAAAGAGTATCTATTTATACTAACTAATATAAATAATCTAGCGGGGGTGTTAAGTAGTTAAGATAATTATAAAAAGACTAAATAAATCTATTAATAAGTATTAGTATTAAGGGAAAAAATATTAAATAAGGAGTATCTATTAATATTAACTAATATAAATAATCTAATAAAGATATTAAGTAGTTAAGATAATTATAAAGAGACTAAGTAGATCTATTAATAAAAATTAGTATTAATAGAAAAGGTATTAGATAAGGAGTATTTATTAATACTAACTAGTATAAATAATCTAGTAGAGATATTAAGTAGTTAAAATAATTATAAAGAAGCTAAGTAGATTTATTAATAAATATTAATATTAAAAGAAAAAGTACTAGATAAGAAGTATCCTAATATACTAACTAGTATAAATAATTTAGTATTAGTATTAAATAGGTAAAATAATTATAAAGAGACTAAAAAGATCTATTAATAAGTATTAATATTAATAGAAAAGATACTAGGTAAGGAATATCTATTAATATTAACTAATATAAATAATCTAGTATTAGTATTAGGTAGTTAAAGTAATTATAAAGAGGCTAAGCTAATCTATTAATAAGTATTAGCATTAATAGAAAAGGTGCTAGGCAAGGAGTATTCATTAATACTAACCAGTATAAACAATCTGGCATTGGTGTTGCGCAGCCAAGGCAAATACAAAGAGGCCAGCCCTAGAAGTTCCACTTCTACCAAAGAATAAGGACGATGATGGAGATGTTGGGGATATAGTCGCTCCAAGAACGGGCCTGAAGCGCAATTCAAAGCCGAAAACCGCTTCAGGCACTCTGAAGAGCACCAAAAATCCCAGAGATTCCACCGAGTCCGAGCTTTGAGACCGTAGACGTACGATTTTAGATGGACGGAAGCGAGGATGAAGGCGCGAGGGTATTTTAAGTTTGCACATTTCTTATAGGCAGTAATAGTAGATCAGACGATGCAGGATGCTTATGTAATACACTGCTTAGCCTAGAATTCCGAATGGACCACGTGAGGGCTTGGCATTTCGCTGGCGCCGCTTTGATTCAGACATACGTATATATAGCTGATCATATCGGACATTTGCTTCCTTTGGCATCTTCACCTACTTGTAAGTTTATAATTTCCTTCTTTCTGCACCAATCGTTCGTTGAAAGAGACTCTGTGTTTCGTGGCGATGTATATCTGAGCCGCGGCCGCATAGCCGCTTCAGCAGTGGCTGCAACGCCCGGATACCTGCTAGCTACGGGATGCCCCTCAGTCGTCTCCAACCGTCTGTATGCTGTAGTAATAGTCTTATGTTCTAGCGAGTACTTAACTGTCTGCCACCCCAATGGAAGTCAGGTCCTACGGAGATTTATTCACTGGGCGCGTGTGTCGTTGTCAGCTTGTCCTTAATGTTTCTGCGTTTCTGTTGTATTCATATATCTTTGATTCAAGGATGATGTTCTGAAGGAATAAGAATATCTTCCAGCTCTATCGACTAATTGAAGATTGTGATAGGCTAACGAAAGTCAACTTTTGTAAACTTCAAAAGGTAGCTGATCGCCAATCCTTCCAAGTCCAACGCGTTCAACATAAGCTTCTGATAAGACCAACTGCCCCTAATGCGGCTGCTCAACACTACTACCATTAAGCTTTGCGAGTTCAATGACAATGAACGACCTAAAACATACGCGGTCCTCTCACACAGGTGGGAGAAGAAAGAGGAGGTTTCTCTCCAAGATCTGCCAAAACGGAGTTGCAGAAAACGGAAAGGCTATTAAAAGATAAGCGAGTGTTGCAGGATAGCAAGGGAAGAACGCATTGAATATGTCTGGGTTGATACTTGTTGCATAGACAAAAAAAGCAGTGCCGATCTTTCTGAAGCCATTAACTCAATGTATGATTGGTATAAACATGTGGCTGTTTGCTACGCTTATTTGGATGATGTGTCTCAGGAAAAACCTGAACAACTCGGAGAGAGTGTTTGGTTCAAAAGAGGCTGGACTCTCCAGGAGCTACTGGCACCATCATTGGTCGTGTTCTATGACCATGACTGGAACTGGCTTGGTCCTCTCTCTAAACATTATGATGCGGTCTCGAATGCTATAGGAATCAAGAGAGAGCATCTGACAAATTCACATCACGCTAGTGTAGTACAGAAAATGTCCTGGGCATCAAGAAGAGAGACAACGAAAAAGGAAGACATAGCATATTGTCTACTTGGTCTATTTCAAGTTAATATGTCAGTCCAATATGGTGAGGGAGGACTAAAGGCTTTTATAAGACTGCAGCAAGAAATAAGCAAACAATCAGACGATGAATCGCTCTTTACCTGGAACGACGATACCATGATATTCACTGGAATGTTTGCTCAATCTCCCAAAGCTTTTGCCGGCAGTGGCGATGTGGAGAGATTTTTATTCATGTCGCCTGCTAGGAAGCCCTGGTTTATGACCAACAAGGGTTTGGCAATAGATCTACCTATCAGAGTAAATGGACCTGGGAAGTTTAGAGGCGACACAGCGGTCTCACAACTTAAGCTGGCTCCTCTAAGCTGCACACGCACAGAAAATACAATGGATGAACGCTATCCTTTTTGCATCAGACTGTTGAAGCTGGATGCTGGTGAAGTAGATTTCGTGAGACCAGGACTGGGCGAGGTACCTTTCGCCAAGGATCAGATCTCAATGTTCTGAAGTCCGGACAGACCTTGCACACCTTTCAAACCCTACTCGAGAAATTCAGGACTGGAATCAAGGACTGTTTATATTCGCCAGACGAGCACATCTAAAGAAGACCCATGCACTGATGGTGCATTTTGTTGTTTAAATCGTCCTAACTCGTACGGAAACCACGAGTTTTATACGTTCAGAATATGTTCAGAAATACGATCTCAAGGATTCCGACTTCTAGATTGGTGGACTGAAGACAAAAGGTTAACTTTCCACGGCTCTGAGGAATGGGTTATTACTCTCTCAGGAAGTCATTTTGCAGGTTATATGTTCGGCCGGTACACGTCTAGAAAGCTCAGTAATAGATTTTTACTGATCCTCCGTGCCGATGAAAATCGTCCAAGCCTGGATGTAGCAACGGAAAGTCAAGATACAAGAACCCGTCGAAAGCAAGATAAATTGTCAATCTATGGAAAGCCGGAGACATGGCCACACAATAGAAAGCTCCAATACCGGGGCAAACTAACAACTAATTCGAGAATATGGGTAACTCTCAGAAAGGTACAAAAGGTGGGCAATAAGCCCTGGCCAGGCGAAAAGCACTATAATGTTCGCATTCAAGTATCCGCAGCAGGTCAATAGTGGAAGGCTGCGGTTGTGGGCTCGGTTTCAAGGAAGGCGTATATGTCGTGCTAGATATCATTTCCAGGTCGCAGAACATTTAGCGCGTAATATAGAACCGGTGTGAAGGTGTCTTTACGAGGAAATGGCACTTCAGAAATAGCTTCAAGGACTGAGCTCTTGCCGCTGGACTGGTCTCCATAAACGATCAGCTGTGGGAGAGCAGTGTACTCACCGAGCTCTTCTGCTCGCAGGGCGTCAATGACGTCTAGGAGCTTAATCTGCTCTTGCGTCTGCAAAAGTTCCAGCTTTACGGGATCAGTAACAGCAATCATCTTAAATTTTGTCTTGTGTTAACGAAATGGCGTGAATAGTGTGGTAACCCTGCTTAAACGCTCATAAGGATGAGGATACTGAATCTTCCATAATCATTAAGGAAGAAATATGGCATATTTAAGCAGCGATTCGGAAGTAGGATCAGCAACACTTTTTAATTTAATTGCCTGAGAGTCTCGATCTACAATTTGCCAGCAACGACATGCAGTCGTTGAAAGGTTGTCTATCAAAACTATTGGTGGTATATCGTGAAACAAAGGTAATTAGGAAATATGAAGGTTTATTGTGTAGAAGGAACGAGAATGGACTTGTCAAGGGAGGCTGCCACCTAGTGAGTCTTGATCTGAAATTCAGAGCAGATGTATGACGTCTTACCAACGGATCCCGACAAACTCATTTTCGCGCCTAATATTATATAGAGTGACTGATTCAACTTCACCGGCACCAGCGCCTAATGTCGGATCTCACTGATTGGGAAGCTCAAGAAATGGCTAATCTGGAGAGTTGTGGAATAAAAGTTTAGATAGGTTGATGAACACTTTTGTAAATACTAGGATCACTTTTGAAGACCTATGATCCAAGGTCCCTTCGCAGTTCAATCCAACTAATCAGAGCTATAATAACAATCTGACTCTTCCTCCTCGGTGGTCATATCGCCTGCGTCTTCTACTGCTAGCTTAGCAGCGTCCTTCTTTTCCCACTTGTCCAACCCTGCTGTCTGCTTTGTTGAGATTACGAATCGCTCTTCATACGCAGCCCGAACTACGCTCCTCGTCCTCCATTTGAAAGTCGCCGCATGAGACACAAGGTATAGCACTGCGTTAAAGACTTTAGCACTATCCCGCATCTCATCCTTGAAATCCCTTAAAAGTATTAAATATAATAGCTTAAAAGCTGTGTCGCGCGCCTTTGACTTGTCACCCTTGATTTCTCGTCTCTCCTCGCGATCATAGTCGCTTTGCCCAGATTTCAGATCGCGGAAAATCTCGTTGATGGATTGCCCGCCAAGAACGTCAACGCGGAGAAAATCATACGTGTCGCAAAGAATGCGGTGCTGGGAAAGGTCGGCAGGGAGGGAGCGGAAACATTGGCGGTAGCCAGATTCGATCCCCTTGAGGGCTATATCGAAGAGAGGAATAGGATCGTGAACAAGCTCTGTTGATTGTGGTTGAGCGTTGGCTTGAAAGTCGACGAAGGATGACAGGTATGGTATTTTGGATACATCAATATCATAGCGCACATCCCCAATTCTGATAGTAGTATTTGGAGATGACGTTGTAGTCATTGGTTTCGAAAGCTGTCATGTGGAAGCACATCAGTTTTGTTGAACTTCGTTGACTTTTTGGAAGCTTACTAACCTTAGACATGTTGAGTTACTTCATCGGAGTCAGATCCTTATATAACGGTACAAGTGGCAGGGAAGCACAAATATCTTGGACCATACCTTCACCGCAAGCAAACTGGAACCAATTTCTTGCTTGCGAAGAGGGAGCTGAGGACGGCACGAGCGATTACACTGCTTTTGTAGAAATAATTGCTTTGCTTCTTTGGAGCTTTTGGAATGTGGAATCTACCCATGAAATATTTGTCGAGGCGAGCAAGTGAGGTAGGGGATGCAAGGAAGCGCTGGGGCATATCCAAGTATCAGCCAACCCCGCCTCCACTATAATTGCAGCTCCTCGGAGGAAGCCACATCGGGTTCTATTGCATGTTGTGGGACAAGGCCGCTTGTTGATGAACTGTTGACGAGTCGTTGGAGGTGCCACGTTCGAACGGTGCGGGGGTTTTTCTGGCTGGCATGCATCTACTGACGGTCTGTGCACAGTTCGCCGGGGGAAATCTCGTGCGTAATCCAGGTCGTAGATTTGTATTCAATAGCCTGAAGGAAGGTGGAGACGCTCAAGGAAGATGGTTGGCCGAGGCTTTCTTCCGAGGCGTAGCGTCGCCAATAAAAGTTATCGAGACCCCATCGGTAGCCAATCGTTTTACATGTACATCTTCGGCGACCTGCAGCTACGACCCTTCTCCTATATCTTTACCGCTTTTCTTCTCCTGGTAAGCCGCCAACGAAAGTACTGCAATATTTCTTGGGACAAATCGACTAGGCGCGGTCTCCCGCCACGAGCTCTAACAGGGAGACCCAATCAAATGCCAGATTATGTCAAATCTCGCAATTGCGGAGGTGGGAAACGGGGACATCGGGTTCTTGCGTATTCTCTTTTCTCTCAATGCAGCCGTCGGTGACTTCCACCGAGGCTTCGGAGAATAGCTAGCTTCAAAACCATGGAGGATCAATGCTATGTTTGGCTAGATTTCTCCAGCCATCTCTTCATAATGCATTGGGATGCAGGGGTCGACCTCGATAACTTGTTATGACGGATATGGTTCGTAATCACCATCGTTTCCTGGAAACAAAAAAAGGCACACACTAAAAATAATTGGAATCCGCCTGTCTGGATAGAGCGTACGTGATGGAGTTTGATGCAGAGATTGATTTCCACGACAAGAGAAGGTGGAGACACATTTCCCTCCCAATGATGCGTCTCGTTCATCGAACCCACAATTCCGAACACCCAAAGATTGTTCTAACTTCCTCAGTCCTGTGCCAGACTTGCTATCGACTTTCCACGTCCGAACCTCTGACTTACTTATACTGCGTCCACCCCAAAACATCTCCCGCACTACGACTCAAGATTTCCTTTAGATAGCACGCCAAGATTTCAGTGACCGGTCCTGCAATCATGAAAATCCCTGACTCGCATTTCGGCCTCGCGAATCCGGGTCTTCTTGAAAAGATTGACCAGCTTTTTGCATGCAACGTCGGAGAATATGTTGACCTTCCGCAGCTAGTTGTCGTTGGAGACCAGTCGAGTGGCAAAAGTTCCGTTCTGGAGGCGTTAACGAAACTACCATTCCCTCGGGAGAGCGGTCTTTGTACACGGTTTGCGACGCAGATTACATTCCGCCGGTCCCAGGAGACACATGTGACGGTATCCGTGATTCCGGCGCAAGATGCGAGTGAGGAACACAAAACCGCCGCTCGCGCTTGGACCATGAACGATCTTCGATCATTGGATGCTAACTCGTTTGCCGACATAATGAAGCAAGTATGTGGGTTCTCCACGACTTCGTTGCAGTGGTAACATAATCAGGTCAATGCTGTGATGGGCCTTGTGGCGGATGAGCCCGGGTCAAAGAGCGTGTTTTCCAGTGACGTCCTGCGTCTGGAGATCGCTGGCCCGAAAGAAGATCACTTGAGCGTGATCGACGTCCCTGGTATCTTCAAACGGACCACTCCTGGAGTGACGACAAAATCCGATATGGAAATGGTTGAGCGTATGGTTTACGGCTACATGAGGAACCCCCGTTCTGTGATGTTGACCGTGGTGCCGGCGAACGTTGACATCGCCACCCAAGAGATCCTTGAAAAGGCGGAAGAAGTTGACCCTGACGGTATCAGAACTTTAGGGGTCTTAACGAAGCCGGATTTGATGGATAAAGGCGCGGAAAAGAACGTGATCGATTTGGTCGAAGGGCGAAAGCACCAGCTTAAACTCGGTTGGCATGTCCTCCGCAACGCCAGTCAGCAAGAGCTGGATAAGCGCGTCGCTGACCGTGATGACACGGAAAGAAGTTTCTTCGCTGGGCAATCGCCGTGGAACAGCTTGGACAAAGAAAGAGTGGGTATTGCCTCCTTCAGGGACCGTTTGCAGGAGATTCTCGCCGATCATATCCGTCGCGAGTTCCCCAAGGTAAGGGTATCGACCAGTTTAAGGGACTTGGATAACGATATACTGTGTAGGTGAAGTCCGAGGTCGCTAAGAAACTCTCTTTGTGCCAGCGGCATTTGCAGGCACTTGGCGCGAAGCGTCAAACGTCAACCGAGCAGAGTCGATATTTGACGGAAATTGCCATGGAATTTCAGAAGCTTGTCGCAGAAGCGTTGTCATCCAACTATGGTCGCGCTGATGTGTTTGACGAAAATCCAACGCTCCGGCTCGCAACAGCTGTGATCAATCGCAGCGAGCTCATGTCAGAAGCCATAGCAACCAAGGGGCACACCTTTCACTTCGAGTCCAGCGAAATGGAAAATGGTCCCCATAAAGACTCCCACAATAGCGTTTGGGAATTTTCAGCCTTCGGTGGTCTTAAAGTCGACGACGATGAACCGGAACCACTACTTGAGGCCCGGCAGGTCCAGGATCATCCAGAGCTTGAAGGTTTGGTGTATGCGCCCGAAGAGTTGGCCGAACCGCAGAGCGGAAGCATTCAGGATTGGCTGAAAGAGGTCTATCGCGGCGCGCGGGGCTTTGAACTTGGAACTCTCAACTCCTCGCTCCTTGCGGTGACCATGAAGCGCCAGTCGATGAAGTGGAAAAGTCTGGCTCTGGGATACATCGCTGACATCGTGACGATGACTCATAACTTCGTTACTGATCTCCTCCGTGTGGTCTGTCCCGTTGAGCGAGTCCAACTCGGGGTGATGTCTCTACTCTCGGATCAACTGCTGGAGAGGTACAAGTCGGCCATAGCCCATGTTCATTTTCTTCTGGAGGTCGAGCTTAACGGAACTCCGGCCACGCTCAATCACTACTTCAATGAAAATCTGGAAAAAGGGTAAGCAAAATTTGAGAACGTTGTGAAGACTAATCAGCTCATGGGTTCGGTAGTCGTCAACGACGAATGCGTGCTGGGATGGAAAGTAAAGTACTTTCCGATTGTAAGCATGGAAAGGTAGTCAAGCTTGATGATATGATGCAAAATCATCCCATGAGCAACGCCGATCACGCCATTCAAGACCTCCATGATATCTTACACTCCTACTACAAAGTCGCCCTTAAACGATTTGCCGACTCCGTCCGCATGCAAGCAGCTGACCATTTCTTGATTACGGGATCCAAAACACCACTGACGTTGTTTTCCCCGGCTTTCATAGCCAGCATGACACCCGAACAGCTGGAAGAAGTGGCTGGGGAGGAATTGACAGTAAAGCGAAGGCGGGTGCAGCTTGAAAAAGAGCGGAAGGATTTGGAGGATGGCAAGAAGATTCTGAAATAGCTCGGAAAGCGTGTGCAAAATGGAAGTGATAGTGTCGTCACATACCTTATCAAAGTAGTCTTCTATAGTCCATCCAAGCAATCGAACCGGTGGTAGGTAACCACCGCATTTGTGTCACCTCCACTCAACCTAGTGACATTTCTCGACGCCATCACAAATTCACAGAAACCCTCGTGTCTTGGGATCTTGATCTGTGATCTGTGCCATCAAAGGGAATGATTTTTGTGATCAGCTGATGAGCAATTCCGGCTACCGGCGAAGCTCTACATCGTAGCTCCAGCGCGAGGCCGCATCCGTATGACCAGTCGTATTTTGGTGCCCCCACCGACTATTCATCAGATGTGGAGACGACTGATGAGTTTACAAGAGCGACGGAGTCACCATACAATCACACGTTCCACAGAAAATCTTTAGGCAATCCCCGATATTCGTTCACTTAAAGAGCAAGGGAATTGAGCGCATCGGCGGAAGTCTTAGCGTCTCTCAGCGCTGGCTCCGTAGTGACATCTAGGCTTGAAATCAGCTAGGTACACTCCATCAACTCCTTGCATCAACGGCGACTTACATCACCTTGTTATCGCGAAGTGAATGTGACAGCCCGACCGTTTCCCACCATGCTTAAACACAAAGGATTCACTACACCTTGCAAATATCGCGGCAAGGGAGCTGGAGGTGTCACCAATCATAGTCTTCTACCCAATCCATCGACTCAGTCTCAGACAATCACGTCGATAAAGACGGCCAGCAATCTCCTGGACTTTCTGATTTTATGCTATAAAGGCAAAGAGGTGGAATCGTGGACGGTATTCAGGATCACACCAGAAGAGATTCAGACGCTATGGTTGATGCTGGAGAGACACAAATCGCTTTATGACTACGTACTGGGCAAGCTCCGGTAAGTGGACAGGTCTCTCTCTCAGCAAAGATATGGCACTGATGAGTATCACTGTGAGCACCCAGCTTCGACTGGTCTCCACACACTTCCCAGTTCACCGTCAGGATGCCAACATCTACCCATGATATATTTACGGAGCTTGATATCTATCTCTATGAACACGAACCCATCGACGAACGTCATCCCAAGTACACACCTGACGCCTCCTTCGCACGTGCCGATTCTCAATATCCCTCCATCATTATCGAGACGTCTTACTCACAGCAATACAAAAACTTGGTAAGGCTAGCTGATGAATACATATGCGGTTCCGACGGGAATATCGGCGTGGTACTAGGGTTCGACATTAAATACGGTGTTGGGTTGAAAAAGGCGTCGATTTCCATCTGGCGGCCTAGGTTCGCGCCGGATCCACAAAATAAAGAAGGCATAATTCTAAAAACGGTTGGTATCCAGGAAGCTGATATACTGTCCTCCTTCTAACCCTTGATCGAGATCTTCGCGACATTAATACTGACCAATTTTGCTTTTGGTAGCCGTTTCGCGCCGACAACGGAACCATTATATAAGGTTGTGGACTGTCGCTCCAGCTTTATAACTTTACGCACAGGACTGGCTTCGCTAAGGTGCTTCTAAATACACAAAATATAACCGTCGTTCAGATCACATGCAAGCAACTTTTTTCTTTCCTACTCGATGCCGAGACCAGACATGAGATCAAGCGAGCACAACGAGGTATACGATCTCCCCTCCCACCCAACTACCAGAAAATACGTCGAGAAGCTACACCGCCTAAAGCGCTGAGTCCGGAAAAGGAGGCGAAATTTGCCAAATGCGAGGCAGAAGAAGTAGCAAAATCTGAGGCAAATAACCCAGTATGGAGGTGATTGTCTAACACAGGATAACGACGAGTACGGGAGCTACAAAGACTCAGTCGAGCCTCAACCTTATTACGACCCTTTATTTCAAATATTCAGTGTCTATAAACAGACGAGCAACCCACAGAACCATCATTGACGCGTCTACTTCGTCCTACCTTCAGGCATCTGCGGTAACATCTATCAGCACTTCGATGAGCCTGCATCATAAGGGCGGAGAAGATAAGGAGGCAAACCGATCAGGATGTTAGGAGCTACTAAGAGAGTCTAAGACGGCATGACCTTGCTCGTTCGACGATTAGCTGCGACCAACGGTCGAGAAGTTCAGAGAATAGGAATCAGAAGAATAGCAATTGCTATGTATACTTATGCACATTCCATCTCTGGATGTTCCTCTTGGCTAATTATCATGCACTCCAGACACCTTCCACAGTGGCATCCGCGTATATAATCAAATACCATAGAAAAGCAATCCAGGCCGCCGTGTAATTCGAGATACATGCGATTGCCTTCCTCCGACTTGGCTATACACTGCGGCACAAAATCTCGCCACGTCTATGCGTCCTGCAGGGACTCGGGACCTGCTATTTCCAATACTATCAATAGCTCCTCCACCTTTTGCGGGCTGTTATGATTATACTTATCAAAGTCTTAAGGGAGCAGATTCACCAGCAAAGGGTAAGACTCTTTCTAAGGTCAAGTCAGCACAAGGTGGATGTATCTATCGGTTTCATACCTACAATCTCGGTGATAGTGGGAGACCATTGATTGTGATCAGTCGATCGATAAGTATAATACCTTCCATTTCTGCGGATAATCAATGCAACGTCTGCGTGACATAATCGTGCCAGCTGATCTGCCTTCTTCATTACGTTCGGTTTCCTTCTGGTAGAAGACATCCTGAAAGTCCATTCCACAGGCCTTGAGGGAGCGTGTGAAAAAAAGAGTCCGATTGAACTCTGTGTTCTAGTAGATCGCACAAACCGCCGGCTGTTCTTGTTGATAGTCAATGTAGCGAGGTAGAAGGTAGAGGGGGGACCACTTTAAATGCGCTCAAAGCATGTGCCACATGATGGTACAGTTAGGCTACGGTCACATTTAACATAATCGCGGTCATCATCCTGGTGTCAATTTAACCCTGCTCTGATTAAGGGTATCAGATAGAGTCCAACCTTAACAATCATGCAGGCGGATGCGCTGTTGTCATTTACAATACCGTAATGCACATCTTAATTACAGCATCCACCATATGCTACTGTCCTAGTAGTCTAGGGGCAGCCATGTGACGCAGCGTTGCATATCAATGCAAAACAATCCCACATTACAGGGCTGTATTGACTAATCCAATGTAGCTGAATGCTGCTCTCGCTTGGGAACTCCCAGCGGGGATGTGCGGAGCGGGTGTGCGATGCGGTTTGCGGTGGAGAAATGAGTGGCCTTTACCCACCCAAATGCAGCCACTCTTCTCTCGTCCTTGACGCACACCCGCTCGATTAGAACTGAAGATCCCACACTTCTCTTTCTACGCATATCGGCTCTATTTCTACTCCATGACGCTTTGGCCACGCACACCGGCTCTATCTACTCCACAACGCTTTGGCCACGCACACCGGCTCCATTACTGCTCCACAGCACTCTGGAGGCTTGTGTGATCTCCTCCCATTTTTCATCTAAATCGACATTTCAACAACCTTAGCATTTCCCTTTCATGAATATCTGCAATAGAGTACACGTCTCTATGAGCAACTGGTAATGGGAGAGCAAGTTCTTTAACTTCCTTCACCAACAAGTATTGCTTCCTATGAAGAGGTACGTCTACAGTCCTCAGTTCAGAAATGACCGCTGACTCGAGACGAAGTATCCGCACGGTCCATCGGCCTCAGTTCATCCTCTAGTTTAATAATTACGAGCTGGATGTCCGTGTACCACACTCTATCACGAATGAGCCGATTAAGCGAGCCTTCTGCTGATCTCAATCCATTCGTAGTGGTTTCGATCAGATACCAGAGGCTCCTCACGACTTAGTTCCTCCCCACCATTCGGACCACCGACACATAGCTCCAACTTCCAGTCCCACTGAAGGATGTGGGTCCCAAGCGCTGCCACTATAATCCCTATCATCCGAGGTCCGAAGTCCTGCTTGGCGGGGCAAACAAACGTACTGCCGCCAAAGGGCATGTAAGCGTTGCGAGCCTCACTGCCAATATTACTCCACCTAGATGGCTTGAAGAGCCAGGAGTCACTGCCCCAAATGGCAGGGTTCCGATGACAAGCTTCGATGTTGGCAGCCACCATCTCTGGGTCCGTTTTTCCGGCGATGTGAAATTTGCGATAGACACGTTTGGTTGGGGGATAGAGCCGGAGCGTCTCGTTGATGATGTCAGCTGCGGATACAGCATCGGGACGTGGCCCGCGTTCTTCAAAGCGTGCGTTGGTCGGGTCAGCGAGAAAGTCGTTAAGGACCTGTTTCCATTCGGCCCTTGCCCCATGGCGAAATGTCACCTCAATAAAACAAAGTAGAACGACGCGCCATAGGGTCTCGTATGCCGGAAGAATGAGGTTGAGCGGATTCTGACGAGCGTCCAATCCCACCCCAGGAAAGATGAGGCCCAAGGCTCTCCTGAGACGCTCCCGGTCAGCGCCTGATGGATCAATGGTTGATTTGGATTCAGTCCAGAGAAAATTGATGGTCCAAGCTATTTCCAAAATCACCTCGTCGTCAAGCTGAAACGGATTGCGGTCAAACAATACGTGAAGCGAGATCTTCAATGTAACCGACTGTGCCAAAGAATCCAGGCGCATCTTTGCAATGTCGCTCCTGGGCTGCGGGATCGCTGTGCCTACGAGCTGTCTTGCTAGATCTGCAATGGTTTTCCATCTCCCATCATCCAGCGTAATCTTTTCCTTGGCATGACTGCGGAAATCCTTGCGGTAGTTCTCGTCAATCGTCGTGAAAGCGTTGTCGATGCCAAATGTTCGGACGAGCCTTTGGTTGGGGCTAGCCCTCGACTGAAGATTATTAATGGTGTTTCGATCACTCGAACAATCGTAGCCTATGCAGGCGATGATCATTGCGCAAACAGCTGGATCGTCGAACGTTGTCTGGGATAAGGCCTTCTCTCCTTTCGGAGCGGAGAGCCACCAAAGGAGAGACAAGCTCGGTATGGCAGCCCAGAGAAGTAGGGTAAGCATAGTAAAGATTTTACTGATACTGAAAGTTTCAACAGGATGGTTGGTGAGAACTTAGATTTTATGAGGGTGCTAGCTACATATGAACACTGACTCTAGAAACACTGCCACTGATGAGTTGACTTAGACCATGTCATGAGTCGTCAAGATTGATTGGATTATCCTGTTGCCACTCAACTGCTGCAGATTTGCTGCGGCGAACCCCACTTTGTGGGACTCGAAAGACTGCAAAATCCTAAGATAGCAAACCATCCCGTACGGTGGTTACAATAGCTGAATGCATATATCCTCGGAAAGAATACCCCCATTGCGCCCTTAGCTTACCCTCCCACCTCGACCAGGTTCGTCCGTATGACAGTAAAATCCTACCGGGTAATGCTTATTGGACGTAGTGAAGAACCGAGGAGTGTGGCAGGCTGAAGTCTATTCGCCTGATCAGATCAAGCGAATTCTTCTCCGCGGCACTCTTCATCGATCGAGGGTTACCGTGGAGACTTTAGGCCGTTCTGCAGGGTTACATAGCATTTAGTCTTTACCGAAGGAGTGGTTGTGGATCCTTATGGGTTGACAAAGCTTCTTCGTGGCCGATTCAGCACCCTGCAGATGGGGAGAACGCGGATGGTATCATGCATGTTAATGTGTCCAGCAGACCTCCCGTGCAGACAAATCTATGCACTCTGATCCCGCAAGGCTGGAACATTTGCAGACGCAAGAACAGATCAAGCTCCTAAACGTCATATCGACGCCCTGCGAGCAGAAGGGCGCCTGGTCAATCTGTTGCTTGTCGGCGAGGTCTTTAGAGGGAATAGCGAACCTGAGAGGGTATCGCCCGCTCTCATATCCGATCGGTCTGGGAAAGAACGAAGTTATTCCTTGAGCAAGTCCTGCAACATCTAACCGATGCAGAAGTCTGTGGGGGCTCTAGAGCTGCTTCAAGCGATCGTGGATGAAAAGTTTGACCTTGCTTGTTCGAAAGTGGGCGAAGTGATTGCAGTTTACAATGACCACCCGGCTACACCGTATCCACATAGGTAGTTCTGAAACGTTTTCGACGTGTGCCATTCCTTGCTTCCAGGGAACAATAGTGAAGATTATTGTGGTTCGGCACATGTACCGTAACGCACTTGAAAAGAGATGGATGGAGGAATCCAACAAAGCACAATGCACAGCGTTTGATTATGCATGGTGTCAATATGATGCTAGCCATTTTCCCCGGAGTCTCGATGAATGTGCCTTGGACCCACCGAAGGCTGCATCGCGACGAAAAGAGATTATGTAAGAACCCGACGCCCCTGAATCATGCCGGACTATCCCCGTTTCTCATATCCGCAACAGCGACCCAATAAACCTCATGTGGCCAATTGTATGGGCCCTTTTCGTGTGATAAACATTTCTGCCATATACGTCTTCTGCGCGAGATAGATCTTCAGTGTTCCTTCGCCGTAGGAACTAGGACACTCCGTTTCGACTGTGCGCTGGCCTTCTTGTACCCGGCTCTCTTACATTGAGCCAAGGTGTTTGCGTTTGAGGCCACGGCAAGTCTGAATATCTAGCTTCCCAAGGGAACACCGCAACTAGGATGACACCCATATTAGCCTCGACAAGATCGGCGTTCTTCCAACAATACGATTTTGATTTCAACCCTCGCGCCGCGCTCCACACCGAATTTTGTCGCTTAGCAAATTTTCGTAAATGGAAACAAGGGTCGAATCGCAAGAAATTCGAGAAGGCTTGGATGCAATGTTTCGGATCAGAGGTTCCTGTCGACTACAACTTCGACGGAAATGGAAATCTTGTTAGCGCTCCATATCGCGCGGATAACGAAGGTGTTTCCTCTCTGCTCGGCGGCCTTCAAAGCCTCAACCTCGGAGGAAGGAAGCAGAAAGCAAGGGTCCAACGGGTTGGCGCAGAATTTGCATCTTATTACGGGAGCGACGCCCGCGTCACGGAGAGGTGGCAAGAGCTTTGCCAGGATTGTGGAATCAATCCAGTACCACCATCAATCAACCAGTGCAAAAAGGTGCAGCACCTGCAGCGATGCGCTCGACGGCATTCGGTTGGTCATATCCATGCTAATATGTCCAACCATAGGCGCTCAAAGGCGTAAATATCAACATCTATCATCTCCTTGACGCAAAAAAAGCTAGAAGGATGGTGCACCATTTTCGGTCCAGAAAGGAGTTGTCGGTATATCTGAAAAACAATCCAGACCAAAAGTATCCGTTGAAAATGGCGAAGGAGAACAAGTTCTTGAGCGCGCTGCTCATCTTATGCTGGTAGGCCAAAATATACATATTTCCTTGTTCGAATGCGGTTCGGAGCGATCTTCTGGACACAGTCTCCCATGAGGCCCGATACAGCTAGACTGCGTAACCGGGGACACAGACACCCTTGTCCAAAACACAGAGGTACCTTCACCATGTGACCAGCTCTCAATCTCAGCAGGGCTTAGTGCCTTTTCCTAGGGATAGCTTAGTTGCTGATGTGACAAGATGATGACGAAAAGAATTAAACAAAAGGTTTGACGTTTATGCGGGGTAGCAATGGGTGGGTGGGGTTGAGAAGGGCGGAATTCAATAAAGCGTTGCCGTCGAACCATGCTATCGGGACGGCGTTCGTTTGTTTCCTCAATGGATCCAGCGGCCTTGAAGTATTCCTTACGTTATTTTAAAGGTGTGTCACGAGATAGGTATAACTAACTTAACTCAAGCGCTAAGCGAGCCTAATGTTAACAAATTCATTTAAATTAATAAAGAGAGCAGATTGGATGGAACTCCGATCAGGCTCATACCCCTTGGACGCCCTGCGCACCTTGCACGCCTTGCACGCCTTGCACGCCTTGCACACCTTGCACACCTTGTATCCCTTGAATCCCTTGGGCCCCTTGGGGACATGGCGGACCTTGTAGTCCTTGATGTGTATTTGGCCCAGGAATCCCGCGTGGCCCTTGTCGTCCTTGGCGTCCTTGTCTTCCACGACCTCCACGTCTCCCCTGTCTTCCAGGGTCACCACGTGCTCCTAGCATCCCAGCTGCCCCTGGTGGTCCAGGATAACCTTGGGCTCCCGGCGGACCTGGCTGTCCGTGAATACCTGGCATTCCCGGTCGTCCTTCTGGCCCTGGCTGTCCTGGCTGTCCGGGGATGCCTGGCGGACCTGGCTGTCCGGGCTGTCCGGGGATGCCTGGCGGACCTGGCGGACCTGGCTGTCCGGGCTGTCCAGGGATGCCTGGTGCTCCTGGGGGTCCCCGGGGGCCCTCTACTGGCCGCGGTGGACGCTTTTCGGGCTCTCTTGGGATGCAGCAAATGGCAAGCAGGAATATAGCCACCAAAACGACACACCCCACAATAACTCCAATCGTTGTAGCTGAGGTGTTGCCATGATCATTCACGACCGGGGTCTGATTAGTGACAGACGCTGGAGTCTTAGTTGGAGTCACAGTGGCTTGTTGTTCAGTTGTTGTGGTTGTTGCACAGTTCGTTGATGACCCTAACTGGATGACAGTTGTATAAGTAGTATCGGGTCTTGTAATGCTCAATGTTATAACATAGCCTCTCTCGCAGTTCTCTGCTTGCATCGCTCGGCCCGGAAGCGGCTGATCACTAAAATTCGCTAAGCTAATCTGCTATTTTGAATGCAGAACGAATTTAGCTCAGAGAATCGAGAGATGGTGAGCAGTCGGTGGAATACGAACTATGTACCATAAGGTAAATAACTGAAATCGGAGGTGGATATGCAAACGCTGATACACCCATATATAATTTTATGATCATTTCTTCCAGGAGGGGGGCGGGGCACTCAAATGGGTCGAATTTACGTTTAAAGTAAATCATAAAGTCCTTCAAGCATCTTGCTGTCATTCGCGGATCTTCCCTTAACTTGGATTCCTAGTTTCTTGAAGGATGGTATCGGTGGGACGAGGTAGATTGGACGGGACTGAGATTGGATCAATCATATGGGGACACGTCGTTGAGCCCTGTATCGAGGCGCTTCCCCGCTCAATCAAGAAGGTAGACAGCCTCGCGGTACCTTCGACGTACCAGCCGTCTGCAAACGGTGGAGACCCATGACGCCGTAGGGAATTTCCTTCAGGTCATGCAGCAATGGGCAAAGCAGAAATTCCGGAGGTGACATCTACCACGGCTGATGAACAAGATATTGCTTCTAAATTCCTATGAAAAGTACACCTAATATATCACCGGAAACATTCATTTTACGAAATAGGTCCATGTAGCTTGACCATACGAGGTTTATTAGTTCGCTATTACGAATGTGGGAAACGGGGATATCGGGTTCTTGCACAATCTCTTTCCGTCTCGATGCAGCCGTCGGCGACTTCCACCGAGCCTTCGGATAATCGACTAGCTTAAAGATCCATGAAGGATCAACGCTATGCTTGGCTAGATTTTCCCAGCTATCTCTTCATAAATGCATTGAGATGCACGGGTCGACTTCGGTAATTTGTTATGACGGATATGAGAGGCCATTGATCGTGATCTATCGATCAATAAATATAATACCTTCCATTCCTACGGGTAATCACTGCAACATCTGCATGACACAATCGCGCCAGCTGATCTGCCTTCTTCATTAAGTTCGGTTTCCTTCTGGTGAATTGCTGCCTTTTTGCTTTTGCTGCATAAGGCATATTGAGAAGTTGCTTCCTCAATTAGGCGGAGACGGGATATGGAAGATAGATTGCTGATGGGAGGTTAGGCAATCCAATAAGGTATCGTTGCTTCATATTTGTAAATAAGCATAGAGACCTCCAATGCTCACCCTCCAAAGTTTACCTTCCAATGCTTACCCTTTAGAGCCAATTCCAGCTCTTCTAGTTCTGGCTTCTCCAGTTCTAGTTCTCCCACCATTTCTAGATGCTCCTTTTTTGGCTCCTCTCCTCCTTAGCCTCTATTAACCCTAGAGTTCGCAGAAGACCCTGATATTCGGGCTGAAATAGACGCCGTTCTGGACAACCCTTGCTCCCGTATAACCTAGAAGTATGCTAATCCGTCTCGATTCTCAAAATCTCTTAGATGCGTGCATGTTAATATCTTCCATATTCGGTTACCCTCTAGTCCAAGTCTGGGGTGATAGCAACCTAGAAGATTACTACTAAGTTCAGCGGCATGGTTCCCCTTATATTAGCTACAGCATTCGTTACAAGATGTATAGTACTGACAGTTCTCCTACTTATAGTCAGAGGCCTTTAAAGGTTCAACAGAAATTGCCCCTAATAGTCCCAGCTAGACCCGTAGAGAATCTACTGTAGGCTTGCATCGAGCTAGATGTATTGTCTTAAGCCTTCTATAATAGCGCTTAAATTATTATTATCCTGTAACTTACTGTAATGTATTAGACTTTCCGCTGCTAACTATATTATCTTATATATCCTTAATACGCGCGTGTATAAACGGCGAATATATTAGATTAGAGGCTTTAGATAAAAATTAGTATATCCTATAGTATTATAACTATAATATAGGTTAGCAGATTCCCCTTATATAAATAGATATATAATATTTTTTAGGTAATAGTAGGTCTATAGAGTAAGAGAAGTCTAAGGCTAAGTTTTAGAATACTATCCCCGCTATTAATAACAAACCTATAAACTAGTATTAACTATCGTCGTCTGTGTTATAAATCTTTTTTAAGTACTTACTTTATACGCTTATAATCCTATAGGGTCTAATTCGCGTAGATATATATAAGATATTCCTTATATACTTTATTACTATTACTTTCTCTACTTTAGCGCGTCTACTTCCAGACTTTTAATTTAGCTTAAGCTTAGATAAAGAAGCTAGTATAACTATCTAGGTTTTATATCTCCGCGATAAATTACTACTACTAGTAAAGGTCGTCTTCTATATCTAAATAGTAGAGGATAAGATAATAATATAGTTAATAAATTTATTCTAAGTTACCTTCTAGAGTCTATATAAATACTTAGTATAATTATATTATAAATATCTTATCTACCTTTAAAATATCCTAGTAAGTATTAAGGTACTTAAGGAGATTACTATATAATAAGTTTTATATAACTATTTCTAGTAAATTATATTCTAACTTCCCTCTCTTATAATATTTCTTTAGTTCTTAATATAATTTATAAAGTATCGCGGGTATATCTTTTCCTAGAGATATAGGTTTAGTAATTTAAGGTAATAATACTAAGTAATATAAATTAGCTACTATCTATAAGCTTATTATTTATAAGAAAGGATTCTTAATCTTTTAATAAAGTAAGAGTAATATAGAATATAAAGAGTTACTAGTATTAGTTATATAGTCTTTATTAATATATTCTATCTATAAATTATTAAAGAGTTTAGCTCTAGGCTTAAACTCTAGCGACTTAGTAATAGTAATATTTATAAGATAAGCTTTTATTACTTCCTACTTAATAGTATCCCTTAAGTTATTAATAGCAGCAGCGAGTCGCTACTGTATATACTATAGTACTTTAAGAGTTATACTAGATACTTATTAATAAATCTATAATCTTACTTACAGACCTAGACTTATGGACCTAATAAGTCTATAAGTTAGAAGTTCTAGAAGAATCTATCTAATAGTCTTATATAGAATTCTACTTAAAATAATCGTAAAGCCATCTGAATATTATAGACGCTAGATAATAACTTATTTTATATTTATTTCAGAGTAGTTACTAAAGATAATAGTAATTATATATTTATATTAGTAGATAAGGATTAAAATAGTACCCCTAGAGAGAGAGTATAGATATTATATATAAGTAAGAGAAAAAACTCTCTTAATAGATCTTTAGCTTTCCTATAATTATTCTTATAATAAATTATTATCCTTTCTTAAAGTAATTTATAATAATAGAAAAGGGTTTATATAGCGCGCCTTTTCCTATAGAGTTTTAGGTAGAAATTAATTAGAGTATACTAAGCCTTAGCGTATCCTTAGCGTATTACTTAGCGCTGACTTATATAGATTTATATTATTAAAATTAATTTCTTACTTTTTACTAATTATTTATTATAATCAAGATCCTTACTAATTAATTATTAGATACTATTTATAAAACATACTATAATAATACCTAGGGGTAGTAGCGTTAGCCTATAAGAAGAGGTTAATTATATATTAAAGGCAGACTTAAGTTAGGAGATCTTATACCCTATATTATATATAATTAAACAGGAGCTTATATCGGGGCAGGAGAGAAAGAAGAAGAGAAAGAATTCTTATAATAAGTAGCGACCCTAGATAAAGCGAGCTTATCGTCTTATTATGTAATTAATAACGCCCTTAACCACGTCAGCGCTTAAGAGTATTTAAGATAAATAGAAATATCTTCTTAATTATAAAGGTTCTTACGCAAGTTAGGAGTAAGTTCTTATAGCTTATAAGAATAGAGTATAGTTAGTATTAAATTATTCTAATAATAAATAAAAAGGGAGTATAAGTCTCCTCTCTATAAAACCTAAGTCTATCACAGCTTATAATAATGAATTTGAAGATATACTAGAGATATATAGTATTATAGAGGTAGATAATAAAGAGCCTAGTAATTAGAAAGAACTTTAAGTATTAGTAGAAAAAGACCGCATATCGGCGCTACCTAAGAAATATAAAATTAAATAGATTTAGGTAACTGTCTAGCGTAGCTTTAAAAAAAATAGTATTTTATCTAGTATCTTTTTAAGGATTTTTTCTATGTATAGAGTAAATACCTATAAGATACTAAAGAAATAATAGAACTAATAATAAATAGATTAGATTTCTCTTTATTTAAACTATAATTCTAAAGCTATACCTTCTTAATCAGATTATACTATTAGATATTATATAAAACTCTTTTTAGTTAGAGCTATTTAAAGACTATAAGGACTAGTAAGTTTTAGTAAGTATAAACTCTTATTTCCTATCTTCTTTACTAAGCTAAAAGGTGTGTTAGGAGTAATAAATATTATAAAATTATAAAACCTATATAATAAAGCGAGTGCGGTCTATAATCTCCTTAGACTATATTAAGTAATTAGTTTAAAGGACGACTTTTATAATAAGGCCTAAGTACTAGTATTAGATACTAATAAGAAGATATAAAGATTATAATATTATTAGGTTTTTTAAGCTAGATATAAATATAATATCTACTACTCTAAAATTCTAAGATATTAGGTAGTTAAAGATCTAAGAGATTCTATAATTTTAAAAGTAAGAGCTTTAATAAGAAACGTTATAGACTAGTTATAAAATATATTATTTAAAGACTTATCCGCTCTAGTAAATATCTATAAGAGTATTCTTAATATACTGCTTAGATTAGATACTACTATATCTCTAGCTTCCTAGTACTTTTTTTAGTAATAAGATATAGATTATTAGTTTTAAAATATAACTTAATTATACTTTCAGCTCCTAAGAGGTTCTTAAAATAGATTATAAATTTATATATAAGTTTACTAAATCAGCGCCTATTAATAGCTTAACTATAACTTAAGAATTAAGTCTCTCTAATATAATAGATAAGCGAAAAAAATTCAAGACTAATAAGTAGGAGTAGAACTTTCTATAATATAGTACTAAGTTAGAGCTACTAACTATAGAGAGGGAGTCTAATATTAGAAGAAGACTAGATTAGATTAGAGTATTTAATCTTTTTATAAAAACTCCTTCTTTAAGAGTCCTAGATAAGGAAGACGGGTATAAGTATTTTCTAGAACTATATATACTTAAATCCTATTAAAATATAAAGGAGGATGAGTAATAATTAAAAGATATAATATATTTAAATAAGTAACTACATAAATAAAATTATTAATTATAAGGATAGATTTACTTCTATTAGATAAACCTACTATTAATTAGAGATAGTAGGTAATATTATAATAGTCTAGAAAAGTCTATTTAATAAAGTTAGTACTATAAAAGTTATCCTTACTTTAGTATATAAGGCTATTTAGATAAGCTTATAGTTAGTATTTCTAATAGATATCTACCTTTAAAGAAATAAAAGTATAGATTAGGACTATAAGTATTATAGCTATTTTACTTATTATATTAGTCTAGACTATAACTATTATTATAACTAGAAGAGAAATATCTTAATAATATAAATCTATAATCTAAGTTAAAAAAAGTATAATAGAAAAGAAAGTAGCTAGAAGCTAGTTAATATATATTTATTATTCTCTATTTATTAAATAGTTATATAACTTATAGTAGATCCTTAAATTATTAGTTTAGTATAAGCTTATAGTATAGATAGAGTAAGGCCTAGTTTATTATATAAGCTAGTTTATAACTAGGTAGTAACTTATAATTATTTTAATAAATAATATTATATTTATCCCTCTACTATAGCTATACTTACGTGATTAGTTCTTTTTAAGAGATTATTTCTCTTTTTATAGATAATAGAAAAACTAGTAGAGTTCTAGTATAATTAAATAAATCTAAGTTAATTAAAAGTATAGTAGGTTAGAACCTTTTATTAGGCTAATATATTTATTACTTCTATTAATTAAGTATAACTAAAAGAAAAATAGTAAAGAGGGGATAAGATATAGCTATATAATTATACTCTTATTCTATAAAATTACTACTTAGACTTTATTTAGCCTTAGAACTCTTTTTTAGTAAGTAATTCCCTCTACTAATTATTTAAATCTAGTAAACTATTAGGTAAGGAATTAACTCTTATCTTTTATTTCTATACTAAATTATAATTACTAGTAGCTTAGGATAATAAGTAAAGCTACTAATTATTACTACCGTAAGGCGAAATTCTTCTATTTATTTAAGAGGGGAGAATAAATACCTTTTTCTTTAAATATATCCTATATAAGTAGCTCCTCTTAGTATAGTTAAAGCCGCTTATAGGCTAAAATATTATATAAGGTATATTTTTCTTCTTAACGCTAAGGTAAAAGACTATATCTATATAATTCTTATAGATCACATCGCTTATATCCGTAAGTTATATTATAGTACGGCTTACTAAAATAAGTATTAAGATATTACTACTCTTAAAACTACTATATAATTTATAGAAAGCTACTAATCCTCCTCTTACTCTATAAAATACTCTAAAAGAAAATTATTATAGGTTTATTAATATACTAGATTATAAATTCCACCTCTTTTTAATAGTAATAGTAGATTAGATAGAGATTATTATCCTCTTTATAATACCTAATTATCTTATTCTCCGCTATGAATATAAGCTTAGATAGATAAACTTAATCTAAAGCTTAATATATAATAAATCCTCTTAAGCGGTACTATATAGCGCCTTTATAATATACTTTCCTATTCTAAAAGAGAGGTAGGCTTATTAATTTAAAGTAGAAGTAAGTTATAAGTAAGATAAATACTACTACTTAATAAAAGCAGTTATTATCCGGCTATATATAGACGTAATCTTTTAATTAATCTATATAGTTAACGTTATTAATTATAAGGATATTATAAAGAAGATATATATTAGTTTAAAAGTAATATACTTAAGCTATCTTATCTAAACTATTCTATAAATTCCGCTATATAGTCTCTCTATTAAGAGATAATATCTATAAGTATTAAAGACGTAGTATAAACCTATTAAGGATTATATACCTAGAGTTTAGAATACTTTAAGATATTAACTTATTTATAGTAGTTTTAGTACCTATAGATACTATAATATCTAGCTGCTTTATAAACGGCTAGATATAACAGCTCTCTTATAAAGTAAAGTTAATTAGATTATTATATTTAAGGCCGCTATCTTATAACGTATCTACTAAAGGAATTTAAATAAGTTAAAAGAGCCTAGTATAGATTAGTAGATAAATAGTTAGAAGAAAATCTAGCTTACCTTAGTACTATAGATATTACTCTTATACTAGTAATATATTAGACAGAACTTTAGATATACTAATTAGTATATATATACTTACTAAATATATATTTCCTCTTTAAGATTTATTATATAGAAATATTTATAGCCTAAGACTAGATTAGATTATATATTTTATAAGTTAAGAGAATACTAACTATAATTAAATTACTAGCTTTATATTTTATTATAGTTAGATAGAAGTACTAGTAATATATTAAATATAATAGTTATTATTATAATAACTTTAGTTATAATACTTAATAAAGGTCTGAATATTTATTAATATTTATTAAATTACTATTTTAGGGTAGTCTCTAAGGTAGTAGTATTATAATAATTATTAGATAGCTAGTATTATATAATATAGTAGATACTACCTCTAATTTTATAATACGCCGTAAAGTATCCGCGGATTAGGGTATTAAATATTATTAAGTATTAAACTATAGTTTATTAATAGAGGAAAAGGCTTAGTATAATAAAACTACCTAGTATATAGGTTAGTAATAAAAGTAAAGAAGTAATAAATCTTATACCTAAGCTTATTCTAAATATAAGATTAAATAAGTCTTAGATAAAGTAATCTAATCTAATAATTTCTTAAAGACTTACTAAAAATTCTAATAGGACTACTCCTTAAATTCTATTACTATTAATACTAAGGATCCTAGCACCCGCTATTAATAATTTTAAAGTAACTTAAAGAGTCCTATAAAAATAGAATATGTATTTATCTAGTATATATATATACTCCACTTCTAAAACGGGCCGGCTAAAGATATAGATATAAATATTATATATACTATAACTATAGGTAAAATAATTTTCTAGACTTACTTAGATATAATAAAGATATATATTATTACTTTAAAATTATATCTATATATAGTCTATATTTATAATATTAATTTAATAGATTATAATAGCGGTCTTTAAGCTTACCTATATTATTATAAAGTAGTCTACTAGTTTATCTTTAATAAGTCGACCTTAGCGTCGTATTATAGAGTATTATTTATATAAGATTATAAGAGTATTAAGGTATTTTAATTTATATAGTTTAATAAAGATATACTCTAGATTAAAGCCTAGAACTATAAGTAAGAAGACTCTTTCTATAGTATTAATAAACTTATAATATATTCCTAAAGGGTAAGTATTTAAAAGTATAGTAGAGATAATAAATATAGACTAGGTATAATATAATAGGCCTTACTAATAACTTATATATAAAAAATTTATTTAAATACTCTAAGTATACTATAGAGATAGGATTTTTCTAGCGGCTTATTACTAAAAAGTTAAAAGATTTAATAATAACTTATATAATATAATACGCTACTATAATAAAAAAGTAATTTAGATAAATCGCTGAAAATAAATAGTTAATAATCTACTTTATATAATATATCTTATTTATTTACTATTAAATAAGCTTCTTAAGCTGACGATAGCGCGTTAAAGAGGAAATTTATTTATTAATAAGAAGAAATCCCTAACTTCTACTAAAGACAGATTATAATATAGGTACTTAGACTATAGAAAATTATATATTAAACTAAGACTTAGACTAACTTCTTACTTAATAATAATAACCCTTAGATAAGTTATATTAAATTAACTAGATAATTACCTATATACTGTATATACTTATAATTAGGATACTATATCTTTAAAGTTATAGAAATTATTAATAAAGATATATAAAATATTTATAAAGAGATATAATAGATAAGTATAGATAAGGTTAGATAAGTTCTAAGATATATAAAGCGTCTAATAGATAAGGAAAGGAGTATTCTTATAATATTAAATAGTTACTATATACTAGAAAATACTCCTAGACTAAGAATTACTTTCTATAAAAAAAGTAGAAATTATAATTAGAAACTTAGTATATCTATAATTAATATTATAATACTATTATGCTTAGCTCGCTAGAAATTATTATATAGAAATAATTTATAAAGTATATTATCTTTTACTTTACTACTAATAAATAGAAGTAGTAATAACTACTAATTAGTTAAATTAGCTAGCTTAAGTAGTATTCTAAATAGCTAATTAATATCCTATAAAATAGATTCTTTAGTACTAGTATAATTTAACTAATTAATATACTTATAGGGTAAATTTATAGCCTTATTTATCTTAATATATTAAGAACTCTTTAGAGACTGCTTTTATTTATAAGTTAAGAGTACTACTTTTAGCTCTAAGCCCTCTATAAAAGATATATAAAGATATTTATTACTAGTCTACTTTTCATCCCTTAAATAAGCTTAAGTAGAATTAGTCTATTATAGTAGATATTAATACTAAGATTTATTATAAGAAACGCTAGTTATTCTAAGGGTATATTAAGTATTTCTTAGAACTATTATAATATAAAAATATAGATATAGACCTCTAAAAACTTAATATTAAAAATATTACTAGACTTATTAAAATCTTTAAATTAAAGGGATATTAGAGATTAAAAATAAAATACTATATACCTATATCTATATCCTAAGATGAATTCAGTAGGTTGAATTATTAAGTTAGAGAGTAGATTAAAATAAATATTAAGCTCCTTCTAGTAAAGCTAAGCTAGAACTTAATATACCTTTATAATAAATACTATATTAAAGCTACTAGGCAGTACCTTTATCCTAATAATAAGTAGTAGATTATAGATTTTTATATTAGTTAGTTACTTATCTTCTAAGTTTATATTTAATTAACGACTATTATAGATCTAGGAGAAGCCGAGGTTAATAAACTATATTAAGAATATTCTAACTCTAAAAATTTCTATAATAGTGATATTTATCACTATCTAAGGTACGCTACTTTAGTAGGTAATATAAATACTAAGAAAAGATAGCTAGCTAAATTATTTATAACTAAAAAAAGGGATATCTACTATTTAGAGAAGAGAGTAGAAAAGAATCCTTAGATAAGTTATCTTCTTAATAATTTTAATATATTAGTCCTATTCCCTAGCCTATAGCTAGCTTTTTAAGCTAGAATACTCTATAGGATTCTAGTAATATAATACCTTAAAGTAAATACTTATATCCTTCTAACTATAACTAGCTTACTAACTCTACTCTAGAAAATAATAAGATATATAATAAGAATATAAAATACCTAAAATAGAATCATAATATAGTGGGAAAAGGTATAAAGAGTATTAGATATAAAAATAATTAGTATACTATAGGGTTATTATCTAAAATATAAAGAGGATAGTAACTTAATCTAAATAAAATAGAAAAATATCTTCTTCTAACTTTATATATATAAAGTAACTATATAGATTAAAATTACTAAGATTAATTATATTATATCTTTTATTTATATTTTTTTAAAAGATATAAAGCTGCTTAAGCCTTTTACTAGAATTATAAAGATACTACTTCTAAGCCCTTATAAGACTACTATTCTCTAGAAATTTAAACTTATATATAATAAGAATATAGAATAGTTACTCTAAATAATAAAAATAATCTCTAAGCTATAGGATAAGGTATTAAGCGTAGTTATACAATATAATACTTACTGCTAATTATAATTATATACTATATAATACTTCCTAGTAATAACGGATTAGCCTTTATAAAAAGATTTAAGAAAAATAAAATTACCTAGACTAACTTTAGAGCTTATTTAATAGAATAAATTTATATAATTAATACTTAATTATAGCTATACTAGTATTAACTAAAAGTATATTAATAATAATAATATAGATTATAAAATAGTTAAGGCGTTCCTATAGTAAGTATAATCTTATTAAGTTTATACTAGAAATATATAAAATAAAGTCTAAGATTTAGTATAATATATAAAGTATATTTACTATATAGGAGTAGGAGAAATTAATAAAGATATAAAGATATAAGATTAAGAATATATAAATATAATTAGTATCCCTTATAGGAGTAATATTATATTCTATTATAATATACCTTTTAATATAGTATTTAAGGAAGACTAAGCAGCACTCTTTTTACTATTAATTAATAATTTATAAATATATAGAGAGTAAATCTAGTCTTTTATTATAAAAAAAGATATATTTTATAGCTTTTTTAATCTATCTAAAGATCCTAATTATCTAGACTTTTAAAATTAGTCTAATTTTTAATCTTTATTAATAGTAAATATAGCTAGTAATAAGACTCTATAATTATAAGTAAACTCTCTAGTACTTTCTATATCTTTAGAACCTCCTCTATAATCTTTAGAAATTCTATTTATAGAACTAAATTAGTTTAATATAACTAGGTCTCTTAATTAAGAGTTATATCTAAAAGAGTATTATATTATATAAGATAAAAGGCGCTATATTATATAGAAGAAAGTATACTATCTTATATAAAAAGAAGCTGTTTATATACTCCTTATATATTAGTAAGATCTAGAGAGTCTATTAGTATTAGAAAAGATAAGTAAGAATAGGTTTTAAAGTTATTATATAAATTATAATAAATTATAATAAAAGCTTCCTAAGTATAAAGATAATTATAACTAGTATACTTTAAAGGAGTTTAAGAAGGGTATATATTATAACTAGTATACTTTAAAGGAGTTTAAGAAGGGTATATATTATAAGGAAAGAACTAGTAAAAAAATAAAATAAAGATAACCTTAACTTCTTCTACCTATAATAACTTAAGTAAGAGGTATTTTATTTATTACTTACTAAAGCTTAAAAATCTAGAAGAAAATTAATAAAGCCCTTAAATAAGAGGCCTTTAAATAAGAGTAGTTATAGCGCTTTATATACCTTTTCTAGCTAGCGGTAGCTAAGAATAGCGTATAGTAAATAAAAGTAAGTAAAAGGCTAAATATTTCTAAAAATAAATTACTCTCTTAGAATATTTATATTAGTATAAGAACTTTTTATTAAGTAATTATAATTCTAATCTTTATAATTCTAGTAGTTATAATCCTATCTTAATATCTATTAGCCTAAGCGACTATTATAGTTACTATTAGAAAGATAGCCTCCCTTTTAATATTAAAGACTACTTTATCTTTTTCTAGTACTTTAAATACTAGGAGTACTATTATTCTAATTATAATTATTTTTAAGAAGATAGTTCTTATTCTAAGTCTTAAAAAAACTAGGACTATAAGTATAATAATAACTAAGAGTAATACTATTCCTCCTATTATAATTACTATAGGATATATAATTACTACCTCTACTATAATAGCTCTAGAAATTAGCAGGACTATTATAAATAAAGGTAAATATATAATAATAATAATAACTAATATATTTACTAAGTAATTATCACTCTTATTTACTTTTAATATAGGGAGACTATCCTTAGTAGGTAACCCTTCTACTACTATACTCTCTTATAATATTCTTACCTAATATACTTTTCTAACTAGATAGGCTAGGAGGGTATATATAAGCCTAAATCTTAACCTAAATAGTAGTAAGATTAAAGATAGTTATATAGATCTACCTAATATTAATATTAACTATATAGATAGCTATTCTATACTAATAACTTACTCCTCTAATAAAGTTATAGTATCTAGTTATAATATTAACTTATTTAAGTAATTTAATATTTTATATAATAATCTAGTTAATAGGCCTATTTACTTAAATACTACTTATAATATCACTAGTAGACCAGCTCTACCGTTTTTTATTATATATATAGATATAGCCTATATATATCTAAATAATAATAATATTAATATAAGTAATCTAAAGAATCTAATTTCTTATTATATTAATATTTTATATAAAGCGCCTTTATAGTAATCTAAATTAAGATAAAGGAATAATAGTAGAAGCTTATTATTAACTAGACTTTAATACTATTATAATATATTATAACCTAGTATATATAGTTAAAGAGCTACTTTACTTAATAGATATAGGTTTTAGAAGTAAAAAAGGTAGATAGGATTAGTATAGAAGTAAGTATAATAATCCTTATAAATATTTTAATAGAGTAAGAAGATTTAGCCTAATCTATAACTAGATATAGAAAGTAAATTAAATAAACTATAAGCTATAGAATCTAGTAGGATACGCTTAAATATAAATAGATATACTTTATATTCTAATATTTTTAAATTATTCTAGCTTATATTCTTCTACTTTAGAGTAAGCTTATAATATATAAGTAGTTAGAGATATAAAATAGCTTCTCTTATCCTAAATCTTAAGTACTTAAAAGTTAATTATTAAAAAATTAAATAATATAAGTTATAAGGCGAGCGGCGTAAAATATAATAAAATATATTAAATTATACTATTATAGTTTTAATAAGAGAATTAGCTAGTATAGATAGTAAAAAATAATCTTTAATTAAATTATATTAAACTATTATTATTATTAAGCTATAGTTAGTAATTAAATTTAATTACTAAGATTAAGCTATAGTTAGTATTAAGTTTTTAGAATAAAAAGAATCTTAATATCTATTTTACTAACTATATAAATAATTAGAATAATATAGAGAATTATATATTCTAATAGCAGAAACTAAATAGAGTATATATTACTTTAATTATTTTTATAGTTAAGCTTATATTAATTAGTAGAAGTATTTTTTTATCTTAATAATATTTCCTCTAAAAGATTAATATAAGTCTAGAGATTAGTTATTAACTAATCTAATTAGTTAAAGATTCTAGTTAAAAATAAAGAGGTCTCTAATTATTAATATATCTTTAAAGAGATATTATATACTTACTTTAAGTACCTAGCAGATAGGGATTTTATAGCTAATAATAAAGATAGTTATTTTAATAGTAATAATTATATAAATACTAATAATGATGATAATAATAAGGATAATAATAATAATAATAATAATAATAATTATAATAATTATAATAGTAGTAGTAGTAGTAGTAGTAGTAGTAGTAGTAGTAGTAATTAGGACGAAGAGGATAATAAGGAAAATAAGAATAAAGATTATAATTATAATCTTAAGTATAAATAATAGTAATAAATTAGGATCTATATTAAAGATAACTTTATCTAGTAGCTTATAGTAAACTTAGAATAAAATATACTCTTTTAAATTAGAGGGCTAATATAGCGGCTTTAATATTAACTAATATCTATTAAATAAATAAGTCTAATCTTATAAATAAAGCTTAAAATATTATTAGAGTAGTTAAGTCAGCTTATCTTACTTTAATAATAAATAATACTATTAATCTTTATTTCTAGCTATTACCTAAACTCTTAAAGTAGTCATTAGTTAATAGCTAAATAAATTAAGTTAATAATAAATAGACTAGATAAGATTTAAAGCTAAATAAAAATTTACACCTCTCTATATTTATTCTATAAATATAAAGTTAGTAGTAACTAAAATTTATTAAAATACTTATTCTTTCTTAAAATATAAGTAAGCTTTAATAAATATTAGCTCCTCTACCTCTACCTCTAATACTACTTATTATAATCGGCTAGAGTTTTTAAGTATAATACTCTTATAATCCTCCAGATTTAGATGCGTACGCAAGAAGATATTATATTATAAAGATTTCTATAAGTCGGCTATTTAACTTAAGAAAGAACTATACTAATAGTATTTTATTTTAGTATTACTAAGGTATAATAACTTTAGTCTAGAACCCCTTACTATTATTATAGATACTAATTATTTTTATTTATTCTTATTCTAATAAAAGGAAGTATTAAGTTTAATAAAGCTAGTAAAATTTTACTAATAGAGTATTAAAAGAGCTATGCTCTAATACTACTTAATAGTCTCTAAAAAAGATTCTTTATAACGCCCTAGGTTATTATTAGTAAATAATATAAAAATATATAAATAAAGAGATTTAGATTATAAGCTAATTTAAGAGTAATAATCTAGTAAAACGCCTCTTATTATCACGCTTTAAAATATAAACTAAAATATTAAAGTTAAAATAGTAATCCCGATTTAGCCCTTAAATAATATAGTATAATATTTATATTAGGTATTATAAGAGCTAATAATAATTAAGTCTCTAAGAATCTCTAGGAAAATATATAATAATTAATATCTAATTAAAGTATAGTATTTAAATATAATAAGATAAGTAATCTTTAAGCTATTACCCTTTTAAGATAAAAGAAGATAGTTAGTTTAATTAAAAATAATAACTAGATAATCTATAGAACCTAGTCTCTATATATTAATCTCTATTAATAGTATTTTAATTATATTAATAACTTAGTCTATCTCTCCTATATCTTCTTCTAGCTCTTAATATATTTAGCTTTCTCTACTTTAATATATTTACTTTCCTCTTTTAATTTTATTATAAGGCTATTTATATAATCTAGTCTATAACTTATCTCCCTAATTATCCTACTTATTAAGGTATTTTATTTTTTAAAGTTATATTATACTTCCTAATAGACGCGCGCGAACTAATAAGATATATACTTAATATAATCTAGCTAAGAGTAATTTCTCTTTAATTAGCTATATCTTTTTAGATTAGTTCCTTAATAATATTATATTAACTAAACTATCTTATCTTAAGAGCCTATACTATTTATCTTAGAGATTTCTCTTTAAAGCTTTTACTACCCCCTTATATAAGAGGGTCGTATAGTCTTTAATAACTAAGAGATTAGAATTATTATACTAAGCTATTTATTAGGATTTACTTACTTTAATTTATTTCTAAACCTTTATAATACTTCCTTTTCTTTATAGTTTTTATTATAGTTTAGTATAATAGAACCGCGTTATTACCCTTAGCTAAAAGATTAGAATTATTACTATTAAAGTCTTTAGAAATCTTAATAGTAGTTATAATATAATAATCTATAGAGGGTCTTTTACTAAATAATCTCTAAATATTAATCTTAGTTATATTAATAGCTTCTTTATTAAGTAGAGACTTCTTATTATTTCTTCTATCTCTAGTATAAATAATATCCGTTGATATAATCTATATAATAGGCTTAGCCTACTCTAGTACTATAACTTTATTTATATTATCTATATAAATAGGTATCTTATTATTAGCCTTAGTAAGCTTAGTAGATATATAAAATATATATATTCTTACTACTACTAAAGTATTTTATTTATTAATATTAAAAGGATCTATCTTAGAATTCTAAATAGTATACTTCTTATAGATATAATAAATACTCTAGATAACCTACTCTCTTAAGAGGATAGTACTAGTAATATAATTATCCCTAATTTAAAGTCTTTTATAAAGATAGGATATATTTTTAATACTATATTAACTACTAGATATATTTAAATAGGCTTAGTTATCTTATAGTATAGATATATTTTATCTATTATTATTAAGTTACTAAAATCTTATCTTTAAATCTTAAAGCTTTATAATACTAACCTCTATACCTTTAATATCTAAGGAACTTATAGTTAATATAATAAGAATAGCTTTTATATATCTACTATCTTAAGGACCTAGCGTAGTATACTTTATATTATTAGAAATTATCTTATCTATTAGCCTATCTAGTAATCTATTAATAAGTCTTTAAATTAATCTTATAATCTTATTATATAGACTAATAGAGTTTCTAGGACTAGATTATATAGGACTATATAAAAATATAAAATTTCTATAAGATATACTTATAAGACTATTATATAGGCTTAACTCCTTAACTAACTTAGTTAACTTAAGGTAGTTAGTTTATATACTGTTCTACTTAAGCTCTATAGAAGTAGGCTCTTATATTAGCCTATTCTAGTTAATAATACCTTTTTAATAGCTCTTAGTTATATTAGAAGTGGAGAGAATACTTATATCTTATAATTAGGGTATAAATAGGGCTGTTAAGACTTTAAGAGTCTAAATATCTTCTAGTTTATACTTAGATAGTAACTTAAAAAATAGAAGAAATAGTTTAATAGTAATTCCTAAATTATAAAATATTATATTATTTATAGGAGAGTCTTTAATCGCTAGTAAGAAACGTCTATTAGTAATAGTAATATTAAAGAAGTAGTTATCTTCCTTAGGATAGGCTAATAGGTAATTTATAATAATTTTATATAATATAAAGGAGGTAATAACGTGAATAGAGCTAGATTAACTATAATAAGCAGATAAGTTAAAATAAAGTAAGAATATTTAGGATAGAGAAAGTAGAGGGGGGAATAACTTTCTTATATATTTATAAATACTAGCTAGCTAGTCTATACTAACTAATTCTATAAGTTAAGTTAAAGAGATTAATATAGATTATAAATTTTATTATCTATATAATTTAGATTAGACTTTAAGTAATTTAAATTTTACTATCCTATAATATTAGTAGACTAGTACTTTACTATATTTCTTTATAATCCTCTAAATACTATCTATCCTATAAATATCTATATTCTATAGACTATAAGTCTTAAATAAAGAATATTCTTAGTATAGTTATAGTTATTATAATAATTAACGATAGAGCTATTTTTAGTATTTAGGTCCCTACTTAGGTATATATAGCCTAAGGCTAAATCCTTATAGACTTAATAGAAGTAATATTTAAGCTTTAACTTCTTTTATCTATAGCTAATATAATCCTACTTTAATATTACTTCTTAGAATTATAAACTCAGACTATAGTTATAGGGTTATATCTATAAAAATTATATATATTTAATTAATAATAAGTATAAGATAGTCCTATTAATATAATTAAAGTAGTTACTATAAATACTTTAATAATTTATAGCGATAATTAGATATTATTACCTAGGTAAAAAATTACTACTATATAATAATACTATTTACTAAGATAAACTTTTTTTTTAAACCTTTTACTATACTTAAGTAGTATACCTTATTAGGGAGAGACTTCTAGTTATTTATATAAAAGTTATATCTTTACTTAAAGCTTAATATATTATTTAGTTAGCTTTAGACTTAAGTCTATTCTATACTATAATTATATAGTAAGGTATAAAGCGGGGGTTAAATCTATTATTTAATAAATTAAATATCTCTTTTTTTTACTTTCTAAAATTCTTTTCTTTATTCCTATTAAGCTGCTACTAGACTTTTAAGAAATATAATAGAAAATATATTTATTCTATTAATATTAAAAGCACAACCTTTATAGCTTCTAATTAATAATAAATATATTAAAGATAGATTAGCTAGTTTATAACTCTTTATTCTACTCTATAATACTCTAATATAAATAGTATATCCTATTAACTTAGACCTTAAAGATAAGGTTAATAAAAGTAATTAGATATATTAAAATAGAATTCTTAATAATCCTTTTAATTAGATTAATAATTAGACTTAGTATAATATTTCTAGCTCTTATATATAATTAATAACCCGCTTATTTTAAGCTTAACTCTATAAGGTTATTTATATCTTATATTAAGCTAGAAAGCTATACTGTATAAAAGTAGACTAAAGATATAAAGATTATAAGAGCCTAAAGATTAGAATAAGCTAGAAGAAACTTAAAATAAAGAAAGAAATAATAATATTATTATAAAATATAAGAGTTATAGGTTCTATATATCTGATCTACTAAAATAAAGTAGAGATAAAGATTATAAACTATAGTTATATCTTCTATACGGGTTATCTATAGGAGTAGAAGACTAAAATAAATAAAACTTAGTATCCTCTATATAGGAAGACTCTAACTTATAATTATCTATTATATATCTAAAGTATTTATTAAATAGTAATTTATTCTTATTAATTTATTTATTCTTTTAGATTTATTATAATATTATACTCTACCTATAACTTTTAACCTAAGTAAAGAATTTATTCACTTATTACTTTAATAAGTAATAGATATATATTAGCTTTTTAAGTATATATACTATATATTATCAGACTTTATATATTTACTTAAATATACTATAAACTACTTAATAGGAGTATGCTTTATTTAAGCTTATATTAAGACTCTAGTTAATTATAGTAGTTAAATAACTAAGATATTTTAAAGACTATATATTAGCGTACTAGCTTATACTATAACTATAATTCTATTAAGTTATAATTAGAGATTAAAAAGCTCTAACTATCCCTATATTATTTATATAAGTTATAGAGTACTAGTTATTAAAGTATTTTTAATACTTAGTATAGTATCTAGGCTATTAACTAAAGTTATTACTAAGTTAGTTTAGATAGTCTCCCGTATTAAGGCTATAAAATTTATTATTAGACTTATATCTAGTAGAATACTATATATAAGGACTATAGTTATAGCTAACTTAAAAGCTAAATCTAGATACTAGTTAATATCCTATATTTAAACTATATTTCTTTATTTACTTTATTTAGAGAATAATTTTTAATTAAAATCTACGCTTTACTTATCTACTTAGTTATAAGTATAGAGTAGACTTATAGTTACTATAATTATAATTACTAGTAAATCAGTATATATAATTATTATAATAATAGTAGGTATTACTATTAATATCTTAGTCTAAATTATTATAGGCCCTTCTGTTATAATATTATCTACTTATATAATAATATCTAAGATCGGCTCTAAGGTTAGAATAAAAAAGATAGTAATACTAAAAGTAAAACTATAAAATATAAGAGTAAAAGATAATAGTTTATTATTACTTAAATCTAAGGCAGTCTAGGTATAACTATTAGAAGTAGTATAAAATATAATAATAGACTAAGCTAAGTAAAACTCTATAGAGCTAGAAGTATAACTCTAAATAAAACTAACTAAGATTTAATTACTTATTAATAGAAAAAGGAAGGGTAGAGATAAACTTAGATTAAATATTATTAGTAATAAATTTAATATATTTAGAAACCTAGAGGATAATACTATAATAAATAAGTATATAGTTAAGACTAAGCTTAATTAATATATTAGTATTTATATAGTAAATTTTACTAGAACTTATTTTAATAATTATAGAAAAGGTAATCTAAGCGTACTCTAATATTATTATAAAAGATTTAAGATAAATAAAGCCTAGTCCTATTAAAACTTAGCCTTCTTAAATTAATATATACTTAATTAATATATTTAATTCTAATAATTAGTCTAGATCTATAATAAAGGATTTTTCTTATTAAATAAAGTAGCGCCGGAAGTCTATATAACTAAAGATACTTAAAATACTAAAAATATATACTTACTATATAAAGTAATAATAAGGTATAGAGCTATATCTTTTAAAGATTATAAATACTATAAATCTAGTAATAGCTAATAGTATAATAAATAAAGATATTTTATTTAAAAGTATTTATAGAGAGAGCGCTAATTTTAGCTACTAGGATAAGCGCTTTTATTATTAATAGAAGCTAAATTTAGAGACTTTAGTAAGGCTACTTAAAATACTAATTAATAGTAAATAAATAATAAAAACTTTTATATCTTTAGTAGATATTATAAAGATATTAATATTATACCTACTTATATACTTTAATATAATAAGGTTTATACTATAGTCCTAATTATCCTAGCTCTTAACTTATATATAGAATATAATAAATATACCTAGTTATAATTAGAGTAAAGTAGAATAGGTAGATTATTAAATTATCTCTATTCTCTAATTTAATATAGCTACGTTAACTTATACTTAAAATTATATAGTTTAAACGCTTAAAGGAGAATAATAATAATAATTAGCCTCCTTAATATAAAGAGGAGTACTATAAGAGTTAATATATCTTATTAAGTAGAAGAGTAAATAGAATATAATTAAATAATTTAACTAAATATATAGTATATCTTAGAGATAAATAAGTATTAGATATCTATATATTTTTAAATTAAAAACTTATTATAATAGATATTTATTAGTCTAGCTTTATTTAATAATAATCTTATTAGTAAGGTTAATTAAATTTAGAAGTAACTTAGAATTATAAAAAACCTTTATAGTATTCTTAACCCCTAAAGTATAGGAATCTCGTAAGGTAGAGCTTTCTATATAGTATTATTATATCCTAGGGTATATATAACCCCTAGGAGTAAGTAACCTCTAGGGTAAATCTAGTATATATAATTAATAGAAGCCCTATAATAAAAATTCTCCTATAGATTTTAGTACTCTAAGGTATACTTATTCTCTAGAGTTTTATTTTTACTTAGAGTTTTAAATCTTATAAAGGATATATACCTTATAAGAAAATTATATCTTTTAAAAAATTAAGAACCCTAAGGTTTCTAGTTTCTTTAAAATACTATTTATCTATAAAGTATTATAATCTTATTAATATAATAGATTAGAAGCTAATTAATATTATTTCTTTCTATCTAAAAGTTAATTAGATATAGTAGAGTATTATAATATATAGTCCTCTAGCTTTACTCTTAATAAATTTAATTAAAAGAGGCCTAGTTAGCCTAGCTAATTCTTCTATTTATAAATAAATATAGACCTTTATAATTACTATCTTTTTAAAGGATAATATCTAGGTTTTATTTTATCTTTTATATTTATAATAATACCCTTATTACTTATTAAGACTTTAGTACTATCTACTTATATTTATAAAATCTTATTATTATTTATATCTAAGCTATCTTTTAGTATTAAGATTATAGGCCGCTAAATAAGTATTATATAATAGGATTAGGAATAGGCCTATTTAGTAGAATAGAATAAATCTATACTATTTTATATAAGTAATAGAATAATATAGAAAGGATAGAGCTACGATATATAAACTTAACTATCTAGCGCTAGGCTAACTAAGTAGATAACTAATACCTAACTTAATATTAACTACTAAAATATAAGCGCTCTATAATAGCTCTATAATAATTATCTATAAAAAAGAAAAAAAAAGCGATACCTTTATTACTTATACGCTTATCTATTACCTAGCGTATATCTATTAACTAATAAGAGGCTTTATAGCCTATAGTAGTAATAAAGTATTAATAGAATAAGACCTAGTACGAAGTTATAGAATACTAAGCTTTTCTTCTCTAGAAGTTAAGATCTAACGATAGTATTATAGAAGATAGTAACTATATAAAATACTTATAAATAATAGCCTTAGTATATTAGATAAGGTATTACTAGCAATAAGTAATAGCTAATTAAAAGATATATAAGTAGAAGTTAAGGAATAACCGTCTACGGTTAGAATATTAAAAGTTAAAAAAGTTGAAAAAGATGTAAGCTTTTAAGTATTCGTAATAGCAGGAATCTTATAAGTAAAATTAGTAGTATTTAAGTATATAGATCCGCTAATCTTATAAAGTATAATTATTATTATTAGTATATTTATTTAAATCTTTATCTACCTATTATAGTATTCTATTCGATATTAGATTTACTATATATATATAATTATTTTTACTATTTTATTTACTTAGAAATATTTTAGGACGGTTTTTAAAGCGGATACCCTATTAATTATAGGATTATAATTATAATATAGTAGAAGAAGGATTCTACTACTAAGGATTCTACTACTAAGGACTCTATAGCTAAAAAGTATATAATTATTATTATTAATTAGCTGTAGCCCTGCTTCGTTATATAGTAGTTTTTATATTAACTTTATATAAAAAGTTACTAAGCTTAGTAGTAGATAATAGAGGATTTAGTTATTTCTAGAAATAAGATCCTATACAGCTATAAATAATAATAAGTTAATTAAATACTAAATTAAGCTTAGTAGATTAGGTAAGATATAGTTAACTATAAATCTATATTCTTAGCGATATACCTTATTATAGATCTTATAATAAGTAGATAGATAAGTAAAGTACTACTAGCGCTTTTATAAGTATAGTATAAAATTACTTAATTAAGATAGATATTTATTACTTAAGCTTAAAATCTTTTAGAAGCTCTTTAGTAAAATTATCTATTTTAATAGTCTATTAAATAAGGGCTGTTCTGTATAGGTAGCTTAGAATAAGATTTATAATCTTAATAAGGCTATACTTATAAGTAAGTTCTTTTAAATAATTAATAAAAATAAAGATATTAAGATAGTATATATATTTATCTATATTTATAACTAGACTTATATAGTTTTCCTATACTCTTATTTAGGCTTAAAGCTAGGATTAAAAAATCTAATATTTTTAGCTTTAAGCGCTAGTAATTTAAGTAATAATATTAGTAGTATATTATTATCTAAATTAAAGAGGTGTTAATATTAATCCTAATTATATTCTCTATTAAGAATACTGAATTAATCGTGTTAGAACTAGAAATCTTAATATTCCTAACGATTTCTTAGTAGATCTAGGGGTTTGGTAGTAGGGAGTATTAAAGAATTTAGGAATTCTTAGGAGTATTAAATCTAACCTTACTACTACTAGCTATACTATTATAACGTTTATAGATAAATAAAAAAGTTATTAAATTTATAGGTAAAGAGCTATTTTAGGCTATTAACTTACTTATTTAAAAAGCTAGGAAGTAAGCTTACTATTATAATATTATTAGTAGAGGTAGTAAAGATAAGCTAGTTATTTAAAGGTAAAATAGACCCGTCCTTACTATTATTCCTTAATTTAATAGATAGTTACTATTATTTCTAAGCTCTCGTCTTTCTAGATATATTAAGCGGAATGTCTAATAAAAGGATTTAGAGACTTTTATAAGTACTAGTAAATAAGTAATATTATAATAATACTTTATAGTGATAGAAGGTAAGAATCTTATAAATCTTATATTATTACTACTATATTATTATATAATAGAATTAGGAATAAGCCTGTTTAATAGAATAAAATAAATCTATACTATTTTATATAAGTAGTAGAATAATATAGAAAGGATAGAGTTATAATATATAAGCTTAACTATCTAGCGCTAGGCTAACTAAGTAGATAACTAATATCTAACTTAGTATTAACTATTAAAATATAAGCGCTCTGCGGCAGCTCTATAATAATAAGTAAAGCTTTATAATAGAACTAAAATTATAAGGCTAAGACGCCTAGATTAAGGAGTTTATTATAATAAATCTCTTAGATATAAAAATATACCCTATTATAATAGTAGTATATTATAAGTAGGTAAACTAATAGCGATTTAAAGATATTATTAATAAAGACTTAAAAGCTTATAGTTAATATTATTATAAGAATTATAATAGTAGCCTAACTAATATAATACTAGACTTAATTTTTATTATAGATAAATAAAAACAACCCTATAAAGTATATCTATAAATAACTAATTAAGTACTATTAAATAAAGTAATCCTCTACTATTATTCTCTAATAAAATAATATATAATATATTATATCTAAATACTAGCTAATATATCCTAAAAGTTATTATAATAAAGAGAGTTATTAGTAGCGCTATTATAAAATATATAATACTTATTACTATTAAGTATATTAATAGTAAACATACTAGGTTTCTATCTTACCGATATATACTAAATTAGTATAAATTAGGTATATAGTACTTTATAAAATTAGAGATAAAGAGGACCTCCGCTTAAATATCTACCTTAGTATATTATCTAACTAGGGTGATAAAATAAAAAGTTAGACTAGGCTACTAATCTATACTAACTAACTTATACTTATAAAGAATATATATAGTAATAGATATAATAGAAAATAATTACTAGATCTAGGGAGGCTTATAGTAAGAACTATAAATATAGAATTAAAGCTATAATAAATATTTTTAATAAGTATAGTAACGCTAGATAATAGAGTAACTATAAGAAAAACCTATATAAATAGGAAATAAAAGTAGTATTTCTATACTATAAGTTTTATATCTTAGCTTAAGGTAAACTCTTAGTATTATATTAACTACCTAATAATACTTAGTAGTAGTAGTATAAGGGTTAGTAAGAAAGTTTAGAGAATTACTCCTTAGATTATACTTATAAGCTAAGATAAAATATATATTAACTATAGTATTACTATTATAAGAGAACTTAGCTATAATAAAAAGTTAATAAATATAATAGGAACTACCTAGCTAATAATTAAAGTAATTATAACTATAATAATAAGTAGTATATAAAAATAACGCTACTACTATTAAATAGAGATATACTTTTAAACTATAGCCGTAGAGCTAATATCTACTTATTAAGAATAATATTAATAAGATTTATAGTAAGCTATAGACTAATTAACTATATATATATATATCTACTAGTTATTTAAACTATATAAAGGCCGAATCTAAAAGAGGAAACTTATAAGGTAGAAGTTAATCTTTTTTAATTTTAATATTAAGTTAGATAATTTTCTTTTAGTAATAATTAATTATAATAACCTTCTATCTTAGTAGTAGAAGCGCGGGTATTTAATCTTAGATTAGAAGATATATTAATAAATAATTACTACTAGTTAAGATCTTACTCTATATTACTAGATAATTATTACTATAATCTAAGTACTCTTAGATATACTATATCTTATTAAGCGCCTTTAAGGTTTTATAGATAAAGTTTACTTTAATATCCTCTAGCTATATTACTAATTAATCGTAATACTTTATTTTTTTATTTAGTATTTTATAGTTCCTATTTAGCTATACCTTATATACGCTCTTACTAATATTTTTATATATATTAAAAAAAGTATTTTTAGAATAAAGCTATTATAGGATCCCTATTACTAAGATTATTATTATTAAGAAAACTAAAGCTAGATATTTATACTAAATTTTAATATAAATATAAAATTCCTTATATAATATATAATAGATACTAGTAATAGTAACTATAGTAATAAGAGTATATACTTAGTAATAATTATTATAAGTAAATCTAATACTAGCTTAGATAAGTTAATCTAGTTTTTATACTCTAGTATTTAGAGTCTTCCTATATATTATAGTTAGTAGAATTAGAATTAGAAGTATAACTATTACTAAGAAAATAAAGATTATTAGAATTATATATAAAAAGTATATAAAAAAGAAAGTATTAAGATTACTAGCCTTAATAAGGTCTTTATCTAGGATAGAAAATATAAATTAAAGTTAAGAAAAGATTCTTAATAATTTATAATAACTATCTTTCTCTATGTTATATTACTAAATCTAACTAGAAGTAATTTTATTAAGCTAGATAGACTCCTCTATATAGATATACTTACTATAAATTTAAAACTTTATTCTATAATACTAGAAATACTATAGCTTTGATAATAAATATTATAAGAAAGAAAGTTAGAGAAAATAAGAGAGATTCTACTATTATTCTCTAAGAATATTATACTACCTTTAAAGATACTATAATAGCACCCTTTATATCTAAAGTATAGATAAGTATTATTACCTCTAGTAATAAAATAAGAAGAGTAAGTTAAGATATTTTTTACTCTTATCCTAATTAATCTAGGCTACTTCTATAGGAGTAGAGCTATTATTAGCTACTATTAGTCTAAATAGGTTATTAAAATTTTATTACTCTTCACCTTAAAGACTTCCTCTCTATTAAATAGCCTTTTATTATAGCTTTGATTATACTTTAGAAGATTTAAGATATTATTATTAATAATCTATCTACTTTTAACGCCCTAAATATAGTTAGAGTCTTTAAATTTAAACTCTAATCCTAATAAGAAAAGTATAAATAAATATAGTATACTATTTTTAAAGATAATATATAGATAACTAAAGCTACTATAGAGTAATACCTAAATCCTCTTCTTATTAGCTATACTTTATAGAATTACTATATAAGTAATTTTTTAGCTTAGGCCCCTTATCTAGTACTTATAATAGAAGACTAGATTAGTAATCTTTATTCTAAAAGAAATTTATTCTTAGAATCTTTATAACCTTATAGATTCTATAAGGAAAGCTTAGAAATAAAGTTTAAATTAAGTATAATCTTAAATATTACTAATATATATAAAGATCCTAAAATTATACCTATAAGACTAGATAAGATCTTTATAAAACTATAAAAAAGACTCTATATATTCTTTATATAGTAATAAGAATCCCGCTTATAAATATTTAAGTATAAGAATATAGTAGGCGTTTAGGGAGAGTTATTAAATTTATAGTAAATACTAAATATATATAGCCTTACTCTAAGTCTACTATATAATTAACTTATTAAATATACCTTTAAAGAGCGATCTTAGTAAGGAAGAGCTATAGAGTTAACTAATAAGTTAGGAAGAGAGGTATAGATAGAAATAATAAGAATAAACCTTTTACTATTACTATACTAGGTATAGATATTACTTCTATAACTAAGATAAGTAGTAATAGGGATAGAAGATACTAAAATAGTAGAAATAAATATACTTTCTTAAAGGTAGCTAAGTAGGGATAGAAGATAGAAATAGAATTATATATATTATAATATATAGCTTCTACTTTAACCTAGATTAATACTAATTTATATAAACTTACTAACTCTTTAGAAGTATTAATACTAATATATAAAACTAAGCTAGACAGTTCTACGTAAGGTATTATAAATAATTTTATAAATTATAGATTTCTAGAGTCTACCTTATAAACTAGTAGATTTTATAGATATTAATAGTAGTCCTATAACTTTTCTTAAATCCTACTCTAATAATAAGTATAGACTAGGTAATATAATTATCTTTTAATTTATCTTAATAATAATTAAGGCTATAAATATATATAGCTTTAGATAATAAGTTAAGAGAAATTTACTAGAAAGGAATCTATACTACTATTCCTTTAGCTTTATTATAGTAAATAATAAAATATCTAATTATACTTTATAAAGCTCTTCTTTAAATATAGTATAAGTAGTAGTAAGGAAATCTCTTATCCCTATATTATTATTCTACTTCTTAGGATACTCTAATTCTATTATCTAACTATTATAAAAACTAATAGCCGGCTCTATTAGCTTTATTATTATATAATTAATACTTTATATATTATTCCTCTTTATAGTATCGATTAGGTATTATTCTTTTAGAATATATTCTCCTATATTCGCTTAGGTAGTTAGGTTATATTTAGTAATAAAAAATAATAATCTTACTTAATTTAATATAATCTTTCTAATTAAGTAATACTATACTATAATTAAGTTAATTATAATAATAGCGGAGTACTTTATAGATAAAAGATAAGCTACTAAGGATTTAATATCTTATTAATATTACCCTACTTAAAGATAAGGCTTCAGGTTAGTAACCTCTTTATATATTATTATAATCTTATAGCTGTTCTAATACCTATAAACAATATTATTTACTATATATAAAGAGATATTTATTAATTTATATACTATATAGATCTTCGCGTCGGCCTTATAGAATATATTAATTAAATTAATAATATTCTATACTAAAAAACTCTAAATTAGAGGGATAATATTATTAAACTTAACTTAACTATACTTTATAACTACTAGAGAATATATTTTAGTACTATTATTTATAATAGTAGCTAACCCTACCTAATTAAATATTATAAACTAATAATAGATAGTTAATAAACAGCGCTTAATTAATACTTTAAGTTACTTTAATACTTATTCTATAATTACTTTAAGCTTAAATAATAGCTAATTAGAGTTTACTAGTAGTAGATGCTTTTATAGAGTCTTAGGAGATAGCTTTAAAAGGGAGGTTTTATATTACTTATCTTTACTATTAGTTAGTAAGAGTAGACGGGTCGTCTAGCCTCTAAGCTAGATTATATATCTAACTAAAGCGGTTCTATTAAAGAGGTTCTTATTAGGTATATCTATAATATATTAGATATTACCTAATTATTAATAATAAGACTTATATATAAAGTAGGGTTTATCTTAAGGGATAGTATACTAGCCTAATTAGAAGTATATTCCTAGCTTATTTATAAGCTAGGTCTCTACTTTTAATAATAACTAACTCTTTACTTCTTATATAAATATTTTATCTTAATAGAATATCTTATCTAAACTTTATTTAATAGGTCTGTAAATCCTAATATTATTTAGTAACTATATAGTAGTATAACTACTTACTATAAAGTATATATAAATCGCTGGAGAGACCTTCTTACTATTAAGATTATCCTTACTTAAGCTATTAAGCTAATATAGACCTTTTAAAAACCTCTCTCTAATATATTATTATATATAAAGTAGCTACTAAAGCCTTTAGAGCTAAAATTAATTTACTAACTATAGGTACTAAAAGCTATAATTATAACTAATATATAAGATTTAAAATTAATCTTTTAATAAAAGACTCTTCTAAGTATTTTATATATTCTCTATATTAGTGACCTCGCTTTAATAGAATAAGCAACGTAGTACCTATTAACTATAAAATAGTATTATATAGCGGCTTTATATCTACTCTTAACTATCTTCTATACTAACTATAGATTTTAAAAGCGTAATCTATAACTAATTTAAAGAGCCGTATTAAAGAGCTTTAAAGGGAGAATAGGTATTTATAATAGAAGATAACTTACTATAAAGATACCCTAGCTATCTATATAAAGTTCTTTAACTTAGTCTAAGTATCTATTTAAGAGTAGTATAACGTATTAATAGAAGCTTTATAAAGTATTATAATTTTAGAGCAGCGCTATATTAAGTATTAGGCTTCTTATTATAAAGAAGGTAATATTCTAAAGACTTTATTCTAATATTCTTATCTAATAGGCTGTTTTATATATACTAGACTAGTATAAAAATTAGCTTATATATACCACTTTTTAGGTAATTTTATTATTATATTTAAGTATATATATAACTAGTATTTATAGTACTACTCTACTTCTTATAGTATTACTCTATTGCTTTAGTATCTATCCTAAGATACTACTATAATAATACTTACTAATCTAATATAATTAAAAGTTCTTAGATAGTAGTTTTATTTAGGTATTATAACTAATCTATATTTATAATACTAAGTATAGGACCTTAGTCTATACTATATTTACTTTAAATATAGATAGTATTTAATAGAATACTTTATTTATTTATAACTAAATAGATATAATATAACTCTATAAGGATATTAAATTTATTATTAATACTTAGGAAGTTATTAAGCCGCTTAAAAAGACTTTTTAGAGTAATAGTATTAATAGTATAACCCTATAGCCTCTATAAAGTTTTATACTATAAGCGGCTGCCTTAAAAGCTTTTCTAAAATTATTTTAAGTAAATTAAGTATTTTATAAAAAGGTTTAGAAAACTAGGTAAATAGATATTAATAAAGATAAGTATAGGCTTAATAGTTAACTATAGTATATTATTAATATACCCGCCTAGGTAGTATTAGTAGATATTATATAAAAACTTAATTATTAGACTTATATATTATACTAGAGAGAAGATTAAAAGTAGGGGTAAATTAAAAAATACTAATTATATAAATATTATATATAAGTTAGTATTTAGTTAGAAAAGTCTAGCTAGTCTTTATATCTATAGTCTACCTATTAGAAATAAGCTATAAAGAGTAATTATTTAAGCTCTAGTAAAACGAAGCTTATATAATACTAAGATAAGAGTAAGTATTATTACTAAGTTAATAATAATATTAGAGATTACTTTTATAAGGAAGAGCTTACTTATATTAATATAACTACTACCTACTACTAGATCCTATACTTTTTAGATAAGTAGATATTAGAGGAGTTTTATAAAGGTTATAATAATTATCTATAAACCTATAATACTTATAATTAGCTAAAGAACGCGATTAAAGGTATAGAAAAGAAAGATATAATAATAAAAAAATAGAACTAAGGCTTTAATTATAGCTATAGTAATTATATAGATTAATTTATTTAAATATAAAAGCTTTAGCTTAACTTATAATAAAATTATTTTATAATATCTAGATCTATAGCTATCTAATAAGCTATATTAGTAAAGGATTAACTTAATTATTCTTACTCTTTATCTTAGAGGATATCTATATTAAGGACCTAAGTATATAGCTAGTTATAAATAAATTAGATTTATATTTAATAATAGGTTATTTAATAAACTAGGGCTAGTATTATTATATAGTTATCCTACTATAACTTAATACCTAAGAGACTTAGTAATACTAAATATAATACTATTATAGCTATAGTAATAGTAATTAAGATAATATAAATACTTATTAATACTAATTCTACAACTATTTTCAAAACTATTTATTTAATATAGATAAGAGAAGATGACTTTTATCTTCTATATAAATTAGAAGATAAGAATTTATATTCTAAGTAAATAATATTAATAAACTATATAAAATAAGTTTAAAGTATAAGAGTATTATTATATTAGCTACCCTAAATAGCTTAGCTTTTATTTTACTATAATATAAATATTAAAGAGTATAACTACGGTCTTCTAGCTAATCTATTTTATTATATATTTAATATAAAGCTAGAGAAGTTTTATACTCTATACTAGATAAGTTAAGTATTTAATATTAAATAAGTTAACTACCTGATACTAAATAAGTTAAATAGTTACTATTAGATAAGCTAACTACCTAATACTAGATAAGTTAAGTAGTTACTACTAAATAAGTTAACTACTTAGTACTAGGTAAGTTAATTATTTAGTACTAAATAAGTTAAGTATCTAATGCTAGATAGGTTAAGTAGTTACTACTAGATAAGTTAACCACCTATTAAGATATATTTAGTACTATAATATTTAATAAGTCTAATACTTATAAGAATAAAGAATAAGTTAAGCTAGAGATTTATCTTATTATATTAAATTGTTTATCTATAATATTTAGTAGGATCCAGCTTTACTACCCTATATACTAAGTACCCTTACTATTCTATCTATAATTATAATGCTAAAGACTATAATATAAGTTAATATTAACTTAGTTAGGTACTATAATCTACGCTCTAATCTATTATCCTTTAAATTATTTTATTTCTTTTTTCTTCTTACTTATTACTTAAATAAGGTATTACGGGTATAGCTTAAAGCTTAAGGACTATTATCTAGTTATAAGTATATATATAATAGGAGTAGTAGTATCTTATAGTAACTTTTTTATAATAGGTAGCTAAGAGCGGGATAATTATTAGTATATATATAGTAATAATAGTAATATTAATCTTATTACTAGGTTAGGAAATATTTAATATTAATAAATAATTTAAATATAAACCTTAGATTAACCTATATATTCTATATAAATAAATTAATAGTCGCCTCTAACTATAGTTAGGAGCGGTAATATAAGAATATAAATAAGATATATATCTATAGGTAAAGTTAGTCTAAGTACTCTTAGTTTAAAGCTTTATAGTCTTAATTATAAAGGGTAGTACTTCTCCTTATTAACTAAGCTTAAATCTTTAAAGTAATTCTTTTAAATATATAAAACTCCTAACTTAAGAATAAGTTCTAAGCTTATCTTTTTCTTTTATTATATCTATAATCCCTAGATAATACTAATAGGAAGTAAGGCTAGTATTAAGTTTATAATTATAAAATAGCTTAGTAGTAGTTAGATAGCTTTAATAAATCTATATCTATATACCTACTTCCGATATTAATAATAAAATTTATTAATACCTTAGACGGCTAGTATTTAGTTAAAGATATAATTAATACTATCTATAATACTCTTAGTAGTGTGTATTATATAAAAGTTAGAATAAAGTTAATATATTCTAGAACTAATATAATATATATTACCTAATAAAGAAATACTCTTTTAATTTTCTTTATAGTCCTAAGTATTTATAAAAGGAGATATATTATAGAAGCCTTACTAGTAATAATAACTATAATATAGAAAGGCTATAATATCTAATTAATCTTAATAAAGAGGGCCTGCTATATAGGAGATAAATAATAGATATATTAATATCTACTATAATTAGTATAGAAGGTCTAGGTTATTATAAAATCTATAAAGATTAACTAGCTAGATTATATTCTATAATAATATATTTATAATAGAGTTATACTAAGGTAGCTACTATAAGCTAATTATCTAGGCTAATATAATAAGTTATACTAGCTTAAGTATATATCCTAGCTATAATAAAGACTATTAAAAAGAAAATTTTAACTTAGATAAGAGTAAGGATATTAAGTACTCTATTTTAATTATCTCTAATTAAGATACTAATTATCTCTATAGTTATCTTATAAATTATTTTAAAAAAAAAGACATCTCTAATATTATTTAAATTAAAGGAAGATAGTTTTAGAGATAAAATAAAGAAATCTATATTATATAGATATTTAATAAGGGAATTTAGCTAGCCTTAGTTATATATACTATTTTAGAAGGTATTTAAGCTGGATAAATCTTCTATTTAAAGTTATCTAGTAAGTATTAATTAAGGAGTAGTTAGTAAAATAATATTAGAATATTATAATATAGTTTATATCCCTTTTAATATTATAATTTAGAATATCCTTAATATATATCTATATATTACAGCGTTGTATCTAAGGTTCTTTCTTATAATCTTATTATTTACCCTCCTACTTTCTCTTATATTCTACTAATTTCTATTAATATCTTAGAAATAGCGGTATTACTTAAAAAGGTTTACTATTTTATATAAGTCTTTACTTAATAGCTCAGCATTATATTAGAGGAATTAGGAAAGATATAAGTATATATTTTTTATTTAGTATCTATAACTATTATTATCTTATAGTTAAGATAAGTTAATAGATTTATAAAGCCTATTAAAATAATCTTAATTAGAATTATAGTTAAGCTAGATCTCTTTATAACTTTATCTAATAGTAGGTTAAAAAGTATAAATAAGTTAGTATTTAAGATAAGTATTTATTCTAACTTACTTAGTATATTAGCCTTTAAAGTAAAAGTTTTATCTTATTAAGTTAATATTAGGACCTAGTATAGATCCTTTAAGTACTAATAATAGTTAAAATAGTAAGATAGACTAATCCTAAATATTTTATAATAATAAAGATATTAAAAACCTTTATAGATCTCTTTTTAAAAACTAGATATAAGTTCTAGTAGATAATAAATATTATAACTAAATTTAGCTAACTTAATTAGCTTTAATATTATTAGGAAATCTTAGTAGTACTTACTAGAGTTCTTAAAATAAATAAACTACAAGAATTCATTAAACCCCTAGGACTATACTATTAATATTATATTTAAAAATTAAGGGTTTATCTTTAATATCTTAGTAAACTATCCTAAAGATCTTAAAAATTTTAATAGTTATATAACTATATAACGCTAGGACTATACTAACTAGTTAGATTTCTACTTACTAAATAAATTAATATATAACTTCTCTAAAGCTAAAGACGTTATAATACTTATTAATATAAGTAGTAGTAGAGACTATAAGATCTAAGAGATAAATACTTAATATTCTATTCTTTCTAGCTAGATAATCCTCTAAGATCTCTAGAGAATAATAGGTTAAGTTAAACTAAAGTTAAAGATAAAGATAATAGCTTATAATTTCTTTATTTTTTAGATAATTCGCGGTAAGCCTTTTTTATCCTAATACTAAGATATATAGATTAACTAGTGTAGGTATCTATACTTACTATTTTTATAATATCTTTTATAACTAGCTAGATAGAGAGTATTATAAAATCCTTTAATAAGCTACTACTACTATAGAGTAGAACTACTCTAGACTTTTTATTAATAAATAGTACCTTCCTAATTAAAGCTCTACGGCTTTTACTATATTCTTAGATATTAATATAATAGCAGCGTACGTAGGAATAGAGAGAACTAAAATATAATAGCTTAAGCTACTAGTAATAAGTAGATTTAGAGTAATTAAGATTTAGTTTATAATATTAGATACTAAAAGCTTAATTAAGATAGTTTTAAAGTAGAATTAAAGACTAGGATAACTAACCTAGCCTAAATCTATTCTTAGTAATAGACTTTATAATAGTTTCTAGTCTATAGATTATTAATTCTACTTACTTTTAACTTTCCGCTATTAATATATAGATATTAGTAATAAGTAGTATTAAATCTTATTAATAGTATTCTATTTCTTCCCTAGCTAAGTATTCTAAATTTTATATTATACTTTAATTACTATTAATATAGATTAGTGGCTACCTTATACTTATATAGTTAAACTATAGTAAGTAAGAACCTACTCCTAATAACTTAATAAGATCTTATAGAGTATTTTATAACTAAAATTTATAGGGCTCTTTCTTCTTACCTAATATTAAGCAAGATTATTATTATAAATATTAATAAGTATAGCGTTAGTCTTATAATAGCTTAGGCTTATATTATAGCTAAAGTATTAAAAGTAATTATCTTAAGTCCTAATAAATTATATCTTAAGAAGATAAGGGATATATTTATATCTAAGAAAGCTATTAAATTACCTTAAAAAGATATATAGTAGGCTTAACTTCTTAAACCTAATATTTATATTTTTACCGCTAGAGGTATAGATCTAGATATAGTAGTATCTATATTTTTAATAATATATAAAACTATTAAAATTTCTAACGTTTTAATTTTTTAGAATACTTTTTATATTTATAATAATTATATGTTAAGTATACAGCCTCTAAGTTAATTATAAAATACACTACTAATAAGGTCTAGGAATAATTATATTTTAATAAAAAAAGTAAAATTACTTTAGTCTATAGTTTTCTTACTCCTAGTACTAAAAAAAGAAAGAGTTTTATTAATATAATTATAATAGAGAGCTATTTTTCTTAAGATGTAGAAGATATAATATACTTCTTAATATATATAAAGAAGTTATATATAGGCTGGAAGTTTACTATTTATAAGTTATTATTAGGTATAGTCTTTATAGAGTTACTAAAAAAAGTAATAAATAGTATTAGCTAGATATAAGATAATTATAAAGCCCTTCTTATCTTTACTTTCTTTATATTAACCGTTATATAGGGGACTTAGTAAGATAATTTAAATTATTTTTACTTCCTATAGAGACTATCCTAGTGCTTAAAGATATATTTATAGAGTAAAATATTATAATAGAGGAAGCTCTACCTATTTAGGCTTTTAAGGAGTAGGTAAAAGTTATTAATATTAAAAGAAAAAGGCCGTCCTAACTAAGTTAAGACTAAATATATATTTATAAAGCTATATTAATAGTACTAGGCCAGATCTTATTATACTATATACTACTATTAGTTATTATTTTTAGGAAAACTCAGCTCGCTAAAAGTTTTTTTAAGATAATTTTAAGTTTTTTTCCTTATTAAGTATTAGAATACTATTTTTTATAAGCCTTTATAACCTTAGTCTTTTTAGTTATAGTTATATATTTTCTCTATAATTTCTTCTATATCTCTATAAATTCCTAAGGTATAGATATCTTACTAATTTTAGTAAAAGTATTATTACTAAGTATAGATATAATTATAGTTATAATTATAGTTATAGATATTAACATAGCTTTAAGTTTAGGTATAGATATAGATATAGATATAAATATAAATTCTTTAAATTATATTACTCTTTTTCCTTTCTAAACTTTTATAGGGGTAAGAGGAGTTAGGGTTATAATTTTATTTCTCTTAATAAAACTACCTTCCTTCTATTTATTATATACTTTTTCGGCTTTCTCTATTTAAAGATATAATACTCTATTAGCGGCGCCCTTTTTTATAATAAAGAATACTTATCTTACTATAATTTATATTTCCTAAGTTTTTACCTTACTATTTACTAGTTATCTTAAGCGTAGAAATTTATTTTTATTAAAATATATTATTATATTATTCTTATCTATACCTTTCTATTAAATTAAAACTATTATTTTAGTATATCTTTTATATTTCTTAGCTAAGTCTAGATTAATATTATTTAGTAAACTAGCCTTATTAATTAACTTCTATATAATAGTAATAATATTATTAAAATTATTCTTATTATATCTCTATTTTTTCCCTTACTTTATAGAGCCTATTTTATAGTATAGGCTAGTTATATCTAGAATATTAGAGTCTTATTAGTTATAATAGACTAAGAAACTAGGCTTAATTTTAAACTTAATAATACTCTTTAGTCTATATTATATAAAGATAGTATCTCTTTTATTTATATTTATCTTCTTCGCCCTTACTTAATATTTAGTATTATTAAGGCTTTAAGCTTTTTTAATATCTAAACTAGATAACTCTACTACTTTATTATTACCTTTATCTTTATATAGGTCCTTAGAACTAGTATTATTATTATTATTATTATTAGTAGGTTCCTGCTTAATAAATTTTAGCTAATTCTTTTAACTCTAACTAAATTCCTAGCCTATAAGACCTATATTTATATTAGAGCTTATAACTTTTTAAGTAGTCTAGCTATTACTATTATCCTTTAGTTTTTTATTTATTTTTATTATATTAATCTCCTTCTCTTCTTTCTTAGTATTTTTTATATTAATATCTATTTTTTTAAGCTTATCCTATTACTCCTATAACTTTCTTTTAAGCTCTTTATACTTTTCCTTAATATATTTATTATTAGATTATTTTAAGTTTTTAATTTCCTTTTACTATTCTATAATAATTTTACTTATTTTATCTTTTATTATTCTCTTTCTATTAATTATCTCTTAGAAATACTATTTACGTTAAATCTTCTCAGAGCTCTTAATCTTTATTATTAGTATTAATAAAAGTAGAGTCCTAGGTAGGTTCTAATTATCTTTATAATTAATTAAAGTAGGCTTCTTTCTACCCTTACTATTAAATATAATTAAAGAGATTTTAGATTAGAGGATATTCTAATTTTTACTAATCTTAGTAGAATAGCTCCTTTTTATATATATAACTTTAGCTTTATATACTATCTTTAGTATTAGACCTAAAATATAAATATAGCTTACTATTATAAGTCTTAAGTACTCTATAGATTATTAGTCAACTTATAAAGTAAAGGGCTTAGAGATAGTAGTAGTTATATATTATAATTTTATAATTCTTTATTATCTCTAGTCTATATCGCGCGTAGAGCCTCTAGATTAATATTTATTAAGATAACTTACTTCTAAATCTAAATTATACTATATAGAGAAGTAGATCTAGAAAACGGATTTAATAGTATATTAGATTAATAATTATAGCTAGAGGCAGCGACTATTAAAAGAACTCTAAAGATAAAGTTTATTAACTTAAGAAAATAGAAATCTAATTCTCTTCTATTCTTAATATCTAGATTCCTAAATATAGTTATAACTCTTAAATAAAAAGACTAGAACCTATTAAGTTAAAAGTCTAACTTATAGAGGTCTAGCTAGTTAATAAATAGTATAAACTAAATCTAATAGGCTAGCTTATAAAAGTAAAAACTATTAAAAAACTATTAATAACTAAAGAAGCGCCCTATAACTACTATTATAAATACTTTAAGGTAGGTACTATAGTATCTACCCTTCTCTAAAAGCTTAAAATATATATATTTCTTATTATTTAGCTAAGGCCGTCTTAAGAGCTTTATATTTTCCTTTAAGAATCTACTTATCCTTAATAAAGTAGTTAGACGAGCGATCTACTAAAAAGAAATAAAGTAATTAAGTAAATACCCCCGTTATTTATGAAATATAGTCTAAGTATATATCTAACCACCCCCTTTCTTAATTAAGGAATTAGTTTAAATACTAATAATCCTAATAAGTATAGTTTAAGTTATCTTATAATTTTCTAAGTTTACTCTTAAGTTCTCTATAAGCTGTATAATTATTACGGCTTTACTTAACTACTAAATTATACTATTAATTAAGCGCGATATATGCCTTAATTAGAGTATTAAATCTCTCTTTTAACTATAGATAGGTATCGCGTTCTAGCTTATAATAGTAATTTATATCTTAGAGTTACTATAAATTCTTAGTATAGTAGAGAGTACTAGGTAGATAAGTATTTATAGCTTTAAAGCTTATAGATAAAGGCTATAAAGTTTATTTCTATTATTAATTAAGTTAGAAATTAAGTAGGAATCTAAAAACTAATCTTAAAATAGTTACTAGATATTATTTTAATATACCTTTATATAGATAATCCCTTATAGTACTTAGTAGATTTAATTATAAAGTATTTAAATACCTTTAGATATCTAAAAGGGTTTACTTTTATAAGTAATTAATCTCTATCTATTTTACTAATAAAGCTGTATTAATAGTATAGTATATAAAAGTTAGAACTAGATAAGATACTAAATTTTAGTATAAAATCTAGCTATACCTAATTTATTATATACTTATTATAGTATAACTAGTATAATTATATATATAATCTAATTAAGGCTAGTAATCTACTACTATATATATTAATCCTTAAGGGACTATTAAAAATTATTTAAAGAAAAAATTACTACTATATTTTAGAGTAGAGGTAAAACTCTAGCTAGTTTAATAATACTATTATTTATAAGGAGGGGGGTTAATAAGTTATAGAAAGATAAGTAACTTTAGAATAATAAATTTATACTATATTATATAAGACTAATTATATTCTAGCTTTCTAATATTTTTATAACTATTATATATATTATACTTCTCTAGCTCTATAACTAGGATTCTTTTAATTTTAATACTAATATTTACTTTTAACTTATAATTACTATACTCTATAAACTTATTTAGTTTATTTTAAGTATATACGCCTTATCCTAACTACTATACACCTTTTTTATAATTAATAGGTTTAGCTATCCTACCTATACTCTAAAGATCCTAATAAGTATTAGATAAGAATATTTTTAATAACCCTTTATTAAATTAAGAGCCTAGCTTAGTTTATAAAAAAGAGTTATATTTATATTAGGTAAGGAAAGGGATTATTTTAAAATTAATAAGTTCTTTATATTTTATAAACGGATAATTTATATCCTATAAGTTAGTTTTTTAAAGTTATAGGAAAGTATCCTAAGTACTTATAATATCTAACTAGCTAAGGGGCTAGCTATTTATTTTATAGAGTTATAGATCTTAAACTTCCCCTCTTAAAGTATAATAAGATATAGATTAGTATTAGTAAAGATTAATAGCTTATAGATCTTTTTTATTATACTATTTAAATACTTTTAGAATATCTTTTATTCTCTATTCTTAGTTATTTTCTACTTCTTATTAGGGGGAGCTATAAAAGTTTACTTATTAAATAGGTAAATTTAGATGACTTTATAATAAAAATTTAAATAATAGCTATAGCTAATTTCTACCTCTTATTAGAGGAAGGCTATAAATAATTTTTTTATTAAATAGGTAAATTTAGATAGCCTCTTTTATAATAATATCTTAAAATAATAATAATACTTAGTTTACTAGCTAAATTTATTACTACCCTTTTAGAATCTTTATTTTCTTATTTATATACTCCCTCCTCCTTATACTTACTATAAGCTATAGATATAATATAAGTATATATAATTATTATTAGTAATCTTTTTATAGTATTAATAGTATTAAACTTTTATATTAGTCTCTAGAGATTTACTTAAACTTATAATATTCTAGTATTATATTACCTTATTTATTTATTTTTTATTTATTACTACTAACTAATAGGGCTATAGTTATATAGTAGAATACTCTTATAATTATTATACCTTATAGTTAATATTTTCTATACTAGCTTTAAGATCAGGTTAATTATAAAAGTAATAAATTATATAAGTACTCTCTCTTTAATTAATATAATTCTATTATTTTTAGGACTTTATTTAAGTTTTTTTACTTTAATAGTAAGTCTTTTTCTAAAGACCTTTAAGGTTATTTATAATTTATTAATAGTAATATCTATCCTTCTTAGTATTATATATATAGTTTTAAGTTTTTATAATAACCTAGTCTCCCTAAAGTAATTTATCTACTTATATAATCTTATAGTATAATTATTTTATCTTAAAATTATAGATATAAGTTAATTAATAAATCTAGGGAATCTCTTTTTTTATAATATTTCTATTCTTCTCCCTATAATATTTCTACTAACTATTATATAAGCTTTTCCTATAAGGCTATTAAGGTTATATTATACTTATAGCTTATATTATATAGTACTATATTATAAAAGGATCTAAATTTCCTAATATCTATCTATATATTATATCAAGGCTCTTTCTTTTAATTATATTTATAGAGGCTATTATTATTATCTATTATAATTTTATATTCTATAGGGGCTACTCCTACGTCTTTATAAATATTATTTATAGGGCTATTTAAATAAAAATTAATATCCCTTAGTTATAGAAAGTCTAAGGGGGATAATATATTAATATATAGTTCTTAAATACTAGTTTTTAGATTTATATTAAGAGTTATCTATTTATAATTACTTTCTAGAATATGAATACAAGCCTAGATAATTCTAATTTATAATTAATAATTATTTAACTTCTTATTAAGCCTTATAATAGTTTTACTTATCAGCTACTATATTTTATTAAGGAGAACTAGAGTAGACCCTAGTACTTAATCCTCTATAATAGGCTATATAGTTTATTTATATTAATAGAAAATTATAGAAGCGTTCTAATAATTACTTTTAAATTTAGGATTATAGTATAACTCTTATATATAAAGAAGCCTTTTAACGGATATAAAACCTATAATATAATTATATAGAGGATTTATTTAGTATAGTAGCTAATATATTAAGGTTAGGCTAACTCTACTCTTTTATATATAAATAAAAGCTGATTATTCTAGGCTAGGAGATAGTTATAAAGAATCTTATTAATACTATATTTATAAAGGACTCTATAAATTATAGTTAGATAAGATTATTTCTATATATTATTAGTCTATCTTTATAGTAATAGATCTTATAAATCTTAATCTATTATATAGACTCCTATAATTTAAGTATTTAGCTTAAAGGTAGCTATAATTATTTAGTATATTATAATAGTATATTTAACCCTAAAGAAATCTTAAAGATTAAGATTAATAGCTATTATCCTTAATATATTAATATTAACTAAATATATTAGGTTACTAAATACGACTTTAAAGAATCTTTAAAGGCTAAAGTTAATCATAAATATAATTAATATACTAAAACCTATCTAGAGTAATGGATGTAAAGAATAAGAAAAAAAATATTAGTAATAAGTTAGATTATTTCTTATACTCTTATAAGCTTTACTAATTATTATAGTATCTATTAATAATAGATTAAGGGACATAATACGCGCCCTTATAATAAAATATATAGATTAAAGAGTATAGTACTTAGAGCTAGAGTATTAACTATAGTTTTATAAGTTAGCGATTTCTTTAAAGTATAGTATAGAAGATAAGTAGCTTTAATAGCTCTTTTAATAAAAATATAATAGCTTAGAATACTATAAACTTATCCTTTATTATATATATAAATATATTCTACCTAATCTATAGTAAGCTTTAATAACTGAAAGGAATAAGAGAACTTAAAGCTATAATATTAAGATAGTTAATTAGAGCTTAGATATTATCTTTCTTATATTATTTATATTTACTTAGGATATACTTCTTTTTACTCTTCCTCTTACTTCCCCTCTTACTTTCTTTATTATAGAGTTTACTAAACTCTGTTCTTAATATTAAGAGGTTACTTTAGAGATCTTTAATTATCTAATTTTTATATTTAATAGTCTACTTACTATCTGCTAATTAACTCTCTATAGCTGTTAGCTTATATTTTATATTATTATTCTCTATAAGTAGAGAACTAATATAAAAGTTTCTTAATAAGAAGATACTAATATTTTTATCTACTATAAAGAATTTAAGTCTATTAGTTAGAGAGATAAAATACTAATTTATATTCTATATATATTTATAATTCCTCTCTATCTCCTTATATTTATAAGATATATACTTAAGAGAGTACTTTATAGTAATCTACTATTCCTTTTTATTATTAAGGTTATAAAGTATCTTTTATATCTTATTTTATACCTAATATCTTACCTCCTTAGACTATTTAAGTCTATAATAAAGTTAGTTATTCTACTATATTAAGTTTTAGACTATAGAGCTACTTTATTAAAGCTATTAGTTAAGTATCTACTTTTAATTTAGTAGCTCCTAAAATTCACGTATAATCGCTGCTAGGGATTATAACGGAGTATTATTAATATTAGATAATAGAAAGGGTCTTTTAGTCTATATTTCTTAGATTAATCTACAGCCTCCGTTAATTAATAAATAAGCCTTACTACTAATATATTAGATATACTTATAATAGGTAATATAGATATAATTATTTAAGTATTTTAATTATATAAAACTATTTTAGTCAAAGGTTCTAGATAGATTAGATAGTTATATATTTAATATATACCCTTAATTTAACGCGTACCCCTCGCCTCTACTAGAAGTTTTAGAGTTTAGTTATAAAGTAGATCTTTATTTTAAATTTATTTTAATCATATTTAAAACTAATTAAATTTAGAGTAGTTTTAGCTATTAAGGTATATTATATATTCTTAAAGGATTATAATACTACTATTTTTAACTCCCTAGCTTTTTAGTCTATATTTATCTTAATTCTTATTTATATCCTTATTATCTTTTTTTTAATCTTATTAATATTAATATCTTTACTATAATTTTTATCTTCTTATTTTTTATTATTCTTTTTAATAGAGTTTAACCTAGCTAGATAACCTAGTCTATACTTAACTTAATTTAATTAGATTAAGGTTAAAGGCTGATCTCTAATTATAATAAAACCTTAGTAGGCTACTAAAGAATTTTAATCTACTATAAAGTCTATAAAAATAAGCTAGTTATCTATACTTACTAGTATTACTAGTATAAATAAGGCCGTATCTATAGAAAGCTAATTTATTCTTATAGTCCCTATTACTACCTATAGATCTATAGTTAGAGAATAAATTCTATAGATATATAAGTTATAAGATCCTAAAACGCTAGTCTCTCTATACTTATATAGTAGATAATATAACTAGAGCGGTATTAGCTTAAGTATATTATAGATTTAAAGCTAATAGATTTAAAAAAAGATTTTATAAAGTAGCTAGCTATATATAAGTTATAGTATAATAAACTTATATAGGTAGAATAGTCTAGATTATATATTAGTAATTATTATATAAATTATAGCTTAGGGGACTAATAGGCTAATTATAATTTTAAATAATATACTAGTATTTTTATTTAACTCCTAACTTAGTCCTCCTCTATCGATTATTAATATTAGTAATTATATTAAATAATTCTGTTTTCTAGTACTATAATAAAAAAGGAGCTATTTAGTAGATTTATAGTAGTTAAAGTTATCTTAATACTATCCTATTCTATCTCTATTATAAATTTAGTGATTATAGAGAATCTAGTATTACTAGCTTATAAGTTTAAGTATATAGTATAACTACTAGCTAAAGATAGTATAAAGTTTTAATATATCTCTAAATTTAAAACTATATTAAGTTTGACCTAAAGTAGTTCTAATTTTTATAATTATTTAATCTAAGTAGGCTTTATACCCTATTAGCTTTTTAATACTCTAATACTTTTAAGGATACCTTTATAAATATAATAGATATACCTTTATAAACTAAATCTTATTTAGATTCTATCTACTCAGTTAATAATATAAGTACGATAGTAATATTTAGTAATAATTAATAGTATACTCTATTAGACTTAATATATTTATAGTAAGAACCTAGTTCTATATAGTATTAGTAGCTTATTATATACTAAGCCTCTCTATACTAATCTAGCGCTTAGTATAAATATATAAATAATTAAGTATTTATAGATCTTAATACTATAAACTTTAATTCCTCTACTACTAATAATTTTAATAGTAAACTAGACTTTACTAATTTTATATATCCTTAATTTATACTTTATTAAGTTAGTCTTAGTAACTTCTTACTAGTCTAGATCTAAAGGATAGCTAAAGAGATAAAGGGAGTAAAATAATAATAAGGAAGCTAATTAGTTAGGTAGTTATAAAGGCTAATAATATTAATAGCTTAGATACTTAATATAGATAAGTAAACCTATCCTTTAAAATAAATCCTTTAAGATAATATAAGGATAGATAGATAGATAAGCTTTTAAATAATATAAATATACTATTCTTTTATATTAATAAGATATAACTATTCTTAATATAGATATAAAATATATTAAAAGAAATAGTTTTTATAGCTAGCTATCCCTAGACTAATATAGATAATTAAAATTCCTAACTAGATTAATAAGCTATACTAAGTATACTACTTAAGTCTATATACTAGCTATTAGATAAATATTATACTAGCTAATATAATTAATCCTAATAATAAGTTAATAGCGGTAATAGGCGGTATTATATAGTTTAAATTCTATCTTATAACTACGGCTAAAACTTTATAGATAAATTTAATTAGGTCTAGAACTATATTCCCTTAGTATTATTTTTATAAAGAGAGAATAGAAGGATATATCCTCTTATATTTATATATTTTAAGCGGGGTTAGAAATCTAGAGGATATAATTATACTTTAAATTTAATTATCCTTATTACTTAGAAATATATATAATTATTATCTTCTATATAGCTATATCTTCTATATAGCCGGCTATTAGGTTATAAAGTTTAATAAGAAAAATAACTATATAATTTTTAATCTAATAGGTAGTCCGTGCCCTAGCTTTTAATACTAAAAGATAGTTAACTAATAAATAATTTAATATATTCTTAAAGGGAGGTAATAAAGGCTTTCCTATATTATAAGATTAAATATATCTCTTTATTAGTTATCTTCTTAATATAATTTTTATATTCTAGTAATAGATACCCCCCCTCTATTTCTATAATTTAGGGATAGTTTTTAGACTTTTTCTTTAATTACTAAGTAATATAGCTACCTCTTATTAAACTATAGAATTACTATCTAATTTTAAGTATAGATAAAGATTAGTTAACTATTCTATATCCTTATCCTTAATATTCTAGAAGTAAGCTAAGGCGTAGGATCTCTATATAAGTTATTAGCCTATATAAGTATTTAAAGTCTAATTATTCCCTTAGAGATAGATTTATAAAGAGTTCTTCTTAACTATTCTTCTTACGCTAAATAGTAGTTCTACTATAAGAAGAGTTTATATCTAACGGATCTTAAATCTAATCTTAAATATAGATTAATACTAATACCTTATATTAATTAGAATTAGGATAATTAGCTAATAACTAGAATATCTTAGATAAAGATTATACTCTTTTAAAAGAATATATTAAGCTTAACTAAAGTAATAATATTTAGCCTAATCTAATATTAAAGCCTTCTACTATAAATTTAGTAGTCTTCTATTTAAGTATATAATAGATTAGAAAGATAGCTGTTAACTATCTATATTAACGCGCTTTCTCTATAAGGAAATATTTATTATCTTATTTTAAAAATAGATAACCTTAAGTAATAAGTCTATTTTCTTAAGTATTAATATTTTCATTAATTACTAAGGATAGGACTTAGGGATTTAGTAATTACTAAGAAATTACTTTAGTAGTAGTAATAAAGCTAGATTAATATAAAGAGGTATTAGCTCTATATTATATTAAAAAAGAGGTCTTACTACCTAGTAAAAGTAGGGTTATAGTATATTAGTATAAATATAAATTATACTATCTACCTTCCAGCGTCTAATATTCTTTTATTTATACTAGAATTAAATAAAGGCTTTTAAGCTATTAAGTTAAGTACAGGATTAACTATAGGTTAACTATAATATTTAGGCTACCTTAGATAAAGGTTAACTATTACTCTATTATAACTTTTTTTATTTTATACTAATTATAATCTTATCTCTTTATTAACTAATTAATCTTAGTTCCTTTTATAACTTATTCTCTATCCTCTTAGAACTAACTAGTATCTAAATATAACTACGATATCTAATTATATTTAAGGTAGTTATTTCTAGCCCTATACTTATATAAAGAGAAAGTAATATTAATATAGGTAGAAAATATTTAGGTTAACTAATTAAAATTTACTATATAAAATACTATTATAGTATAGATATATAATAAGTAATATTAATTATATCCCTTAAGTAAATATATTTTATAGTATATAGGTGAATTATAAATAGTAATAGATACAAAGTTTTATTTATTAAGTAATATATATTCTAAAAGCTATACTAATTTATAGATAACTAAAGGAATAAATTATTATTTAAGTTTAAGCTAATATTCTATTAGCTACTACTTCTTTAAATAGAAATAAATATATAATTATTAACCCTATCTATAATACTAAGAACTAGAAGTAATTATTTATTATATAACTTTTCTCTCTTTTAGTCTACCTATACGCTTTATAATAAGATACGTATTAATAGATACCTAATAAATAATTAAAAAAAGTATACTAATAACTAAGTTAAAGATAGGAATACACCAGTTTTCTTTACTATCTATATACTAAAGTAGTAGGCTTACTAGGAAAGTAAAAATTAAATAATTAAAAATAATAAATAATACCTAAGTAAGGGCTATATTATTCTAAGTTATACTTTTATAACCTTTAAAGCCGAAGAGTAATATAGTATTAATTATAACTAATATTATACTACCTAAGATTAAGATAACCAGGAGGCTTCTAGTAATAAATAATTATTTAAAAGTTATAGAGTAGAATTTATTAAAAGTAAGTATAAAAAGAGATATACTACTTATAAAAGTAGAAATTATATTAAATATCTTATAGAATTAAAGTAGGCGGGGGAAGATATTAGAGGCTTTTAAGTTAATTTAACTATCTACCTAATATTTAGCAAGACTAGTTAGGTATAGTTAAAAGATATACTATAAAGATTTACTATTTTATAATAATAAATACTTATAGATATTATACTTTACTTAGAGATCTATACTTAGGAGGTAGAATATAAGATAGAAGTAAATATATTTTTCTAAATCTAAAGTTTATAAAATAAGTTTAAGCTTTTAGGAAGAAAGGACTTATATAAAAGTAGTTTAAAATAATAGTTAATATTAAAGCTCTAAAAATGCTAAAATTAGAGTCTAGAGTACTAAAGTTAGAGGGCTAAATTAAGAATATAAATAAATAAGAGGCGTCTAAAAGAAGGTAGTAACTATATTAATACTTAATTCCCTTTTTTTTAAGCTTAATTCTCTAATTAAAATCTATAAAAGATACTATACTATACGCTATAAAAATAAAGTCTTAGTAGTTTATAAGACGAAAATTAAATCTAGTAAAAAAGTTAAATTAACTAGTATAGTTATATTATACGGACATTATACTAATTATCTATAAGAATAGGAGGTACTATACTTACTAATTAACTAACTATAACTAATAGCCTCTTATAATATCAGAAATTATATATATAGGCTTAGGTACTTAGATCTATATTAACTTAAATTTAGAAAGTATTATATCTCTTACTTATCTATCTACTTTCTAAAGACTTTAAGCTTATTAATAGCGGTAATATAAAAAATCTAGTAATAGATAACTCCCTAAATAGAGAGAATAATAAGGTAGAGCTATAATATATTTAAAGATAAATATTAAGAGACCTTAAAATAAGAGATTAAGAATAATAAATATGAGGCTTTAATAGTACCTAAATAATTCTACTTACCTTCTTAAATTCTCTTATAGACTTTAGTAGAACTTTTTAATAATCTAGTTTAAAATAAATAAATAATTTAGAAGTACCTAGGATCTATTAACTATATAGGATTATAAAGGATAGATTTAGATTAGATAATTTATTTCTAAGCTTAAGTATTTAAGTTTATACTTCTTATTAATTAATACTTTACCTAAAATAGATCTAAAATTCTACTATAGATTTAATTAAAGTAAGGCTGTTAATTATTAGATTTCTTAAGCTTTAATTTTAGCTAGAACCCTAGCTTAAACTTCTAATTTTAACTAATTCTAGTATTATATTTTCTATTTAAGCAGCTCTTTATAGTCTAATTTAATAATTATATTTATAGGAACTATTAAATCTTACTATATAGGCAGTAAGCTGCTATAGGTCGCGTAATTAAAAAATAATATCTAGATAAATAATTTCTTTTTTTAAGTCTTTCTATCCTAGGGAAATCTATAAGCTTTATATATTAATAAGAAGCTAAAGGCTAACTTACTTTAAATTACTTTACTTTTTATTATCTATATATCTTTTATAGTTATATAGAAAGTATTAAAAAGGAGAGTCTAATCCTTCTAGTAAAAACAACGTAAAATAAAGTAGTATTAATATAAAGAGAGTAAAGATAGGGTATAATAGACTACTTTTTTATAGTAATTATATATCTTTATAAAGGATACTATCTAATCTGTTTTTAATTATAGCCTAATTATTAGGGAAATAGTTTTATCTTATCTCTAGCTAAGTAGAAGCTATTAATAAAGTAATAGTAGATTATAGTTAAAGATAAATAGAATTAAAATAGAGAGGTCTACTATAAAATAGGTATATTATATTTATTACTAGAATATAGAGTTTTCTTTCTTATAATAATTTATTTATATATATAATCTAGCTATTAAAAGTCTAAGCTTTTTAATATCCTTCAACGTTATCTAATATATATAGGGGTAGGGGTATTAGTAAGTAGTACTTAAAGTTAACTTAGATATTCTAGAGTATTATATAGCTACTAATCTAATTTAAGAGATAAGACTAACGTAAGAAATATAGGATAGAATATTATATTTAAAGATTAAATATAACTACTACTAAGTTATATAAATATAGCTATTAATACTTCTAATATCTCTAAGTAGTATAGAGTGGATTCTACTAAAAGTTTTAAAGATTATCTTATCTAATACTTTATTTAATATACCAGCTATAGAAAATATAGTGAGTTTTTAGATATAAAAGCGCTATAAGGGATATAAGGATTTACAGAGCTTATATAATATTTATAGTATACTATCTCTTCCTCCTTATACGGCTTTCCTAATCCTTAATAGAGTAGTTTAGGTATAGTATTAATACTTATATTATAAGAGTATTTAACCACCTAGATATATTAAAGTTTATAGAAGTATTTATTAATATAGCTAAATATAGTTATAACTTAATAATAAACCTTATATATACCTCTAATAATAGTTATTTATATTAAGGCGTAGAAACTAATACCTTAAATATAGCTTTTAGTAAAGATTAATATACTATAGTCTAATATCTTCTTAAAAAGGAGGCTAATACTAATAGCTTCTACTATATAATACCGCTTTATAAAGCCGCCTTCTAAGGATATAAAGAAGTAGCGCGTATATTACTTAAAAATAGTATAGAAATAAATTCCTAGGTATCCTATTACTAAAGAATAGCCCTCTATTATATAGTTATAAGAGTTATAGAGAATAAATAATAAGAATATATAAGCCTAGTTACCCTACTCTACGCTAAAGGAGCTGATATTAGAATTAGGTTAGAGTAGGGTAAGCTAGTTTTATATTATATAGTTTACTCCTATAATTATAATTCTACTACTATATATAATACTAGAGGGTCGCCATTTCGGCAGCAAAATTAGGTTAAATTTTTAGGGCTTCTACCTAAAAAATCCATTTTTTTGAGTAGTAGCTGGCCTTATTCTATTGTTCTATCGCCTAATACAGCTACCCCAGCGCTCCTAATAACACTGCCCCAGCGCTACTAATAGAGCTGCCAATAACGCTGCCCCAGTGCCCCCAATAGAGCTGCCCTAGTGCCCCCAATAGAGCTGCCCTAGTGCCCCTAATAACGCTGCCCCAGTGCCCCCAATAGAGCTGTTCCAGCGCTGGCCAATAGAGCTGCCCCAGTGCCCCTAATAGAGCTGTTCCAGCGCTGGCCAATAGAGCTACCCCAGTGCTGGCCAATAGAGCTGTTCCAGTGCTGGCTAATAGAGCTGCCCCAGCGCTATCAATAACGCTACCCCAGTGCCCCCAATAGAGCTGTTCTAGCGCTGGCCTATAAAGCTGTTCTAGTGCTGTTATAGAGCTGTTCCACCGCTAGCCAATAAAGCTGTTCCAGCGCGGCCAATAGAGATGTTTCAGCGCTGGTTAATAGAGCTATTCCAGCGCTGTTGTAGAGCTGTTGATGGCCTAAGATTTTTAATGGTTAAGTCACGTGAGGAAATATTCTTAGTGACACCTAACAGCCAATCATTCAGGCAAACCTTAAACTTGTATAATACTATATAGATAATATAGCTCCTGCTTTAATATAGTACTAGACTTAAAAATAAATTTAAAGAGAAGACTACTCTTATAATTATAAGTTATTATTAGCTATATAAAGTTGTAGAATATCTACTTAAGTATAGAGCTAATATTTATACCTAAGTACTTAATAGTTAGACTAACTCTTTTAATCTTATAATCTTATAATTAGATTATCCTTATAATTATATATATAATAGGGAGTATTTTATAGATATCTATAGTATTTTATAGATACTCCTTAATTATAGTACTAAGATAAATAATTCGCGCTTTACTTTAGCTTTAGTAGAAAGCTATACTTATATTATATATTTTCTACTTAAGGCTAATACGCAAGGTTAATATATTAACTACTTAATACTACTTATACTTTAGATAGAGCTTTAGTTTAATTAGTAATCTTTTAATAAAGATATAATACCTAGGTTAATCTTCTATAGCATTAATATTAATAAAATAAATAGTAAGGGTACTATACTATTTATTAAAGCCTATATTATTAGAGTTATAAGTAATATTAAGCTTACTATTATCTGTTATATAGCTAGATACTTAAGTAATATAAACTAATCTAGTAGTATTATAAAGTTAGTACTAAAGATTATATATAAAGCTTTAATCCTAGTCTATAATAAATTTTATATATTATTATAGCTAGGTGAGTTTATTAATCTAATAGCTTAAAGAAAGTATAAGGAGATAATAATAAACTTAATACTTAAGCTAGAGTATTATTCTAAAATAATAATAAGAGAGTAGGTATTAGAGGTAGAGTAGAGAGAATCTTATAAGAATAAAATATAGTAATATAAAAAGCTAGCCTCCTAATTTATCTAATAAAGACTTAAGCTAGTTTATAGGAGAATATAATTTCTTATAATAATATAGCCTAATTATATTTTATATAAGATTAGAAAGAAGCTTTAGTTTTATATTAGCTTTTTAGAGGCTTACATATACTTTTATAGCCTAAAATAATTAATTATTTTTTATTCTCTTAAAAGTACTCCTAGTAAGTGGTAGATACTCTATTAATTTAAAGTAGCTTTATTATTAATAAGGGCGTATTAGAGTTCTCTATAAAAGTATTAAATCTTAGATCTTATTTTAGTAAAGGGTAAAATAGAGAGTACTTAGGGATATAGATAGATAATAAGCTATACTAGTATATATAAGTTATTATATAGCTCTAGAGGGCTAGGTTTAAAGTAGATAAAGTAGATTCTTAAGATAATCTAAAGCTAAGCCTCTCTAGATATTATTTTCGTCGGCTTAAATAACCTATTTTAAAGAATTAGCTCTAGACTTAGCTCTATAAAGCTATATAGTAAGAGGATTTATATAGTACCCTTTTATTAAGAAATAATAGTTAATTAATATATATATTAAATAAGTACCCTATAACTATTAACCCTATATTAGAAAGTAAAGTTTACTAATAAATAGCTTAGTTAGCAAATTCTACTTAAGATATAGATATAATATACTAGTATATTAATATAGACTAAATAGTAGCTTTTTACTTTCTTATTTTCTAAGTACCTATATTTTATATTTTAAGATTATATATAATATCTATATTACTTTTAGGAGCTCTTAGGGTCCTTTATAATTAACTTCTTAAGTAGTTAGAGCCCTACTATATACTATACCATTAACGTATAAGACTGAATATATCTTTAAATATATAGACTTTAATATATTTACTCTTTACTAATTAACTACTAAGCTATATAGAGGAAATATTTATATATATAATACTTCTTAGGTGCCTATATATAGCAGCTTTAATTAGATAATCCTACTCTTATTTACTAATAATATTAAGTAGATCCTCTAGTCTCTATAAAATAATAGTATAATTATATCTTATAAAATAAACCTCTTACTACTAGTTAGTAAAGTTGTTACTCTTAAGTATATTAAAGCTAATAGTACTATTCCTATCTCTAAGGTATTTATATATAGATAAGCTCTACTATTATCTCTAGTAAATAAGGTTAATATTAATATAGCTCTTCTATAGATAATAATATTAATATCCTTTATATTTTAATAAGTAAAGCCCGCGGCACGCCTTTAGAGCATATATAGAGATTATTAGATATATTATATAATTATAAGGTAAAGATTATTTTTTAACTTAATATCTTTATAAAGTAGTTAACTCAGCTTTATTTTAATTAAGTTGGATCTCTTTTTAAGGAAAATAAAGAATTTTATATTAAAACCTATTTATTTTATAGTTTATTATTATATAGGTAATATAGCTTTTTAGATATACTCTATAGACTATTTAAGCTTAAGAAGGACTATTATTAAATATAATTTTTAATATTCTTTAAATATATTAAATACTTTCCTTTAGTTTATTACTACTTTTTAGCGTCTATTCTAATACTTAATAAATATAGTAATAGCTATTCTGTATTTTAAGAGGTATTAGCTTAGTAGAGTAACTTTATTATTTTATAGTCTAAGATTAATAGCTCTAATAATAGGGCTAACTATATTATTATTAGAGAAATATTAGTAAAGATAATATATCCTTAGATAGATAACTACTTAAATATTCCCCTTATTAGATATAAAAATTAGTTTATACTCTATTATCTTAACTTTAGCGTTAGTAACGTCTATATTAATATAGACTTTAATATTATATATATAATTAACTAGATATTTTATTCTACTATACCTCTATCTATACTACTTATAATCCTTAGTCTACTATAATTAAAATATAAGATAGATACGTCCCTCCTTCCTATCTTTAAGGATAGATTTTAATATATACTTATATAGAATAATTAATATCTAGCCTTTAGTAATAAGAATCTACTTTATAAAATATTAAGTTATAGCTATTTATTATAGCTCCTTTCTCAGATTCTAAGCCTTAACTATACTATAGATTATTATCTCTTTAAGGTACTTTAAAACTTAACTAGCTATAGCTAAAATATATTAGAGTACTTTTATTCTAAGTAGTTGTTAATAAAATATATAATACTATAGTGTAAATTAAAGGAAGGTGATTAGATATTAGAGTAAGTTATTATATAGGAGAGAGATTACTTTTATAATAATAATTAGAGATTTATAATTATAAGAAAATTAACTTTAGTTTCTTAGTAGTCTTTATAGTATTAGGTACTATAGCCTTATAGGATAAAAAGTAGTAGTAATATCTTTATTATAAATAAAAAATTATAGATATAAATTAATAACTATCTAAATTCCTAGTCTATATAGAGAATAAAAATAATTATAACTAATTTTAAGGAAGTCTTAGGTAACTTATTTAACTATATTTCTCTCTAAATTAAGTACTAAAGGGCTGTTAAAGGATATATTAAATAGTTTCTTTAGTTTTAGAAAGGTATTAAGTCCTTTTCTAAATATATTCTACATTTATATTCTTCTCTTATCTAAAAATATTATCTTTAATCTGTATAATATTTAGCTATATATATTATAGGGGAGAATACTAAAAATATATAATATAAAGTTAAATACTAAAGGTCTTATTATTAATAATATTTATTTATTATTTATTATTTAGTAGAAAGTAAGTTACTATTTATAAAGAGGATCTTATATCCTTTCTTACTACCTCTTAAATAATAATATACTTTATTTTTAACTAAATAATATTAATTTTCCCTGGAATCTTTAGAAATAGTAGATAAGTTATTAGAAGTTAATAGCTAGGTATATTAAGATATTGTTATAATTTAATAAGTTAGCTCTAAGAACCCTTAAAAACTAAATAATTACTTAATAAAAGGGTTAGAAGTAGACTATATTTTTAAATTTACTAGAGACTTTTCTATCTAAATAATATTCTAATACCTTAAATAATATATATTTAGCCTCTTAAATAATCTTAACTTTATACTAAGGCTTTATTAGCTACTAATTTAGCCCTATATCTATAAAAACTCTATAGTAGAGTTAGATTTATTTTATTAAGGCTTAATATTAAATCCTTTATCTAATATATTAGGGTAATATTTATCTAACTAATAGCTACTAATTAGTATTTATAAAATAGGTAGTAGTAGTAGGAGGGTTAAATAATCTAAGAAGTTAATAGTATCTTATTAAGTTTAATAACTTTATATCTATATATACGCTAATAGAAGCTATATATGCTATAACTAAGATTTCTATATATTAATATATTATTAAACTACTTAATATATAGAGGTCTTTACTATAGTTATATAAATATAGGCGATTATTATATAGGCTTAAGTAATATTTATTATTAATACTTACTTACCTATTAATAATGTTATTTATAGTTTAGTTCTAGACTAGCCCTTTACTAATAGTTAGGATATTAATAAAGTTAGAGTCTTTATAAGCTTTTTTAATCCTTTTAATAAGGTTATTAAAGCTAACTATTACTATACCCTAAACCTAAGTAATATAGTAGTAACTAAGGAGATATATATTTACTAGGCTGTCTTTCTAAATATAAGTTATAAAAACCTAGATCATATAGTTCTTAGGTATATAGAGGGACTAAAGAGTAAAGCTACTTAAATTATACTTTAGTAAACTAAACTACTCTATTACTCTACTAACTAGAGACTAGGATAGTTAGTATATTAAGTAATAAATAATTAATATCCCTAAACTCTTTTTAGTAAAGATATTATATAAATCTAATATATAGGTTACTAGCTTTTTTTCCTAACTTATAATAATATTATCTACTTCTAAGTTATTTTAATAACTATAAGATATTTTCTTAATCTAGATATAATTTCTTTCTAGGAAGACTTTAACTATCTTTATAAAATATATTAGAGAAAACTTTTATAGATTTTAAGAAGGCCTTTACCTTTAGGTATACTAAAAACTTATATATTATCTTTATAAATTATTTGAAGTTTAATATCTAGCTTTCTATATTCTAGTAGGATAATATCTTTAGAAAGTCTATACTCTAACTACTTAGACTCTTAAAGAGCTTTTACCCTTATATACTAGTTATATCTTATTTAATAATCTTATAAATAATACAGCGCTAATTCCGTTATTTTTATATAGAATATATATAGTATCATCTTCTTTCTATATTATAATAGTATTAGTAGGCGGCGTAGCTTTAATCCATTAATAGACTAATAATAAAGTGGTAATAATATAATACTAATATATTAAGTTTTAAGTATAATAATAGGATTAGTAAAAAGATAGAGTATCTAGTTAAAATTAATTCTTAGTAATTATAAATATAACTAAAGTACTTGCCGTTATACTAAGTATAAATTATAAACTATAGTAAAGCTTATTAAGGTTAGAATTTTTAAACTATAAATAGATTTATATCTATTAGAGGTTATTTCTAATATATTTTAGTTAGAGTTATAGATCTCTATTCTATATAAGTACTCTTCTCTTATTTTATATATATCCCTAAGTATATTAGATTATTAATAAATTAGTAGTAAGTAATTAACCCCTCTAATTATACTTTCTACTTATATAGTATTAAGGGAAATAGAAGGAGCCTAGCCTAGATAGTATTATCTCTATAGAATAAAATATACTTAAATAATCTATTATAAAAGATCCTCTTTATATTGTTTAGATATTCTTAGAGTCCCTTCTTACTTAAATAGAAGTTTTAAAATAACGTATAGATAATCCTCTCTATAAAGAAGATACTTACTCTCCTTATTATTATAATAATTCTTACTCTTTCTCTAATAATTATTAACCTTACTCCAGCTCGCCTAATACTTTATTAATATTATTAGAGAAAAACTATACGTCTATTATTAGAACTATTAAAGCTGCGTATTATTACCTTTTAGTACTAGAAGTAAAGATAAATATCTCTTATTATAATACTTTTAAAACTATAATTAAAAAGGGAGAGTATTTTATTAAAGGATATAAGAAGAAGATATCTAGAAGAGATTATATCCTTTATTATATATAAATATAAAATAATCCTATATATAATATTACCGCCCTTATTCTATAATAAAAATAGTATTTATAATATAATATAGATCTTTATAGTCTAAAAGCTCTTAAGAGTTATAAATATAAAATTTATAAAGAAGAATATATATTAAGGATAGAAGTTTTTATAAAGTTATTTAAGTATTACTTAGATAAGTATTACTATTTAATAATATTAAGTTTTTTATTAATTAGCTATAGACTTTATATATATTATATAAAATCTATTAAGTCTTATAAAATAATTATCTCTATAGTCTATAGATTATAAAGATAGGAGTAAACTAGCTTTAACTATAGTATATACCTTTAATAATATACTACTATTTATTAAATCTAAATCCTAATTTAATAGCCTTTCTTATATAGTATCCTTATAGAAGGTGGATAAATCATTAACTTTATTATAACTAGATAACTATAGCCGTCTATAAGATATTTTAAATATTCCGGAATTATAATAGGATTTATAAGTATAATATACTAAGCTATTTTTTTAGTTATTATTTAATAGATTTAATAGCCTTTCTTATATATTATTCTTATAGGTGGTAGAGGAAGCGCTAACTTTATTATAATTAGATAGCTATACTCGCCTATAAGATATTTTAAATATTCCGAAATTATAATAAGATTTATAGGTATAATAAACTAAGCTATTTCTTTAGCTATTATTTAATAGATTTAATAACTATTCTTATAGTAGTAGGTAGTTACTAATTCTATAAATTTAGTATTAGTAGAATCTAGTAATCTTCTATAAAATCTTTTAAAATTTCTAGGATTATATTAGGATCTATATATATAATATACTAAAATAAGTCTTTAGTTACTATATAGTAGTTCTATACCTAATAGTCTTTACTAAAGTAACGTGTTATACTAATAGGTAGCTACTAATTCTATAAGTCTAATATAACTAAAATATATTAGTTTTTTATAAGATTTTTTAAATTCTCTAGAATTATATTCTAGATTTATATATATAATATACTAGCCTTTCTTAAAGTAATATATTAGATTAGTAGATAATTAATAATTCTATAGATCTAGTATAGTTATTAGTCTCTACTAGTCTTTTATAATACTTCTTAAATATTATAGAATTATACTAGGATCTATATATATAATATACTAAGTTATTTCTTTAATTACTATCTAATCTAGGTAATAATCTAAGGAATAATTAAAAAAATAATCTAAGAAATAATCTAGAAATATTAAAAGATAATATAACTTTAGAATCCTAGAAATTTTTAAGACTAAGTAAGATATTACTAAATATAAACTAGGTTTAAGATATAGAGAATATTATAATCTTATATTATATTATAGATAGTTATAATAAGATAGTAAATTATCTTATATCTTATTTTTATCTTCTATTAATATATAGATACCCCCCTTAATAATAGAGTAAATAAGTTTTATTCCCTTTTTTAAGTATATTACTAATCCCTCTTCCTACTATATGCCTTGCTTTTTATTAAGGGACGAAATTATAATCTATTAAGGTAGGCCTTTAATAATAAGAGGAATAATAATATAGTAATTATTAAGAAGAGATATATATTAAGAGGAGTATTTACTTATATTAATATATTTAATTATCTTAAAATTTAACATAGTCTTATAAACCGGCTTAATAAATATAGTAATTTTTAGTTAGTTAATAACCTAGACTATATAGTTAATAAAGTAGTTATTAAACCTTATATAGAGATCTATATATTTATAAATATTCGCTATATAGAACTTAAGTAGTTTATTATATATAGTATTCTATAGATAGTATATTATAATATTATTACTATTAAATAATAAGCTTACTAAAAGCTTTATTACTATCTTATTAATTAGATTCTTATCTATAATATTCTTTAAAATCTATATTAAATCCTTATAAGATTTATTATTTATTAATATAACTAAGGCTCCTTAATATAAGTTATTAAGATAAGAATTTAGTAAGGGGCTATAATAGAGCTTTATAACTTTAATAGTATAGTACCTAAGTTTATATACTATAGTTAATATTCTATTATTATTATTTATTATAATTATTATATATTATATAACTAGAGGCTATAGAAGAGAAAGGGTAAGCTTTATAAACTTTTATAATAATAATTTATATTATTAAATTAGGTAACGTTACGCCGTATAATATATAATAATAAAAGTTAAATAGCTTTGTAGTAGGATAGTCTTCTTATAATATAATATAACTTAGGACTTATATATAGTCTTATATAATTATATAGTTATCTTAAAATTAGTAAATATATATCTTAAGGTAACTTTAGGTAATCTTATTTTTAATTAAACTTATAAGATAAGGCTCTCTAGTATTTTAATAGAGAGAGCTTTAACTACTTTAGACTTATCTCTAATTTCCTCCTAAATATTAGAGATAATAGGGAATAAAAGGCTTTTTAGTAGACCTTAAATTTAGTATTATTTTTATACTATAGTCCTCTTTTAAGCTTAGTCGATTACTTTATTAAAAATAGAAGTATAAAGAAGGCTTAAGGTTAAAAGACTTATATCTTTTTCTCTTTAAAAACTATATAATCCTTAGGACTTAGTTTTCTATACTATATACTTTTAGTATTATCTATTAATAGTACTCTAAAATCTTATAAGGAAACTATAACTAGATATAGCTCTATTAATAACTTATTACTTATCTAATAAATATAACTCTATAGATTAATTAAGTCTAGATTATAAATTAATAAAGCCTATAAATTATAATATATAATATAAATATACTCTAACTAGCTTTTACTTTCTAGCCTTTAAGCTTTCTATCTTCTTTACTTTTTTATTATCTATCTATTAATATATCCGTCTAACTTATACTTAAGGAGAGGCTAGGATATTATAATTTCTATAGGAGCTAGAGCTTAGATCCTCCTTAGTACTCTCTAAATTTTAGGGAGGTAGATATAGATTATAATATTATATAATAATACTATTAGGAGGCTAGTATTATTAGCTCTATAATAATATTACTACTCCCTAAATATTAGAGAGATTTAGATTAGTAAAAACTTCTATTCCCTAAATTTTAGGGAGTTTAAATTAATATAATATTAAGAGTCTATTATAATTAGTCTAGTTATAAGGCTAAGCTCCCTAAATCTTAGAAAGAATAATAGCTTAGAAAAGTAATCCCTTTCTAAAGTTTAATACTAAGCTTATTATAAAGGTACTATATACTAGACTTTTTATCTTCTATTAATCTCAGCCATCCTTTTTAAACTTAAAGTTAAAGTTACTAAGTAGGATAGATATTAGTTAAAAGAAGTAAGCCTATTATTAAGGCTAATCTAATTTAAATCTAAGAGATCTTTATTATAAAGGTCTTTTTATCTAACTATTTATTATAGTCTTACTTTTCTCTTAGGGGTACTATATAGTAGGACGTCTTACTCTCCTTTACTTAATTTTAATTAAGCTTATAATATAAGTTTACCTAGTAAAAACTACTAAGTCTTTATTTATAGATATTTTATTACCTCTTTAATAATAAACTAATTACCTCCTTCTATACCTATACTAGGCTAATTAGCTTAATATATAAAAACTTAGTCTAAACATAGTTCCTTAACTATTTATAGAATAAAAAATTTATATAGGCTAGGAATTATATAGGTAGTCTTATATTAACTTAAGAATAATATATATTAAAAGTTTATAATAAAAATTTACTAGATAATATCTTATTATAGACTATAATATTATTCAGTCTATTTATTATATATATTTTAGATAGGATCTATTCTCTTATATAGTTTATTATACTTATAGATAATTTATCTTTAATAATTTATTAAGAGCTAGGTTTTTATCTATATTCTATAATAAATAATACTTAAAATTATAATAGTTCCTATCTACTAATATTATAATAATTTATATAGTAGTTATTTACTATTTTATAATATTTAGTCTATTATAATTTTAAAGCCGTTAGTAGTTAGTTAATTAGTTAAGGTAGAGTAATTTTAATAATAATTAAATATTATCTATAGATTATAAAGCCGCTTAACTATCTATACTTATTATATAGGTTATATATCTATTTAAGGGAAACTAGAAATTAGGCTAATTATAATAAGTATTACTAAAGCTAATAAATAAGGAGGCTTTAGTTATTTATATAAAACTCTTTTATTTTATTAATAAGAGCTTCTATTTATTCTATAATATATACTAGATTAGTTAGTAGTAATAGAAGTTTTAAAGCTTAAGTAGGAGTATTAAATTTTAGGGGCTAAGATATTACTAAGTAAGTAGAGTAAGTTAAGCGAGGTCTTAGTACTTTAAATAAAATTCTTACTTATAGAGCTTTCCTTCTTACTTAATTAATTAACTTACCCCCTTATCTTTTAAAACTATTATATTAAAATCTTGTTATTATAGCGTACCTGTTCTAGTCCTATATATATATTAACTAGGTATATACTTTTTTTCTATTTCATCTCCGAACTATTCTTTGAAGCTGTACTTATGCCTCGACATACGACCTTGTGCTCTTTATAATGAACGACCTGACATGTACGCGTACAATAAACCACCGCTTTGCACCTCCCACATAGCATGAAAGGCCCAGAAACCTTGTCGCAATTCGCGCATCGCGCCAGTGGCGACAAATCTCCCCTTCTCCCACGTCCGCTCTTTGCCGCCGCTAATAGATCCTCCGCTTTCTTCCTCGCCAATCTCAACACCCGCTGTTCGCCCAAGCTGACATGCGCCGCGGCCCATGCGTTCCCTCCCGGAGGGTGGACGCTCGCTGCGAGTTGTTCTTCTAGCATTTCCAGTTGAGTTCCGAAATTTTCCAGAAGACCACAGAATGAGTCCACTAAAAACCGCAGAACTTCCACCTCATTCGATTCGTTAATTATTCCATCCGTAGCGTCGACTTGCATGACGGAGAGATCCGATTCGTCCAATCGCTGAATACGGAGGTATTGGAGGACATTTTTCGGTAGCGGATCGGCGAGAGTGAGGGGGATGGTACAGGTCGAATCGAGTCCAGCTGATATCCAGAGCTTTTGCTTCTGCTCCCACAATGGGGCCGTAGGATGGGTTGAAAGGACGATATCATAGCTGTCGTTGGGATTACTCGATAAGACGAAGCCATAGAGACGTAAAAGGCGGTTATTGGGAAGGGGACCATAATTGATAAAAACCTGAAAGAATATGTCCCATGTTACAACCACAAATCTAGCACCGTCAGAGAACAAAAAGAACATACTTGATCTCCGGCTTTGTAGTCTTTCCCCGCAAGGACAGAGAGATTTCCGGACGAGGCATCGTAGACGTGACACTGCTTAACCTCAGAAGAGTGGTTCAACATGTCCGCGAAGGGTGCCAACAATCGAATTGAATTTTCATCTGGCAGCACAAAATCCATCCCACGACTCCATACAGTGGAGAGAGCCCACTTATACTACAAGTAAGGGAAATACAGGTTAGCATTTGATTCGTAACATCCATCATACATGTGACACCTACATCTTCGATGGTGAATTTGTCGAGGGGAAAAAGATCTTGATACTGTCCAAAAATTCGCGCGACCAATCCCGCGTAGTCCTCCTCAATCTGTCGCTTTAGCTGCTTCGTTATGGTGTACAGTGAGGTCCCAGCGCAGACTTCCAACTCGTTCTCGGTAAAAAAGATGCTTGAAGAGTAGCTCGTAGGTAAGGCCGTCACATGGCTTCGCAGGCCATCGTATCCCGACTTACGTGATCGGACGAAGAGGATATATGTCGCTAAGGTGTCTTCGACGGTCAAGGGCGGCTGCACAGAGCGAAGGGCTGGCCCCAGAAGGGGATCAGCATATGCATGTTCGACTGTCCAGAGAATGCCACATGGAATGGTGAGAACACTTTCTCCTTGCTTATAACACTGCAGTGATCTAACACCACGCCCGGTGTCCTGAAAATTGGCGAGCTCCAAGTCGTCCAGGCCGACAGCTCCAGCTTCTTTTAGCCAGCTTTCCATGGAATCGGATACAGAGGATGTGCAGGGAGATGTATGAGGGCGAGGACTGCTACTAACGACAACTCAGATATGCGGAGGAAAGTAGCACGAAAGTAGCCGAGGGATATATCACGTGATACTTGGCAACCTCGTGGGAGACAGAAATAATGGCATCCCTTGTAAAATACCGGTCCTTTCAGCACAGAATAGAGCCGTAATAAGTAATATTATCTAACAATTCTTACTTAAAAAATTTTGAAATGTAATGATTTTTAATAAGTTTAAGTCAATAAGTTTGTTTTTATTGTGAAGGAGAAGTTGCAAGGAGGTTTATAAAGAATGGGTTTAAGCTGTAGGGGTGCCAATATTTTTGTCCCCCGCGAGGCAACCATTCGGAGACGATCAGTGGGGGATCAGCGTGGCAATTAAGGCGATAGCCTACCCAAGACAATCATCAGGGCAATGTCTGATCGAAAGGGTCTTCACGACGTCGAAGCCACTCAGGGAATAGGGGTGGAACATTCAACTCCATTGGATTCCAGCTCACACAGGCATACTTGGAAACGAGGAAGCCGACGCATCTCGCAATGTCTTGCATGTCCTAAGATGTACTTACTCCCCTTTCCTGATATAAAGGATCCTTCTTCTCTTCCCCAGAACAGAAACCACTCCCCAAGATTAAGCGATGGAACATTTGCATCATCTTCAACTTAGAAAACTCCCGGTATGAACCTTGCAGTCGTCGCATGCCACCTCTCCCACTTGGAGCCAAACGTAGCGAGCATCATGCTTTCTTCTTGACTTACTCTCGTCCGCATGCCCAGTATGAGCACGGAAAACCACAAAGGAGCGAAGGACCAACACCATAACTTTCGTACAGTCCGATACCAATTTGAAGGTATCCAATAACTAAGAGCACCGTCTATTCTCAACAGCAGCATAGTGTTGGAGAATACAAGGATCAGCGATCCCATATAGCTAGGGTGCTGTAGATATTGGTAGATACCATCAGTTATCAGACGATCTGGTACTGCGAGGTCAAACGTTAAATTCTTGCCGAGCGACGCATATGAGACCAGGCGACTTGGAACACCAATACAGATTATCAGAGCCAAAAGCCCAAAGGGAACCAGTGTAAGCACAAGGAAATTGGGATCAGCGACGAAATACCAGGAATCGTCTGGTATAAAACCCTTACTAGGATTGGGAGGGGTTAGCGCTATGAAGTTTCCAACTATGGACGCCGCTATTGTCGCTGCTAGCAAGGCTTGTTTCGCGAGAGGCATACTTCGACGAAGTTGCTAGATCTTGGTGCTTGAGGAGGGGTGAAGGAAAGACGGAAAAGGTGCGAGGGGAGGGCAGTTTCGCCTGGGCGCCTTGACCAATCCTACCTAGGAGGCGGAATTCTGCCCTGCTCCTACTAAGCAACATTAGGAATCGCTATCAGGCCCAGGCTTCTAAGCTTTATTAAAATAAGCCTAAAAGAAGTAATTCTGTTTAAATATCTATCTATATATAAAAACTCTTTACTTAATAAAATTTCATAGCTTTATTTTAAGTAAAATATTTATCTTTAATATAATTTAATATATTATTATTATTAATTATTCTTTTAAAGTTAAATTTAAATCTAAAAAAATTATTTTCTTTATATTTATTAATATTAATATTACTAATATATTATTATTTTAAATTATATTAATATTATTACTTTTTATACTAAGATTTTTAATATAATAATATTAATTTATTTCTTAAAATAAAGCTTAGTTATTAAGAATAATTTTTAATATAATTTTTATTTAATTATATAATTACTTTATTTTCTTTATAATAATAAAGTATTAATAATAAGATATTAATAATAAAATAATAATAATAAAGTACTTAGTAAAAGTAGTAATAATAATAATAATAAATATTATTTATTATTTATTATAAATTTAAATTTAAATTTATTAAACTTAATAATTTTAATTAAGTATATATTTTTAATAACTAGAATTTTTATTTCTTCTTTATAACTTATATTTTATTATAATTATAATAAGTTTTTAAATAAAAAATATAAAATAAAAATAAAATAAAATAATAGGTTTTTACTTTTATATCTTAATTTATTAAGATTTTTACTTAAATTTTTAAGATATTATTAATATAGCTTAGATTATATAAATAATAATTACTTAGTAAATTATATATTTTGTATTTCCACCTCTGTATAAGCTTTCTTTAAGGCCTTATTTAAGGAGTATATTTAGTGCTGCCTAGGGTGTATATTTAGGGTACATGTTTAGGGGGCCATGCTCGGGGCTATGCTTGGAACCCTGCTCGGGGGACCTACTTAGGGGACCTGTTTAGGGGGCCTGCTTAGGAGGCCGTGCTTAGGGGTTTGCTTAGGGGGTGTACTCGGGGGCATGTACGGGCGCATGCTTTGTAGGCTATTCCGGGGGCTATTCCGGGGGCTATTATAAGGGTCTTTCTAGGGGCGTGCTTCAGGGGCTATTCCAGGGGTATATTGTAAAATATATAATTTACTATGCAATAATTATAGGTTTGTAGGTATTTATTATTTGCGTAATCTGGGCCACGCTAGCAGCGTCTTAGGTATCCAAGTAAAAACTTAATTAGCTGGGGTATAGGAGTAAAAAACCGTTCTATATTCTCTTGAGTAATTTCTATTCCGTTAAACTCTTGATATATTTAATTAATACCACCATGGTCCATGAAGGAGTCTTTTCAACGTAAATTGACTCAATGAATATTACTACATTTGCTGAAGCCAACCTAGGCTTTGTGCCTGAACCTGATGGTCGGGGGACTTTTGGAATCCTGTGGAGCTCCCTTGCCGTTTTGTTTCTAAACACGTGGACTGTCTTACATCTCAATATAGAAAATCCGGACATCAACTTCTGGCAAAGTGTGCTGCATAAGCTAGAATGGATTACTATCGCTACTATAGCCCCGGAATTTATCTCACTCGGGGCAGTTGACGACTACGATTCGGCGAAGACGCTGCAGCGGATAATGAAAGGACGTGTCCACTGGTGGACCGTGACACACGGATATTATGCCAACATGGGGGGCTACAAGGTAAGCTCCAAGCTCACATCTGAGCTAGAAAGTGATTGATGCTCTTAGCACTCGAGAATCTTTTGCACAGCTGCGCAACAAGGCCCCGAGATACATTAGCTTACATTCTGCTGATTAAACTTCCAGGTGATAAGTGAGGCCGACGGCATAACGTATAGCTTTGTGGGATTAGAGCTTGTCTGGTTGCACCTGAATCATTTTATTGAAATCCCCCAATTTTCAGAGGAGAGGATCAAGGGATGGAGCAATACTGACAGTATGACGAAACTACTGGCATGTGCGCAGTCTTTTTGGTTTCTTATCACTTGTCTCGGTCGAGTCATTCAGCAGCTACCCTTCTCAACCCTTGAAGTCTTCACCGTCTCGTTTATTGCATGTACCTGGATCAGCTACTACTTCTGGTGGCACAAACCTCAGGGCCTAAAGACAATCACCTTTATCCACGTTCCACATCTGCTCGAACGCAACCTAGATGCAATGGAAGAGGCCGTGCCACTGGGCAGGAGAGGCGAGTGGAGGAGTCCCGCCGTCGGCCCGTTAAGTAACGTGGGGGATAATTTCCGACGAGAGCGTAGAGCGATTGAGCAGGTGACGCGCACGTCATTGCGAGCACTCGAGCTGACGGGTATGACAAGTTTGCCACTGGGATTAGATCAGGGTCTCTTGGAATGGGAAGACCTCATGAATGATGCAATGCTGGACTATTGGAGGGAGTCATGGCAACTAGCATGTGCAATATTCCCTGGCATCCTCAACAATGCCGAAGGCATTGTTGCCTGGAACTTCATCTTTCCTACGCCGGTCGAATCGCTATTGTGGAAGATCTCTACCTATACTACTACAGGACTTGCACTTGTGACTATGGTCTACACTCTTGTAGACTGGGCCTTGACCAACAAGAAAGACCGCCAACAGCTTGAGTCCGTCAGGTTCAAGTGCTACGCCATAATATACTCCTTCCTGCGTCTATATGTCATCGTGGAGATTTTCATCGGCTTGCGCTCACTACCAGCAGGGGTATTTCGCACTGTGGCCTGGTCTAAATATGTTCCTCATATATTCTAGGATTGGAGAGTAAATTGATTTCAGTTAACAGGTAAGTAGCCTCCCGCTTACTTATTACTAGAGCTTGTTTCATGAACAACGGTCCCTGATTGTACTTAATATAGAGCCGAAGGACCATAATTCTCTTATGGCGTAGCAAGAACATAGAAATATGCCTGTTCAAGCCCGCCTATCTCTAATGTCTAAAGTTCCCCTTGTTTCCCCGTTTTCTTCTCATGTCTATCTCATGATGCCATTGGATAAAGGTGCACCCTCCCTAGAATCAGCGCCTAAATTGGATACATCTCAGAGCTGTCTCCCAAGAAGGCTGTCACAAATGGAAGTGGAGGTATCTAAAGCAACTGCGTCTCAAAGATGCCGCCCGGAAGCGTAACAGAAAACTTCTCTTGAACAAAGCCAAACCCCGTGCATTAACCCATACATCCCAAGGCTGGACCACTCATCCACGGTCACTACTATATCCGCTAGATCCATGCCATGTCCTCAGCAAATATACCAAACATTCCGACAAAGCCTCCAGCTCGCCCCTCCCACCGCATCAAAACCCCATCTATTTCTCTCCGTAACACACCACACTCTTTCCATCTCCTTCAATATCAACCCCCAACCCGCCCCATAATCACTGCATCCCCACAAAACAGTACATCCCTTTCCAGCCCGATCCGCAAAGCCAATCCCACAACACAGATGTAGTGTAAATGCGCAGCCACCTACAACCTCCTTTCCGCCATTACCACTAAGTGAAACACCCACCGGTGGCTATAAAGTAGTTGCAGCATCCAATGCAATAGTCTGTCATACCCTAACATTGCAGTAGTGTTTGAGTATTCATTAGTAACATAATCGCTGTGTTCAAGGGCCTAGTGCCCTAAACCTAGGCTCGGGTCAGCGTGCTCCCTTGCACGTTATCTATATCACGAATGTGCGTTCGTAATGATAAAGTAGTATAAAAAACAAGTAGGATCGCCATCTCGACATCGAGATTGGTGGGATAGGGCTAACAGGGCCCCCGTACAATCCAACCGCAATAGGGCTATTACGCTATGTGCTAGGGGGTAGGCACCCTATACAATCTATCCTAAATACCCTAGGATAGGGCCATACCACTATATGCTAGGGGGTAGATACCCTAAGATATAGGGGCCAGTGCCACTTAATAAGGGTCCCTATAGGCCATCCTCCGGACCTGCGGCCCCGTATAAAAAAAGCTCTTATCTCGCGCGCCACCCACTGGTGGCAAAAGGTAGACCTGGGCAGTGGTAATACATCCTGGTGGTGATTTAAGATCCGCTTAGGGTCCTACCACTAAGGTAGTGGTCACCCTTTTACCCTAGTTGTTATGTAACTTGCTCCTGGCGTTGCCAAAAGGTTCATATAGCCAGCAACCGTATACAGGTGGGATCTCCCAATCCAAAGCAGGGAAGCCGAAACATAGTTCTTCTAGGTACAAGATTCTCTCTTGATAGTCTCTGGGTTGAGGTAGATAAAATATATTCATAAATGGACCTGAGAGGAAACGTTTCCTCCACATCTCTTAGCGTTACATAAGTGGGGCCATAGCTGCAGTAGGAGTTCGCCTCCCCTGCCAAGATTGGAATGTCTTATGGTAAGCTTAACACGCCACTGAACACGTCGCTAAAAGCCCGCACAGAAATCGATGGCAGAATGATTAGCCAACCAGGATATCGCTTCGCGGGTCGTGATTCCCCAATATATCAATCACAACCATAGATGCTTGGTTTGTACAGGCTATCCGTAGCAAACCCTAACCCTAGCTCGATAAACGTCCCCTACTTTGATGTCTTAACGGCTATTTACAGGGGGGTTGGGCCCCAAAGGCCTTTTTCTGAGAAAGGTTTATGGGCACAGGGTCTTCTGTGTCTAGGCACCGGTTTTGGAAGGGGTGTCTTGTAGGGCTGAAATCCTGGCATGCGAAAACTCTTAGCGCAAATCAAGACTTCTGGTGTCAATCTCCATATTACAGTGAGAATGGCTGTAGCCTTTTTCGCAGCGTGACCTGAATTTTTTTTGTTTTTCAGAGCTTTATTGGAGCTAATTGAGCTGTTGTCGCTTGGCTTGAAGCCTCATCGACAAATGCGGAAGAAATGGCATCTTCCACCAATCGCGTAGACACGTCAAACGATCATGGTCACCTTGTGTCAATCTCTACACATGGTAGCATGGGCGTGGCGTGCATGTTAACACGCAATGCTGACCACGTATGTTGTGGATACGAGTCTATCAATATGGTTGAATAGTTCAATACTTCTCCCAGATAAGTATTCCTCTCACTTCTCTTTCATCGTTCATATTACTCTCTGAGATCCCGGAGAAGTGCCCGAAAGATATTTCAGAGTGCTACCTTTACATCAGAACAATGGCTAGCTTCTTCATATTGCTTGCTCTTCTGGGCATTACCCTTCGGGCCCATGGCTCTCCCAAGCCGAAGCCAGCAGTATGTGCAAGTCCCCTAACTGTGAGTAATCTTTCTGCTTCCTTCCTTCCAATAGCTGTTGACGTGTGCTGTGGGTAGTTTGACAATCTCCCACAAAATGCTCAGGGGTTCGATCCCTACATAGATCCTGTCGGGACATACGGCGGTATGTATCTTCATACGTACTCTGAAAGAGTGGCTTTACTGAATAGTGCTATATAGACATCTACTTCCAGGGCTTCACTATCGCAACACAGCAGAACCAGGCGCAGGAGTTCTTTATAATTCCTTCCCCGCCTAATGTCATCAATAGTGGCACTATAAGCCAAGATCTCTTCGGCGGCACCTCTGCTCTAATAATCAACACGACTGCGGCACACAAATCTTCGGCTACCTTCAAACTCGGATCCTTGCAACTAGCCTGTCTTGTAACGAATGGAATTTATACCGGCAATGTCGATGGCTGTACAGTTCTTTTCGAGGGGATCAAGCGCGGCAACTCTAAAACCGTAACATATGAGTATGAGTATCCTAATCAAGACACAAACTACTCTCCCATTGGCCCTCCTACTCCGTTTGGTACTGTAACGCTTCCAACAAGTTTTACGGACCTCACGGAGGTTTTCCTTACCCTTACGGACGTGCAGAATGGCGTTCTAGGGGTGAATATCTTGCTTGACAACGTCTGTGTGACCGTATCATAGCCTGTATACACCTGCCAGTACCTCAAAACTCGACACTGGTGATCAGATTGGGATGAAGTGGATGGAGGTCTGGCTCGTTTTCTTCCTTTTGCCATGATTCAACATCTATGGCGTACTTCTGATTTCTCTAATCGATTAAGCGGAAAACACTAATTCAATTCACCTAAATATCATATACTTCCTAGTCCTACCGCAAGCCTTAACAAGTCTATTTACTTGTTAATTAGGAGCGGTCAAAAACGGAAGGTAGGGGAATAAAATTTGGGGAGTGTTTCTCGTACACGCAGTTCTCTTCCGCATACACCCTGTTCTGCTAGGCGTACAACTCTGCTCAGCCTAATAAAATAATACTTACTTTTATTAGCCATAGCCTTATGGTTAGAAGTACCTCTCTACTATAAAGGTTGACACCAAAGATCTTGATTTGCGCTAGCCATTCTTAGCAAGCCTTACTTAGCCCTAGCTCAATATGATAGTAGGTAGCCCTAGGTAGCATGCCCAGGGCTTATGTAGATACCTAGCCCGGAGCTAGCCATGTCAACCCGGAGCGCGGCCCGAGATTTCTCGGAAACTGCGGGCACCTAAGCTCTTAAGTATTCTACAGAGCTCTCGTTACATACTTGCCTCCTCAATAATGTTTATGTAGGCGTACAACAAACGCGGGTCTATTATCATGGGAGCATCAAGAGAGGCCCCTGATGGCGACATCAACGCATTCATTAGTTTCGCTGGCGACCCAGGATTGACCCGCGCGCGAGCTACACAATGGCTGAAGGTCTGACCCAGGTGCTGGCATACCCTGCGGCTCCAGACTAATCAAATGTACATCCATAGGCTCATAACAATGACCTCAACAATGCAATCAATGCATTTCTTGACAATCCTCAAAGCATTCCTGAACAGGTGAGCCTTCTTCCTGCATGAAATTCTCAGCCTTTACTTACACGGTGACAGCAGAACCAGCCTACTTGGAATGAGGACGAATTTCATGTTGACAATGCCGGCAACCAAGGCGGTGAGTACACGACCCACAGCGATGGTGTACACAGTGGAGTGACGCTACGAACGTTAGGACCGGTCCGGCTGACATAGCCTCTTAAACCAGCATTTTCAATTCATCCTGCCGACACGCTTAAGCCAGGTATGTTTGCAGAAGATGCACCTTCTAGACCACCTTCGCGAGTGAGCCAGGCGGTGGTAGATCAACCAGACCGTGAGCAATCCGTAGTCATGGCTGACAGGCAATTTGGGTTAGCTGAACTTCTTCAGATGCAAACCATCCCATCAACGTTGATTCCGACGATGAATTAGTCAACAGAACGTTGGCAATGTCAAGAGGGGAGGCTGATGATATGGTTCCCCAAGAGACTGGAGTTGTGGATACCCAGAGTAAGACTTTGAGACCCGCGACTCGCAGCCATTACGAGCCCGCAGAATGGGCGTTGACCATTCCTGGAGCCCAGACGCAAGAAATCTTATTGAACCCCGAACTAAATCTTCGCAAACGTCAGCGGAACGTGCCGGCTTTCTTCAAACCTTCGCCAGCAGGTCATCGTCTACCAGCCCTTATAACGATACTACACGCAATTCCAATGGCAAGAGAAGCGTTGTTGAACCGCAACCATATGCTACCAGATTATGGCCGCGAGAAAGATTGGTGGGACGGCACTCCCGTTAAACTGCTGAGGATTGTAAATGTGGATTCAGATGGGCGACACATGAATGAGAACGACATCATATATGAATGTCAACGCCTAATGGCGTTTCTTGACGAGACAGACAGAGCTTACGGTAGCATTGATGTCCTGGCTGGACTTGAAGGCCTCGGTGGCTACGAAAACGATAAGACAGCCAAGTTTTATGGCGCATGGCACTCTGCAACAGCTCATGTTACAACGGGTTCCCCTTTAGCTTCAGTGTTCGAGTCCAGGGGTACAAAACGTAACAAGAGCGATCCAACGTGCACTCAGTCAGAATCGTTCTGGTGCTTGAATGCCTTGATTGAGAGCGATGTAGCTGGTCATGGTCTCTCTTTGTACGAGGTTATAGATCGAATCCTTTGGGAAGACAGCAATGAAGAGGAAGAGACCTACTTCGAGGGGGCTGGTGAGGTGATCACCATAGAATTGGCTAATAAGGTGAATGAAGTTCCCGGGCTTGGAATCGATATCCCAGCAATATTGTACCTGGACCGTTATCTGCCCTCAGCAACTGCGCTAGCGAAAGACATGCGAGACCGCAAAGCCCGGGTGAGAGCTGATCTACATCATAAGGAGGTGGCACGATCATGGATGATGAATGCCAAAACCCCCTCCAATGGCAATGAGGTCGATGCTGCTGGATTACTCGCCATGGCAACAGCGTACTTCGAACAGACCACCTCATATCAGAAACTTTACAGAGGACCAAAGGGAGTTAAGGAAGTGCCTCAAGACCAGGGACAAATCCTGGGCTTGTCTACTGAGATAGTAGAAGAGCTCAAAGCTCTGACCCAAAGAATATCTCAAAAACTTCAAGGTTAGTGCAACTGGTGCCTTTCTAGGTCATTTCACTTATTGACGGCGATTAGCTTTCGAGAAAGTTCAGGAAGACGCCCGTGAAAAGCTAAACGAGATTGGGCAATTATTCACAAAGCATTCAGAAGATCCAGCAGAACCTCCCCACTTCAAGTATACGCTTCGAGGCGTTTCGACAAGCCGGCAGACCACGTATGTATTGGAGAAGACCAAGCCAGAGGACGAGGATGACATGCTCAGCACCGACGCCAAAGACTGGCAATGGTGGAAACTTCAATACGTAAGCAACGACTTGGAACCGGTAGCATGCGCAAAATATACCGAGGAAGACGTCCTGAAAGCTGCGAGTACCGAGTCCCAAAATGCACTTCTGGTATATGCGAGCGAGCGTGCAGTAGCTTACGGGTCTGAGGATCTACCACCACAGCTTCACAACTTTATTCGCGCAGATAACCTCAACTTCAGCGCCGAATTAGAAGGCATGAGTCCTGTCAAACCTACTACACCGACCAAGCGGAAAGCTGATGACGGGGATGATTCAGATCTCGAGACGCGATTTCACCGATCTCCTCCATATGATAGAATTAGCAATGACAACCCCACCCCGAATGAGGACTATGAGATCAATATCAATCCGCCAGCATATTACCCTAACCCGTCGCCTCCGGCACTACCAAGCCGGCGCCCTGTGCCTCGTAATTTCGGAGCTTCAGGCAGTTACGATAGCACGATTCCAACTGCTCTGCGCGCTACCAGACCGACGGTGGATTCTAATACTATGGTGCTGGATCAAGACGAGAAAGACGAGTACGGACAGGAAATGCAGGAACGGGGAGGTAGAAGTTTGCTGCATCAGCAACACGACAGTAACGCTCATTATGCGTTGGCGAACCTTGTACCTGGGATTAACGTTGTAGATGAAGAAGGAGATGAAGGTTAGATAGGGGCAGGCACGAAGAGCATCCTAGTAATCGATGATTGTGATACCCCTAGCATAGCATAATGTTACTCGTCCATCTAAAGCTTTTAAGCCAAACCAATCGCGTCCACGGAACAATCTAAATTTTTCATAACCGCTTACGATAGTCAAATGCTGCATACGGAGCTCAAGGTGCAAGACTTACAGGACGAGCTATAATCCTGGGTTTAGATGAGGCCTCTGGAGTAGGCCTATGTCTTTGGGGCGTTAGAGGCGCCAGATTCTAATCTTTCAGGTGAGATACGTTAGGCGAAGGGACTCTAAGCAGGCGTTGTCTACCTAGGCATCCTTCTCAGGGCGGGCTCGTGGGGTTCTAAACGGGCGTTGTCTACACTGTAGGCACCCTTCTTAGGGCGGGCCTCGTGCGCTAAAACCGTTAGCATAAATGTGGGGGTTGAACCCTTCCAGGTGCTTGGGCAAATGCTTAGCAATATCTTCAGCCCTACAGCAGGCCGTCTCATTTGCGTCACATAAATTTGGGCATTTTCCGGCAACCGGACCGTTGGACAAACAATTGCATGGCTGGGAGATCTCTAGAGTACCACATGCTCTCACCTCGTTGATGTCCGAATTCTGGCAGTGAAAAGAGCTGCGGGAGCTGCCACGCTGGGAGAAAGCGCAGTAGCTTGTTTCGCTGGAGGAATAAGAAGTTGAGCATGCAGTCTACGGCAGTGCCACAAACCTTTCTGTTGGCCAGCTCAATACAGCCACTCAATTGGCCTGATTATCTTCGAGCCACCGCGCAGGACGGCAAGACGCAGCCGTTATGTGGTAACTACGAAGGCTGGGGGCCAATAAGCCCCTACAGATACGACTTCACACCATGCTTTTTGGACGTTTGGATTAGTGTCGTGGCGGTTTTTGGTATCACATTCGGAGCAGCGGCGATATGGTGGTTTTTGAAAAGGACGAGTCCGTCTCCTGTCGGCAGGAATTGGCACTTCTACGCAAAACTTTCGGTCATCGTGGCTTTGATGATCACCACTGCGCTTCAGGCATGTCTCCAGATCAAGGCGCTCCCAGGAATTTGGTTCGGTGATTTCAGGTTCTGGACCTCGGTCATCACATTGGGCTCTTTGACGGTCATTGGCGGCGTTCAATACATTGAGCACTGGAGGAGCCGGCAACCCAACGGAGTTGTACTCTTCTACTGGCTGTTCCTCTTGATAGCTTTCGGCGTAAAGCTTCGATCACTCATATCTCAGCAAGCCTTTCGCACTCGACTACCATACTTCATTACCTTTTGTGTGAGCTTGAGCCTTGCCATTTTGGAATTTGCTTTGGAATATCTGGTGCCCAAGAAGCAGTCCGCATACGATACGCTGGGAGATGAAGATGAATGTCCAATTGAATATGCCGATGTGTTTAGCATCCTTACATTCAGCTGGATGACACCGTTGATGAAATATGGCTATAAGGAATACCTCACCCAGGACGACCTGTGGAATCTCAGAAAGAGGGATACAACAAAGGTGACTGGGCTAATACTGGAGGAAACTTGGAGTGATGAGATTGAGAAAAAGCGCCCTTCACTATGGATTGCTTTGTTCCGAGGTTTTGGTGGCCCGTATTTTCGAGCTACTGTCATAAAAACTCTGAGCGATATCTTGTCCTTCGTGCAGCCACAACTGCTACGGCTATTGATATCCTTCGTGGACTCGTATAGACGGGGTAGGACACCTCAGCCTGTTATCAGAGGTGCCGCAATCTCTCTTGCGATGTTTGCTGTTTCCGTTTTGCAGACTGTCTTGCTCCACCAGTACTTCCAGCGGGCATTCGAGACTGGTATGAGAGTCAAAGCGTCATTAACCTCTATGATATATGCCAAGGCAATGAGATTATCTAACGAAGGTCGAGCTTCGAAGTCTACAGGGGATATCGTGAATTATATGGCGGTCGATACCCAAAGACTCCAGGATCTTACGCAGTATGGACAAATGTTATGGTCCGCACCGTTTCAGATCATCTTATGTATGGCATCGTTGTATCAGTTGGTTGGTATCAGCATGTTGGCTGGCGTTGGGGCCATGGTTCTTATGGTACCCATAAATGGCTTGATTGCTCGGATCATGAAAAATCTTCAAAAGAAGCAGATGAAGAACAAAGACGCTAGAACGCGACTGGTGACGGAGATTTTGAACAACATGAAAAGCATCAAACTATTCGCATGGTCAACAGCTTTCATGAACAAGCTCACTTTTGTGAGAAATGAGCAGGAGCTAAAAACGCTTCGCAAGATTGGAGCTTCTCAAGCATTTGCGAATTTCACTTGGTCGACTACGCCTTTTCTAGTCTCATGCTCTACATTCACCGTTTTTGTACTTACCAGAGATGAGCCTCTTACAACGGAAATAGTGTTTCCAGCCTTGACCTTGTTCAACCTACTCGGCTTCCCGCTTGCTGTCCTTCCCATGGTAATCACTTCAATCATCGAGGCGACTGTGGCAGTGGGACGTTTGACGAGCTTCTTCATGGCGGAAGAACTGCAGCCCGATGCAGTGCAAAGGAGAGAACCAGCCGTCAATATGGAAGATGAGGCTGTCCGCGTCCGCGATGCAACCTTCACATGGGATCGCAACGAGAGCCGTAATTGCCTCGAAGACATCAACTTCGTCGCACACAAAGGCGAGCTAAGCTGCGTGGTAGGGCGAGTTGGATCTGGGAAATCGTCGTTGCTACAAGCCATCCTAGGAGATGTCTGGAAGATTAATGGCGAGGTGGTGGTGCATGGAGCTACAGCGTATGTAGCACAGCAATCATGGGTGATGAACGCGAGCGTCAAAGAAAATATTGTATTTGGACACCGCTGGGATTCCCACTTCTATGAGCGTACAATACAAGCTTGTGCACTCTCCGATGATCTAAAGACGCTCCCTGACGGAGATCAAACGGAAGTGGGAGAAAGAGGTATATCGCTCTCCGGTGGTCAAAAGGCTCGTTTGAGTCTGGCACGAGCAGTGTACGCCCGCGCTGACGTCTACCTTCTCGATGATTGTCTCTCCGCTGTGGACCAGCATGTCGGAAGGCATTTGATCGACAACGTCCTTGGACCGAGGGGTCTTCTTGGTGGCAAGACCAGAATATTGGCAACGAATTCGATTCCTGTACTTTTTGAAGCCGACTTCATAATCTTACTGCGCAGCGGAAGAGTCCTCGAAAAGGGCACTTATCAGCAGCTTATTGCAATGAAGGGCGAGGTTGCCAATCTGATTAGGACTGCCAACAATGAGGACGAGCAAGAGACGCCATCCCCTAGTGTGGAAGATAGTAAAGACTCTACGAGCTCTGGTAGCGAGGACTCGAAGACAATATTTGGTACCGGTACGGGCAATTCGCTGGAAGAGCCGCCAGACGAAAAGGATGAGGCACAAGAAGGTATGCCTCAGCTTGCTCCGATTCGGGTAAACGCCGGAAGTGGGCGTAGAATGAGCAACAACACCTTGCGGCGTGCAAGTACAGCATCCTTCAAAGGGCCTCGGGGCAAGCTCACAGATGAAGAAGGAGAGGGAATCAAGTCAAAACAAAGTAAAGAATATTCCGAGCAAGGCAAGGTCAAATGGAACGTGTATTTAGAGTATGCCAAAACAAGCAATCTGGTTGCTGTCATTGTCTACTTAGTGATGCTCCTAGGCGCACAAACAGCATCAATAGGTGGCAGCCTATGGTTGAAGCAATGGTCCGAGGTTAATCAAGAGTATGGTGGCAACCCACAGGTGGGAAAGTATATCGGAATCTATTTCGCCTTTGGTATTGGAGGTGCCGCTCTCGTGGTGGTCCAGACTCTTATACTGTGGATATTCTGCTCGATCGAGGCTTCGCGAAAACTCCATGAGCGAATGGCTTACGCAATATTCAGGTCACCTATGAGCTTCTTTGAAACCACGCCTTCAGGACGGATATTGAACCGTTTCTCTAGCGACATATATCGAGTGGATGAAGTCCTTGCCAGGACTTTCAATATGCTGTTTGTAAACAGTGCGCGAGCATTCTACACACTTGTATTGATCGCCGCCTCTACGCCAGTCTTTGTCGCACTGATCATTCCCTTAGCTGCCGTTTATCTCTATATTCAACGTTACTACTTGCGGACATCAAGAGAACTCAAGCGGCTTGATAGCATTAGTAGAAGTCCTATATACGCACACTTCCAGGAATCTCTTGGCGGAATCACTACCATACGTGCTTATCGCCAGCAACACAGATTTGCTCTTGAAAACGAGTGGCGAGTGGATGCAAACCTTCGCGCCTACTTCCCTAGCATCAGTGCAAATCGATGGTTGGCGGTCCGGCTTGAGTTCATCGGCTCTTTTATTATTCTAGCCGCAGCCTCATTTTCTATCATATCTGTTGCCACGGGCAGCGGGCTGTCGGCGGGTATGGTCGGGCTGGCCATGTCGTATGCGCTGCAGATCACTACCAGTCTGAATTGGATCGTCCGCCAGACGGTGGAGGTAGAGACGAACATCGTGTCCGTCGAACGCGTATTGGAATATGCCAGGTTACCCAGCGAGGCTCCAGACATTATATCGAAGCGTAGGCCGAAGATTAGCTGGCCGGCCCAAGGAGCCGTTGATTTCAACAATTATTCGGCGCGCTACAGGGCCGGCCTGGACCTTGTTCTTAAAAACATCAATCTCCATATTAAGAGCCACGAGAAGATTGGCGTTGTTGGCCGTACTGGAGCAGGAAAGTCGTCATTGACCTTGGCGTTATTCAGAATTATCGAACCCGACACTGGCAATATTTCGATAGATGATCTCAACACCTCCACCATCGGCCTTCTAGATCTCAGAGGCAGACTCGCAATTATCCCTCAGGATGCAGCTTTATTTGAAGGTACTATTAGGGACAACCTTGACCCAGGTCACATACATGACGACACGGAGCTTTGGTCTGTGCTGGGTGAGCTAGCTGTCCTGCACCCTATTATTCGATCAGAGCCCGCTAACAGATATGCAAGACCACGCAAGACTTCGAGAGCACGTCTCGAGTATGCCAGGGGGCCTAGAAGCCAGTGTACATGAAGGCGGTATGCCCATCATGACGCCCCGGAATTTGTCCATTGATGCTGACATGTTACAGGCTCCAACCTTTCTTCTGGTCAACGCCAATTGGTCAGCCTCGCTCGAGCTCTCCTTACACCTACAAATATTCTCGTCCTCGACGAAGCAACGGCAGCGGTCGACATCGAAACGGACGCTATGCTGCAAACAACTCTGAGAAGTAGCATGTTCAAAGATCGCACTATCATCACCATTGCCCATCGTATAAATACAATCCTCGACTCTGATCGGATTGTTGTTTTGGACCGCGGCACGGTGGCTGAATGCGACACGCCTTCTGCCTTAGTGCGGAAGCGAGGTTTGTTTTACGAATTAGTCAAGGAAGCCAACCTCCTTGAAAGTATTGAACAATAATATTGCACAAACATGCACAGATATCTTTTGAAGCATAGTCAGCGGGGTAAGGGTTGGAGGTGCATATGTGAGATTAAAATACGTGCATGTTGGTACATGGACAGTAAGAGTACAGAACTTCCCTTGGCAAGCCGCAAGCCACAATTCGTATGAGTATAGATATTGACAAGTGTACTACCTTATGATTCGTCCTGGCACTGAGGCAACCAGAAACATCATGCATTCCTCGCACCTGCGAGATTGCCTTGCGCTCCCTCCCTTACCTAGGGTAGCTGTTTAAGGTACCGTGTCTCCGCAGGCGGGAAGCTGGCGACTTCTATTTGGCCTCATGCACGCCCACTAAAGCGGAAACGCGATAACTTCTGCCCGTCAGAAGACATGCATTATCCACCTGTTAATTGGCAGAGCCCACTCTGGTACCTCCTATCCTCCTTCAGCACTTCTCATGCTTTGTCTGCGAATGATTTGCAATAGACCTAGAACAAAGCTTATCTTGCATCAGCGGAGAACTTCGCCTCCTATAGGATTAATATCCCACCAACTCTTCCTGAACAGTACAGGACACGGCTGCAACCTAGGCACCACAAAAAGGCTTCAACATAATGCTAGTATCCCCTGGACTTCTCCAATCTCCTTCTCAGCCGGCCTATGATCTACACCATTCTGGTTCTTTGCGTAAAACCTTCATAGATACTCTGAGGATGTTGTGCCTTGCACAATATGGAGATGCCAGATAAAAGATTGCAGTGTTTGACGAGGAAGCAAGTTAGCACTTCCCCGAGCTAAGAAACTGGATCTTGTCTCACGGCCAGAGTGCATGTCAAATCGAACAAGATGCAGATCTGGACCATGGCTGAATATTTATTATCGCAACGCCTGTCCCTAGAACCTTGGTGAATTACCCCCGGCTGTTTCCTTTCGAACATCAAAAACGTAGACTCTCGGTTTTCATCTTCAAACACTTGGCACAAGGGGTACCGTACATTGATTATTCGCTGGCGTTAGAGCCTGCGAGCATCCCCGAAAGTCGTTCTGATTATATATTCATGTATCCAGCGTTGGGGCGTGTTCATCTAAGGCTTTTGCATGTTCAACGTGGTCAGTCCTGCCTCACCAAGTTGATTGCGGTAGATCCATATCTTCTCCATTTCCGAATCTCTTCGCCTGAAATATTGAGTTGAACATGGTATCGGATAGCCCTTGCTCTGAAGTGCAAGCGCACATCAACTCTCCCCAGTTTGTCGGGCCACAGCGGTCACAGTCCATTTTCTTTCATGCCATACATGTGAAGGAATCAAAATACGCTGTCCTACCATTAGCTGACAAATGTGGCACAGATTCATTCTTTCGCGGCGAGCAATAACGGGCCCAAAGTCCGAGTAATGACCATTGGCGCATTGCTCTTTGAAGCCTAGCTACCAAATCACTGTCATACTTCTGAATGATCTCATCCACTACAGTGCTAAAGTAACGATCTCGCATTGGCCTGGATGCATAATAGAAAAGGCAGAAAGCTTACGCAGGGAACGATACAAAAGAGGACATTCACAAAGTCGCTGATGATCCTCATACGAGGTCTGCGCGCACATCCCAGGTTATTAACCGCTCTCAGAGAAGTATAAAGGTGCGTGGAACAGCACATTACTGTCCGAGGAAGAATAAAGCTGGCTTTCTTGGCAGGTGGTGCGGACTTTAGCGCGTACGTACGTACAGTAGTAGTCTAAGTGGAAAGCCCACATCAAAATCATCTGATAAAGCTTGCCTCGTGGCCATTGAGCAGCCCAAAGCCCAGAGGATCTGTCCCGAAGATCTTAGTTTTTACCAGAAATTACTTCATGAATTTTTTGGGGGCCTTCCAGAGGCCAGAACACATACAGGTTAGGGTTAACACGTGCCGTCATATGATATTTCCAGCTAAATGAACAACTTATAATTACCGATAGTGGGAAGCGCCTCGCTGCCTTGGCAACGGGGAAAACAGTCGGAGCAAGACGCCCTCGGTTATCCATCACTTCGTCCTCAACAACGAAGAGGGCCATGTCTCATCCATCAATACCTCCTAGGAAACGGCAGAGGTCGAGTCGTCCTCATCAAGTTACGCTTGAGACTGATGATGACGATAATGTTGATGCTACTCCGTCAGAATCTAATTCAATCGTTGATGACTGCAAAACCATTGGCGTTGAGTTGCGAACAGCCCGGGTGGACGAGATGTTTCAGGCGTTCAGTAACCTTGGAAAAATAGCTTGTAGGGATATTGTAGAACTTTGGATCAAGTCTTGCCATCCAAAGAAACGAACTCGATGTCCGTACAGGGGCCAGTCGCGTACGAGACCCGACTACTGGCTCTCTTCGGGTCACTGGAAAGTGAGCCTTGGATGTAGACCCATCGAGCCTGCCCATCTGAAGAAGTCTGGTTAGTCACTGCTCAGGTGGTATTTCAATAAGTGCTCATTTGAAATAGAACGTTTGTCTGTTGCGGCACTTGCTATGCTTTGGTGGACAATTCTGCACGGACAGATCAGAGGAGAGTACGAAGAAAATTCCCGTATCTGATGCTGATCACTGGACCACAGCCAAGATTGAAGCACTAGAAGGTATATATAGAGTCAGACGAAAGGAGGTTGAGTTTGAAGATGGTGCATTTACCAGGTCGCTGCTGGACGGGCCAGTAAGACTCCACGCCAATAACAAACCTCAAGTCTGTGATACCGAAATATATCCATCAGAATACACCTCTGAGACAACCAAAGCGCGAAATGCGCTGAGGTCTACCAACTACTCAGGTATGAAGTCGGAGCGTCCCGACGGAGATTCCAGCGCCCATAGGTTACTGCCAACTGTGGTAGCTGATACGAGTGTCCGACCATCAGGCACACTCATTGACCATGAAGCCGATATTGACCGGACGAACAATGAGGAAACAGACAAGGCTGAGTCTACCACTATTGAGGGAGTTCCATTAATTACTAGTATGCCAACAGCAAGCGAAGGCTGTGCGTTTCGGGTTCAGATGTCAATGCCATCTATACTATCAGGAGCAGACGTCGAGTGCTCTATCATTTCATGTAGCATTGAAGCTCTGGACTTCTGAAAAACTGGGATGTATCCGCGGAGATGATATGGTTCCGAGTCTTAGTAGGATTGATGTTGTCCGCTATCCATCTGACATGTCTGCTACCGAAACACAACAGCATACTTCGCCACTTCGTCCCTGGCGCCCAGGACATCTGGATTTCCAGGATCGTCTTCGGGTCTAGCCGGCTTGGACTCATTTGCTTGCCCCCATCGCCGTTTCGGCAAGAATGAGCAGTCAACAGTACGACGCTGCTCATTACCTGTCCTGAGATTATGCGCCAGCAACTGCGAATACATCTTCCAGCAGTGACTTCGCCGACACTTCCGGAACGTGCTTTAGCAATGCAGGCCCCCAGGACTTTTATAACCAGACTCAGAATGAGGCTGTTAAGAATCCGTATAAGCCATGGCTGACCCCGGGCTTCGGTAATTTCACCATCAACCCCACGTATCTAACAAGAGTCTCCGATGCTATGCGTGGCACTCCGATTGTTTATAGCCAGGGTTCATTAATATTTTAGCGACTCCACGGCTACCGAATCCCAACCGGTCCGGCAAAAAACGTCGCTGCGTGTAGACTCACCCTCATTTGGCTACCTCGTCCAAAGCATTCCTAGGTCATGTAACTAATTCACTAACTTAACAGTCGTTTCAAAGTTTTCATTCCTGCAGAACCTTCTGATAGGTCCAGTGCTGTGCACTCTAACTCATTTCTACGCTGACAGGGTAGTCAACATCTATGGGCTCTTCGTTCAAGATATGACAATGAGCTCGGAGGAGGTGCAATCAATGATTCTAGGAGTATTGATATCTTTCCTAATGAGCGTCTTTTTGCATATTGAAAACGTCAGTACTTACAGGATGCCATATCGGCTCGTCTATTACCTCAACGTAGCGTGAGACGGTAAAGTGACGAGTTCGGTATCGCGCCAAAGACTCGACTTCGCTTCTCGAATGCAGGTGCCCAAATTCTGGGACCGCTGCTCGCCATTTCATAAGGAAAGGGGTTTCCGGACTTTTACTCCTATGCATGTCCTCTGCAACCCTCCGAGACCTAGAGCCAAGATTTCATCTGAACCATGTAAGCAGCATGTCCTTTAACCGCGCTTCTTTCATTGATGCAGTCGAGTGGATATTGTCTTATAACAGACATGCACAATTGCAGTCACGATTCCCGTATTCTCGATCACACATAATTCAAGTACACTGTAAGCCAAAGCAATCCTCTGCGAAAAGAAGCTTTCAAATGGCGCCCCTGGACGCTAGGTACTAACTCCAAGCTGCACGTCTTAATCCTGCATCATGCATTGACAGCGGACGATCTCGTGCAAAGGCGTGGCAACAGCTGGAAGGCATACGGCAGATACCATTTGGCTCCTTCATCCACCAGGAACTACCCGACGCGGGATGATCGTGTCATATCAATCAAATCGAGTGTTCTAGCTGGGTGGCTAATGAGAAAGGACCGTCCCGGATCTCTTTGCTTTGGTTAGGAACACATTCCTCCCTTCGGTAATGGCTTTACTGCTCGAATAAGACCATTGACTGGGTTTTGACAAGTGCTACCGACATTTGTACAAACATTCAATGTAGATTTTCCGGTCATTTGCATACCTTTGAAGGATAACGATGTTCATGCTTTGTACTTTGGGTATGTGACGGTAATTCAAACCTCACTTTACGCCCATGTGATTTGACCATTCGCATTACTCCAATTTGCTTCAATACATAGCTCAGAGTTCCTCCGAACTTGGGCAAGGCGCATTGGCTCTCAGGTCTTAGGACTACTTAAATCTCACCTTAGATTGGGCTTTCTGGGCAGCAGTGCTCAACTGGGCAAGTTCCTTAACTGAATGGACTAGAACTGAGGAGCTACCTAGCTGAGACAGACCAGAAGGAAATGAAACGCGTGCAGGCATTGGAATAGGACTGTAAAATAAGCTTACATTATATTCTTATGACATTGAACTCTAATCTATCTCATTCGGGGAGAAAGGGTTAGCGCTATTCCTCGCCATTGAATGAACAGTCTTGATCAAGGCTATAGCGATGACGGTTTATAAATCTGTTTTGTGGTGCACGCCTAAGAGATGGACATATATATATAAAGAGCTTCTCAGGTATACGTGCGTTACAGGGTTAGGACTATGTAACACAAAGTACCCTTGGAACAATTTTCGCTCGTTAACAACACAATGATCTTTGAGGAGGCCATAAATTAGTTCTATTGTAAGAGCTAGACTCGGAGCTGTCGTTCCAAGACTGTATTGTGAACCCGTCATTGTGGTCGGCTGAGAATAGGCTGAAGGGATAAGTATCCGAACTGCTTTCGGAAAGCTCTTGCTGTTATAGGGATTAAAAGGAATATACTATTTAACAAGTGTGTAGTAAATGGCATATACTACTCTAAAGGATCTTAATAAACTACTGGAGTATGGGTGGATGGCCTCGCTTAGGAGATGCACTGAGTGTTAGGGCCTGAGGGACCCTCCTATTCGTGGCCCCCAAGCGGGTATTGTCCAGGCGCTCCTCCACGCCTTTAGGGGCCGGATGGTAGGGCTGGACTCCTAGCACAGACATCAACGCCAGTTTCCTTCGATATCTGCAGGTTCTGTAAGTGAAGGCCGGGAGGTGTCGCAGATATTCAAACAATACTGAAAATGCTTATTCACACTCGCGAAGCCACTAGGACTGCTTGCTCGGGCAGCTGTCTGCTGCCTTGAAGCAAGATTAAATCTCTTTGGTGCCTTCGCTGCTCACCTTCAGTCTTGGTATCATTACAGTCTATGCATCCAACTCTTAAGACTCTCGGCTACGTAGCAACCCTTTCCTGGCTCATAGACAACTGGGAGTCTTATTGATTCCCACCTCGCCAGCCAGTTTGCGCTGCAAAATGCGTATAGCTTGCCTACAGTTTGGTCCTGAGCTGGGCAAGACCGCAGAGAATGTTGCCAATGCAAATGCCATTTTAGAAGCAGCTGCACCCCAGGATATTGATCTCCTCGTCCTCCCAGAACTAGCATTTACTGGTGACCCTTCCTGAGATTTCAACTCTCCGTGATTTTATCTGCTAAGAGGCAACCTAGGTTATAATTTCCCCTCGCTCCTCGCGATACTACCACATCTCGAGCCGACTTGCGCCGGCCTTTCCACCACCTGGGCCAAAACCGTAGCCTCTCAGTACAAATGCATAGTGACCATTGGCTACCCAGAACTTTACTCGCCACCTCCATCCGCCAACTGCCCGAGCTCCACGAGCCAGATCCTCGCTTACAATTCCACCGTCACCGTCTCTCCCAATGGCCAAATTCTTGCCCACTACCGCAAAACTCACTTGTACTACACAGACGAGACGTGGGCACAGGAGTCGCCTGAAGGATGGCTAAGCACACCCTTGAAATTTGCACCGAAAACCGACCCTGAGAAAGTTGTGCAAGCCAGTTTTGGAATCTGCATGGATTTGAATCCCTACCAATTTACAGCGCCGTGGGAAGCTTATGAATTCTGTGCACATGCTCTGGCTAAAGAGTCGGAGATCCTGGTGCTTTCTATGGCGTGGTTGACACGGTTGCCTGAGCAAATCCTGCTGCAACAGGCTGAGGAACCTGACTTAAACACATTGAGCTACTGGATTGAAAGGTTGAAGCCGCTGGTTGATGGAGAGAAAGAAGTGATTGTCGTGTGCGCGAATCGCTCGGGGAAGGAACCAGGGAAGAATCCAATAGGTGAGGAAGAGGGAGTGAGGTATGCAGGGAGCAGTTGGGTGGGAAAAGTGGGCATGGGGATGGTAAGAATTTGGCAAATGACGGGAAGAGCGGTGGAACAAGTAATTGTTGCAGATACCAAGGTGACGCCTCAATGGGAACTCAGGATGAAGTCTGAAATTGAAGGGGAGATGGATTGATGAGAAATGTCAACCTAAGGACACACTGTATGCACTCCTCTCTCTAAGACTTGCCTACTTGTGGAACTTGAAGTCGGCTCGGAAGGCTTCCAGCAGGAAAATTCTCCTTAGAGCGAAAAGCGGCCAGTATTATACCATCTGATGATACTGTTGTTGACGGCCGATATGAGAGCACACCAGATCTCTGCAGACGCCGAAACTGATCTTCAAACCGGTTGAGCCACTCTCGGCTTCCACACCAACCCTTTGAACAAAAAGGTGCTCAGCCTTGTTCCACCCAGCTTTCGACGTTTCAACGCTTTAACGGTTACTTCCGCTAGTCTATACATAGGCATTATCAATCCTGCTCAGCTGAGTGTTCTAAGTGAGCAACAGGAACAGAGAGATAAGGCGGAACAACTAAAATCGGATTAAGCACGGGAATGACATCCATGGTTTCCTCTTGCAAGTGCGCGGCTTAATAGACCCGTCACAAGACCTCTCATTCACATTCGCGGCAAACACGCTGAGCGTTACTTGCGTCTGGATCGCCTATTCCGCCTGGTAGGACCTAATGCTGGCATATATCTAGCACATAGTAAGCTTTGCAAGACGAAAAAGCTTTGTCAACTGCGTAAGGAAAACTTTTGCGATATCACAACTAGGATCCAACACCACTGCATCCAGACTTCTTGATTGCTATGATGAAGAATACGTTCTTCGATTCAGTATGCATGCTGTTCCTTATGACTGGTTCCCAAGGGTGCTTCATTTGCCACTTCCATGGGCATGATGCGGGTGAAGCATATGCTCTTATATGAGACTACCTGAGGGCTCAGAACGATTCTTCTCTTGCTTAAGATTTGTTACCTTGCAACGCCGGCAGATTTACTTGAGTTATTAGTACCCAGCCAAAATATTTTACAGGCGCGAACAGCGTTAGTTGAAAATCAATAGTTATTGTTGACTAAGTCCTGGGCATTTCCAATGTGTAAAATAGCACGAATGGAACAATCATGGGTATGACCAACGTTTAAAAGTGAGCTATGAGGGAACTCGCTATGAGTGTATGAAGTATGGCTCCACGATCATCCCTTTTCACTTTATTTGCGAGCAGTGATCTTACTGCTTCGGACACCCTTCCGGACGGAATGTTCCAGTATGCGGATACTGGATTGAATAACTCAGATCTTATGCCCGTATTCGCTTAACGCCAGCTCTTCAGCACTATCTCCACTACTCGTCCTCGTGCACAAGCGAAGCATATAACATAGCCAACGAGATTGGTATATATTGTTGTCTCTCTCTCGTAGGATCCTAGTGTGATCCAAATACACGTTTGAAAATGATGACCATAGCCATATCTACAAAAGCCCCAGAATCTTGGCTTGATTCAATATCCCAAGCGCCATCGCTATGTGAGCACGAACACCTCCTGGTAAATTAAAGCTCAATCGCATCTTCGACGCTCGTTCCAGCCTTGTCGCTGCCATTGACGCGCCCTTGTATACCAAGCTGGCCATTGCCGAGACCATGTCTCTGTCCATTCAAAGCCGCGAATCCCGTGAGATTTGGAGCAATCTGTTCTCGAAGATGCGTTCCCTCTTCATCTTCATCTTCCTCATCGTAGTCCTCCTCCCCGTCTTCTTCTTCTTCTTCGTCTTCATCATAATCCTCTTCGAATTGCTCCTCGTTTTCGAACCCTTCTTCATCTTCCTGGTCATCGTTGTTCACTACCAGGACCTCATGCTCCTTCTCTTCTTCCCCTGGTTTACGATAATGGGTATTTCTCCCTGTACTCCCTTCATCCCTGTCATCATCCAGAATCGCAAGCTCCTTATCCCCCACCTTCCCGGGACCATGACCATTGAGACTCCTACCCATGCCCTCTTCAGCTCGCCTCTGATCCACCTGAATCACCACCTCATCTTGCTTCATCTTCGCCTTTGGACTCTGCCCTATATTCCCTCGATCCCAGAACCCCTTCGGTAACAGTGCCTTATCGCCCATGGCCCTCAATCTCATCTCCGTCCTAGACGGCGTATGACCCCTTTCTCTAACCTCCCTGAGCCTACGCTGTGCTGGTGTTTCATTACTGTCCGACGGGGTAGAATTGATTGTGCTTGTCTGAGGTTGAATTTGATAGCTTTCGGACTGGGTTTTGGATTGAGGCGTCATATTTCGTTCTATACTTTGGCGCTCAGACTGCATCCATTGCTGTGATTCAGCGAGAGCTTCGCGGATAGAGCGCAGTTGGGCGAACAGAGCTTCGTCTTCGTCCTCGGTTAGGGCTGGGTTTGACGCGTTGTGAAGTTTCTGAGTTGGGGGTCGAGCAGGACTTGCTTTGGAAGCGGGAGTGGATAAGGAGTGTGGGAGGGATGCTGATGTGCTTGACCTACTATCTCCGTTCAACTGGGCTGTGGCCCAATTTCGCTTCTTCGTTGAGGGCACAACCGGCGTGTCGGGATCGATACCCAGCGCCTTGAGTCTGAAGTAGTCTGTTCGCGTAGTGTCCGACTTGGCATTGGGAATTACTTTTCTGGCTTGCTTCATGAGAGTTTCATAGAGCATCGAGCCCTGAGGGATCTTTGAAATATCTACTCTGGTCCTGTGAGTTGGAGATGGCCGAAGTGGAGAAGCAGAAACTGAGTTTCCAAGAGCCTGTGAACGGCGATGATGGATTTTAGTTGGTCTGGGGACGGGCTCATCAGTGCTTAGTAGTGGATCATGTCGCTTGCGTTTCGTTCCAATGGCGGCTTCTGATCCTCTTGGGTCATGGCTAAGATCAGCAGGTAGACTCTGTCGCTTACGCGGCGTCTCTGAAGGTGGCGGCATTAGTCTGGCTGGGTTCTTCTCTCCACCTAAGGTACTTCCAACGCTGCCCAAACTGCCAAATGAGTCTGACTTCAAGTGTCTGTGGGCTGACTTCCTTGCCGATGCCTGAAGTGATTTCGCAAAATTTTTTCTTCGTTCCCTACCCTTTCGCATTAAGCTCAGGTTCCAAGCATTGACCCTCCATTTCCCGAAATATTTCTTGCTTAACAGAAATATTCGCGATTTCCCTAGTGCACATCAGCAGCCGCTCGCCGACCGGTACTTTCCGGAATGAAGACTGACTTGCTTCCTCCCAAGATCGCTCATCCTGCAATTGAGCTATGGAAGATGTGATCATAGGGCCAACAGTGTATTCAAGGAATTGTTGTAAGAGTCCATTGTTGTCACGCATCACGGCGTTGGCAAGTTCATTTGACACCGAGCTTTCAGGGTCTAATCGAGTATCACCTGCGGTGAGGAGGTTCGTGTTAGAAAGAGAAGAGGTCGGAACTGAGTGGGGATCTGATGCAAACGAGTTCTGAGGTCCTCGAACTGCTTTTGGGCCATTCTCAATCGTTGAAGTGAATGAGGGTGGATCGGAGGAAGACGATTCAATTTGCGGTCTGGCCAAAGCATTCAAGGCCCTGGTCTCCGGGAAAAGTGGTAAAGATGGAGCGCCTGTTGAGGTCGCTAATGGTTTTGGCGTAGATACAGATGCTGCCGTTACATTTGAAAAGGGAGATAGATGACTAAGAGAGTCATTCCGAAGGTCGGCGAGTCCTCCGCTTATAGCTGGCGCTGAGAGTTGAGTTGACGTCGCACCGTTCATATCATTTGGGAACGGTGATTGCACGGGTTTGGGGTTGTCTTCTGGAAGGGCAGTAGTGTCGGTGGCTTTCCCGTCCGATCCATCGAGCGCGCTTTCATTAGTAGACTGGTTGCTATTATCGCTTGGAATTTTTGCCGGAAAGTTGAAGAGAGGCGAGGTCGCGAATGTGTATTTTGGTGGAGCTGTAGATTTTGAATGTTGATTAGAACCACTTACGGTTTGCGTAGGTTGTGTAGTCAGAGCAGGGGAGGGAGTCGGGGCGGATCCGGTAGCCGTACTCATCGGAAATAGAGCAGATGGCTGACCAAAGGTACCTCTCTGACTATGGATCGAGAGAGCGGATTGAGATCTCTTTGGGTCATTTTCGTTCCCCCCGTCTTTGACGGATAATGGAAAAGGATTATAGTCTGGAGTCTCCCGATTGTCCGGAGTGTTGAAAGCAATATGGCTTTCTCGGCCTTTCTGCTTGGCTGCTGCGGCGGAGAAATCAAAGCCTAAAACAGCTGAGCCACCAAGTATTTCAGGCTTTGGTGAAGTTGTAGCTTTTGAGTTGAAGTCAATGCCTGCAGCCGAGTTAAATTGAGGGAACGTAGTTGAGCTTGACACCCCGAAGGGTGCAGCGGGCTTTTGAAATGGATTAGGCGAGAAGATTGGAGTTGGTTTTCCGAAAGTTGAAGTCTTCTCCACGGACTTGAGGCCGGACGAGATGCTATAGGCGGGGGTAGCGAAAGAACCGGAGACAGTAGCGGCGGTTTTAAGATTGGGAGTATCGCCGTTCACATCGATATTGTTTTGCGGGCTTTCTGACCTAGCCCCTGATTGGCTTCCTTCGTCATCTGATGAGCCATCGACGAAAAGAGATTCACTTTTGGCTAAAGAGCCATCCTCGACGTCTGACAGCTCCTCCAAGAGGCCTTGTGCTTGTGCTTGACTTGCACTAAGGCCATTGATGACAGCCGGCAACGTCCGCCCGAGTCGCTTGTCTTCAACCAAGTACCTTGAGAAAGCTGGCTTTCGCCGCGGGTTTTGATCTAAATTGTGTTTGCGAATAGCGAGAGAATTTGAATGGTGGAAACTAACCTATTAAATTCCCACTCAGGACTGATGCAAGGTCAACATAGAGTTCTCCGTCCTCTCTGTGTGCAATTTGGAAATCGTGCTCCTCACAGAAGACTTGCGTTTGCTCTTCCGTGTCGAAACCAAGCACTGGTCTCAGGCACTCCAGAGTCCAGTCTTCCATCTTTGTAGGTCCTCCTCTTTTCCCTTTGTACGCCTTCCAGATGGCCTCCAGTGCCGTTCTCCGCACTAGGTTGAAATAGATCTCTGCCACACACGCCATCAGGTACGAAACAGCATTAGACTGCACGAGGGTCCAGAAGCCTCCGGTATTAGCTTGCGCCGTCAAGAATTGCGTACGTGGTAGCAAAGGTCCTTGGGCATCCGCGGTATTCCCAGCTGCTGCATATAGTTTAAAAGCGGTGTGCACGCGTGGGTCTTTCAATATTGGCCTTGGCCAATTCTGGGCGCGATCTTCAAGGTCTGGCCGTTGGTCTTGTATCTCGAAGACTATACAATACGCTCGGAATTCTGCCTCGTTGGGTGACGTAAGCTTGTGGCGGCTGTCATCGTAGTAGTACATAAGAGATAGCAGGGTATTGTTGAGTTGCTCGCGTTCTTGATGGGCGTCGAACTCTCCGCTTGCCGGTTGGAGGTGTGAGAGCTGGTGTAATGAGAGAATATGGAATCGGGCAATGCGCTCGAAACAATCGATTGCAATTTTCAGGTCTTCGATTTTCGAAACTTGCTGGATAGAGAAATCGTTTCGAATGCCTCGCGTACGGTCCCACACGAACTTGTGCACGGTCGCCAAGGGTTCTGATCCTCCCACAACCTCGTTTATCAGATAGTTCAAGGTATCTCGCAGCACTGCGGGAGGTCTGATATCGGAAGGGAGCTGCTCGTCGTAGCCCGCTGCAGATCTTCGGAACCTCTTAACCATGATCTCTTCAGAAGGCACCTTGACATCATGGTCCGACGGAGAGGATATCTAGCACCAACCATTAGCGGTGTCCTTCCCAGAGCATACATACAACTTATATACCTTCTCGCTTTGATCGACCATAAGTTGTACAATACGCTCCACTCTCTCGAATTCAGGGCACATATCCTGACACGTCCCTACAGGAGTAATTGCATTGGCGAGGGAAGTTGGCTTGTCGGGATCTGCAAGGAATCCATCCTTGATTGCATCCTTTCTTTCTCTTTCTCGATTTTGCTTAAGCTATTTGTAGGACGACAGGCAAGATGTCACTATGTATGCCTTCCAGTCAGTAAATGTGGGAAAGGCATTCATACCGTTTGATAGTAATCAGTCATTCGCTGTTTGTAGTTGCGGCTATCAAGCACGCCTGGCTTCCTCCAGCCCTCGATTCGCGGGTCCGAAATCTTGCCCGCATGGCTCTGGATGGCTGAGGTGAGTGCGACGTGTTTGGGGGGCTTGGTCCATGATTTGTCGCGGTGATGGCCTGTGTTTGGTGGCGGTTTCAAAAGCCTAGGATCGGTTCCTCTTGTCGAACTGTACGGAGAGAGCCGACCTGATTGCCTATCTCTACTCCCAAGTCTGGGTTTCTGTAACGTGACGCCTCGCCGTCCTCTGCTACTGTTCCTCGCATGTGGCCCTGGAGGTGCTGACATTGCGCCAGCAGTCCAGAAGGGGACCACGTCTCTTCTCGATGGAGCACATCAAGGTTTCTAGATTGGCCTCGTGGTGCGGTGATCGTAGATCTTTGTGTTGACGAGCTTCACGCGCGATAAAGCCAGTGCCTTTGTAAGAGATCTCAAGAATGTCTAAATGCAGCACATGCATGGTCTTGGCAAAGCGGGAAGCTATTTCACGGTAGCCTATATTGACGTAGGTGCAGTTCCTCAAATCAGGGCTAGGGCTTTTTCGCAACGGTTAGCGCAAATAAAGACTTATCACGTTGGTCTCCGTATTATTAAACACAGTGATATTGCAAATTTAAGAGTCATACTCTTACCTTACTGAGAACTTCCTATCCACTTCAAAAAGAATTCCTCAGATTTACACCACGCGCGACCAGGATCTTGTAAATCTTGCCTGTAACCTCGAATGAGCTTCCGCCCTCTCTTCATCGCCTCCCTCGGCAATCCACCTTCAGCATACAAAAATACCTTTCATTCAGCGGGCCACACTCTTGTCTCTGCCCTCCACCGCCACCTCACCTTCCCGCCCTTCACCAAATCCCGCCTCTACGCCAATGGTCTCCTTTCCAAAGCTGAGGACTTCACGTTCTGGCAATCACCATCTTTGATGAATGTATCAGGCCCAGCCGTGGCTACAGCCTGGAAAGCATTTCTCAGGGACCTGCCGCAAGACCTGCGTTCAAATGCAAAGTTAGTGGTTGTGCATGACCAACTGGAGCTCCCTTTTGGAAAAATCAAGATCAAGCATGGGGGAAGCCACAAGGGTCACAATGGACTGAAGAGTTGTATACAAAGCCTGGGTGGTATGGCATTTTCGAGAATCGAAGTTGGAATAGGAAGGCCAGAGAGTAGAGAGAACAAGGATGTGGCGGCTTATGTTATGAAGAAGATGGGGAATGCAGAATTGCAAAAGATTGAAAATGCTATAGACGAGGTGATGGATGCTTTGGTTGAAATGAGAGATAGCTGAGTCAAGGCTTAAGAAGGGAGGTTACAAGTCGCTCAAAACATTGATTATTGCTCGTGGAAGAGCAGTATTTCATGGACTGACCAAAGTGGCTTTCGCGCCGCACTACAAAGTATTCGCCAGTCCTCACCACGATGTTCACGCGGTCGGATAGTTTAAGTGTCTGCCAGCGCCAATCACCTCCGGATTGATGGATCAATAATATCCGATTAAGATCTCGATATCTTACCCGCAATCTGCGGCTACAAGTCGATGCCGAAATTTTGACAGGGAGGAGAACAGAATCACTATCAAACCACTGAAAGGGGTACCGTGTCTACAGCAACACCTGTTGGGACTCCAGTCTTCGCGACCAAAAAGCGAACGACAGTCTCAATTAATCTGGTTTACAAATGATCAGTCCAGGTTGCAGTATCTTGGAATATGCCAAGATATAAATAAATATCAGCACTCCGAGTCCGTTCAATGAAATGTGTAAGACGTTTCATAACCTAAAGATCTTGTATTACCAAGTCATCTTGGAGTAGTGCTTAGAACCTCGCCTTCACACCTTTCAATCTCATGCTTCTTGCTGCAGTCTAAGCCCACAATGAAAAAGAGCTCTTACTATGGACGAGCACTCTCTTAAAGGTGGACAGCACCCCCTCAACAACAGCGAAATTGACGATTGTCACCAACGCAATGAACCACAGCTTAAAAATGGGGCTACGTGTCCCAAATTAGATTGATATCACTAATTATTTATTACTGAACGTCATCGGGCCCGCCCATGAACACCAGCATCAGCGGCCCAATTAAAGATCAGATTGCCACGACATGCAGTTGTCCAGATCTAATATGATACCAGTGGCGGTAGCAAAAGGTCCTTGTTCCATATAACGGTGTAAGATTCGCGATGTTGATAGTCTGAAATAATCACCAGATATGGCAAATGGTACCAGTCACAGTTCTCTCTTGAATGCATGACTCAGGACAAATCTGGGTACATTGCCGTTCACACAATTTCTCTATGATACGTTTCGTTATTCATACTTTTGGGTATAATGCTTCTAATCCTCATGATAAACCATTATTCTCCACTCTTCCCCCCCACCCTTGGCGTCCAAACTTCTCTCAACCCACTCCGTCTCGGCGTCTTCCCCTCCCACAGCCCCTTCGGCGTCGCCGCAGCACCCCCAGCCACCTTTCCCATCAGCTTCTGAGCCGCAGGCGTCATACCGCCCTTTGCAATCATCGGACTACTAGCAAACTTCGGTACCGGCGTTTTTAATTCACTCTCCCTTTTTCCAGTCACTCTTTTTCCTTTGGCGACTTTGTCCACCATACGATGATGCAACGCTTCCCGCTTGCTGCTTTCGCTGAGCTTGAAAGGATTGGATGTGCTGTCGCCACTGCCGAGAATACTGCTAGTTGAATAAGGAGGGGGGCTAGGATCTGAGTCGACATAGGCGTAGCCATTCACGCGGGGGGTGACGGCACCGGAGAAGGAAGCTTCTGAGGCAGTAGGTCGAGGCTTGCCAGCTATGGCTTCGCGCACAGCGGAAAGGGAGGGTGACGGTGGTTCTGCGGGCTCATTTGCATAGGTACTATTGGAGGAGGAAAGGCGAGTATTATCGTAGACGACTGCTTTGTTAGGCGCTCGGGAGGTCTCTTCGGCTTTTTGAGCAACAGTCTGGTGAGTGTCCTCGATGGAGCCCGGTGGAAACATGAAATTGTTGTCTGGACGCGATATCCAGGTATCTGGCATAGCTTGTCGGGTATCCTTGGGCTCAATGAGAGCAAGCTGCGTACCATTTTCCGCTTCCTCTGAAGCCTTGTTAGCCGCGAGGAGTCGTTCGCGTTTACGGTGGGCTATCTGGCAAGAGGATGGTATTTTGTTTCCTGCCCACATCCAGGCGTGCTTTTCTGCTTTCTTTTGGTTTTGCTTGTCCAGAAGCTTGTAAAAGCTTTCATTGTCTTCGCTCGTGTACTTTTGTTGGAAAGCGCCGAGACTCAGATTCGTGTCGATCTCTGGCTTCTCCAGTTTGGCGCTGGTAGTTGTAGAAGCCGTAGAAACCACGGACATAGGAGTATCACCCTGCCACGCCTTCGGTGTTTCCCCGCCTCGACCAAATAACCCTGTTGCGGGAGTAGTAATGCTTGTGCCTCTTCTTCCTCGTAATCTCCTCCCGTCTGGACCAGGCGTCATGACTTCTTTGAGCTTTCTTCCGGCATCAGCGATCCATTCATTGTCGCGGGAGTCAAGGGCGTCAAGATATTCTTGCTTGGACTGTGTTTCAAGGAGCCCGGGGAAGAAGTCTCGGGCTATTATGTGGGAGAGTGCTTCTGTATAGTCGTCTTCGTCCAATACCTTGGCGGGACGCTTTATTCGCTTTGGAGGTGGTGGTGGGGGCATCAAAGATGTTTCTAATGATCGCTTCATGAGCGCCTTTGACGGTGAGGTCGACGCCATGCTGGCTGGGTTGACGTTCAACTATGTCCTACTGAACGAGAAGATGAGAACGGTGAATCAGATGCCGGAGGTGCAAGAGGGCAGCCACAGCCAAGACATCCAAAGCTTGTCTAGACGCTAATGCACGGTAGATCACCCCACTATTGTGGCTGGCTTGGCATCACTCTATCGCGATCCCCTTCGCAACGTTCACACGATGTGAAGGCGTACACCGCCGCCAGCAATGGCTTCGAATCACCCCGAAACAATTGCTGCAGAAGTGAATAGTCGTGCCGAACCGACAGAGCCAGTATCATATCCGGCTTCCCGCTCAATAACCATTCGCAACCCTCCTTATACCTACTTACACCTCATGCTCCTCACTGCCACAGTTCCCTCCTCAAGTCAACCACCCGTGGACATCCTTACGGCGCGCACTTATCTCACATCAGCGCTAAGCCAATATCTCGGTCTGACAGGCACAGCCATACCAATCGACTTTCTTAAGATCGAAGGAAGGAATGTCTGGATTAGAGTTCCGCGAGAGGATGGGGTTGCTCTTGTGGGAGCATTGAGTCAGTGGGTGGGGAAAGAAGGTGATGTGAGCTGGAGGGTGAAAGCAAAAGGGGAGTGGCTGGGATCTGTGGTAGCAGGGAATGGGGACCATTTGTTCGAGCCTTGAAATGTGAAGCCATTGCCACGTGGCCGTGATGACACCACGACCTGTGTAAAGCCACAAACCATATTCACCGATTGGTGTCTATCCCGCATGCTTCTATAAAGGCTTATGCTATATACACACGTGTATTTTCAGCGGAGATACTCACCTGAGCCTATGCCAACCAATCGATAAGGAGAAATGAACGCCGAAGTCATAATGGCTCGATCACTAAATTAGAATTCGGAAGGTATCAGATTGGATAAATGCTTTCACAATGGATGTTACATCATCATGGACATGAGAGAATTCTGTGCATAAGCCTGGTTGAAAAGGTCAGTAATTATAGACCAACTGAGCGCAGGCTTAACATACCATAGGCTTGATATCAGGATGAGGAACCGCGTCAAATTTGTGATACTCCAATTTGTAATCCGGGCCTATGTTGATGTATGCTCCTTTATTTTCGGTACTATCGCAGTACTTGGGTGCTGAAAAGACCGTTATGCATCGGCCGTCGTGCTCGACCTCGTATCCTTCCATGCGCACTTCGTGGCTTCGAATTACTGCTTTCAAGCCGTTGGCCTCGCAAAATCTCTTCGTAACATCGGGACCAAACTGCAGACCAACGCCACGCTTACTCGGCCCACGACCGGGCATAGGCTGTGGGTCTGTCCAGAGCATTTCCATCATGAGGCCCTGCTGTCCTGGCTGGCGTTGCTGATGTCTATTCAGTTTCCTGACATCGTCCAACGAGATCTTGTCGTCCGAGAAAAGACCGCCGTGTAGTGTAAAGTATTGCTTCCCTATCAACGTCGCTAATGGCAGTGCAGAGAAGGATTCAGAAAATAATTTGAATACCCGTTCCGTGTATTTCGCTTTACACTCGCCCTCAAAGCCGTAAACTCTATTCATGTCGTCGGTTTCGTGGTTGCCGCGATTTAAGAAGAATGCCTTAGGATGTAACCATTTGTACGCGTAGAGAAGAAGGGCGATTTCAGTCGACCAAGACCCTCGATCTACGAAATCGCCATTGAACAAGTAGTAATGGGATTCACTGGGGAAGCCGTTCAATCTGAAAATCTCCAGAAGATCAAAGAATTGGCCATGTGTATCTCCACAGACCGTCAATTTGTGGCCTTTCTGCACCTCCATCTCTACCATGGTCGGTTCTTCGTAAACAATTTTCCTGACTGCCGCTATTATTTGGTAGACGTATTTTCGATGCAGCTTCTTCCCGTTCTTAAACCTTGCAATCATGTCATCAATAAAGTCTTGAGTCATCTCATGACCCAGTCTCGCTCCGTCGTAGTCTGGCTCTACGGCCATGGAATCTATATCCAATCCTTCGAATGCTGAAGGTTCGTCGTCTACTGCGATCGCACGCTGAAACTCAATTCTCTTCACCATTTTCTCACATTCTGCAAGCTTGAGCTTTGCATCTTGATTTTGTGGTTCGAGCCTTACGGCAGTCTTAAAATCCTTCAAAGCTTGTCGTGACTGGAGTATGGCGCCGTTTGCGACTGCTCTTCGGTAGTATGCCTGGAAAGGGTCAACATATACCTTTATGCTTGAGATGTGTCAGAATACCTTCGTGTATTTTGGGTCAAGCTCAACAGCCTTTGTAGCATCAGCAATAGCGTAGCCATACTGTTCAAGTTTGATATTGGCCTGCAAGCATTGGGGTTAGTATCCCGTTCTATAAGAATATTGCCAGATGGGAAAATGACCTGTGCTCTGTTGCAATAAAAGGATGGATCTTGATCATACAGATCTATAGCTTTCGTGTAGTAATCTATGGCATCCAGCCATTCATGCCTGGCAAAACATTTGTTGCCTCGTGCTTTTAATTCCGCCGCTTCCTCTTGGGCACCCATAATGTGACTTGAGCGAATACTTTATCTAAATTCCCAGCTGTAATCTAATAAACCATCAATGCTCTTATTTGAGAACGGTGGTGTGACGGAAATAGTGAGGCGACAAGGGAAGGGCGATGGAAAGTCCTTTGGCCGTTGGACTGAAGAAATGGGACGCTTCTCAGCCCTACCAAACATTAGAAGCCCGTATCATTGTAGGGCATGCCCAACACACAAAATATCCGCCTATAAACCTGAGGAGGGAACTTTAAATGAAAATCTTACCAATCGAAGTTTCTTTATAGAAATTGTGATAGGGTAGCCTTAGGTGTGCAAGCAGTGGACAGTTCTGTTAGCGTCCGATGCATTTTTGTCTGCCAGCTGGGGATCGGCTTCGGAAGATTTTCGGGCCGATCAAGACTGAGCCGCGCTACAATAGTAGGGTTCGAGCTGTTTTCATGGGATGGTCCCATTCAAACACCATATCGGCAAATCTTGTGCTACCAGATGATAGCTATCAAGTGATAGCTACCAAATAATAGATCCATAGGATGTCATCTGCCTTCGTTCCCGGCGGTCAGCAGCGCTATCTCCGCGCTTGTATGGTCTGCTCCATCGTCCAAACCCACACAGTATGACTTTCCTACGCTCTTTAGCTAACTTCCGGGCCTCTAAAGCTTCGATTACTTGCGTACTGACTTTCGTCTTTCTATAGCGTTTCCTGCGCGAAGGCTGTCCCAACTGCGAGTCTTTCCTCGGTCTGACAGGTTCCGCAGAAGCTGTTCAAGAATGCACCTCTCAGGTGTTCGAGGGCCTGGTAACTCTTGCAGACCCAGCAACTAGCTGGGTAGCTAGATGGCAGAGACTGGAAGGCTGTGTAGGGGGAGTCTATGCTGTGAAAGTTGTGGGGACGGTAAGTGCCTGAGTGCATATGGAGGATTCTCCAAAGAAACCATTACTGTAGTGCATGAAGCGCGGAAGGTGAAACTTAGCTATAGACGCCCACACTAACATGTGTCCGGGTATCTAGTTACCAGATGAAGTCAGGCAAGCCATTGAGGATGCAGGGGCGAAATATGTACCGTAAGCATGATGTTTCAATCACCTAGTGGATCCAGTCGCTAAACCAATCGTAGGAGAGATGGGACCGCCGATGATGATGAAGGTTGAAAGGAGTATGGGACGAAGTATCTGGCGTTGGATGGATTGGAAACATTGTGCAAGGCGCCTCTACTGTGCATTGTAAAGCGTATACCCTAAACGAAATTCTTGAATGACGAATGATCTATCGCCTCAATAGAAGCCTTTCGCTACCACAATACTATTATTAACTAATTCTGCGATGTGTAGCGCGTAGTCTTGCATTTTGAATAGCAGTATTTGAATTTTCTTTGAAAGGGCTATTCTTGTGGACAGATTTATGGAGATCGGAGGGAGCGCGCTGCATTCGGTGGCCATCTGCAGTCTTGAGAGCATACGCCTGTCACGGCCTCAATATCAGTGGCAGGCTTGACTCTATTATTCCGCAGATTTAGCTGTAACATCTTTGCTGCATGGATGATTTCGAATGTCTCACATCATTTCCTTAGTTCAATTTAACAATGTATGGTAGATTAAGTATTGTTCCTGTCGTGGATTGGTGGTAGTGCAGCCCTTGTCTGTGCTTTGATAGCTCCAAATGTAGGCGAAAGTGGCTACGCATTTAGTGGTCGCATCGTAGTGCACATTCGCTTGAGAAAATAGTTGTATTATTATGTCCTCTGAGGTGTATTTCTCAGGCAGGTAATGCTTGATCTATGTAATGACACAATTTGAATGGAAGTATACATCTTGTCGATATGGAAGGGAAGATGACGAAAAGAAAAGTCGTATTGTGGCTGTAGAGCGGTAAGCGTCACAAGGACACATCAACTCGTTCTGGTGGAGAAAGAAAATTTGGAAGACGTCGTCAAAACCATGTCGACGTAAACGTACAGCTAGGTGCTGGAGCAGAGAATGGAATACCTCGAAGGCTCCGAATAAATGGCAAAATTTTTAACCGCCAATGCTGAAAACTCGTGAGTACGTGAATATGCCGTGCTGCGAATACGCTCGTTCAAGATGTAGGACGATGGCCACCCAGTCGTTTCACGCGCGTGACGTGCGTAGTATCATAAGAAATCGTCGAACTTAGTATGCTGCTGCAACTTTTACTTTGTGGTACCTATTCCATGGCCGTTGCTGGATTCGATGCCGCTGGGTCTTGTCCTGAGTCGCTCCTTGGTGCTGATTCATGTTGCAATACGGAGCTGCTCTGCGTCGTTTCTGGTTCAGCACGAGCAGCGTGCTCTCTCATCCCCGCAAGAAGACTTTCCCGAGCTGGAAAGCCTGAGGCTTGTGTTTCTGGAATTGTGCTCCGAGTGGGTTCACCCATAACAATCTGCATGTGATCCGCTGCACTTGCGGTTGCTTCGAAAGCCTTACTTGTGTCTGTAGACTCAGGCACAAGTTGCCCCTCAGAAACGTTTGGAGGCGGTTCGCTCACCGCAGGGGTCGCTTTTGGTTTTCTTGCTTTCTTCTTGCCAGCAGAGCCTTCCCCCTCGATTGCAGCACCAGGCTCATTCGTACCAGGCTGCGAGACGGGGTCGTTCACTATATTCTCCATCGATGGTCTAGGCGGTTTGCGTTTCCTGGGTGGCGGATAGGTCTCTCCACGTTGCGCCGCCTCTGCGACTCTCTTATCAAACTCTTCCTTGCTCGGGCGTCCGCGTTTCTTCCTCGGTGGTTCTCCAGGGGACGTGCCAGGAACGGCTTGAAAAGCGAATGCACCACTAGGGCTTGGAGCATTGACGGAAGGGAAAGTCGATTGCTGCTGTTGCATTGTTCGGTCGGCTATCATGGGAGATCCTTCAGTGTGATATCCTTCGCTCGGAAGTGAACGCTTTTTCTTTGGCTTGGGGGCCGGTATTGGCTGGTCGTACGGGATCGGGGGCCGGTAAAAGTCGATGGGCGGTCTGGGTGGAGTGCTGAGATGCTCGTAGGCTTTTTGGCAGGCGGATACAGAACGTCCTGCACAAGATGAGGGTTAGCTTAGAGATAAGTTGGCGAAGACCCGGCCAGGCTACAGCGGAGCAGAACCTCCAAGCCGGCCTCGTCGTTGACTTCGCGAAGGGGCGAGTAGATTCGTCCAACGCACCATTTGGTAAGGCAATTTCAGTCCAATTCGCATTTATTCCACGAGATTGAATGAGGTTGAGGAGGTCGTGAGGAGCTATCGAGGAGACTTTGAGGATTTCGGCAAGGAAGTAACGCTGTTGGGGCCAAAAACAGTGGTCAGCTTCAGCTGTTTCCAGGGCTCAGATCAACCAGCCCAACAGGCCTCACATGAGCGACGTGGTGAAAAGCCTAGGGGTGGTTACATACTAGCTCGCGGTCGTCAAAAGGCTGCTCAGCAGAAGCCATGCCGGAAGTATTCTGACGAAGCAACACCAGCCCAAGGGGATGCGATAGGGAGTAAGGTGTGAAGGTAGCAATGAGTGGCCAGAGGACCATGCATTAATAAAGCAGTATGGGAGAAGGTACGTTTGAGAAGCACGCGAGCGTGGAATATGTGAGAGCCGGAAATTATGGGCAAAACCAGAGGCATTAAAGATTGTGTGTGGAACGAACGTAAGAGTCGTGTGCCCGCATTAGCATTATTGGAAAAGGAAAGATCTCATATAACGAAAGCTGAGATCCGGCAAAGAAGAAGTGAACAAGCAGAAAGAAGAGAGCAGGAACGGGGATTATTTCTGGCAGTAAGGATTGGCCGTCAAAAGCTCCTGGAGGCTACACCACTGCACGCTGCACAACTTGCAGCAGTAGGTTCGTCTTCGAGCCGCCTCTAATTGGCCCCTAGTTCGCCAAGATCTCCCTTTGCGAGCATGGCAAATCCCTTCCTGCAACAAGCAATTCCACCTGATCAACGAAGTCCTCATGCTTTATCAGCATTGATATAACGTCTTCCATCTCCAACGAGATTAGTCGCAATGGTGGATGTCTCGTCCAAGGTATTTGAGGGCAGCGACGTCGGATACCGTCCTCTGATAGGTCAACAAGGCCAAACCACTCGTCGAATCAGCTCTCATGGAGGCCCCTGTCGCTCGCCCGGGGCGGGTCAGCCGTGCCTAGAAAGCCTGGCCTCGCCTGCTGAGCGAGGAGCATGAACTTGCACCATGCCCAATTCACCGTCATCATTGATTGTTAGACGCGACTTGCAACAACTTCTTGGTCGCTCCATGATTGTTGATGGAATATATAGGATTACAATTACAACCTGCTCTGCTTCCTCCAGCAGGACTATATATATGCTCTGCCTCTTCAAATGGTGCCCAACCAACATACCGCTTAACCAGTCTTTTCAAGACACATCATCGATGCCACGTCGTCTGGTCTAGGGTATCTAGCTTTTAAGCATTGCTGATCGCTGCCTCCGTTACTACGTTGGTCAGGTGTTGTCATAAGTGTAGCGATGGTTCATTGTCAACCTTTCTGCAGCCCTTGGACAAAGCCGCTGCATAGGCATTGCATCTTTGGGAAGAAGAAGTCTAGAATTCTATTTGCGCGGTGCGCTGAAAGTCTTGACACATTCCATGACTTTGTTGCGTCATCTCACCTCCCCCGTCTCTTCCACAACCGTTGAGGTTTCCTGTGTAATTAGATATCCACAGAATGAATCAAGATGAATTTGTGCGTGTCAGGACACTTGTGCGGTACTTGCCGAGGGATGAATCTTGAACTTGAGCAGCGTCAAAAAGCTACCAAAGCTGCTTCTCAACCATAAATACTAACATCGCCGCAATAGCAGAACTTGAGCCGTGCATGCACCTCGGCGATAATCTAGGGCAGTAAGGAGAGACCAGTAAACCTTTGCGCTCCAGAGAGTTTTGCTTCTGACCGCTGTCACTACATTAAAAGGCCTGGGCACACGAGAAGTTCGTACTTTGTCAAACTCTGCCGCACCTTCCATTCACTCCTTTGCATGACGAATACCAAATGTTGTATGAGATCTGCCGTTTTTAGAGCTCTGCCCTCCGCCCTCTTACCGCCTCAGTACCTGCATTTGGTGTCACCCCGTTTGGAGCAGCAGAAGGGTTCAAAGAGTGATTGTTACCCGATCTCAACGCTCCTTCGAAGCTGTCCAACCAGTACAAATTTGCGCAGCCTGAGCAATCGCTAGATATTGCCATGTGGCGTGGTCCTAGTCAGAGTCCATCAATCGCGATTTACCTCACCCCATCATCACCCTCGACCCTCCTGCCCTCCCACACCTCCCCATCATATCTACCAACAACATGACCGAGGACAAACGGTCAAGGAGGAAAAAAGTCCTGGAGGAGAGCGTAGAAGATTTACATCTAGAGAATGGGGACAGCAAAAGAGCAGGTGGAGGAAGGCGGTCGGAGAGCACTACTGCGAGCAACGGTGTGTTGACACCCAACGACGCTGCTATGAGATCAGGGACCCAGTCACCTATTAAGAATGAAAAGTTTTCAGAATCCCCGTATACAGGTAATGAGGAGCACGAAGAGGTCATAGGTGGTGGGGTGACTGTGAAGGAAGAGGCCGGGCAACCTCCAAAGCTGTCACGGACTACATCGCAAAGAGTTGTCGCAAGGCCTCCACTACTTTTTGATACTTGTCCTAGCAAGACAGAGGAAGCTAGAGGCACCTTCGATGCAATTTCAGAATGTACCTATTCCTCAAAGTATATTGGATCTACGGAGCACGGCTCTATGGAGTGCGACTGTCAAGAAGAATGGGGTAGGGCAGATCTAGAATTTTCTAAACTTTTTTATTTGTGTATGGATACTGATACTCCATTACAGATCCTCATGCAAAGACAAATTTAGCATGTGGGGAAGACTCAGACTGTATCAATCGCGCGACCAAGATGGAGTGTGTCGACGACTGCGGGTGTGGACCAAACTGCCAAAATCAACGCTTCCAGCGCCAGGAATGCGCGAAGGTGACAGTCTTCAAAACTGAAAAAAAGGGCTATGGCCTACGTGCAGATACTGATCTTGCTCCTAATGATTTCATTTATGAGTATATCGGCGAGGTCATCGATGAGGCCCGCTTTCGCCGCCGAATGCTACAGTACGACGAAGAAGGCATCAAACATTTCTACTTTATGTCACTTACGAAAGGAGAATTTGTGGATGCCACCAAAAAGGGCAATTTAGGCAGGTTTTGTAATCATTCTTGCAATCCTAATTGTTACGTGGACAAGTGGGTGGTGGGCGAAAAACTCCGCATGGGAATTTTTGCCGAGCGCAAAATTAAAGCGGGCGAGGAACTGGTTTTCAACTACAACGTTGACCGCTATGGAGCCAATCCACAACCATGTTATTGCGGCGAGCCAAATTGTACTGGATTCATCGGTGGCAAGACTCAGACCGAGCGTGCAACAAAGTTACCACAAACTACTATCGAAGCTCTTGGCATTGATGATGGTGATGGGTGGGACACAGCCGTCGCGAAGAAACCTCGCAAGAAGAAGGCCGGTGAAGAAGACGAGGAATACGTAAATAATGTTCAGCCTAAGTCCTTGGATGAGAATGGCGTCACTAAGGTCATGGCAACGTTGATGCAGTGCAAAGAAAAATGGATTACCGTCAAGCTTCTTGATAGGATACAACGCTGCGATGACGAACGGGTCCGGAATCGGGTGGTCAAGATGCACGGATATCAAATTCTTAATTCAACTTTGAGTCTTTGGAAAGAAGATGCCAACATCGTCCTGCAGATCTTCGATATCCTTGACAAGTTTCCTAGACTCACACGAAACAAAATTAGCGATTCCAAAATCGAGACTACGGTTGAGGGCCTCACGTCGAGTGAAGACACTCGTGTAGCGTCTCAAGCTGAAAACCTCTTAAAAGAGTGGAGCACGCTTGAGGTTGCATACCGTATACCCCGTAAGAAGCGTGAGGTACCTAATACTGCCAATACTTCAACGCCTGAAAAACCAAACCGCTTTGGGCGACGTGATTCAAGCCGCGAAGGACGAAAAGCACGCTCCAAGTCCCGATCGAAATCGAGATCGAGGTCACGTTCGCCTCTAGACGCTCCTCGAGGACCAGCAGCACCCAGTGGTCCACGCTCGAATTTCCCTCAGCGTGGCCCAGGCTTTTATAGTGGCCCTCGCCCTGCCTTCCGGCCCCGGCCTTTTGCTCTGCCGCAGGGTTGGTTCGCAGCATTGGATGAGAACGGTAGGACCTATTACTACGACTCCAGTGGTAAGACAACTTGGGAAAGGCCGACGACCCCAGCGCTTCCTCCCCCTCCCCCTCCTAAACCCACTTCAACAAATAAAGCTTTGGAGGACATCATAAACTCGATCACGAATGAGAAGAATAACACCCCCAAGGAAAGGACCCTCTCTTCCACACCGAAGGTAGCGAGTGGCCAGCCTATAAAAGACCCTCGGGCAGGATCCGAGAAATGGCGAACGTACAGTGAGGAAAAGCAGAAGAAGCTGTACGAGAATACGGTTAGTCAACGACTGTGTATTGTAACTTGTTTCTGGAGGCTAATATGAGTCAGCTCTTTCCGCATATCAAACATGTGATGGATAAGTTCAAAGGCAAGCTATCAAGAGATGATCTTAAGAGATTTGCAAAAGAGGTACCGGGATCTGTGTGCCAAATGATCTCTATATACTAATGCTTGATTTCAATAGATCTCAAAAAAGCTTGTCAGCTCCGACTATAAAAACCACCGGGTGGAAGACCCCACCAAGATCTCTTCTCGGCAGGAAAAACAGGTGAAGAAATACGTCCACGACTATTTCGAAAAAGCTGTTGTTAAGAAAAAGGAGCATGATAGAAAGAAGTCGGAACGAAAGGCCAAGGAAGTAGAAGCAGGAGGGCCTCTAACTTCATCAACTGCTACGAGGGTGAAGAAGGAAGAGGAAGAGAAAAGTGATGGCGAGCACGATGTGGCAATGTCGGATGACGAGGATGCAAAGCTGAAGCGGGAATCCGCGACGCCAACAACGCCTCTTGATCCGCAGTCGAATGCTGAGGGGCTGAAGCGAAAGCGAGAGGAAGATGAACCTGACGACATGAAGAGAGATGATGCGACTCCAAGTAAGCGTCTAAGATCGGAAACTCCTCCTCCACCTCCGCCCCCACCACCAGCGAATGGTATACCCCTAGACCCGTCAATCGCTTTCAATGACATTATCGAGAATGGTGTAAGCCAAACTGGTACTCCTAATCAATACCAGACTTTACCGGATAATGGAGACTATTTGGTCGACGATTCACCAATAGACAGCCATGAAGACCCACCTCCGCCTCCACCCCCTTACAAGATTCGCAAGTTCATAGATGATGAGGTGAGCATCTCGGGTCATGCTCATGCTCCAGACACACCTGATATGGCTACGCCTGAGAATGAGGGGAATGTCCATGGGCATGAGCAACATTTTTCCAAGCACACGCGGAACCAGGTGACTGAGGTTCAGATTCAGGGTGAAGCTTGAAGCCCATTGTGAAAAGAGTCTTTTGGAAAATCGGTCTGAATGCAGGATGAGTGGGTAGTCAGAAGCGTCTCGGATCCCTCGCTGTTTCTCCTGTACAATAAACAGCAAGGCATAAGACGAAAGCGCAAAAGATTAACACTCATATCCAACCACCAATCCTACTATTGCTTGTAAACGGTGATAAAGTCGCCCGTAGTTGCATCTGTTCAGTGCGATTATCCAATGCACATGTGTACTCCGTAGCCCCAGTTACGTCAATAACCAAATTTTGCTTCCGCTGGTACACGTGGTAGCAGTGACGCAACACTTCAACGGTCGGAACCGACTACTAGATGCAGCCTAGCGTGAAGGCAAAGCCACTTTCCAAGCCCTACCTTAAGATTGCCCCGCAGCCGTTCAACGTTCAATCTTCTTGTATCTAGCTGACTTGTCTGCACCAACACACCATTGAAAAGCCGCCATACAACCGTTAAAGGAATTTTAAACAAGTATTGACTACCAGAGCCCTTTCACATCACCTCCACGGGCGTCTTGTTGCTGGGGCGCACAGCCTTTGACCCCGCATTGGACCACACAGAAATCAGCTCCTTCCTGATACCATTCCCACTCTTGTACACAATTACTGCTTGAGTACGGCCAATTGGACAGACGCCATTATGGCTACCTTTCTCCGAGCATCATCCCGCCTTCGGCCTCTCACTCGTCTTCCTGCCATCCGTCCCATCACTACAACCACCAAGCCTGCGGCCAGCGTTGCAGCTGCAAAGGTTCCTGAGCAGACTGTTTCTGAAGAGTTATATTTTCCAAATGAGCCAATCAAACCAACTGTACGGACTGCAATCCCCGGTCCGCAAAGCAAGAAAGCGATTGAAGACCTGGACAAAGTTTTCGACACCAGGAGCTTGAATATGATGGCCAATTATCAGAACAGTTTTGGGAACTATATCGCTGATCCCGATGGCAACGTGCTGCTTGACGTATACGCTCAAATTGCCTCCATACCTGTAGGTTACTGCAATCCTGCATTACTTGCAGCAGCAACATCCCCCGAGATGGCCAGCGCTATTATCAATCGTCCAGCCCTTGGCAATTTTCCACAGCACGACTGGGCCAGTATACTCAGGACCGGCCCTCTTAAAGTTGCACCCAAGGGCCTAGACCAAGTTTTTACAGCCATGGCCGGTTCTGACGCGAATGAGGTAGCCTACAAAGCCGCCTTCATGTGGAAACGCCGGCAAGAGCGTGGCGGTCCTGACGTGGAATTTTCCTCAGACGAGATCTCTTCAGCCATGAACAATCAATCTCCAGGCTCCCCGCACATGTCCATTCTTTCCTTTAAATCTGCCTTCCACGGCCGCCTCTTCGGCAGCCTCTCCACGACCCGCAGCAAACCAATCCACAAACTCGACATTCCCGCTTTCGACTGGCCCCAAGCCTCCTTTCCCCACCTTAAATACCCTCTCGCGGACCACGCCACCGAGAACGCCAAAGAAGAAGCCCGCTGCCTAGCAGAGACGGAAGATCTAATCAAAAATTTCCACAACCCAGTCGCTGCCGTCGTAATCGAACCCATTCAATCTGAAGGCGGCGACAACCACGCCTCCCCAGCTTTCTTCAGAGGCCTTCGTGAGATTACCAGACGCCATAACGTCCTCCTTATCGTCGACGAAGTCCAAACCGGCGTTGGCGCCACAGGCAAGTTCTGGGCTCACGAACACTGGAACATGGATGATCCACCCGACATGGTAACTTTCTCCAAGAAAGCCCAAACAGCAGGATACTATTACGGCAACATGGATCTCCGACCAAACAAACCCTACCGCCAATTCAACACCTGGATGGGCGACCCCGCACGAACCATCCTCTTCAAAGCCATAATCCATGAGATTGAGAGACTGAACCTCGTTGAGAATACGGCAAATGTTGGCGAGTATTTGTATGGGGGTCTGGCGAGACTAGCGGAGCAGTATCCGAATGAGATTCAGAATCTGAGGGGCCAGGGACAGGGCACGTTCATTGCTTGGGATAGTCCGAGAAGAGATGATTTCTTGAAGAGGGCGAAGGGGCTGGGTGTTAATATTGGGGGGAGTGGGGAGAGGGCTGTGAGGTTGAGGCCGATGCTGATTTTCCAGAAACATCATGGTAAGTTTAATGTCCCGGTTGAGAGATGATAGGATGGATTGCTGACGTTCTTTGGTAGCCGATATTCTGCTTGAGGCAACGGAAAAGCTGGTCTCGTCGTGAGGGATGGGACTGGGTAGTTTCCGAATTTGTAAAAAGTGAATGGTTTGATGTATTGGACATATTTATAGGAAGCGGTCATAAAATGTCCGCTGCCATTGATGCAAGCGAGCAATTATATTTTCATTCTTGGGCATTTATCAAAATCAAAATCTTGAAGATTTTACCCACCCATATCATGCAAATGCAATACGGTTAACCACCCATGCGTCCAATATACAATCAAGTCCTCATCCCTCCTCCTCGTCCCCCAAAGCCATCTACAAAACCCCCGCCCTCACCATCGCTTTCTGAAACATATCCCTACACCTAACCCTACTCCCCAACCTCGCACAAAGCAAAAACGCCCCACTCAGTTTCCGATGCAGACTATACGTCTCCTCTGGCGGCGGCGCCAACCTCTCCCTTACCATCACAGGGATAAATCCTCTCACCCTATCCGTAATAGTCTGATCTCGGAAATCATAAATCTCCGGTGCCGTATCCATGAACGGTTCCGCGAGCGTGAGTACAGAATTAACATGCGCGTTGACCATGGTTTGAGACTCGTGACCTGTTAGGTAGCCGAGTTGGATGGACAGGTCACGTACGGCAGCGCGGTCAGAGCGGGATGCGGCTAGGAGGGTGAGGATGTAGGGTTTTATGAATTTATCTGGGAAGTCTCTGCTGGCGCCGAAATCGAGGAGTTCGAGTTTATTTGTCTGAGCGTTGTAGAGGAAATTGGTCCAGTTGGGGTCAGTCTGCATAAATTTGAATTCTGTTATTTCGCGGAGGCAGAGACGAAGGATGTGTGTTCCTATCCAGTCTTTTTGGTCTTGGGTGAAAGTTTGAATTTTGGTGACACCTACACCTGAGCAGTATTCTGCTGTCAGGACAGTGGGGCCTGAGGCTTCGGAAATGATGGCGGGGACGTGGAAGATGTCTGTTTCGTCGGCGAGGAGGTCGCGGAAGCGGGCGCCCATCTTTGCTTCGCGGATGTAGTCGCATTCCCAAGCTAGCTCTGTACGGGCGTTTGCTATTGTTTTGTCAAGGTAGAGGCCTTTCGGAAGGAGGCGGGAGGCGGTGAGAAGGAGTGAGAGATTCGAGAGGTCGCTGTCAATGGACAACGCCACGCCAGGGTATTGGACCTTGACTGCTACACGTTGGCCAGTTGATTTGAGAGTTGCGCTGTGGACTTGACCGATCGAAGCTGCCGCTATGGGCTTTTCGTCAAAGGAGAACAGATTACGCCAGTCAGAGCCAAGATTGTCCGCGAGGACTCTGTTGCGTTGCGAAGCAGGCATGTAGTCTGCGCTATCTTGAACCCGCTGTAAGACTTCGTGAATTGGTGCTGGGAGCATCTTGGAATCTATTGTATATATCAGCAGGGCCGGAATGCGAGACCCAAAAGCAACGAACCTTGGAAGCTCATCATCTGGCCCAGTTTGAGGGCAGCTCCTCGCATACGAGAGAGCTTCGCCACCAGCCTTTCCATATTCCCAGCGCTGAGCATCAAAGAACCAGTAGAGTCCCCACCACCTCCAGTAGCACGTCGAAAACTTTCGCCGAATGCCCCAAATGTCATAGACGCAGCTAAACCACTGTACTGCCAAAGTCTCCCAAACCGAGATGATGGTACTCGAGACTCATGCATATCATAGGGGGCCTTGGCGGACTCTCTCTCTAAGTCCTCGGGGACCTAAGGAAGGACTGTCAGTCAATCAGCATGATGCTTCTAGGTGTGGCACATTAGATGCTAACCTCTTTGGTATTGAATGTCCTATCTTCTGTGTCTTTAGCGATGTCTGCGGCCAAACTCTGTACATCGTGCTCTCCTTCCTGTTCAGAGGTCAATGACGTTGGGGTGTCGCTCTGAGCACTAGAAGCCTGAGATACATCTTGTGTCTGTGTCCGCATACTGGAGTCTCCCTGCTCGTTCTCTTCTGCTGTCTTACCCTGCTTGACCGGACAACTTTTGACGCTAGGTAACTGTATTCCCTTCGACGTAGAAGCTTGACCAGGCTGGCCCCTCATCATCTTTGCTATCCTTGGGCTCTGGAAGGTTTCCGAATACGCTTCTTCGGGGAGCTGTTCATGTTCAGGAACAGCTTGAGATTCAGCAACAGACTGCTCCTGATCTTTCGGGGTCGAGGAATAATATACATCTTGATTGATATGAGCATCAGGGATATTTTCGTCACTTTCTTGAGCATTTTCGGTGACTCTTGGCAACTTAACTCGGAGTAGAGCTGAAAGGACTCGTCCGTTCGGAGTTGGTGGAGTGTAGATATTGTCCTGTTCTTGGGAGACGCTAATTGCAGGATCTTCAGACTCAGGATCTTCTCTAGCTTCTAGGTCAGATGCCTTTGCAGGCGGAGGCTCAGCAGCCAGTGATGGGATCTGCTTTTCTGCTTGCCGTTGTGATATTTTGAGCTGATCGGCAGATTGCGTTGTCCGAGAACCAGCAGGCTCCGGAATACTTGTCCTACCAGATGATATGGGCCGTAGACCCTGCTCCCTACCCTGTGGATCTCTCAATGGGTCTTCTCCAGGATCTGCCTGCTGCAATTCAGAGTATACCTCCTTATCGTGCGTAGGTATGCTCGTATTAGCCCTTTGAGGAGAAATAGAACCATCTGGCAGAGGATCTCCTTTTGCCTTCTCTTGCTTTACATTTAATGCGGTGTTGGGAGGAGGTTCTGCAGTGGCATTGTCCCGGGATATCTCGTAGAACTGATCCTGTGGCTCCCCCTGCTTCAAAGTTACACTGCCACCTGCTCCTTCAACACTTTTCTGACTTGGTACAGGCTCATCCTTACGAGAAGTCTCTCGGGAAAAGGCTGACGTAGATAATCTGGGTCCCTGCTCATTGAAACGTTCTGTCAAGGCCGATGCAGCTTTGACTGTAAGAGTAAACCTATCCGTCTGTGACTTGACAGCCTTTGCAAGTGATGATGTTTTGCTGTAGGAATCCAGTTGGTGCTTGCGGAGAGCGACATGTTTCGAGGCGACCCCACGAGAAGCTTTGATTATGACAGCTGCATCTAGAAGTCGTTTCCCTGTCATGGCAAGCTACCGCTCCCCTATGATCTTCGGTATATCTTCATAGTAGCATCGCCACCGACCCAATTCCTATTCTCAGGGGATAAGCTTCTTTACAGACTTTGGGCACGTTAAGTCCGTTAGCGCAAATCAAGATTATTCACCGCACTAGCTTATCTAGTCATGGAATACCCGTCGATTGGCGGTTGAAGGAAGGTGCAAGCAGGGTCTAGATTAGTCATCATTCGTAGCTATCTGCAGGCAGGCTTTCTAGAATAATCAATTATCCTTCCTACCCACCAACGATCCTTGCTAGAAGCTTCACTTTGTTTTGGATACCTGGCTTAGTAAGGTAAGTAGCAGGGGTCTCCCACTATTTAGAATCGACCCTCTTTTACCCCCGCCAAGTGAGGTATTTATCTGACAACGTGTGATTCCTAGTCGGGACCTGGAGAGCGACGCCAATCGCTCTTTGTGCCCACCTCTACTTTATATACCTAGTTAGAGGCTTTGGCAACTATTTACCCGAGAAGTGGGGCGTGCACCATACACCTAAGAGGCTTGTTGCTCTACTACCTTACCTACTCTGTTTCTTTTTAGAAATAATCGATGCAACCTCCTTAATGGATCATACCAACCTACTATATCATAGAGTGAGAACTCGTGGGGGGACGCAGAAAGCTCGGACCTTGCCAAGCTCTCAGATCAGATTGCCGTGCAGCATGCATCTACACAGGCTCAATGGGTCTTCCATTTGCAAAGGACGCGCACGTTTGATTTGTCGAAATAAATCCCGCATCTCTTAACAACTCCTTCTTGTGTGGAAGATGTTCCTGTGCGTCATGCAGGGTCCCAATTGATCCTACACCGTGGCATACCCTCTTCATTTTACCATGTTCACAGGGGCGCAGTCGCTCTCGCTTGACCATGGGTGGAAAGGGTGGAAAGTATGTGAGTCTCTTGACTGACGCCTTCACGATGGCTGTAAGGTCAGGTTGCCAGTGCGACTGGACTGCACCTCTCCTTGTGTTATTTCAGTCTCACGGGGCCGCTCGCTTTCTCTTTTCTCATCACTTTCCTCATACTTTCCCTCATTACCGTGCGAATATTGCTCTCTCTCCATCTCATCTACCTCGTCCCTACAGCCTACCATGGATCTAGACAAGGAAAGGCCTGGCATCCGCTGGCACACGACCGACGAAGAAGCTCAAGGAACCGCTCGCAGACCCCTCCAGCGATCGTACCCCAACACCTCGTCCCTCTCAATAAACTCGGTCCATAGCAGACGGAGTTCCATCGATCTATCTAGTACACTACCTATTCAGTACCGGACCGTGTAAGGATGGATTCCTCCTGCACTGAGTGATCTTCGCTCATAATAGTGCAGCTCCTTCAACATCAATGAATCTCAGGAGAGGGGTCGTGCTGAGGTCAAGAAGGCCCATGACTCTGCTACGACGGGTAAGCCCACCCTTTAAGGAGCTTACTCTCGTCGATACTGATGATGATACACCCTCAGAGCTGTCGAGCCTCGACTGGCACAAAATCACACCCGAGGAACTCTTCAGACGCTTGTCTACCGAACCTTCAAGAGGACTAAGTGACGAACAGATCAAGAGGCGCTTCGCAGAGTATGGCAAGAACGTCCCCTCACCCCCTGCTACGCATCACTTCAAGACAATATTCGGATACTTCTTCAAAGGCTTCGGATCCATCCTCTTAGTCGGCTCCGTACTCGTTTTCGTCTGTTGGAAGCCTCTGGGCGAGCCTCCCACCCAAGCCAACCTTGCACTAGCCATTGTTTTACTCGCAGTGTTCATGATCCAGGCTGGTTTCAATGCATGGCAGGACTGGTCGTCGTCCAAAGTTATGGCTTCCATCACCACAATGCTTCCTGAGAACTCGCTATTGATGCGAGAAGGGTTACAAATCACTATTGTTGCCAGTGAAATTGTCCCTGGGGACATCCTACTTCTCAAGGCTGGAAACAAACTGCCAGCGGATGTTCGCTTCGTCGATGTCTCGTCTGATGCAAAATTCGACCGCTCCATACTCACTGGTACGATTATATCTTCTCCTTCCCTTCTCCGAATTTCCCCTTTCCTAACACTGATTTTAGGGGAATCTTTACCACTATCAGGGACCATAAACTCGACTGACGACAACTATCTTGAGACACGCTGTATTGGTATGCAGGGAACACATTGTATCTCTGGCAGCGCAATTGGTGTCGTTGTGGCTACTGGAGATAAAACTGTTTTCGGTCGCATCGCCAAGCTGACGAATGAGCCCAAGACTGGTATGACTACTTTGGAGCGAGAACTCTTGAATTTCGTTATCATCATCGTCTCGATCATGCTGACGATGATCATTGTTGTCATTGTGGTCTGGTAAGAGAAAGCGTCCCCAACTTTTATCGCCAAAAGAGAGAGCAGACTAATAGTCACTCCTAGGGCATCTTGGCTACGCAAAAGCCACCCAGATTGGATCAACGTCCCGACGCTTATTGTTGACTGCGTTAGTATCGCTATCGCATTCATACCTGAAGGGCTACCAATTGCTCTGACGGCCAGCTTGACCATCTGCGCAAATCTCATGAAGAAGAACAAAATCTTATGCAAGTCACTGAAAACGGTAGAGACGTTAGGTGCAGTGTCGGTCATCTGTTCCGATAAGACAGGCACATTGACGAAGGTATCATCCTGCCTTTCAAGTCCTTCGGGGCGCTTCAGAATAATGCAGCTAACGATTGTCTGTCATCAGAACGAAATGTTTGTTACTGGTTGCGCAATTGGGACGACAAGCATGACTCCTGAAGCTGCGCGAGACATAATCACAACACGGCGCCATGATCCCAACGCCGCCAGTAACGCTGCGGACCAACTCAGAGCTATAGCAGGTTTATGCAATTCTGGAGAATTCGATATGTTAACCAGTCATCAACCACTGCTCAAGAGGAAGATCAACGGCGACGCAACTGACAAAGCCATATTGCGATTTTCCGAAAGCCTAGGCGAGGTTGCACACCTCAAGACGTTCTGGAAGAAAGAATTCGAAATCGCCTTCAACAGTAAGAACAAGTTCATGATTCGGACCTACTCGCTGCTTGACTCGGACGGGTTGAAGTTCACGATGTCTCTTAGTGAAGAATGCAACTTCAATTCAGATGACATGTAAGTGTTCCACCTGGCAATGAAACTAAGTCGAGTCCTTTCTGATCATCACCTTAGACTCTTGACTATCAAAGGGGCCCCCGACGTACTGATTAACAGATGTACGCATTATACGAGCCAAGCTGGCGACAGTCATCTTTTGGATGAAGAGACGCGGAGAATGATCGAAGAGATCAAAGACGGATGGTCATCTCAGGGCAGACGTGTAATTCTGCTCGCTCGTAGAATCCTCTCAAGGGAGCAAGCTACATCACGTGATATGGAGACCACAGTGTTGGAACGCTCCACAGGCGGTTTGACCCTCGTTGGTCTAGTTAGCATCGTTGATCCTCCTCGAGGAGAGATACCCGAAGTCGTGCGCACTTTAAGACACGCCGCAATCCGCATATTCATGGTAAGCCTTTGTATTCTCGCGGCACCAAAGACAACTACACTAATACGCTGGAAGGTCACCGGAGATTTCGCTCTAACGGCTCAAGCCATCGCCAAAGAATGCGGCATCATCAGCAACGAGCCAAGTCTGGTCAAGGATGTTAAAGCACTTTCCCGCAACGCAGAGCCAGATTACACCAAAACAAAAGACTCAGTTCAGCTCGACCAGTTACATGGACCTTGCACGTACACCTCCATCGTTCTCAGCGGCCCAGAGATGATTAGCCTGAATGAAAACCAATGGGACAAGCTCTGCGGGTACGATGAGATTGTTTTTGCACGGACGACTCCCGAGCAGAAACTCCGGATTGTCCGAGAATTTCAGGCCAGAGACGAAATTGTTGCCATGACTGGAGACGGCGTCAATGACGCTCCATCACTCAAAGCAGCAGACATCGGTATTGCACTCGGCAGCGGCTCGGACATCGCCATCGAAGCTGCTGATATGGTTCTCTTGGAGTCATTCTCTGCCATTGTTGAGGCTGTCCAATACGGCAGAGTCGTTTTCGACAATCTGAAGAAAACGATCGCGTACTTGCTTCCGGCCGGCTCGTTCTCGGAGTTCTGGCCTGTTTTTACGAATGTGCTGTTCGGGCTGCCGCAGGTCCTGTCGAGCTTCTTGATGATTATTATCTGGTAGGCCACGACCACACTCCTTTCATCTTTGTACCTGCTTATCACCGCCTCTTCCTCTACATTAAAGATAGTATACTCGTACGTGCGCTGCTAATTATCCCTCCAGCTGTTTCACCGACTGTGCAGCCGCCACGGTCCTCGCCTACGAAGCTCCCGAAGCAGACGTTCTCCTCCGTAAACCTCGTAATCCTAAGAAAGACCGGCTGGTGGACTGGCAGCTGATCCTCCAATCCTATGGAATTATCGGCGTCATCGAAACGCTCTCTTCATTCTCGATGTCGTACTGGTACCTGCAACGATCGGGCATCCCGTTCTCCGCGCTCTGGTTTAAGTATGGGCAGGTGCCGAGCAATCTCGATCAGGAATTCTACACGGCGAGGTTGAATGAGGCGAGTAGTATCTATTTTATCAATTTGGTTGTGATGTAAGTCTCTGTTCTTTTATTTCACCTTAATCCCTTCAATCCTATCTATCTGATCTACTGCCTCATAACCCTCCATCGCCTCCTTCGTCTCTCATGATCTTCGTTTCCTAACACGCCACCTTTCCTTCTTCACTCCATTTCTAGCCACAAAATTCATGATACTAACATCTCCATTCACAGGCAATGGTTCACACTCCTGGCAATCCGCACCCGACGCCTAAGCATCTTTCAGCACCCCCCTGCCTTCAACCGAGCTACACAGAATTTGCTCCTCTTCCCGGCGATTGCCTTCGCGTTGTGCATGGCTATCTTTTGGACGTATATCCCACAGCTCCAGACCGTGCTCAACACATCCCGTGTGCCGGCTGAACACTTCTTTCTGCCTATTACGTTTGGGTTGGGGGTGCTGTTACTGGATGAGGGCAGAAAGTATACTGTGAGGCGTTGGCCGACCGGGTTTACTGCGAGGTTTGCGTGGTAGCCTCATATTCATTCAACCACCTCATGAGAGGAAGACGTGAACCGAGGTAAGCCAGCCGAGGCAGGGGCAGCCTTATCAGACCGCTGCCCAAAATGTCATAAGAACATGCATCTACTAGTGGATAGATAGATAGATAGATAGTATCAATCTCTGAACTTGAGTAATAGAGAGATGTTGTGTATGAGGATTGACGATGGCGTCAGAGATACCCGCCTCGGGCGTTAGGTGTATATATGAGACGGATAGAAGAGATCACCGATCAAGCGTACACACCTATCAAGCATGCAGCCCTATAGGGCTGGACCTAAAGCTACTGAAACGGGCCCTTAAAGGACCCCCGAAGATCCCTTTGGAATAGCCGCTGAGCGTATTAGCTTTAGGTGCAGCCCTATGGGGCTGTACGCTTGATAGGTGATCTCTTCTAGTGCCGCACCCTAGACAAACTGTCAGCTTCCACTAGCATTGCTCGCGTTGCGAACAACATTTGCCAACGTTCTTTGGCCTTCCACTGCTCTATGATAGCTATATACTCATTCCTAATCACGGCTGGACATTTCTTCAAGCACACATGCGGAAGCCGAGGTTCCTTGAGCGAAATTTGCAACCTCTTTCTCCAGCTTGCGCCCACCATTGAAAAGGCTTCCTCATTGCCTGGTTAAACAAGCTGGCTTGTTCCCCTCATCGATGCGGCCACTCGGGTTCGCATGTCCTAGGCTACAGACATGCGTCTCCTTCTCTGTCCCTCTCATCCTGATATACGTATTCCCAATCCTTGTCCAGTCCCACCAAGCCGATGCCACCCATGAAGATTTGATAACACACGAAGATCACAACCACCATCGACTACTGAAGCTTTCCGAAGGAGTGGGATACGGGGAAGATGGGGAAACTTATGAACCGGACTTTATTGGAGCCGACAGGAGTATAATTGGCAGATCTCCCACTGATGACCAGGCCTTGGTCAATAACGTTCCGGGCCAGCTGAACATCGAGCAAGGCGACAGCCAATTTTGGAGCTTTTCGTTGTCTGGACCGAAATCACCTCAAACTCCTTTGCTGCCGTCAGCATTCCCAGACCAGACCATCTACGCTGCACCAGCCTCCTCCGATGGAACGACACTCTACATAAGCCTGAATACTTGCCTTCAGCCGTCGCCGCAGTCACCCAACACCAACGGCCCTCCAGACCAGCTGAAGCTTTATGTGTCGACATCATCAGCTAATCAACAGCCCAACAGTAATGACAACGATTACGCAGTGCCCGTCGATGGGGGTTTCGCCTGGTTGAATATATCTTCAGTCAAGACTGATGTGTACATTGGCGTGGTTGCCCCTGAATCTGAAGGCTTTACCGGGGTATACAACTACGAGCTCACAGCATCCATTGACGGGTTTTATGCTTCGTATTACGATACACCTGAACTTTATTTTGTCGACAGCGACGCGAACTCGGCGTTGCTCTACACAGCCAATACAACCAATGACAATTCCTCGACCGCAGTCTATAAAGCTTGGATGAGTCTAGACCCGCCACCATTCACCTTATTTGTCCAAAATCAGAACAATCCCTCCCTTCTGGGTCTACAAAGATCATATTGCGCCTTGAAGAACCTTGCACAGGTCTCGATGCTAGACATTGATACCACTATAACGTCTCTCAACAATGGCCAACCGCAGCAACAATTCCACGCAAAGGCGTTAAATGCGACTTCTAGCTACTATGCAATCCTAGCCGCGGTAAATTCCACTGACTCGGGTTCTGGCGTTGTGGGTGGGGGAGGCATTGTATGGGATACTGTAGATAATGTCACTACTAAACAGGGTACTTCGTCACTATTCCATAATCATTCACAGAAGGCTGACGGATACTTATAGCTGGCAATTGTGTGCTCCTGTTCAACCTACCCTTCTGCAGCTCTGTCGCTTACGCCGCGCCTGGCAACCCGTCGAGCAGTAACACATCAATATCAAATGCCACTAGCCTTGGCCTCCTTTATGACGATTATGCTGCTCTTATATGGACGAATTTCAGTTATTCGCTTGGACAAGTAGCATGCGATACGACGTCCTCCGCGCAATACTCCTTGGTTAGGACTTGCGCTGACTGCGCTAACGCTTACAAAGAATGGCTTTGCGCTGTCGTCATACCGAGATGTGAGGACTTCTCAAATAATGCCACATATCTGCAGCCACGGGCAATTGGTTACCCTTTCATAAACGAGACGTATGGGATGATCTTCGAGACTGATCCCACATTGTCCAGTGAGAACCGAAGCAAGACCGTTTATAATTCCAGTAGGAATCCAATGATCGACTCGATTATTAAACCAGGTCCTTACAAGGAGGTTCTACCTTGCGAGGATATATGCTATGAGCTTGTACGGAGCTGTCCATCGTTCATGGGATTCGCGTGCCCCTTGGCCGGACATGGCTTGAACTACTCCTATGGCAAACCAACCAATCTGTCGCTTAACCCGCCCACATGTAATACTGCGAAAACAGGCATAAGTGGGGCTGCTGTGTCAAGAGTTTTGGGACCTTTGGCGTTTTTAATGGTCTTTTGCTCGACTTGGGCGGTTATGGCAATGTAACGGGGAAGTGATACCCATGCATTGGGAGCGGCGTCAGTGCTAAGGCCAATTTGTGTACACTGGAGTTTGCAATATATGACATGATACGATATCAGCGGTGGTAGATTGTTATGCACTTACTGTATATTATGAGTACACTATACCACCAACGGACGGACCGATGGGCGGAACCTACACGAACTCACAGTCTCTGACAAGCCCGATAGCTAATGAGCGATTCTGACAACTACCTAGAGATGTTTCGGGGTTTTTTCCCCGTTTTAGCGTTCAAGTACGTGTGAATCGCAAGGCGAAGATAGGGGCAAACATGGCGCATGCCCTCCACGTTAGGCCTATCATAGAAGAGGACTAGAGGTTCTCTAGAAAAAAAGGTCCGGAATGAGAATAACATGATTCATGGGATTGATGTATGTATTAGAATAGAACGACACAAGTGATGTAGAGCAAAATTCTATTCGCCTTTCCACCCCCTTCAAGGGATTCCCTGAACTGAGAGTGGTGGTTCGGCAAGACTCCATAGCCTGTCCTGTTGCCTGTAGATACTCACTATTTCCCCTCCATAGAATGTTGAATTTCGAATTTGTAAAGTAGAAGACTTCCTCTCGCGCTTTTGCCTTTTTGCAGCGTTTCTGTGCAAGGTCCGGACGTGGACTCAATTACTCGGAAGGATTCAAATATATTCCCTCTAGCTACCCTTATGGGTGGCGGAGGATATGTTGTAGGAGGTTGCGGCTTGCAAGGTTGATCATGACCTCGGTGCAGTGCTTGCGCGTTCCGAAGAGAAGCTGCAGGCAGGGAGGCGAGCTATTAGTATTGCAGTGATAGAAACGCATGGAGAATCCGATCCTGGAAATAAGACTCTCTTGGGGTATCATATCTTGTGACTCTTATGTCAATTCAATCGCTATCATCATCACTCCCATACGCAACTAAAGGACCCGCGGGTCCAGATGGAGGCGCCGCTGTCCGTACGTTCCCATTACTACTTGACGCTTGCTTTTGCAAGGCGGCCAATACCGAACTCGACAAAATGCCCTTCTCGCTTCCGGCACCTTCATCTTTCTCCATAGGACCATCCTCAATAAGATATCTCTCTTCCTCCTCTACTGCCTCCCCTTGGCCATTTGGTGCTTCCAGCTCCCTGCTCCTAGCATACCACACTTGATCCGGCGCTTCGTAGCCCTCCAAGCCAAAACCTCCTTCAATCTTCTTCCTCCTTTTCGCCTCTGGATCTCTCCCTTCAATCTCCCTTACGAACTCTTCCGGCAAAGCCCTTCTCACTGCTTCAGCAGCCTGCTCTTCAATCTTCCTGGCTTCTCTTTTCTGCGCCATGGGATTCGGATCTACAGTCGCCCACCTCACATTTAGAATCTCGTTGTGATCTAGGCTTTGATGTGCCATTGCTTCCTTTGCAAATTGGCTGTTCGCTTCGTTTGTGTACGTCACAAATGCGACACCACGTGCAGTCAAGACTCGTATCCGGTCAATTTGACCCCATTCTGCAAAGTGTCGAGCAACCACCTCTTCAATGTCATCCGTCACATGTATTCTTCCAACGTAAAGCGTCCGGTTCTGCCGCATGAAAGATCCAACACCACCCATATCATCTCGGTAGTCACTGTGCTTGTCTCTTCCGAAACAGTCGACGTTCGGGTTGAAGGTATCAAACAGGCCTGGTAAGCGATGCAAGTATTCGCACTCTTGGCCTCTCGGACATAATCCTTTGGCAAAGAACAAACAAAAGTAGCTACCCACGACCTTGTCGCCCCGTGTATAACCCGAGTCCTTTGCAATATTGCATCGGCCAGCGGCTGCGGTCTTGGAGAGATACTTGTCTTCGCGATCCCCTCCTGACCATTTATTGTACCATATGTTGAAAGTCGTGCCAGTTTGAGGAGGCGGTTCAGATTTCATAGTAGATGGATCAACTTGCGGACGGGCTGGCCGCCTCTTCTTTCGTATTATTTTCTTCATCTTTTTCTGTTCTGGGCCTGCCGGGTCCGGATTTGGAGCCATGTCTGTAATTTGGCTCATGGTTGTGAGGTCTGTGGATATAGATGGAGGTGGAGACGGGGCTGAACCGGGAACAATTACTGAGGTTTTAGTTTCTGCCATATTGTAAAGAGACCGTGAGAAAATTCTTTATAAAACATATGATGGTTAAGGTAGCATTTGACAAATCGGGGGCGCGGCTGCCGCGCCGAGCGCGCTAGACTGATAAAGCGCTAAGGCTTATCCCCGAGGCCGATCATCTCAAAGTAAACAAATCATGTTGCAGCTCAAAATTTGTGTATTTTCTTACGTTGATGTTCGATCTAGCGTTTGGGAGTTTAATTACCATATGCCCTAAGCCTGGCTCTCAGTGAGGATGCTGGACTGGATCTCAGGGTCTTCGCGACAAGGCGACGCGCAAGGTAGGTTTCCCACAACACAAGCTTGCAATATTGAGCTCACATCTGCTAGATGAGGGCGTGTCATACGCCGGGGAACCACCAGAGACTCCCGCACCATTATTTGTTGTCCGTGCTTTTAAGACCGCAATCTTCGGAACTCCTCACCCAGTCCAGCGAGAAGCCAAACAAGCTGGGAAAGCTTCGGAAAAAGACAAAGCTGGTACACAGCGTCCAGCATCAGAAAAGCTGGAAGATAAGGAGTCCATTGAGAGAGATACAGATACTGGGGTTGAGATAGAGCGCGCTGCTAGCATCAGGCTCGACGCTCTAGCTTCTCCCGCTAAAGGCATCCTCATGACCCCTGGTACTATCGCTACCCGTCGGAAGACCGTCTCATTCCTGCATCTAGAGGATTCTGACGCGGAGAAGCCAATGGAGAATAATTTTCAAGATGCAGAATTGAACATGGACCCATTACTCACGCCATGTAAAAGTGCACCAGAAGCACAGTCCAGGGATCAACCTCGCCATTCACAACTCACTAAAAAATTGGTAGAGCTGGCAAAGCAGAAATCAGAGAGGAAAGGTACTTCAAGAGAAGTCGATGTCCAATCACCAAGATCGAGGGCCTTGGTGAGTACAGCCATCCAAACGGAAGATGGGTCCGCCGTCGAAGTTACGATGGATTTAAGTAAGCCACGGTCAAGATCAGGACAGCACTGGAAGACAGAGTATGAGCAATACCAGAGGCGATCGAATCGTGAAATGAAGGAGATCATTAAATATGGTCAGCAGGTCAAGTCTTATGCTGCTAAGAAGGACGCTGAGGCCGCGAACTTGAGCGAAAAATTGAAAAAGGAGTTGGCCAAGGTTGCTCGGATGGAATCGAGGGTATCGAAGCTGGCGGCCCAACTGAATGCAGCACAAGACCAAGGCCCCGAGGGGGAGAGTGAGCAGGCCAGACTTGTCGGTGAACTAGCGCAGCAAACCGCGCTTGCCATCCGCTATAAGCAGAAAGTCGATCATTACAAGGCTGCCATAAGTGAACAGAATGCAGGCGGAAATGACGATGATGACCAAGACGACTCCAAGCTGGCGGCTAAGGGAGGTCCCAGAGGAAAGAGGCTGCTTAGCCAGCCAGATGCAAGTGAGGATCCTGCAATGATCTCAGAGTTTCAAGCGCAGCTTGAAGACCTGCACAGGGTAGCGCAGGCAGCAGAAGATCGTGGCAGACAGCTGAAGGCGGAAAATCGAGAGCTGAAACGTAGCTTAGCACGAATAAAGCAGGAGATGATGAGTTACGAAACCAGGCGGCAAGCAAGAGAGGAGAGGTTGAAGCGGAGCGAAGCCAAGCATAGAGCTGCAAGAGAAGAGTGCGAGAAGCGTCTTGCCCAACTTGAAGCCGAGCATCAGGAGCTGTTACGAATGACGAATCGACGTCCAATAGCAAACGAGATTCCTCGAACACACGCCGCCCAACCCGATGGTATTACGCCAAAATTACGTGAAAATCGAAGAATGCTCAAGGAAGGCGTTGATGAGAACGCTACGCCCGCAGGCATCGATACGAAGACCTCCCAATCATCGCACTCCCCTCGCAAAAGCCGGTTGCAAAAGACAGCCGTCGATATATGGACGTCAAACAGCCCTCCAGAGATCGCAATTGAAAAGACGCCCGCTCAAGAACAAACCCAGCTTCCACCGTCCAGTGTGAAATACGATATCCGTCGAACACTAAAAGAGATCGATCAGAACCTAGTCCCAGAGAAAGAAGCCAAAGAAACTCCCATACCGACCCCTATCCATTCCAACACCCATCACTACCCCAAATCCCTAGCTCCATCTCAAAATTCCCGCTCCATGAGTCCACTCCTTCCTGACAAAAAATACGCCATCGAATCCTCCACCATCCATCTCGCTTCCAGCCCAGCAAAGCTCCAACCAGCGCAGTCTACTAACCTTTCGTATTCAAAACCGTCGATGGCGACGATGGGTCGCTCAGCAAGCCTCTTTACAAGTAGTAGAGCAGGTAGCAACAGGACGGGTACGATGGGTTCTTCGGTGAGGGGCTCGGCATTGTCGGCTGAGAGGGCGGCGGCTGCGAAGGCGAGGTTGGCGAAGAGGAGTGTGGAGAAGAAGAGACGGCTGGTGAGCGGTTCATAGCTTTCGAGCAATGAATGGGTTTGGAGCAGAGATATTTATCCTTAGGTTATAGCTTTAAAGATGAACTTGTTGTATGATTCAAATTTAAGCTTTCGTTACAGAGGGATTCAGTATTAGGTCATGATTTGAAGTATATGAGCTATTTGAGCTGGAATAGGAGTAAGTGCAGTTGTAATTGTAGCTAGCTATGCTCATCCTGTCCCTCCGTAAGCCATTAACCGTCGAAGAAAACCTGCCACATACCGCATCGTCCCTGAGCAATTAACCGTTTTAATCCCATCACAACGCCCCATAGGAGAACGCCATCACTAATTAGGGACCCTATGCGACGGCGCGAGAAGGAATCAGATCTCAGTTCCTACCCAGGAAAGCCTCCAGCGCCCAAGCAAACAACACCACCCGCTATGCCGCTACGCTTGCTCGCTCCATGCCGAGTAGAAAATTTACGGTAATTTGTCCTGCCCACCCGCTCGCTCGCTCGCTCGCTAGCCATGCAACGAAACCACCCCTCTCCTCTCCTCTCCATATCCAGGCAAGTCTCTCTTCGTATACCTAATCTTCCTCCTCCTGATCCTCATCATCCGGCAACCCATCATCCCCATCCTCATCCATCTCCTCATCCGTATCACTCCCCCCAAAATCATCCTCCTCATCACTATCCACCCAAAACTCCCGATCATCATTCTTCACCTCGACCGGCTTCGCGCTCGTGCTCTCATGCGTAGGCATCACGAACCCAGGCGGGATATCAGCTTTACTTTTCTCCACATCTGCCTGCACTCGTTTTTTATAGCCGGCGAAATCTTTCCGAAGCATGACACCTGCGTCGACGTTGGCGGGGGAGGAACATTCGGCGTCATCGAGCAGGGAGATTATGGAGATGAGCACGGATTCTACGCGCTGAGCGGGGGACCAGCGTTCGCCGGCTGATTCGCCGGACATTTCGTCGTCGCCGGGGGCGTGGAGGATGGAGATGCAGAGGTTGCCGTTGGGGTAGATGTTGGGGTGGTAGAGGGGGCGGGTGAATTGGAAGGTTGGTGGGGCGTAGGGGTATTTGGAGGGGAAGGTCATGGTGGCGAGGAAGTAGCCGCCGTAGTAGAGGGAGTCGGGGTTGAGGATTATGAGGCCGACGTTCCAAGTGAAGATGTCGTCGTTTTTGAGCTGAGGGGAGGGGTGGTTGGTTAGGTTTGGAAGGATGGATGGAGTTGGGGGTGGGATGGCTTACTTCGACGTTGACCCATTTCTCTTGGGCGAGGGATTTGTACTCGTTCATTAAGATTCGTTCTGCCATGATGGTGGTTGAGAGGTGTCAGAGAGGCGGTGTCGGTGTTCTGTTTGAATGGAATATGTGAAATGTTGAGGCCTGCTGTTGTGGAAAGGCTTATCGAAGCGAAAGTTTGCAATAGAAGGCGATGTTGAGGATCACTCAGGCTGCTTGGATAGCTGTGTCATCAACCCATGGTTTTGTAAAAGTGTTTACGGAGTAGAAGAATGAGGATTTTTGTACGTCTTGATGTGTCAGCCTGGTGAGGGTGAGTGATTTGGTTGCAGGAAGTCGGATGACGAGCCAGATGCTAAGAATGACCGAGGTATTGATCGACACAGGGGTACAGTACACCCAACAACGCCTCAACCGCTGGGACGCAAACACTTTTGCTTCACAACACCATTACCACCATGATATAAATATCTTCTAAGCCCACTCGAGTGACTTAGGATATTCTTGCGTGTTGCATTGAAGTGTTTTGTTCTACCCGGGTCAGACACAGGAGGTTTCATGCCCAACGGTCAAAGAGTTGTTCGGTACATCAACCCTTAACCACGGGTATGGAGGGCCGATATCTTGTCTCCTCTCGATCGTTGCAAAGAAGTTTCTGGAGTCGCACTTAGCACTTGAAGGCCTGGAAGCGCGCTGCAGACTCAATAGAACGCACTGAACGTCTGACTCCTAAAAGGCATCTCCGCTGTGCGAATAGTTGGATTGCCACCGTCTTGTGCAACGCTGGCCCACATCACAAATGTGCACTACGGCCCTTACCCATATCTTCCATTTACCACTGGAAAACGGCCATAAACGTCCAAGCACAAATCTTCAGCTTTGAACGAACACTCCTTGCGATTTGGACGAGCGTCGCCAAGACATAAAAATGGCTTAGTCATTGTGGCAAGACACCAGTGGCAATATTTCGCCCTGTCGTCCAGGAACGTCTCACTACAACGTCAAACGGAGAAGTTCAGTTGCATTCATGAGTGAACTCACTCTTTGAAGCCTTGAGAATTGGGAATAACCCGAATGACTGCCGTTATCATGACGCGGCTCCGCGCCGTCCCACCCGGTAAAGCTTGAGTCCCCTCAATGATGTAAGGAGACGTACCTGCATCGGTCTTGAGATCGGCTTCATATTTGTTGGAGCTCTTTAGCTGCTCAAATACCTGTTGTTCCTTCCTTCTTGTATCTGTGGTGCATGTCTCTTTTATTATCAACGTACTGTAGCTTCTTAGCAGTATGAAATTCGCATCTCTATTAGCCCTCAGTGGCATCTCTTGTCTTGCAGCTGCTCAAGCAATCACGTATCAAAATCTCTCAAGTGCCAATGTACGCATTGATACTGGCCAAACCGGCCCTGCCGTGGAAGAGGTACATTACTATTACAATCAATGGCCAATTGGCCTTGCAGTATCAAAGCAGGGCCGAATCTTCGTCTGCTATACAAGAGGCACATATGCCTATACACTTGGAGAAGTAGTCAATACTACAGCTGAAACTCCATATCCAAACTTAGCAATCAATACCCCTCCAGGCGGTCTTTCAACCACCGTCAATGGCATTCCATTCGCAAGCAACTCCAATACCACTTTCATCAGTGTCCAAGCTCTATATGTTACGCCCGATGACACCCTATGGGTGCTTGACACTGGGAGGCCCAGCACTAATGAAACAGAGGATCTCACTATGCCTTATGCTCAACCAGGAGGACCAAAATTAGTAGCCATTAACCTAACCAACAACTCAGTCGTTGCAACCTATACCTTCCCCGCTTCCGTCCACTACCCAGATTCGTACATGAACGACCTGCGCTTCGACATGCGAGCAAACGTCACTGCCTCCGGCAAAGGAATCTGCTACATCAACGACAGCAGTAACGAAGGCCGCAACGGTTTCATCATGCTCGACCTCAGAACCGGCGAATCCTGGCGCCAACTGACCCAACACCCCTCCACCCTCCGCACCTTCGAAGACGTACCCTCCTACCAAGGCATGCCCTTCTACCAACGCAGCCCCGGCCTCCCCCTCACCAACATCCAAGAAGGCCTCGACGGCATCGAACTCTCCCTCTACGGCGACATCATGTACTACTCCCCCCTAACCAGCGACTACCTCTACAGCATCGAAACGCAATACCTCCTTGCCAACCCCGCCCTCGACGTCCTCTCCTCCCAACGCGCCTCCAACAACGTAAAAAACCTCGGCCAGCGCGGCGGCAACGCCAACGGCTTCAGCAGCGACTCCAATGGCGCCATCTACATGCTCATGCCGGAGCAAAACGCTATTTATATTTACAACACGACGAGTTTGCAGGCGGAGAGCTTTGTGAGGGATCCGAGGATTATTTGGCCGGATAGTTCGAATGTGGGGTGGGATGGGTATATTTATTTTAATATTAATCAGTTGCCGTATCAGCCGGATTGGAATAATGGGACGGATTTGAGGGAGTATCCGGGGGTGATTTTGAGGGCGCCGTTGCCGAATGGGGGGACGAAGAGTACGGTTTTGGGAGCGTCGTGATGCAATATATTTAGGAATGGGGATGATAAAAGTATGGACATCGGATGATTCGCGTGGTGTATATAAAATATAACGAAAAGAAACCAAAGCAATAAACTATCAAAGATACAACGTACCAACGACGATCTAGATTCCTGAACGCCACATCACCGGGTATCCTCCTCCCCTCTCCCCCCATCACACCTCTCAACCCACCCCTATTCCTCCCTCTCCCTTTCCCATCCCCCTTCTCACCCCCCCCTCAAACTATAAGCCAAACAAGCCTTCGTCCGAAAATTATACACAATCGCCATCCCAACCCCCCCTCCCCCTCCCCCTCCCCATCCACCACCACCACCCCCACCCACCGTCTGCTCATCCGCCGCCTCCCTCAAAACCATCTGCAACTGTCCCAAATATTTCCTCTCCCCCGGGGGAGCGTTCTGAATGAATTTCTTCCAAGAATCCGTATCGGAGAGGCGGGTATCGCTGATGGCGTCGAAGATTTCGGAAGAGGTGGTTTCGATGGCGATGATGGGGGTGTAGGTGTGGAGGGTGGAGAGGTAGAGGTTGCGGGAGTGGAGGGCTGGAAGGGGTGGAGAGGGGGTTAGTGGGGGGGGGTGGTTTTTGAGTGGTTGGAGGGGAGAAGGGGGAAGGTACCTTCTTCGACGACGGTCTTGCGGTTTACTTTCTTGCCTTTGTTTTCGGAGGTGAGGATTTTGATATCGACGGCTTTTTCTAGGGTGGTGGTTTCTTGTTGGCTGGTTTGATGGCGGAGGGTGGATGGTTTGGAGGTACGACCTTCGAGGCGGTCACGCTCGCGGATTTCGCTGCGGAGATGGGTGGAGAGGTCGGACGTGCGGACTTCGGTTTCGTCTTTGCGGTCTGTGCTGCGGACTTTGATGAGGTCTTCGGATTTGATGAGGATGACCCAGTTGTGGTTTTCGGTGCGCTCTTCTGTCTTGGTGTAGGTGTTGTTATCGGCGGCGTCCTCGAGGGTGGTTTCAGCCAGCTCGGCACTGATGTTGTTTGCCCAGAGCTCGTTCAGGATGTCGATGCCAATGGAATTGAGGAGAGCTTGATCGAAGCTGTCGACGAGGACGTCGCAGCGCTTTCTCTTCCACTCTAAGTTGAGCTGGGTTTGAGGCCTTTTCTTGGCTTTCGACTTGGCTCCTTTCTTCAAATAATGCTTCATGTCTGCACAAAGCCCCGTCCACGCAAGCTGGAAACCTACTGCATGGACCCGGTTTTTCTTTTGTGTTATTGGCTGGTGCGCGCGGATCAGTTGATCATACCGGCCCCCTGCAGCAAGGACGGACCTCCTCTTTTGGTCATAGAGACATTGAAAAAGAACATTTCCACGATAGAACTTCTCGTTGTAGCTACTCAAGGGACTTAAATAGACTTTCCGTTTAACACCAAAACGATTGAGGTACAGTGTGATCGCTTGGAGGTGAGCAAAGGTGGACTCTAGATGAACAGTATCTTTCAGGATAGAACGCAGTTTAGAGACGGCCTTGTCCCAGACGTCTCGAAAATCAAAGCGCTCAAGTTCGTCAAGTGAAGTAGCTGCTATAGATATTGCGGGGTCGCGTAGTTCATATCGTACTCTGCTCCATGTCCAGTCACCAGTATGCAACTTGCTAATTGTCTCCTTAACAGCAGACCATTTGGAGCTTTCGATATCGCAGAACTTCAATATACAATCAAGTATGAATGAGTGGTTGATGTGATAGCACATCTGTACTGTTGACAGATTTGGAAAAGTGTCAAGAATCTCATCCAATATCTTCAGTACTTCGGCTTCGCGAATAGCAAGGTTGAGGCTGTTCCCAGAAACAACATCAAAGTTCGCTTCACCAAAAATCTTGGGTTGATTACCCGAAGGATCAACACGATAAACATTGTCAAATATGAAAGTCTTCTGCTCAGGCCTTGAGTTACCCGCCAGTAACATCGCATTTGGTAGAATGAGATCGTATGGAAGTTGCATCACCTTACCCTTAGGGTGAAGGAATTTGACTACCTCTTCAGAGAGGTAATTAGCATTGTAGGGGAATAATACAGGACTGTCCGTCCTTTCCACGGCTCCGTGCAGTTGAAAATTTGCTGTTAACTTCTGCTTGACTATAGCCTGGAGGTCTAGATCGTTTGGGAGAGAACGTGACATGGCTCGAACATCTTCAAGTAACGTGATCGCGCTCATGGGATTCGGTGCAGTAGTGGTTGTATTATGGCGCTGGTCAGTAGTGGCTTGAGATTGAGAAAACAGGCTATTGATAAACTGGGATCGAAAATGCGAATTCTCGTCAGCAAGGAGTCGCCGTGCCATTCGCAATGATTCGTTTTCATCCTGTACGGGGATCTGTCCACTCTCGAGAAGTTCTAAGCTGCTCGGCCTAGACGAAGGTCTCTTTTGTACAAGTGATGAGATAATACTGGCTTGAGTGGCCTTTTCCGGTACCATGAGGGTCGAAGGAAGGGTAGTTTCTTCTTTGCGCACTTTTTCCAGTGTCTCTGCCCGCTCCATCCCGGTGGAAAAAGCAGCGTTCATTTCAAGCAATATAATGCCAAGTGCATACATGTCGGCCTTCTCATTGTATTTCCCGTCTCCTGCGGACAGGACTTCGGGAGCGACATAGGACGCAGTACCTATGTCCTTCGTGAAATTGGTGAATGTTTCTTTCGCGGGCTTTGAGTTAGGGGCATGATGATAGTCACCCGGCCTTGCAAGCCCGAAATCACCGATACGCACATCGCCTTCATCTATATCCAAGTGTAAGTGTGGGAGAAATCAAGTGGAGAACATTAGATGAGGGATAATTGCGTTCAGCAAAGTATTACGGAAGAAGGGTTGGCGTACTATCAATAAAGATATTCTCAGGCTTTAGGTCACGATGGACGATGGATAATGCATGTATATGTACCAGTCCTTGCACGATTTGCCGAAACAGCCTCCAAGCCTCGAGGGGGTTTGCGGGTAAACCAGAGTTTATGAGATCACGCAAAGTCTAGACAGATCAGCATCAACATGCGCATTCGAAGATGAAGGGCCCTGGATCATCTTTCCCCACTACTCCGCGGCTAAGGGCGAACATGGCCACAGCCACAAAAGAAACACTTATCTCTCAGCTCAACGGCTTTGGACCGAGCGCATGCTCCGAAATGTGCAGTGATTGAAGGACAAGCTTACCTCTTGTTTGCAATACTCCATTTGTATGTAGAGTATCGTTGAGATCATTGGCTCGGAATGTTGAGGGTGGTGATCAGAGTACTTTCGGCTCTTCATTTTCGGGTCGTAGCTGTCGTTATCATCGTTACTATGTGAGCTTTCGTCCGCATCGTCATCATCGCTAGTTTCATTCTCAACTCCATCATCTCCATTACCGAAAACGATGTTCACTCCAGTTGAACTGATGAAATCGAGACCTCTTGAACTCATAGGAAGAAAACTTTTGGTTATATTTCCTGTATACGCAAGAGAAGATGAATCGGCATCCACCGAGGAGTCCTGTGCATCATCAATTTGACCTAGAGAGTCCTCGATCCACGAGGCAAAATATCTCACAACGTTCGGATGATTCAAACGCGATAGTACGGTAGCCTCGCTGAGTACAGGATCAAGGGCTGATTTTGAGCTTGCTTTGATCTTCTTGATGGCATAAAGTTGGCCATCCACCTTATTTCTAGCTCGAAAGACTTCTGCGAACCCGCCACGGCCCAGGCGGCCCTCCTCGACAAAGTCTTTGTTGTACCTAGAAGAGGCTCCACTACGCGAGTCGCGGCGTTGGTAAAGCCGCTGGGAGTTTATGAGCTTTGGGACTGAGCCCTCGATCATGGAGTCCTCAATGGGCGAAGCCGCCTCGATTAAGGCATCATCATTACGAAAGAACTCGAAATGCAGCAGATCCCACGCAGATGGTCGCTTCTTAGGGTCATTGTTAAATACTTGGCCGAGCATGGCTCGCAGACTCTTTGTTAAGGTAAGCTCCTCGAAGAAAGCAGTCAGAGATTGATACTCGCTGAAGACGCTTAAGCCAAAAGACATCTGCAAGAAGCAAAGACCAAAATTCCAAATATCAGTGGCTGGTATAATCTCTGCTTGGGACCTGTCATTGACAGTTTCGGGTGCAGTCCAGGCAATAGGAGATATTTGAGAGGATGTACCGCTTTTTAGCAGGTGTAAATCACGCTGGAAACCACCATCTGACAACTTGATTGTAGTAGTTTTTCTACCACCTTTCTCTGTTTCTCCCTGTACAAGGAGGATATTGCTTAAGTGTAGACTTCCATGGGCAGCTCCGTGGCGGTGATAGTGTTGGAGGCCTTCAATGAGTCGGATGGACCAAGACCTGACTTGCTTGATATCCAATCTGTCGGTAATGTCTAAAGCGTCTCTTAAAGAGTGTCTCCCAGCCAATTCTAGGAGTATCATCACGTTCCAGCCACCACTAACATCGGAGAGTTCGTTGCTGATAGCACGCTGTATCTTGAAATTTAAGGGTTTCAGAACGCTTTGATGGGGCTTCAGCCCGGTATGAAAATCGAGCTTCGACTCCAGATTCTGGATTGCACGCTTCGTGCCAGCCTCATCGCCATCCAAGGGCATTATGCGACACTCTTTCAGCAATAGGAAAGGACTCTCTTCGAGAGGATCTTCGCCTTCAAAAAATACATGAGAAGCGCCGGTGAATCCGCCATTCTCTTCGAAAGGCTGTACAGTAAACGTCTCGCACACCGGTCCAGCACGGTATCTAACCCTTTTGTGGACAGCATTAATGGTACTTGTTGTTCCTTCATTTGGCAATTTGACGGGACATGACGCCCGATCAAATGTGAGGACTCCAGGGAAATTGCCTTCAATCTTGACCTTAATAAATGGATTACTTGACTTAGTCTCGCGTGTCTCGTGGCGAGTCATTCTTTGCTTCACGAGTTCCTGAAGGGATTTCTCTTCTTCTTCCTGAGCTTTGAGCTCCTGCTGTCTCCGTTCTTGTTCAGCTTTTTGAGATGATAATCGTGCAGCTTCTTCTCGGGCAGCGCGTTCTTCGTCCAATGTAGGGACATCCGTCCTTTTGATTCCAGTATTATCAATAACGTCTTGTAATGAGCTCGCGATCTCGTAAATCATCTCAGACCCGAGGAGTGACTTTGGCTTGGTCCTCAGGATATCTTGAGCTACTTTCTTCGAATTTTGGGATATATCAGGGCCAAAGTTCAGACTCAGCCGTGGCAAGGACTTGGGATATGTGGGCGGAAACGAGACAGCAAGAATTAGACTTCTCTCATCATCATCGTCAACGGACGGCCTAATCTTGATCTTGAAGGCGCGATCGAGCGATTTGTTCCATGCTCCAGTTTTGGCTTCTTCTTCCATGAAACTCTCCATGTAGATAGAACGTAAAGCTTCGATCTCGTCCCGCTGGATCTCTGAGTAATTGGTTGTGGTTGGTGCCATGGCAGCACGGCGATTCAGAACATTGCTTCTATAACATTGTGCGACAGACTAGGGAATCACTCTGGTGCATCTGCAAAGGCCAATGGACGACTTGAGAAAGATGCAGCTGGCGGACCAGCCGCAACTTACTGTTGAAACTCCATACTTCCAGGCTTACTAACTCATGATAGGTCCTTGAGTTTCCTCTCACACCAGGTGGTTTTGACGAATCAAATTCGATAGTGGCGCCTGATTGGCCGATGCACCACTAGCTCGCTAATCCCTGACGGCGATCATGTCTTGATGACTCTCCCGATACTCTTCGTTCAGGCATTTTGGACAACGTCTCTTACTCAGAGTTGCTGGACCTTTCCGTACTCATCATGGTGAACATCACGGAGAAGATCAAAGAGTACGACGTCCGAAATCCTGGTATAGTACAACGCTAAGTTCCGCAGGATTGAGGATGAGATGCGAAGGACCCAAAGTACAACGACATGGGATGGCTGGAACTAAAAATCAGTCGCTAATAATTCCACCAGAAAATAAAGCTACTGGTGGGTCATGATGGACCGTCGAGTACTTGGAATTTTGGACTGAGATCATGAAGAATATCACCTGGGTCTGTTAAAAGGGTAGGTTACAACCCTTAGGCGAAGGGTCTTCTCCCAGACTTAATCCGCCTAGAAAGCTCGCTCGTCTTCGAGCCCAACTTCTTGAGCCAGCACCAGGAGCTGGCTCAGGTGGCGGCGCAGGGTTCGATGTAAGCAAAAGCGGTGATGCCCGCATAGCCCTTGTGGGCTTCCCATCCGTTGGCAAATCCACATTCCTTTCGAAAATCACGAAAACCAAAAGCGAAGTTGCTGCGTATTCCTTCACGACCTTGACGGCCATTCCTGGAGTGCTTGAGTATGGGGGTGCGGAGATTCAAGTCCTTGATTTACCAGGTATTATTGAAGGCGCTTCGGAAGGTAAGGGGAGAGGGAGACAGGTCATTAGCGCTGCAAAGGTAGGAGTATAACTGTTCTTTAGCCTCACCGCTGAGAACATCTTAGACTAGTGATTTGATCTTGATGATACTTGACGCAACGAAAAAAGCAGAACAGAGAGCGCTACTTGAGGGTGAGCTTGAAGCTGTGGGCATTAGACTAAATCGAGAACCACCGTATCTATATTCAATGATCCAAGCCCAGTTATATCTCTACTGAAACGCCTTAGCAACATATACCTGAAACCAAAGAAGGCTGGCGGCATGAAGATCACGTTCCAGTCTCCACCGAAGAACCTTGATGAGAAAATGCTCTATAATATATTACGAGACTATAAGATGCTGAACTGCGAGGTCCTTGTCAGAGATGAGAATGGCAAGTGCATCGATATTGCTCCACTACACTGCTTATGTTCTGCAGCAACGGTCGATGACTTCATTGACGTGATCATGAAGGACCACAGAAAATACATTAAATGGTGTATACTACCTACCGTGATCCAATACCTTGCGCTAACCTTTATCAAAGTCTATATGTGTACAACAAAATCGATTCGGTCTCGCTTGACTTTCTCGACAAGCTGGCCAGAGAACCTCACACCGTGGTGATGAGCTGTGAGCTCGATCTGGGAATTCAGGACGTAGTAGAAAGGTGCTGGCAAGAGCTACAGCTGATGAGGATCTATACCAAACGGTAGTCAATGCAACACAGGTACATAGACAACCCGACGCTAACACAATTGAAGGAAGGGAGAAGATCCCGACTTCAGTGAAGCTTTGATCGTAAGGAACAAATCAACGATCGAAGAGGTTTGTGACCAGGTACATAGGACGTTGAAAGAGACGTTCAAGTATGCCATGGTGTGGGGGGCTAGTGCGCGTCACGTCCCTCAGCGGGTTGGGTTGAGTCATGTCGTAGCTGATGAGGATGTTGTGTCTATTGTTGCGAAATGAAGAGCTCCAGGTAAGATGCAGTAAGATGCATTAAGATCTTATGCTACAGCTAGATCACACTATTGAAGATATTGATAGAAAAGACTTGGGATGCTGGGAGCGTCGGCCATACATATAAAAGAGTCTTCTTATCATGGGGCTCGAACCCCCAACGCACCTCTATATAATGTCACCCAACAGTGGGTTGAAGAGTGTTCACTTTTTATGCCTGACTCATGCTCCACCCTCTTACATTGAAATCTTGGAAGATTCAACCAACAGGCTTTCTCAACCATCGTAATGAGCAAGACAAGAAAGCAGTTTAAAGGCAGTCATTTCTAGAGAATTATAGGAAGTGGATGTGTTGCCAATGAATCTTGTTCCTAAGTACATGGTCAATAATTTCAGTATGCCGAATATCTACCGTTGGATTCTTGAATATATATCTGAATTGCATAGGATCCAAACCTTCTCTAAGCGCTAAATAGGTCTCGCATTATGAATTAAATTTAGCAGCTACATACTTTGTTATACTAACTGAGCCACAATAGTTGCTTTGTTCTTCACTCTTATCTCCATACACAGACCAGCTACGCCCAATTATCTTCTTCAAAAAAGCAACAACATGATCAAATCCCTGGTGTTCCACAATCAAATGGCGCCCCCCTGCCATATTCCTTCCACTCAACCAGCATCCTCGAATCCTCAAGAATCTTATGAACTTGCCGCTCAAGGTCCAAGTTATTAGCCGTGACATGTCCCAGGACCACGACCGTACAGGCAACCTCCGGCGCTTGCGAAGGCGCCTGTGCGTGGAGAGCAAGGTTCATCCGCAGGTTTGCTTGCAGCAGTGAACGCAGCCGTGCTTCAGGCGTGTTTTCTGGTCGATGTGACTGGACTACGGCTGCGAGAAATGGTTGATCGAATGAGAAAATAATCCCGTGATGAGTAAGATAAGAATATAAATGCTAAATAGTAAGGACGTGAGGTCGTTGGTGGTTAAACGATCGAAGCTAAAATGCCTGTTGATATTCTTAGGAACTCTGCGTAACCAAAACAATGATTCAAAATTTCGCTTGAAGAGTCCCAGCAGTGCTTGGAACAGATCACTTCCACGCTAGAACATAGTTTGAAATAGTATGATAAGGCTTAGAGAGTGTTCAAGAAATTAGCAAAGTAAGGGACATGGAGGCGGGCGTCCTTGGTGGCGAACCAAGACATCAGATAGACTCGTAAATGGAAGTAGATGAGTGCAACGATCGTTCAGATATCAGCTCTGCCGTCGATTGATGATGCCATAGAAGACGCGGTTATGAAGCCGGCATTCTGTTCTGGAACTCCAAGGTGTTTCTTTGCACAGTTTGCTTGCATTAGACTAGGAAAATGAATTAGGTGTGGAGGGGTGCAGCATGGAAGTAATACCCTCCATTCGCGGATATCTACCCGAGTAATTGGGTGTCCTGCCTGTTAAACGCTGATGCAAGGCCAATTAAATCTTCCCTGCGATTTGGGAGTTATCATACTAAAGTAGGTATATAATGAAGCTGTACTTGATATTTTGCTGCTTGTTGGAGGAAAGTAATGTTGAATCAAGGGCTACATAAACACAAACCCTACGGTCTAACCGGAGAAGGTTCGAGAAGCTTCCATAGGCAATGCGGCCTTGTCTCCCACCCAACGTCACTGATCGCGTGGGCTACTGGCCTGCCCATGCTGTCACACCAGCGAAACTTCGCAATCTGAGAATTAATTACCTAGTCTAACACAGAGCAACCTGTTAGATGCTGTCTATGCATTTGTACCTGGCCACTTGAATGTTCGTTCCACCCACCAAGTCACAATAACAACTCACGGAGAAGGGTTAAGCCCCCCACGCTGGTCGAGCCTGGCTGCCTGGCCTCTGCAGGCGGACACTGCCCGTTGAGGTATTTAATTGACTTCAATCGCACACCATTAACTTGAAAGCGTACTCTACTTCCTAACGCCAACAACGTCTATTACCCAGTATGGTAGCAGAAACCAAACTCTATGATACCTTAGGCATCAAGCCTGAGTCTACACAGGATGAGATCAAGAAAGCATACCGGTAAGCCAATCGAGGCCGTAGACCACTTTACCTTGACACTAACATCATGCAGGAAATCAGCACTAAAGAACCACCCTGACAAGAACCCAGACAACCCCAAGGCATCCGAAAAATTCAAAGAAGTATCACAAGCCTACGAGATCCTCTCCGACCCCGAGAAACGAAAAGTATACGATCAATATGGCCTTGAGTTCCTCCTCCGTGGTGGTACAGAAGCTCCACCGGGTGCTGCAGGCGGACCTGGTGGCATGCCCGGTGGTTTTGAAGGCATGAACTTTGGAAATATGGGAGGCATGCCTGGGGGAGGGAGGTCATTCCACTTCTCAACTAGTGGAGGAAATGGAGCATTCAGTTTCAGCGACCCCTCGAGTATTTTCTCCGAGTTCTTCAAGCAAAGTGGTGGTGGGATGGGCGACGACGACGATAATATCTTTGCTCAGATGAACAGTGGTAGGGGTGGCTATGGCGGTAATGGTGGACGATCTTCGCGAAGTAACGCATATCCAGGTTCTTCAAGACGGAGAGAACGAAGTCCTGAGGTCACAACTGTGGAGAGGCCACTACCACTTACCTTGGAGGAGCTCTTCAAGGGAACAAAGAAGAGAATGAAGATTAAGAGGAAGACCTACGATCCAAGAACGCATAAACAAAGTATCGAAGACAAGATCTTGGATATAGACATCAAGCCAGGATACAAGGTGGGAACAAAGATCAAATTTAAGGATATGGGAGACCAAGAAGAGGGTGGTACACAAGATCTGCACTTCATCGTCACCGAGGTAAGCTTTCCTCCATTCACTTACAATTCCATCTCAGATACTTATATATAACACAGAAACCCCACCCCGTCTTTACCCGTGATGGAGATAGCCTCAAAGCGGTGATCGAACTCGACCTCAAGGAATCTCTCACAGGTTGGAAACGTACCATAACCACCATCGACGGCAGGCAACAAGTCGTTAGCCGTGGCGGCCCTACGGGGCCAGGCTTCCAAGAGACCTTCCCGCATCAGGGTATGCCGAAGAGCAAAAAGCCTTCGGAAAGAGGGGACATGATCATTGAGGTCAAGGTCAAGTATCCGACGAGCTTGACGCCACACCAGAAGGAGTTGTTGAAGGATATTTTGTGAGTGAAGCGGCTGGCTTGAGTCGATGATATTATGATTCTATGCATTAGTGAGGCGTTTTGAGCGAGATGTGAGGATTTTACGGTTGGTATGGGAATAGAGGGCTTACATCTTTGGAAGTGGCATGAGTAGTATCATGACAATCAGCTCGATAATTGTGCTAGCGTGAGAGATTGGAGAGAAAGAAGATGCAATTCCCATCTCCATTCATTCCTCGATGCAATTCTTTGACCCTTTCGCGTTGATTCTCATTTATCTTAAAAATTTACATTAAGTATCCCAACTTATGTACTGATTCTATCTCCTTTATGTACAACTCCCTTACGAGTTGAATATCCTCGAATAAAGCACCTCATGTCTTCCCACCCACAAATCACACATCACAACCCCCTGCCCCGCCTCCTCTACCTTCCTCTCCCAATTCGCCCCCATCAAAGCCTCAATCTTCCCCCTTAACCACCCACTAGCCAGCACCCCCTGCGCTTTGTACGGCCCCATCACACTCGCCCTTACAGCCGCGCTCACGACCGCTTTTGCATGACTGAAGAGAAATGTGTATGCAGAGGAGTGCAGGGAAATGCCCAAGGCGCATGTCACAGCAGCCCAGACGGGTGCGAAATGCCCACTAAGGGCAATATCTTCACCATCTTCCAAGGGAGAAGTCGGGGTTTTCATAGCTTGCGAGAAGTTCGAAAGCGCCGTTGCTGCCTCTGAAGGACTGGCCTCTAAGCCTAGAGCGCGGTCCCATAGTGTAAGGAGGGCACGCCCCTGTGCTACACTTGCTCTCCTGGCCACGGGGCAGAGCGTGCAGGCATCTAATTCTGCATCGAGATCTTGGAGGTTCGGTGGCTTGGTGTATGCTGCGATGAGGTAGGGTAGGGTGCTGGTGGCGAGAGATGTTAAAGTTAAGGAGAGGAAGTGGTGGAAGCGTTCTGCGGCCGGGGCGGTGCCAGGAGCGGTAGGGTGGTGGGCAAGGTAGGATTCTAGGCCGGAGGAGAAGGCAAAAGAGCCGAGTGGGAGGGCGGAGTCGGAGAGGAGGAGGAGGCTGTGGGAGGGTAGGAGTGTATTGGGTGGAGGCGTGGCCGGTTCGTCAGGTTCGGAAGGGGTGGAGCTTGAGATGGAACTCAATTGAGCTTGCTCGTTTTCGAGCTCGTCTAGTTCGGCCTCCACGATCCCTAACTCGGCCTTCATGAGCTCTAGCTCGGTCTCCCGACGAGCGATCTCATCTTTCAGAGCCGACTCGTCTGCACTGGAGGTCATCGGAGTAGCATTGCTTGCTTGAGTGAGGAATCGAATGAGGGACGAGAGCGGCATGTTCTCCACTCGGCAAACTTTCCTTCCGCTGCTCATAGGCTACTAGATTTAGTGGACCTCAATCAGTTCGACTCCGCGAGACCTTTGCAATGGGCAAAGCGAAGAAGTCGAAGCTCAAAGCTTCTGGTCAGCAGCCATACCAAGGGTCTAACAAGCGTATTTCAAAGCCGACAAGGCCCTTGCAAAAGTCGAAGCCCACCAAAACTCCACAAGCTCCAGCGCCGACGATTCCGTTCTCGTCAAGTGACCGTATACTCCTCGTGGGCGAAGGCGACTTCTCCTTTTCTCGCTCGCTACTTGAGACTCACGGTTGTGCCTCTCTCATCGCGACCGGTTTTGACAAGCAATCTGCCCTTCAGTCAAAATATCCCCAATCAACATCCAACGTCCGAGCGCTGGAAGAAGAGGAAGAATGCCAAGTGCTGTTTGGGGTTGATGCGACGAAGTTAGGCAGACCCGGCGCATTCGACGGTGGTCGTAAGGAAGTAAGAAAGGGAAAGTTCGACAGGGTGATATTCAATTTTCCACATGTGGGCGGATTGACTAAGGATGTAAATCGGCAGGTCAGGTATAACCAAGGTAAGTCACAAATTGCTGAAAGGCTTTTGAAGTATGACTCGCGGACTCACTCACTTCCAGAGCTTCTCGTTGGGTTCTTCAAGTCGGCACTGCCTTTGCTGGCGCCTGAAGGTTCCATCATCGTTACAATATTCGAGGGCGAGCCATATAGCTTGTGGAATATTAGAGATCTTGCTCGGCACGTTGGCTTGACGGTTGGGCGTAGCTTCAAGTTCCAAGCAAGTGCGTATCCTGGCTATAAGCATGCCAGGACTCTGGGCAACATAGAGGGTGGTGGAGGCTGGAAGGGGGAAGACAGGCCTGCGAGGACCTATATCTTCGAGGTCAACGAGAAAGAAGCACAGACAACATCAAAAAGCAAGAAGCAAACCGATGCCAGTGATTCAGATGAGGACTAATGATCAACGCCACTGACCCGATTTTATGCTCGATATATCCCCGCCCTGACTCCGTCGCTGTGATGGGTGGCTAGAGATACGGATATCTTACAGCACAGCTATGAAATATACACTTTCCGAATCTCGGAGACGTCATACTCAACCGACGTTGTTGGATCCTTCACTTTACCAGGATCAAGACCAAATTTGGCACTCATCTCAAGCAGTCGATCACGCCCGTATACCCTCCCGTTCGGCAGCACGACGGGATCGTTTTCGACATAGCTCTTCGTGTGGTGTGCGTAGGGTAGTTTGCGGGCCAGCTCATTGAGCTCGGTGGAACAGATGGGACATACTGAGGTGGTTGTGGAACTTGCGTTGGCGGTGCTGCTGGCATGCTTCGAATGGCAAGAAGGCGTCTTAAGCGCCGACAATCCGGCGGAAAGGGCTATGTGTAGAAGCGGACGTGCAGGGAGAGAGAACAATTCGTGATGAGTTTGAACGAAAAGATCAGCCAGATGATACCACCGCGCATCTGAATAGAGCATCTGCATACATAAATCTCAAGTCTCACCATCTCTTTAACTGGACTTACCTTGTACTCGGGTACTTGTGTATCTGGAGGGAATGCAAGAAGCCCCGCAGCTCTGTTCACCTCCCTGGGATACATGTTTGCATGCTGGGTCAAATACTTCCTCGCGTGTTGCCGGGCTTCGAAAACCTTTCCCTTTCGGCGGAGCTCAACACACTGTTGCAACCGAAGTGCGAACTCAAGCCGGTTCTGCACCAACGACATTAGCAGATAGGCAAAGGCTGGGTTTGGACAGAACTCACGTCGAGTTTTTTCATCATTGGTTTGTGTTCGAAGCACCAAGCAAGGCATTCTGTCGTACTTCTCCCCCTCCTCAAACTCTCTTCGACTCTGTGACATTGTACGAAGACATCCAGATCTACCAGGTCCTCAATGTTCTTCTCCCTGGCCAGTGCTCTGGCACTTTCTCCATAACCACTTCTCAATAAATAGTCCACTAATAATCGGTTCAAACGAACCCTTGACCATTCATCGTATTTGACATCTGCTAAGCTAGATATCTCATATAGATCTTGGAGATGTTGGATCCTCCTTCTTGAATGCTGATGCAAGACCTTTTCTTCGGTGTGTAGACCTTGCATTTTCCGCTTGAGCCCCTGCATGCGACTGATCATGCTATCCAAGCTATTCAACGTTTGAGCAGCATCTTGACCGGCGAATGCGGCATTCGCTGTCGTTTTGAGGGCTGCAAGAATATCTTTGTTTTCTCGCTCGACATTCTTTTGAACATTTTTAAAATTCTTGCGGGCCAGTTCATGGGGAAGTCGGAGAAGAGGTTGATCCTGTAATTCGCTTTTCATAAGCTGGGTTTTGCTGTTAAAGATCGCAGGTTACGTACTAAGAGCAAGTGACTTTCAGCGTTGAGCTTTGTAGTCGTGAGTTCTGCCGCCATCGTGGCTTCTTTGGGAAGAGTTCTAGGAAATAGGCTCAAATATGTGTTGATTCATCATAAGAGTAAAAAAAACCCACAGACCGCAGTTGTATATTGTTTGTTCTCACAGCTGGTCATGCGTAAGGTACTGCGTATCGCGGGGTTTCGGAGGTAGCGTTAGCGTCCGTGGCGGCACCAGGCCAGACATGTCCGCTAAGTTGTCTACCAACTTCCCCACAACTCTGACTACTTCCATTAATCTACCACTTACTATTATCTTGATATGGCAGCATGGCTACCGATGCATATATCACAGACTTCGAAGCGAAGAGCACCGAATTTTTGCAATGGCTGCGGCAACAGCCTGGTACAACCATCAGTCCAAAGATACGGATAGCGGATTTGAGAGAAAAGAATGCTGGTCGAGGAGTCGGTAATTGTGCTTGATCGCTCTCCCAATTACTCATTGGCTAACAGGCATCTAGTCGCTGTGGAAGACATCGAAGAGGACGAAGAGTTGTTCAGCATTGCGCACTCGGATGTACTGACTGTTCAAAATTCGGGTTTACAGAACGTGAAGACCGCCATGCTCGAACATCTTGATGCTTGGAATTCGTTAGTCCTAGTCATGATTTACGAAGATGGTCAAGAAACGAAGTCTAGGTGGTGGCCATATCTGAACATATTGCCGAGGCAATTTGATACCCTGATCTACTGGTCGCCGGAGGAGCTCGCTGAGCTGCAAGGGAGTGCTGTAGTGGACAAGATAGGCAAGAAGGATGCCGACATGTCTTTCAAGAAGTCTCTTTTGCCCGCGGTAACACAGGACCCGCAGCTCTTTGGCCGACATGCACAAGCATTCGCCGGCTCCGATGCAGAGACTGCACTGTTAGAACTTGCTCACAGAATGGCTACGGTAATTATGGCATATGGCTTTGATTTGGAGCCAGGATCCTCTTCATCATCCGAATATGGCGAGGATGATGGAGCAGATGGCTCTTCTCAGAACGCGTATGAACTCAATAAAGGGATGGTGCCTCTGGCCGATCTCTTCAACGCCGACGGTGACTTGAACAATGTGGGTTGCATTTGACTTCAACATCTCGCAGTCTATCTGACTAAAGCAGGCACATTTACTGCAGCAAGGAAACTCAATGACCATGATTGCGCTTAAAGACATCCGGAAAGGAGAACAAATTTTCAACGACTTTGGTCAGCTACCACGATCTGATCTACTTCGAAGATATGGCTATGTTACAGACAATTACAGGAAATGGGATGTTGTCGAAGTAGATATTGAAGATGTCGTACAAGCCGCCGGTGAATTGAACGAGCTTAGTGAAAAGAGGAAAGAAGACAGGGTACTATGATTCTTCAATGGTTGAGCTCTAGTCGAGGACTTACTGACAGGACGTAGCTCGAACTTGCGGCAGATTGGGATGTATTACAAGACGGCTACGATCTCACCCGCCCAAGGCAGGGAATGCCCTTCGAATTTGATCGGGCTTTGGTTCTTACAATTACCGCCTTATTATCTGAGGACGAAGATTCTAAAGAAGCCCTGGACGATCCACCAGGTCGGCCACCCCCGCACTTACAGATGCCCTTGGCTCTAGTCCTTCGGAAGATCATCTCTTCCAGGCAAAGCGCTTACAAAACAACCATAGCCGAAGATGCCGCTCTGTTAGAAGATGCTACAGTGCAAGGAAGGCGAAGAATGGCAATTGAGGTGCGCCTAGGCGAAAAAGAAATCCTAGCCTTGGCAAGTGACGAAATCGAGAAACGGATTGTCAAATATCAATCAACAAATGGAGAGGAGCAAGATGTCAGTCAATTCAAGAGGAGAAGATTCTAATTTCGTTGGTCGATTCCTCACTTCCAGATTTCCTGCTACAGGTCTCCCAAAGGACAATCGCTGGGGTATGATACATCTGGTCCTGCGCCAACATTTAATGTTGCACACAAGCACGGTTCACCGTTCCTTAAACCTACACTTCCCTTCGCATATGGTCCCTCCATATGCATATGGCATACCCTTTCCTACGCATGTGCAGCTCGACGGCTTGTAAAGTCCCTCTGGACGGCCCGGTGTTGCTCTGTGTCTTGGAGGCGCTCGAGCTTTACGTCGTCGCCAGCACCAAGTATTTTCCCGGCAAAGGCGGAAGCGCAAATATACACTCTGCCATATAGCTGGTTATCCATCGGATCCGGACTGTCGCGAAGATCTAATCGAAGGATTACCTTGGCTCGCTGCTTGCGCGGCTGCAGCTGCCTCCATTTGGGCGCGCCTGGCTTGTATCTGTGCCTGGCTTGGCGGTGGAGGGAGAATTCTAGATCGAAACAGCAGGCTCTCTGTATCAAATGGATCGACATAGTAGATGGGCACTTCGTCTTGATCCTCCTCGTCGTCATATTTGTACCGATCTGCTGTGGCCGGATCCATATTCTCCTTTGACGGCATGCGCATGCCTCTACGATCAATCCATAGCCGGCCTCCTCTCCCATATCTACGCCGGAACGAGGGCTGACTATGACAAGGCCCGTCATAGGATGGAGACGCATAGCGCACAGCTACGGATTCTGGCTTATTCTGACTCACGGTTCCGAAATCAATCCCACCGTCACCAGAATGTTCCGAAGAAATCGATGCAGGTGGTGTAGGTAAGTATTCTGTCGTTGCGGTACGAAAAGTCGATCCTGTGCCTGTCTCCAGAGGGGGCGTCAATGGCGCCTTCGTCAAGTCGACGTAGCCTTCGTTCCATTGCTGGTGCTGTTTGATCCTCTGTTCGATCGCCAATGACATTTCCCTTTCCCGCTCTGCTAACCAATCAGACAGAAGAAGCAGGTCGGCTTCTGCAGACCTGCCATCCGATCTCCTGGGTAATTGGAGTTGACCACTTGGTAAACGCTGAGTAATATCCAAGGGCTTTTTCTTCTGCTGCTAGAATTGTTAGTTCTGCTATGTCCGTCTTGGTCATGACCGATTTTACCTTTTGAGTGATGAGTAGGTCCTCGTCACCTTCCTTATATTGATCAGGAAGATTCTGCTTGACTGATATTAGGTTATCTCGTTGGTCAAAGAGTGTCTTATCTACTGCGAGCTGCTCTTTCTTCCAGATTTCTCGTTGTTTGATCATCGCGAAAAGCTCTCGAGCCTCCTCAAGCTCCTTCCGAAGCTTCTTGAGCTTTTCGGCACTGTGTGCATCCCTACCACGAGTTTTTCGAATCTGCCGGACCTCTCGTCTTCGGAAACAGACGTACGGGTCAGCATCATCGGTATCTGCGCCGGTCTCAAACTTCGCATTGTCAGCATGTTACAGTGTCTTGGGGGCATACTCAACTGACCTTAAGGCTTGCTATTATTTGTTTATTGCTAGCCTCTAATCTTCGAGCTTTCCAGTGTTCATAGATGTCTTTGGCAAAATGCTTCGCATGGTCATCAAGGTAATCGTCTATCGATGACTCGATCTCATCGTACGAGAGCACAGGTGGATTGTCTACAGCCGCGAATGGTTGCTTCGCTTGGGCCGTTTCTTCGAAGCAGTTCATAACTTCCTCGAATTGGATCTCAGAACACTGAGTCGAAGCATAACGCTTCTTGTTCATTGACTTCAGGAAAGCGTCATCCTCTTCGTCCATATCATATGGACAACCGACGCAATCCTCTACGGTGGAAGAAAAGCGAAGATATGACGTCGGCTGGGAATACTTAAGAGGGTAAAGCTTCTCATATTCGATCTGGCTTTGGACTGCATCTGGAGTTGGAATGTAAAACGTGGCGCTTTTACCACCGATGGCAGCAGCATGTGAGGCCGAGAGCGCGGCTTGTAAGTGGTGTTCCCTGTTTGGCAATATCAGGTCACGTGTTTGGCGATGATCGCGAAACAATAGGCGGGAGTTGAACAGAAGAACGTTGATCCAAGAATAAGAACATTGAGAAAGGAAAAGGAGGCTCATAGGGGAAAACTCACTTCTCTTCGACCTTCTCAACGCCAGACTCGACATGGGGCACATTTCGTTGGGCTTCATCATCAATAGCCTCAAGATCCTCTTCTCGAACGATGGCCAAGCCAGTTTTGGTGCTCAATTTACGTTGACGGAACCCTTGAAAGAAATCAGCAGGTTACGAGTGAAAAGATGATTACTATTTCAAGAGGATTTGTGGTTGTGTTGAAGCAACCGTGATGGAAATTTGCTGAAAAGGACTCACGCTGCGAGCCCAAAGCCGCGGTTTGCGCACGGGTCATAGTTTCTGTAGGCTACCTTGGTGAAATCTGGCAACGATGGCAACGAAAGCTCCCAAGGTCGTATAAACACCATGATGTATATTTAAGCGTGTAAGGTGTTGCGAAAGGGGTTAAACATGATGGAATCGTGGTTATTTTGATGCATTTGATTACTATTTGATGGATGCCTTTCTGATGGGGTCGATTTGTTCTTCGAATTCGTGTTTTGCTCACGGGGGCCCGGGGTGACGGAATTATGGGGGAGCCTAGCGTGCCACGCTTTACTACTTTTCGCTTGCGGCTTGACCCCTCCAGGCATCGTAATCCGTCCCTGAGATTTGATGGTAGTATACCGTAGTTGTAGCGAGTAAGGTAGCTTCACTTCAGCTCCTAACCCTTCGACTCACTTTGCTGCCTGCCTCAATTGCGCTGCCTCTGCATCATACTCACAACTTCTTATGCGCATACAAACAAAACACAGAAAAGTAATGTGCTAGGTTTTTGATCGACCCTCCCGTACCTTTGTTGAGGCCATTTAAGCCAGACTCGCAGCAAGAAGCACAAGCACGAGGACATCTACAGACAGCCATGGCCGACGCAAATGACCCGAATAATGCAGCCCTGATGGATGCTAGGCGGAGAGTGGGTTCAGGCGGCCAACTTCTAGACAGCATCATACAAGGGTCGAACTGTAAGGCGCCAGGTTAGCGGGGGAATACAAGGTCAGGCACTGACAAGGTGATGAACGCCGTAGTCGACCGAGATGAGGTTGACAGATTACGCAAAAGATTTATGAAACGTAAGCAGACCATTCCAGCCCCTATTGCATGTCTAACTCGCGGCTTAATACTCGTCTAATAGACAAAGGCTGACTGTGAAATGGTGTAGTGGATAAGGAAAGACTGCGAGAGGCTACAACTTGAGGATGACTTGGGCTCATTGTGTATACAGGACAACTCAGGCACCATAGAGCGCGACGAATTCCTTTCCCTCCCCCAAGTATCCTCAAATCCTCTTGCAACTCGGTAATACCACCAAGGCTATTCTCTTAGCCATCCTTGAAATACTCTGCATAACCCTCAGACTGACCAGTCTGTTCCGATTACAGAATGATCGCCATATTTGACGAAGACGGCGGTGGCGACGTCGATTTCCAAGAATTCGTTTCCGGCCTGAGCGCTTTCAGCTCCAAGGGCAACAAAGAAGAAAAGCTACGATTCGCATTCAAAGTATATGATATCGACCGTGATGGATATATAAGCAACGGAGAATTGTTTATTGTGCTGAAAATGATGGTGGGAAGCAACTTGAAGGATATGCAGCTGCAGCAGGTGGGTCTTCCTTGACCAACTTATGTGCCCAGCCATCAGGACAAGGGTACTCGACGCATAGTACAGGCCGTTTGAATACAGAGATATATGAGGATACCTTTATGGGGGCTACGAATATATGTTGGAACACTGGCTGACTACTTGTGAAAAGATTGTTGACAAGACAATCATGGAGGCGGACACAGATCGAGATGGCAAGATTAGCTTTGAAGAGTTCACAAAAATGGTCGAGAATACCGACATTTCTATGAGTATGACATTAGGTACGAGGATTCCTCCCTTCTCGTAAGCTGATGTGGTTGTGCAAAACCCAACCGAGGCCAACCTCCATGGGCATCATCTTCAGTACTGGCCAAGCAGTATCTAACGATCCCACAGATCAATTCTAGTCAATACCTTCCATGATCAAAGATTCGTTTTCGAGGCGCATCTTTGGGGGCAAAGTAAGCGAAGAATCGGGTCACGACGGAACGCCATTCAATCATGAAACCTAACAACAAGAAAATGAGGCTTAAGGGAGGCTTTGTGAGGAGCAAGCAGGTCCGGTCGTCGGTTGCCCAAATTACAAGCTCACATCATCATCTATCAGTGGGGTCTCAAAACCCTGTAAAGAGGGGGGAGCCAGGGAGGCGAAGGTAAGGTAGTCACTTGGATTTCGAGCTGTAATGCAATGACAGTATATACCATGCATCACCTAACTTGCTTCTTGCATTTCTGCTTATCCGTGACTCGAAACATTCAAAAGCAAGGGTTTCGAAGCTGTAACGCAATGACAGAGTATATACCATGCCTCATCACCTGACTCACTTCTTACATTTCTGCTTATCTATGACCTAAACATCCACAAGCAACTCTATCACCAATTAACCCCAGCCACGCAGTCTTATCACATAAGTTTCACTTAAATAGCATCCTGCAAAACGAACCTTTTCCAAGGATCTCTGGTTGCTCATCGCACGTTTCACCTCCGTTTCAAACCCCCTCTCCAAGGTCTCAATACCTAAACGACAAATAAAAATGTCCAATCCAAAACAAAATACACAAAATAGCCCGCTCGCATCCCCCGCATGTCGTTATTGCACAGACCAACACCACCCATACCCATACCCATACCCATACCCATGCTACCTGCAGCACACAGCCACGTTTCCACTATCTTTAACAGAACAGAACAGGTTCACTCCCCCTGCCTGCCAGTCGGCCATTGAAAAACAACCACCAGCGCGCACGCAGGGTATGTTCCAAGTTTATCCCATACACACATACACACATACATCACATCCATCCCACTGTTGTTTGAGGATCTGCGCAATTTGTAATCAACAATCACCTCCGCCGAAGAAACACAAAAGTAGATTCCCTAGTTCCAGATTATGCGAACGTGCATCATCATCAGCGCGTAAAAACAACCCTGCATCAGAAGTCCGTGCTCCCTATGCAATTTTGCACAGCCTTGCGGGGGGGTCCTCGCTTCACGAAGCGAACAAAGATATGCTTGCTTGCGGTTTTGCCGATCCAAAAAAAAATGGGCAAGTCTACACGCACGCAAAAAGCCACGCGATTGTCGATCTTCGCTATCTATTAGTAGTATCGTCAGGCTTGCTTTGCTAGAGTAGTGTAGGGCGACGGGATGGATGTGATGGGTCTTCAGGCTCGCTAGGGGCAGAGGTGATTGTGATGAATGTGTGTGACGGGCTTTCCCATTGGTTGTCGGTTCGAAGGTATATTTCAGTAAAACATAGTGGGCAGTAGGAGCGAGGCTGTCTCAATTTCAAATTCCTTGGTTTTACATTCCATGAAAAAGGCTGCTTTGCTTCTCATTCGTGGATCTGTTCTGTTAGTGTATAGACGTAGCCATATTAGCTTATATTCATATGCTTGTTGATGCATTTGGTGTACGTCACAGGGTCTCGGCTACTGATACTGTGGGGAAGCGTATAGTTGGATACTTTCCTCTATTTGATTCATGCTGGTGATGTTTGATGCTAAGGTACCTCTGCATAGTGTCTCGAGCTCGTATCCGCCTTAGCTGAATGTCATGCGAATCCAATGCAACGTATAAGGCTTGCTTTGGCGTTTCGAAAATGCTTCCCTGCCTGACCATGGTCTCCATTCCTCGAGGTCACCGCTCGCACGAGGGGTTGCGCCCAGTCTTGCTGTGTTAAGACTAGAGCCAGCTCTGGTCCCATGCTGAAACTTTGAGATCTATTTTCACCTTGCCAATGTTAACAGTAAGAAATGCCTGCCAGGCGTGTTATGGTACATATACCAGGCCCGATACAATGCACAATAAGAATGACGATAGCCTCCCGGGGTATTTTTCCTAGCCTTTTTGATCTCCAACGCCGTGTATCCGGGTTGCCCTAACCTATAAATCTAAGCCGTGATGCATGCATAATATAGCGTCGTGATGAAGAAAAGTCGTGTAATGTATACTGATTGGAAAGTGATGTGTGGTAGACAGCGATTGGTAATTAGGTGGTTAGCGATGAGTATTGGTGGTATGTGGTGAATGTCCCTGCCCAAGGTTGCTTTACAGATCCATTAGTATGTCGTAGGCAATTGTATCCGAATTACGCAGAGAGAATGCTATCACGTGCAGATCTCTTCACATTGTGCGGAACAATACGTTGGCGTAAAGATGGAGATCTCCAGAATTGAAGAACGTCGAGAACCAGGGGAAAGGCTCATCCATTGCTCATGTTTTGAGCTCAGGAGCCGCCCACTTCTGCCTCTGGAATATCTTCCTCATCGGTCCTAAGGAGATCAATGCATTCACTCAAGGCTATCATAATATAAGCGACTGCCAAGCTACGTAAATTAAAAGGGGTCAGCCTGATTCTTGGCTTACTTGTAACGATTTCTTCTTCTGCAACCCCCATTTGATAATCGACTAATCCAAGTCTCTCTAGTTCATCAGCCTGTGCCACTAGATTGTCACCCATTCTCCGAAGTGTCTCTATTGGCAGAAGACTTCGCGGAGCACGCGGTGACTTTCCTGAATCGAGCATCTGCTGTGTATCGTCTTTCTGCCGCTGAAGCAAAGCAAGCCAACAATTGTTGAAATTATCCCATAGTTCGATTCGTTGTGCATGCAGTGTCTGGTCGTCTCTCGAAAGACCTGTTAGGGGTCAACCGTCGAACAACTGAGGCTTCCTCTCGGACACATACCCAAGCCGGCAGCGTGCGTCAGCAGCCACTCTGAAAGCTTTTCCAGTGACACGGCAGCTTCAATTAACCTGCCTCGGGAAGTGCTCTCATTTGTCTCACGCAGAGCTCTCTGGTAGTTCACAAATTGTTCAGCTCGGGTATCGGGCTCCTGTTCTGGCTGGGCCTGCTCTTCTGAACTCCCGGCCTGGCTGTAATCCGGAGCCGTTGTAGGATATGATGATGCAAGGGTCGAGCGCCCAAGAGCACTTGGAGCATTATATTGCATTGGTTGTTGATATGCCGCTGTCTGGTATCCTTGCGGTATTACTGTCGATCCGGAGACAGTAGAGACATCGCTTTGATTGTAGTATTGCTGTGGCATTCCGAACTGGCTTGACAATACCTCCACAGCTGCTGATTGCCGTGGCTGGTACTGTCCAACGGGCTGATAAGGAGATTGCTGTGGAGGTTGTTGCGCAACGTTGTACATCATCTGAGACTGGTACTGAGGATAACGATGTCTTTGAGATTCTTGTAGATAATCAGGCTGGTACGAGAATGACGTTGGCTGCATTGGTGTTGTAGCGTACTGCTGCGCTGGCGCATAGCCAAAGCCTGTCAGCTCATGTGAGCCTCCTGTACCCGCGGCGAGAGATGCTGATGACGCGGGTCGGGTCGTTAACAGCTGGCCTTGTCTATATCGCTCTGAGCCATCGCCTTGCGCTGGTCCTCGTAGTCTCTGGGCACTTGCACCTTGCCCTCCAAATTCCGGAGCGTAGCCTCTGGGGTAGTTTGATTGGTCATACTGCCCTCGTCGCTGTTCATCACCATCCATGCCACTCGCTCGTCCAGATCGAGACTGGCCACACGGTGGACCGGAGGTCCGTACTTGGAGCCACGCAGGCGAAGCAGGCGGCGTCTTGTACACGGCCAGGTTTCCGACGTCGCTGCCGCTGTGTGGGGAATGCTCTTGGATCTTTTGGTGCGCCTTGAAGAGATGCTCGCAGGAGGTCGATTCTTTGTGGTATACGTCCTACATATAGTTCTACGACTGAGGGACTGTCAGCTCACAATGTGGTCTAATTCAAGTGAGTTGACTTCCGGCGTGTCCAACTTACGACTCATACGGCAAGGTGACACCGAAGTGACTCTCCAGGGGATTCATAGGCTCATGTGAGGCTTGCTGACCAGGGGAAATGAAGTTGATGTATGTGAGGAGTCAGGCTGATTTTGTTCAAAGCAAGGGTGATTGCCGGGTAATAGAATAAAAAAAGACCGTTGAAAATTCTAAAATAGAAAATAGAAGGTCACAATAGACATAAACAGAAAAGAAGGCCTGTAAGGGAAGGATTGAGGAACAATGTTAAAAAGTGCGTAGGGAGCGGGCCGGGTAGCATGCGATCCTATTCTCGAAGTTTGCTTCCAACGTCTAGAGAAGCCAAACACTGTCAGGTCGCAATCATCATGCCGTCAGATCAATTGGGGGTTAACGAGATGATGTGCGCTAGGGGTATGGGTGCAGTGAGGCTGCGTTTGCCCTATGCACCTGCAAACGGTCAGCTTAGGTTTCGCGTCTTATATTTTGTTGGGGCAAGAGTGATCGTCACTTGGGCACCCACACAATGCGAAGGTAGGGGAATGGCAGACGACAGTCCAACCCGAAGTACCTGATGGGCTTTCAAACTGACCTGCCTTTTACAGGCAGAATGCTTTTCTTTTCCTCCGGCAGTCAGAACCAAAAAACCCGCTGAAAGCCGGTTTCAAGGCATCCAATACATCCAAAAATGGGTTATTGGGTAGCATGGAAATATAAAGAACCGGTAAGCATTGCGCAAGGGTCCGATCTCTCATGATCTGAACTGCCTAGGGCCTGTGGGAAGGCTCTAGGGGCCTATAGGAGGGCAGCGAAAACTCTGTAACATATACTAGTCGGAGACTACTGTAGGAACAAAGTCTGTCCTCTACTCGCGCCTGTTACGTATCATATTGAAACGCGGATAAGAAGCGCTGTGGCTGTAAAAGAGCAACAAGCGCGTGGCAGTGTTGAGGAGTTGATGTTTTAGGATGACACTATCTGCCCACCGGGTCCTGTGGCTTTGACCGCCTGAGCGATATATCCAGAACACATCGAAGGCCAAGTCCGGCAATGAGATTGAGATTAGATCGGGTTCTCCGCGAGCGAACAACGTGGGCAGGGCCTGTCAGAGCTCGCAGGAGTATTAAGGATCGTACTACGCACGCCATGACTCGAGGAGATGAAGGCCCAAAGGGAGGATGGAAGCTAGAGAGAAAACTCTCAATCCTAGCGTCATTGATAAAACGTTCCTTCCTCCGCCATGAGCCATACTTTTGACAAGTCCAGACCCCAAAATGGGGCAACCAGACGAGCCCTGGCCATTACCCATATTTGCTCTCCCTAGACGCCGGTTTCTTGGGCAAACAAGTCCGGGGGAAGCCTCGTTGTGATTGGTCTTCCAATTGGATACTTTTGCCGGGATTACTGTACCATTCTCTGTTTCAACCTTGTACTCGCGTGACTCCTTCGTCTCGCCTAATCCAGCCTCCACCTTTACTTATTAGTACACCGTATACTTGCTAATCGGTGGGGGTTGATCCAGGATTGGAAGTAGGGTAAGTAGAACAACACGACCTCATCAACCGGCTTGTTGGTGATCCACCACTGCCGTCCAAGGGCTGTTACAAAGTCAGCTCGCTTCCTAGCAGAGATAACAACTTCCAACGCCTAGTAGCCAGGGCTGACTGACGGTGGTCCTCCGAATGGCTCTGCCTCCGCTATGGATGCCATAATTGCTAGGGTAATTGCACCTGCTTGGCTTGTCTTGCCACCCGTACGGACCCCAACTGCTCAAGTCAGCCGTGGAGTGACCGAAGCTACGAGGTGTCCATGTGCTGCTCGCCACGGTTATTCTAGATGCCGGATTCGCAAGCAAGTTGGCGCAATATGGGAAGTTGCATCCATTGGCAGCAGCTGGTTTGTCGGATCGGTGTTTTACCGTCTCTCATGATCATGACGGGCCAAAAAGCTCCAACGTACGAGATCAACATCAGAGTCCTATTTTTATGCGATTCGCGTTCACTGTAAGGAGTAGTGATCAACTTCTCAGTGGCCCTTGGCTGGTGGTTATAGCGGACGCGTAGGGTGCATACTTCCGGCGCAAGCCCCAAGAGACCGCTGTCGATCACTTCTTCGCCCTACGAAATCTCGAGTCTCATGAGAGACAGGGTGACCTCGAGCCTCACGAGAGCGTCTCATTGGCTTGGGATAGGAAAAGGCGGCCTATCAAGTGCTGGCGCCTTTTCTCCTCCAACATGGGGACATGGGCATCTTCATCAAACCTGTTATTATTGAATTGAATCTCCACAGCTTTCAGCTTGCTTCGACGCGACTTCGTCTTCATCATCAGCTTCACAGCATGCGAGTGGCTGTACTATGCTAAGGTAGGTCCGATTGGCTGAAACGCTACTGCAGGTACCCCAAACTCTAAGCGTGGCCCGGGCCAACTCTTGAGAATCTTTGGCGTTTGGGGGCATGGAAATGATCACACACACATCAGGTAAGGTCACAATCGATCACAACCGAATGCCTACCGCTCACTTTGGTAAGGTGATTGTCAGAAATCAGAAATCGACATGACACATCATATACCCTTACTGACCTTATCAATCATCATAGTTACCTTCTCGGCCCCTGGCAGAATAAGCAATCAATATGTCGAAATTGAAGGATTTCTAACATCATGTCGCATATTTGGGGGCCGCCTCAAACTGTTGGAAATCTCACCATCTTGCCACGACCTTGACCTTGACCTTGACGTTCCACTGCCGGACATAAACCGGTTTTCAGCTGTTGCCTACCGTTGACTGCACATATGGTTCCCAATCATTGCGGACTTCGTCACCCTTACTGTCAACCTGATCGCTTCCCCGCCTAACATTTGCGCATTTCGCCATCGCCGATAGCCGAAGAAGTTGCAGCTTGTTGTGTCAGGTTACATGAGTGCCCCTTCAACACACATCAAATTTTTGCGTTGGTAAGCAAAGCGAAGAATGGAAGCTGAATGAGCCTTGCCGCCACTCCCAAGAACCACCCAACTTGAGAGCGCGTGTTGTCTACTGGACAACGGCGCCACCAGAGCAATCCCCAAAAGAACCGCCGAGTCCGTTTTAAAGACACGACGCATCACTGGGCCGTAAGCAATGCCTTTGACAATTGGGCAGACCGGTATGACAATTATAGAAATCCGCTTATGGGAGACGGCCCCTTCCTAATCCCATGGCCTTTGTACTCATGACATTGTCATTGCTCAAATGTTTATCAAATTGGGTGATGGGAATGGGCTATCATTGGTATGATTCACATGTAAGCTGTCACCGCTTGCTTTGACACCTTGCTCCTAGCCGTGCATTGTGCACGGCCTTCCCCTCCAAAGTTTCGCTTGTGACAGTATGATCGAATGCACTGACTCGATATAACCATTCCGCTATGCGTTGCGCTCCGCCAAAGGCGGACGAATTGTGCCTCAAAACCACAACGGTTCAGACCATATCGGCTCGACCTTCCAATATCATGCGCGGAAACTCACTCAGATGAGTTTGGACGGAGGGTGTTGTTGTCCAATGACAATTTTTGTGGCCGAAATTCAAGGTCGGAGTGTTATCCGACATTGTATGTAGATCCCCCACAGCCTCCTGCGTCTTAGGGTTCACGTCACGGAGCTCTTCCTGAATTCCTAGTCCTCACTTCGAATCGCCCGAAATGACCAATGTCCAGATGAGATTCGTTGTGCAGCGTTTTGGTACCTCTGGACCCGATTTCTTCCTTGTCTATGACGTCGATCACAGCAAGCAGCTGGCGTTATGAAGGACCCCAGTCCAAGTCCAAAACGTAGGTTGTGAGTGAGGAGTCGCCCATTGATGACGTCTATTCGACAGTGCCATCGGCGACCAAATGCGTGTACCTGGCTTTTCGTCAACCCTTTAGGGCTTCATTGCAAGAACCGGGACGGAGAGGAACCCAACACCGTCAAAGGTGCGAAGTAGTCGATTGGACTGGAACATCTTGTGAGTGACTTGGACTTTGCCGATTGATTCGGCCACGCTCGCAACTCATTGATGCATTTGTGGATACAACCCGGAAGTTTGATCATCACTCCAACAACCGAGAGTGGAGCTCCGGGGTAACGTTAGGCAGACACGCGAACCTGAGGAACATTTCGTTGAAGTCAAGGATAGCAGTTATGGGGAACAATCCACGGAGTATACGCGTTGAACTTGACACTATAGAATCGCCGGAGGAAGTTGGAATTTCCCCGAAAATCGAGCGGTTCGTTATCTTCTTTGGGCTGTTGGCGCCGTTGGCTACGCGATAAATGCATGCCACTTGGCGTAAGGCTGCAGGTATACGTAGATTTGCTGAACCAATCCTTCTTCCACTACGACTGTTCTGCGCTTTGCAGACACAATATGATCGTTTGACTAAGACCCGCTTGCTCCACTCCGCGGTTGCTTTGAGAGGAGAATTGGTGAAGCCTGCATCTCTACCTCAATATCCTAGCCAATCGCAGTTTCACGCAGGCTCATTGGACGCAATGAGTCGCTTCGGCGCTACCTCTCGGGTGATATTCGCATTTGACCATGCCGTCTCTGACGAGGATGACTTTTAATAGGTCGGTGTCGAGGTTCGAGGGTCTATTGACCTTTCTTAGCCGACACCACTCAAGCTATTAATGGCAGTCAGTGGCAATAGTCATCTCCTATTCCGAGCGTGTCAAAGAGATCCTAGATATGACAGACCGGGTGTGGTTTGCCAACCGCATAATTGGTTGATTTTAAAATGGAGCGGCATTGATGTTGTTACTTTTTAAAAAGCAAGTTCGCCGCTTTAGATCTAACAATTCAACGTAGCTTACTAAACTTTGCCAGCAACACCGTGCCTAAAGATTTGGTGACTGGCTTTAGCCTGGAAAACAGGGACCAGTATCTCCTTCCGAGCATCTTGCACAGTTGGCCAGAGTGTCCAGCAATTGGGTGACGCGAAGAATTTGTCCCTGCTTGCCCATACCAGTTTCCGTCCCAAGGCATTGGATAAGGATCCAGTCGCTTGTTTGTAAGATGTCGTACCAGAAACCAAAGATTCGGGAAAAAAGGTCAGTACTGGCAACAAAATGAGTCCTGATCAACTTAGGGCCACCTCACTTGAGCTGTGTTAAAATCCGGATCGAGCAATAAGGCAATGAGCTCCAGATGAGATATGTCTCTATAGTAGTATATTAGCGTGAGAGAAAGGAGTCGGATCGATTGCCCAAGTGATAGGAGATGTAATAACCGTGAACGTACACAAAATATCGGTGCTAGCGGAACAGATTTTTTCACCTGCAGCACCCCTCTTCTTTGTATCATCTTGTGCTTCACAAATCTAGAGCTACAGGAATATTGATTGGCTGTGCTAGGGTTATCTTTGTTGATCTATGTGTACCTGCCTCAACTTTAGATTCCACATCGCGACTTCTTAAGAATCAATCCTTCAACATCATTACGAATTTTTCAAAAGCTAAAGTCATGAGCTAGACTTCTGAACTTAGACGCCCAAATGTGTCTACCGTCAACAAGTAAAATATTACAATAGTATCTTAGGTGTCACACCGTCTTGAGGTATCACATTCCAGTTTTCTGTGAAGTCTGATTTAATAGCCTTACAATCATTCTCTGTTGCTCCTGATCCTCCCTGTACCTTGGTTCTTGTTGAAGGAGCACGCTTAGCTTTATTATATCCTCTCTTACAGCAAAATGGTCTCTCAACGCTATTCCTGGCTCACACTTGCCGAACTGAAAAGAGAATGTGCACAACGAGATATGAGTTCTGAAGGCACGGAAGCTCAGCTTCGTCAACGACTTATAAATTGGGATGAGCTGTATGCAGAAGACACGAAGGAGTAAGTAGCAAGCGCGTTCACATCCACAAGGAGAATGCACTACAAGTATCTGACCATGTAGACAGATTCATGGATCTTCCACCAGAGATACGTGAGATGATCTACACCCTTTGTGGCAATCAAGCGGTGAACCCTGCTGGTAAAGAATGGGGTTCCAGTTGGAGTAAACATAACAACGGCATGGTCTACCAGCCCCCAATATTCCGGACCTGCAAAGCAATCCGTTTCGAGGGGCTAGTTAACTACTTTAAGCGTCAACCGTTTACGTTCGGCCTACATTATGAGTCGGATATTGGGAAGATTCTTGCCTGGATGGAGAGGATCGGTGAGGCACCAAGACTGCACATTCGAGATATGAACATCACTTTCGTGCCAACTTGGTTCGAGTTATCATTAAAGAAGCCTTTACTATGGATCCACATGGGGCTGTCGGACGCGGCCACGGTGAGATACGAGGGGCGTTGGGATATAATTATGAACATTCAGATATACTTCACGGAGAAGATTGGAAGACATATGTATCCACCAAAAGAACTTCGTCTGCGACACTCAACTTCTGGAAGGTTTGCAGTAACGTTTCCTCCCGGGCAAGGTTGGTTTGGACCACCTTGTAGAGCTATTGCGTTGAGGACGGTGCCCAAACTCTGAATATTAACGAGCGGTCGCAATCAGATCATGAAAGCCGTCTATCAAACTGGGCAACAGGCGCATCAGGTCTGAATGATTCAAGCGGAGCCTTATCATTTTCCTTACCCCATCATGTCATTTGGGCCTGTCGCCGCGGCGGCTGATGTATGTATCGGTGTCCGGCTTTAGATTGTAAGCTGTAGCAGAATGACAGAGCAGAGAACAACATACTCTTCTCGGTTGGTATTTTGGAGCTTCGAGCAATGCGGTCCGTAGCCCGAAGAAAATCATATACTAATCCTTGATTCACCTCCCCAAGGATGAGCTCAAAGTCAAGCAATACAACAATATGTTGAATATTCTTATCAATATTGGAACGAGGCTCCCAAAGTCCGCGGGTAGCGTTATTAGCAGGTAAATGAACAAGACATCTGCGCTGACAAAGCTGGACTCAGCCTACCAATCCTGTTATGCAGATGCCGCTAAATATATTCACTCGCTGTACAATTGTATGACATCCACAACAACTGGCTATCTCTTCGTCCAGGTAGGCATCTTCCTCGCCTTCACATGTCCCGGCTTCTTCCTCTCTACCCGTCTTGGATCTCTCGTAACACAACCAGCTGCACAAGACACTATTAGCTTCTCCTTACCCTCGCAAGCCAAAAGAATACCGAAGACTCACCTCTCCTCAACGCGGGCTTCAAGGCAGGCTCAAAGACCATCAAAGCCTTCGCCGCCCCCAACGTAATCGCCTCTGCCTGGCCCGTAACACCCCCTCCACTCACCAACGCCCAAACATTATACTTATCCAACCTCCCTGTTGCCTTAAGCGCCCATAGCGCGCTCTCCCGGTCATGTATCCGTCCAAACACATTATTTATAGCCTTCCCATTCACTAGCACCTCCCCTTCGCCCTGCACAAGGTACACCTTCGCCGAACTGCTCTTCCTCCTTCCCACCCCGAAAGCTCTTCCATCCTCATCAATAACCGCTGGCCGTTTCTGCACAGCGTAGGGATCTACTTCGCGTTTGTACGTCTCCATTGCCGTCGACACCTCTGCGGGCAGGACGGAGGGATGGATTCTGTTTAACCGCTGGAGAACCTCGATTATTTTGTGGTATTTGGATGCGCGCACGGGTTCGCCGACGAGCAGGCGGTATTGGGTGACGGTTCGCCAGGCGACGCGGGGGGCTTGGGCGGGTGGGACGGTAGGGAGGGTTTGGTAGCGACGGAGGAGGGCAATTAGGCTTAGGTATTTGTCTGTTGAGTCGGGGAGGCCGGTGAAGTAGGAGGGGGAGGCGGGGACGATGCGGGCGGCTGAAGCGTTGGGGGGAGGGATGTTGTTGAGGTCGATTGGGGGGGCGGCGATTCCGGCTTGATTGCGGGTTGTAGTGTAGATGGCTCGCCGGTTCAGACAGCGCGGGCAATGGATTGAGGAGCGGTAGGCGAGACGGAAGGGGAGTTTAGTCGCCATGGTTGGCAGTCGTGGGAGCGTGCTAATGCCTCTGGGGAACGATGGAGGTAGAGCAGAGGAAGCTTCAGATGAAGATCATTGGATGGCGCTAGCGAAGCGAGGTCAACTTCTAGCCGCATCAAAATTTGGACTGCAAGTTCTGTGACAGCTCTGATTCATAGTAACAATTAACACGCTAGAACAGCAATAACAAAGTCGAGCTTGCAATCATGGCTTTTGGGAAATTATATACCCGTGAGGTAAGCCATCTACCCTACAGAATATTTTCTGCTATATATGCTAACACAGCCTTTGGCAGGCTAACCCACGTTCTACAGCCATTCGAGCTGTAGCTAAAGCGAACTTGCTCGACCTCGAGATTGTGGACACAGATGTTAGCAAAGGACCTCTCAGTGCCGACTATCTGAAGATCAACAAGCTCGGAACTGTACCCTCTTTCGTAGGAGCGGACGGCTATGAGTTGACAGAGTGTATTGCTATTGCTATTTACAGTATGTCTCTTGTCCATGACCTGGAACGTCCTGCTCTATTCATACACCTACGGGATGAGAAACATTATCAATTACAGTTATCCCTGTCTGAAGACTACTGTTGAGAATTATTCACACTCTGATACCATATTGCATCTGCTGGAATTGCACTTTAATACCCATGGCTCGGAAGAGTAGCTCATAGTTTACAGTCACCTCGCAGAATGAGAAGACAAGCCTTTTGGGCAAGACTAAACAAGACTACGCCTCTATTCTCCGATGGATGTCCTTTGCCAACAGCGAGGTCCTGCCACCTCTCGGTAGCTGGTTCCGTCCCCTCATCGGTCGTGATCCCTACAATAAGAAGGCCGTCGATGACGCCCAGAAGAAAGCTCTCAAGGCTGTCAAAGTGCTTGATGAGCACCTTTTGGTCCACACCTTCCTCGTCGGCGAGCGCATCACCCTAGCAGACCTCTTCACAGCCGGCATCATCTCCCGTGGCTTCCAATTCTTCTTCGATAAGCAATGGCGCGAGGAGCACCCTAGCGTAACACGCTGGTATGAGACCGTCTACAATCAGCCTATCTACTCCGCCGTCGTCGACAAACTCCAATTCATTGACCAAGCCATCGAGAACAAGCCCCCAAAAACCGACAAGCAGGAGAAACCCAAGAAGGAGCAGGCTGCCAAGAAAGAGCAGCCAAAGCCCAAGGCGAAGGAGGTTGAGGAAGAAGAGGAGGAGGAGGACAAGCCTGCTCCTAAGCCCAAGCATCCTCTCGAAGCTCTACCTAAGCCCACACTTGTCCTCGATGACTGGAAGCGAAAGTATTCGAACGAAGAAACCCGCGAAGTGGCCCTGCCCTGGTTCTGGGAGAACTACAACGCAGAAGAGTACTCCCTATGGAAATGCGACTACAAATATAACGACGAGCTAACCCAAGTCTTCATGACTGCTAATCTCATTGGTATATTCCCTTTGCGACTCCCCTGCCCTTCAAAATTGGCTTCACATCACTAACCACAAACCAAATAGGTGGCTTCTTCACCCGCCTCGAAGCCTCCCGCAAATACATCTTCGGCGCCGCGTCCGTCTACGGCGAGAAGAACAACTCCATCATCAAGGGCGCCTTCGTCGTCCGCGGCCAAGAGGCCGAGCCAGCCTTCGATGTAGCACCTGATTACGAGAGCTTCGAATTTACGAAGCTTGATCCCAGTAAGCCGGAGGATAAGGAGTTTGTGAATGATCAGTGGGCTTGGGATAAGCCGATTGTTGTTGACGGCAAGGAGTATCCGTGGGCGGATGGGAAAGTGTTCAAATAGATGATGGTTGGGGGTCTAGTGCAGAAGGGCAGGGAACAGGAAGGGGACGAGTGTATGAAGTGGACATGGACATGAAAAAGCTAGCGTTTGTGAATGCGAATGCGGAGCGTGTCTGTTAGCGATGCATTTGTGGCTATAGCAATCATGGGCACATTTGTTGACTAGACCGTTCATCATGATAGACGTAGCTGTAGCTAAAATACGCAAAGATTCAATGAGCGCATGCATGCATCACGGGACACTTTTGGTGATGGTTGACCAGCTGATCTTGTTCATTGAAATTAATTCATATTTAGCTTATGATGCTAAGCATAGCTTCGCAACAACGAAGTATTCTGGTCTAAAATTATCATCACGTAGCTATTAGAAGCCAGATGTAAGCGAACCTTTTCGCTCAAAACCCCATTCCGGGTCTCTTCTAGAGCACGCTCAAGAGACTAGGGCCTAGATCCTTATCCAGGCTCGATTAAGCCTTGCATCAGGAACATGCCCACCTATCGAACGCCTTGCAGGCATGAGATTTAGCTGTGAAAATAGCAGCAACAGGACCCAAGTTCTGACAGGGTATACCGAGCTTGTTGACCTGTTTTCGCCTCCCTTGGCGCGGTATGGTGTAGATCGTCGAAAGATGCCGACTTCTTAATGGGTTTTGGAATATGAAGCAAGCTATTGCTCGGGTGTGCTCTACACAGGCATAGCCATGGCCCCTTCCATCGGCGCCGGAACCATCGAAGGATTGAGGACACTCTCCATTCCTGGGAAGAATGAATGCAGCGCGTATACTGGGCCCTTGGACTCTTCCCCGTCGAAGAGAAGGAAATTCTGGATTGGCTGCTCCCTTTGACCTAGAACATTGATCACATCCTGTGCTAGCTGTCCACCGAGGAAGGCCGTGACTGGCGCGATTTCGCTGCCAATGTTTTGAAGAAAGCTGCGAAGGAAATCGCTTTTTAAGGTGTCAGTGGGCAGCTGAAGTTCTTTGTGTTTCTCTGTTGCTAGACTAGTGAAAAGGGCCAGATCAGCGTGTGAGTGTGAGGGCATGTTTCCGGATATAGTGGAGAATTCCCATAGAGCTCTTAGGCAGCTTAGCAGGGGAGGAACCTGCAATTTGCGTCTCCGTGAGTTGGTTTGCTCGGCAGGTAAAGGTGAGCTGTTTGCGAGTAATAGTGGAGAATATATTTCTCGCTTCGTTACCATCTCTATTACCTTTCCATTTTCCTTCTTGATGGTAGACGAAACTATGGACCTGGTGAATGTTTCTTGCGTAGGGACGGTCGGGCGATTGGACTTTTCACGCTCTATCACATAGTCATGTGATATTAAATCCGCAAAAATGTAGCCGTAGAATCCGTGGGTACCTGAGGCATAAAATGGTCTATTGCATAGCCGACACGAGGCATTGATGGTTGAGAGAGTTTGTACGTCAAGATCAGTGGCGATTATCATATCAAATTGTGCATAGAACTCTGGTTGCTTCATTTGAATGTCTTCGGTGTCGACCTGAAGGGCTACTCTGGGATTGAGCTTTCGTATTTGGGGTGCCGCTGCTTCTGCGCGCTGTGAAATTGTCAGTATAGTAGTTCTTCGGGATTCTAATGTTCTGGTCGGCTTACGTTGTGGCCTATGTCCTGCTCGGAAATGAAGAATTGTGCCCCGAGGTCATCATCAGTGACGATTGAGCTGTCCAGGACCGTCAGAGAACCTATACCGGCGAGCACGAGATTTTTGGCGATTTCATTCGCAAGAGCTCTCATATGAATTAGAAGAATTCTAGCTGTTCGTAATCTACAACGTATTAGCCACTAGCGAGAGAACCTACAAATGCAGCCCGCCATACTTCTCTTGAGCTTTGACACCCCAAAGCCGTATCTGCCTATCATAGAGCGCAATCTCATCTATTCAAATAATGATAAGTCTCAGGCCATAGAAGGTGGTGGCATGAATTAATTCACCTGCGCTGATTGGTTGGGCTTGAGGCTGAGCTTCAAATGATTGAATGTTATACTGATCTTGAAGCGGTACGTGGGCAAAATCTTCAGCTGAGGCATTCAAGGCCCCATTGCTCAGTGACGCGGCTCCATTAGTGACTGGAGCCTCAGGTACTGGCAGGTTTGAGCCCTCCATCACGTGAAGTCGAGTCGTGCTCTGCGAAAGCTGTATAGCAGAAAGTGAGAGGACTACCTTACCTTACAGGCCCAATGAAATCAATAAACGCTTACTTAAGCTGCATGACTTCATCCTAGCCGACTTTAGCGCCCGGCATTCTAATCGATTGCTTGGCGGCGAGGCTAGGCACATGATACCACTCATATCACGGAGAGTTGTTGCTACGTCCTATACTACTGGCTGCTACCTTACATTCGACTCTGATTTGCTCAGATACTCTTGTAAAGAGCCGCTAGTCATCTCCGGATATATCACTCCTAGCCTCATGCTTGTAAGGCAAGCTTGTCAATAACACGCCGGTTCGCTTTGTCCACCATGGTAGGTGTTCGAGAGGTTGCAACCTCGTGTTCGGAGGAGGCTCTTAGAAAAACCGGAGACTTATGCTGACAGCTAGCAGTCTGGCGATTTCGACTTCTCGCCTGGACCACGACAAGCATCTTTTGAAGATGCATCCAACATCGCCCGAGAAGCACGAGCCCATCGCAACGTCCTACGTCACAGACTCGATGAAGTTGTACGTCTCAGAGACCACGTAAATAACTCTGACGAGCGGCGAACTCAAAGAATGGAACAGTCAGCTCTACGGGATGAGATCAGGCGTCGCCATGCGGCTCAGCGTGCAGATACGCCCGGGACCTCGGCGAATGATGTTCAACCTCCTACTTCTGCACTGAGGACTCGCTTTTCTGCTCATCGCTTGCGTAATCGACCATCTCCTTCGAGAAGTGGGGGAACTTTACAGCAAGCTATTGAAAGCCTCAGCGAAGCAAGCCCGAATCTGAGTTCTCTACTCGACCAACCCATCCCCAGGATAGGATCCCCGGACATGAACTTACGTGAATACTCGGGCGAGGCCGAAGTGAACCGCAGACGAGCAAAACGCAGGAAGCTGGATTCTGATTCCCTCTCCAACGGTCATCTTAGGGGGTTCAGCTATGGGTTTCGGGGTCAAGTCGTGCCTGGGCCATTAAAGATGGAGATTGTTAGTTGCGATGGAGGTATACACAGTGATGCAATCATGCATGGCAGGGAATATCACCCAGAGAATGTCCTTCGTAACGACAAGAGCGTCTACTGCACGGACAGAAGTGAATGTAATTTGATACTACAGCACATGGGTCAGACTCCTTTTACCTTGAAGAAACTGGTTGTAAAGGCACCTGAGCGGGGATTCACCGCACCGTAAGCGTTGACACTTCCTCAAACAGTCACTAAGCTGATTTATCTGTGCTAGTATCCAGGAGGGCATGATCTTCGTTTCTATGGAATCTACAAACCTCCTTGCTCGTACGTCTTGCTACCGAATGTACGAGCCCCCCGAGGAGAGCGAAGAATTCTCAAATCTCTTTTCTGATGAATTGAGCGAGAATCGGCCTCTTTCTCGCCGCCGTGACTCCAACGCTCACCGTACAATTCCGGCTCCAGTATCCAACTCAGTTCCTCGCAGCGTGCGTCACAACCACGATACAACAAGTACCAGCTTTAGTAGCAATCCTTTCCCACTCCTCGACCTTGACAATGACTCCACTCCACCACCACGCACCATTACGCCACCCGAAACTTCCGGTTTCAAAGTAACAACGACTTGCGACTCACCCTCTTCTGATGAAGAAGAACCTTCCAGTGCTGCAACTCTTGCAGATCTCTATCGCCGTGATCATTTTCCTCCCGCCTACCATATCGACCCGCCGGATGAAGAATTGCAAGACGACCTTGATCAGGCTATGCTGAGAGCTCGTGAGCTAGGTATCCCCACGAGCCATCGCCACAGGAGAAGGCGCAGAGGAAAACCTAGTAGGATTGAAGCGATACTTCCACCTGGTTCGAGCAGTACGGATGCGGAAGCGAAAAGGATACTACCACCACATGCAAAATTTTTCATTCAGAGGGAGAAGAGTGTAGTGAGCGTCAAGTTTGATCCGCCGGTGTAGGTTTTCCAACTCTCGTCCATGATTTATTTACTTGTCTCCTGTGATCTCTAACGTTGGAGCTATAGTTCCGGCAGGTTCATTCTGATGAAGTTGTGGAGCCCTTCCAAGGACCAGAACATTGATATTCAAAGTGTCGTAGCACACGGCTTCGCAGGACCTAGATTCTTCCCTGCTATTCATATGATGTGATAGCATGTGTTCATGCCACCCTTACGGATAACGAGACACATGCGATTTAATGGGATATCTACGGCCGTTATGTTCGGAGTTGCGTCGGGGCGGCGCCCGTCCAACGCAATATAACGACCCTCCTGCTTCCCAAAAGCGGTTGGATGCAGTCCAGGCTTGACATTATTCTGAACCATGAGCGACTCTGGTCCAGATTATAAGCATCTCATGATAACCACAATTATTACACTTCATCCTAATGAGGCGGAACTTGAGTGGAATAGACTCATACCCCACATAGTCAATAATAATTGAAAGGCTTAGAACATAATTTAATATTCTAATTCAATTGACTCGATTTGATAAAACCCTGTCACATGCGTGCACTCAAGATGACGCCTCGCTGTGGTATCCTAGCTCTAAATACAAAGTACACAAAGGGATGAAGAGATACCTCTTCTAAAGGATAGGATGACGAAGCGCCGCAAGGCCATATCCTGATCGCTGAATACTCAACATGAACCCAATGGCGGACAAATCAATGTGGACATTGGTAACGACCGAGGAAGCGCCAAATGATTGTTCCACCCTTTTATTCCTTCACATACCCTGGTACCTCAATATCTTACGCTTTGCGTCTTCATATCGATCGTAACGTATGCCGTACCTCATAAGTCCAACCGGAGCAAAAAGAAAAAGGTGTTCCTCCCACTAAGCTTGGTTATTCAATAAGAGAAGCCGAAACTATCTCAACATACAACCACGTCCGCAGGATCTGAGCCTCCATTGACGCCGCTGGATACGAATCCTCCGTAGTCGGCAAGGCTGCGCATAGGTGTATTCGGAGGGAGCTCCAGTTCCATGCCAATACCGCTGTCGTCGTGTTGCTCTGGTTGCTCGAGCTCTTTTTGCTTTGCCGGTGGTCGAGGGAAGCCGTTGTTTTCATGATGCGTTCCATTATTGGTCTGTGGCGGCCCATCCATCTGAGCAATTGGAGCTTCGGAGTAGGCACCATTGTGCAATTGGGGCTCGAAGTGACTCTGTTCGCGGTGGAAGCCATTCCTCAAATCAACACTACCATACCTGCTTGGTCCCTCAGTGGCCTCGCTCACACCAGTCCTTGGCCTTGAACCCCCGTAGATGTCGTCCCTGTGGTCCATACTGAACCCTGCATCGTAGGCAGATCGCTTCTTTGGTCTCATCTCTATGCTGCTTGGTCTGTGCTCCAGAAAACCCCCTTTTTCCGCAAGCCATTGCAGCATCTCATCCACCCAAACCTTGGTAACCCACCACGACCCGAAGCTTAATGCTTGCGCCATAGTGATATCTCGCAAGGCGGCAGAACCCACTTCGCCAACGCAGTGAAGCAGCATGCGCGCGTCAACACCAGGAAATCGTGAAGGTAGATCATGAAGGAAAGTCGTCCAGCGATCTAGTACTCCGGAGGTGGAGCTATCATCAATTTCAGCATTTGCATGCTGAGAGTAATTATGACCGGCGTTGTATGCAGCAGCATTTGCGTAGATGGGTTGCATGCCCTGGTAAGAAGCGGACCTAAGAGGTCCAAGAAGCTCGCGGACTTCGTTTGTCAGAATCTGTAGAGTACGCGTGTATCCACCACCAGGAAGACTGCTCTCCACAACACTGACGGGCCTGACATAGCAGATCCAGTCATGCCACATCTGGTCGCGGTTGGCATCGTTGGTAAGCATATTGGCTGCTGCGTGAGCCGTAGCATTGACACGCAGAAGTCGATCAATAAGCCCAGCAAATATCGTGGCCGGACCCAGCTTTGCATCGCGCATATGTTGGGGATGCGTTTGGAATGTGTGGTTAATATGGTTGCTTAGTTTTAGTGATATATTTCGAAAGGTATCAATGACTTTCGGTGGCATGACTTGGAGTGCCAGGGGCGAAACAAACCTAATCATCTTCTGATACATAAGCCAGTCACATTCGGTTATCCAGGCTGCGATATCTGGATGTACCAGCAACTTTTGGACCGGAACAGTTAATGTTCCGTGAAAGGAAGTAAAATGGTGCCAGAACATCTTCTCTTTGCAAAATCGAAAGCAGTCAATGACAGAAATGCAATGTGTCCGATACAACGCGACCAGTGCATTGGCCGCGTCTAGGTCTGTTCCGGTAGGTAAATAAGGTTGCAGGCTGTGAAGCTCAATGGGTTCGTCCTGATTGTAGCTTTGTTCTTGATAAACTGGGAATTTGAGCTGCCGACGGACCATATTGGGAGCTGAAGGACCCTGTTGAATATCTGGCATAGCGGGATTGAGATACAAGCATCCGGTCGCTTTTGGATTCGACATGCTGGCATGCGCTGCATCGGAGTTGAAGGGAACGTTCGGAGATGGAAAATCAGCAGTATCAGCTGGAAGCTGTGATCGTGGTCTGTCGTGGAACTACGCGTCAGAAACAAATATCTTGGGAAGAAGGCTATGGTATGGTGGCAACGGCTGGATGATAAGTGACGGGACGAGTGAAGCATTGCTTACCTCCTACAAGCCAAAGTTTCCCCTGCTTCGCCACCTTCTGTAAATTGCTCGCCAAGTTGACCCTCGATCGGATCATCGATCAAAGCCAGATCAACGTAATGATACTTGGATTCTCCGCGCATACCAAGCCTCCGAGTCTGAATGCCAGGGAAGATGATACGAACGAGCTTCCCAAAGCTAGCTGGGTTCAAGGGAGGCACTCTTTCGGTACCGCATCTGGTTGCATAAAGCGAGAAAACTCGACTACGAGGTACCGAGCTGTTGCTCTTTTTACAGACTGAATTTAACCTATCATAGTAGTCAGCCAACAGGATCTTGAGGCGGTTCTACTTGCTGATGCATTAAGACTAGACAGGGATACTAAAAGTAAATAGATTAAGGGTGCAGTCGAATGTAAATTGAAACTCCTTCGGTATAGCGATCACGGGGGAAGATATGACCATTGTAGCCAATGGGTTGCCTTACCAATTCATTGCAAAAATCTGTTTGGTTTTTTCTGATCTTGGCCCTCTCTCGTTTGCAAGTACAGAGGAAGCTACGTCTTTCAGGGATCGATGATGATTCTCCTTGAAGAGCCGTCGAAGCTCCAAGTCGTTGGCAAGGCTTGAAGCAGAACCCTTCTTTTTCCTCATCTCGCTATCATCTTGGGTCTGGTCATCATTGAACGTTATTGGGAATGATTCATCCTTGCCATCAAAGGACTGGGGATGCGGCATGATAGGTCGCATCCCTTCAGGGTGCCCTGCGTAGGCATGGTCCACGCTCATTGAACGTGCTTCATTGTGGTGCTCCTGGAGCGATGGGTCGATTACATATTCTTGATTGGGATTCGTCAATTGGTGCTCAGATCGCGAGATCATCTCTTCAGGCGTGTATTGTACGGTATCGCGAGAAGGTGGGGGTGGGTAGGTGCACTCAGAGACATGGCGATACGGCTGCGCAGGTTGTGCGCTTGGGGTGTTTATGCTTGTTGTGGATGCGCGGGACAGTGGTCGTGGACGGCTGCTTGTCGTGGAGCCTGATGTATTAGACCGTTGTCTAACAGGTCCAGGACCCATGGTGAGACAGGTTGCGCTGACCAGCGACAGTTGAGTCTTGCCGATGATGAGCGTTGGGGGGTCAACTTGTTTATGCAAGTGGCTGGGGGTGGAGGTCATCGGCGGGACCTGCGCCCTAGGGTTTGAAGGTTAGAGAATGCCGACGGTCAATCTACAACCTGACCTCGATGTCCAAAAATGGCGAGAACAGCCCACAAGGGACTGCGTGCCTTTGAATGATTTTGTGGTGTTGTCGACTTTTGGGGTCGATTTCGAGTAAACAATAGGTCGCCGGGTCAATGAGAAAGGTGGGAATCCACTAGTTCTAGAGCGGGACTAGGATAGCCTAAATTTACATCATTGCCTACGAAATTCCAGCCATCGTTCTCCATCCAACAGTTATCCAAGAATCATCCAGTTTGCTTCTCCGTCGCAACCCATCTACATCACTGAATTCCTCGAAATCACCTAAAGCCGTCTAGCCTTCACTTTCCTACCGTCAAGATGTCGTTCCAAGACCGTACACAACACCAAATCAATCAGATAGATAAGGAGGTACGTTGCACGGACGGCTTTCAAACAACTTCTTGAAGTTCTATGTCGACCTCTTAGAACATTCACTGATTACGGGATATCATAGCTCTCTAAGTATCCTATGCTCAACAACTTCGAGAAGCAAACTTCAGTACCTAAGGTCTACGCGTTCCTTGGTCTGGCCGGAATTTACTTCTTCTTGGTCTTCTTCAATATTGCCGGCGAATTCCTCGTAAACATTGCAGGATTTGCCATCCCAGGTTACTACTCCCTTGATGCGCTATTCAGTGCAAGCAAGGTTGATGACACTCAAGTAAGCCTGCTGTGGCCGTTGTTAGAAGCTAGCTGACCATCCCATAGTGGTTAACCGTAAGTGAAGCCGCATAGAGGCAGTATCCATAATCTCAGGTCCCGGGTGTTGATGTACAACAGTATTGGGTGGTCTATGCCTTTTTGACCGTATTTGAGAGTGCCGTAAACGCTGTTTACTGGTTCCGTATGTTTATCCCCGAGCACGTGCCTGAAATTGCTTCTAACGTTGAACAGCCTTCTACTATACTTTTAAGTTCGTCCTCGTCTTGTGGATGGCTCTTCCTCAGACTGGGTAAGATAGCAGCGTCTTTGACCCTCACTTGCGCAAGCGACTAACTGCGTCGTAACAGCGGTGCCCAAATCGTCTTTCGTTCGTTCATCCAGCCAGTCTTCTCTCGCTTCTTCTCCCAGTCGGGGCAAACTGCTGCGAACCTCCGCTCCCAGACCGATCAGGCTGGCAAGCCTCATGCTATGTGAAGCGTTCACATACGACTACCTCGGACGTACGGTCTTGACATCCATGGGAAAGGGAGAATCGCATGTAGTTCTCTCTGTTAGCTAGGCAATATGCACCGAGGATCGACAATCGATGAAGTGGATGTGGGTTTCTTGGTTCGTAACCATGACTCAGTGGTTGCAGAACGGGTATGAGTTTACAGCGAAATATTGATCACCGATCATGTCTACAATAGCTTTCGCTTGTGTATAATACAGCGCCGAAGCTGGTAATGACATTTTTATGCATGGTGTTATTTATCCGTTACTGAAAGCTGTGTGGGACAACTCGAGCCCCTTCTTGCCTGCCAAACCCACCCCAAGAACCGTTGATCCAAGAAGAGTAACATTGCCATTGGTCATGTCGATCATGTGTCGCCTGTCGATATTTATACAACATGCGATGCTTAACCAAGTTACATATACGAGTTTAGGGCGTCCAATCCCACATTTGATTAATATATTCCGATACTCCTCCCCCAGCCTTCGACTCTCGGGTTCAACTGATGACACGTTAGTGAAGAGACACCTAGTACGGAAATCCCACAATACCTCTATGTGAAAGGGGAACAAATTTGTCTCGCTCTGCGTCAATGGTGGTATATGCTCCTTATCCCTATTTACTGTGGTAATGATTTTCATTGCCGTCTTTTGCAACGTTGAGCCAATGGCCTTAGTAACTTTGGTTCGCTCTGGAGTAACATCAGCAATCTGCAATAACTCTCCAGCACGGGAAGTCAACCAATTTCTGTCTTTGGCGTTGCAAGAGTCACTTCCAGGCACCAAGATTCCCAGCACACCTCTTCGTCCCCCTTCCCAAACCACCCCAAGCCCCCGCCCTTCTTCTTTCTTTTCTCAAAGAATTCTACAACCAGGGAGCCGCGTATGCTGCTTTTAGGTGACGAGGTAGATGTGAGTTGTCTTATCAGCTGTCCAACGCGCGTATCTATGAGGGTTTCGACGTCTGGGTCCGGAATGAGAGGAAGGGTGAAGTCAAGGATTTCGAGGTATGAAGGTCGTATCGGGGAGAAATAGCGGTGGAAGCAGATCGTGTGTAGAACACCTGGAGAAGTCAGCGCACGAATTCTACCAGCTGTACTATCCTCGTACCTCGAACAATGTCTTTGACACAGGTGGGGTCCGCGAATACTTCTAGGATATACTGTGGCGGTTTTTGCGCTTCCATAACTCAAGGACCAGGTTCCTCTCTGCGCATGGTTGACTCCTCTTCAAAGCCTCCAGCGCGCATTTGCCATCTTATCGGCCACAGGTCACACATCGTGGACAAAGCGTGAAGCTTGGGCCAGTTGGACCCCCACATGATTACCTCGGCTGCGACGACAGCGTCTCCCGCGTCAAACACCAGCCACACTTCGCGTTGCCATCCTTAACATCTACTGCCCGCCTTGTATATCAGAAATTCGTGATCTAATCGGGGAATCTGAGCGGTGACATACCGTGAGCTTGCAAGAGTGATGATAGATGCTACTAGGAAATGGCTTCGGCGTAATAGGACGAATTTTGCAATAGGCTTCGGGGTCGTTGGCATAGGATATATTGCGGGCCAATATGTTCTCTCGAAGATCAAGGAAGCGCAGGAGCGCATGGCGGGCGACCGCGTTGCCAAGGAGAAGTATGCACCTCTTAAGCTCCCCAGATTGTCCGTTCACTGACCACTAGTAGCTTACGCCGACGATTCCAGCAAAACCAAGAAGATTGCACTATCACAGTCCTGGAACTGCTGCCGACAGTGTCTGAGAACATAATAGAGGCTTTACCTTCGGAAAAGATCTTAGATGAGCTGCATCAGAAGAAGGCGCAGAGGTTGGGAAGAGGTACAGGCGCATCTGATGTTGCGCAATCAGATCTTTCTTCAGGAACTCCCAGTGCAGTAGACGAGGATGGCAAAAGTATTTCTAGCGAAAGCTACGTGCATGCAAGTCAGATGGCGTCTTCAGGCGTGAGCAATGGGGATTCTAGGCCAGCAAGGAGCAAAGCCCAGCTATGGGGCGAGCTCAAGATCAGCTGTACGTTATATATCGCTCTTCTAGGTGTACGGATACTGATTCTCGCAGCTATCACAAGAGTTTTTACACTACTATATACAATCTGTCTCCTCAGCCTCCTGACTCGGATACAACTTAACCTCCTTGGTCGACGAAATTACCTTTCCAGCGTGGTCGCCCTGGCTTCTCACCCTCCACAAGATCCTACTATCAGCCTTGAGAACCGTGACGATGATAATGTCGAACGAGCTTATGGTAATGACTTCGAAACTAACCGCAAATATCTCACCTTCAGTTGGTGGCTATTGCACAGAGGATGGAGAGACGTAATGGGGCGAGTTGAGGCAGCGGTCAAAGAAGTTTTTGGGCCTTTGAATCCAAGAGAAGACATCTCGCTAGAGCGATTGTCTAGCCTAATACTCGATGTCAGAAGGAAAGTCGAAGGGGCAACGCCGGAAGAACGAAGGTAAATGTACCCACTTCTTTACACATTGGCCTCTGCTAAATATGGCCTAGAGTTTGTGAATGGCTCTCTTTGATCCTTCCACCCCGGGACCAGGAAGATGCTGTCCTTCGCGACTCCGGGATGACTACTCCACCGCCTCTGCCGCAACAGCCACCAACCCTGCAAGACCCAACATCTATACCCTCTCCTCCGACTTCACCTCGCTCTACTTCTGCCATATCTTCGCCTCTCCGACGCCTTCTAGACGAAACGTCCGACCTTATAGAATCTCCGATGTTTACACACGTCCTTACCGTCATTCTTGACTCCACCTTCTCACAACTTGCAGATAAAAAGCTCCGTTCGGAAGCTTACAAGCTTCCTCCTCTCACGTTAGAACCATTGAGTTCAGAAAGAATCACAGAAGTAACAGATGCCGACCCCGCAGCTACTTCGGTGAAACTACCAATTATCTTGGCTGTCATGGTTAGAGAAGCACATAATATTGGAAGAGGAGTGCCTAATGAATATGTGCAAGCTATGGAGAGTGTCAGCGAGCTCGAAGGCTTTGCAGCTGTTGTCTATAGCAGTAACTTCGAGTTTGAAGCCGGAGTCGGTGCCATCGGTGGTTCTGATGCTGCTGGGCCTCGGAGCGATGATGAAGCAGTCGCTGGGGAGAGAGCCCCAGAAATTTCAGCTGCTGTGGAAGCAGAAGATCCAGTAAGGGTCGAAAAAGGCGCCGGGATTCTAGACAGAGCTACTGGGGTTGTAGATGCCGCATGGGGAGGATTCGAGAGTGTCTGGGGAAGAGTCACGGGAAGGGGCGGAGATGCCATCACAGAGTGAGTGTATATGTTAACATGAAAGATACCCGGGGCTTCTATAATTGGGGCGAACAACCACTATATAGGCATTGATGTAAAGTATTGAAATTTTACTATTGTAGAGCGAGAAGTCATCAACCCGTTGTAGAACACCTGGTACGGCCACAAGCTCGCAAAACCGCCAAAAGATGAAGCCTTATCTCATACTTTCTCGGGCGTTATACAGCTTTACGTCTGTAGTGGATGTAGGCTACAGTTACCTTTGCTTCAGGTCGTTGACTGTTCACGCACTAGCGCCAGAACTAGGCTGTTTCAGCCTTACAGGCTCGAAAAAGCCACGACTTAAGAATTTCTGTTGTCTGAAAACTTTCCCTCCTCTACACCGTCGTCACGATATCTTTTCCCATCTAGACTAGAGGTATGGATCAATTTTGGGCGGCCCCTCCGGTGTCAAGGTGAATCTTGAGTACCTCTATGCCTTCTTCCCGGCGAGTAGTACATGGCAGAGGTTCTGATGCTAATAGGGTAGAACTTTGACAGCTTTGACAGCCGTGCAATCCATACTTATCTATGGGGGAATACTCGATGCCCGTCATATTGTTTTCTACTTGCCATGGATCTTTAAGTTTCCTATGCCAGAAATATGGCGGTTCGGTACCTCGTTCTTCTTAACGGGTCCTAAATTGAGCATACTGTTTGACACTTATTTTTGTAAGCAGTTTTCTGGACCCTTGAAGTATACAATTCTCACGTGAGACAGTATGGACGTACTCAAGTGGCCTTGAGAAAGCGTCAGGCCGATTCTCTCAGCCTGGAGACTTCTTTATCTACGTTATCTTCATTTGCCTGGTTGTATTGGTACGTCAAGTCAACAATTCTCCAACAGTCAAAATTGTACTTGTCTGTCTTCTCACTCTTTTACTGTTATTTTCGTATTGAGCACCTCACATATCTGCCCGCCCAGCCATCTCTAGCTGAAGCGGTTCCTGGAGATGAGGGAGATTACCCTTACATTTCGCGTGGGCCCGTCATTCGCAATCAATCCTTAAGGGCCTGCGTGCGGTGTGAGCATGGTGGAGGTGACATTTGAGAATAGCCAACGTGATCTTCGGATATTTACGTTTGGTGGTTTTTGCTTCCTACATATGAACCTCGACTTTTCTTTCGTTCCAGACCTTACATATTTCATGTCTTTTACATACTTGCAGTGCTTCTACATATTGACGAGGCGTTCCCGAGAGCATTGCTGACTTCCGCAAAGCCTACTGCAGGAGGTTTATTGGGTGGCATGATCTTTACCCAACGTAAGCATAGCGCGTTACCTTACGTTTTTAGAAATGTACTGATTTTCGCAGCTCTGATCCTCGCGATCGCATACACCTATGCCCAAGAAAACAAAGGCAAGAAGGTTTCGTTCTTTATCGTCACTTTCAACGTCGTCTGGCTGCCATGGGTTATGCTTCTGATGACGCTCGTCATGGCTGGACCAGGTGCGGTATTGCAACAAGCTACGGGAATCGTGGCAGCCCATCTATATGACTTCCTCACTCGCCTTTGGCCAACATTCGGTGGTGGGAGGAATTACATTATCACACCTGCAATTGTTAAACGGTGGTTCGGAGCTGATCGCCCAAACATCCAAGCCAGAGGCTATGGTACCGCATATAGACAAGCGGTTCCAGCGCCAGGTCGTGGTACGTCAAGTGGATTTGGATTTTCTAGCGCATGGGGTACTCGTGGGCAAGGGAGGCGTCTGGGAGGCGATTGAGTGGGCAGCATTAGCATCGGGAAGCAACGGCGCATCTTTTACATGTATATGAATTGAATGGCTCTGTACGATACCTAGCATTGGATATCCTCTAGCTGTTTGACCGCGTAAAATTACCGTCTTCATAGAAAACCGCGCTAAATTGGCCTTCCCGCACAAAAATTGAAAGCAAGCTCCGCAACCCACAGCTTCGGTAGGAACAGTATCTCAATGTTTGACCACTCAAGCAACCCCAAGAGAAGGAAGTGCTCCTGTGCTGTGGTCCGCGCTTGAGAGCGTTGCTTCCCAAAATGGCGGTCGTGCTTGCCAAAGGCGAGGAGCTCGACTATACCATCAAACCAGAAGCTACCACTCCCGTCGTTGACACGAGTGAGTGGCCATTGCTCCTCAAGAACTACAACAGACTTCTCGTTCGTACTGGACATTTTACTCCTATACCAGTGGGCTGTACGCCTCTCAAACGCGACCTAAATTCCTACATCAGTTCTGGGGTGATCAACCTTGACAAACCTTCCAATCCCTCCAGTCATGAAGTCGTTGCTTGGGTGAAGCGCATGCTCAGGTATGATATACATGAGCAAGTTTTATATAGTGTTGCTGACAGAAACAGAATCGAAAAAACTGGACATAGCGGAACCCTCGACCCCAAAGTTACAGGCTGCCTCATCGTATGCCTCGACCGTGCAACTCGTCTCGTCAAGTCACAACAAGGCGCAGGCAAAGAGTACGTCTGCGTAATCCGCCTTCATGACAAGCTACCAGGCGGCGAAGCGCAATTCGCTCGAGCTTTAGAAACCCTCACCGGCGCACTTTTCCAACGACCCCCATTAATCTCTGCTGTTAAGAGGCAATTGCGGATTCGAACTATTCACGAGAGTAAACTGTACGAATTCGATAACGATAGGCACCTCGCTGTTTTCTGGGTGAGCTGCGAAGCAGGGACATACCTTCGAACGTTATGTGTACATTTAGGGTTACTACTAGGAGTAGGCGCGCACATGCAAGAATTAAGGAGGGTGAGGAGTGGGGCTATGGATGAGCAAGATGGGATGGTAACTTTGCATGATGTGCTGGACGCTCGATGGATGCATGATAATCAGAGGGACGAGGCATATCTGCGGAAGGTTATTCGACCTCTAGAGAGTCTTCTTACAACGTATAAACGTATAGTTGTGAAGGATAGCGCGGTCAATGCGGTCTGCTATGGTGCGAAGTTGATGATTCCCGGACTCCTGAGATACGGTATATATAAGCTCTTGACACTGATGGTCTGAATAAGCTGACTCCTTTCGCAGAGGCTGGCATCGAAGTGCACGAAGAGGTAGTTCTTATGACGACAAAGGGCGAAGCTATTGCCCTTGGTATTGCTCAGATGTCCACAGTCGAACTTTCTTCATGCGATCACGGCGTCGTTGCAAAGGTCAAGCGATGTATCATGGAACGAGACCTGTACCCCAAACGATGGGGCATGGGCCCTGTAGCCCTAGAGAAGAAGAAGATGAAATCCGACGGCCAGCTCGATGTATGTGACCCGTGCCAACCCAAGTCGCCCACGAGGCTCAACTAACATCTAACAGAAGTACGGCCGACCCAACGAAGCTACGCCCGCCAAATGGAACGCCGAATACAAAGACTTCACCGCCCCCCTCGAATACGTCGGCCCCGCTGAAACCATCCAACCCAAGATTGAGCCAAAATCCGAACCAGCAGAAGAAGCTGACGCTGTATCCACGGTAGCTCCTGCTATAGTATCACCAGCAGAGAATGGCGACAACATGAAAAAGAGAAAGAGACATGAAGGCGAAACGCCAGAGGAGAGGGCAGAACGGAAACGGAAAAAGAAAGAAAAGAAGGAGAAGAGGAAGTCGAAGAAAGATACGTCAGATGATGGTAGTGAATGAGTGGGAAAGCAAAAGCCTTTACTATGATAGGATAGGACAGAGTGCTTGGATGGGCGCTCGCTCCCTGCTGCTTGTATATTAATTAGCTCTGAGGCCTGTTGGGCGCGGCGCTTGGAATAAGATGCTGCGAAGGTTCATGTTGCAGAGTCACAAGAAAATTTATCAGATGCTGGTTACGTCTAATCATGGATTGGTGCACTGTATCTGCAGTCCGTAGTGGCGAAAACTTTGAATCGAGTATCTCAATGGATTCAATATTTGTGAATAAAAATACCTGAGCACGAAAATGCCCTCGAAAGAAGAATAGATCTCCATTGCTACTAACGCCGTTGCCATAACCAAGAACATCCCTATTCATAATCATACAACGCCCATCCCCAAATGCCATGAAAACCCCTCCTTCCAAAACCCCTCAACTCGCCACTCTCCCCCCCTCCTTCCTCCTCCCCCCACCCGAAGACGACTCCTCACTAACCACATCATCATCATCCTCACTCATCAATCCCTCCAACTCAAACTCCTCTGCATCCCTAACCCTCCTCTCATTATTCGCCAGAACATGCCCATTATTCAACGCACCATTACCATTTGTGAGATTAATTTTTGGGAGGGCGGTGGGAGAAAGGGGCCAAGCGTAGGAAGCGTAGAGGTGGAGGAGCATGCAGACGAAGAGGAAGAGGAGGAAGGAGATGGAGTAGAGGAGGAGGATGTAGGAGACGTGGGAGACGTGGGCGGTGGCGAGGAGGGCCATTTGTTCTTCGGTGGCGCCCATGAAGAGGAATCCGGATGTGTAGAGGAGCTTTGGACAAAGAAAGGTGTTAGTGGGGAGGTGGGTGGCAAGGTGGGTGGGGTGAGGGGAAAGGGGAAACTTACGAAGGGGGTTAGGTATTGGAAGCTGTTGGTGTCTTCGGCGTCGGTGTCGGAGATGGAGTTTTGGTCTCTTAGCACGAAGGCTATTTCTACGATCCTGACGGCGCCGGCGGCCATGAGCGTGTACCCGAATACGGTATGGACGTGGGTGCTGAGTTCCAGCTCTTGCGGGTGGGCACTCATTCCCCAGCCGGTGAGCATGATGACCACGGCTGGGAAAAGGTTCCTTTTCGGTTTGCCGTCTCTTTTCCGGGATAGCCATACCCCTAGAAGACCAGCACACCACCATACGATTCCCATGCTTGTGTGTTGTAGATCGTTCTTCACCCATGGTCCACCCCATCTGTGCTCGGTAAAGGTATTGACACAACCCCAAGCGGCAATGAGCAAGCTGTCGAAGAATTCTTGACTTCGTCCCGATCTCTTCAACCAGATTTGCCCTACCAGGAGGAGGATAGTGAGGATGATTCCGTAGCCAATGAACGCACTACCCATGATGAAATGCGCCAGACACTGACCCAGATGATCACCGCGGCAGAATCCCAGCGCCGTAATGCCTCCAAACAGCATCTGCACCCAGCTAGCGACGGGCATTGCCTTCCCCATCATTCCGTGCATCATGACCGTGTACCGCCGTATCCTGGCATGGATTCCTTTTTCTAAATGCAATTTGAGGTATATGCCCAATATTACTTGCACAATGAGCATGAGCATGAGCATCGTGGCCATGGAGGAGTGGACATTAGGTGCGAATTGGCGACCACCATGCTCATGGCCGAGGAAGTATCCCACTATTGCGAGGACAGCGCCGAGCGTTTGGAGAGGAACGTGCCAGCGTGAGCGGACAATCTAGTAGTGAGTTAGTGTTGCAGGTAGAGGTAGCATGGAAGGAGGAAATGTACTCCAAGAACCATGCCGGTTGGGAAGACGATTCCGAAGGATAATATTTGGATACCTATGTGAATCCATAATATAGTATCCTGTCCATTGTCAGAAATGTTGCAGGTACGGTCGGGTGATGATGGCGCACTATAGGCTCTGCAGATATCCCTTCGCCTTCCGGTATATCATCCATGTGGTGCTCGTGGGTTAGAGCATAGCCGGCGAAGCAGAGCAGAGCAGCCAAGTTCACTGGCCGAATCATGGCTGATGTTCGCATGTTGTAATCGGATGAAAGGTGAAAGGCAAGAATGCTAGGGTAGCAGTCCGCTCATGGCCTCTTGAGCTATGAACAGACTCAATGTAGCTGGTAGCACCCTAGGTATTCAACGGCAAGCAAGAGGCGACATTCGAGATTGTTGTCAGCAAGGTCGAGTTTGGAGAATGTGAAGGGGGGCAAATGTTCAGCCAATTATTCTAGCGGAGAGCAGCGGAAGGACGCCCTTCCCGCTGCCGAACCTCCGCTCCGTGCCAAAGGCCCCAGAACCCTCCCCCAGAACGAACGCCTAGGAATAAAACCCAGTGCGGCGAGAAGAGTAGCACTCCCTGTCTACTACGGCGTTTAGATTATAGCCAGAGTATTGAAGGCACTTGGTGCCAGCACTATACTCTGGCAATCCGACTTAGAATGACCTCAAATCCTCGATGGTTCACCACTTCATCATGCACATAAGCTCTATTAGTGTGACCTCTGAGATTCATATCTAATTAACGAGAAACAAAAATTGGATACTAAAATCCATAAATATCCAGATTACTCGCATCTTCTATACCCTACTCAGTCCAACCGTCACTACAAATAACCTCTCCTCCAATCCCATCTCCCCCTCCCCCATCAAAAATGTCTTCATCCCCCTCTCTCCCCTCAAAACCAGACCCTCAGCACCCTTCAGCACACCCATCCCAAGACCCTCCCCCAATATCAAACACAACCACCACCACCACTTCTCCCCCACCACCTCCCCATCCCAACCCCCAAGAAGCAAAGAAAACCGTGCGTGCCATCCCATTCCCCCAATAAAACCATGCATAACATCGCCAACGGACTAACCTCAACCCGCACCTAGGCCAGTCTCCAAGCGAAAATCACCGTTCTCCAGTCTCAAATCCAGGAGACGGAAGAAAAGCAGAAAGAGGTAGATGCTAAGCTTAAGTATCTCCCCCTTTGTTCTTCCCCTCTTTATTTTCAACCCATCGTATCAAGATATCATCCCCTACACCCAACAAAGTCTCATACATACACTTCATCCCCCATCAACTTCCCTTTCCCTCCGCTATGCCATTCTCACATATCTGACCCATTCCTTCTTCATTCTTACTTAGAAACAAAGACCCCCAAGCAACAGTAAAAGCGCACATCAAGCTCCTGCACGACTATAATGAGATACGAGACGTGGGGCAGGGGCTCATGGGTATTATAGCCGACACGAAGGGCGTGAGGGTGAGGGATGTTTATCAGGATTTTGGTGTTGGGGAGGGGGATTGAGGGGGAAGGTTAGACCATGGGGAACGATGATGTGGAAATGTCATGATACGATTGCAAGAAGTTAGAGGAGTATGTTGCTCTATTTCTAAGTAGTGTGTGTATATATTGATAAGACAGGTAACGAGCCCTTATATTCCCATAGTATAACCATCGAACTCAGCTAACCGAGTGGGGTTACCATACAGCCAGTCCAGCCAAAACTCCATCGCTATACACAAGCGCTCAAAGTTCAATACAATGATAATATAGATGAAGCGCACAATCGCCGCCTTGTAAAACGCAATCAATGTGTCTTCCCAAGACTCTGCAAGTTGACCAATTCATGATACTTGCCTTTAACTCTCAAAAGCTCAGCATGGGTCCCGTGCTCCACTATTTTTCCCTGGTCGAAGACGTAAATCATATCCGCCTTCTGAATAGTGCTCAATCGATGTGCCACAGCAATAGTCGTCCTGCCGCGTGCAGCGGCGTCAAGAGCTGCCTGCACCACCTTTTCTGACTCCGAGTCGAGAGCGGAGGTCGCCTCATCTAAGAGAAGAACTTTGGGATCACGAAGCAGGGCTCGGGCGATCGCAATACGCTGCTTTTGGCCACCGGAAAGCATGCTGCCCTTCGAGCCAACTACGGTGCCGAATCCATCCCTAGAGGATATGTCAGTAGCTGCCCTAGACAGATAATGATGGATTATACGTACGGAAGAGAGATGATGAAATCGTAAATATTGGCATCTTTGCAGGCTTGCACAATAGCCTCCTCTGGGACATCGTCTCTGTCCGCTCCCAGCAAGACATTCTCGCGGATCGTCCCTTGATAAAGAGTTGGTTCTTGACTGACGAGTGCAAGGAAGCCCCTATAATCGTTGAGGTGCAGGCTAGAAATTTCCTTCCCATCAACAAAGACTCCTCCAGACAATGGGTCGTAGAAGCGCTCCATGAGGGCTATGGTCGTGCTCTTCCCGCAACCGCTCGCTCCGACTAAAGCGACGTACTGGCCCGGCTTGACCGTAAGATTGAGACCTCTTAGCACTGGCTGCTCAGGCCTTGTCGGATATCTGAAATGTACATCGCGGAATTCGATGTTGCCTTCCATATGTTCCACTCGCTCACCGTCTGGGGACCAAGAGTCAATTGGCGGCACTCTATCAAACAACGTCTTGAGTTCTTTGGCGGCTTGCTTGGCTTTGCCCATATCTGGGGCGAAGGAAAAAATTGTCCCAGCTGACTGGGCACCGAATATGATGGCGGAGAAGCAAATGAAGAAGTGTAGCTCCGATATTTCCCCGTTGGCGATGAGTGTTCCGCCATACCAGAAGCCTAGGGCTGTACATAGGAACATAAAAGACTGAGCCGCAGCGTAGAGAATTGAAGATCGGAAGATCGATTGCAGGCTCTTTTGTTCTTGCGCAACAATTTGTTGATGATAATGCTCCCAGACGTCGTCTTCTCTCGTTAACGAAGCTACGGTGCGAATGGCAGCAGTGGCTTCGCATGCATAGCTGGCTGAGGACTCATATGCTTTCTTGGCTCTAGCTTGGAACCTCGCCAACATCCAGAACCTGAGGAAACCGCAAGACAACAGTATTGGTATGGTAGCTGCGCATACAAGGGCGAGTTTGTAATTGAAAGCGGTTGACAATGAGATGGCCGCGATGAGTGTTGTGCTCACGACAAGGATAGTGCCTAGGGTAACACCACTCATGCCTGCAAGATGTGTTGTCTCTGTTGACAAGAATGAGGTCAAGGATCCAGCTGAATTCTCCTCTTTATCGAAGAAAGCAATGTCCTGCCGTAGCATCACCCGGAAAGCTTGGTGTCTCGCCCGATGTACCAAGCGTTCAGAACAGTACGCAAAAGCTATACCCTGAATACTGAAAGCCAGGATTTGTGTGAGAGCAAGCATGAGGTACATCAGGGACCAGAAATCGGCATGAGATCTGAGCGTAGCGTACATCGGTGGTGGCAACGAGAGAGCGACGATTTCCTGGCCGAAGAAGACCGCTTGTGTTGGATTACCCCCGCCAGCGATTATGCAGAAGGCAAGCCCAACAAGCATGATAGGAATCTCCGTCCTGTTGAAGCTGCCGACTACCTTTATCAAAGTCCATAGCGAGTATTCGGGTCCAGAGCTGTTAGGCCTGTTTGCCAACACCGCGCTGGACACTGACTTTCCTGTAGCCAGACGCTCGAGGCCCTGATTGGTGGTTGTTTTCTGGAGAGAAGCCGACTTGGTTAATCCAGCGTCCGTCTCCTCTTCCGCGGCGCTTTCTTCCATGTCTTGCTGCTGGTTCTCTGCAGATATGCGCTGTGCATCTACGAGATTATAGTAAGCTCCCTGCTTCTCGACGAGTTCGTCATGACTGCCTTGTTCGACGATTCGCCCTCGTGACATCACCACAATGTTGTCAGCTGTCTTGATAGTAGAAAGGCGATGAGCGATAACAATTGTTGTGCGTCCCTGGGCAGCGACATCGAGGGCGGCTTGGACCACCCCCTCAGATTTCGTATCAAGGGCTGAGGTAGCCTCGTCGAGCAGTAAAATTTTGGGATCGCAGACGATAGCTCGTGCAATTGCAATCCGTTGCTTTTGCCCGCCTGAAAGTAGAAATCCACGCTCCCCAACATTGGTCTGGTAGCCTTCTGGTAGCCCCATGATGAAGTCGTGTGCATTAGCCATCTTAGCGGCGTTTTCGATGAGTACTTGCTGCTCTTCCGGGCTCTCATGTTCGTGCTTGGTACCAATGAGGCCGTGTCGGATATTCCCGAATATGGTGGTACCAAATAACGTGGGCTCCTGACTGACCAGAGAAATTTGTCGGCGCAACCACCTCAAATTCAGCTTGCTAATGTCATGGCCATCAAGATATACATTGCCGCCCACAGGATCATAGAAGCGCTCCACAAGGCCTACAATGGTAGACTTTCCAGAGCCAGACGCACCAACAAGGGCAGTAGTCTTTCCCGCTGGAACATTAAGATTCACGTCTTCCATGACCACCACCTCCGGCCTTGACGGATAGATATGCTTGATGTCCCTCAGCTCAACGGTTCCTTCCACATGCTCAAGTATTTCTCCTGCCTCGGACGTCGGGTCCAGAGGCGAAACTCGATCAATGGTATTGAAAATTTTGGCTGCCGCAGCTATGCTGGTGGTAAAAGCCTGAACATTTGGCGCTACATTTCCTAGCGAGAACGCTCCAATCATGATAGCGAGCATAATCGTCAGAACCTGAGAAAGTGTCATTGAACCATCGGCAATGAACTTTGAGCCTTGCCAGAAGGAAAGACCGTAATTGAGGTACAATATGCCCATCATACAAGCGATCATGACTGCCAGAACTCTCTTGAGCTTTGTGCCCCATTTTTCAGCTTCGGTCAAATGCACGTCATACTGTCTGGCAAGCTTCTCTTGTGTACCAAAAGCCGTTGCGTTTCGGATGGAACTAATGACTTCTTCTGCCACGGTGCCACCCAAAGCATACGACTCCAGTGATTGCTTATTGTACTTGATGATGAATCTGGATCCGATTGACCCCATGGCACTGATGGCAAAAACTGTAGACGAGAGAATCAAAGTTAATTTCCAGTACTTGACGAACCCAATGACGAATGCAGTCACAAAAGTGGATAATGCAGCCAATGTGAGAGATATCTTTTCGGATATTCCATCCTGAACAAGGTTTGTATCGGCTGTGATCCGTGTGGTTATCTCTCCTGCTCCGAGCTTGTCGAAGAAGGCGATATTCTGGCGTAGTATCGCTGCCAGATACTGCTCACGAATCTTGCCGGCAATATGCTCGCCGGTATAGATGAAGCCCACAGTACAGATATAGATGGTGACAAACTCTCCAATGGCAAGATAAACAAAGTAAAGCGTGAAATGTCCTAGCTGATGATTGAAGTCTGAGTGCGAAATCGTATGGTTGAAAAAGCCTTGAAAGATACCAGCCAGTTGGCCAAAGATAACCTATACGTCGTTAGGAAACGTGATAAGCGCACTCTACTCGTGTACTTACGGTCATTAATGGCATAACAGCCCCTCCTGCAATAGCGCATACAGAGCTGACCGCAATAATGATCAGATCCACTGTCGTAGCATATCGGTACAACGTCCTGAAAGTGACGGAGACTGTTGGTATATCTAATTGCCTTTTGACAATCTCTCTCTCATGAGGTGGGAGATGCTGGTATGCTTCATCTTCTTTCTTAACCTCAGGAACCTTGACGATATGCGAATCGAGTTTTTCTAATTTGGTAATGTCTTCAGACGATGACCCTGAAGAGTGTAGGTCCTGCTCTTGCTTTTCACTCTCAACTGTCTCTGGAGAGAACGCGGCATTACTCAGGCCTTCATGCGACTGTTTTCTCTCAATTTCTGCCTCAAGTTCTTTCGCCGCATGTTTCAGGTCCCCGCCAGTGCTATCCATGACCAAGGTTTCAAAGGATGGCGGCTTATCGAAGGGAAACAAGGAAGGCGAAGAGGAAGAAGGTGGTAGAGCTCTAGAAGACTTTCAGTTTTGAACTATTACATTAGTACCTTATGGTATGGGCGAGTGGAGTCGAGGACGATATATTTGCCCCGCACCCGCAGTTGGTCCAAACAAAGGAGAGGCAAGAACAGCTGCTCAGGATGCACAAGTGAGTGAGAGGAAGAGTTCAAGCCTAAGGAATGTCAGGCCAAGGATGGAAGAGGAAGATAGGAAAATTGAAATAATTGTGAAGGCAGCAGTGATTGTGCATGATAGTCATAGACCTGCCTTATTTACTTGCGCTGCATAGGAATAATTCTGCGTACTCGGAGCGTAATGATCCCGGCCCGCACCAGGCCCTACCATAAAGAGCTTATGGCGTACGCTAGTTCTATGAAGCGTGCGGGATGTCGGCTACACGCGACACCGCTCTAGGTGTCATCTTACCTCGGTTACAACCTTCCAGCAGTGAATACACCTATTGCTGATCGCCATTGAAACAACAGCCTTTTGCAGTACTGAATTTTCCCCATAATTATGACCGTTGTAATGCAAATGGATCGAACAGCATTGATTCTTCTTACCACTAGTCAAATCGGTCTTTCAGCTTTCTGAGTCACCGACTCGTACTCAGTTTTATCGAGTCATAGGCAACCGTATTAGACACCGCTTGTTCTAAGACTCATCAGCTCTTCCGATGGAAAGCGGGATCGAAGAGTGCCTTCTCCTGCAACGACGAGTAACGGGGGAAGAATTTCAGCCGACCTCCGGTAGGGCGAAGCGAATGAGGAACCCACATCGCAGGGACTACCCAAACAAGGCTAGTGCACATTCAAGCGATCACAAGGCAACAAGATATTGATTCATTGGTACCCTAGTACGAAGAAACCATAGTACAGCAATAAGATCTGGCTATCTATCTCGACCCCTGCTCATGGAGCAGAGGAATCCTCGATGAGAGGTAGGTATCCTCGTACAGGATCATTATTAAGAGTATCGATTCAAGCAGTGAAGATCAATTCAAGGGCCATCAAGGAGGATGAATGCAATGCCTGAGCCAGAAAACTCAATCGTAACACCATAAAACCACGAAGTACAACTACACCGTAATGCCTCCCTGCCATCAAGCAACCCCTAGCCAATCCTCCCTCCCTCCCCCAGAAAAACGCCAAGAGATATCCCTGCATCACGTGACCTCACCACACTAAGCGACCCTCCGCCCACAATACGCTAAAATTGCAACACCACCACCAACTACCACATCCATCCACCTCACCACCTCCCCTCAAGACATCTCCCAAACCCACCACAATGCCTGTAAGCCCCCTCTCCCCTCCCTTCCCCCCTCCTCCCCCAATCCACCACACACTAACCCAACCCTCCCCCATCTCTAGTCCCACAAATCCTTCCGCACGAAGCAAAAGCTCGCCAAAGCGCAGAAGCAAAACCGCCCCATCCCGCAATGGATCCGTTTAAGAACCGGGAATACAATCCGGTACGTCTAAGCCCCTACTCCCCTCCAACTCCAAAACCATCAAGACTTTTGGGATCCATGTGTGGGTGGATGTTTGGATACTAGGATGGATGGATGTGAATGGACTGGATTGGACTGTGGTTGAGTGAGAGAGGCTTGCTTGGCTAATGGATGCAGATATAACGCGAAACGAAGACATTGGCGTAAGACGAGAATTGGTATTTAGATCTGGCTCACAGAGATCTGGGGGAAGTTGCTGGGAACAGGGAGGGTGCATGCAATCAATCTTCCGTCATGGGCATGGCATGGAATACGAAATGGATATCTCTTATGTGAAGTGGATGGGTTGTTTCCAGCCGTGAGGGGGGGGGGATTCTTTGCAGAAATTCATGCCCGCTTGTGAGGGATACGATATCTTAGAGCCAGCGCTCTGGAGGTAGCTGTTGCAAAAAACCATCCAAATATGTTGCATAATCCCATTAGGTAGTCTGTTGTGACATTGTGAGAAGTGCTGTGCTGTGCTATGATGTCTAATTTGCCTTTGGGGATTGCGGAAGTTTTGATATACTGGATTCTTACGCGCGGGAACTTGGACTGGGAATAACTCCTATTCCCTCTCTCGCTTGTAGTGGGATTCTCTGACGCCAGCGAATGCGGGTATACAAGGCTAGATCTGCCTTTCCTATCCTTTGACGATATCTACTGTTTTCTTACGGTCCGTGCGGCTTGCGTTGATGGATACAATGCTTGGCCAATTATGGAGACATCATGGACCAACTGGTAGAAGTAGTCCTTCTAATCATTGTTATTTAAACGCACCGAATGTATGCAAGAGAGCACCACTGCAGGACTAAAATCGAAAGGCACCACTTAGGTGAATATCTAGGCAGAGCACCTGGCAGAGGAGGAATCTGTCTGAGTCCGCATCACTCTTGTGAACGAGAAAGCAGCCTCAACAGAAACCAACCACAATCTGAACGCCTTGCCATTGCATGAATCATTATACCGTATGCAGAATTTTTGCCTTCGACCATCGCAAGTACGTTCAAATCGTAGCACTTGGCCCATAATACTTGAGTGTCGAGGCGTGATGAAGGCGCTCAGCGGCTATACTTAGATCAGCAGGATGGCTGGCATCTCAGACCAGAGAATGAACTTACTCCTCAGCCCACTCGTTTTCACGACGGATTTGATCCTCCTCCTCAGGAGTAAAGTCATTCTGAATGTTGAATGTCTTACGGATCTCTTCTGGGGACTTGCCCTTGATCATATTCGCAACTGTCTTGCATCCGACATCCAGCAGAGCCTTAATATCAAGGTAGTTGGAAGCCTAAGTAAATGCAAAGTCAGCTTAAGAAGCTTGAGCCATATGTTGAAGACCACTTACAAGGATGATCTCGAACAACATCTCTTGGTCTACCTGCATAAATTTCTGATCCCACTCATCAATATCCGTGGTCTTCTTCCGTGAGTCGGAATCATCATCGTTCGTTGTTTGAGGATCGGCCTTGTGGTGAGCGCACCACTCAAGAACCTTGTTCAACACGGCCTCATTGACCTAGCGTAGGCGAGTGAGATTTAGGCGAGAGTAAGAGGGAGTTAATGAGAACTTACATTGGGAATGGGAATAGCTTGGTCCTCGGCTTGCTCACCAATATCCTCCATCATGTGCTTGATAAGGACGGATCGCTCAGCGACATCACGATCTGTACATGATGTTAGTGCAATCCAAGATGAAATGCCTACGAGTAGAGCAGCTGAAGTGATGCAGGGATGCAATACGTACCCACCACGATCTTACGACCATCGTTGCTCTCAAGTGTAAGGGTTCGAGGAGGGGCAGACATGTTGAGGGTTCTTTGTGTTGGTGGGACTTTGGAAGTGTTCGATACGATAGAGGTAGTTGTGATATGTGAGCTTAGTGATGATGGCGTTTGAGTTGACTTGAGGACTTCAGCGATGAAGGTTGAAATACGGATATTTGAGGAAGGAAGGAGAGAATCGGTCCGGAGGGTTCAGAATTTGTAGAAGGTGTGACAGGTCGATTATGGAGTGTGTCGGGAGAATTGGTGTCCTAGAGCTCAGCAGCCTTGAAACGGTGGCCTGCCGCCTGGTGGGGCTGAGTGGCGTCAACTTTTTGTCTTTGTGTTTCCCCAGCCTGCGACTCTTTGTCTTTAGAGTTCGGTTTCAACCTATTCTCCACAAACTCTTGTCCAATCATCTTGCGCTTCCTGAACCAGTAATTGAACTTGCATGCGGCTGGTCTACTTTCACATGTCACCTTGGCTAACACCATCATCTTATTGGAAGATATCTAGATTTAAAGAGATAGGTAGAGCTAAGCAATTGGCGCCTACCGTACCTTATGTTGCTGCCGGCGTTTGCTTTTGGTGACCTATATGATACCGAGAGGGATAATGCTCTTCGGTCTATTCATAGTAAAACCTAATATGTTTGATTGTCTCTGACCCACTGCTGCACAAAGCCATAATTTCGTCTACTTCGAATATGAAATGTGTACTATCAACTGTGCTCAGGTCAGGTAGAGTCAAATGCAATATTAAGAAACGTCCAGCGCTCTTAGCCATATTTGGCCACCAGATCAATCCCTTATCATAGTGGGGTCTTTACTCTATGAACGCCTCGCTACGTGATTCCATGACACCTCCCATCCGTGCATTCCTCCAAAAGTGGCTAAATACTTCGTAACGCTACCGTAAACCTGTTGAAAAAACGTCATGTTGCACTGCTCGTCTGTTCGTTGCCATCATTTTCTGACTCGCCCGTGTCATGCTTGTCACCCTTGGCAGCTTTCATTCTGGCTTGCTCCAGCACCTTCGCAAAGCCCGTTTTCGGCTTTGACTCTTCAAAGTGTGCACCGTCCCCTTTAACCAAGCCTTCGTCGTTCCGATAGTCTTCCCTTCCCTCTACTCTTCTATTCAAGAAGAGTGTAGCAGATCTACCCTGTTCTGCTCGTATGCGTTCGAGCTCCAGGTGGTATGCAGTTTCATAGATATTGGTGTCCGCTGCTGGTGGCGACTCGCTAACTGCGGGGGGCGAAGGGGGTGCGGAGCTACCACCAGGGCCGAGTGCAAGGTACAGATGATCAGATAAAGGATCATGAGCTTGGCCTTTGCCATGATGGTCGAACGGTATGGGTGCAGTTGCAGCATGGATTGGTCGATGGTCCTGAGGGTGGGCGTGAAGATCTCTTTTCGGACTCGAAGTATGACCGGATGGGGAGGATCCATCATCATGATCGGAACGTCGCTTTGTAGGGGTGGTTGGTGAGTAGGTGACTGCAGTATCTTCTCGATCTGGTACTTCTTTCTCGGCGCTTGCGAGATTCGCAAAGTCAACATCTCGATGCACCCCTTCTGCTACCAATGCTTGCTCCAGAGGTCTCCGGTCGTGAATGTCTACGCTTCGAGTTTTATGGTACAGGGGTGGTTTCTCGGGTCTGTCCATTGACAAAGGTGGCTGTACCATTCGTGTGTCTTTTCCAAGAATTCCTTCCATTCCAGGAGGCCTTTTATGAGAGATGGCATTCTTGAACTTCTTCACCGCTTTCATCTGTGGACCGTCAATGCCAGACCCGAGACATTGAAGAATAGCTTACCAGCACTAGAATGTTGCTGAGATTGCCAGTAATAGCTTGATTGGTCTCCTCTTCCGTTGGAGGTTCAATCAGGTTTGCCGTATTCTCCTCCTCCGACAACAGAGGATCCTTACCGCCTTTTGTCACCCATGGGTGTTCCTATAGTTTGTCAGCTAGATGGATGACTGATTCATAACTGGCTATCATACACGGAGCTCAGGCATTTTGATTCTCTTCGAGGGATCTTTCTCGAGAAGCTTGTACAATAGGTCTTTGAAATTCTCGTCAATAGTATTGTCAGAGCTTAAGTCGATTGGATCATTTTTGATCGACTCGTACAACTGCAGAACTCCTGGTTGTTCAAAGGGAATCTTTCCGAAACGAAGACAGTACAGCGTAATGCCCATAGACCAAATATCTGCTGCCTTACCAGATATCCCTCCATGTTTCGCAACACACAATTCGGGTGGCAAGAATGCCGGAGAGCCAGCTGACTTAGCTGTCATCATTTCTGAATGCTTCTCGAAGATCTCCGACACTCCAAAATCAACAATCTTGAGGATATCGTCTTCCGTCAAAAGCAAATTGTCAGGCTTGATGTCCCTGTGCACTACGCCTTGTGCGTGCAGATACTCAATGCCAAGTATAAGATCACGAAACCAGCAGCGACAGCTCTCATCGTCATATGGGTCTGCCCTTTCGTCCATGCCAACCTTCATCACTACACCTTTCTTGCACATTTCAAGAACCATATATAATGAATCTTCGTCTGGATCATCCAAGACTTCAATGAGGGACACTAAATTGGTGTGATTGAGCTTTTTCATGACCGCAATCTCCTCTTTAATCAAGAACAACGGATTTCCTCCCTCTTCCTGGTCGATGACATCTGACGAGGAGTGCCTATGTAGCGGAGAATTAAAGCTTAACCCCGCAGCCAAGTGACCAGGTCGTCGTGCCCCTTGAGGTCGACGCAGAATATTGGACTGCGCACGCTTTCGTAGTCTAGACTTGGAGAATTCTTTCACCGCATACTCCGTGCCATGCTGGTCAACAGCAAGGTGGACTGCCCCAAAAGAACCCCTCCCTATCTCCTGTTTGATTATATACTGGTTGATTCGATGTACTGCCCCTCCATCATCTTGGCTATTGGTATATTCAGAATGCGCATGCAACGTTTCTTTCACTTCGCGAGCACTCGATTGTTTACGGCGGTGGTGTCTCAAAGGGCTTTCATAGGCCGGATTGGACCTGTAGGCTAGTGAGCTAGCTATCATACATTGAAAGACTGCGTTTGCAGTACATATGTCTAATGTTTGACGGTCTGTCCCCATTTCCTGTACTTGGTAGATCAATGGAGATCCCGTGAGAAGGCACAATCCCCGCTCCATCTTCTGCCGAAGTCTCCTTCTCAAGAGTTGGAGGCATAGCGGCGGCATATACAATGAAGCAGTGAGGGCCAGTAGTACATATTTGAGATGAAAATCTGGAACACTCAGAACTATAACCGTGGAAGAGTAGCGGTGCTTCGATCCTTCCAAAAGTCCCATCAATCTATTTGCCAAGACCTCAGCTACTCGGCCGAGACTTTGCCGTGTCTAGCCTTGTCCTTACAAGTCTGGACTTTCGCAAGATAGATACATTAGCTCTAAGATTACTCTCACCGAATCGCCATAATGGTAGTCTATTCCTTCTATGTCTTCGATCGCCATGGTATGATACCTTGGAATTGTTGGAGGAATTGACTAACAAGAAGAGCAGCTGAATGCACATACAAGAAGAAATGGGCGCCTCGACCAGACTCTTCGTCCAAAATGCCAGTCTCTAATGGTGTCTCGGACGGTCAATCGCAGCCAAAGGCTCTCAGCGCTGAAGATGACGCGAAGCTTATCTTTGGGACGATCTTCTCCCTAAGGAACATGGTCAGGAAGCTCGGAGGCCCTGAGGACAAGTACGAAGCTACCATATCCCATTGGTAATTGCCCGGACTTATTACTCCTGTCATACAGCTTCATATCATACCGAACATGTCACTACAAACTACACTACTACGAAACTCCGACATCACTCAAATTTGTTATGGTTACGGACACTAAGACCAATAACCTTAGGATTGTATTGCACCAGATCTACGTTAGTCTATACGTCGAATATGGTAAGCATCAGAGAGCTCGCCTTCGGGTGGAATAGTATCCTGTTGATCATTATACAGTGGTGAAGAATCCTCTATCTCCTGTTGAGCACCCTGGAGGAGTCGGAGTCAACTGCGAGCTATTCGAATTGGGCGTTGAGCAATTTGTTGTGAGTGGACCAGACAGTACAGTTGTGCATTTTGCAGTACTGATTTCTGCTATTGCAGACTGCATCTCTGCAGAATTGATCGAGCTGTGTGAATACCAAGCATGCTGGCACATAGGACTCATCACATTGATGAACCTGAGCTTAGGCTTTGGAATGCATACTGCTCAAAGGCCATCTGCGGAGGTCGAAGACCTCGAAAGAGCTGTCGCCGTAAAGGGACCATTAATCCTGTCACAATACTCGTTCCATCAATAGAACGACTCCACCATGGTATCCTTGTGCGTCGTATTGATGGTCCCCGGGGCCATGCCCTCACCCAACCGAAAAATACTCTCGACCACGCTCAACTCCGTCGCCGTTGTATCCACACCTGTCACTGCCATCCAATCATTCACGACCATCCCTGCGCCCACAACCGACGAGCCTCTATTCACGCTACCCGCCACCAGCGGAACTTGCAGCAAGCTTGATAGCTCATCCTGATCTTGAATCGAGGTCTTGGGATGTACGATCCCGCCTTGGTTCGAAAGTGACATATACGATCCTACGAGAACATTGTCTGCGATTGTCTGACGGAAAACTTCCACCCCCAGGACATCTGCGATGATTTCCTCCGTCTCCCGCTCGATATCTGGGTGAACCAGGGCCACATGGTCATTCGTACATATTACATTTCCGAGCGCTGATAATCTCTCTTCGATCCGCTGGATCTTGACCTCGTCCGGTATTGAGTTTCGAAGATGTTGCAGCTCTTGATCTGTAGTAGATGTGGGTACTAGGAGGCCTTTGCGGTTGCTAGGCATCTTAGTCGGATGGTCAAAGAAGATAGTCCAAAATATATTCACCCAGCTGTTAACCTTCCAATAATCCTCGTCCCGGCAATTGTAGCTCTGCAGATGGGAACCACATCCTGTAACTCTGCCTCGAACACGCTGTAGAAGTTCTCGCTGGCGCCGATGGCAACAAGAGCATAGGCATTGGTGAGGGTTGAAAAGACGCCAACTCTATTGATAGTATTAGAAGCTGTGTGGAGATCGTGCTACGTGTTGCAAGACAAGAACATACTCATTCGAGTTCTCAAACTGGGCTCGCACAGCCATAGTGGGATAGTTAAGGCGGGTAAGGTGTGGCTTTAAGTATAGGCGGCGGGAAGAGGGAAGGTGGAGATGTAGTGTGATAATAAAAGAAAGATGATCGCTTTGTGGATTTACAATTGCTAAAGAGGATTGAGGAACGAAAGGCTCTTATAAGATAGAGCTTCGTGGGGCACGACCCTCGGATCTGATGCCAAGAGATTCCACGGCCCGAACGCTCAAGGACTGAGTCAGAGCATGATGACTACATATGTATCTGCACTCATACATGCCTTCGTTATGCATCTAGGCCGGTAGGGCAATTGATTCCTCCCGTGAAGAAGGTATCATCTTCGGCACGTAAATAGCTCCGTGTACCAAATGAGTAATTGGGGCATGCAAATGTAGTCACAAAAGCTCAAAATAATATGTTTACAATAATTCAGAAATCACATTTTACTATCTATTGGAGGGGAAAACTCAAACCCTCACCATCTCCCCGAAAACAACATAAACACCTCAAGCACAATTCCATCTCCCGCCCCAGACCCGTAATCAACTCCCCATTACGCAGCCCAAAATTACTTCTTCATCCCACTAATTCTATCTCCCTTCCAAACCCTTCCTCATTCACTCCCTCATCACCTCTCCTCCCTATCTCTGTCCTTACGCTTCCCAAACCCAAACTCATCCGGATGTTAGGTTAGCGAGGACTTAATCAATACGAGTAATTCATAGACCAGAAACAACTACCAAAGAGCTTCATTTCCCAGGTAGCTCAGAGAAGATAAAAAAGCGCGAGGCTGAGGAAAGTAAGGAGGCTGGTGGGGGAGCATGTTAAGGAGTATATTTCTTGAGAAGGATGAAGATGAAGTGATTTTGGGAAGATAATTTATGCTTGGGTAGGAGGGAGCGACGCTCACTATACTTATCGAGTTGTTAATAGATGCGGCTGCTTGGCAATGAGAAATTGCGTTGATATAGGAGGAAAAGGGAGGGGATGCAGGATTATTGGAAGCTGAGATGTAGATTTGAAGGTCCGCAAGACAAATAAAAGGGCAGGAAATCAAGTTTAGAGGCAGAGACTATAGCGATGAAACAATTACAGTAATAGATATTAATGAAGAAAGAATGGTGATAGACGTAAAGGTAGCTGTTTAGGAGTATATTTTATTGTTCCTGTCAACAAGGGTATCTCGCCCTATAGCTGATCATCGAGGTGTGTTGTGGTGTGATGTCACTTCACTTCACTTTTATGATAACCCAGCTCACTATACCATCATTCCAGCTGGAATGCCCATTACCTCTATCCATCCCACCTACCTAGCTTTTATAACCGGCCGCAATTCCAATGCATGCATGCTCGTGACTCCTCGCTAATATAATCATAAATCGTAAGGACCGTGCAGACACCGCCTCATCATTTCGTAATGACAGTAATAGCCTCACTTCAAGATGCAAGACTCAAAACTTGCCGACCTCTTCCGTTGATGTGTACGACTCGGGTTGCGGCTAGGCAGCTGTGGTGTAGGCATGGAATCTACACTTGGAGAAATCGGTGTGCCCGCATTTCGAATGTCCGAAGAACTCAGCGATCGTATTAAGGGACTAGGGCTGGCTGGAATGCTCCCTGATCTCATGCGCTTCAGCGCACGTTCGCTGACGAGCACGCCCGCGCCGGGAGCAGCATTGACGTTTGTATTTAATGAGGCGCTGGGAGGGGGTGTAGGACTGTCGCTGCGGAATAGGGGGTGAATGTTTTCTTCGGCTGAGGGTGCTCTTGAGCGAGAGCCAGTATTTGAGCGTATTGGGCCGGTTTGGGAGCCTGGGCGGGAGAAATTTCGTTGGTGAGATGGCCTACTAAAGGTTGGACTGGAAGGGGGAAACATGGCAGAAAAGTTTGGAAAGTCGATTGGGCTAGAGGTTGGAGAGTTCTGTTGCGAGACAGATGGTTGGGGGAGTGGGCTAGGTGGGGGGCTTATTGATGGACTTGACTGGAAGAAAGGCCCTTCGAGTGCTTTCGCTGGTGATGGCGAGCGACTTCCAGGTATGGGTTCTAAGCCAAAGCCTTTTTCTGTTGGTTTGGACTGGAGGATGGTCTCTCGGATTTGTGACGAGACTGCAGACGTGTCCCAAGAGTCGAACCCCTCGTCTTGAGATGGTCGACTGGACGGCCCGTCGGTTGAGGACCTGGCTGAGTGGCGGGTGTAAGAATTTTGACGGATGACGAAGCCTTTCTTTGACGATTGAGGCCGTTGCATCGTTGAAAAAGATGAGCGTAGCGAGCTTATGCCGTCGGAGGCCACCAGCGAAGGAGGTGAAGATGGTAAAGATGGTAAGTGCTCGTGGAACGGGTTGGACTGTGCGGAGGTTGCTGTTGTTGGTCGGCTTGGCTGGCTCATGTACTGAGGTGCTGTCTCGCTAGGAATCCTTGGAGATGAGATGACTGGACTGGTCGTCCGATTCCAAGTAAAGGTCGCATAGTAGAGCACGTCTGTCAATATCGCAAGACCCAACAAGATAAAGCTAATGGCCAGGAAATTCGAGAGCTGGGTCCCTGCTATCAGGAGGTTCTTGCTGATCACAGATGCTTCGCACCATCCAAGGGCGGATCCGACAACAGCATGGGCCAACACCGACGGCAGTACACCTAACGCCGATGCAAGCATGTATCTTCGTCGGCTAGGTTCGAGAAGACCGTTCTCCGAGGGGTTTTTATCGGAGCGAATCTTGAGCAAGACAAGGACTGTCAACGTGCAGCATGAGATGATCTGTAGAATCGCTGCCACCAATGGCAAAGCAAACGGTTCTTGATGTTCCGAGATCAGAGAACCTGTCAGTACAAACATTAAGACGGCATTGGCCACGCCCACTAAGACTGCTGCAAGGCCAATGAAGGCAGAAACCAGTGTGCGAGCCATTGTGGTCAACCTTTCTTATAGCCTCTGTTCGGCTGTGACTGTAGTGGTCACCAACACCCAGCTGTGCTACTTTGTTCTTTCAGACTGCCTTCAGGATCACCAACATGATGTTCAAGAGAAATGGATCGTCGAGGATTATAGGTATAGGGGTAGAGAGATAGCGATAAGGTTGGCCAATGGCAGTGGTACACGATTGGTGAACAACTGCTCGTTGCGTTAGACGCCAACGACAACCGCGCGGAGTTGAAGACGTCAATTGGGTTGCGAGTTTGAGGTCACGAAGGTCACGAAAAGAGATGCTCGGTCGAAGTCACCGAAGACTTGAGCGGAAGTTGAAAATTCACGTCAAGGCTGACCGTGTTGTTGAGCGGGAACAGGGAAGATGATTTAGAATAATGGAGTAGGAAATCGAGATATGCCTGGGGTAATTGGAAGGCTATGGGCCGAGAGAGAGGTCGGTTCAATGGGTCATAAGGAAATTTGTTGCGGATGTAGTCGGGTGAAGCCCGGGCAGAAAATATGATGAAAGGGCAAAACATCAATTGGGCAAGCTTGTGAAGTGAAATGTCAGTTGAATGTCGAGTTCAATTGATCGGGAAGAGATGGTGACACGTCAAGAATTGAAAGAGAAAGACAAAGGGAAGGGGAAGGATTGGCGTGGAGGGAAGGGAAATTTGTGATGTGTTGCAGGATGAGCGTGTCTGCCCAAGCGTCGACAGTTTTTTCGCGAATTGGCCAGCCCTACGGCACTACTCACGCGTTTTCGCAAGACAAGGCTTGCCTAGACGATCCAATCATTTTCATTCGGCCATGTCGTAACCCTCTTTCCCAACTTCCGGAGACGAGCTTTCTCACACGCCCATAACAGGCATCAATCCCTGCAACATATAACATAACCAGATCCATCTCCAACCTCTTCCAATTCCCGGTTGTTGGCTACTTTCGATTTAGTTTTCAATAATGATCACCGGGCTGATTTAAGGAACGCCTTTAACGATGATCTTTAGGGGTAGAAGACCCAAAGCTCTGACCTAAAGCTCCTACCTTTAAGGGTGTTCGGCGCAGTAATCTGGCGGGCATAACCCGGCTCAATGGTCGTTATTAAAAACCACACCGAAAGTAGTTCCGTTAACGAGGCTCTACCATCGCCAATTCCTATCGCTTGGATCTTACTATTTCTGGTGTCCTAATCTTGTTGTTGATGCTAGATTCCCGGTCAGACCCAGTATCCATTCTAGTTGCTGAGCTGAAACTCGAATCCAAGAATAATTCCAGTGCCTTGACCTCAGACTTTTCCTGTGAATCGGAGCATCTTATGCCACCCATGCATGCCTTTTTGCATTCTTGAGTGTCCGAAGGTCGGAGACCAGTGAAGGTGGCGCGAATGTGTACTAATGCACTAACAAGGTCACTGCCTCATATTGAGAACGGTGAACGCGAATGCACCCGAGATGCTGGTAGATTCATATACGGACCGCAGGTTACGCGCGAACTACCTGGCATCGACAGAGGCTTTTCTCAATGGTCTGTTCTAGTGGATGACGGAGTTGTAGCTCGGGCTATCAAGTAGGATTGAAACTGGCGTCGACATCGGCTGTAGGTCCGCTGCACTATGTAAAAGATATGTTAATGATGATCATCCCAAGCGCTTCTAGCATCGATAAGATGTCAAGGAACGGTGAATAGAGAACGCCCGATCATCTCTAGGCAAATCTAGCAGGCATATCTGTTCTCCTCACCAGCAGCTGGGCAAGCTTCTTCCCAGTGCAAATATAGATGGGTATTCCCCGATAGGACTGTAAACAGAGACATGGATTTCGTGATGCTGCATTTTATAGAATATAGGCTTCATGATGTCTTCATTTGAAGAGACCTAATTGAATGTACAAAAGAGTCAGGCTGCAGGCTTTGCTAATCAGCCCTACCCGAAAGCGCCAAGACTCTGAGGCAACTGAATGATTATGCTCCAGAGCTTTACACTTCGTTCAAGATCTTCAGATACCAACTCCAACCCTCCTGATTCCCTTTACCTGCCACTTTGAACCGCCAAAAGCTCAAGGCCTACGTCATAGTATCATATATTCTTATTGCGGAGGAACGTGAAAGTCTAAGGCAAAGCAAAGGTGGTGGGGCAAGATGAAGCTGACCTTCAAGGTGTGTCACACTATATGAGTAGAAGTCACATAGTTTGATGAAGCTAACAAATATCTTAACTTCAGGACTTGAAGCAGCAAAAGTTTGTCATCGAGGCTGAGCCATCAGAGACGGTACGCCACAACGTCCACCAGCAGCGCAGCCTTCTGTTCACTCGTGATATGCATTCGAGAGCGTATGGACTGACTCTGTGAACCCGAGATAGATTGGCCAAGTCAAGGAAAAGATATCACAGGAGAAAGGATGGGAAGCTAGCCAGCAAAAACTCATATACTCTGGTATGCTTGACGAAGAGGAAGCCCCAGTACCCACTGTATTCGAATCTGTTATGATCTTATGCTGACTGTAATACATTTCGATAGGCAAGATATTACAAGATGCAAACACGGTCGCCTCTTATAACATCGAAGAGAAGGGTTTCATTGTTTGCATGACGTCTAAGGTATCTTATCAACCTTCATGAGACTGCATGACTAGAGGGAGCCTGACACTTGCCAAAGCCCAAAGCAGCGCCCACAGCTTCATCTTCATCCTCAAAAACTCCATCAACCCCTGCACCTGCAACAGCACCGACTCCCGCCGCTCCTGCTGCCCCAACTCATCACACCGCCCCAACAGTGAATGCTCCAGCCACTCCTTCACCCGCTCCCTCTGCTCCATCAGCTCCGTTAGCTGAGGGGGCCACTTTCAATGACCCCTCAGCGCTGACTTTAGGATCGCAACGTGACGAAGCTATTGCAAATATGGAGGGCATGGGCTTTCCCAGAGCTGATATAGACCGGGCAATGAGAGCAGCTTTCAACAACCCTGATCGCGCTGTTGAGTACCTGCTAAATGTACGTTTTGCCTAATCTAGACAGCCAAATGCATATCCCACTAAACTCGTATAGGGCATCCCTGAGAGCGTACAACAAGAACAAGCACAAGCCCGAGGTGGTGGGGCAGGAGAACGTGCAGGCGGTGCTGCAGCTGTAGCTTCTCCACCTGCCACCACCGGTAATACTCCCGCTCCAGCAGCAACAGGAGAAGAGGGCGATCAACCTATCAACCTCTTCGAAGCAGCTGCACAAGCCGGCCGCACTGGCGGTGCAGGTGGAGCAGCTCGTGGCTCGCGAGGAGCAGGTGGAGGTGGTAACCTTGCAGGTCTTGGCGCTGGAATAGGAGCAGCAGCTGGAGCAGGCGCTGAAGGCCGTCCTGGGCTGGGCAATCTCGATTTCCTCCGCAATAACCCCCAATTCCAGCAACTGCGCCAGATTGTGCAGGCTCAGCCGCGTATGCTCGAACCTATCCTGCAGCAGGTTGGCGCTGGGAATCCAGACTTGGCTAGAATGATCGGAGAGAACCCTGATCAATTCTTGCAACTTCTGAGCGAGGACACTGGCGAGGATACGCCCTTGCCGCCTGGAGCGCAGGAGGTCAGCGTTACAGAAGAGGAACGAGACGCTATCGAGAGAGTAAGTCCGCCCTCTCCCTCCTACTGATCTTTCTATCGTGCTAACACAAAAGCCAGCTTTGTCGTCTAGGCTTCGACCGAGACATGGTAATCCAGGCCTATTTCGCCTGTGACAAGAACGAGGAATTAGCCGCTAACTTCCTTTTCGACCAGCCCGACGACGAAGGCGAAGGGGGGGCCTGATAATTTCCCGTCTTTTTCTTTCTTTTTGACACACAAACAAACAACGGAATCACATCACAAGATGCATGCATAGTGCACTGACTATTGGTGCTTTATTGAGACTATGGGCGATGAAGGAAGGAAGGAACATATGGGCGATCGATCTTTGCATCCTACGCTGCTATTGAATGACCAGATTCCCAATGTATCCAGTCAAACAGAGGCTTGATGGTTAATACGGAGAGGAATGCCATTCACTTCGATTGTCCAGATATTAATCAGTAGATGCAAAATGTGACACAGAGGCGTCCATGCCAGTTCCCACGTAACGGTGGAAATTGGAAATGTGCACATCTATGAATTTTTGGAGAGTATTATCTTTGCACATACGCTACGAATAAGAACTCCGATGTATCCAGGCAAAAGGCTTGATGGTCAATAGGGAGGGAATTGCCTTTCACTTCGATTGTCCAGATGTTCGTAGATGCAGAATGTAACACAGGCGTCCATGCCAGTTCCCACGTAACGTCAGGAGCACCATGGAGAACATTATATTCACATCCGTGAACGTGGATAGTATTAAAATTACGAATCACCAACCCTATCTATCTATTTTATAACTCCGCCCCCTCCTCCCTCTACCAATCCCCACCCACCACACCACCACCCTCATCCTGACAAACCCTCCTAACCCTCCTAACAACCAATCCCCTCCTCCCCACCACCCTTCTCACCGTCCCCCACACCCCCTCCCCCCCAACATCCAAATCATCTAAATTCAAATGCCTGCTCCACCTCCACACCTCCTCCATCACAATATCCCTATCCGTCCACTGCTCATCCAATTCCGTGCTCGACCACGGCGCTACGAGTCCAATACTCCGATTCGTATTACACTGCGGGCCTAGTGCGGTGTCGACGCGGGATTGTAGGTCGGGAAACGGGATGCCCATTAGATCTGTTGTGGTAATGGGATTATGATCCAGGAGCCAGATTGGGGGGGAGTAGGTGCGCCACCAGATGACTTCGGGCATGTGGTGAGGGGAGAGGGGTTTTTGGTGGCCGAGCCAGGATTGGGTGGGGATGACGCCGCCTTGGTGGTAGATGCCCATTAAGATGCCCATGAGGGCGTTGAAGAGGATCCATGCGGTGAGCCAGTAGCGAGTGAGGTTTTTGGAGGCGGGGAGGTGGAGGGAGGAGAGGATGAGAGGAATGGCGGGGAGGAGGAAGCGGGGTTCTTGGTGGGGGATGAGGGATAGGAGGAGGGTGGCGGAGATGGTGGAGAGGAGGGGGAGGGTGGTTGGTTTGGAGAGGCGGATGGAAGGGAGGAGGTAGAGGGAGGGGCCGAGGAGGAGGGGGAGGGAGACGAGGATGTGTTGGTAGCGGGGGTGGAGGCCGTGGGTGGCGAGGTTGGAAGGGTTGGAGTTGTAGAGGAGGGAGTTTAGAGGGGTGAATGTGGGATTTTTGAGGAGGGTGGAGAGGAGGGGGCTGGTGGGTTGATGGAAGGATGTGTCGATCGCTATGGCGAGGAGGGTCGTGAGGAGAGTTGTTGTGATGAGGGCGAGAAGGGAGAATGGTCTGTATGTGTTAGATTGGTTTTTCGACAGACATCGAAAGGGTTTAGAGAGTCATACTTGCGGAGGAAGTGCGGCACAAGGTAAAGGCAAGGAACGAGGACATAGGCAGGGAAAGTAATTCGATTGAAGACTCCGAATGTAAGGAGTAAACCGAGAATTGCTGAAGAGAGTAGAGAGTCTCGTTGCTGCAGAGCTTCAGTATATGGTCTTCTTTCAGCTGGCTATGGGCTGAATACCTTATTATCTAATATTCGCTGTATCATAACCAAGCTCCATAGGACTACCAGGGTCTCTACCGAGTTGGAGAAGGTATGGGTTTGGTATGTCCAGGTAACATAGGAAGAAGCCACCAATGTGACCGCCAGCTTCCTATAGCGGGGCGACTGTACCAGATCATGTATTGCCCAGTCTTCCAGAACGAAGCTCAAGATAAACATTAATATGCGTAAGGTATAGTACACGACCTGGGGAGGGACCTCGTCGGTTCCAATGCCAGACCAGATCCAATGGAGGACGACCATGGGAAGGCCGTAGACGGGCCATAGCGGGAAGACACTCCGTACCGGCTTGTCCGAGGTGAACTCCCATGTCAGATGGTGAGGGAAAGAGTAAATGTTGCCTGTCTCTACACCTCAGCGAATGTTGATAATGACCTAAAACGCGGTAGACGGCGACGGAGAAGGCGTGCTATGCTATGCTATGCTATATGCTAGTGTTATGCACGGCATGAGGCGCTGAACTCTGGACGTCTGGACGCACACCGCCTTTGCGGGGGACCTCCTTTCGTCCTGACAGACGCATATGGGTAGGTGGAAAGGGAAAAAGTTGGAAAAAGGTTCGAGAGACATACCGGCAATGACTTCTGGGCCTTGGAAGTTCTCATCTGGATGGATGTAGCTTGGCGCAAGAGCAAAGTAGATTCGCACCACCAATAGGAGAAGATATGTCCGCGTCCACATAGTTTCGAAGCGGTACCTTCATCCAGAATGTCTTGACGTTTGTGGTTGGTCTTCGTATTTCCATTACTGTACTGTCGTGTTGTTCACGGTCACAAGAACGAAAGTGTTTGTTGCCGCGTGATGGGAGATTACAGTCTTGGTCATTAATCTACCATCTAAAATCTAAGCCGCTCAACTGACGCATCCACGGGGCATTGTGAAATTTGTTTCTACGAAGCTCTCTTCGATTGAAGTCCTTATAGATACGGCTTACTTCATTTCGTGTTGCCTCATTCCATAGTTGGTTGCACTTGACACAAAGTATATAGTAGCATATAACCTAACGGGAATGGTTTCTCGACCTCAAATCAATGTGGTATCATGTAAGACGTACAAGATAGGAATAGACGCTCTACCACTTCCTGCGAGCTCGGATAGGCAGGAAGGCCAACGGCATTCTTGTTCTGGAAGAATGTTGTCAACCACATAACTTCTTGAATCTACCCTTGTGGCTCTATCGGTCGTGCTTATATAGTACTACTTACTGGAAATCGGACCTACTCTGCCTATAACGATTATACCCTTAGGGCGCACAATCCGTAGTGGAGAGATCGCCATTTGTAGCCATCGCTTTCTTGTGTTGTCGCTGTAGAACGTCCAGCACGTGCTCCTCCCCGGTCCTCTACTCGGGCTTTTAACATTTCAAAAAGACTAAGCTGAAGCTGACTATATGCGGTCAAGATGTTCGGCCCGCTGTCAAAAGCGGTATTGTACACTGATTGGGCGATGCACCTCAATCACCTCTGGAGCCAAGTCGGACGGTGTAGGATGCAATCGGATTAGAAAGTTCGCTGCGAGCCTTCTCCGCTTAGATGCTCATCTAGATCGCGTCTAAGACCTGATACGGCGCTTGTCCGATGTAGGAGGATATGCCCTCATAATGAAGCAAACTAGTTGCCAAAAGCTTCTTTGTGGTCGGGGTGTGGGCACTTGGACCACATATGCTGTCCCCAACATCGACAACTTCGGAAGGACCATCCGCGGAAACATTCGCTCTGTATCACGTCAGCATCACCAACCGGCCAGCCACTGGTCGGCCAAAGACGCAGTGCGACGAAATTTTGTTGAGAGATGATGTAGTCCTTGGGACACCGGAATCGCTCAATATCCATTTCAGATATCATTGCCCTGTTTCACAATGCTAAGGTACTTTGCCGTTATCTATCAATGCAAGGGCGGGAACGATGGGCCAAGCGGCCAGCTACGGAGCCAGTACTTGATGCAATGGTTTCCTTAGAGCTACTCCAAATTCAATGCCCATGATGTTCCGGCGGACTTGCAGGCATGAAACTCATGATGGGGGTCCGATCGCGTCATCTTCTTCGGCAATGTATAGGACTGAGGGAAATAAGCAGCAAGGGCCTGGCAGGAGAGCATCGAGAGATGCATAAAGCGTGGCGTTTAAGCTCTCTCGGCTGGTTGGTACCCAGTGGACCTTTCTGCTTCGCTGGCCACGCTATGTTCGGGGAAGAAAGGCGGATAAGGAGTGCATAAAATAGCTGCATATGCATAGGGAACCTCTTGTCCACCGTGAGACAACGTCCTCTCCTGCATAGCTGGAAAATATGGTCGATGGCGACATTCGAGTGTAAAGACGGCCAGTAAGACGACGCACGTGCCTATGAGATAAGAATAGCTGTCTGTCCCAGATCTAGCTCCCAGAAGAAGGGAGAAGATGGAGGAAACCGGTGAGGTGTGACCTGTGCTTACTACGGTACCTAGGTACTTTGGTGGTGAGTTGGGCGGGGAAAAATGGAGGTAGAAGGCCTGAGGCGTGAGGGATTTTTTGCACGACTGATTTGTCAAGGAGATCTTAATGATGATGCATCGTACAAAGAAAAAGAAAAAGAAAAAAAAAATTTAATCCAATGCGCCACTCCTGTGGAACTGCTCATTTGCATGCTTCAGGGGTTGAAGAATGACAAAGGACGTCAAACAATACTGTATCTGGTATCGCGAACGTAGCATCCTAAAGCGGATGTGAAAGCTGGGGTCAACTCCCGGCCGTTTAGACTCCTTGTAGGTCAACTTAGGCTGTCGCGTATCACGGTGGCGGGGGTGGCTCGGTAGGTGATGGGCGTGATGGGCGTGATGAGCATGGTGGAGGTGTGGGTAGATAGGTGGATAGTCGCAAGTAGCTGCATGTTCTTTGCGCCGAAGACAAGATAGATAGTCTCACCCACCTGCAGGGTTCCTTCTTTCCCTTTGGATGTATCAGTAGAGGACAAGGGAAAGGGACTTTAGCTTATGACGACGTCGTTCGGAGGGGCTGCGTGATTGTTCTACGTCTACCTGGCATAAAGTGGATAATGCTATTTATATTATCGTGTTGCCCGTGTTACAACAGAAATAGGGAAATAATAGTCCCACCCACTACCAAGCTTTCAAACGATACGCACGTTTTTTCTAGCACTCCCTTACCACCAGCACAGAGTCTGCCACATTCTTCTGCTTGATATTCGATGATTCTACAACATACGGGAATCACTATGCCCGCTGGTCTTGCCCCGGAGGAGAAGCACATACCTCTTCCCCTCAGCTAGCCACTGTGGTAAATTAGAGCACACGAACTCAAAATCTCCCCATCAGCGACCCAGACCGCACACCAACGTCAGCAACCCAAATTCCATACCAGTTTCCCACCCTCCTGCCTCACTCGTCTTCAACACAACAGAATACAAAGTCCCTCGTCTCCGTTTGAGAGTAACCAGCTTGGCCCAAGTTTAATCGCCCACTTTTTGCCTTCGAGAAGGGTCCACCTCGGTTTGCAAATCACAAGCCAGCATTGGTCATCCATTGTGAAAGGCAACTCCTCGCCTCTTACAGTCATTCTAGGCACTATAATAACACTATTTCCTTCTATTTGTAGCCTTTTTAACTTCGCAACACCCCCATCCGCTCCCACCCTCGGATTTTGAGCTTTCTACGCCTTTGTGGGCAGGGCGCTGCCCGCCTGGACTGAGGTCCACCCACACCAACACACTCTTCGACTTTCGTCCAGATTGCCAGCCTTCAACTACGAGACATGAGTGGACCGACAAGCACGCTTACCCATCGTCCAGCACCGACACCGTCTCCTTCAAACTCAACATCTACACTGCAATCACATGATGGGAAAACGAATTTCCTCCAACCTCCCATACCCGAAGAACCAAAATCATCGCCTAATGGCGCCGACGTTCCAGTCGCTACACCGGATGTCGCTACAGCCTCTAAAAAGCCTACAATAACACATCGCCTCACGCGGATGTTCTCCGCGGCTAAGGTCCCCAAGGAACCTGAAGCCAAAGATGGTCGCGAAAGTGGCGCCTCAGACCCTGAGAGTCTCAATGGCACAAGCACACACACAAAGAAGCCACCATCGAGGCAAGAATCGTATTCAGACAAGAAACCTCAGGGTTTCGTGGACTCGGATCGGAAGTCCAACACGAGCAACGGCAAGAAAGATTATAGAGACGTTGATTGTGCCCCTCAATACAGAAGGTTCGAGGTTCTCCCCGACGGCACTCATCAGCATTACCTCAAAAGCGCAAAGCGCCAGGAGAAGTTATCGGACATGCTGCGCGAGATGCTAGGGGGCAGGAAGCGAGAGGAACATGGTCAAGACGAACATCAGCAGTTGTCATTAATGTCAACGTGGGTGGATCAACTAAGGAACGAGCGGGAGAAGCTCGCTGCGGACAAGAAAGGAGGGCCGAACGCAACCGCAACTCTTGTGCAAAAGTACGGCAAATGTCAGGAGATTGTGGGGCGTGGGGCTTTCGGCATTGTTAGGATTTCACACAAACCCGACCCAAAGGATTCGAAGCATGAGCAACTTTACGCTGTGAAAGAGTTCCGACGAAGGCCCCAAGAGTCCCCAAAGAAATACCAGAAGCGCCTTACGTCCGAGTTCTGTATTTCGTCTTCCCTGCGTCACCCGAATGTGATTCACACTCTCGATCTGCTAAAAGATGCCAAAGGTGACTACTGCGAGGTCATGGAGTTCTGCGCTGGGGGAGATCTTTACACGTTGATTCTCGCTGCCGGCAAGCTGGAAGTTCAAGAGGCTGATTGCTACTTTAAGCAGCTCATGTGTGGTGTGGAATACTTGCATGAGATGGGCGTCGCTCATCGAGATCTCAAGCCAGAGAACCTACTACTGACCACTCATGGTTCCCTCAAGATTACTGACTTTGGCAATGGCGAATGCTTCCGAATGGCGTGGGAGAAAGAGGCTCATATGACTGCTGGGCTTTGTGGCTCTGCACCCTACATTGCTCCCGAAGAATATACCGATAAGGAATTTGATCCTAGAGCTGTCGACGTCTGGGCTACTGGCGTCATCTACATGGCAATGAGGACCGGTAGGCATCTTTGGCGTGTGGCCAAGAGGGACGAAGACGAATTCTTCGACCGCTACGTTGAGGGGCGAAGAGGTGATGATGGTTATGGACCCATTGAGACACTTCACAGGGTGAGTTTCTCCATGCATGGGAGTCCTCGTGTACCAACTGACATTCTGGGCAGCGTCGGTGTCGCAATGTCATATACTCTATTCTTGACCCGGACCCGAGCCCAACACGCCGTCTCACGGCCTCAAAGGTACTTAAATCGGAGTGGGTCCGGGAGATTCAGCTTTGCAAACCCGCTCTCGAGGGTTATTGATCATGTCTAAGGAAGGTGGAGGCTCAGGTACAATGATGACCGTGAAGATGACTCATGAGACTACGGATTTCTCATTCATTATGGTTACGTGTTTATGCATTCCCTGTCTATGACTATTCGGTGCTGCATACCCCCCAGTCACTTCGGCAATGATTCCTGTTGGGTTGGCGGGCAACAGAAACGGCGTTATTAATCAAGGTTAGATGAGAGGGTATCTAAAGTAGGAGATAAATTTGCAAGAGATTGGAGGTCATCGATCGATCGTTCCACCGATAGCATTTATAACTGTTGATAGTGGCTTTGCACAATGAATACGCGTCACAAGCATGATGCTTAATACTCATGGAAAAATCTAGTCATAGGCACACCAGTGCAATGTCAAATTTTTGCGGTTGGAGTCTTACATGTGGCGGATAGATACGGTCTTGGTGGTTGCATGCAAGGTGAGGTTGCCGTTTCCGCTTCGGTGCGCCAAGATGACAAAATAGGTGTCCTGGCCTGGGATTGGGTGAGTGCCCGCTGCACGACGCACGACGTGGGGTGATACGGAAGAAGGTAGAGCTGCTGCCTATCTAGGCAGACGCTCAGCCCTAAGAAAACAATTCCGTTTTTGATACTTGACTGAGACTATTGCGTCCTTGAGGCTGAGTAGCTAGCTGGACCTCTGTTTAGGATTTACGGAAGTAGGTATGGTGTAGGTAGGCTTTAAGCTTCTTTGGCAGGGTCGCTCATCTACTCCTAAAGCGGCGATATCCTTTCTGGACGGTTATCTGTAAGGTCTGTAATGCCTCTACGTCTTCTTCTAGTTGCATGCTAATTATGGAATAGGGTATAATGGCTACCGTATTCGACCAATCCCAAAAAGAGTATACGAAGTCGAAAAAACATGCGCGTAGGGACTCATCTCCTCTGGTGCAGCTCGCTAAGAGGAAGAAGAAGACCGTAGTCCACAATAAGGCCATGCAAGAAATACCGCTTGATATGGCCGTTAGCCCGCAAGAAAATGCCAATGAGAGCAGTTCGTTACGAGAAAATATCTGCATGCGATGTTGGCAAGATATATTTGACACCACTACGTATGCTGAGATGTGGCTTCATGAATTCAATCGTGTTGAATTTGCCGTCAGCCTTGAAGACCTTGGAACATCGACACGAAATGGATGTACCTGGTGTCATCTACTCAAAACTCATGCAGATGATATGAGGAATTCGTCAGCCCTTGACACTGTAGCGGACTTGCTGGTGGCAATGAATATTCAACCGTTCCATTCTATGATCACTCCTGGTGGCGGCTTCGACTTAGAAATAACTTTGAGACTCCCTCTGATTGACCCTCTAGACACAAATGATGAGGATTGGCCAGGGAGAAAACTAGATCGGCACCTTATCTTCGACCTATTCGCTAACTCAACAGACCAAGCAGCCAAGATAATGCCTACCCGAGAAATTCAACCAGTGGTACATAGTCCTGAAGCCATTGCGGAGGTAAACCAATGGATCGAGTCCTGTGAACATCATGTAGGCTGTTCAACCACATCCGATGTACTACTTCCCACTCGAGTCATCGAAGTATTACCTATTTCTGGCAAGCAGAGATTAAGACTTCTTGTTACGAACGGGCTTAAGGGGAGATATAATACACTCTCATACTGTTGGGGTACTCAACGCACGGTATTGACGCACAAGAACCTTGCCCAATTTCAGAAAGAAATTGATCTATCAACATTGTCAAAGACAGTACAAGATGCCATCGAAGTTACAATAAGCTTGGGCATACCTTATATTTGGATTGACGCCATATGTATCTTGCAAGATTCCCCACGAGATAAAGCATGGGAGATATCTCGCATGGCATCCATATACCAGTCAAGTCACATAACCATTGTTGCAGCTTCAGCTAAGAAAGCAGACGATGGTTTCCTGTTGCCTAGAGAGACACCGCCACCAGCCAATACAATTCCATTCATGCATAATGGCTTTCGTGCTGGTACCGTCAACATTCGTAGGACGTTAAGAAATCGAGAAATTTCACCGGCGGGTACTCCTAGACCTCCTTTGGACCCTGTGGACAGCAGAGCTTGGACATTGCAGGAGCAATTGTTGTCGCAGAGACTGTTGGTCTACTCTACTGCCACACTTCAGTGGCGCTGTAGGGGTATTATTGCCAACCTCGGAAGCTCCAAACACGTATACCAACCCGATGAAATATGGTGGTCTGATTCTCCTTTCGAGGTCGGGGATGTTCGAAGTGAGCCAGCGCCACTTCTCCTCAACCAGGACACACTAGATGTACGCAGTGGCGTAGAGGACCTAGTGCATGACGAGGTTGGAGACAATATGAACTTAGTAACATTGTTGGCAAGCTCTCTAGGTCAGCCAGCAGCAGAGCACAAACGCATCCGACAGCTGCATCTACATTGGATTAACCTTATTGAGAGCTACTCTCTGCGCTCGGTGACGTATGCTTCTGACAAACTTGTCGCGCTCGCCGGAATTGCTGAAAAGTTCGGAGACGCTTGGAGGACCAAATACCTTGCGGGCTTCTGGGAAGACCACATGTTGCAATACCTCATGTGGCAGCCAAAAGGTGGCGCAACCGCGACTTCCTCATATCGCGCCCCAAGCTGGTCTTGGGCGTCTCTAGATGGAATGATTGCATTCGACCGAGGTCTTGCTATTGGCGATGGTCGTCATCGACCGTATGGTTGTCAGATACTGCGATGTGAGATCAAATTGAAGGATCAATTGCTGCCGTATGGAGAGGTAAATGGAGGGCACATAGAACTTAGCGCCGTCCTGCGTCGAGCATGGTATGGCGATCCCCTCCCGTACGGTGGGTTGCATTGGCTGGAAAATGCTAGTGCCTTTGGCAAGCTATCCGAAGACGTTAGCAATTCTGTTCACCAACGGCTACAAATTCTGGATAGGCGAACAACTAATGATCCATTTACCCATGGAATGATGGATATAATACCGTCATGCGTAGCAACTTCATCGTACAATGGTGAAGTGTTCTGCGTCGCTCTGTGGGTTCGCCTGAGGCCTCGGGAATTGTTCCATATTATTAAAGGTCTGATGCTGATGCGTAAGGAAAGTGATATATATGAAAGGATTGGTTGGTTTGAGTCGTCTACTAAGAACTTTGATGGATTCCCTATACAGACCCTCACGATTATCTAATGTTACTATCTAGAATCCTATTAAGGATATATATTCGCTAATCGCCTGAACTTCTGTCAGCAGCCACTGTCTCCTTTACGTCTCTCTCCGATTGAGGCAACCACGTTGTATGTCTTAGCAGCAAAGCGAAGACTTATCAGTTCACTAGGATGATATGGTGCTGAACGGAAAGCCAGATCATCTGGCAGTAGCGTATCAAACAGATTTTCCCATGATAGTTCGTAGAAGTGAGGGCTTGATTTCTTAATATTCCCCCTGAGAGCGCCGAAACCGACAAGCAGATAACTGCAAATAAAACATGTAAATCTATTGATATACGCCCCCAAGAAAAAAATACTACAATATCATAATTGGCAGAGTATGACAGAACTGAGATAGATCAAAATATCAGGAGTATGGGCTTAAGGGATAGGCTGGATATGGACAATTGACCGTACACTGTACCAGTATATGGGCCACCTTTACCGCGAAGTCATCTGGGAATGGGCTGTGTAAAAATTTTTACCCAAAATGGAGGTTAAAGTACCGAGGGTGGAGTATTGTCCTGGTCACGCAGCTAGCTCGCTAAAGCGGCAGGGCTGAAGAGAGCGAGGGGTCTGTTGTTTCGAGTGTGCCAAGACATAGTTCTAGGAATCTGTAGTAAACGATCCACTCGTAAAATGTCTTTATCTTTCAACTTAGTACCATAAGCTTCCTCCGACTCTGCCTATTTCGATAAATTCACTCACTTGTTCTCCCACTATTTCCTTTCCAATCTAGAACTGTTAGAGCACATCGTCCGCCAAAATGTCATGGGCAGGTATGACTTCTTCTCTGGCTGAGCTATACCGCCAATAATGGGTATGACTACTGATGGCTAATACGTGTTTGTTCAGGCATCAAAAAAGCCGCCAACAGGGCGACTACCCAGGTCATGATGAAGACTGGTGCGCTGAAACCCCTTTGCTGAAGCAACATGCCGCAGTGGGGCTTATTGCAATGCTATAGGGCATGTGGAGAAAACTAGCGATCGAGATTACGAAGTGGAAGAGAGGTCCGAGATCCTTATGTGGAGTGACGACCAATATGCTGTATACACGGCAGAAGGAGCTAGGCTAACGTTCTCTTCAACCAATCAGGCGGTTCCGAACCATGGAATCAGCAGCAAACAGACTACAGAAGGAAGCAAAGGGATACCTAGATTCACTACGAGGTAGGCTTAAAGGCAGGGACGCTATTATGTAGCATGGAAGATCTGATATTATTCGAACAGCCATGACAGCATCACAGATGCGAATCGCCGAGACAATAGACGCTTTCTACGGAGATGCAGGGGCCAATGATGGTGTGAGCAGAAGCTATAAACAGGCAGTGGAGGACTTAGATGCGGAGACCATCAAGGCTCTAGATGGACCATTCCGGTATACCCTCTCCAAATGCCAATGCGGTGGTGAAGAAGAAGAAGAAGGATTGACACTTCACTCTCTCCACAAAGACAAACAGTCCTAGAACCAATCTCACGCTTCTGTGCCTACTTCCCCGACATCAACGAATGTAAGTCTCGTCCCCCATCCAAGCCAAACCCCGCCATTCCTCCCCCCCAACTCCCAAACGCCCCCAACCATCCCCACTAACCACACCCACCCAGGCATCAAAAAACGCAATCACAAACTCCTCGACTACGACGCCACCCGCGCCAAAGTAAAAAAACTCGTCGAAAAACCCGACAAAGACCCCACCAAACTCCCCCGCGCCGAACGCGACTCCGACCTCGCAAAAACCGCCTACGAAGCCCTCAACGACCAACTCTTCTCCGAACTCCCCCAACTAATCGATTTACGCGTGCCCTATCTAGACCCGAGCTTTGAAGCGCTGGTGAAGATTCAGTTGAGGTTTTGTGCGGAGGCGTATAGTCGGATGGCGCAGGTGCAGCAGTTTTTGGATGCGGATACGAGGGAGCAGTATGCGCAGGGGCATTTGGATAGTAGGGTCGAGCAGGTGTTGGGGGAGATTAGGGAGTTGAGTATTGCGGGGACGGTTTGAAGAGATGTGCTGGGGGGTTGTGTGTGGATCGATGGGTGGATGTGTATGGGTAATGGAAGGGAGGAAATATAGCATAGGAAGGGGGGATTGGCGCCGTTCAATCTGGCGTTCTGATGGTAACTGCGAGGTTGCATTGCGGGCATTTGTGATGTTCGTGCAGATGATAGTGTAGGTATGCATTGCCCTGGCGCTTGCTTAATGTTCTGCATGAGAGGAGGGAATGATAGTGTAGCTTTAAAGTAAAATCATGAGTGGCACATATTCTTCTGCTTTCAACTCGCTTTTCCATTCTTACTCTAAGAGCTTGCTTGTTTGACTACATCACGAGAACCGAAAAGCCGTACCAGCTAGCCAGAGAATCTCGTTTCCCTTTGCTAGAGCCCGTACAAGAAAAGCGCTCAGGAAAGACTTTCCCTGCCATTCCCATTCCATCCTATAGAACACTCGCCACCAACCTGAAACCTCTTGGCACTAGATTGGCAATCGCTGATGAAGCGAAATCCTGCCCCAATATCCCGACCGCGGAAGCCTGCTTTGCCAGAAGACATGATTAAGAAGAGAATAGTAAAAATACAGGAGAGGCTGATTCAGCATCAGTGCGAACAAGCTAAAGGGTGATACGCATAGGATCATTGGCGCCAAAGGATTTGTTGCAATTAGGACACTTCCTAGAGCGAGAAGTCGTTCGCTCCTCGACGCATTCTTTGCAAAAGACGTGGCCGCAGGTTTTGATGACCGTGTTTTTGAAATTCTTGTGGCAGACTGTGCAAATGGCCATGATCTGGTGGACGAATTAGTGGACAGATGGGACGAAAATGAACGAAGTAATCTTACGCGAAGCATTTCGTATTCGCCACTTTGATTGCCCAAGCCTTTTGTCTTCCATGATTCCAAGCCCTTCCGCGTCTCCTCTAGACGGACCTTGAGTGTCTCGATCTCTACCTCGGCTTCTCGATAGGCGGTTGCTGTGGCGCTCGAAGAAGCGTCTTTTGCCTCCAGACTCTTCTTGAGCTCCTCGACTTGCGATTTTAGGCCTTCAAAGAGGATATTCTTCTCTTGCAATTGCTGCTGTGACAACCGATACTTGCTCTCCAGGGTGGTAAGGGACTCCTTGAACTCGACGATTTGCTTCTCGAGATTGACCTGTAAAGCTCGGTTCGCCGCCTCCGAATCTTTGAGCGCAGACACCATTTCAGAGCTTTTCGAGTTCTGAGCCCGGAGAGTCCGGACTTCCTGCTCCCTGGCTTCCTTGGTCTTCATTGCTGCGAAGTACTTTTGATCGGCCCTTGATTTATCCGCTCCCAATCGCATCAACCTGTCCTCCAAAGACTGGATGTTTGCAATCTTTTGTGATGCAGCTGCTGTCGTCTTCTTATAGGCATCGCCCATGGACTGGAGCTCATTCTCCAGCATAGAATGCTGCTTCTCTAGACTACAATACCTGGCTTGCAGTTCTTCCGTACACAGGCCGCTCAAACTTGATGGTGGGCTTACAGTCCCGTTGGCTTGCGTATTCTGTAGTTTCAGTCGTGCGATCTCTGATTCTAAAGCCTTAATTCTCTCCTCCTTGGCATTGGCGAGCTCCTTGACCTGCTCGATGGAAGTGCGCTCCTGAGCCTGAGCGGTCTTCCGCATTTGAACATCGGCTATCAGTTCGTCTCGTCCCATTCTTATCCTCGCCAAGTCGGTTTCTGCTTGTGCCAGCTGAGCTTCTCGCTCAGCAATTGCCATCTCTGTTTCTTTCTCCAACTGAACTCGGTACGCAGTTCGTTCTGCCTGTAATCGCTCTGCTTCTTCCCGTAACTGGACATTGGTAGCTTCCAAATGATTAATTCTTTTTATTACGTCCTCGTGTTGAGATTTAAGGTGCTTGAAGAGGTCCGTCCGACTGTAGTCGTCATCTGACAAATGAGACAACTTGATATTCAAAGCAGTGATTTGGGATGTGAGTTTCTCATTTTCCGCTTCCAGAGTCTTTAATTGTTCTTTCTGTTTGTTAGATGCAGCAACAGCCACTTTCCGTGCCTCTTCCGCTTCGATGAGCTCTTCTCCACTGTCCGTCTTTCCGTCAGGTTGTCCGTTGGTTGTTTCTTGCCCATTGCCGGCTAAGGCACTGCCAGTGTTGCTGGGGCCGCCAGCAATTGCCTGTCTTTCAAGCTTTTGTACTGTTGCACTTTTCGAGCGGTCGAGTTTCTTCTCGGCGATCATGTATCTTAAAGAGGCATCCTCCAGTCGCTCGACCAGCTTTTCCTTCTCTATGCGGCTTTTCTCCAGTTCTATGATATGGCCTTTTTGAGCTTCTAACAGTTGAGCAATGCGACCTTGGAGCTCGGAGACTTCTGGGGCTGCCGACGGAGCTTGTGCAAACAGTTGGGATATTGCGGACGATATCTCGGCTGACCTGGATTTTAAATGCGTCTTAAAAGTAGTCGATTCCGCTGAAAGTAATGTAGAAGGGAATGTATAGAACTTCGTGTTGCCATCAAGATCACCAACTAAGAGTCTTACTTCGTCGATCAACTGCGCACAGACAATAAGCAGCGCATAACGATGAGGACACTCCATTACGGGGCACCCACCTCATTGAACCAGGCATCAATCGTCATAAGGTGTTCATCATGATATTGCGCGCTTTTGGTCATATCGTTCAGTCGACTTTCTAAGCTGTTCCGTTCCCTTTTGTATTCTTGCATTTGCCTCAATATAGCCTCTTTCGAAAAGCGCTAGATAGTGATACGAGGTCAGTAAGGAAAGTTCGAAAACGTAGTAACGTCTAAAGGGCATTGCGATCGTTTGGGTAGGGGGAAGGGACATGGTAAATGATAAGGCTTGCTAACCTCAAGATCATCCTTCCAGGGCATGTCAGCGTCAACATGACTTTTTGGGGCGCCGTTAACAGATGTAGCATGCCGCTTGAGAGGAGGTTCAGATCCATCATGATCGTGTGAGGCAGGTCTCTTCCTCTCTTCCATCTTGATAGGATCAGAAGAAGAAAGGGAGACTGCTCTACCCTGAACGAGGGTCATCAGTGCCACAGACCCTAAGGTCGATCGATTAAGTCTTATGACAAGGAGCAGACCATATAGACGGCCTTCCGTAGAGATATTCACATCAAGTAGAGAGGCAGGTGTTGTGGTAAATAGGGATGTGAGTACAGGAAAAGATCTCTTAAGGAACCGTTCGGCTAAGCCTCTTTGAGATTAGCTCCCGGTCTAAACGATCTTGCGGATGAACTGGAATAGTAATTTACAGCAAACTAAGGTGTCATCCTATTTGTTTGTTGGAGGACCTAACATCTTATAAGGAAATTACTGAGCAGATGGTTCTCTAGCGCTGCTTACGCAGCAGCTTTCCGTCAAAAGCACGTACTGCATATGTATGGACGTGTGAAAGTGCGGAAACCGTGAGTAAGTAGGGGCCGCTCTTTCACCCGCGAGACGATCTACTGCACGCTGTACCTATGCTTTGATGTAAATAAGTCAAACAATACAATCTGTCACGCTCTCTGCAGCAGACGGGATGTCAGCATTGGGGAGCTCGGTCATCAGTATGTAACCCCACAACGGCCCTTCCTACACCTGTGACACTGGGCTACTAAAACAGCGGCACCACCCCATCTTCGGTCCCCATTAAGGGTCTCCCATCTCACTAACTCAACAATAGATAAGTCGGGGAAGAAATTTGCGCCCAAAGCCCCTGCCAGGCGCCCAGCAGCCCCGGTCTCGACGCAGACTTCTGGTAGACCAAGTGTTGATAGACAGGTCCAATCACAGACTCCCCAGCCTCAATCTGTAGCTCAGCGCATTGCAGCATCCCCTACACCCTCCATAGCCTTGCCAACACCCGCCTCGACTCAACAGCCAGTCACAACCGCTCAGGCGCCGCCTCCAGGGCAAGATGCTGCTACGCCGATCCCAGCTCTCTCGCAGGGCCCGACTCCCCCAAGACACCGTTCTCCAGGACTTATTGTCCCTCAGAAACGACCGTCAGCCCCTCGGGAAAGCCCCCGTCAACCTACGCCAGTCCACCAAACAATAGAGACTATTCAGACCCCAGCAGAACCGAACCCGGGGACAACACAGAACGAATCAGATCTTTCATTCTCTAACTTCAACTCTACCCCTAACCACTCAGGTGCTACCCAGAAGGAAGGCGCCGTTCCAAGCACTGATATTCGATCTAACACAGCCGCTCCTAATCATAGTACTGATCCGCCAAGTACACAGTCTATTCAAGATGATACTGGAGCTCCGGTTGCCAAGCGCCGAAGAATAGCGAAGAAGTCAGTAGCTAAAGTGTCCAATTCGAGCGCGGATGCAAATACAGTTCTGCCTAGCACTGAAACCGGCGAAGTAGTGCCAGAAGCATCAAGTACTCAGGAAGCAGTCGTTGTATCTAATCAGCCTCCGAAAGCAAAGAAGCCCAGATTATCTGCGCAGGCGAGATGTAAGCAACAGATCGAGGATGCCGCGACTGCAATCGTGGAAGCAGCGACTGGGAATCCATCTACCACAATAAAGAAGTCAAGAAAGCCTGCAAAAAGGAAAGGTGTGGGTGGAGATGGAGCAGCTGTATCTGAGACAAGGACGGACGCTGCTCCAGAGTCGGCCGAAGCAGCTGAAGGGGATCGAGCGCCTGCTAAGCCAAAAAGGAAGTATACCAGGAGGAAGAGCAGAGGAGACCTTCAGGATGCAGCAGCTGAGATTGTGGAGGAGGCCGTAAGTGGCTCATTAAAAGATCCAGCCAAACGAGGTCCCAGAAGGAAGCGTGCAGCGACGCCCGACGATGCAGACACCGTAATAATTTCAACATCCGAAGTCAGAATGGCGGACCTTTGCAGAGACGGTCGCACAGGCAGGAAATCTGAGCGAGAGAAGGAACTGGTCGAACATGAGAGGGCGGAGTTCGTTCGTAAGAAACAAAGACAGCTTCAAGAAGTTATGGGTCAAGCTGAGCCAGAAGGCCAAGGTAGTCCTGCTGAGTCCGCCGATGCGAGGCTGGAGCGATTGGAACGTGAAAGACAGGAAGAGAGTGTAGCCCAGAACGTGCCCAACACGATCATCGTAGATGGGCAAATTCGAATAGACGAGGACTCTCTTCAGATCGATCGTCACGCTGCTGCTGCCATCGAGCGCGCCGCGGAACAATTGGAGGCCGTTGATGAGAGCGATCTTACGCGGAAAGTCAACTCTGGTTCATGGATGAAACGAGATAGAAGTGGTGGATGGAATGCATTACTGACCGAAAGATTCTATGATGGACTCCGTATGTTTGGAACTGACTTCGAGATGATCAGTAAGATGTTTCCCGGCCGAACAAGACATAAGATCAAGTTAAAATTCATTAAAGAGGAGAAAATGAACTACGAAAGGATCAGGGCAACGCTTTTAGGCCAACCCATCCCAGTTGATCTGCCTGAATTTGAGAAAATGGCAGGTACGGAGTTCGATGATCCGCAGGAATTAGAGAGAGACATAGAGGAAGATCGGAAGAGACTTGAAGAAGAGACAGCTGCCGAGAAGCAGGCTCTGGATGATGCTATCAGAGAGAGGGAGGAGGCAATCGCTGCTGAGCGTGCGACAGCAATAGCCGGCGAAGATTCTTCGTCCAAGGAGAATAGAGGGCGCAAAGGCAAGAAGAAACAGAAGGGCGAGAAACGAAAGACGGGTGAGTCCAGGAGGAAGGACAAACATGGGGTGAAATCAAGTACAGCGGGCGAGGCCAGGGTTAGCAGAGGGCTTGGTGAAGCGATGGGAGCGGAGAACTAGGCTTGAAACTACAATGGGTAGCTATGGCACTGACTCGCTGATCCCATGATAGCATTCCCATTGTCTGGTTCATCTTAATGCTAGCTAAGCCCGACGACGACTCTTCCTCAAGGTAGCCCCTCAGTTCTGGAGATCAGACGTCCGTGAACAATAGCAGTGAAAGTCCGGTTAGGGATTTCCCCCCTTCCAAGAACGCCAGAGCCGCAGTCATTGCATAACGTTTGTTGCAACGGTTCCCAATTCGGCTAAACCCGTTTGTTTTCCCTATTCCTCCCCATCACAACTAGCGTTCACCTCCTACCTCCTACTCGTCCCCCCGAAGCCAGAACTCTCCTGCCTGCTAGCCCCAAACCCAGAGCTAGAGCTGGAACTCCCACTCGATCTTGGGCTCGCCCCACCACCCCATCTCGAACTCCCCTCCCCATTATCGTACCCCCCATAGCCCATAGTCGGACGCTGAGCTCTAGGTTGCTGATTCTGGCCTCTATTTCCCGCCATATATCCCGTCGCAGCACCACCCAATGCTCCAGTCCAGAAGCCCGGTCTCCAACCCTCTTGAGCCGGTGCATTAGCTGCTCGCGGTGCTGCACGTGTTGAAGTCGTCTTAGGCGGAGGATGGTAATCATACGGTGGTGGTGGATCATCATTACCACCACCACCGCCGCCTCCTCCTCCTCCTCCTCCGCCGAAGAAGCCAGGGCGATTGTTGTTGCCTCCGGCTCGTCTTGGCCCATTATTTCGTAAGAATGCAGAATATACCATCCAGCATATCACGGCGATGAAGAGGATCCAGAAGAGCACTGGTATTACACCCCCAGCTGGACTCCTATCATCCTCGTTATAGCCACCCCATATATTCTTGCCTTTCTTGCCATATTTCTCCTCTCCAAGATCCGTAAGCACCAACCTATACTCCACGCCACAACTGCCCTTTAGCACATATGGATCCGTGCTCGACGTATACCCCTCACATATTACATCCGTACTTCCAAGCTTGAACTCTGCTGGTAAAGATGCCGTGCATGTCCATTGTATATCCTCATCGCCGTATGCGGAGCCCTGGTTCTTACAGCGTAGGACGTCGATGTCGTAGAGACCCTTTGCATTGCCGCCTACGCATTTGAGTTGGGGAACGGGAGAGACGCGGTTGTGTGTTGTTTTTAAATCTTTTCGGAGGGTTAGGGTTTTGACGTTAGAGAGGAGGACCTTTTCGGGGGCTTTGCGGGCGAGGGTGGGGGCGGCGGTGAGGAAGAGGAGAAGGGGAAGGAGAAAGGTGTGGAGGTGCATAGGGAGTGTTGACGAAGTGGTGTGAGAGCGGCGGAGGATATGTTCAGGTATGTATGGAATACAACGGTTCTTGGGTCCCTCTTAAGAATGCATTGTGGTATTTGATATTAGACAGGTGGTCTCTTCTGTAAAAGTCTCGCGCGAGGCTGCGAATCTTTTGGATCTGGACCAGACCCACTGCGTCATCCCGCCGCCAGCCCTGATTGGGCCGACTTTGGAGCTAAACAAATATGGATGGCGGCAGCATGTCGGCTGCCGTAAAACCTTTCGATTCTCAGTCCGCTATGGCACGGATTGTTGACGTTGTATCAGATCCAAGAACGAATTTCTGCACTCACTCCTGGGACCATGAAAGAGCGAATCACTTTTGTATACGGGGCAGAGGATGCATTCAATCCCGAGCAGCTCCAACTAAAATCGGACACCCTATATGTGAAGTCTTTGAAGGCTGCCAGAGAAGATCGCGTGACAGCCAGCTTGTATGAGCTCCCTCAGGAGGTAGGAGAGTCTCGTAGCCTTACACAACCTGCCATCGCTGAGAAGGGCAGTTATGGAGGGTATTGAAACAATGTCACGAACTGCACATACGCTGGGTTTCCGAAAAATCGTTTCCCTCCATCTCTCCCTTCGTCTCCGCGGTCTCCCCTGGATTGCATGTCTTCTTCACCCCACAGAAGGATAGATCTGCGTATGTAAGCAATACTACTGGTTCGTTATACCATTGTTGGCTGCAGCGCTCATAATTGGCAGTGATCTATTATGTCCACTGCTACAAAAGACATTCGGCGGAAGCGCAGAATGCACGTTCCCAGAGGTACATTGATTAGCACTGGGTTCGTCTCTATGCTTGCTCAATTGTATAGGATACCTTCACCCGCATCCCCATGATCTCCGAGCGATTTGCTTCCTCCGCCGCATACCAATACTACAAGCTTCTCCCATCTCTGAAGGAACTAGTAATATATATACAACAAAAAGTTTGTGATAAGGATGATTCATGTAAAGTCAAAGCGGATGCGCTGAACCACGTCGACTATCTTGACATGGATTATGATACTATATCACAATCGCTGGTCTTGAACGCCTTCTGGCACGTAAGTCCGCATTCAGATGCTTGGGAAGACAAGATCAGTATTCGGCAAGGGTCAACAAAAGTAGAGGTCGGTGTACTGGCGAACGAAAAGCCAACGCAGCCGGAGGAGATATCATTAGGCGGCTTCTTAGCTATACTCGGAGAAGATGTAAAACCAAGTACGCAACCTGATCCTTTCTTTCGCTAATGGTACTAAAGCTTTTCAGATCCCACGCTCTTCTCCTTCCCCTCCCGTCATCATGTCTCCCCTTCAACTTCCGGCTCGAATTACTCGACCTCTTTCATGCAGCCAACTGGTCTTCATCCCACCCTTCGTCTGACGTTGCCATCTTTAATGGAACCTCCATCCCAGGACTGCGCCCTTCACACATATCTCACCCTCCCATCATCTCTCTTCCCAGATAAAAACCAGCTGTCAGCTCCCAATTTTCTAGCTTCTAATAACCTTCACTCAATCCGCTCTCTATCAGGTGAGACAGACCTTGAAGCTCCCATCTGGGCTGTTTCGAAATGGGGCTCGGCTCTCCTACTCGAGCTTGCTCCTCCTGAGACCAAATCCGCGCATTGGCATGCAGACATCCCCCTTCATCTACGGTATCTTCGCCCTACTCCCGGTGGCGAGACACCACTGTTCGTTCCATGGCCCATTGTCTTTTGGGCTTGCTCTTCGGACGAAGGTACTAAAATGAACAATAACCCATTCGATCGAGTCAACCTTGGCTACGATGGCTTGTTTGGCCCAAGAACTATGTTTTATCACCTTCAGCCTACGAACCAAGCCAAAAGCCTTGTAGAAGAGCTGAAAGTGCCCGTGTTGAATATGGACGGTCCGAATGTGGAATGGGTGAATTACGGGACCGTGATGATAGTGCTCTTGGGGTTTTCGTGGGTCTGCTGGATCCTTGGCCGAGTTGTTGTCAGAGATCTTGGAATTGGGAGGGCAAGTGGGCGTAGGAAGACAGATTAATACTGGTAATTAAGTACACTATTGATAAGAAGCAGCTGCTCGGGACACAGAGTTCCAGTCTAGAACTGCCCATTCAAAGACGAGTACGGATCCTCCTCTACTACTTCGCTGGCATCTTTCTTCTCGAAAATCCACCAACCCGACTCCGCACCCATCGTATCCAGCTCTCCGATTCCTCCGCGCTCACTAATTGAAGCCTTTATGCCCACCGACCCAGCAACCATCATTGCCTCAAACTCATGCCCATTATCGTCCACCTTCACAGGAACCGAAGTGTAACCTGGCGGTACCTCATCCGACTCGACCCAATGATAATCCACTCCGTCAAGAGTCAAATGCTTCCTCTCCTCCCAGGCATTTTCCCCAGCTGTCCTCCGACTCATTCCCGTCGGTCTGGGTCCATCCAAATCCGGATCACTATCATAATCCAAAGATATCATCTGGGGCGGCTTTCGAAACATGCACTTCCCCTCCTCATCCCAAAGACAAAATGCCGTAATCCATCCCGAATAATATGACGGCCCACTTCCACCACTTACATGATGCGCTATCTGTCCCCAAAACCTCACCACTTCCTCCCCCTCCGGCTCATCGAAGCTCCTAACGAAGCTCTGCACCACCGGCTTCAGCAACCTCTCAAACAACGCCGGCTCTTCCCCCCAAGAACTCAACTTCTCCAACCGCCCCAATACCAATTCCCAATCCTTTTTCTCCCCCAGCAGCGTAACACTCGGCAGCCCGCAAAGAATGCCGCACTTGTATTCGAAATACTTCTGCATACTCCCCATCATTAGCACACTCGCGACAACCTTATCCTTCTCCTCTGTCGTCGAAAACGCCGGCATCATCCACTCCCTCAACTCCGCATCTACAACATTCTCCTCAATCAAGTCACAAATCTTCTGCGCGAAATGACCCCAGTCGATACTATACCGGTTCCCGTTATCGAAAACGACTTCTAATTCCTTCTTTCCCTCGTGCGCGACGAACTTCCCACGCAATTCTTCAGCATGCGCGTTGATGAAGAGACTTAGTTGGGAGAGGATGGTGTGCCAGACGTCGTCGGGCCGGATGGTGAGGTGGTGGTGCTGGCTGTAGGCTGTAATGGCTGCGCGGACGAAGCCATTTTGAGAGGGGTAGGTGGCGGTGCCTTCGGGTGGAGTGGTGGAGAAGGAGGATTGGAGGAGGGTGCGGCATTGTCCGGATTCTTTACGGCAGGCGCGGGTTAGATGGTCGAGAGGGGAGTTGATAGGTTTGGGATAGGGACTGATTGGGGAGCTGGGCTGGGTGGAAGGGTGGATCGTGATAGGCATGGTGGAGGGATGTGGGGTTTGAATGGTTTCTTCTTTCTTGTTGTTCAACTTGGGGAGGGAATGATGTTGAGTGTATGTCTGCAAATTGTGTGTTTGAGAAAATATGGTGGAGAAAGCTTGACTTTTTAAGAGCAGGAAGATGTGGAGAGCTGCCCCGCGCTGTTGCCTACAACTTCAGCCTCGCTTATCTGCTACCTGAATTTATACTCTGCCAAGGTGCTTGTGGCTTCACAAAAACGAGATTCTGCAGCAAAATAGCTCCTGGTGGCTGATATTTCTCGTTGAAGCTCAAAAGTGCCTGGTAAGAAATGATCCACCAGTAAGACCGCGGATAGGTAGATACTTATCATGCATCATAAAGGTTCTCCCACCATGTCTTCGAATTGTAGATATTACAAAACCTTTACTATTATTGTTCCATCTTTCGTTCGACCTCTACTTGATTGAGATACATTGAGTCCATGCAAGAGCGCAGCAGACCAGTTCTGCCCAGTCCAGTCACGCATAAGCGTGCCAGTCGGCCACCTCTAGGGCGGTTCAGCCTTAGAATACCAAGAACTAATGCACTCCATCAATATACTTTGTCCAGATTTCTCCAAAAACAAAAACCAAAAAAGAGAAGATAATTAATATTCCATACAATCTATCCCATCTCAAGATTAGGTAGAATACCTCCGCCAGCATGCCCCCAAGCAAGACCCGTAAATGGGTAAGCATACCTACGCATCCAAAGCCTGATACCTAGCTCGCTCATCCACCACGTTCACCACCCCAACAGTCCCATCTCATCTCCACCCTCCCCTTAACAACTATGGTCTCCTTCCTAGGCTACGCATCCAGCTACCGGCGCAACACGCTCAGCCCCATCCGCCGTATTATTAATACTGTAGACGACGACGCGACGAAGGAGGAGATAGATCGCTGGTCGAGATCTAAGCTTAAGGAAGCGCAATATGTACAAGTTGCTGTTAGTTTGCATACTGATTATCTATTTTATCTATCTATCTATCTGTCTATCTATCTGCCAGCAATGGATCCTGATTTAAGTTTTTGTAAATCTATGCTAGGGAGCTATTATGTTCGCGTCCACGATATCTTGTCTATCATGGAGTAACCTCTCCTCGTCGCATTGGTCCGGACCAGCGCTCTGGTATGGGAGTATTATCTTAGCGTTGATGGCTGTGATGCTGGGGGCGCAGCAGGTTATGTTTTTACCGGATAAATTCGATGGCAACGCCGCGCGGGATTTTCGAAAACGGCTCATGGTACGTAGTAGGGAGAAGATGAGAGCGGAGTTGGAGCCTAGACAGAGCATTTTGTTTGCGTGGCAGGCGCCGCTGATGTGCTTGAGTTGCTCGGTGGTGTTTTTTCATGCGGGCCTTTTGTCTGTGGTTATTAGTCCGCTGGCGAGGAAGCCGGGGTGGGGGGATGAGGCTAAGGTATGTGGGTCTTGAAGTCTCTCGGAGGTTGTTTCTGAAAAGAGAGTTGAGCTGATATGGGTGTTGTAGACTTTTGTGTTGTATATGGTTGTTTTGGTGTTTGCTCTTGGGACATTTGTGGCTACTTCTTTAAGTGTGCATTCCTTGTTAGAAGGCCATTTGGGGGATGCGGAGTAATGAGCGGTGTTCTGAAATGGAGGTAAGAAGCCTGGAACTCAGGTGACGAAAGTACAGTTATTCCGTAGAATGGTTGACACCTTGCGTGGAATTAGACATGAGAGCGAGAAGAAGACCGAAAACCTCTATTTAGCATACCTCGTTCTTCTAACCTAATATCATACAATCCATTCATCATAATCCATGTGTCCTGAGCTGGACCTCATGCTTTCGTAAATTTTCATGCAACCTAAAAGTCATGTCCCTTATACAAATCTCGGTCTCTTGGGGTTCATGTCAGGGCCACGGCTGAGTTCTCTCATGCGTTTGCTCTCAATCTCCTCCTGCATGATCCTCGCTGCCTCGCTCAAGGGCTTCTTTGGCACGTCCTTGGCTGGGCGTTTCGAGCTAAGGGCGTTCTTTTTCGAAATGCCAGCAAAAACATTCTTCGGCTTCTTATTCACGCTCAAGTCCATCTTCAAAGACACTGTTTCAGGTGGAGGCGTTGGTACTCCCGTTGAAAGCGACAGTGACTTGGATTCCTCTTTGTCAGACTTCTCCAAGCCTTCGCCTTCCATATTTTCCTCTGTAGTCGGGGGAGATGGATCTTTGGCCTCGACCAACTTAGGACCAAAACTAAGCTTTATCTTCTCGCCATCCTCTCTCTTCAGCTCGCCCGCATCGTCGCCTTCTTCTTGTTTTGCCTTTGCTTCAGCATCTAATCGCGCTCTTTCGATCTGCTCCTTGATCAACTTTTGCTCCCTCTCCTCGTCGCCCTTATCCTGCCTCTCTTTCTTCCTTATTGCCTCCTGTCTCCGTAAAGCCTCTGGAGAATTGTCAATCCAGGCGATATGAAGACCTTTTTCCTCGTTGTCCTCCACCCGACATATGCCCTCTCTTCCTAAATGCTTCGCAAATTCCGTAAGACTTGGCCATCGGGTTGCATTCATGTGTACGTGCTGCTTGTCTGCAATATATTGTTGATAGAAGTGATTAATTTGCACCGACTTGGTGGTGTGTGATGTTCGTAAGAGCTGTAGGAAATCTCTCTGGAACTGTTGACTATAGTCGTTGATGACCTTGTTTGCCCCGGTTTCTCCGATTACTTGCATCTGACGGGTGTGGCTCTCGCTGGCGACGTGGCACTTGAAACCATTCTCATCTCTGCACTGTTTTTCGCATACTTGACAGTACCACCGCAGTCTCTGAAGACCCTTAGACTTCAACTTGTTATTAAGGTCTGGTAGGAATTCCAAGTCAGCGCTTTCTGGTTACATATACAAAGACGGCTTGTGGAATGAGTTTGAGATGTTTCATGATTTGAAAGTGTAGGAGGAGGAAAATATGACTTACATTTAGTCGAGCCTACTTCGGCTTTAGGCATGATTGCAAAGTGTTAGCAATATATATCAGAGGTAGCAGCTGTGCGAAGGTGAATGAGTAAGGTAAGAAGCCGATGTTCGTACTGAAGAAAGCATCCATGCAGCTCTACTGGCTGGACTACCGTAGAACAGTTGACTCATCAATCTAATCTCTTGGCATCAAATATGACAACACCTCATCAAACTTCCTTTCTCTACAAAACCATATATGCCAAAGCTCTGTACAGCGACAATGCATGGTTGCAGAGCGAGATTATAGTGCTGCTTGGATTATCGAGGTAAGACGACCATGGTTATACCTTCCGGTTTTACACGCCAACAAAGTCACTGTCACTTAACAAGCCGACATATTTCCCATGGTTGGGATGGGGATTGGAACTCCCCGGCCTCCTTTCCCATCAGAATGAACAGGCGGATCAAGCACATAACTCCTGAGTAGTCATCGCCTCGGATGAGGCCTAGCTTCCAACGGCCTCCCTCTGCATAGCATCTGGAGATGCAAAAGCCGACTTCAATTCATTCCCAGTATTATGTCTCGGCTTGATCAAGCATGGGCCCAACGCGGGAGCGCTGAAGCTTCATGTAACTGCGATTTAGTAGGCAGAGGTGCTTGAGACACCAGCAATACTGTTCTCGGCGATGACAAGTCCCCTTTGGCTTCATCACCTTCACGCAAAAGTGCTCGGTATGGGGGAACACCTCTGAAGGCTGCTAAATTTATAGAAATGACACCAAGCTCCAGTGTGGTCGAGCTTACCTTATCCTTGACAGTACAATGTCCAAGAGCTTTCTTGAATGTGGCTGTCGAATACTCTTATACTTGATATACTCATTTGATTACCACATGTTCACAGTTGCGTCTATCTCACGATGAGAAGAAACCCCTATGTGAACATGCTCTCCTTCAAGTACGTAAGGTACTGCCTTGTTTGCCACGGAGAAAGGACTCAATACGGAGCTCTCCTTCACATAGCGAAGAGGAACCCACCACGCCTCACAAAAGTGTATTATGTGGCCTGCATGACTGCACCCACACCTTGAAAATTCCCATTTCAGCAGCAATCTCGCTTTCAGTTGCCCTCACTTGCGTCCGGTTGAGCCCCACTCCAAGACGAGCGAGGTGATTGGGTCCAGGTGCTGCGGTGTTGTTGATGATCCTCCTCAACGACCACGCTAGTTTGGCCATCCCCAACACCAAACCTCGCTTCCTATATCTTACAATTATCCTGCAATGAATATCTAAACTTCAGACAACTTTACTGCATGATATTCTAATTCGCCTCAATTTACACATCGACTGTGAATATCTAAAACGTGACTCATCTTATTACCTTGGATTAGAAGCACGAACAACACGTGTTCCGCCACCCGTATTCGCGGGTCTTAGGTGGGGTAGACTTTTGGAAATGGGACAGCATTTACAAATCTTGCTGCTCCTAGCCGCCTTCATTGGCTACTTGTCCATCGCTCTGGCTTCGCCTCTCGAGAACGGTATCAAGGATGCCATCATCAGAGGTATGTACACAGCAGAAGTGTGTGTTCGCCACGACTGACATATTGGGAGTGGCAGCTTCCGATACGCTTGACACTCGTGAAATCTCCTTCATCCAGAATGCTGTCATCAAAGGTGCCTTCATAGCAAGAGAAGACGCAAGGCGAGCCAACTGACCATCTGTGTAGCTCGCAATGGCTACGACTACTCTCATCGCACACCCACCGAAGGGCACGTCATCTATGCAGTAGTGGGATTCATTTCCATAATTATGGTGTCCAGCATGCTTGGTACGGCTTCTGCCCATTCTCTAAGTCTAAAGCTCCGCTATTTCCTTGACACTGACCCAAAGTCATCAGCTACTCGTATTCGAATTTTGACTTCGGGCATCACCAACTTCAGAGCGACCAATCTCATCCGTGTCTTGACCCTACTAATTTACATCCTCGCCGTCTGCTTCATCGTCTCGGCAGGCGTTCTTATTACGGGATGGGACTTTGTCACTGAGGGTCTATGTCGCGCGGCAATAGACTTATGTCTCGTCTTTTACGTTGGGGACAAAGTCATCCTGTACCTCTTCTTGGTCGAGCGCACTCACCAGATCCGCGGACCCAGCTGTGCCCGCTATCAGGATCCCACGTTCTTCTTGAGTGTAGTGATCGTCTTGGGTGGCTTCGGGATTATTGCCGTATTTGCCTTCCTCTATCCCGTCACCTCGCTCTCGAACATTGATGGAAAGTGCCGGATCGGGTTACCCTTTAAAGTAACCCTGCCTCTGCTTGTCTACGATATCGCCATCAACTTGGGCCTGACCGCTTTCTTTTGCTTTATTGGGCATCAATATCTTCGTGGACGAACATTTAAACAAATGATGGCTGTCTTTTCGGCTGCTCTGCCTTTTCACCACTCGAAGAAGCTGGATACACAGGAGAACCTATTAATGTTCATGATGATAAAAGGGACATTGGGTGCACTAGCCATCATCATGCCTACAGTTGCCAATCTGGCCATCTTGTTCAAGCTCAATGGTCACGAACAGGGCTGGCTGTGCTTCACAGTCTGCACAATTGATAGTACGTCTTCTTCAAGCAGTCGCACTGTCCACTCACGACTAATGAGGTTACAGTTACTTGGAGCACAGTCATTATTCACTGGCTTACTTCCACTCCTCCTGACCTCGAGAATCGTCCAGTGATACACACCAATTCTAGTTACTACAGTAGCTCTACTATCTCGCGGGTTCCTCCGAGCCGTCAAGGTCAATATGTCGAAATGATGTAGGGACAAAGGCCAACCTTTTACCAATCTCAACAGCTTTCCAGGACACTAATGAGACTATCGAAGGAATGGGTTGGAAAACTTGTTATCTAATATGTAGAGCTATTCCCAGCTTTCTTTCCTGTACATGAAGCGACTGGCGACTTGTCGCCGTATCGCTACACAAAAGTTTATCATATATGTATGAAGAGGGAGAGATCATTGAGGGAAATGTCTTCTCATGAATGTTGACTTGGGAGGATGGAAATAAAATTTTGTACAGGCTCTGATCAAGTCGGGACAATTTACAGCACTGAACTAGATGCTCAATTGTATACAAATTCAATGAAAGGCAACTTCCCTACGTGTAGTTGTCTCTTCGCGCCCCATGCCCTGGAGTCCATGCTAAACGCCCCCCATAAAACCCCGCATACAGACCGCTAAAATTGTTCTGCCAGCAACTTCCCGGGACCCCTGCTCCCGCCGAGCCTCCCACCTCCGGGCCCTCTTCTCCGCCTTGCCACCCCGCCAAAACCACCCAAAAACCACCCAAAACCACATCCCCTTCCACCAACACCCCCCCTCCACCCAAAAATGATATCCATCGGCCTCGAAGGCTCCGCCAACAAACTCGGCGTCGGTATAATCCTCCACCCCCCCGAAGGCGGTCCCGCCTACCCCCTCTGCAACATGCGCCACACCTTCAACGCCCCTCCCGGCGAAGGTTTCCTCCCCAAAGACACCGCCAAACACCACCGGGCCTGGCTCATCCCCCTCATAAGAATCGCCTTAGGAGAAGCCAAAATATCCCACCACGACATCGACTGCATATGCTACACCCGCGGTCCCGGCATGGGCGCCCCCCTCCAATCCGTCGCCATAGCCGCCCGCATGCTCTCCTTGCTTTGGAATAAACCTTTGGTAGGGGTGAATCATTGTGTGGGGCATATAGAGATGGGGAGGTCGATTACGGGGGCGGAGAATCCCGTCGTGTTGTATGTGAGTGGGGGGAATACGCAGGTGATAGCGTATGCGGAGCAGCGGTATAGGATTTTTGGGGAGGCGCTGGATATTGCTGTGGGGAATTGTTTGGATCGGTTTGCGAGGACTTTACAGATTTCGAATGAGCCGGCGCCGGGGTATAATATTGAGGTGATGGCGAGGGGCAAGGGGAGGAGGTTGGTGGAGTTGCCGTATGCGGTGAAGGGGATGGATTGTAGTTTTTCGGGGATTTTGGGGGCGGTGGATTTGTTGGCGGGGAGGGTGGTGGAGGGGGAGTTGAGGGAGGAGGGGACGGGGGAGAGGATTACGAGGGAGGATTTGTGTTTTAGTTTGCAGGAGACGGTTTTTGCTATGTTGGTTGAGATTACGGAGAGGGCGATGGCGCATGTGGGGTCGAAGCAGGTGTTGATTGTGGGGGGGGTGGGGAGTAATGAGCGGTTGCAGGAGATGATGGGAGTGATGGCGAGGGATAGGGGGGGAAGTGTCTTTGCTACGGATGAGAGATTTTGTATTGATAATGGGATCATGATTGCGCATGCGGGGTTGTTGGCTTATGAGACGGGGTATAGAACGAGGTTGGAGGATAGTACGTGTACGCAAAGGTTTAGGACGGATGAGGTTTTGATCAAATGGAGAGATTGACCATATAAATCTTCATTCTATTGGACCAATGCCGATGTAACTGTCTTACCATGCTATATCTAGGAGCAATCATTCTCTAATCCTAGTCCCGTTAATCTTTGTTGGGAGATTCCTATGTCCAACAATCTAGCTAAGAGATCCTGGGGATTTGCTGACATTACTTATAATTCATTGAAGGGTCGTGAAGGGGGCTAGAGAAGCTTTGCCCTTGAAGGAAGACATCCGGCTCGCTGGCGTGCACATGCAGTGTTGCGGTGGGTGGTATTCACAAGGGGAGTTTTCAACCTATTGAATCCGTAGGCTTATATACGATCGTCGTGACGTACTGGTGGGAGGTAAGCATGCCGGTAAGTCTACGGCGCTGATGAGTCTGGGTAGGCTTACCTTTCGTTTATAGCGAGTAGTTATGCTCGTAGCAAGCACTTCGTTCTTGATACTACTCGTGGCCAGATGGTTGAGTACAGTGTGGTTCGGCATATTCAAAACACTGCTATCATCTTTCATAGGAGTAGTCCCATTAAGTATGGACTTGCCAAGGAATAACGGCAAGCCAGGAGGCGTTGGAAATTCTGTTATGCCTCGCGCAGCCCGTGCATAGCGTTTTGAATGTTCAGGCAGGTCAACGTCCCGGAGATACTTAGGCACTTCTTTGCCCCAGAAGACCGGTTCAGCTTTAGGCTCCCCTTCGACTAGCTGAGTCTGGCCCATTGACTGGGGTTCATGGTCTTTTGCCTCAGTACCTGCTTCTTGGAGTACCTGGGGCGGATAGACGCCCGGAGGAACGTGCTGTTCTAGCTTCTGTCTAGGTATGTCGTCGGCGCTTACTTCGATATAATTGACCAGAATGTTTGTGAAATCGACGGCTGTGGGTAGATCCTTTGAAAGCTGCATCTCTCCATCGACGATGAATTTGACATGATGAGTTCCAGGAGGAAACTGAATCACTGCCGAAAGAATACCGTTGGCACTGTAAAAATTGGGAAATTAGCATGCTCCCAGGCTGTTTCAACCCTGCGTGATAGAGCTGCTAAGCGTAGTGAAGTTGTGCATCAAAGGGTCGAATGCCAAGACTTAATCGATAACGAAACATAGTGTCCGGCAAGGTGCACGTAAGATGGGAAGGTACAGCTTGGGTTCAGGCAAATCAAGGAGCGGTTACTTACTCTCTGTGCATGCGGAACTTTCTGCTCCATTGGATAAAAGTCCCGGTAACATATACTTTCTCCCCACCCTGCTCCTTGGGCCATTGTATTAAGGTTGGTACTGTTCCTCTGGGGGTATCGTACGGATATGGCTGAAGCTCGTCGCCCAGAGCATCATCTTCGAGTGTTGTGCTACTTATGGTTGATGATTGCCGGGGTAGTGGCCCATCAATGTCTTCCTCGTGTAGAGAAGAAGAAAAGCCCTCTGCTGGGATGATAGGAGATCCCGGGGCGTGGATCTCTTCTTCAATCGGAAGAGGTAAACGAGGAGGGAAATTGAGATTTGAGTGGGGGATGTAATTCGGGTCGCGAGGTGGACCGGACGGTTCAAACTGCGAATCAGGGCCCCTCTGCCGTCGAGGATCGGATCCGCGAGGCACTTTCACGGGTGTTGACTTGCCAGCTGACCTGCTCTTATCCTTCTTGCGTTCGTCAATCCATTTCTCCTTAGAATGCGCAGAACCCATAGTGTTGGTATCATCTATTCGACGTGGATATGTGGGAGAGGAGTGAGGGTTGGATTGAGGATGAGAGGTGGGATGAGGATTCGGGTGGTTTTCAGTATGGGAGGCCTTCTCGGAGGGTGAGGGTGCGACGATATTTGCATTGTGTGACCTCCGTGGAGCAGGTGGAGCTTTAAGCTCTTTTCGCGAATTCGTGTTGGATGAACTCGATGAATGATTGGCAGCATTGCCTTCGGCCGGCTTTGACGACTGCTGACCCATTTTGTTCTCTTCTCGTAATCACTTACATCAGTGGAATTCTTACAATCATTTGCGTACATTAAATTTTTCCAAAAATATGCAAGTAGATCAAGCAGGCTGTGTTCCCATAAATATGTGTTCGTGGACTTATAGGCTTGCCAGGTTTATCGTTTTCAACAGTAAGGTAGGTTGAAGTGAAGCTTCTCGGCACCGGATGGCGGTCCTCAACGGAGCTTTCCCCGCTCCATCATCCCTGCAAACTACCAGTCCCCTTGCAGGCCCTTTCAACAAAACAATTCTTTCGCCCCTCCACCATCATTCCAGGTTGTTGCCGTCAATTATGCATATCATGCCGTCATGAAACATTCAGCTTCGCAATGGACTACCTGTCCACCGCCTTGACTATCCTTTACTACACTGTCTATCCGATTGTCTTCATTTTGACCCTGCTTCTCCGTATCCTGGGCATAATCACCGCACCCTTGCTGTATCTCGGCCATTACTTCCTCTACGCCCTTTGGTACCCTGTACATATCCTTGGCAAATTCGAGGTAACCAATTTCCAAAGACATTGGTTCCAGATGCTACTAATTGGTCGAATGCAGACTCTCTACATCTTCTTTGGCGTCGCTGTACTTGTCGGTGTGATAAGCGGCACAAGCATTCATTTTGTCTATAGCTTCATGTCGTCCCTGTTAGATCTCGAGGGTCAGCCCGAGGAGCATCGAGGGAGGACTTTGGCTTCCCATCGGAGGGAGAAGCAGCAAAAGGCGGAGGATCTGTTGGTCAAGGTCGAGACTAGAGGAGGCGGATTACCATTGAATGATGTTACACCCAAAGAGGAGTATAGAGATTGGGAATGGTCCAAGCAAACTCGAGGGAAGAAGAGGAATGGATTAATAAACACGATACTCGAAGAGGACAGCACAGATGACTTCTGATACAAGTTATAGGAGGGACTTGGAGACCCGATTTCTTGCTGGTCTTGGCAGGATTGATCCATCGAGCGGGGAAAAGGATGGAATAAGAGTTTTCTGAAAACAATAAAGGCCATGACAAGCCTTTCCCGCCATCCAACGCCTTGCTTGTCGTCCTAGCTAATAGTGAATGAAACCCAACGCCTCCAGTCATGCAATCTCGTGGTATCATAGCGAACATGCATCAATCCGCCGATGAACACCCTCGACAGCCACAGCTAACACATTCGATAGTCTGATCCTCCTTCAACTGAGCCTGCGGGACGCGGCATATGCAAGTCGCATTAAAATTCGTCTCTTTCGTCTGTATGCATCGCAGGCAGCACAGCTTCTCATATCCCTGCTTCTTCCACTTGGCAATGAGGTTTGCATCTGCATAGCCGTTTTTAAGTAACCAGTCGTAAAGCTGTTTTGATATTGCTTCCTTGTCGTAGTATAAGTCGTAGATATATCGTGAGCCTGTGAAAGAAGATTACATCGTCAGGCTTGGACTGGTAGGTATTAAGGGTCGGTTACTTACGCTGATGACTGATCTGGAATATTGGCCATAGCACCTCGTGCCTTTTCTTGCCCTCATGTGATGCGTTTTCTGCATCCTTCATCTTGTTGCTAAATTCCAACAGTGTATCTTCGATGTCGTCGAAGCCATCTGGTGGTGGTTTGCGATTGCGCGCTGAGCGGATGGGAGGCATGGTGTTTTCTTATTGCTGGGAGTAACTACAAGGTATAGAAGTATGAGTCGACTATGTATCGCTAGGCCTTCTCCTACTTGTAACGTGCCAGAGCAGCTTCGTTGACGTAGAAGTTTGAAGGTAAGAGATTCAGTCAGAGGCTCAACATTGGAGCTAACGGCGAAACTTGGCGTCACTTCCGAGCGGATTGTTCCGCTTATTAGCATGAAGTGCTCTGGCGCTTTGGCTCTCCGCAACCTCCAGTCAAGGTCACAACCCCAAGCCGTCGCCAGCATGGTGATCAATCCAACTTATCTTGCCCAGCGGACCCGCACGTGTGAGCTCATAATACGGATCGGTGACAATATATGAAGCTAATTGGTTGGTTGCAGCCGTGAATTGGCAAGATGCTCAGCGGAGGGTAATACATGCCTACCGTCAATGGCTCAGATCCGTCAGTCTCTCCACGGTTGCAATATTCGCCTATACTCGTGCTGACTGGGAAATTGATGCTAGGCTCCCGAGATCCAACAGATGTACTCGCTCAATATGCCAGTCTCAAAGATACGAACAAAAGTACGGCAGGAGTTCGAAAGGCATAGATATGTTAATAAGCTACCGGTGGTGGATATGCTGCTTTTCCACAGCCATACAGAATTCCAGGTACGCTAGAGTGCTCTTCATGGATGAGCATGGCAGGGAACAGGGAGACCCGGCCCTCCAATGAAGAGATGCAAAGGCGTCAGCTTGTGCTTTCATGGGAGGTACCGTTTGTGTCCATGCTAATAAAAGCATGGTGGCAGGAAACACTAAATTTCTGGAAGCAAATTCCACATGTTATGAAATTCTTTCGCGAGGAAGAGAACCCCGACGCAAGGTTACCAGCAGATTTTATGCAAGGGTTTTTGGAGGTAGCCACTACTTATATCTATCTGCGAGTATTGAGATTGGCTGACAGTCCTCTAGGGGCGCAATTAATAGTTATGAACGGGTGTAGAGCTTGACTTTTGTACATAGGACATCAAATTAGAAATTTAGATGAAACGCCGGTCGTGCATCACATGGCCCATCGATTACTATCAAGGTTTCTGCCTGGCATTGAACTCGTCTCTCGCCGCGGTAAACTTTTCAGTTACCACATCACAAAGGTCCATCAAATCATCAAAGCCCTTCTCTAATACGTCGTAGACCGTTGTGCCTTCTATGGACATTTTAGCAGCATTCGAGAGAGCTCATGCATCCGTAGGTAGCCACAAACCGTAAGTCTGTATTCTAATATTCATCTTCGCCTCTGAAGGATGTGGTATCGAATAACCGCAGAGTTCGACTTGAGGACTGCGGTTTAGGGTTAAACCCAAGTCTTTAAAACAAACTAGAGCGGAAGAATGTACTTTTTCATGATCATGTACCTTAGAGCGTTCCCTAACGTATGGTCCTCTGCCTCAAATTCAAAGGACGCCGCTGTATCATTTGCACCAGGTAGCTACATGGATTTATCAGTAAGTGTCACGAAAGCTGAAACGTGTGTTTGCAGACCACTCGAATCCGTTGATCATTAAGGTCTATGAAACTGTCTCCGCCACTTTCGGCGAAATTTTCCCCGGACTGGGGTGCGTCATCCATGGGGTGATCTTCATTGGCAAGGACTGAAGGCATTATTGTTTCATAGGAAAGTGGTTATCACTTTTCTTATCTTTCAAACATATCAAAGGAATTGTTTGACAGGATTTTCATGGGAGTCGCTTCGGTAGTGGCGGCTCTGGCCGCTGAAACGGCCCCCACCACATCCCGAGACTTGTGTTTCTTCCTCCATGTTCCTGTTTTGCGATACAATTTGCAACATACGGCAAAAGCCGCAATCAATGCGATTCATGGTTTCGAAAAACCCGCCGAACCATCTTTGAGCAGTGTGGCAGGATCGCGGTCGGGCATACTGGCTTATACGATGCGGGTCAGCGACTCAGCTCGAGATGGGCATGAAAGACAAGCGCGCGGCACGACGCAATGAATCCCTTTTTTTTCGATAGTTTGTTCAGCTTCTAGAACACCTCTATCGTCATTGTGCGTCTTACAAACGACATGTGGCTTCGGAGATCTTTCTATATTGAGTAGCCGCATAAGGCACAGACCCGATACGGTGGGTCACTCTCATCCACGGAAACATAGTTCCGCACAACAGCCATCGCGTCGACGAAAATACGCACTCGTGGCAATGATCTGGCTAATAACAGTACTCCTACTGTGTATGTTGGCAGACGGGTTAGGCTTCATACAAGAATCTGACAACCATAGAGATAGTGGGAACCTAGTTGTGGCAAAGTGGAGAGTTTCGGGGTCAGGGGACAAGCGGCCAGGGGCCAGAGGGGGCAAGCGGAAGCTATCAACGTTTCAGAAGCGCTTGGAGTTGTCACAGCTTGTAGTGTATGGAGAGGGGCCACCCCTCGTCCAAAGTGGGCATATCATGACAGATCACACTCACCTGATGCCATCGAACGCCTTTGGTGATTAGCTAAGTAAGAGACTGATACTTTGGCTGTAACGGTGAATAAATGATTGGTGAGTGAATGTATCGTGCATTGCTGAATTGGTGAGTCAAGGCGAGAAAGGCCTCTCCTTCGAGCCACCTCGGTCCATGGGGGTTGCCTTCGAGGTGCATTTAGAAAGTAGTCGGCGAATGCGGATTAAGAGACAGCCAGTGGTGCTGACAGTCCATCCGCAACGGCGTCGCCACTTTGGCCCAGCAGAAGGGTAATGGCAGAGTTGAACGCGCTGGCGCAACGCAGAGTAAGGTTCTCGTACAAACGGCTGTAGGCCAGTTGGGAGAGGGATCTCTTTTAAGGTAGATGGACAATCCGCCGGCAGCAACGCTTATCCATGCTTAGTCGTACCTCCGCCTCAGCCGTTTAACCCTTTTGCTCAGTGCTCAGCGCTCAGCAAAAAAAGGATGCTCGGGAGGCGCAAAACAATGTCTCACGGCTAGCTGACATGTACGGCGAAGTCATTCGCCATACACAGTAGTTCATCTATCCATCAGGCCCGTTCCCAGTCTAGAAATATATTTCACTGTTGTCCAATGATTCAATCATAGATCCATACTACCTACTGTACGAGTACTGTGTAGAATTAATAATTAATAGATAGATTGAATAATAAGGAATGAAGTGTCGCGTTCTTCGTTCTTCGCTTGATCAGACCGCGACCGTCCCTAGGGGAGTTGAAAAGTGAATAGGGCCAACTTCCCAAACCCGCTTGTTACCTGTTAGCCGCCCCAAGCCAAATGGAGACCCACCCCTCCTGAAATCTGAATCCGAGCCAACATCCCGGACACACCCCAGCATTCACCATTCGAAACTCCCTCCTTCCTGCTCAGTAATCACAAACCCCCCGTTTCAAAAGTCCGCACCAGTCTCAGCAATCACCAACAGTGCTTCTTCCTTCTCCTGCTGACTCCTCAACTCCTGCCATAACCTGCTAAACCTCCTGACCCCCAGAAGCACCGCCTGCTTCTGCCCTCTTGCACATCAGGCTATCCACAAAGGACCTTCCTGGCTGCTGGGTCGACCATTGGGTGGGCAAGCACCACAGCATTCCCATCGGTAAAGGCTGAAGCGCGAAGCTCGTCTCTTGCGCTTCTCTCTTTCACCGGTGTCTGGGAATTCTTACATACTCAACCACTACCTCTGCAGGTGCAACACTATCCCACGACACCTCAATATGTCAACAGCCGTCGCATCTGTCGCAGCGCCGCTGGCTCCGCCTCAGTCTGACCCTGATTCGAGTCCCTCGTCTTCCTTTCCAACACTGGCTCCTTCAACGCACACACTTGTCCAAGCAGAGCGTAGATCCGCCTCAGCCACGTCGCGGACCACGTCGCCCAATGCACCTGTCGTACTGGGCGAAAATGCGGCAAAGCAGAAGCTCACCCCAGATGGGAAGCGGTCACCTAATTCGTAAGTTGTTTCATTCTTTCCACATTCTTCCTCTCTCTCACTCCACGCTACACCATGTTGTTGCTATCGCCGCCGATGCACCGTTCGCCTATTCACAAGATGTACAGATCACGCCATGGCCCTCCCAAGATCATAGTCAAGAAAGAACCTCCCTCATCGCCCGAGGTACCTGCTACCTCGAGGCATAGGCCCAGGAAACTCGACCTCTCCTCAAGTACCTCCCAAAGTCAGACTGCAATGTCCTCGAAGCAATCCGCGCCCTTAACAGCAAGACAAAGTGGAGGTCTCGCCATGGTCGACGTTGGATTAGCTTGTCTTTCACCTGGCTTCCAAACTCAAGACCCTACGATGCAAGAACAATTGCAGAGAAGCATATCTGTCCGCGACCAACAAAGACACATCATTGAGTCGCGGCTACAGAAAACGGCCAAGCCTACAGACCCAGATGGGAGGAGTACTTCGGACAATCCTTTTGGCCAGTCCATGAAGACACCTTCAACGTCGAAGAAGAGGCCACCAAATGGCTTGTCGATTGTACCGCCCTCTCACGAACAGTTCGCAAACGAACGAGTAATTCAGTCTGCACCCCTACATCAAAGCTTCACAGGCCGACATCAACCGCCTATGAGTCGACACATCACTAACCAACCCTCGAACCTCTCGAACACATCTCACATCCACCATGTTCCAGCAACTCAGACGAATAACAGGTTACCACCGATCTCAGATGTTTTCGCGGGAGACGGTCTCGGCATGCATAAGCGAGACGGACAATACCAATCCAACTCAGATTCGAACTCCTCCCATTCCAACCACCGGCCACCCTTCCCCTCCCCCGGCTTCCCACCGCCATCGTCTCACCCTTCCCAGTCCAGTCGCGCTAGGGACTACAGATCAGCAGAAGAGGTAGTAGCCGAAATGGCGGGCGGTAGAGAAGAGCTCCTGCCCAAGCTCGTCCACTACTCAGGCCATCACCCACCAACACCTCCTTCTCCACCATTGAACACAGGTACAACTCCCAGCAAACACCTCCTAAATCAAATGAATGGAGAATCCAGCCGAAGCGCCGGTGGCAGAAGACGAGGACGAGCAGAATACGAACGAGATATGGGCACACCACCTCTCGGCAGTGGACCAGAACCCAGGCGCGGCCCATTCGGCTTAGGTATCGATAGCCCGGAAACGCAACGGAAGAAGAAAGATGAGTTCTTAGGCTTGTGTGCACGGGCGTGGGATCTATTCCATTCTTGATTGGACTACCTTAATCTTCGTCTATATCCTACAAGTGGCGTTCAAGGATTGGGCTGGGAACTACGAATTAGAATTGTTCTATGATGGGTTTCTTTACGGTATGCGTGGGGACATGGGGGAGTTGGTCTTTTACCTTTACATATACTGAGGAGGAAATATCGAGCTTTGGTTCCATAGTGTTGTCTGGCGCAGGCGTTGGGGGCATTCTGGGATCGATCGAAATCTATCCAAAACTACAAAGCATGAAAGGCTAAGAATTTTACCTGAGAGATGTGCCGGGCACGGTTTATGATATGGGATGCGGTAGGGTGGTATGGAATCGGCTAATACGGATGTTCTACCTAATTATCCATGAATGGGAGTATGACATATGGATATGAATCTATTGGGAGGCTAGTGTATTTACCTACCTTACCTTACCTAACTTAGCGGCTAGCGAAAGAGAAATCTTGAATATCAGGTTAAGCTCCTGTTTCATTGGTAAACCTGTGTGCTTTGAAATTTGTGGGGTACATGATGGGATGTGCGTCTAAGATGTGTACTTTCCCTTTCATCCCATGATCTATTGCTGGAGCGGCCAATTTCCGAACTCCGTTTCTCGCACCCTCGCAATATCATTGTCGAATATACAGCGCGCCAATAGTGGCAAACCGCCATAGAAGAGTTCACACCTCAACCACATAAACCCATCAACCGCATAAGCCCTATAGGGCTGGACCTAGAGCGCTGAGCCGGTCCCTAAAGATACCCACTGGGGACTATCCTACGGGGACCTTCGGGGTGTCTTGAGGCAGCAGCTCTAGGTCCAGCCCTATAGGGCTTATGCGGTTGATGGGTTTATGCGGTTATTGGCGCGCCGTAAGAACTAGCGAACACCTTTTACTGCCGACGCCTAGCGATATAATCCCAATCCAAGTGGCTTGAGGGCATGCGAATCTCCCTTGTAACCCACAAAAGGAAAACACGCTTTGACTTTGAATTGCCTTGTTTCTCTCAATGGGACTCGGTAATACTTCTCTTGTGCTTATCGGCATGAAGCGGCATGAATCAGTATAGAATCCGCGATGCATCATCACGTACAGACTCTGGCCATGCTCAACACATACATTACTGCTAATTTGCAGCTCGAGGCTGGAGACAGAACGGTTGAAAACAATCAGTCGGCGGTATTGACACTGCCAGATAAGGATATCGAATATGACTGCATTACCTCGCTTGAGGAGGCAGGATCTATGGAAGATGAAGGATGTAGTATACATGTTGGAGCAATACTGAAAGGTGTCAACAGTATTTTTGCTTTTTTTGTTAGCTGCATACTTCTTTTTTTTAAAGCAGTAGTAGCTAGAAGGTGCTAAAATAGCGGATAGTGGATCGCCCCCAATAGCACGAGGCTGATCAACATACTGATGTCCAACATCTGGCATAATCGGAAACCCACAATATTACAACAGCAAGGTTTTCGAGACTTCAACAGCACACTACACGACAAACAGGTTCAAGAATATCTAAAGATTGCTTAGGTCATGGCTCCAATGCGATTTCGGCTCCATAACCAAAGGCTTGTAGTATGCATCTATATATGGAACCGTGCACGGCACAGATAGCAAATCGCCAATAGCACGAGGCTGATTAATATACTGATGTCCAATATCTGGCATAATCAGAAACCCACAATGTTACAACAGCGAGGTTTTCAAGACTTCAATAGCACACTATACGACAAACAGGTTTAAGAATATCTAAAGATTGCTTAGATTATGGCTCCAATGCGATTTCGGCTCCACAACCAAGGGCTTGTAGTGTGCATCTATATATGGAACCGTGCACGGCACTATATGAAAGGCCTTGGTGTCATGGTTGACCCTGAAGCCAACTGCATTCCCCGTACAAGAACTGTTGTTGCAGCATTGATCAGTCTTGCGGTCTTCTTCGTCGTCGGCGGCCTCGCCATCAAAAACCCCTCCGAAGTGTGGCTGCCGATAGCCTACTTTGTTGCTACCATACTCGATCTGCTGATAGCGGCTTTTGCATTGACAGATCTAAAACTGCGGCGTAAGCAGACTTTACGACTCTTTAAGTACAGAGGCTCATTTCTAGCCCAGAGCATCGCCGCTATCGTAGAAACGTAGCCAACACGGTCTTGACCTGCTTTTTCACTATCCTCGTCATGACTGTTTTGTATGCAACAGAGTGGCATGCAGCCTCCAACTCATGGATCGTCACCACGAGCTCGGAAAAGATCGTGAGTAATATAATATTCAGAAGATCCTTGCTACAATGCATCTCTGAAGGAGGCTGACTCTTATACGAAGAACAGAGCGCCTTGGCCGGCGGTGTTGATAATGTCTGACACAGCGGCGCCCTATCAAGCGAGCTTTCTTGAATACCAACCCTGGACCTGTTTCATAGGTCAGGACATCCCGGATGCTCCTGCATGCAGTTCGATGGACGAAGCTGAGATTGCTCAGATCGAGACAAATTCATGCAACTGTACCGAATTCTACGATCAAACTATCTACGATCATTTCATCGGAAACGATACGAAAAGGACTATCTCCTTCATGCCACCTTCATATCTCGTCACTGGAGACGTGCAAACGTTCTTCAATTTACATGTTAGATTCAACTGTGGGTGTATTTGGGGTTTGCAAGGGTGTCACTAGACTGACTATTAGAGCAGACAATTCGTCCCGGTGGGTCTCTAGAGACTCGATACTTCGTGACAGCCCAAACGTTTGGCTGTTAATTTACGACCCAGTAATCCCGGCACAGGAGGCGTACGAGACTGGGACTGCGGGTCTGACCCTAATGAACGCCAATGGGTTCACCACCATCACCCTTACACCCAACTACATGAGACGGCGGGACTCTACACCTCATTACGAGTACGACGCCCAGGTCAACACGTCTCCCGTGCTTGACGTCGTGTGCGATGTTGCGACCCGTAATATGTCCTCGGCAAACAAAAAGGTCAAAACACCGGAATCCAATGCTTACGCCCCCTGCAATGCGCCAATTGCCTTCCGTTTCGCAAACTTAGAGCGGCAGATGGCGACAGAGAGACCTGCAATGCAGTGGGTGGACGTCGTCATGAGCGTCGGTTCGTATTTCGCACTCGTGCAATTTGTATGCTGGGTTTTTTCTGGCTTAGCATGGACCGGGGCGATCTAATAACCTTGTTCAGCAAATATTCACAGCCACATAACCTTTTAGAGGCTGCTCAAGGCTTTAGTCATTCTGTGGACCACGCCTTTGGTCGTTGCCACCTTGCTCTGTCATCACATAGATTTTGTTGCAATATGGCCCTGCTATTCTCACCGTCCATCCTCGCTTGGGATCCTCGCTTAGCTGCCTGCATTGAAGCATGCTCATTTTCACATCTTTTGCCTTTCTAGCGTCTTCTACCCCTATTACTGCCCATCTTAGCTGCTCAGCATCATGTATATAGCAGCTCGATCCCATAGAGTCTAGATCTTCAGGCAATACAGTGTTTACCATCAGATCTACGTCTTCCTAGATTGCAACAGATTTGCACTTTAGAGATTCAGGCCTATCTTATGATCGCAATAGGAGCAAATTCGAAGTCCCTAGGCTAGGTAATTATAGTCTCACGATAGACTCTCTGCATAGCTGAACCTATCTACCCCGATGAGTGTAACGCATGGTCAGTACTACCAAAATGAACAAATCTTATGGTGTAGCGCTTCTCACAACATCACGAAGAATACTTCATACGGCTTCCGACTTCCGCATTTGATGTTCATTCCAAGAAGATACTTTGCTTTCGTTTTAGTGCTGGACAGCTTTTTTCACTTCGACTTGCGTGTTTCCGTCATCTCATATCACAAGGCCAACTTTTTCTTCTTCTTCTTCTTCTTCTTCTTCTTCTTCTTCTTCTTCTTCTTCTTTCTCTTTCTCTTTCGCCCATTGATTGATTTATCGATTGCTTTTCGAACTCACCAACAGAGAAAGATTCGATGATGATGAGTGAGTACTGCTCATTCGGCTCCTCAGTAGTCGAGCGGTCTCTGATGTGGTCGCCACTCTGCTGCAGATTACCCACCTCATCGACTTCCCGAGATATCAGTAAAAGTAAGGGGGGATGAGCTCGATATTTGAAAGGGTGGTGAGGTAACGAAAGAGAGTTGTAATGGTTGCTAAGGGTTCGGGCTGCGGATGGTCATTAGGAGAGAATGGACTGGGGATTTGTGCAGAGTAGAAGAATGGTTCTGCATTATGATTGGGTGTCTTTAAGGTATGTGTTGGTAACATAGACGTCTCAGTCCTCTACCTAACCTGCAGAGCTAGTAAAGAGATCATCTCACTTTCTATGATTCGAAGTATAAGCAAACTTAGATCATAGGTCATATACTAACTCCACCATAGTCTTCATCGTCTTCATCATCATCCTCATCACTAGTAGTGCTCTGTTCCGACACTTTCTCTTTGCTGTTGCCGCCAGCACTTCGCCCCATCCCATTCCATTTCCACCGCCACCCATCGTCGATATGGAATCTCCTAACCCTCCCAAAGGCACTAACATCACTATATTTTCTCGCTTCCTCTAAATACCCCACCACCTTCCCCAACACATCCTTCCCATCCCCTTCCGTCTCACTTCCTTTCACGAATTCCGGTATCTCAATATGGTTGTACGGCTGTGCGCTAGCTTTGAGCGCACTATCATCTATCAGTAGCGTATTATGCTGTCCCCAACGTTGTCCTCCTCCTCCTGCTTGTGATTGTGGTGGCCGCGGGAGGGATTCATCGTTCCAGATTCGATCGAGGTTCTTGTAGACTTGTACGCGGTCTTTGTATTGGGATGCTGTGAGGCCAAGGGTGTCGCGGGCCCATTCGCCGAGGAGAAGGGAGCGTTGTGGGGGAGTGAAGAGGTGGGAGCACATGGAGTGGACGTTGTGGGGTTTGGCGGAGGACCAGATCAGGACGCGGTGGTGGGTTAGGGCGTAGGTGAGGAAGAGGGTGAGGGAGGGGCGGGGGTGAGGTTTTCCGGGGGCGTGGGTACGGTTGCGGTAGAGGAGGGTGCCGTTTAGGTCGAGGACGAGGAGGAGGGGTTGGGGGTTTGGAAGGAGGGTGGGTGGGTGGTGGGCACGGGTGAGGTAGGTAGGGGTAGGTTGGGGGGCGGGGGTTTCGATGATGGGGGATCTATCGCGATGAGGTTCGCGGGGTGGTGGGATTGACGGGGCGGTCTGGGAGCCTGGCTGTTGGTCAACTGGTATGTAGCGTACAGGTTTTGTGGAGGTCTTTGTGTGCCTGGACTGCTTGTCAATGCGGAATGAGGGATACCCGTGGTACACTGGTACTGACAATTTGGATCTCTGCACAACAGAACCTGGGCCAGAATTGTGGTTGAGTAAGGTCGACGAGCCTTGAAAAGCCGATTTTGTCTGAACAGGTTGATGATAGGGGATGTTCGCTGGTTGGCTTAATGGCACGAAGTCTTGCCCGGGCTGGTACTTGAGAGGCTTAGGGAGATTTTGACGGCCATTATGCCCGATGTCTGTTCCGCCGTTGACAGGATTCCAGGGATTGGCGAGGGTCGGTAGTGGAAGTATTGGTAGTGAGCCGCTGGAGGACACCTTGGGCGCAGCTTCATGTATTCTAGTCGAAGACTTTGTATCAAACACTTGAAGAAGCGAGCCTCCATGCGTGTTGGTATTGCTCCCAGGCCTGCCTCTCCTTCTGTTCGTTCGACGCTGAGAGTAGTCTCGTGGTGGCCTGGTCTTCTTCTCGAGCTCCAAGCTCTCGAAATTGAGAGTCTCCTGCGTTTCCATGCTCCGTTTCAGCCTCGCCTGGATACTTGATCGTAGGGCGGCGATGCGATCATGGCGAAGCCGTCGATCCTTGAAAGTCTCCATACTTCAGTAAAGATATGGCATGGTAAGGTGATGTGTGAGATTACCTTGACGCCTTTGTGTCTCCGCCAGTGCTCGTTCCAAGAAGGACCGCGCCTTGTGACGAACGACAGCTTCGTAAGTACAGCACCTATGTGTGATAGTAGAATCCGAGGGGCTGACGTGAACATATATAAGGCGAAAGTGAGAGCATGACACCACGAGATAAAATGGGCAACTTCAGGTACTGGTTCTTCGGGCGCTAATGCACGTCAATGCGGGTACTCCCGAGATAGTGAGCGTCGGTAAACCTTCCATCTTGAATCTCTTCATTTTCCAGACCAGCTGACTTGCGCCTACGACCAATCCGTCCCCCAGTATGGCTGAGCATAGACTACTTCACGGGGAGGCTGGAGATGGGCTGCAATCCTCCAAGTCTACGACCCTTACTACTGAAGATGGGAAACGGCTAGTCGATCCTCTCAAGTATCGATTGAAGCCTCGAAAGGCCTCCAGTGACAGCGAATCTGTCAACGGCTCGGAGTCTGACTCTGTTGCCTCGGACGCTGGTAGTGCTATTTCCTCGGATAGCCAAAGCGGAGAGAGCTCAGACAGGATTGGGGACGGAGAAGAGGAGAACTTCGAAGTACGTGTCAACATTCGCTATCTGAATTGTTGTGAACATGAACAAATTGAACAAGCATCTAGTCGGATTCAGAAGTCTCTGGTCAAGCCCCAGAGGACCAAGCCGCCTCGATCTCCTTCGGCGCATTAGCAGCAGCACAAGAAACCCTCGGCAAGCGGAAACGAAGCAACGGCGACGACGGTGGCGACCATGGGCCGCCTCCGCCCCACCATACGAATGAGAACAATCGCCAGTACCTAGACTCAGAAGCTCTCGAGCGCAAAGCCGGCAAGAAAGACAACCGCGACTTCTCTCGCTCATCCAAGCACGCACCCGCAGAAATTTCCGCCAAAAAAGCCGTCTCCCGCAAACGCGAAGTCGTCCCCACCAAAAAGATTGACCACCGAGACCCTCGCTTCGAACCTCTCAGCGGGCCCCTCGATGAACAAAAAATCAAGAAAAAATACTCCTTCCTAGACACCTACCGCGATAGCGAGATGGCCGAACTCAAAACCGCCATCCGCAAAACCAAAGACCCAGACGCCAAAGAAAAGCTCAAGCGTGCCCTACTGAGTATGGAATCTCGGAAAAAGGCGCAGCAGATGAAAGAGCAGCAGCAGGAGGTGCTGCGGAAGCATAGGAAGGAAGAGAGAGAGAAGGTGGAACAGGGGAAAATGCCATTTTATTTGAAGAAGGGGGAGCAAAAGAAGAGGGCGCTGGAGGAGAGGTTTAAGGCCATGAAGGGGAAGCAGGTCGATAAGGTTATTGAGAGGAGGAGAAAGAAGTTGGCATCGAGGGAGAGGAGAAGTATGCCGGAGGAGAGGAGGGGTTAATGTATATGTATGATGTGAACGCCAACTAAACGCAAAGAGAACGAGGCCATCTCTATATTGGTCATCGTAACTCCGAAAGAGGGCACGTCCATTCTTGCTTGCTGAAGGCACCTCATAGCCCACCTGAAATGGTCTAATATCGCCCATAAAAGTTTCATCAGCTATACGTCCGACTAAAATCTACCACTCCGCCCACGCCATTTCTGGGAAGTAATAGAAACCCCAGGACTGGCTCACTGCAACTATTCCGTGGCAGAAGTACGAGGAGAAGAGAAAGTTTTTAAGTCCGTTGGGGGGCAGAGGGGGAAAGGGAACAACTAAGAGTATTGTAATGCTTTATGTAGCATATCCCGTCCTCCGCCACAGGGCCTAGACTCACTCCTTCTCCTGATATATATCTCCAGACTCGACTCACTTAATTCACAAACATGAAGTTGCAACTTTGCTCGAGACGCCAGGATTTTGAGTGATAGCTGTGGATATGTAATAGGGAGAGCAAGCGTTGGTGAAAAGGCTTGTACATGGCTGGGGAGGATGGCAAGGACTTATACTTCAGTTTGTATAGTCTCAAAAGCCAGGAATATCCACTCAATGACAAGCATGGTAGTAGCAGATCGCATGAACAGACTTGTTTTGGTTTCATATCGTTAGCACAGGGATGTTCTCAACTTCAAGCCAAAGCCCGAAACAGATATCGTAATTATCCACCTATTCGTATCTGGACATTAGGGTACTTAGCAAGAAAGTCATCTCTATGAAGCATGAATGGAGAATGTGATTGAGAAATATCGATTTGCACTGCATTATCGAAGAAACCTTAAAGATGCTTGCGTCTGCTGAACGCCTAAGATATACATGAAAGCATTGATTTTCCTTCCCCCTGAGCACCATATCGCTCCATCATCATAATCTTGGTCATCGTAGACTTTCATTAGGACACCAGCGAAACGACGCCGAAACTGAATAAAACCTGATTTGAGAATCCACATGCGTAACCCTTGGCCCCCTAATCTTTCGATCTGAAGAGACCCGGCGATTTTGAAGCCCATGTTCACAAAGTTCACAATCTAATAAACATGAAGTAAAGTCTTGATTCCTAGTCCATCACCGATAGGTGGGAATTAGAAAGTGGAAATCCCCCCCGAATCCACTATCACGGACAGGAAATGTCAGAGAACAAGCAAGTGAATGTCGAGCTCTCTAATCAATGACCACGAGTGGCCATTGGTGGGTATTGATGATATCCAACGATTGGACCAGCACGTTGGACATGGATATTTCCATAGCCGTGACCACAATCAACGCGCCTGCAGTGACCTAGCTCCCTACGACCCTAGAATCGTGAAGTGTGGCTTCTAGTTCCCAAAGCAGGCCTGGAGCCCTTCTTGGTGGATGCTACTAAGCTTTGGTTGCCGCCAATCTTCTGAAAGCCTTGTAAGATGTCCAATCCACCGAAATCGTCGAGCTCTTCGTCGTCGTGGAAATCGAGACCGAACAATTCTTCTCTCGAGGTGTCTTCAAGGCTGCTATCAAAGACAAGACCGGATTTAGTCGACTTCTGCTTGAGTGGAGACTCGAAAGCAGGCGTCTTCGACAGTGAGGGATTGCTGTTCAGACTTGCACCAGTAATATCTGCTAGGACGTTTGTCGTTCTGCTGGCACGTTCAATCCTAGGCCGCCGTATAGATCGCTTCACTGGAGACGATGAAGAGGCACGGCCATAGACATTGTCGGCGTTGTCTTCGAAAATATTGAAGCTAGATTGAAGGTCCTCATTGAATATTTCATTTCCGTCATCTACGATATTGAACGCAGGACTGAAAGACACTTCGTCGTTGTAAATGCTTGTAGCCTTGACAGGCGGAGATCCAAGCAGCTTCCTGATGTTGTTGCGATGATTTCGTAGATTGGTGTTTGGCGAGATAGACGGTGGAGGCTTGGGAGGTAGGCTGAATCTTACCCCGGGGGTTAGGGGTGGCAGCATCAGTGAGGTATCGAAATGTCGTAGCGGGGAGGACGAAATCAGCGACGGTGTCGGTTGCCTCAAGAAAGAGCGACCTTTAGTTGGGCTTATGTCATGGGAAGAGGAACGAATTCTAGCAATCTCTTCCTCTGCTCGTCCACGTTTGATTCTTGGTCGGTCCGCATTAAGGTCTATCAGCTTGGAATTAGCGCATTGCCGTGATGCCGACGATTCCAAGGAAGAGAAGTAGCCACTGTCATCCATTGCAGCCAATTTGCGCTTTCGTGACCTAGAGTTGCCCGAGGGCAATGCCGGATCAGCCAAGGGAGACGGCGTGTCTTCGCGCAACAATGGGTGATGGGCAACTGGAGGCGAGGATTGGATTGCCTGTAGTGGCGAAGAAAGTGGAGCCCGTGATACTGGGGGAGGCATATTGACCATCTCGTCAGCCTCGTCGTCGAGGGATGAGGGCGCATCAGAGGCTGGAATGGTCGCATCGGATGATGGCTCAAAGATCTCGGGTTCCTGAGGGATGGGTCTAAGACTGGACTTGGGGAGGCTCTGAGGCTGAGTTGGCCAGACGTTAGCCTCACTTGATGGTTGTTGCGAGGAATTCTTCATGATAGAACCTCCAGACGAGGTCGGACGACGAGAAGATTTGTCTTTGAGGAACTGAGATTCCATTCCTGGCTCAATCGCCCAGTAATTGCCCTTCCCAGGATCATCCTTGGGCCTCTCTATCTTAATGAATGCCTTGTTGAGACTGAGATTGTGACGAATGCTATTCTGCCAGCCGGTCTCCGGGAGGCGATAAAAGGAAAATGTATCTGAGATCCATTTATAAATATGAGCGAGGGTTAGACGACGGCCTGGAGCACGCAGTATTGACATTCCTATAAGATTTGCGTAGCTATAAGGAGGCTTTTTCCCGTCGTCCTCCACGATCGGCATGTTCTGCGGGTTTGGAAGCTCTGGGTCGGATGGCCCTTCGACACGAGACTTCTTTGAGTGTCGATCGTAGGAGTGACCGGCATGGCTTGAGCTTCTCTTCAAGGAGACTTTAGATCCCTGTGAAGGATCCGGAAATTCGGCGAAGTTGTCGCTGTTAATGTTTTCTTTGTCTGTGGATGCAGTGCTCGAGAACGTGGTAAAGATCGGTTTCATAGATTTATGCGGTGCAATTGGATGAGGCGCCGAGACGGTAGACTTCTTGATAGGAGAATCGGTCGCAAACATCGGTGGTTGTGGGGTTGGGAGCGATATGTTCATCTTATTGTCGAAAAGGACCTTGGGCGGAGTACTCCTGCCCTGGCGGACAGCCTTGAGCGGAGACCGTCCAGTCGGTGCAGGTGGCGGAGGATGGAATACAGTGTTGCCGCTGGGTGGGTGGTCAAAGTATGCGTTTTCATCTGGAAAGATCGTGCCTATGAAGTCGTATGATGATTGTGAAGGCATTGCGGATGTCTCTGCACTAGGACCGGGATCCTGGAAAATCTCGATACGTCGCGTCGAAGCCATCGGTCAAGACAAAAAAAATGCTCTGCTGAATCTATGTCGTGAAAATTAAACACATGTGACGCGTGTCTGCCGAGTCTTGTACGATTCGCATGCGAGGTGCTGGTGTGGCCGATCTTGTAGTCTGTAGGTGTTGATGCCAAAAACTTGGAACAGCCGCACCTGAGCAATGCAGCGTTACAGTCCTTGAGACAGCCAACCGAAAAGATCTAGCCGATTTCAGGAGTTATAAGCAAATCTCAAAGGGTATCCTTCTGATGAATAATGCTGGTGGTCCTTGAGTACTGCGCAAGTGGTCGCAGGTGTTGCAGACTTAGTACGCTGCGGGCAAGCCAAGGATCTCGGCTTCTAAGCTACCAAAGTGTTATGCGATGGAGGACTCAACATTGCAAGACTCTATGCGACGTGGATTCGTAAGTGATGAGAGTATAAGCTACAAGCAATGGGTGTTGAGTATCAGCAATGGGGATGGTGAAAGGGCGAGGGTCGAGTATGCAAGTGGGAAGTGAGGGGAGTAAAAACGCCAGAGGCAAGCAAGGCAAGGCTTGGCAATCCGCTGTCAAGACTTCCCCACCAAAATGTGACACGTACGCTGCCTTCCTCTTCACGATAAGCGGTCTTCGTCGTACGAGAATTACATCAGACCCTCGTCCTACCTTAGCATCTACATTGAAACCCTTCATGGAGAGTTCTCGCCATGATTAACATTACGCAAGGACCTTGACCGATATCAATTGGCTATGAAGCCTTGTCCTGCCCGGCGCTTCAGACGTGAGCGCGTCACTGTGGCGTGCTTTACGTGCTTTACGCGCCAACCAGCTCCTCCCCTACGTGTCATTGGGACCAACCAAGAATTCGAACCTTATCATTTTCAAACAAGGGCACTGCTGCATGAGGTGTCACGGAAGCTTGAATCAGAAGAGTCTGCTTCTCAATTCCTGAGGGGCAAGGCATCATGGTTGTAGAGGACAGATAAACTGTCCATCAGTAATATACCTTTTGTAAAAATCAATCCAACCAGGTCGTAGCTCTGAACGAAATTATGTCAAAGAAATAATTAGCTAACAGCCATGAACGCCCCTGGACCGGCCCCCAAGAACAATGCCGTAGCCCATTGGAATGCAGCCTCTTGCATCCCAGCCTTTGCAAGCTTATTAAAGAATTACAAGAGTAGACTCGATTAACGCCTGTACAAGTCCCTGTTCCGGTCCCGCTCTCGGTCTCGTTCAGGACTCCGACGACGTCCAGAGTCTCTATAGTCTTGGCCTCTCCTTTCTCCTTGCCGAGCTCTATCACCTCTTTCGTCTCTGCGCTGCCCCTCGTCTCTAATCCTCCGCCCATCGTCACGTTCACGATCACGACCTCCATCTTCTCGACCAGCATAGCTAGGAATGTATGTATCGACACGAGATGGTGCGCCGGACTCGCGCGGTGGAGGTCTCCCTCTCCCATCATCTCGCGGAGGATTAGCAGGTCGGTGGACTTGCCCTGCCCAGCTAGCGTTAGCTGGCGGCGGTGGTCTCGGTGGCAATCCGTTCGCCTCCTGGGCCCATGCAGGACGGCGGACCGGTGGTGGTGGTGGGCCCGCAGGAGGGGGAGGAGGACCTCTATGATCACGCTGTGGACCGTTCCAGCGATTATCAAATCCATTCTGCCTTGTCGGATATGATTGTTGGTCATTATAGAATCCGCCGGCGCCTCCCCGAGGTCTGTACTGAGCCCGCTGGTTAGAGTGGCTGGAGCCATTGGCGAAATCTCCGTCGCCACCCATCCCTACAGTGCCCCCAGCCGGTGCAGGAGGTAGTATGGCTTTCTGCTCTCGGAGCTTTTTCCGATCTAACTCGTGGGACTCTTGGAACTGAGGAATATCACCCGGCTTGGCTGGCAATGGAGGGTTTTTAAAATAAGGATGCTCGAGGGCATCTATTGCGTTAATGCGCTTGCGCCAATCGAGCTTCAAGAACTCGCTGAGGAGAGATATGAATGACGATCCTTGTGCTCGAAACCTTTGGGGAAGAGTGCAACTGCGGTGTTGAAATGACTGGATCCCTTCACAACCTGGAAGAGAACTCCAACCTGGCATGTTCTCTTCATTTGGAGAACCCATAAGGTCGAAGATCAACTGAGCTTGGTGGACGTCGCTGTTTCCCGGTAGTATTGGCTTTTTGGTGAACATCTCGCCAAAGACGCAGCCGACGCCCCACATGTCAATGGCAGTAGTGTATCTCTTGAGTTGAAGAAGCAGCTCAGGAGGCCTGTACCATCGCGTAACGACAAGAGTAGTATAATCCCTGGTGGCTTCCCCGCCACCTTGTCCGGGCTTTGGAGGCTCATCTTCGTAAGGTCTTGCCAATCCAAAATCAGCGATCTGAAGAATACCTTGGTTATTGATCAACAGATTTGCGGCTTTTAAGTCACGGTGGAGGATCTTGCTCGCATGCAAGTATGCCACGCCTTGGAGCAGTTGCAGCATATAGCATTTTATCTGAGGCTCGGTAAAGTCAACAGAAGGGTTGTCCAGCAGGCCCGAAAGATCATGATCCATGTACGGCGTGATCATAAACATGATTGCTTTTTTCCGTCCCTCCCCCTTTGGGCGTTCAATGGCCATCTCTTCCAGCTTTAAGACATTAGGGTGTGAGAGCATCTTTAGAAGTTTGATTTCTCGCAGCGCAGTAATTGGAAATCCATCTTTCTCATTGTGCATCAATATCTTTTTCATTGCCACAATTTGCCCAGTGATGCGGGATTCGCCCTTGTGTACTTCCCCGAAAGTGCCTTCTCCGAGCTTGGACATAATGATGTAATTAGTAATCTTTGAGCACCCATGGAACCGTGGCTTCTTCCCATCTGGTCCTAGCTCCAACGAAGCCTGAGCAGCAGTCCTTTTGTTGCCCGTGGGGACGCCATTGGGGGTCTGTCCGCCAACAGGGTGTGGTGTGCTGGCCATTGTGGGGAGAATTGAGGAACGAGTAGCTCCTAGTAATGGGACATTCTAGATGAATTTGAGGTCAGGGATCTTTAGGCAGATTTGGGTGAGCAGGGTGTGCCCTTCGGCAAGACAGTTTTTCGGATTGCTTGAGGATTGCAGTATGTCGCGGGAGTTTGAGAGTAATGGGGATAAGGCGCGCCCAATCGACCCAGCAGCGTCAGGAAGAGGCCGAAGTGCAGAGTGTTGGAAGGTTCAAGTCTTCGAACAGAGCTGTCGGTTATTGTCAGAATATATTGTTCTCATCATGTACAACACGGGCGAGGTCTGCGTTTGAATAAGAGGGCAAGAGCGTCCATCAGGCGAAGGGTGATCGAACATGGATAAGGGGAAAGAAGGGGCTGGCAGGGTTCTGGGACGAGGATGAATATTAAATATGACAGCTCTACACTGGCGAATTCAATGTTCCCAGGCTTAGTTCACTTCGTGAATGGAAGCCTCATCAATAACATAGGCGCCGGCTTACTAGTCCCTGTTAGGAATATCTAAGCGCGCTACGCAAGAGCAACCCTCCCGTTATTCAAGGGACCAGTAGGCTTTAAAGTACATCTTGGGAATCTGATCAGTCTCGTCGTGAGTGAGTCTTTTCAACCCTGGTAACAACCAGAGGATGGTGCTTACATCGGAGCCTTCTGCAGCAAAGACAATGGCGGGCAAGAACGGCAGTCATGGTGGCCATCCGATCCACCTGCACCCAGTACGCAACCCGCTATAATCGAGGACAGAAGCTTGACCCTAACATGATGCTACACTAGGTTAGGCCACTATACCGCTACTCTGCAACATTGCTGGGCGCCTCAATGTGGTTCTTCGTGGGTTCCATTAGCTCCTTGAAGGGCTGGCACATGCTAATGCAGTATAGCTGATGTATCGCGCAAAGAAAGACGGACCTGTGTTGCTGGGTTGGAGGCATCCATGGGAGCATTAAGATAGCTTGCGCCGTCTTCACTGCTCAGATTGTAAAGGTCGGCGTCCTGGATCAGGCCTTACAGAAGCGAGATCGATGATGCGGGGCGAGGGCGAAGATCAAACAACATACCTTGTACATGTACTCGGAAGATGGGACCGTCAGAAGCATTATCCACCATGCAGTTGACAGCAATATCTTTTGTGCACAATATTCTCCAACCTTGAAATCCTTCGGATCGAAATACTCATGCCTATAAAGCATTTCAGGAAGTCCCAGCGCAATGCTATTCTGCACTATATATAGGAGGTTCATTGCTACTTTTGGAAGAGGTAATGAGACACTCCCCACGTATCCCCGCCCTCGTATGCAAAAAGCTCTGCACAGGCCATGTAAAAGATCTGCCATCTGTAAAACCACATTGCTGCGTTGTTCTTTCCGTATGTCTCTTCTAGATGAAGCCAAATATCCTGTTTGCTGTCATTCATTTTGGATAACCAGTCCTGTAGCTGTCAGCCGAATAATGGATTGCGAAGAGGGCAGAAGACACTCACCTCGCACGTTTTGGCGTAATTCTTCCCATTGACCCACCATTGCTCTTGCAATGTCAAATCCCTTTGAAAGTAATGTAGCAAATCAGCACTAGGCATGGTGCCGCCAGTGAAGAAGTACGTGCTCATCCAGCCATCCTCGAAATCGTAGGGCGTAGATTTGTGATTGAAAATATGCACGAAAAGCTTCCCGCCAGGCTTCAAAGCCCTCGCAATTTTTGCCAGCAACAATTCGTAATTCTTCATATGCTCAAAAAGCTCAATAGACACCACGCGATCAAAAGCCTCTTTCTCAAATTCATAGTTTACCACGTCTCCTGTAATAACTTTTAGATTCGAAAATCCCTTGGAACTCGCTTGCCCGTCGATGTAGGCTTTTTGAGTTCTTGAATTGGAGAAGGCTGTTATTTGCGAGTTGGGAAATATTTCAGCGAAGTAAAGCGCCCCAGAGCCCCATCCGCAACTTTGGTGGCCATGTCAGCCACAGCTGCAATCTCATGGACAAAATCTCTCGCACCCTAAGTCTAGTATCTTCATGCCGTCAACCAATTGGCCTCTCTCCACATATGTCTCCAGCATCTCCACCTCAGCCTGCCCCAGTGTTTCTTTCCCAGTTGGGTAGAGACAGCTGCTATACTTCATTCGTGGTCCCAAACAAGCTTGAAGAACTCCGGTGCCGACTTCATAATGCTGTGCGTTCGCAGTCTTGGTTTCGATAGCCATTGGGCGAGTGCGTAGTGCCTTTATATATTGCATCTTCGTCTTATAGGCCTCTTCCAGCGAGGTGGATTGAATTATGTGTATGCGATCTCGCAGCTGGAGCCGTATGCCAAGTCGTATGACTGCTTGTGGCAGATAGCCGCCATCGAGTATCCAGTCTGTGATTTTGTCAGTCCCTCGTAGCCGTTGAGCGATAGGCACAGGTGATTCATGTACCATAGTTCATGTCTTTTGCCACTGATTTGGGTCTTCAGAATTAGTGAATACTTTTGTTCAGGAATGGTGGGGAGGAGCGCATCTTTGAAGGAAGTATTGAGATAGCACTAGGGATAAATGGGCGATGGTCTTAAAGTCCATGTCCAAAGTATGTCCATAGTCAACCTCGTACTCGTATTCCTCCCGCGTTTACAACATGCGTGTTAGAATCTACCATGCGTAATGGGAAAGTGCGAAAAGATTGCATTATATCTATTTATATTCGCATCTCTTCCAGCAGTAATTTATATTCTTTTCGTTTCTTCCGCCTGTGTGGCCATAACCTATCATGGATTTTGCCAAGGACACGGGCAAGCCATAGGAACACCTTCCGCTCAGCTATCCACGAAGAAGCAAACCCGCCAAGTGCTAAGACGAGCAAGAAAGCTTTAAAGTCTAGAGACATAGGCGTCAAGACCATCAGCTCAGCGAGCCAGGTTCCCGGGTCGAATAACATGTAAGCAGAGAAGAGGGAAGTTGCAACAACTGTGACCACGAAGGGTACTATGGAATAATTAGCGAAGCCTGCAGAGCATACTTTCTACACTCACAGTTGTTCCTCATCGTTTGCCTGAATGGCGGGCCAACACTTTGTACAACTCCGGAAAATATATACTGGAAACATGAAACCAAAAACAGAGTGGTATTTTCGGAATTCTCGACATTCGACTTCTCAGTGTCTAATTGGGGGGGAATGAACCTTGAAGGGGGTCAATTAGGAGCCCAGATAAGAAGGACAGCTGGTACACCTACCATGGCTGGCGTTGCACAAATTTGAAGCCAATAACTTGTACGAGTATGCAAAGCAAGATTTGCCCCAAAAGTGGTGTCAAAACTTTCCGGCTGACGAGGCTTGCAGTTGGTCGCTTGTGACAAAGGACTAGATATGGACCTGTCCATCCCACTTTCAAGTTATCAGCCGATGATCATCATCACCAAATGAGGTCAGGCTTACTGAAGATGGCAATCGGCAGGACTAAGAATATATCTACGAACAAGAACTAGTCTCTAATCAGTGCTGAATATTGTAAGAACGGAAACGTAATGTATACCTGAAAATCCCCCAGATTAGAGCCATATGTATAGAGGAGGCTGACGGAGGTAAACTGGATCCCAGAGTATAGACTCATATACTTAAAACAGCAGAAGCTGGTCACCAGAGCGGCGCGTCCTTCCCTAATAGACACGTTAGCACATGACCTCAGAATCTGGAGTGAACATGACAGCCCCACCGTATGACTTCTGGTACGCATGATATGTCAAATACTCGGCTGGTAAACGGTGCTGCAACAGAGGCTTCGGCCTCAGACAGTGATATGCCCACATCAGCGGCTTTGAGGGCACCGCAATCATTCGCACCATCACCACAAAATCCACAGCAATAGTCTATGCTTTGCAGCTTTTCAACCAGCTCGTGCTTTTCATCGGGTGACATTCTTGCAAAGATCTGACCTCGAGCAAGCATCTACAAGTCATCAGCGGAGCATCTAGATCATGATAACGAGAATAGTCACCTTTTTCAGTACGTTTTCGCTCCCGAATTCAATGATCCATCGGAACACGTCACCGCTGACTGCTAGACAGTAATTCCGCAGGTTTGAAATATCGTAAGGCAAAGAGGCATCGCTTTCCGCTGGTGGAGGCAGTGGCTATGATAATTAGTAGATTTGGTCAAAAGAAGGAGAATACTCACCACAAGGGTGTTTCCATCCAATTCGAAAAGCGAGTTGTCCACGCTCTGCCACTTTAAGAGAGCCCTAGGATCTCTTACATCGCCTTGAGGTCCATCAGAATTGTCACCGTGGAAAGAACTTTGGGAGCGACTAACCCTCTAAAAGATGTGGAATAAAGCAGTGAGCTGTGCGGTCAATAAGGTTACATTCTCTGGCCACACTGATAGCTGTAAGTATGTTGTCTCCGGTACACATGATTTTGCGAATGTCTGCATCGTTGAGTTCATTAATGACGCCGGTAGTAGCAGGTTTCAATTTGTTTTCGAAGATGATGAACCCTAGGAAATTAAGATCGGATTCGGCTTCGTGGCGTGTCATTTTCTTTACTTTAGCCCAATTAAGCGTTGGTATGTGCTTGGTGGCACAGGCAATTACTCGAAAGCCCCTGTGGGTGTAGAAATCCAGCAACTCCTCGTAATCCACAGGAACTGGGTAGCAACATCAGAATGGCTGCTAAGCCAATTCTGTGATTCGGGAACGACTTACAGCTATCCTGGCGGCAGATTTCCCTCATGCATTCAGGTGCTCCTTTAACATAGACGGCGCCTTGGGAAGAGCCAGACTGACCCACGATTACACTTGCCCGTCGTAACTGCGAAATGAATTCAAATGACTTGAGATTCCCCAATTCTATTGGTGTGTTCTGTGAATACAATCAGCAACCCGTCTGTAGATCTTACCTGCCAATATTACTAACATTCATGACTTCACGTGCGTCATCAATCCCGAATTCCATGCCTGGAGGCGGTCGTGCGATTGAGGACGGGCTGTTCTGGGGATCTTCATCATCAATTGCATTGATCTTCTGCGCAAGCTCTTCGAAAGCCCAACCCGTGAACTCAAACATCTTGACGTCGAGTGGATCACCCAGAAGCTGATCATCCACAACACGGAGCGAATGACAGGTAGCCATTGTGTAGAGTACCGCTTTATGAATACCGTAGTCTACTGTAGGGTCACGTTCGTAGGCAGCACCAGGCAATAGTGTGGAAGAATCGACCAGTACGTCACTGAACCTGAAGTAGAGTTAGTAACAGCAGTTCGCTGAGAGGAATTTTAATGAGACCTCATCGCTGGGCGATGGACGACCCTAACACCCAGAACATCAAGTCCGTCTTCTGTCAAAGTTCCTGTCTTGTCAAAACAGATCACGTCCAGCTTCCCACCGACGTTGACCCTGGTCAAGGTAAGAATTTTGCATAGAGGCTTTCGATCCTTAATCAAGAGTACCTTTGGGGGCTAATACAAAAGATATTCTTCTTTTTCAGCCTTGACAGAGCGAAATTGGTCCCAATTGTTAGTGTTGCTGGCAAAGCGGGGGGTACAACGATGGTAATAAGATCCAAAGCACGGATGATGATCAAATGCCAGGCCAACTGAAATTGTTAGCACAATATAAGTAAGATGTCAGTTTTATGCTTACGCCAAGTCGGACAAAGTTTATAAAGGAGACGATGAAGCCCAATCCAGCCACTGCAGCCATAACAGAGATGTAGCGGAAAGCATCTTTATAGAACTTAAAGCCTGCTGGTTTCGGAAAGAGCATCGAACGAACGAGAGCGCCTTTGGTCGTGTCGAAACCCGTTCTAACTACCATGGCTAGGGCTACAGCCTCGTCGTCTTGTCCTCCTTGTGGCCGTCTTGCTCGGATTATCTTCGTGCCACTGAAAAGAAAGTGCTTGGCGACTTCGGTACTCATCAAGCTAGTGCTCAATTTTAGCAGATGTAACGAGTCGTCCGTTGCTGGTGTTTTTGAGACAGGTACAGACTCGCCTAGTGACATTGTTAGCCCGCAACCTAACCAACCTTGGGAATCAAGCCCACATACCCGTCAGCATGCTTTCATTGACAATGCAGTCTCCAGCCAATAACAAGCTATCACACGGAAACTGAGTGAGCGAGGGATCGGATACTTCGTACACATCTCCAGGTACGAGTTCCGCACTTTCCACCTGTCGCCCTGAATTATGTTAGGTGCATTAGATTTGTGACTTCCAAATGCACTTACAAAAGCCGTTCCGCAAGACTCTGACCTCGCACTCGAAACGCGAGATCTCTCGCAGACGTCTCATTGTCTAATCATTAGTGTCCATTTTAGAAGAAATGACTGAGCTTACCGATCTAGTTTCGGTCAAGGTTGTTGTGATGCTGACTACTGATATAATAAAGATACAGGCTGCATAGTAGTAGTAATCGTCTAGAGACCAGAGGATCAAACTTGCGATCTGGAATATGTAGAAAGGATGAAAGGCCTGACATTAGTAAGCAGGCCACTCAGATATTCGTCAAAATAACGTAATTTACCTCATCAACAAGTAGTTGGGTAATAGATTTCTCCTCAATCTCAATTGCGTTCTTCCCAAAGACTTGCTCCCTCCTATGTCGCTCGTCACTGTCTAGTCCAGCTCTAATGGATTTTACGTCTGTCCAATTAGGGTCTTTCCAATCGCTACATAGGACGAATCTATCTTTTAAAGGATGGAAACAGAACCTTATGTAACGATAGTCCAAGAAACGCAAGTTCATCAACACTGGGTCGTCATCTTCATCGTAGTCGAGGGAATAGCCTTTCTTCTCTCTTAGACCGAAAACGGTTGAAGCAGAGTGTCCGTAGGATGCTTTGGTAATGCTCTGTACCGTAAATTCGCCCCATTGATTCTGGCGGAATTTAGTTGGGGGTTTCGATCTGCGCCGGCGAGATAGCGTTCTCACCTCAACGACAACCCACTCGCATTCCCGCAAAGGCTTTGGGGAACCTATCAAGCGGACCCGCCATCGCGGGAGCCAGCGAAGTACTAGATAGCCCAGTCCAAGAGTCAGGACACAACAGCACAAATAAACCAAGAAGCCTAAATTTTGTGTAGTAAACCCAGCGACAACGATGGTCAAGTCTTCGGTCATAACATATATCTTCTGGCTGAACCTTGCTCCACGTCCGAGGCCACTCGTGTCAGTCTTTGCCGAATCATGGCGAGAGAGAAGGGGACTTTCTGCTGAGGTCCTAGAGAATCCAGAGGATTTGCGTCTCTTAGGCGATCTAGAGCCTGACTCTAAATCATACTCTAGATCTCCTCCACTACGCTTAGGGACGTCGGCATCTTCTACATCCTCGTCGATGATGGCCTGATCGTCAGACCACTCCGGAGAATCTTCGTCTTCCTGGAAGTACGTAAAGCTTGCTACCGAATCTGCCCTGTCTCGTCGATGGGCAAACCCAGTGACACTTGACGGAACACTTTCGGACATGGGGCCCGCGAAAACCTGAGCTCATTAGGTTTTTCCTCGGGCTTTATCTCACGGGGAGGGTGCAAGACACACACCTCTTCATGAGCCATCTCAACGTCAGAGACAAAGCTGGCACTAGGGTTACGTCAGACCACAATGCCAAAGGTGTGTAACCGGAGAAGGAACGAAATACTTGCTAACGGTCGAGTCCCTACGGTACACGCGACCATTTGGATGTCCGGAGCTCATGATACTACTCCTATGCCCTAACCTTGAGCTGCTTCGACGCGAATACGCAATTGGCCGGGGACTTGAATCCCCCATTGTGCAATCGATATCACCGTCCTTCAGGTCCTACCCCTGAAAATTTGCCTACTAGAGAGCCATTTTGTTCAGACAAGAAGCCCGTACGGATACGGTGAGCATGATTGAGGACATGCGATTTTCAAATCGTAATTGCAAGACGAGTTTTCAAGCACTTGGATCAGGTTGTAGATGTTCGGTAGCTCCGAAGAAATGTCTGTGAAGTCGTATAAGACTCTGATATCCCAGTCGCCGCTACACAGAGAGACGGTAGAATATGTATGTATCTGTGATCTCACAGAATTGCAGAAATCATATTCGAATTCCGATTGAGGATAGCTCGGAAGTTGTTTTTAGTGGCTCACGCGTGCTTAGCGCTGGCAAAACCTACCCGCGCTTTTTCTATTTAGCCTTTGGGGCGGTCCATGGCAAGGCCTTTGTTGAAACCCACTTCGTGCTACCCAGAATAAAATTTATTTTCAGAACCTATTTCAACACCTCACCCCGCGATCTCTGATTCCATCCTCCCAGGTCCGCTACAGAACAATCTACTTTAACATGTCTGAACCAATCCGCAACAAGAAGCTCGACCTGCCCACCGCTCCGTAGGTTCCATCAACAGTGGCCATGATAAAGAGAGATTGCTGATATCATCTGTGCTATAGGACCCCACAGAACACTCCAGCCAACAATGCGCCGATCTCTTCGCATGCTGCCCAGCCTGGTGTAGCAAGTATCAAGGAAGGTATGTCTCATACTTTCACATACAACAGGCACCAGTCAGACGTTGCTGGTGTTGGCTAACAATACGTAGAGGATCTCGACCGCGCTACTGCCGCTTCAATATTCGCTCAAAATCCAAAAATTGTGTCGATGATCCAGGGCAAGCTTGGTTCGCTTGTAGGCCGATCATCCGGGTATATCGAATCCCTCCCCGCACCTGTGCGTCGCCGCGTCGCTGGCCTGAAGGGAGTACAGAAAGAGCATGCCAAGCTCGAGGGCGAGTTCCAGGAGGAAGTACTACAGTTGGAAAAGAAATACTTTGCAAAGTATACTCCTCTCTACGAGAAGCGGGCCAAGATTGTAAATGGTGTTGCCGAACCTACTGAGGATGAGATAAAGGCTGGCGAGCAGGATGAGGAAGAAGTCGAAGACGAAGGTGGCAAAACAGAAGTAGCTGAGAACGACAAGATGGATGAAGACCTCGCTGGCATCCCCGAATTCTGGTTATCAGCCATGAAAAACCAGATTTCATTAGCAGAGCTAATTACGGATCGTGATGAGGCAGCATTGAAGTATCTTACAGACATTCGTATGGAGTACCTCGAGCGGCCTGGATTCCGTTTAATTTTTGAATTTGCCGAGAATGAATTCTTCACAAATAAGACTATCACGAAAACGTACTTCTATCAGGAAGAGAGCGGCTACGGAGGTGAATTTATCTATGATCATGCCGAAGGAGACAAGATCGACTGGAAGGCTGGGAAGGATCTCACTGTGCGAGTTGAGAGCAAGAAGCAACGCAACAAAAGTGAACTCATATTCGAGACTATCTGTACTCGGGCTGCAAAGCTAATACTATAATAGATACCAAGCAAACCAGGGTGGTAAAGAAGACAGTACCAACAGAGTCTTTCTTCAACTTCTTCGACCCTCCAAAAACCCCAGAAGACGAGGACGACGACGTTGCTTCGGATGTCGAGGAGCGCTTAGAACTCGACTATCAGCTCGGTGAAGACATCAAGGAGAAGCTTATTCCTCGCGCGATTGATTGGTTTACTGGGGAGGCACTGCAATTTGAAGAGGTGGAGGACGAGCTTCCAGAAGGCGATTTCGAGGATGAAGATGATGAGGACGAGGACGACGACGGTAGCGAAAAGGATGACGAGGAAGAGTCTGAGGAGGAGGTACGTTTACGCATCTGTGATCCGTACTATCACTCAAACTAATACTCTCACTAGGACGACAATTCGAAGCCTAAACAAGAGGCCGCGGAGTGCAAGCAAAGCTAGATCATGCTCCGTTTCCTTTTGGTGTTACTGGCATTGGTTTCACAATGTTATCTTGCTACGGTCTGTACGCAACGGTCTGTATGCTTATACAGGGGGCAGACAGACCATGTTCCAATTCGAGAAGGCGCTTGCTGTACCTCCAACTTATATCATCTCGTGCTCGGTCCTCGAAAATAGAATTTGTTCATATATGTCCACAAGAGGATTCCGTATTTCGAATTGCACATGAAGGAGTCACATTCGTGGCTTTGTGGACAGTAAGATGAAAGGACAGGCCTTTGGCTAAACGTCTTGATAGTGTTTAATCAGTGGTCCTCGACCCCTCGAAGATGCTCAAAGATCAGGCTTTATGAGTATTGCTAAGCGTAATGGACGCACAAAAAGACAGTGGAACACCTCCCTCACGCTCGCAGTTCAATTTGACGAAGCATTTATAATCTCCGTTTGAGTTCGGCGTGCCACTAAATGCAGCGGCGAGATTTTGGGATAGGTAGCGCTGCTGAGTCACGTCATCCTTTAGCCGCGGTTTAGCCGAGTGTGTCACAAAATTCACCGAATCCCGCAGCCTCGAGTGTAGCTCGTTCCCCGGGCATTCCCATAAGCCAGCATGACTTCGGCCCTGGATGTTACAGAGGCTCTTGATATAGAACCGCCAACAACGGAACTCGCGAGGCGCGTGTCGTCCAGTCTTGGCCTTTCAACATCTCCAAGCGGGACCTTCCACCCAGGGTCTTGGGTTAAGGGTGGCCCGGGTCAATTGACGCGAACTTCCACGAATAAACAATTGAAGCCTTTCGCGACAGAAGATATCAAGATTCTACTGCTGGAAAATGTGAACAAAACTGGCCGAGATCGGCTTGAAGCTCAGGGCTATCAGGTCACTTTCCTAAAAACCTCACTACCAGAGGATGAGCTGATAGCTAAAATACGGTGGGGTAGCGCATCAGGTTCTTTTCAACGTAAGGGCACATGGCTGATTGTTGCAGAGATTATCACGTCATTGGCATTCGTTCAAAGACCAAGCTCACAAGTCGTGTCCTTCGGGAAGCGAAGAACCTGATAGTCATTGGCTGTTTCTGCATAGGGACAAACCAAGTCGACACGCAGTACGCAGCCGAACATGGCATCGCAGTATTTAACTCCCCGTTCAGCAACTCCCGGAGTGTTGCTGAGCTCGTCATTGCCGAAATCATCTCTCTGGCAAGACAACTCGGGGATCGCTCGAACGAGATGCACAAGGGGACATGGAATAAGGTTAGCAATGGTTGCTGGGAAATACGTGGGAAGACGCTTGGTAACAACCACTTCTTGTTTGGGTCTCCATTGTCTCATTACAAGTCCAGGCATAATAGGATACGGACATATTGGATCTCAGCTTTCAGTGCTCGCTGAAGCATTTGGCATGACCGTGGTTTTTTATGACACGGTCAATCTGATGGCTCTCGGTACTGCTAAGCAGCTACCCTCCCTTCAGGCTCTGCTAAGGACCGCCGATTTTGTAACCTGTCATGTACCGGAATTACCGGAAACAAAAAATATGATTGGTCGCAAAGAGATAGAGTACATGAAGGAAGGCAGCTACTTGATTAATGCGAGTCGCGGCAGCATAATCGACATACCGGCTCTGATTGATGCTATGCGTGCTGGCAAGATCGCTGGGGCTGCTTTGGACGTGTATCCAGCTGAACCCGGAGGTAACGGAGACTATTTCACGAACGATCTGAACCCATGGGCCGAGGACCTCCGAAGCCTCAAAAACATCATTTTGACGCCACACATAGGAGGGAGTACGGAAGAAGCCCAGAGTGCAATCGGCATTGAGGTTAGCGAGGCTCTGGTACGTTATGTCAACGAGGGATCTACTCTTGGAGCTGTCAACATGCCAGAAGTCAACCTTAGGTCATTAACAATGGATGAGGCGAACCATGTCCGGGTGATCTACATTCATCGGAATATCCCTGGTGTTTTGAGGGGCGGTGAGCATATACGACTGGTATTGTGCATTATGGACTTGCTAACGCGTTCAGTTAATGCAATCTTGGGCGACCACAATGTTGACAAGCAGATGACGGATAGCAGAGGCGACGTAAACATGATAATGCCCAGGTTGGAAGTAATACTGACGCCGTCTTAGGTTGCATACCTGATGGCGGATATTAGCGATGTTAATGTTACTTTGATCAAAGATCTGTATCAGAGGCTTGAGAGCTTGAGCTGTAAGGGGTCTTCAACACCCGGGGCATCTGATACTGATGTTGCTAACAACATGGCAGCTCGAATCATGACTCGAGTACTGTACTAAGCTTTATGTTGCTGTGGGCTTCAACATCTCACGACGGGAAACTTTCCCATTTACGACCAAAGGCTGGGCCCGTGGCTCCTTGAGGACTCCCGCCAATGCTCACCACTGTACTAAATGTGTTAATCGCAGCATCGTATCTGGTCACTGGTGGTTTCAGAATGTAGGAGAGCAATCTTCAACATAGGGGTTAGAGCGGCTCGGCTCCTTAACGTTCGAGTCCGTGGGTGGCCCCCAAAAATTGAACTTTAGACAAATAGAGCATAGACTGCGTTAGACGCATGGAAGCATGAATTGTATGATAAGCTCTCGAAGTATCCTCGTGAATCTCGTAAATAAAGACTGATGTAGCGACAACACTGCATAAGTACGGTTGCGGAGCCGAAAAACGTGCCCCTGAACATCAACCCACGCCATTTTTAGCGCGCTTTAGACGGGATCCTACTACTTCCCGCCGCATTCAGTCCCTAAATACCGACAGGCACTTTTCTCCACGCAAACCGTTCTCTATCCGAGGAACACATAAAGGCTTCAGTCGCTTTTGCCTAGCCTTGCTAGAGCCCCTGACACTCTATTACGTTGTCAGGAAGGCTGCTGCTACCGCTTCTTAATTTAATATACCGCCACATTACTTTCCTTTAGGGCATTGTCATACACGCTGGCGGGCTTCAAGAGCCCCTCTCCTTGAGGTGCCATGGCACACAACTACGATGTTGGGACTCGGGCGTGGCAACCCGATCCCACAGAAGGGTGGGTTGCCTCAGAAGTGGAGTCGAGGGATATTCAGGGGGATAAGGTCCAACTACTTTTTCGGTTGGCAAATGGCGAGGTGAGACCTCTTCGCTCTGGGGTTATACATGGTGCTGAAAGCTCACATTTATTGCATTATAGTCAAAGAAAGTTGAGACAACCGTTGCTATCCTCCAGGAAGGCACCAGTCCATCCCTACCTCCCCTAATGAATCCGGCCATTCTCGAAGCTAGCGACGACCTCACAAATTTATCTCATCTTAATGAGCCAGCAGGTAATTCAATGGTGGAGAGCAATGTTTGGGAATTAGGCTCACGACGTTGCAGTTCTTCAGGCTATCCGACTACGATACTCGCAGAAAGAAATTTACACGTACAGTGGTATTGTCCTAATCGCTACGAATCCTTTCGCAAGGGTAGACTCCCTCTACGTTCCTGGCATGGTACAAGTCTACGCAGGCAAGCAAAGATCTTCTCAAGCACCGCATCTGTTCGCTATAGCTGAAGAAGCTTTTGCGTAAGAGCCTCCGACCCCATTGACTCGAGCGACGTACTAAAAAGTTTTCAGGGATATGTTGCGAGATAATAAGAATCAGACTATTGTAGTATCCGGCGAATCAGGAGCAGGCAAGACGGTCAGCGCGAAGTATATCATGAGATACTTTGCAACACGCGAGTCGCCGGATCAACCAGGAAAACGAGCCAAAGGCATAGCAGATGCAATGAGCGAGACGGAAGAACAAATCTTGGCAACCAATCCTGTTATGGAGGCATTCGGCAATGCTAAGACGACCAGAAACGATAACTCTTCTCGCTTTGGCAAATACATTGAGATCATGTTTGACAAGAAGACAGAGATCATTGGCGCTCGAATACGGACTTACCTCCTCGAACGTTCGAGGTTAGTCTTTCAACCATTGAAAGAAAGGAATTACCATGTATTCTACCAGCTAGTGGCTGGGGCTACAGAAACAGAGCGGCAAGAGTGGGGTCTACTTCCAGTCGAACATTTTGAATACCTCAACCAAGGTGGCGCGCCTGCGATAGAAGGGGTGGATGATAAAGCAGAATTTGATGCAACGCGTCATTCTCTAACGACTATCGGGGTCAGCCAGGATAAACAAGCACAGATTTTCGCCCTGCTCAGCGCTCTCTTACATTTAGGTAACGTAAAAATCACAGCGACAAGGACAGATTCTGTGCTGCCATCCTCTGAACCATCTCTTGTCAAGGCCTGTCAGATGCTGGGTGTTGACGCCAGCGAATTCGCCAAATGGACTGTTAAGAAGCAATTGATTACTAGGGGGGAAAGGATTATGTCGAATTTAACTCAACAGCAAGCGGTAGTGGTCCGGGACTCCGTCGCTAAGTTCATATACTCTAGTCTGTTTGACTGGCTTGTTGAAACGATCAATGCTGGTCTGGCTACCGAGGAGGTCAGCAGTCGGGCCTCAACGTTCATTGGGGTGCTTGATATCTATGGATTCGAGCACTTCGCCAAAAATTCCTTCGAACAATTCTGTATCAACTACGCCAATGAAAAGTTACAACAGGAATTCAACCAACATGTCTTCAAACTGGAGCAGGAGGAATACTTGCGAGAAGAGATTGATTGGACTTTCATCGACTTCTCGGACAATCAGCCATGTATCGATCTCATTGAGGCCAAACTTGGCGTGTTAGCTCTTCTCGACGAAGAGTCACGACTGCCTATGGGTTCCGACGAGCAGTTCGTAACTAAGCTGCATCACAATTTTGCGAATGACAAATCGAAATATTATAAAAAGCCTAGGTTCGGGAAGTCTTCCTTCACTGTTTGTCATTACGCTATCGATGTAACATATGAGTCAGACGGTTTTATTGAGAAGAATCGAGATACAGTGCCTGATGAGCACATGGAGGTTCTTCGACAATCATCGAACGGGTTTCTTGCAGAAGTTTTGGAAGCTGCTTCTGTAGTCCGAGAGAAAGACTCTGCAACAGCTGCGAATGCGAAAGCGGTGGCTACCCCAGGGAGGAGGATGGGTGTTGCCGCTAACAGGAAACCAACGCTTGGTGGAATCTTCAAGTCATCGCTGATTGAGTTGATGCATACAATTAACTCGACTGAGGTCCACTATATCCGTTGCATCAAGCCAAATGAAAGTAAGGAGTCCTGGAAATTTGAAGGTCCAATGGTCTTGAGCCAGTTGCGAGCTTGTGGTGTACTAGAGACTGTTAGAATCAGTTGCGCAGGCTATCCGACCCGCTGGACGTATGAGGAATTCGCCTTGCGGTACTACATGCTTGTACCGTCTCAATCATGGACCTCTGCCATTAGAGAGATGGCAAATGCCATCTTGAAGAAGGCACTGGGACAAGGGACTAACAGAGGCCTCGACAAGTACCAACTGGGCCTAACCAAAATCTTCTTTCGCGCCGGTATGCTTGCATTTCTGGAAAATCTCCGGACAACAAGGCTTAATGAATGCGCTGTGATGATACAGAAGAACCTGCGCTGCAAGTACTACAGAAGAAAGTACCTAGAAGCGAGAAATTCGATATTACTCTTTCAAGCACAGACTAGGGGTTATCAAGCGCGCCAAAGGGCCGAAAATGTTCGCCAAGTTCGGGCTGCAACTATTATTCAGAAGGTCTGGCGTGGCCACAAGGACAAGAAGCGTTTCAATCAGATACGGGCAAATATCATCATGCTGCAAGGTGTCACCAAAGGTTTCCTTTGCAGGAAAAATCTTATGGAGACGAGAGTTGGCAATGCAGCTGTCACGATACAACGATCATGGCGGACGCGAAGACAACTACGTTCGTGGAGGCAATATCGTAAGAAGATTGTTATCATCCAGAGTCTATGGCGAGGGAAGAAAGCTAGACGAGGATATAAGACACTACGCGAAGAGGCGAGAGATCTGAAGCAGATTTCGTACAAATTGGAGAACAAGGTGGTCGAATTGACTCAATCGCTGGGTGCCATGAAGCGGGAGAACAAGGCACTCATTGCTCAAGTTGAGAATTACGAGAACCAGTTGAAGTCTTGGAAGACCCGACACAATGCCCTTGAGAATCGCTCGAAGGAGCTCCAAGCGGAGGCTAATCAAGCTGGAATAACAGCTGCGCGACTGAGCGCTATGGAAGAGGAAATGCGGAAGTTACAGCAAGTCTACGACGAGTCTACAACCAATACGAAGCGTTTGCACGAGGAAGGGAAGAGCCTCCGAGAGTCGCTTCGTACTACTAGGGTCGAACTGGTTGATGCGAAGCAAGCTGGAAGCGACCACGAGAGCGAGAAGATCTCTCTGCGTCAGCAGCTCGCAGATCTTCAAGATCAACTGGACCTTGCGAAGCGAGCGATGCCGGTCAATGGCGAGCTTGCTAATGGGCATGTCGCACAAGCACAAACTAATGGCCTCATCAACCTAGTTTCATCCAAGAAGCCAAAGCGAAGAAGTGCAGGAGCTGAGAGAGTGGAGCCAGACCGCTTCAGCTCCGCATATCATCCTCGGCCAAGCTCTATGGCCATCACAACCAATACTCACCGCCAAAACAATTCCGGCTCAACGTTTAGTCCCGCCCTGGACAACGTTGAATTCGAGTTGGAGAATCTTCTTTCAGACGAGGATGGATTGAACGAGGAAGTGACTATGGGCCTCATCAAGAACCTCAAGATCCCAACGCCTAGTACAACACCTACGCCCACTGACAAAGAGGTTTTATTCCCTGCATACCTCATCAATCTCGTCACATCTGAAATGTGGAACAATGGGTTTGTGAAAGAGTCGGAGCGCTTCCTTGCTAATGTCATGCAATCTGTCCAACAAGAAGTCATGCAGCACGAAGGCGATGACGCTATCAACCCTGGCGCCTTCTGGCTGTCTAACGTTCACGAAATGCTTTCGTTTGTATTCCTCGCTGAGGATTGGTATGAAGCACAGAAGACGGACAACTATGAGTATGACAGGCTTCTTGAAATTGTGAAGCATGATTTGGAGAGCCTTGAGTTCAACATATACCATACCTGGATGAAAGTCCTTAAGAAGAAGCTACAGAAGATGATCGTACCAGCGATTATAGAATCTCAGTCTCTTCCAGGATTCGTGACAAGTGAGAGTAACAGGTTCCTTGGCAAGCTCCTACAAACCAACAATACACCCGCATACAGCATGGACAATCTTCTAAGTCTGCTAAACAACGCGTTCAAGGCAATGAAGGCGTACTATCTGGAAGATTCCATCATCACTCAAACCTTGACAGAGCTCCTGCGACTGGTCGGCGTCACAGCTTTTAATGATCTTCTTATGCGGAGGAATTTCCTCTCATGGAAGCGTGGTCTGCAGATCAATTACAACATTACCCGCATCGAGGAATGGTGCAAAAGTCATGATATGCCAGAGGGCACCCTGCAGCTTGAGCATCTCATGGTAAGTGGAGCCGCCGAGAATGCAACGGGCGCCAGCTGACTCCTCGTTTAGCAAGCAACGAAGCTCCTCCAACTCAAGAAAGCTACCCTGAATGATATCGAGATCATACAAGATATCTGTTGGATGTAAGTACAACTTTATTGCCATTAACATCGACGTAATGCTAATTGGCGACCCAGGCTATCGCCAAATCAAATCCAAAAGCTTTTAAACCAGTATTTGGTCGCGGATTATGAACAACCGATCAACGGAGATATCATGAAAGCCGTGGCCTCCAGGGTAACAGAGAAGGGCGATGTCCTGCTTCTGACGGCTGTCGACATGGAGGACAGCGGTCCGTACGAGATTGCTGAGCCTCGTGTGATAACTGCTCTGGAGACCTACACGCCCTCTTGGCTACAGACTCCCCGTCTCAAGCGCCTTGCAGAGATCGTATCAGCCCAAGCCGTGGCACAGCAAGAAAAGCTCGAGTTTGAGATACCAGAACAGCAAGACATTGGTGAGGGCAACGGACTGGGAGAGATCAGCGACGGAGAGCTCGAAGCGTAACCTCCATATCACTACGTCGGGGGTGAATGTGATTAGCATTGATGCCAGTGACGATACCCATTTTCCGTATTCGTGTACCATATTTCGGGCATGGTTAGGCCATTGCTACGGTTCGCATGTTGGATTTGAGCGGGTGCTTGAGGATGTTTGCATTTACGGAGCGTTCTGCCAGATGCTATCAACGTGAATGGCCAGCTGTATGTGAGGTATCCTTTTCGAGCGATTGGCGACGGCGTCTTGATTGGTCCTTGGAAGCGGTACACATATTGTATTGTTGACGGCACGAAGGAGGTCTAAGGAGGCCTCACCTCTCCTGCCTAGAAGACACAGCTCTTCTCATAGTTAATGTACAGCCTATACGACTAATTGTATACGATAATATTCTTGTGTACACATTGAAAAGGTTGTTTCCAGATGGATTGTTAGAAGTAGGTAAAAAATAACCTTCTCTCCATGCACGTACTGACGTGAAGTTCATGCAGCGTGATCACGGCCGCTAATGTTCGATCGGATCTTGCCCCAGAATTTTCCTCATACGTTGGCCTGCGGGCTAGCTGGAGGCGGGGCCGCCAAGGCTGTTGCCAAGCGGGGCAATTTCAGGCGCCGTAGCCGTTGAAAATCAATCCATCGCTCATCCCCTTTGCTTGCGGCACTGTGGCCTTATGGAACGCTCTGCCGTACTTCTTTAGAGGCGAGCGGGCCACATAGGGAAGGAAGCATCCAAACAACTTATTCTCATCCTCTCCACCCTTCTCCACTTGCTCATCTTCCCAATCCTTTCGCCTATGCTATTCTTACCGCGTGCATTCTTCTACTTGAACATGGATGCGCTGGCTGTTTGGTAGCAAGGATGAGGTCATGGACACATCTCCTGTAAGCTTGGTTATAGGCGCATGTCATCCCTCCGGTCAATCTATATATCTTACCTGAAGATATCCGCGATGCTTCTGCGGACCAGAAGCGTCATCGCCGCGCTAGCCCTCCTCTCGCTGTTATCAGTTACACTCATTGCTCATTTGCTGTCGCGACGAGGAGGAGCACCACCTGCCGCATGGATACCATCACTGAAAGGCCAACCTGTTGAGCCATGTCCCGATAAGCTCGACTGGCTGGCTAGTCTGGATCTCACATACCCGATCCGTTATGCTCATCGAGACGTCATTATCAATCCAACTCCCGATATGAAGCGCGCTTCCCTTACCAAGCTCGACAAATCTCTCTTCCCAGACTTTCAAACTATAGATCTAACCAGAGATCCGAACGTCGAGCTGAAACATTGCGCTGAGCCTCTTGTCCTCGATGTTCCAGCCTTCAAGAAAGAACCCAGCGATGCTTCCCATGTTATTTTCGGCATTTCTACCACACTCAAACGACTGAATGATTCCATCGAGCAGCTTCTTCGGTGGCTCCCTCACACACAGGCCAGACTTTTTGTCATTGTCATAGAGTCAGAGCGGGTAGATACCCCCGAAGACCAAGAGGATATATTAGCGGTTGCAGCAGATCCGGCACAGAAAGAAGCCTTGCAGGCAAAGATGCGCGGCTTAGGCATGGACGTGACTTTGGTTGAGCCTCTCAACCTTCAAGACAGTTTTTCGGAGAAATACTTTTCGCTTGTGAAGATAATGTATGACAATCGGAATGAGAAGACGCTGTGGACAAGCTTATTGGATGATGACACCTTCTTTCCATCGATTTCCGCCATCATTTCTATGCTTAGCAAGTACGATCCTCAAGAGAAGCACTATATTGGGGCCCTTTCAGAAGATTGGTGGTCTGTGGTACATTATGGAATGATGGCATTTGGCGGAGCTGGCATATTCCTTTCGAGGGCGTTGGCTGAGGTCTTGGCTGATAACCATCAGCTTTGCAAAGAGACTACCCACACAACCGCAGGGGACATCCGCGTGATGGAGTGCATCAATCTCCTCACAGACACCAAACTGGCAAATGAACGCGACCTCCACCAAATTGACTTAGCGGGAGATCTATCTGGAATCTATGAAAGTGGACGTTTATCGCTATCTCTACATCACTGGAAGACTAGGGGCGGTGGTGGCGGTAGAGGAGTGAGCTTGCCAAAGATGCATCTCGTCGCGGATGTCTGCGGCGACTGCTTCCTTCAGCGATGGCAATTTGGGGACGACATGGTTCTCACGAACGGATACTCAATTGCGTTCTATCCCGACGGTCGCCTAAAGAGTATGAATTTGGAAGCAGCCGAAGAGACGTGGGCCGAGCCTTCCATTGTTGAAGGATCTTTCAATCGTGGCGTCGCCCATTCGATGGCCCCGCTTCGACCGGAACTAGTTTTGGAGGAAGAGAAGATTCAATACAGGCTCATCGATTCTGCTGTGGTAGAGGGAGGCGTACGACAATCATATCTGCATCAAGGCGTTGAGGAAGATATCGACAGCCTCCTAGAGGTTTTCTGGATCAGCGAAAAGGGCGAAACACCGGCTTAAGTTCTTGCGTAATGCATATGGGCCCAGGCCCACCCTCGATGAAGTTGTACGTCGAATTCCTGTACATATATATTTGTTGAGTGATGATCAGCGAGCACGAGTGTTTTTGGTGCTGGCAAACTGAGTCTCTAATGATATATCATCTAGCACTGTCTGCGCCTTGAGTTTCGGGAGTTCCAACGCTTTGGAATAGCGGAGGAAAGGCTGATGATGATTTGATGCGATTTCTCTTCGAATTTATACCCACTTCAATGTAATTTAGATAGCCCTCCGCATTTGAGAGTACTTCAATAGAACGAAAGCCTGTAAGATATGCAGATAAACTCTGAATCCTCTTCCATTGCGTATGATCAATGACAGCGGTCTACCTTGTTCTAATATAATTGGACACGAAAAGGTGCTCAACAATCACAAGCAAGGCTAGCCGCAATAATCATCAACCCACCTTCCTTCCCTCCTCCCTTCCATCCATCCCACCCCATACAAACCCCCACTATCATTCCCATTACCACTACCCACCCCCTCAACCATGCCCCTCACAACCCTCAACTTCATAACCGGCAACAAAAACAAACTCGCCGAAAGCCAAGCCATCCTCGGCCCCCTCATCCCTCTAAAATCCCAATCTCTAAACCTAACAGAAATCCAAGGCTCTATTGAAGAGATTTCAAAGGATAAATGTCGGAGGGCTGCTGAGATTGTAGGTTTTTTTACGGATGTTGTTTGTTGATAGTATTAAATGTTTTACAAGTTTTGAGTTTGATGTGTAAATTGTAATTTGGTAGAGCTATTAATGAGTGGTTTTAAAGATAGGAGGGCCCGTTTTGACGGAGGATACGTGTTTGTGCTTTAATGCGCTGAAGGAGTTGCCGGGACCGTATATGTATGTGGGTTTCATTGCTCTATGTGGCCCTTCTACGTAGTGATGATTGATCTATGTATCTGTATCTGGACTTTTTATGTTGTTGCTGAGACAGAGTACGCTATAGAAAATGGTTCCTTCAAGCGATTGGCCTCGAGGGCCTTAATAACCTGCTCATGGCATATGAGGATAAATCCGCTCAAGCTGTGTGCACGTTTGCGTACTGTGAGGGGCCGGGGCATGAGGTGTTGATCTTTGAGGGAAGGGTTAATGTAAGTTGCGAGTGAGCCTAGATGTTTGGACGCCATTGATCGGGTTGGCTGATCATGGGTTGTAGGGGAAGATAGTGCCTCCGAGAGGTTCTACTACTTTTGGTATGTGTATAAGCTATTTTGTGTTTTTTTGGAGAGGAGGGACGAGGGGATGAGGAGAGAGTGACTGACCTAGACATATAGGCTGGGATCCCATCTTCGAGTATGAGGGCGAGACATACGCCGAAATGGACAAAGCAAAGAAGAACTCGCTTTCCCATCGTGCGCGTGCGCTGACGAAGTTGAAGGACTGGTTGCAGACTCAGATATAGCAGCCATTCATAGGTCATTCAATCCCAAGCGGATCACTCTCCCAACTCAATCATCCTGCGCTTCTTTTTCACCCTGATTACTCTTCCAACTCTCAATCCACCTCTCAATCCTCTCCAAATTCCCCTCCACATCCTCAGCTTCGTCACTCCTCAACTCCACCACGATCTCTTCGTCATAAGCACCTCTAGCTTCCTCCAATAGCACCTCCATAATCTCCGAGTCCATATTCTCCTGCAACTTCTTCTCAGGGTATTGTCGTGCTTTTAGCCTGTCGTAGATCTTTGTAGTATCCGTCCGTAGAACAACGACGAGATCGATCCAGGATTCGGGGAAGAGGTCGCAGGCGTGCCAATCTATTATGTAGCCCCCATTTTGAACACCGTCATCTTCTATTGCGTCTAAGAGCTGGCAGATTGGATTAGTTACTTCAATTGCTGGTATATGGAACTGTGTGAAGGGGGAAGGATAGTAGATTACTTTATCTTCATCAACAATCCAGCTCTTGTATTCTGCATCCCAGCCGTCATGACAGGCACGGTCTTTGACGATCTGGTTGATAGAAAGGTGCTTGAGGCCGGTGTTGGCGGCTAATTGCTCGCAATGGCTGGTTTTGCCTACTCCGGGCGTGCCGGTGATTATTATATTGGGTTGGGCTCTTGAGGGCATGTTTGTGAGCTTGGATATGTATTTTTCGGCTTGCCTGTGTAATGAGCATACCCTTTGTAGATCGATCACAAGTTGGGTTTTAAGGACTTTTTCCCCGGGGGCGATTAGCCTTAACTGGTGGTGCCCGGGACGGCTTACCCGTGGCGCCTGGATTTACTTTGTAGCGCTACATTTTACAGGGCTGGACCCACACCTTAAGCTGTTGAAGCGGGCCCCGGAGTAGGTCGTCCCGGCCCCTAACCACGGTCATTAAAGCTGGTCTTCCAGGGCCCGCGTCACTAGTTTTAGGTCAAGCCCTTATAAGATACGGGAAGTGGGTATTCAAACTACAACCCTTCTACCTCTTAAGAAATCCTCACCACATCAAGCCATGGCCTTGAATCTCCAATGGACTTCGAGGAGGTTGAATTGGTATGGTGTTAGATAATGTGACCTGCATATACATTGAGCTTCTAAGCACCGATGAAGATGCCGAATCAAGCCTTCTCTGCGTTCGAAAAGTTGATCCCCACGACTGTACTTGCTTTAGCCTGTCAACTTCTTTTGCTACTCCTAGTTGTTGCATTTACCACTTTTCTCCTCAGTAATGCTTCTTATGCCTCAACTTTATCCAATCCTAAGGACAAGCCTCGCAAAGTTGCTATACTTCCATACTGGCTTCCCTATCTGGGTCATGTGTCACTGCTGCTCGATCGCACAAGCAAGCTACAGTATGGTAGGTGCGTATGGCATGACAACTCGTGCCTCTGAAAAGCGAGACTTAACAATATGAAAAGGCGAGTTTCACCATCCGGGATCTTTGCTCTTAAATTATTTGGCACGAAGTACAACACAGTCTGGACGCCTTCATTGATTAAAGCTGCTTTCAACATTGAGCATGCTTCACTCAATCCCATCGAACCTCGTTGGACGCTTCTACGTAAAGTATTCGGTGCTGATGGACGCGGTAAAGGCGAGTATGTGCAATTGTATTCGAAAGATCAAGTTTGCCTGGCAGACGCCCTCCAGTTAAGGGGCACATCGAACTCCGCTCAAATCACGCAGAACACGCTTCACGCCATCAAACACCACGCACCTAATCTGTTATCTTTCGCCGAACGTCCAATTGATCAAAATCCCTGGGAGCAGAATGCCAATCCAGTCCTCCACAATTCTTCTTTGGTCGAAATTTCTCTGTTCGAGCTCATCTCCCGCTTCGTAGGCCACGTCTCCCTCCCTGTCGTCGTCGGTACAGAATTCTTAGAGGTTCATCCATCAACGGTAGATGACTTTTGGGACTTCGATGGTGGCTTTAAGTGGTTGAGGTGGGGATTTTCGAGATTATGGGGAATTCCAAGTTTGACAAGGGCACATATCGCTCGTCGTAGACTCCTCACTGCATTGGAATCATTCCATGAGGCAGTGGATACCTTCTCTAATGGCGATGAGCCGAAGGAGCCGTGGAGAGATATTAGTGATCGAAGTAACTTGATGAAGGAGAGGCGTTGGATTTGGAAGGGGTTTCAGACAAGTCCCAGCGTCAGAGCAGCTTGTGATCTTAATCTTCTTTGGGCGTAAGTACCATCCATCTCGTTTAATCACCCTACGATTTCTACTGATCCCACGGTACAGCATGAGCACCAAAACTCCCACTATCGTCTTCTGGATGCTACTTCACATACACACCGACTCTACCCTTCTCGCACACATCCGCGCTGAAATGACCCCCTTTTTGCTCATCACACAACCCCCTCAAGTCCTCTCCATCCCCTCGCCACCTCGTCTCTCCATAAATCATCACGGCCTGGTAACATCCTGTCCCCTACTGAAGTCCTGCCTATACGAATGTCTACGCCTCTACACCACCCCCACGCCCACTCGCTTCGTCGACAAAGACACCATAATCCACGACCCTGAGGGGAAGTTACAATCCCACCAAGAGTACATATTGGAGAAAGGAAGTTTTGTTACCGCTCCACTAACCCTCCTTCATCACAACCCCCGCTATTTCTGGCAACCATATGAGTTCCAATCTCGCAGGTTCCTCAAAACCAGACAAACGGATAGTCTTCCCGAACACGACACTCATTTCGATAGAGGACACACCACCCCGCCCCTCCAAACATTCCACCACCCCTCCAACCTCCACCCCTTCGGTATCGGCCCCTCCGCCTGCCCTGCTCGCTCCTTCGCCGAAGCAGAGATTCTGGCCTTCGTGGCAGCCATCCTCTCGCTTTGGGAATTCTCACCCGCGGATCCTAAAGGATGGATTATCCCAGGGCAGACCAATCGTGAGATAGTAAGCGTGCCTAAAAGAGATATCAGGGTGAAAGTGCGGGCTCGCAAACTGTCTTGAAATGATGAGAAACTTTGAATACCCTTGGTCTAGCCTACCTAATCACTAATACCAAATCCGCGAGCCATCTAGCATGCCCCTCCCGGAGCGGCTAAGAATCTATTCATAAGTATACGTAGGTACGGTGAGGGTCAGAAGATCAGCAGCAATGGCCCAAAATTTGGATCTCTTTACCCCTATAGGGCCATCAATCATATCGACAGCTTCCACCTGTCCCACTCACATCATGTATCTATCAATGATATAAACCAGCATTGTAGCCAAGAACTCGGAATTGATTAGCTATCATCCACCCCCAAATATTCCCCCCCATAATCTCACCTCCAAAGTTCCCCCCTTCGGATAGATGATTCTAACTTATCCTAGGTGTATATAGTAATACTTACCCCCACCTTAATGGCCTACCATCATTACCCAAGTTCCCTAAACCCCCAAGCATGTAGTGGTACTGGCCCTACACCGTATATCCTGGGTGCCGTGGTTGATTCCACAGAGTCCCCATCCCCTAACACTTTGGTATAGTTTAGCCTCTTACGGTGCTGCCAATCCTATCCTACCAACCTTGATGTCGATGTCGATGTCGAGATAGCGATCCTACTCATTTAGCATATGCTCTCACCTAGAGCGTCTACTGACTGCTCAATCAAACATTCCACGCACGTAAAATCAACGCATGTGAAATCTGTACTGGAAACGTGCATAAGAGGGTATTGCTAATGCAGCCATTCAGTAGAACTAAGGTAGCAAACGGTTGATATCCAGCTTGGCGAAAAAGAAGCAAAAGAAACGAAGAATGATCCCAAACTCACTACGCTATGCTAATTGAGTGATGCGATGTAATGATAATCCCATTTTTCCATTCCGGTCCGTTCCAAACCAAACCAGGTCCCACTAGCGCCACTCTACCACACCTTGACGAACAGCCACAAGAGCTCCGCCCTTCAATCATCCGGAGACCCTAGCCGTCAATCTATACTCGCACCCCACATCAGCACCATTCCACGACCCTCAAAAACAAACGAGAGGTATAAACTTACTTCAACACCTCAAAACTCTCATATTTTCTCAGAATACTCTTTCCCCTCCTATAAGCCCTCAACAGCCTCTCCGGCGCCGCAACCCGCCTCTGCGCTCCAATCATCCTAAGGATCCCCGGAGACGGTTTGAACATGGGGTCGAAGACGAGGAGGTTGCTGGAGCCGTTGGCGCGGACTTCGAGACCGATGATTGTTAGAGAGTGACCTGAGAGAGCGGTGTTAGTGTGAGTGGTAGATGGGGAAAGAAGGCAGGATAAGAAGAGGGGAGGGGAGGGGAGGGGAGGGAGAGGGGTCTACTTGCCTGGATGCTGGAAATACATTGGTGGGAGGGTGGTCCGGCAGACTTTTTGATTCGGGTTTGGTTGAGAGTCGAGAAAGTATTGTTCGATGGCGCGGAGGAGCTGATGTTGGACGGGGAGGTGTTTGTCGTCGTTGTAGGCTTCTGCTGTGCAGCTGGGATTTTTGAGTTATTAGATATTAAGATGTGTGCGTGTATGAGAAGCATACCCTATATTTAAGCTCTGTAACAGAGCTTGGGCCTTGGCTAGTCAGCGATGGTATACTATGAGAACACGGTAGCTTTACTTCAGGGGTGCCAATGTATTTTCTCGTGCCTCGAATGCCTCCAGTCTCAACCTTGCCCATCGGATTGAAACCCTGTTCCCACGCATCCTCGATCATATCTTGGAGCTGAAGGACTGAAGGAAGTCTGGCCCCAAACAGCCGATAGCCCTCTGAACGAGCATCTCGAATATACGATATCATCATCTGAATGTTACGGTACCCACAAAACCCACCCTCCTTTGCCATTTTGACAACATGGGTGACTTTCGGATGACAGAGATAAACCCTTGAGACGGAAGAGTCTTGTTCGCAAAGTTGAGCTAGCACTGGTATGATGTCTTGGTATTCATTAGCAATAGTCTCGGTTCGTGTTAACCTGCCATCAGGGCCGATAGTGTTAAGAGGTGTGACTCTTGCGCCGTGCTCTAACTGTCTACGTAACCATTCGGGCATTCGCTCTTCGTCGGCAAAAGGGCCTAATTCTGCTTTCTAGAAGCCATATTAGTGATGGAGAGGATGCACATGTACATCGAAAATACTAACCCCCAGCCTTTGCGGCTCTTTCGAAGTACTCTGTTTTGTAACTTTCTTGGGTAGTGGCGTAGGCGAATGCCTGAAGCCATCGATGAAGTCTTGAATCACATTGTGACTTTTGCCACTTCTGGCGCGTAATGGATCTTTTGGCTTGGTCCTAATGGTCATGGACTTGCTTGAGGCGGAGACAACATCATTAACGGGAGCCGGAGGCGGAGACTCCATAGCTGGAGACTTCGCTCTGCCGTGATAAAGAGTGGAACCTGATACAGCTAAATCTGTTGAAGTGTGTCGAGTCTCATCAAAGTTGGTGCCTTCGGCATGGTGCATATCTAGATGACTATCATATTCTGCGAGAAGACAGAATTCGCCACATGTGCATTCGACGTAATCTGGGCCACCGTCCTTGGCGCCTTCCGACTCATCGGAACTATCTCTGTCTTCCTGCCTTCCATTTGCACTTTCCGAGACAGTAAAAGGTGAAGGCCGGTCGTTTTCGGGGTGAGAAATTTCCACGTGGTGTAATATTTCATAATCGTCAGTATGAGTAAAGGTGCAGAAAGGACATTCAAGCAGCTTTCCAGTCGCCATCTTTTATAATCTAAAATGAATTCGCAAGTATACGATGTATTGATAAAGAGTTCGAGTGGATGGTTGAGATCAGCTGCCAAGCGAGGCTGACACGATGACTCTAAATATCACGTGTTGAGAAGGTCTATAACTGTACTTGGGGATCAAAGCGTACAAACATGCCTGCTGATTGCGGGACGTGACTTCGCGAACCTACACGATGGCAAAGAGGCTTCTGCGTGGTGGATGAGATGTAATATGGTGAAAGGGCAAGGTTGTAGAAATTGTCTCATATCAGGCATCAGGTGGTATGTTAATGCTAAGCTTTTTGTGCCAGGCGTGGAATCGCGTGCAAAATGGTTGCCTTGGCTACTTGGCAACCTCTGAGCCTTCCAAGACGCCCAGATGCAATAGATGCAATAGATGCAATGGGCATTTCATGTCCATTCGCTATGAGACACAAGCTTCTTAGGAGGTACGTAGGTGTGAAAAGGGAACAGCTCGAAGATGATTCTGTCTGGCGGTACTAGTTATGTAGTAGTACCTTACAGGGTGCTAATATTTATTGTTCCCAAGGTGCTTAGGTAGGGCTGGTTGGCTGGGGCCTAGAACCCGAGTACCTTCCCCCGGGACAAGTGGCTCCTTCCGCACCCGAGATCCTTGCAAAGGGCACATTCGTCCGTACCTACACACCCCCCTGGTAACCAGTGCTCATCGAAATATTGTACCAACGCGCCGGCATGCTCATTGTTATAGTGTTATATATTCAATAGATATAGCCAAATGGGCTAGCCATCCCAAAAATAAACGCCAGTCCTCTAATGTACCCATATCGAAACAAGCTTCTTCCCACCACTGGTCCCATTATACCTTCTGTGAATGAACCCGGAAATCTAAGAAGCAATCTATCCTGGAAACCATTACCGTTGCAGATAACCTCCCATGCCAAGACCCCATCTTCTACATCAAACAGCACTTAGCCCCTCCGGTGGGCTCATTCGGATTCTGAGATTTCTCAATCTCAGCCACCATCATCTCAAATGCTCTGGCTACATTAGTGTTCAGTCGCGCGCTGGCTTCTGTAAAACTGCAATTAAATTCCTCTGCCAATTTTCGCCCGTCCTCAGTCGGTACCTGCCGTTGGTCGGCCCGTAAATCACTTTTGTTGCCCACAATTACCATTGGCACCCAGTCAGCTCCCTGTAGTAGATGTATCAGTCAAAAACTGTTACCCAAGGAAAGGTTGTAGATCTGAGAGGGAATGATGCGTACAAGATGATTAAGAATCTTATCTCTCAAAGTCCTCACTATCAGAAACGACTGCTTCGAAGCCACAGAATAGACGAGCATATATCCATGTATACCAATGAAATGCTTCGAATTAAGTATACTGTACTCATCCTGTTCACCAAAGCGCGCGATAAGTCAGAAAAGGGTCGATCAGCACTGCAGCAGGCCGCTTTAGGGATCGAAACAAAGAGGGAACTCTGAAGCGTGACGATAATTGGAACAAAGTTGGCACGCTGCTGGCCTGGCTTACTTGGCCCGCTGTATCGACAATCTCCGTAGCAAAATCCTGACCGCGATATTTGATCACCTTGCCAAAGTTATTTTCGATGGTGGGATAGTAGCTGTCGACAAAGTGGCCCTCGACAAACTGCACCGTGAGGGAGGATTTGCCTAAGGGGGCCACGTTAACGTTAATGCACCTGTGCACGGATCCCATGCCGACAAGCCAGCTGATATAAGTAGCTTACCCACGGACCGACTGCCGACAACTGCCATCTTGCGCTGCTTGGGAGATGGCATCTTTTAATCTGCGGTGCCAATTTTTCTTGATTCGGAATTTTCCTGAGGACAGAAATCTTCCTGTTTTGGAAAAAGTGGTAGGAGCGCGGAGGAAGGGATATGTCCAAGGAGGGCTTAATTACGTGATAGTGTATTTTCCTATGCGAATCTTATTCTCGCAAGGATAGCTCACACCTTCTTCGTCAGTAAGGAGGTAGGCGGTGAGGAGGCTACATTTATATATGTACAGATGACGTTCTCATGTTGTTTTCTTTTTTGTTGGCGCTTTCGCTTTCGCTTTCCCATGCAACCTTGATTTCTACAAGCGGCTGCGGAACTCCGCTTCTGCATACCTGGGGTAATTCAACGGGTCTATGCTTGGGATATCTCGAGCAATTGCGGTCAGAGATTCACTCTATCTAGTCTGCTGTGCATGAAACTACGTAAGGCGCATATCTGCCGAAATGCTGCTGTCGCTTCCACGTGACGCACAGACTATTCGTCCCCTTCCGAAAAGCCTCAGGGGGCCTTAAAGGTGTAGGATTCTGTAGTGTTAAGGCATTCCGTATTCACCCTGCCGGATTTTTGGAGCGCGACTGAATATGACTGGTCACCCTGCAAGGACGGCACGTTTGCCCTGCGCCTGCAGGTACACAACTGTATCTCTAAAGTATATATCCTAGATGTATACAGGTCCGCATTCGCCGATGTAGGAATACATATGTTAAGTCTGTACAGCACCTCATTACCGCTCAGGCCGAGCAGCTCCTCAGGGCCTGAGCTCATCGATAAGACCTTGCAAGCGGTCTAAGAAGCCTGCTCTAGGATCGTCTTCCCCGTCTCCCCGAGAGATGGCTTTATCGATCTGCTTATAGTATTGCAGAAACTCTTCTACCGCGTCGACCAATTGTTTCAAGGTATCTCCGCGTAGCCGAGCGCCTCCACGTGCTTTAACTGCATCGTTGAGACACAAAAAACTTAATAGGACCGACAGGTAGCCCAAGGCCACGTTTGAGCTGGCCTCTTCTTCGGAGTAAACCTGTAAGAGTTAGCATCATTGCGCTGTGCATACACTGGATTTATCTTGCCTCGGCGGCGCTCTTAGATTTAATCGTGAACAGGGTCAAAAGAACGTCAAAGAAGCTTTGACCACCATGATGAAGGTTCAAGGTCAACTTCCGTACTATGTCGGAGGATTCGGCAATGTTGATGAACGAGCCGAGTGAAAGTATCAAATGGTCCAGCAGCAGAACCTTCTCGACCGTGATCGCGCGATCCGAGAGTTTTTCGAAGTTCAAGATAATTATCCGGAAAAGCGCTTCGACAATACCCGGCGTCGAGAAATCCTCGCATAGGCCAGGGTTGTTGTTTGTTAGATTCAAATATAGCCGAAGTGTCAGAGTTCGAGACATTGCGCAATCTTCCTCAGTCCACGAAACCAGTAGCGGAAGAAGGGCAGTCACGCGCTCGAGTGTATCCCCTGACCATAAAGACTGTTGGCATTCGGCTGCATTGCTGACTGTGCAGGATTCTAAGATTGACACTGCAAGTTCGAGATTTACGGTCAACATTGGGGTTGGCAGCAAAGATGCTGTCGACGAGCTTGGCACCGATGTAGCGACGACACGCTGGATTGCATATGCTGAAAGTACCTCAACGGAGGACCCTGCTTCTCGTGTCTGCCGCACAATGTATTCAAGAGACTGTAGGGCCAGGATATGACACGAGAGGATGGATGGTTTTCCTAACCTCCATGACGCAGACTTGAGAAGCAAGGTACATAGCCTTTGATACTCTGACTGGGCAAATTTCGAAAGATTAGTTGACCGAAGTTTGGAAGTGGGGACCAGATCCTCATCGTGTCCCAGAAGCCGGGTCAAGAAATTAACGACTCGAGCATCGCTGATCTGAGCTAACAATGGTGGGGACGTCGAACCACTGATCAGCTCCAGAATTGCTGCAGCGAAAAGAGAGTTTGCTATAAGATCATCGCCAAGGCTGGCTACATGAGCCAACAGCCGGGACTCCAATCCTTGGTCTATGAAAAGACGACAAGTAGATGCGTCCTGAAGCTTAGCCACCAGATCCATCGCTCTGCTGCGCAACAGCGTGGTCGGAACAGGTTTCTGTTCCTCCAAATCGTCCAGTAGAGCCTCGAGCTCGCCGACTAAACGCACGTTCCCACCCGCTTCACGTAGCTCATGGATGCTCCTCATAGCCCCTCCTTGCGAGTCCTCAGCGGCTCCGTAATCTCCATCATCGTACATGTTCGTAGATTGCGAACTATTAACTCTATCATTTAGTCGCCTTCGACCATCTCCATTCTGGCTTATAGGTGCTGGTCCGATCGGTGCGCTGGTCATGGCTGATTCGTCCAGCTCATGATCTGTCAGGTAAGATCTTTGTCGAGCATAAGTCACTTTTGGTCCGACTCCGAGTAGCGATGGTAATGCTTGAGCAGGTTGAGAAGAGTTATGTTGATGTAAAGGTGGACCTCTGCTTTGACTCTCAGAGCTTGGCGAAGTTTGCACCGTGAGTGCATCATTCATGGCCGAGCTTTCGGACTGTCGTGATCTTGAATGGTCATCATTGCTACTATCGTCTGAGTCTCCATAAGTGAGGTCTTCTTCTGATTGGAAATGATCGTGACCAGAGGAGTATAGAGTGTCGACGAGCCGTTTCTGTCGCGGCTTATAAGTAGGGTATTGATCTTCAGACCAGGTTACTTTGCGGACTGTTGGAGGGTCTTCTAGCGGTCTGGTCTTCTTGTCGGTAAGCATCAGGCCGGGCAAATTCAAGTCACTGGGACTTGCGGTATGTGCATCATCTGAAAGTAGCCTGTTCCATAGCTCACGTTGACGAGGAGTGGTGGCTATGTCTGTTGTCTGAGTGATTCTGGGCGGTGTCGTCGGCTGAAAGAGTCCCTTCACAGAAGAGTTTCCATCACCATTGGCGCCACCTGACCGATGGACCAATGTCGTTTTGGGAGTACTCTGCGGTGTTTCACGGGGTATGTCAACTCCAGAAAGCTGTTGGTCAGCCTTTTGGTCCTTTCGAGGGCGTTTCGGAGCTTTGATAGCTCCTGCCTGGCCCATGCCCCTTGGATTAGCCGTATATTGTCCACCAACGTCGGAAGGCTGTCCCTTGTTTTCCTGGGTCTTTCGAAGGGGCTTCGAAGGTTTGATGTCTTGTAGCTGGACTATGGCTCTTGGACGAGCTGTGGTCTTCTTCTTGGCTTTGACATTTTGCGGCAACACTGCGTGGCCTGAACCTTCTGTGAGAATTCCTGCCGCTTTCGGAGCCCAAGTTCGCTTTGGCGGGGTGCTGGAACGTTCTTTGTCTTGACGGTTACTGAAAGACGGAAGTGACAGGGGTCCTTTTGAGCTGGCAGCATTGCTTTGATATCGTGGTGTGGGGCTCAACTCTCTCTGAATTTCAGCAGCAATGTGCCTTTGTAGGCTAGCATCATCAAAGACAGAGGAGGCATCATCTGCGACCAAGTTCGGAGTAATTTTTCTTTTTTTCCTAGCCAACCCGTCTGTGGCACTGATCTTTGATCTAGTTTCGTCATCTGAGGAGGGTACATCGAAGACATTGTCGCCTGTAGATGAGACGCTGGGGCTCAGGGAGAAGTGATGCTTATGCTTGCTTATGATTTCGTTGTGACGCTCTGCTTGTGACCCTGGGGAGGATGTCCTTTTTCCTAGCTTCTCCGGTAATGTATTGATAGCTCCAGCCTCTTCAAGATAGTGACTTGTAGATACCCCATAGTCCCTCTGATCTTCGAGCTGGTCGTATGGTCTCCGGACGTCTGTTGCAGCTGCCTGAGCGAACGCAGCGCCCGCGATAACCATAGGCGTGCGAGAGGCCTTACCATAGGTTGTCGGTTTCCGGCGTTGAGCCATAGGGACGAGGGTCATCGTAGAGATAAACAGAGGCTCCGATTCATTGCTTGGGCTTAAACAGCAACCGAGGACTCAGGAGCCGGTGAACTTGGCTCAGTTATGGGGACACTTTGACAGTAATGGCACAAAGGTTAGAATCTCCTAATGAGTATGTACAAATGCAAGCATTTTGCGCGAGAACTCACTGATGGTTGCAGGTGTTGTTTGTGGTGATGCCACGAAATGAAGAGGTGAGCTCTTAAAAAGGTCAACAGTAACAGCGACAGTGACGGGATTGTTGATGCCGCTAACGGACCGGGATCTGGATGAACTGGAATAAGGTTATCCCGTAACAAGACCCTAGCACTAGTGGAAGCGCCAATTATGTGCCCCGCGATGCTCGCATGCCTCCCAGAAGTGAACGACTGGTAAGGTTCTTCACACTCTGTGTCGGTAGGCTGTCTACCTATTGAGCAATTACTTGATATTCTCATTTTGCAAGGCGTGCTAGGTGTCATACAGCTCGTTCGAGTGGGTTATACTACGCCAATGATCCTCAATGCGTTGTTCTCATTGCTACCTGCCTAACGTGTTGTGGTGTATTGTTCGCCTTAGTAGCCTCAACAGAGATGTCGTTCACTCCTAATACCACTGCACCAGCACATTGTGTCGGACCTGACTATCGCCCCAATGAGCAAAAGCCTACCGCAACAGTATCGACCAAAATCTCTTACGAGAATGTTCATATTTTACCACAGACCCCGCAGCTAATAGCACTGCTCACGTACGCAAAAGTTCCTCTCGAACAGTCAATCTGTGGCGATATCTGAGTCATAGGCATACAGGATGATCCGGGACAGAAATACAGCAAGGGCAGACTTTATATTCTACTCCAATCGTATCATCCGTCTTCTCGTCGAAGAGGGTTTGAACCATCTCCCCGTCGTTGAGCATACAATCACTACGCCAGTAGGCCGCTCTTATGCCGGCGTTAAGTTTCAGGGCAAAATATGCGGAGTCTCGATTATGCGAGCCGGGGAGGCTATGGAACAAGGCCTTCGTGACTGCTGTCGTTCGGTCAGAATTGGAAAGATTTTGATTCAGAGAGATGAAGACACGAGCAAACCGAAACTCTTTTACGATAAATTGCCGGAGGATATCTCGGAAAGATGGGTATTACTCTTGGATCCCATGTTTGCAACAGGTATGTGTAGCATATCCTAACGTCTTGAGGGACATTAACCTCGCCGTATAGGTGGATCTGCAACCATGGCTGTAGACGTACTCAAGTCTAAAGGAGTGCCTGAAGATAGAATCCTTTTCCTCAATCTCATTGCCAGTCCCGAAGGTGTTACTAGCTTTGCAACGCGTTTTCCCAAGCTGCGTGTCGTCACAGCGTTCGTTGACCAAGGTTTAGACGAAAAGAAGTATGTACCTGGACAAACTAAACAAGAAAATCCAACTGATTCGTGTTTTCAGCTACATCGTTCCGGGATTGGGCGATTTCGGGGATCGATTCTATACTCTGTAAAGGTTATAGCGTTTAAACATCCTCCACAGGGCTTGTCTGACTGGGCCCAGCAAGCGAAAAGTGCATATCGCTTGAACCCCGTCTGATTACCGGTTTGTGATAGCGTTGGTATTAGCGTGGTAGTACTTGTTGAGAAAAGTCGTGTCAACATGGTCGCTTTCGGTGGGTCAAAGGCAGTACGAGCGCCACTCTTGGATGTTCGAGCGAGTGGTGACACGATGTACCCGCAAGGTCGGTTGTATATAGATGTTCTCCAAATAAAAATAATGCGAACGGGCCCCTTGGCCCAACACCCTGAACACCCTTAACCCATCAATTACCTAAGCACGCCTTGTAAAACCGAGGAAAATGTCTTCACAGTCCTTAATCGTCATCAATAAAATCTCCTCCATATTCATTGCCACCAACAGCTGACACCAGATGTCGGTCAATGTTCATCTCCGAGTTCCTTCGTTCATTCCCCACTGCTAGATCCTCGTATGAATTGAAACCATCGTTGGCTTGTGAGGTATCAGCAGCCTCTTTCGCTACTGTGTCGCAGGCATCGATCCAGTCGGAATAGACGTCAACACCAGCAGAGAGGTCTTGTAAAGTGTACGTAAGCCAGTAGCTTCGTAGCCGAACGAGTATTGGACTCACAGTTAATACCAGTCTGGAACTGTTGCCCGCAAATTTTGCAAGACAGATCACCTATTCCGGCCTTCTTGTCGAGCTTCACCGATACGGACTTCTCGTGGTTACAAAAGAGGCATGGAAAGACCGTTGGAAGGGGCTCTTTCTGCAAGGCTTTCATCAGCGACCGTCGCACCACATTAAACTTAGGCACCCCACCTTTTTTGGGCCTTGTGGCTTGCGTGACGACTTCTTGCGTTTACCCTACCAGCAGAGATTAGTATTATATTATGGGTCTGATCATCTGCGATAGCTGCCAACATACCATAATGATGGTCTCTTTGAGCGAGGGTGATTCTGTGTAAGGTGTGAGAATGCAAAGTTCCAGGTGGCTGAGGATGATCGCAAAAGCTAAATTAGCGTCTGAACGGTAATCTAATCTAAGCGCGGAAGCTACCGGAACCCGATGCATCTCTTGCTTGCTGTTCGCTTGCCAGTAGGATGGTACAATCGACATCATAATTGCTTGTAGGTCTGACAGAAACATCTGACATTTCAGTGAATACTCAATCTCTATGTAATCCGCATTATACATTCACAGCTACGATCTAGGTTCACATCAACCTGCCGTTCCACAATGTCATCTGAACAGGTTGATCAATCCGATTTGCTGAAGCAGATTCTTTCCACTGTCAAGTCAATCAAGGAAGACTATAGACAACTTTCTGCTGCAGTAGAAGCCATCGAAGGACAGGTCAGTAGTCTCGCTGGAGTAAAGCCAGGCCATTATGGTGAGGGGGACCGAAGTCCACCAGTTCGCCCTGTCGTAGATCATCAAGTTCCCCATAGTGGCCGAACAAGCATAGATGAAGTTAATCGCCCTCGTGCTCCTGACCTGGAAAGTCACAAAGAGCTGCTTTCCTTACAAAGACGTGGTTCTGCTACATCGAGGATCATATTGACAACCTATCCTGGGCAATCAGGCATTGACCCGCTGCCCATGGATTGGGGAAATCCAGATCATCAGAAAAGAGGTCCGGTGGTTGTTTCACGTACTCAGAGCACGATCCGGCGACGAAACGGTAAGTCTTCGGTTCTCATACGTGATGCCTCTAATTCCTTGCAATAGCGATTGGTGCACACGGTGGTTCCTACTCCATCTACCATGCCTTGGCAGTCGCGAGCAAGAATCTGGACGTCGATTATAAGCCGGACTTCACCAATAGTGAGCCTGCTGTCAAGATTGGGCCTTTCGCGCAATGGCAAGATCCGAAGAAGATTGTCTCGATGGACCCACTGGGTCACTTGGCTCCTTGGTTGTTTTCTGACATCATACACGACCAACATGTACATATCAGACCAACAATCGCCGTCACAAAAGCGCATATGAAGTTACCCGAGCTTGAGCAAAGTGTGCGTGCGGGTCGACTCATCCCTGACGGGAGGATATGTCTTAATGAGACTGGAGAATTGGCTGTCACGAAATTCGCTGTTGAGCCTGTCTGGTATCTCCCTGGGGTCGCTGAGCGCTTCGACATTGATGAGGGAACGTTACGGAGATCTCTTTTCGAGAACACTGGAGGTTCCTTCCCTGAGCTTATCACTCGCGGGGACATCAAACTTTTCCTTCCCCCAATCGGTGGCTTAACTGTTTACTGCTTCGGTGATCCCGCCAAGATGTCAGACCCTAACGTTAAGCTAGCGCTCCGTGTACATGACGAGTGCAATGGTAGTGATGTCTTTGGTTCTGACATTTGTACCTGCCGGCCGTATCTGATATTTGGAGTCGAAGAAGCAGTGAAAGAGGCACAGCAGGGGGGAAGTGGCGTTGTCATCTACTTCCGGAAAGAAGGACGCGCATTGGGGGAGGTGACTAAATACCTGGTGTACAATGCTCGCAAACGAGGGGCGGACCGTGCTAGCGAATATTTCAAAAGAACAGAGAACATCGCTGGGGTCAAGGATATGCGCTTTCAGGCCTTGATGCCTGATGTACTCCATTGGTTAGGCATTACCAAGATTGACCGGATGCTCAGCATGTCGAACATGAAGTATGATGCTATTGTCGAGCAAGGCATACCGATTCACGAACGTATTCCCATACCCGACGAGCTAATACCGGAAGATAGTAGGGTGGAGATTGACGCAAAAATCCACAGCGGCTACTTCACAACCGGAAAAGTCATGAATATAGCTGAACTCAGTGAAGTACACGGCAGGGCTTGGGAAGATGTTGACCATTGAAACGCGTGGGATGATATAAGCAAAGCCATGACCACATGGATCCAAGAATACTTCCTTTGAATGATGAAAATCGCTAGAGCCTTACGCTTAAGATCTGGTGTAGGAAAGTTTTTAGGTCCACTGGAGATTCATGTTTCGATACTTCCTGCATAGCGAAAATGCCAAAGATCTGCCTTTGTGGCTACCTGGAGGTCTTGTATGATACCCTGTGGCGGCCAGAAAGGTGCTGGATAGATCAATCAGTATGAAGACAATCTGAATGATCGAAAATTGTGGGCCCAGAAGCTGTGAACTGGCTCTAGTAAATTGGCATCTTACCTTTAGCTATGATGCACTTGATTAGGTCCCTTAATGCCGTAGTCCATAGTTCACGATCTTCGAAGAAACAGGTATCGAATACTTTTCTCTACTTGTAAGGAAATTTGCGAGACAAGGTGCCCATCGCACTTCATTCGAGTAGCCTAAAGTAGACGGGCAAACGATGAGAGTAGAAAGCTGTGGAAAAGGTTGACCACAGGGGCATGAGACGAGCTTACAATGTACGAATGGGGTGCATCCTCCACTTTAGTAATACTCCTAGGAGATTGAGAAGCGGCTGGCATCGTCTGTAGGCTCCACTGACTCTGGGGATCGAGAGCGGACGCGCTAAATCTTAGCGTCTCGCTAAACATTTGTGCGTCTCTAACATCTAAATTGACGAAATCCACCACATCGAAGACATCAACATCTGCGCTCTTCCACTCCGAGGTTGCATTTGAACCGCAATCATGGCTGTCGGAAAGTCAGTATCCTCATTCCTTTACAAGTGTATCAAGTCGAGGTTGTGCCAGTTGCTAACGCCCGCCTTAGGAACAAGCGCCTTTCAAAGGGCAAGAAAGGTCTCAAGAAGAGGACCCAAGATCCTTTTACTCGCAAAGACTGGTACTCAGTCAAGGTGTGTAGCATTGGTATGACCTATCTGCCTGTCTAATAGTGTCTAGGCACCATCTACCTTCCAAGTTCGAGAGTACGCACATCGCTGCCCTTCCAAACCGCCAGTAGCTAACATATCCTAGCGTGGGCAAAACACTCGTCAACCGGACAACTGGTCTCAAGAACGCCAATGATGCGCTGAAGGGAAGAATTTTCGAGGTTTCCCTGGCCGATCTACAGAAAGATGAGGACCACGCATTCCGAAAGGTCAAACTAAGGGTAGACGAAGTCCAAGGCAAGAATTGCCTCACAAACTTCCACGGCCTCGACTTCACTTCAGACAAACTACGATCATTGGTCCGCAAATGGCAGTCTCTCATTGAAGCCAACGTCGTCGTCAAATCCACCGATGATTACCTCCTCCGCCTGTTCGCCATCGCGTTCACCAAGCGACGACCGAACCAAATCAAAAAGACTACATATGCCGCATCCTCCCAAATTCGGGCCATTCGCAAGAAGATGGTTGAAATAATCCAACGCGAGGCCTCGAACTGCACGCTTTCTCAGTTGACTACGAAGCTGATTCCCGAAGTTATTGGTCGTGAGATCGAGAAAGCTACACAGGGCATTTACCCACTTCAAAACGTACGTTGCCTACTACGTTCCTAGCTATCGTAATCATGTTAAACTGTTACAGGTCCACATCCGGAAAGTCAAGCTCCTAAAGGCACCCAAATTCGACCTGGGTGCTCTCCTCAATCTGCATGGCGAGTCGACTACAGATGAACAAGGACAGAAAGTGGAGCGGGAATTCAAGGAGCAGGTGCTGGAGGAGGTTTGAACAATGACGAGAAGGGGCTGAAGGGTCCATTAAGCTAGACTAGCTGCTTGAATAGCAGTACTGAACGAACATGTCTTCATAGGCACTGGCGCAGAGCAAAAATGATTTAAGCATGCACAGTCGTTTTCTCTGTCAATATATGTTCTACCTTCCGCCGACCTTGATGACACCGTTATGGGTATCTTGTAGCGACCAATCCCACTTGGTCATGTAAATCTAATAAGCCATGAGGCCTTTGTGGGTCTGCCCATAATGTAGTCAAGACTCTTTATATGTAAAACCGCGTTTTACCGGGATTTTGAACTTGACGACTCAAAAGCCCGATTGACCTAATGGAATTTTCCTTCCAGCATTTATACAGCCTCAACGGCGCCAAGTGCCACGACTCTTTACGGGCCAAACCTATTTTCGGCGGCATTGTGAAATGTTGGATCGACTCAGTCATCTCATGATTCTTTCTCCTGCAAAAAGTCCACCACAGCCTGTCTGAAAGCCTCTGGCTTCTCCGAAATCACCCAATGCCCGCTCTCAATATCCCGCAACTCGAATCTTGGGAAAAACCGGCCGATCAGAGGCAGCACATCGTCCGCCACATAATGACTCTTCGTACCACGTATAACCAGTGTTGGCCCATCATAGCGAGCTTCGTCCGGATCTTTGAATGGGAAGTCGCCCATGTTGTCAAGGCTTGCGGCCAGTATCTTTAGCGGGATGCGGAAGAGATATTCTCTATTCGGTGTTGGAATGAGATTGGTGAGAAGAAATTGTCGGATGGGAAGCGCCTGCGGCTGTCAGTATATTGCTAACATAACATTTCGGGCTCCTCATCTAACCTTTGCGTATTTTTTTAGAATGGTATCTGCCTCTGCTTGTCTTTTGACACCAGCCTCTTCAACCTCCCGCATACCTTGTATATATTTGGGAAAGTCGCTGCTCAAATTGGCATCCACGGGTGCATTGTCGACAGGGACAAGAGCCGAAACTGTTTTCGGTGATCTTAATGCAACGGTCATAGCCACCTTGGCACCCCTATCACGCATTTAGTATTGCCCAATACATTTTCTTGTTCAGCATGCGACACAGCAAACCAAGACTGACATGGAATGGCCTATCATAACCGGTACATGGAGCTTATGCTCAGATATGAATTCCTCCACGTCATCAGCCATTGCCGAGTAAGTATGTGTAGGGTCATGGGGTGATTCGCCATGGTTCCTCAAATCCTTTCACGGTTAGCCATTGAAAATTATCGCTTGGTAGGGCATTCTGATGGACTGACAAGCGCGTACACTGGCCTCTTCAAGTCCCTTGCGAGCGCCCTAAACCAGTCAGCGGATGATTCTCTGAAGCACGGCAGAGAAAGGCTTACTTACTGATGCTCCGATTGTTCTGCTTGGAGCCGAAGAGACCATGGAGTATGATTATTGGAGGGTGACCCGCGTCGAGTTTTGAAGGCTCATATCGAGCGTACGCCAAGCTTAGTTGCCGCTTAGAAAGATATTGGAAGACACGACGGCTTTGAGGTTGTCGGACGCGCAGCATTGGTATCACCTCTCACTTTGTCTGACAAACTATGTTTACTGGAATGGCACTTCACTTCATTCTTGCAAGCCGGAGCGGCCCGAATTTTAGGCGGCCCATAGCGGTGCGCCGTTCCATTCATGGATGCCAGAATCCATTCACCCGTGCAATGCAACATTCTACACCGATACCATAAGCGCTTCCGTAGCGGTGCGCCGTTTTCATGGATGCCAGAGTCCATCCACCCGTGGAATGCAACATTTTATACAGATTTAGGGAATGCTCCATAAAAGGACTTTAGTAATCCTCGTCATTGGACATCAGCGGGCTTCTAACACTTATGATGCGGACTCATCCCACAGGAGGCCATCCCGGGATACTACTTCGGAAGGAGGGACGACCTCAAAACGCAACATAATCCTACGAAAAGTGTCTTTCTACATATCGCTAATCATTCATGGTCTTCCGGCAGTAAGATAACGAATTGAACATGGTATTGTAAGATCAGCAACCAGCAGTTCGCTTAGCGCTGTTTGTATTGTCAGTCAGCTCTAGTCAGACAACAATTGCCTAACCTTGTCGACTGGAGACGTAGGAGTCTGGCCTTCCTAGCAGCTCCTGTCGGTAGATAGGAGGATATAGACCAATCTGGTACAACTACGCTATCGTCGTCCACGTACGCATGTGCAATAGGCCACATACGCATGCGCAACAGGCCGAGCTGGGGGGTTCGGTGATGCCGGTTTGCTTACGATGAATCTGCTGCATTTGTCGGGCCGCCCGGAGATTCGTCTTTCCGCCTGATGCGAGCAAGTGGATGACAATAGCGGTGTGGCCCGTGAATGGCCAGGTAACGTGGAGGGCACCATTGTAATTGAGTTGGCCAATTGTAGCGGTAGGTGGATTTATTAGAAACAGTAAAGTATCCTAATACGAGCAGTAAGTTCATTGTGTGGGCTGATGTGGGTGAATTAGAAACAGTTTGCTAATCCTTTCCGGCCTTATCCTCGACGTTATGCACAAATATCAATCTCAGTTGCCCAATGTAAGTTAGTCCTTGTGTTAGTTTCTTGTCTATACGTTGAGTACTAGTAAGCTCAAGTTATGTTTGCTACACTACGGTGTAGCCAGAACTCCTTGGCGGTCGAGCGATCTGGGCCCACGAACCTACGCCTTGCCTGCAAAAATTGTAGATCTAAAAAGGTACGAAGTCACATATTCTGTGTGCACTCTGAAAGGACAGATGAAACAGTGATTGACAACGCTTTTCCAGTTGAAATGCTCAGGGGAGCAAACTGGCTGTCAGCGATGCGTAGCTCGCGGCGTGGATTGCGAGTACACTGAAGCCTTGTACAAAAAGAGTGCTAGGCAAGGGGGTGTTGCCTCAGTATCAAAATCAGATGCAAATGTCTCAATTCGAAGGACAGGCCAGAGCTTATCGAGCCAAACACCTATTCCATCTCCGAGCGAGAGAGAGAATACCTACGACGCCAGCTCTAATGACTTTTCAAGATCCTTAATGACGGACTTGACCAAGTCGCACTCGATTCAGCAGGTGCCGTACATTCAAGATGGTTCGACTGGTACCGATGTTTTTGAGGTATCGAAAGAGCTTCTGGATGGTTTCTTGTATCCCAGTGTCGGAGCTAAATTTCTGTCTAATGCAGACTGTGGGCACCGTTCACCAGGGATATGGCAGTCTACTAGCGACTCTACCCTAGGGGATTACGCCCTAATTGATGAAGATTACCCTGGCTCGTACCTTGATGGGACTCGTACTGGGACAGGCTCCCTCAGTGATGCCGATTTTAGTGAGTTTGGAGATAACCGCCTACTTTGCGAATATAGTGTTAACGGCGAACATAGGAGACCGGTTGGAATTTCCGAGGTCCAGCAGCCCAGTACTTCCCTCAATCCCTTCTAACGTTCATAACGACGGTCTTGTAGACCTTTCGAATACCAATATCTTAGAACACCCCTCAATGAATAGCATGGAAGGTCCGACCCTGGCTGAACTTAGTGATGCAGGATCAGAGGCCCAATGGGGGCATCCGCAAGCACAACCACTCGTACCAGAGGTCTCAGAGCCAAGGGAACAATTCTCTCCCCCTTATGAACCTGTTGCTTCGTGTAAATGCGTACTGGCAGCACTAGACCTTCTCGAGAAGTTGCAAACAAACGACCATCGAAGCAGCTCGAACCCGATTGATCACACCTTGAAGCTTTCGAAGTATGCGCTGAACCAATGCTCTGAGCTGGCTACCTGTGAAAATTGCATGAATACATCCAGGTTCACCATGCTCCTCATCAACCTCTGCCAGATCGTCGTTGCCAACTTGGACAAGGCTCTATCCGGTTTCGAGCCGCCTGTGAATACAGAAAATGAGGATCAAAAAGAGACCAGTACGACTGCAACTATCGACACGCCAGAAGATTCACGGACCAAGGATTCAAGTGTGTTCCTGAAAAGTTACGAGATTGACAATTTAGAGCAGCTTTACGTTTTTGGTACACTGGTCAGACTTCAGATCAGCCAGTGGAAAACGATTTTGGCACGCTTGAAGTCTGCATTGTCGCATCTAGGGCTGGAGACTCAGTCGGCTATACTGCATGAAATCGACGTTCGATTGTGTACACAACATGACGTGTGCACAACGCTAATTCTGGGCGTTGGGAAATCAGAGCAGAAGAATGCGGCATAAGTCATGCATATAGGGATGAGAACTACTGAGGGCGTGTTGCTATGTGCGCCGCAAAACTTGTTTATTTACCACAGTGGGACATAGAATTTTTCAAAAATCTCGCCCGCCCAGAATTCCCTATATGCATAACTTATGCCGCATTCTCTTACTTGCCGACGTTTCTCACGACAGACATGAAAAATTATCTGCATTTTCTACACTCAAGCGCAGAGGAGCATTTGCTACATCGTGTCTGATCTGGAATGACTATATCGGAAGTTGTATGGCTAGTCTAAGTGCTCATCCTTAAGAGCCAAGCTATCTCAACATCGATTCCTTACTCCTTTCTTCTTCGAAGCAAAATTTGCGTTGTATGGTTTGGTATCATCTGCGTCTCTATCTTTATGTTCTCAGGTCGGGACTTGACGTCTTCCCCGAACTTGAACTCATAGTTCTTGAGCAAGTGAACCATGATTTGCTTGATCTCAAATCCTGCAAATGCTCGGCCGGGACATGCATGCCTACCATACCCGAAGGCCATATTCGTAAGGTTACTGGCAGCCCATTGCGGCCGTACTTTCGATTCGATCTCTCCTGATGTCGATTCTAAGTCAGAGAATCTGAAGCCATCAAAGACCTTGGGATCCTTAAACAGATCCGGATCCATGGCGATCGCTTGTGCCGGCACACTAACTTGTGTGCCCGCAGGGATGGTGAAACCATCCGAGAATCGAAAATCCTTATGAATGATCCTCTCAAATGTTACTGTACGCAATTGGGTTAGTCTCCGGGCCTAATTAGCGTGATATTACCACAAAAAGAGGCTCACCTAGCAGAAGAGGGTTGAACCTCTGACTTTCCTTCATGAAAGAGTCCAACTTCGTGAGTTGCATCAAGGTCTGCTTTTCAATCGGACCATTCGACCCAAGTACACTTTCAATTTCTTCTATCAATGGAGCAACATACTCTGGCATTGAGCAAAGGTCGTAGATTAGCTGCATTGGAGTTGCGGCGCTTGTGTGAAGCGCAGCAAAGCTCATTTTCAGCTGAAGGTCTGCTATGAATTCTGGATTTGATTCTTCTTCTTTGGCGTCATCCGCCATCCACTGTAGAAAGTCGGAAGGCTTCTCTTTGGGGTTCTGAACACCACGCGACTTGAGGATCGGAACGATGGCTTTCCGAGCTATCTGGTAATGACGCCGAATACTCCACAATTCGGGTATGAAATATGACACTAGTGGCCGGAGGAAGGGTGGATACTGCTTGATTTTCTGAGCCCCAATAAACCCATCGCTTGCGAAATTCAAGGTCGTCTTTAACCAGGCTTCATTCCTACTCAGCGCGAGTCCACCAAACATCCTGCTGGAAGCACGCGCCACTATCATCAGCATTTTGTCGGACATGTTGACAGGTGTCCACTCTATGACTGAGTTAGTGTCTGTATAACAAAGGCCAAGCGTAACGTGCCTTCGGAAATGGGGAGGAGATCATCGAAGGCAGCCTTAATCTCATCGAAGAGCGGTTCTAGAACTGAGCCTGGTACCAATTAAGCTCCTGAATTATGGATGTCTCCTGAACTCACTCATGTTCTGGTTCAACTGGACCTTTGCAACACGCGGATGCAGGCTTGCCCGACTACCAAATGTGGTGTACCGGCCCTCAAACATCTCCGAATTATTAGCCCTTTATAAGACTCGAAACTTCCGGCTGTAAGGCTCACTTCAAAGAATGTCCCAACAAAATCGACCTCGTCAACTCGTTGGTTCTTGAGCTCTTCAACATAACGAGGGGGTACCATCAGCCGTTCTCCTAGCGGCGATGGCACATAGAAAGGCTGGCCCTTGAACTTCAGAAGTTTTCAGTCTTTGGCACTTTGAGGACTGATGTGACAACACAAACTTTGCCATAGCCCTCCAGGAGAATATCTTGAGCCCCTGTTCGAAACCGCTCTCTTGCTTGTGGTAATTCATCAAGGCCATTTACCCCCACAATAGGAACGTCGGCATATTTCTGTTTCTTCTTTGGTTCGTATACATATATAGTGCTGATGAGTAGGAACACAATAGCATAGAAGGTATATCGAAAGCTAAGTACGTATTGATAGTCGATAGCAAGGTACGATCCATCACCCAGAGCGGTACTATAGTCCATTTTGGCTTTCAAAACTCTAAGGTTCCTCCATTCAAGCTTCTGGGACTCCTGTAATTGAGTTGTTACAGTTTTGATGCTACTCGGCAATTACCTATTCTGTCTATTGCCGGATGAAGGAGTCTCAGTCACGTGCTAACTCACGAAAACCCCATTTGTTTGATTGTAGATCAATCAAAGTGAGGATATTGGCAATGTGGCTATGAGCGGAAGACAAGAAATATCATGACTGTAGAAGCATCATGATCCTGGCTGGTCCAGCTCATATCTGCTCTATGTGACTGGCTATTACGAGCTCGGATCCTGGCTCCTAATGGAGCAAAGCATCGAGCAACTGCAACATGCTGTAATTCCGTGATAAGCTCTCCGGAGTGCTGCGAGTGCGGTTATACCAACTATGGTAATTCTAACGATTGGTGTAGATACCATGTACTAGATTAACTCTTAGAGTGGTGTAGTACGTCATTGCTGACATCAAATCCCACATTCTATGGGGGTGTTTGCCCCCAATCGGTGTGTGTGTGTGTGTGTTTGTGTCCTAGATCTACTGTATTTGAGACAAAGCACTCGCTTTCAACTCGGCTAAGGAGCTGTAAGTGAGGGATATATCCTGCAGTCTCTCGAGTCATGCATGGTCATTCGACAGGGTTCAGCTTGCTGATCTTCTTGATTTATCATCTTAGTAGATGCATACGGATGAAAGCCTACGTAAGCAGAAGGTCGGAAAGGACTCGATTCGGTTTGGCTTAGCTTCAATGTTTGATTTGCTACTGATGGCATTGGTTATTTGCACACATGGGTGCATCACATTCAAGAACCATGGCTTGCAGATTGTGCTGACCATCTCGGAGGATTGAACCCGCAGTACAATTCCCCAGCCGCGCTTTATGCACCTCTGACGCCACAGAGGGTACAGATGACATTGGGCAATGGCAAGGACCCTGCTCATCTACGGTCATCGAATGACCACCATGGAAGCACTTAACGCCTTCTTAAAAGCTCGTGTTGACTGTATATCACCATAATGGATGCGGCAGAGTCTTGATATAGAAATGTCTTTCAGTATGGTTATAGAAGGTGGCTGGACGATTCTACTCTGCGTACGACCGCGCGAATTCAATCTGCCTGGTGTATCTGATTACCGCCTTAGATCCTTGTCTACGTCTCAGTACACCTGATATACAATACGTACTTTCATTCATTGGCTGGCATACCTGGACCGTTGCTTGCAAGAGCTTCTCTGGTAGGGGGTCGTTCAGTTACTTGATTAGTACCTAGCTAATCTTTGATTTTCTTGGAGTTATGGCGGTTTTATCACTCCATGACTGGCCGTTTCCACCGGGCGATTGAGAAGCAACATCAACGTTACGGTAGGCTTTGTACCCTGACCTAGACTGTTGAAGGCTCATATCTACAGGTAACGTGATTCGTGTATCCCCTAATGAGGTCTCTTTTGCTTCTGTCCAATCCTGGAAAGATATATATTCGTCATCTTCAGGACAACCGACATTTTCAAAAAGCGACTTTTATGAGACCTTTGGGTCAGGTTTTCAAAGCCATTGCATAGGGAGCGAGCGAGATCCGGTCATTCACAGCCGGATGAAGCGCAGCATGCAAGGCGCCTTTTCTACTAAAGCCCTCAAAGAACAGGAGGACATCATTCAACAGTGCGTAGATAAGTTCATCGATGCAGTGGGTAGTAGGGCCGTAAGATGCAGCGGGCTAGATATGACCGAATGGTTCGAGATGATTGCATTCGACATACTTGGGGAGATGGCGTTTGGGGAATCATTCGGTTCCGTAGAGAAAGGTATATCGTTGAAGCCATAAGAAACCTCATCCTGACTACAGACATTAGGAAAGCCCCATGCTTGGCAGCAAATGGTATCCAAACACTTGTTCTACATTACAGTCGTCGACAATCTACGTAGATACCCTCTTGTGCGCCGACTTGGCCAGTGGCTACTGCCGAAATTTACCGTGGAAGTGAGGAACAAACACACCGGTCTCAGTCGACAAAAAGTTGCGAGGTAGGCCAAGTGGATTATCTACCTCCTTGGGTCCTCCTAATATCTTAACTGTAGGCGACTGGCTTCAAGCTCAGATCGAAGAGACTTCTTGAGCAATCTTGTTACGAAAGTAGAAGAACGCGAAATGTCAAAAGAAGAACTGACTGCTCACTCCTCGACATTAGTGTGAGTTCCACGCTTTGTATGCATTTATCAATAACTTCAGCTCACGAGAATTGTAAAGTGTCGCTGGGGGAGAAACCGTCTCCACCTTCCTCGCAGCAACGACTTATTATCTCTGTAAGAATCCCGAGACATTAAGACAACTGCAGCAAGAGATCCGTGGCGCCTTTAAGACGTACGGTGATATAGACTCGGCGTCTGCCATCCGGTTACCATACCTACAAGCAGTCATACAAGAAGGTCTTCGTATCTACCCTCCAGGATCGCAAGGGTTTCCCCGTATATCACCTGGAGCATCTGTCGATGGAACCTGGATTCCAGCAGGAGTAAGTGTTGAGAACCGATGGCAAGGAAAAGCGCGATAACAATATTACAGACGGAAGTCTATACTAGTGCGTGGACTGTCACACACTCAGCTTCGAACTTCCATCGACCAAATGAGTTCCTGCCCTCCCGCTGGCTTGATAAGTCTTGCGGAGACGTTAAAGAAGCCAGTCAACCATTTTCGCTTGGGCCGCGGGCCTGTATTGGACGCAAGTATGCTCTATCTCTTCAGGTCTACTTTTTGGACGCTATTCGCTACGTCAGAGGCTAACATCCGGCCATTACAGCTTCGCCTATCTAGAAATGAGCCTGATACTCGCAAAATTGCATTACAAGTTTGACATGAGCATATCAGATACCTCCTTGGATTGGGAAGCGCAAAGTCATATCCATGTACAATGGTGGAAGCCAGCGCTCTATATCTTACTTGAGCGAGTCGTAGAATGACATCTTAGCTTCAAATTAGGAACTGCAGGAACTACACTTTCAAAAAGTCTTTGGGACTAGAATATTTTCTTGAAGCTACGTCATAATGTCATTCAAATCTGCAAGCTATATTTTACTGCTTGAGTGAAGATGTATTCCTTCTCCAATCGTTTTGAAAAAACCTGTCTACTAGTACAGAGTTCAAGGAAATCTTTCATCCTCTTTCTACTCCTAAGACCTGAAGCATTCAACATAATGATTGTCTTCTTGCTCAGTCTTAATCCCTAGCCAAAAAGCCAATTTTCCAGCGCATACCCGGAGCTTTCACAGCTGGGCAGATGCTCCAGAAGACACATCAGTTTCTCTAAGAACAAGGATTCCCAAATTCTTACGCTGAGATTCAGAGTCCCACCCATTCTGCTGTTCGGATTCCACGTGTGTAGAATAATGGCCGTAATTGATGGCACGAATTCCAGGCTCGGGCTTTCCAAGCTCAGAGTCTGGTGTATATTCATGGGAGTGCTTATGTGAACCGGACGAGCTGGACTTCGAGGACTGGCTGCGGATCGAAAGTATAGAGCGGATGCTTCGGATGATGGAGCCAGGACTGCGGCCATCATGGAATAGAGGGCCATAGGTTGGGAGGCATGCGGCCATTACCGACGCACAGGGTTCGATTATCAACCATATAAAATTTTTAACGACAAGAGCTATACATAAGGCTATTAGTGATCTGAAAACAAGTGCGAAAGCCTAGACACTTACATGAATAGTAACTGCCAAGACCTGTGTATTGCGCCGCGAACTTGATGACGAATACGAGGCGGACTGTTGACGAAATCACACAGCTTTAGAATTATTGTGAGCGGAGTGAGTTAAGTTAAATGGTCTTCGCGCAGACTTACAAGCCTCCAAGCCCAAACATTCCCCCAACAATCCACTTCTTCCGGGTACTCATGTGTAGATTTCGGATAGCTGATATAGGGAGGCAGAGGATAAAAATGTCCAGTGCAGTATCTGAGGCTCCCACAAAAGAATACAATATAACGATATTGCCCAGAGTTCCAGGCTGTTTTGGGAGCCAATCTAACGAAATAGGTTGGGATCGTAAGAGCACACCGAAGAAGAGCGAGACGAGCCAAGCAATGACTAATCCAGTCGTAACATCACAGACCAATCTGAATCTCTTGGTAATAAAGATACGTCGATAGAAAGCCAGGAAAGAGAGCTTGACGAATCCCACGGAGAAAATATAGAATAATTGAGCAGCAAACATGACCTAACAGTAGTCAGATCCATTGCAAGATCCATGAAGAACACCAGAGCATACCTTAAGAAAGACTTCAAATTCTTCCGGCGACTGCTCCAATGGTGGTGTACCAATACGGCCTATAGAAGCCCCGCATATGGCGGTCACGCCGAGGGCCCATGTGAGTACCTAAAGGTTATCAGAATGACCAGCAAGAGTCTCAGCGTCATAGAGGATACCAGAGCTACAAAAATTAGGTAGTCCGAAGCGTTTAGACTCGAGGTGGCGCTTTTCTTGAGAAATCGAGCTGCGGCTCTATGTGCTGTGATACGTACAGCCACAGCAGTGGAAGCAGAAATCGGCAGTAAGACGCTCACTATCAGCAAGGCAAGCGTTTGCGAGTGCATATTGCAGAGGGAAAGTATATGTGGAAACGTTCAAACAGTTGGTATGATAGAGCAAGTCGGGGTATTTTCTGATCCTTCAACCCAAGGCATTATGCCCTTGAGTAGGAAAGTTGTTCATGGCTATTAACAAGAAGCTTGTATTTCATGTCTGCTCAAGTGGCATGATAAGGGGCGCTACAAGTGAGAACGTGGATGAGGGACTCGCAGAGCTCGCGGTACCTTCGAACGTCATATCAAAGTGCAAGCACAGATGTGGAGGCAATAGTAATCTTCATGACCTGTTGCTGGACCAGACCACCGCGCTCAGCTAGATTGTATCCAATGTATCATGGATGTTCTAATCAGAAGCGCTTGCTCCCACGGCGTAGGCATTCGGGAAACGTGCTATCCCGTTGCAAAGCTGATAGCAGTGGAGGAGTAGCTGACTCTGCAGCGTTACTAATTGTGTCGGAAATTGCCTCATACAGTAATTCCCACACGGAAACTATGCTGACCATGTCGTGCCATTCGAGCCACCAGTGTCTCCACCATGCATTGTAAGCAATCGAGATCTCCTCTGTCCATAGCTACGTTGTCTACCGCAGTACTCCGTATTGCAGTTGCTGCCAACAGTCCTAACCTAATGTAGAAGTAGGTGTCTAGTAGCTCTAGCGAATTTCCCGGAGCTAAAACTTTTCGCGGACGATCTCACCCCTAGAACTAGCTAGTCCTGTATGTTACCGAAAATTACAGACCTGAATGAAACCTCGGGGTTATTTCCAAACTCCATACTGCAGCCTTTGAGTAACATCTGCCAACTTCTTTTGCGCCATGTACCTCAATGCGGCATTGATCTCCGGCTACTATGCCTGGAACGCAGCTCGCAAGTCTGTCACTTGCCAGCTAGTTCCGGTTGCATACCAACCGTTTCCGCCAATCAGAACGCCTTACTTCGTTTGCCTTGTGCTGAGGCATGGTCGGTGTGGGTGGAGGGTGAACCGCTCATATGGGCCCTTCTTTGCCTTATTGCGACCTCGAATATCAAATATCTTCCACGCTTTCTCGTTCATATCACTACAGACTACAAGAATTTAATCAGCTGGGTACCAGGAGCCATTGTTAGATCCCCCTTCTCGCCGTCTAGCACAATGGCAGCCTTCGGCGTAAACTCGACAGGCCATGAAGTGGTCCAGGCATTTGGTACTCACTTGGCTGGCAAGATAGGTATAGTACTCTTGGACGCAATAAATGACTATGTTCTCACTATACCAGTTCTTATTACCGGCCCTAGCAAAGACGGCATCGGTGCGGAGCTCGCAAAAACGCTCGCCATTGGTGATCTTGACCATCTCCTACTCGCCGGCCGCAACGAGGCAAAGATTACACCCGTCATCACGGAGATACAGAAGATGAACTCAAACATTAAGGTGACCTATGTGCAGTGTGACCTCCTGGACAATGAGTCAGTACGCAAAGCTGCAGCGCGAGTCAATAGTCTCGTGCAAAAAATCGATATCCTTATCAACAACGCTGGGATCATGGCGGCACGTACATTTCGAAAATCTGCGGATGGAGTGGAGAGTCAATTTGCTGCGGGATATCTTGGCCATTTCTTGCTCACGAATTTGATTATGGACAAGATAGTCGCTGCTAGGGGAGTCATTATCAACATGACTAGCTCGGCTTATATGCTTGATGAAGTTGATACGCATGATCCAAATTTCGAGGTAAACGAAAATCCCATGATTTGGAGAGGTGTGGATTAAGCTAAGGATCTGTGTAGGAAGGTCGGGATTACGACCCATGGAAAGCCTATGCTCGAACTAAGACGGCGAATATCTTGTTCACTATTGCTCTTGCAAAGCAATTTGGCGGCAAAGGCGTGAAAAGCTTTGCGGTGGATCCAGGAAGTGAGTACTGCAATGGGTCTTGACTTCACCTTTGGCTGGGTACTGACAAGTAAACGTCCCAAGTGGTTTTAGGGACTAATCTCCTGGCAAACACAGGAGTCGACGATGAGCTAATGAAAAAGGGCATGGACATGGCTGTTGCGCGCAATGGCGGTATGACCAACGATTTCTAAACCTAATGATGGCATTTGGTGTAGCTGATAACGGCTTTAGGCGAGGAACCCCCCTCACATCCAATGGTGTCCCTTCAGCAAGGATGTGCAAGTGCTGTGCTTGCATCCTTAGACACTTCTCTCGAGGGTAAGGAACATCATGCATGGATGTGTGAGGTTTCTAGCTAAGCTTTCCTTATAGGAAAGTCTCCCGCATTTGTTAAAGAATGCCGCATCATTCCCACACTGCCTTACGCCAGCGATGAAGCGATTGCCAAGAAGCTTTGGAAATCCAGTGAGAGGTTAGTCGGGCAAACTTTCGATGGATAAGTGGGGTTTATACAACTGTCACTCAATTTCGGCTTGCAAGACCTTCCTCATAGCGGGCAGTCACTCGCTTAGCAGCAAGTAAAATTACGCATTTGCACAGATAGCTGAAAAATACCAAGATTTCTAAGCTTTAAACGATCTTGCATGTAGAATAGTTGATCTCGGAGACTTTCTTGATTTAGTAAGTCTGTCATGCAACATCCACAGGTCACGTGCGTCATCAGACATCCTCATTATCTATCAAAAGCGGACCAGAATTCGAGAGTCGGCGATATTTCTCAAGCCATTTGCTCGCTTCCCCAAAAAGTTTTTGTTCTTGCTCTGATGGTGTAAATTTCTCTTACTTAAAACCCCAACAGTAAATATGGCTGAGATTGTCACATACGCTGTAAAGCCCGTTCACGACCTGGCAATCACATTATTATGGAGCGTGAGTAACATCTGAGCATCAACAACAGATCCTACAGGGGGCTGAGCATATTCAGTTTTCTTTGTATGCAGTCTCAGTGGCTTTCTACCGCATCTTTATCCACCCATTAGCAAAATTCCCCGGTCCATATGCAGCTGCTATCAGTAATGTGAGCAGACATTTGCGGTCCCTCAATTCACTGGAGTAGATGCTTATCAAGTGCGTGTGCCAGCTACCTTATTGCTATTGGTTTCTCGGTGGCCGTCAGCCTTACGAAATGGTCAACTTGCACAAGAAATATGGTGAGCAAATGTTTCGACTCCTCATATGCACTGCATCTGAACTACGGTCCAGGACCGGTAGTCCGCACTGCGCCGAATCAATTGTCATTCAATACTGCAAACTCATGGAAGGACATATATGGCTCGCGGCAAGGCCATCGCCCATTTATCAAAAGCGATTTCTATGAGGGTGGAAGTTTCGCGGACCAATACGGCTCCATTGTTAGCGAACGAGACCCAGCCGCTCATGGACGTATGCGGAAATATCTTTCTAGTGCCTTCTCCCAGCGGTCTCTGTCGGAGCAGGAGGGCTTGATTCAAGCCATTATAGACGAGTTTATGGACCGTATGCAGGGGTACGTTGCTAAAGACGAAAGCTTCGATATCACGCAGTGGTTTAATATACTCACTTTTGACATCATTGGTGACTTGGCCTTCGGGGAAACTTTCGGAGGTGTTGGATCTGGAGTTACACACCCTTGGATATCCCGGATTAGGGGGGCGATGACACAAGGTGCCCTTGCAGACTGCTTCCAACGATTTCCCTTGCTTGCGAGATTCGTGATGACGGTTGCGCCTGGGCCTATACAGAAGGCTATTGCAGATACGAAGATCAATGAGCGTTACTCGATCGATCTGGTTCAGAAGCGCATTGCCAGGAAAACGAACCGCAAAGACTTTATGACTCGAATATTAGAACATCGAGATGAGGACAAAATTCCAGACATACAGATAGCAGCACATGCGTCAGATTTTGTGATAGCTGGTAGTGAGACTACGGCAACGGCTCTATCCTGTATTGTGTACTATCTCTGCCATACACCACGGGCACAAGAACGAGTCAAACAAGAGATTCGCAACGGCTTCGTTAAGTATCAAGACATCAACGCAACGACGACAAGTAACCTTGAATATCTTAACGCCGTGATCCTGGAGGGTTTACGGATATATCCACCGCTTCCATTCGCTCTCCCAAGGATTGTACCTGATGGAGGTGATACAGTCGATGGTCACTGGTTGCCAGCTAAGGTAAGACATGTCATGACATCCTACAAACGTGCGACTAATCTGAGCGGATCGCAGACTGTCGTTTCCACCAACCCTTGTGCTGCTTGTTTTGATCCGAAAAACTTTGAGGAACCCTTTCAATTCAAACCAGAGAGATGGCTTATGAGAAATGAGAAGGACATCTTGGATGCAAGCCAGCCCTTTTCTCTAGGTCCAAGGGGTTGCCTCGGGCAGAGGTATGCTTACTTGCCCTTAGTATGAGAGCTATTGCTGACTACAAAAGCCTGGGTTGGATGGAAATGCGCAGCATTTTAGCCAAATTCTATTTTAAATACGACCTGAATCTAGTTCCTCCGGACGTAGACTGGCAAGGACAATCCAAAATGCATACGTTGTGGAACAAGCCTGTACTTCAAGTCAGGTTAAGGAATAGGGTGGATAATGAAAGTTGAGAAATGTAGCAAATCATTTGTATTCGGGTGTCACTTCAGGCGATCATAGACACGATGAATACATCTCTAGATCTTCCTGACCTGCCCAGAGGGGAAATCTCCGTAAGTGAGACCCTGCATGATGTCGTGGCAGAAGAAGTGCGAACGCGTAATAATAGCCACTAAGATGAGCTACAATGACAAGTACGCTTGGAGACCCGTATATCTAGACCATCGGTTTTTTGTTTGTGTCGCAGCCCAGGAAGAACCCCAAAACACCACTCTATATGCTATCAAAAACCGTAATGTCAAGTCTTCGGATTGAAGAGGCGCAGGTACCATCCCTAGTTGAGAAAGTTGCTATCGTTACTGGTAAGCCGTCCACGAAGAAGCTCAGTATCGTTCCGCTGACATCGTAAACCCAAGGTGGAGCTTCAGGAATTGGTTTCGCTACTGCCAAACTCCTTGCTAGACATGGTGCGAAAGTATTCATCCTGGACCTTAATAAACCGGAGGACGAGCCAGATTCTTCACTAATCACGTACAAGAAATGCGATGTGACGGACTGGGCTGAGCTTTCCAGCATCTTTATGAGCATTAATCACATTGATATGGTCTTTGCAAATGCTGGAATTGCGGAGAACGAGCCATTACTCCAGAATGATCTCGCTGTTGACGTGGAAGGCTGTCTGCTTGAGCCTACATATCCGGTATTGGACGTAAATCTGCGCTCCGTCCTCAACGTCATCAAGCTAAGTTGGAGGATTATGAAAGGTCAAAGCGAGGGAGGGAGCATTGTTCTCACATCAAGTTCAACAGCTTATTCTCCAGAGATTGCTATACCACTTTACAGCGCAGTGAAATTAGCTGTAAGCTTTCTAAAAGTTGCGAACGACCTCTTCTAAGCGCGCGATGCTAAAAAGAGCTTAGCTTATTGGTCTTGTACGATCCCTGCGGTCGACGCTTCCGGCAGCAAACATTACTATCAATGCTGTTGCGCCAGCAGCGACACTCACACCATTGCTTGGGGACTTTGTCAAGCCGTTAAATGCAGCCGCATTGCCAGTGAGTACACCAGAATTTGTGGCACTCGCCCTCGTTCACTCCGCCACTGCAAGGCAGTCCCGCGGTGTCGAGGCATATGGCAAAGAGAAAGAGACGGATATATTGCATGAAGGCCGATGGAATGGGAGAGTTATCATGACACTTGGAACTCGCTATACGGAACTTGAAGAGCCTATTGCGGAACTACGACCTGTGTGGTTTGGCAAAGAAAATCTCGAATTGACAAGAGCACAGCAAGCCGCAACGGATCCTCGGGTGGGTGAATATGTCTAGCTATTTTAGCTACTGTAAGAGCCGTGCATGTCTAATACTGGCGCTAATAGGCTACACCCCGAGCTTAAATCCTCCCGGTTGCAAATATTGAAACATTCCTGTTGGATCATACTTTTGTCGTATAGCTCTCATAGTTGGCAAACTCGTGCCATTGCCATAAAGCGCGAATGGATTTTCGCCCATCCCCGCGTCATTGATGTATACAAATGGATAATATAAACCTGCCGCTTTGGAGTTTTGATCAAGTGTGCCCAACACATCCTGAGCAAACTGTGCAACCACGGCATCATCACTTTCATCGGTCCACTCGACAACCAGATTCATGGCTAATGCATGTGTTAGTGGTCTGAGACATAGGAGGAATAATGTGAGCGCGTCACATACCGATCAGGTCACCATTGTTAGGGTCAAGATCAATGGCGTCCCCACCCGCTGCTCGTGCAGCTTCAAGCCAGGATTTCCCAATGGGCTGTATCGAGAGTCCAACTGTAGAAGCCGAAGTGTTCTTCAACGCTGCAACAGCATCTCCACTGATGGTATTGTTGATGAGCCTGACGCTCTCGCTCGAGGCTTTCAGGCCTGTGGCATAGAAAACATCCCTGGACGGTTAGTCTGGGTGACTAACACACAATCACAGTATAACACCGAACATACCGGAAACTCCGATTCCCACTCGATACCGACTCCGCGACGAAATTGTTGTACGGCCTTCGGCTCGCGGTATTTGTTAGGGTTGTGAGTGTTGTGAAGTTCTTGAAAGATGATGTATCGTTGGCGTTATTGAAGATGAATGCCATAGTTGTCATCTCGCCGGACTGAGGATCGATAAACACGTTTGGGAGAATTGCTGAGTAAGGGTCGTCTATCCCACCGCCAGGGCTCACGAAAGCTTCCAACGCTTCTATAAAGCTCGCCGTTGCGGAAGAGTCGTATGTGACGGTTCCAGCATAGACATCTAAACCTGGGTATGTGGCAAGGTCAAAGCGAGTGACAACTCCAAAGTTCCCAGAACCACCCTTCAATGCCCAAAAAAGATCAGGATACGAGGTCTGGCTGACGTTGAGGATCTTGCTGTCCGCTGTTACTAGTTCGTAACTCAACACACTATTGGCTGCCCAGCCGTATTGTCCACTATAATAGCTAATGCCACCGCCCAGGAGGTAGCCCGAGACGCCAACGGGTGCATAGCGACCACCTAGAACTGCTTTGCCGTATGGCTCAATCCAATTGTATACGTCGAACCATGTCAACCCTGGACCCACGCTGGCAATGGTCTGCTCAGGGTTCATAGTTGTTTCTCTCAACTTTGTCAAGGCGATCAGAACGCCTTGATTGGTTGAAGCTGCGCCCTTCACAGGCATGTGTCCATTGCCTCGGACTGCAAATTGAGTTTGAGTGGACTTTAGTATCGCTAGTGCAGCAGCAACGTCATTGGCATTTTGCGGAGAAAAAACGCAGTATGGCTCCAGTACGGTTGTCTTCGACCAAAAGCCTATTCGAATATATGTCAGCCTCCCCACAGGTATATTGAGGTGCATGCTCCATGCAACAACATACTTTGCGTCTCGTTGGAATAGGACGCCGACCCGGGCTGGTACAGTTGCTGAGGATACTGCGTTGCTAGCAGTTGGCAGGCGGCATTCGTCAAGGGGCTTTGGGCCCCTACGCCACAGGCCAGTGTCAGGCACACAATGAGCATTTTAAATCGCCAGTCAGCCGCCATTATTTGAGGTTCAGGCAAGTGTCTTGCTCTTCACGGGAATGCACAACGAGGGGTTCTTAAAGCACTCTTGTTGAAGCAACGAGGCTTGTCATATCTACAGCTACGCCGTCGACTACTTGATTACATTCGCAGTGATATTCTAAGATTGATCCTTTTGGATCAAGACACGGCCCCGGCTTACGCAGCCTTCATCTGAAAAACAACGAGGCTTGTCGTATCTACAGCTACGCCGTCGACTACTTTGTTTACACTCGCAGTGACATTCCTAAGATTGATCCTTTTGGATCAAAACTGGGCCCCGGCTTACGCAGCATTCATCTGAAAAAGCTATATATCGCTTGTCTAGGACACCACAAGGCTCCAGGGTCACATGTGGCGTCGTTCCCCATTGCGTTCGGCAATGATCTCGTTAGTAAGCACCTGGCTAGCGGGTATCTGTGTCTTGTCATGGAGACTTCCCGGGCGTAGTCCAGGTATTCCTTAGCGACGATGATGACAACAGCTCGGCAAGTGCTGATGTCAGAAATTCGCAGAGCAATATCAGCTCTCGGCTTTTTCCCCATTGGGAATGATTGCGAAGAAGGTTGGCTCGGATGATTTACGTGGACTGTCAAGATTGCGAGCTCCTAGCTCTTCATGTAGCCCACACAGAATAGAGACTTGCATTTACTCATCATACTGTTATTGATTTGATTTTCGTTATATGTGTACAGGGAGGTGTCTGCCGTGCCCTTTAGGTTTCCTAGTCCTCTACGAACAGACTAGTCAAGTCCAGCTGAGATATCAATCTCCCAACCTTGAACAATGCCTCACTCAACTGAGCCATTTGGCCAGACGTCATCCCCTCCGTCCAGCATCTTCAAATCTATTTCCCATCCTCTTACTAAAGAAGTAATACGTGATGTGGATGGGTTCTATCTGGAGCACTGGAACTTCGACAGCGATAAGGCCAAAGCGAAATTCGTTGCGGCTGGATTCTCATGTGTCACTTGTCTATACTTCCCCAAGGCCCGTGATGACCGCATTCGATACGTGTGCTCTCTTATTACAATACTTTTTCTTGTGGATGGTATATATATAATCAATGCTTCCATCTTGGAAGGCTAACAAGTGTTGACTAGATGAACTGGAAAGTATGTCATTAAAAGATGGAGAAGCATACAACGAAAGCTTGATGCGTCTCTGTACTGGCAGTGCCTTACCAGATCGCACAGTCCCGAGGGAATGGATCATGTTTGACCTATGGGAATCCATGCGAGCATGCGATAGGACATTGGCCGATGAGATCCTCCAGCCCGTCTTTACATTCATGCGGGCACAGACGTCGAAAGAACGCCTTTCGATAGAAGGTCTCGATCACTATCTAGAGTACCGCCAAGGAGATGTTGGCCAGGCGTAAGAGACAGTTTGTCCCTAGGTCTGCGGTTGCTGACAGCATATATTAGCTTGCTGGCGGCCCTTACACGCTTCTCATCGGGTTTGAAGCTCTCTAAAGAGGAGCTCGCGTCTGTAGCCGATATAGAGAAGAATGTTGGCCGACACATCTCTATTGTCAATGACATATACAGCTATGAGAAAGAGCTCCGAACAGCAGAGAGCGCGCACAAGGAGGGTGGTAAACTCTGCAACGCGGTCCAGATAATTGGGGCAGAGGTAGGCCTCGGCGTGGAACCATCGAAGAGAGTCCTTTGGTCCATCTGCCGTGAGTGGGAACATGTTCATGAAGAGCTGAGGTTGGCACGGAAGGCTGAAGGGTGGAGCATCGACTTGGCGTCGTACGTGGATGGGCTTGAATACCACATGAGTGGAAATGAGACCTGGAGCAAGAGCACCAGGCGCTACCATGACGTGAGAGCCTAGGACATACCGCCTTTCCACGTTTATAGTGTAGCTTAGATGAGAATGCATCAACAGTCATAGTCCTGGCCGCTCAAAGGTGCTTGATCTGCATTGTGTTGTGTCTGCAGAATTAAAGATTTGTAAACTCCCTTAATTGATCTGGCTGGGGCGAGTCCAGTAGCCGGCGGGGCTCGTGCATGAAGGTGCCCTAGAACTGGTTATCGGCGTGACAATAGTCGGTGCCTAGGAGTTCTATTGTCAACTTCGTAAGTCGACGAATGTTTCCTTCCGTATGCCTTTATGTTAGCGATAAGAGAATCGCTAAGAAGCTCTGGCCAGTTACTGAGAAAGCAGTTGTGTAAACTTCTGATAAAAGTCCTGGCGCTACTTGACCACTACCAGCTGTGTCAGAAACACGACAGTATGTCAATAACGGTTGCCGGGGACTTGACCATAGCGGGCGATTTGCTTGGGTAGCAGGTAGAAGCTACCGCTGGAGACTACCTTTTTGCATTGTCTTACAAATGGTCAATAGGTCCTGAGCTTAAAAGGAACCAGGCAGTATTCCATACTATTAGCGCATGAACTGCCTCAATCTATAGGTTCGAAAAGCTATATGTAGGCGTAGGTACTGCGAATTTGTTAGAAGAGTGAAGACTGTTCGCCGGATTCCGCACGCTGTTTCGTGCCCTTTTCACTTCAGCGGTAATTTTCTAAACCGGAGCGGCCCGCAACGTGGCGCCGTACAAATACAATGCCAAGACACTCTTGAAAACTTTGCAGCTGCTAAATGATTAAACAGCTATTGACTGCAACGGGACTGCTTTAGCTACTGTGCCGAAACGGCTTGTTGCATATCCGTTACATGTCGACCAGTTCCGCTTGCATAATTCACCAATTATACTTGGGTAGTGTGTTATGAGGAGCGAATTGCCTATCGTAATTCTTCTCTTACTTGTGTGATTTCGCACGTCTTAACGACTTTAACGCAATGATATCTATCTGAATACTCATAACTAGGGCTCTACTAGCAGATAGAGCCAATATCGGCTGACTTTTGAGCATAATTCGTCAAACTTTCTTAGTATTTTTAAGCGATATAGTGACTTTGGAGGGGCCTAATTCCGCATAACCATGTGATTTTCAAATACTCTAGGGATTGCCTGACCCACCAGCCTGACTATCGTTCTGCTAAGAGACTTCGGACAAAACCCCGTGAAATCAATAATCTACAGCTATATGCGGGAATAAGTTCACTTTGACTTATATTCGTTAAGTTATCGAAGGTCGACTTTTTAAGGTCAGTATCCCTACACAATTAACCACCTTGGGATTTCTGCCGTACGTCTCGGGTGTCCGATTGGGACAGTATCCAAATTATTTCAATCATTGTGAACTTATTTCGGTCATACGATATACCCAAGCCTGACAACAGTAACCATTTGAGCTTCTGATAAGGTCGCCAACTCCATCAGTCTAGTCATTATGTCCTCGCCTGGGTCGAGTCGGACCCGCGTCCTTCGTGATTCAACACGCCAGATTCTCTTGGAACTTGGAGAGGATGTGTCCTACTCTGGAGGCTGGCAAAAGATCCGATGTACGGCGCTTTCAAATTCTTCGTCGTCTGATTCTGAAGCCTCAGTCGATGTTCCACAGTTCTTTGAAAGCGCTGAAGCAATGGAATTCTTGGGGTTTACACCTAAAGCAGCGTTAGACATTCTTCAGCGCTTTCAGGATGCTTCAACATTCATTGAGGATGATTGTATTTTCGAGTATGCCAAAGGTCAGGTAAGGTCTTTCCCAGACGTCGGCTGTCCGGAGGATGACTGGACTTCGGCAATGATTGCCATGGGCATCACGCAGACTTTATGTCAGCAGATTCTTGATCCCCAATTTACTGATCTTCGCTTGACGCAAAACGCTCGTTTTTGGGTCCTCGACACGATCAAAGCGAAGTTTGAATTCCTGTTAGCGCTTGATGGCATTATACTTGGGTCCACGCCAGGTGACCAAGGTCCAATAAGTCTCCAGGCTCGTTTGGAGCGGTCAAAGAAGTCCTCAAGCACAAAAACAAAGTTATCGGAGAACGAAGCTAAGAGAAGACCGGAACCCCAACTTGAAATCCCTATCACACAACAATCAATATCAGACACCGAGTTCCTATTACTAAAGGGCGGAGATTGTGGACGCTTGAATAAGGTAATCAGACTCAGGACAGATTCTAAAAACGTCAAAAGAATTGTGAATACTCTGAGCATACCACCGGGAGATTTCGATGGCAGCAAAGCGGCATTGTATTGTACGACGCAAAGGCAAGCCGCATACCATTACGCGGAATACGCTAAAGCTCGCCTCCGTACCTCCGGACACGACCCCATTGCAGTCGGTGTCTTACATATCGTGATTCCTAAGGACTTGATGGCAGGTGTAGTCAATGTTCAGGGAGATATATGGAGGGAATATGTCTGGAACCATCGACTACAACGGACCACCCCTGATCATCTCCAGTGGCTCGACGAGGCCCCTATAGTTGTTGGCCCCGTTGCTAAGTGTAGCGAAAAGAACTTTGTAAGGATGGTTAGAAGCAACAAGGATTACAAAGCGCTTGAGGTAGTGAAGATGAGTGATGGTGAAACGACATCACAATATTGTATCAGAGAGGAAAGCATGATAAGAAGGATAAATGAACGCGGGAGATTTTGGGTGGAGAGGCTACTTTAAGTTGTGATTGCTCTCTACCTATCTCTGGAGTCATACCGCCATCGCAAGATCAAGTTAGCTCGGACAGTCACTCAGCAGTCCCCACAAGCACGAAATATTGGGATGATCCTGCCATAATCCGCGGGTAAAGACCTATAATTGTCTGATTCTACACCTCAACATATAGAACATACCGTCACATGCCCAAGCTTGTTACCAGACTACTATGAATTGGCAGCTTTTAAATAGGTTGAAACAAGGCATTTTCAGCTTTATATCTGCACGGAAAAGGTTGCGGTTGGCGAAGGCACCACAATGGCAAAATCCGCGTAACATGCCTGATTGAGTAGCAATAGGGCTGAAACCAAAAGGTGCCTCTAAGCCCGGTCCTGTGTGGCAATCTTGGGAACAGCTGTTGTTGTCAATTCTATGGTCTTATCTTGAGGAATCAAGAAGAGTCTGTCCAGTATCTGTCGATGGGCATACAATCATCAAGATTAGAAGTCAAAGATGCATCTATCTGTATGTGCGTTCTCCGTTATGAAAGTCGTTAAGCGTAAAGCATTTGCTCGATGTCATTGCTACGTTATCCATTTATCGTAGGAGGATGGAGTATAATATTTGAATGTAGGGAGATTATAGTGCAGAAATTATGACACCTGTCAAGCTCTCTGACTAGCGAAGAATATTCTTTCGAGCACTGATCAAGAATTGAGACTTTTTCCTCCAAGGGAGATTAGCCCTACAAGGCAATTTCTAGGGACGAATTGATGAATATTCGCTCTACCTGCATGACTGATGCTATCTTCTACAGGAGGACGACGGCGTTCAAACCATCAAAGACTTTCATGAAGTCGCGGAAGGTCGCATCTTCTGGAGATCTGACAGCCCGATAGTTCGGAAACACAGCGTCAAAGACGAGAGCATCCTGAAGCCTACATTACTATTCATTCATGCATGTGTGGCAGACCACACATTATGGGATGAACAAGTCGCGTACTTTACTGACAGAGGATGGCCCTGTCTACGGTATGATCTACTTGGTTATGGCGAATCTATACCCAGTGAAAGCTACCTGTCGAAGGAGTCGCGTTCTCCTGTGAAGCACCATGATCACACCGCATCTATTGCGAAGGCATTCCTTGCTTCTGATCGCGAGAGCCGGCAGTCATCTAACGGAAAATTCGTAGTCATCGGACTAAGTTGCGGAGCTTGTATAGCAATCGATTTCGCGATTTCCTCTCCAGAGCTTGTCAGTGGGCTTGTGCTTTGTGCTGGTGGAGTTGGGGGACTCGATATTGCCAACACGGCGGACGAGGACGCTCTGTTTAAGACCGTAGACCAATATATGGCTGAGGAAGATATCGAGAATGCTGCTAGAACGAACGTAAGGATTTGGGGAGACGGACCTCAAGAAGATGAAGGCCGGCTCAATGCTGATGTCAGGGAAAGGCTCTACAACTGGTGCAAAACTATTGCCACCAAGGAAATCACTAAGAATGGAGGCTCAGCTATTCCCCAAGAGGATTTGAAGAATCCGCCTGCAGCACAGCGTCTATCTCAGATCAAGGTCCGAACAATTGTAGCGAAAGGAAAATATGACGAGAGCAGCACAGTCTCGGCGATGGATTACGTGGCCCAAAATATTGAGAGAGCTGAGCTTAAAGAGTTTGAGGCGGGACACATGATAAATCTTGAATGCCCGGCGGAGTTCAACAATTGGCTCGGCATTTTCTTGGATAAATTCTTGTATTGACCGATCATATCTGCAGATTCTCGGCTTTCGTGTTTCGTGTTTCGTGGGGGTTAGAATGGTCCGGATATTTTTTTAAACCAATATCCACCCACGACGCACGAAGCACCCTTTGGCTGGCTTTCTACGGCATGACGTTAGAGTTGTCTATCCATGGGTCAGCGGACAACTTTCATGCGGCTCTGTTATTGACACAGAGCGGTGAGAGGTAAAGCCGAAGGGTCGATCGTGTTTCTTGTTGCATGCGAGCCTGTTCGTTTTGAAAATTCGAGGGTTGACTTTTTCACCTTCAGACAATATTGGAGCTTGCTTGATTGGCTCTGCGCTTTAGAAGGAATACGATTTTAAACGCCACACACTTGATATTTTTCCTAGGTTAAACCGTGAATTACCCATTGCGAAAATCCTTTGACGCCCTCCTGTTGCTCGATGAAGATTTTGCTCTTGTGGCTTTCGTCGAACCCCCAATCGGAAAGCATGCCCCACGTGGCTTTATCAACATGACACACCTGATGCTATGATATCCAAACATTATCACATGCAGGATCCATCGCCATCTTGGATACTCAGACTGGCAGATAAGGAAAGACATCTAAGGAAGCATATGCTCAGATGATATACGCTATGACTGACTGACCTCTGACCCCCGAGATGTTCGGGAAATGGCGCTTACTCGAGGACACGGCCCGGAGCTCTTGGATGACTTGCATAAGACAGCTTAAACTATTAAAATAAGACGACCAGAATCGCTACCACGTTCATGTATATCGGACTATCCTTGGTGTATTATCGATAGTTTGTATAGTCGCTTTAGAGCACACCCACCCCCCCAAGGGTGGCCCCGCACCTAACTCTCCCCAGACCAATCACAACCCAAGAAGCCTCCGCTTTGAGAATCAAAACACAGGCTCAGGAGCTCTCATGTGACCTCCCTCCATAGTAATCAATGTCCGCTAAGTTCAACCTCCCGCAGGAGAAGGGGGGTTCATTCAGTAGCTGCTGTCTTCTTCTGTCGAGGGTGTTGGGGTAATTTGCTTGTTCATCCCGTCAATGACCCCCATCAATTCTCCACCCCGCCATCCCTAATCCCGTGACCTCCTTAGTCGATATCAGGTCAAGCAACGACGAGCGCGTGATCACACGTAAGTACCTCCGACTTTTTGTAATATTTCTGTTTTCTGTTGCACAGAGAAGGCCATGATGTATGTGCAATGGACTCGCTTCGCACCATCTCGGAAGTACCGATCACCACCGCCGTCCAGACCCCAATGGCAGCAATTATCTTACAGCAGCAGTCCCGTCAGAGACAGAACCATTGAGACGCGCGATCACCGCCGTATCATCTGCGAAGTATCTCCGGCTAGCTTGTGGCCTCTGTGACCCACGGTCCTTGAGGGTGTGGTCCAAGACACGATCGGTCTTGGACAGCTTTCCTGTGAGACGCATGCTTGCATGACTCGTGATAGATACACATGACACCGTGTTGAATGGCTGCTGACCTCTTTGAGTTAACAGCCCCATCCGAAGCTATTTGACTGCTCCTTGCGCATTTCGAACACGAACGCGCCTGAATCGTACAACCCACGGGAACTACGAACGTGGCTTCCCTTCCATCCAGCAGGATAGCCAGCGCCTTTTGAGCTCGCAGCCGGAAGCCAAGGGTCAAGGATAATCTGGGGCGAGCTACTGGGTATAGAGATCTGGCTTGAATCTGCGGGCTCTTGTATGCCAACATAATTCTAAGCAGTCGTTACGCATATCGGTGCTGCAACACACCTTTTTCTTTTAGCCACCCTGAGGTATGCGAATGCTACCAACATACCATATTGCTATTGCCCAGATTGCTGACGTTGGCATTAGGTTACTTTGTGCATCTGCGAGAAGCGGTCATCTTAGACCCAACACATCCATTGAGCTGACCAATACTATGTCAGCCACAAGGAGCTACTCGGAACATGAAAGGCCACATTCATCCATGGACCAAGCGATGCAAACCCTCCAACACAAAACTTCTTATAAGAGAAAGCGTACCTCTCCCGACCCGAATGGAAACAAGAACAAAACCAATCAGCGGCCTCTATCTGCCTCAAATAACGTGCATGGAAACGGCCATGCGCCAGACTCCTCGCACAACCTTTTCTCAAATGAGTCGAGCTCTAACGACTTCACAGCCATTGGCCAGCAGATAGCCCAGCATATTGCAAACGCAAATACTACTACGGCCGCTGCGGCACTCGCCGCGAATATGCCGCAACTGACAGTACCACGGCCGACAGAGCTCTCCTTTCCAAGTAGCGGCTCAGGCACTGATGGGGATCGACATATGGACTCCTCGTTCGATATGGCAGGCGGTTCTGATGGGGATCAACATCAACACCATCACACGCAAGGTACCCCATACAATCTCGATGCGTATCAGGGAGACGGTCATGTACCAGCACAATCATCTGACGGGGGAGGTGGCGCTAAGCCTGCCGTTGGCACGGACGAATGGCACAAGGTCCGAAGAGACAATCACAAGGAAGGTTAGTAACTTGCTGGTCAAGTTCAAGAATCGCGCTTACCAAGATTATCAGTGGAACGGAGACGGCGAGAGACCATCAATGAAGGCATCAACGAACTCGCAAAAATAGTACCGAACTGCGAGAAGAATAAAGGCTCCATACTACAGAGGGGCGTCCAGTATATTACACAGTTGAAGGAGAACGAGACGCGCAATATTGAGAAATGGACACTAGAGAAGCTGCTCACTGATCAAGCCATTGCGGAACTGAGCTCGAGCGTTGAGAGGCTCAAGAACGATTTGTCGGCTGCCTACAAAGAAGTTGAGCGTTGGAAGAAGACATGTCTAGACGCAGGATTAGAGCCAAAAGACGATGGGGGCACAGATGATGACGGCGACAGTTGAGAAAACCTTGGCAGAGACCCGGTTGGAAATGTCATTTGTCGACCGGACTCGCCGTCGTTTCCCTCAGCGTCCAGGTTATGAGCTTCAATCTGGTAGCCGCTACGTCCATTCGATTCCGACCGCGATAGCCTAGGCTGGTCCTCTGGGTGCTTATGAGGAAACGAATGGCCCATGTCTCATGATACGACTTAGTGGGATCGCTACCTCTATCTTTTCTGCATCTTGAAGACTTTAGCGTCATACAGCTTTTGTAATACTCTTTTTCTACGGTATTGGGGACACCAGGTCTAGCACACGGTCCTTGAGCATTATTAAGGACTTGCAGCTAGTGACAGGTCTACAATGAGGACATGACTATTATAGTCTGTACAGATATTTGGCATTCGGTGTACAGAAGGGGTTATTTCAGCTATCGTATCAAAGGCCATGATGCTTTGGGTAGCTTATCTGATACGTATGATATTGAAGGACATCCAAAGATTACATCCTTCCATCCCGTGTCCGCTCTCGAAGCGCAACGTCTAGAATTAACCCGATCAGCAAGAGTTTTTCAATATCATTTCTCTCCAACTTATGATAATGTACACTGACTTTCTCACGTGAGGTGGAGCCTTGGCATCCCCTGAGAGCCGAGGCCCCATTTAGTTAGCGCAAAATAAATGTGTCCTTTCCCAAACATTTAACTCCAAAATCCATGCTCAGCTACATATCCTTCCAGCCTCGCCTCTCGTGATTCTCCGTTCAATTCATTCCTTGAATCCATTACTAGCTTGGAGTACCATTGCATCCGCGTTCATCTGTCTTTTTTAAAGAGTTGAAGTCCGCGCAGCGGCACCTCCGCCAGCATGAGCGGTCTCCGATTCCTCGACCTCATAAAACCCTTCACTCCCCTGCTGCCCGAGGTCGCAGCGCCTGAGACTGCGAAGACACCATTTAACCAGAAGCTCATGTGGACGGGGTTGACGCTCCTTATTTTCTTGGTAATGTAAGACCACCTCAACTGTGCGCCCTTTGAACTCGTGCTTATGTGACTTTTCATAGGAGCCAGATGCCCTTGTATGGCATTGTTTCGTCAGATAACAGCGATCCGCTTTACTGGCTGCGGATGATGCTTGCGAGTAATCGTGGGACGTTGATGGAGCTGGGAATTACTCCAATTATCTCCTCGGGCATGGTCTTTCAGCTTCTCGCCGGTACACACCTTATTGATGTTAACCTTGACTTGAAAACGGACCGCGAGTTATACCAGACAGCACAGAAGCTGTTCGCTATTATTCTATCTTTCGGGCAAGCTATGGTATTCGTCCTTACGGGCCTGTATGGCCAGCCTAAAGATCTCGGTGCTGGTGTCTGCGTTCTTCTGGTCGTTCAACTCGTTGTGGCCGGACTTATCGTTATTCTACTTGACGAGCTGCTACAAAAGGGATATGGGCTTGGGTAAGGACTTCGAAGTGGGCTTCAGAGGATCCGTACTGACATGCTACAGATCCGGAATATCTTTGTTCATAGCTACCAACATCTGCGAATCTATCATCTGGAAGGCCTTCTCACCCACCACCATTAATACTGGCCGAGGACCTGAATTTGAAGGCGCCGTGATTGCCCTTTTCCACCTCCTTCTCACATGGCCAGACAAGCAGAGGGCACTCAGAGAGGCCTTTTACCGCCAGAACCTTCCTAACATCATGAATCTGCTTGCGACACTTGTTGTCTTCGCTGCCGTAAGTCTTAATCCCAGATTAGACCCCGAATTACGCAGTCCCAGTAGTGACTAACCCTGCAAAAGGTCATATACCTCCAAGGCTTCCGCGTAGAAATCCCCGTCAAATCCTCCCGCCAACGAGGCATGCGCGGTAGCTACCCAGTCCGCCTTTTCTATACCTCCAACATGCCTATCATGTTGCAATCCGCGCTCAGCTCCAACATCTTCCTCGTCAGCCAAATGATGTACTCCCGCTTCAGCGACAACCTCCTCGTCCGTCTTCTCGGTGTCTGGGAACCCCGCGAAGGCAGCGCCCAATTATATGCCGCTTCTGGTATCGCTTATTACATGTCACCACCACTGAACTTCACCGAGGCCCTGCTCGATCCAGTACACACCGCTATCTACATCGTCTTTATGCTGGTTGCTTGCGCTATCTTTTCGAAAACTTGGATCGAAGTCAGCGGTTCTGCGCCAAGGGATGTTGCGAAGCAGCTAAAGGAGCAAGGGTTAGTGATGGCTGGGCATCGCGAACAGAGTATGTATAAGGAGCTGAAAAGAATTATTCCTACCGCTGCTGCGTTTGGAGGCGCTTGTATTGGTGCTTTGAGTGTTGCGAGTGATCTTATGGGCGCTCTGGGGAGTGGTACTGGTATCTTGTTGGCTGTGACGTGAGTTCTCCTTCATCCAGCTTCTAATCTTTTTAAGAACTCTCTAATGACGCTTTCGCAGTATCATCTACGGTTATTTCGAGATTGCTGCTAAGGAGGGTGATATGGCTGGATTGAAAGGAATGGTCATGGGCTGAAAAGCCTTGGTGTGAGATGATGAGGTCTTGGAGAGTTGAGTTACACAGGGGCTATTCGGCCAGGGACCACGGAGAGAGGGGAGGAAGATGAGGGAGAGACGGCATGCATATGACTTTATATGCCCGTGTAAATATATGTATGATTGCATCGACCGCGGAATTTTAAAATCAAAAGTCTACCATATATCTCGAATATTCAGATTAATTTTTGGATCTGTGACTGGGTATATATATACTGGCTACCTTATATCCATATACCTACTAAGAGACATCTTCGACGCAACACTTTAATAAGTGACCCCTTCAACCCAGTACTTCACGTCCTATAATCCCCATTAATCGTAACATACTCATGACTAAAATCACAAAACCAATAACTCCCCTCCTCCCTCCCCTCCCCACTCCCTCCCCCCCCAAGATCCACCAAAATCTCCAAATCCTCCTCCGCCAATATCTGCGCCGCCCGTCCCTCATCCACAGCCTCGGGTTCCCCATTCACGACTAATTTCAACACCTCGCTTCCGTCCGTGGGGACGAAGCTGACGCTCGTTTTTGAAGGTATGACGGTGTCGGGGGAGGAGAGATCGGGGGTGTAGCCTATGGCGCAGAGGATGCGGCCCCAGTTAGCGTCTTTGCCGTAGAGGGCTGTCTTGACGAGGGGGTCGCGAGCGATTGTTGAGGCGATTTTTTTCGTGTCGGCGAAGGAGGGGGAGTTGACGATGCGGACGCGGACGAATTTGGTGGCGCCTTCGCCGTCGCGGACGACGAGTTGGGAGAGGCGTTGGGTGAAGGATGTGAGGATTTCTTGCATTGCGAGGCCGTCTTTTGAAGTGGGGGAGGTGATGGGGGGGCCGCCGCCGGCGCCGTTGGCGAGGATGGCGAGGGTGTCGTTTGTGGAGGTGGAGCCGTCGATGGAGATGGCGTTGAAGGAGCGGTCGGTGGCGTGGGTGAGGAGGGGGTGGAGGGTGGAGGGGGGGATGGGGGCGTCGGTGCAGAGGATGGAGAGGAGGGTGGCCATGTTGGGGTGGATCATGCCGGCGCCTTTGGTCATGCCGGCGAGGGAGTAGGTGGTTGAGGGGGAGGAGGGGAGGGTGAATGTTGTGGAGAGGAGTTTGGGGAAGGTGTCGGTTGTGCAGATGGAGCGGGCGGTGGTGAGCCAGGAGGTGTGGGTGGGGGAGAGGGAGGAGATGGCGTTGGGGATGGCGGAGAGGATCTTTTGGATGGGGAGGCGTTGGCCGATTACGCCGGTGGACATTACGAGGGTGCTGTTGGGGGTTGGGGGAGGGAGGTTGTTTTCGAGTGAGGAGGCCATGCTGGCTGCGTCTTCGAGACCGCCTTTGCCTGTTACGGCGTTTGCGCAGCCGGAGTTGATGATTATGGAGCGGATGCCTTCGCCGCCGGTTTTTTGGAGGGTGTTTCGACTTATGGTTACAGGGGCGGCTTGGAAGATGTTCTGTGTGAAGACTGCAGCTGCGGAGGCTGGTACTTCGGAGGTGATGAGGGCGAGATCAGGGAAACGGGTGTTGGATGGTTTGACTCCGACGTGAGTGCCGGAGACGAGGAAGCCTTTGGGATAGGTACCAGACGCAGGTACATACTTCTGTTTGGCTGCGGGTATAAAGCCGTCAACTGGAGCTGAGTAGAGCCGGGTTTGCGCTGATGATGGCATATTTCGACGTGCAATTGAGACTGGTGAAAATGAGTCAATCGCATGGTCTCCAGATGAGGGAGCTTGTATATTGTATACTGACATGCATTTCGGAAAGCAGCCATGCTTGCTGGCGAAAGGACCGAGAGCTACTGCTGCTGGAGACCAATTGATATATTTTCAGAGCGAGGACAGCAAGAGACCAATGTCAATAATTCTTCTCTTAACTCACGGCAAAACGGCGTTTTTTATTCGAGAGACTCCAATCGAGATGCCAGCAGAAGCTCATGCCATCTGAATGCATATTCCATTAACCGAATCAGATATAATACAAGACATCGGCGACAAGTATAGTAGAAAGACTGAAAGTCAAGACTGGGGAGTCAGAGATGTGCTTTTTCTTCCTATGAATGACATTTCATGCCCCACGCGACCACAAGCGTAGTCTGCGGGCCGACCCTTTAGCGCTCGAGCCTCACCTCTAACGGCCCTTGAATTAGGGTCACAGCCGAGGGACCTTAAAGCTCGAAATTGGTTGCTGATGTGGAATCTTCCCTTCCTATTCCAGGCGCGACACTGATACCCAGTACAATGCGGCCTCAAAACTGTCATGAACATTTCCTGCAGCGAGAAAGCTGATCAAGGGTAGGGGACGACTTCCAACGATGATTAGGCGAATACATTTGAACCAACAACTCCCCCCATCATGTCATACAGCAATGGCTACTCAAATGGCACATACGGCACCAACCGCTATGAGGATTCCAGTCGCGATGATGAGTCGCTAGGTGGCAGCCGCCAGCGCCGAGCTGGTGGTTATGGAGGCTTCTATGAGAGCAACCTCTCCGTACCAACAGACTCCGAGCCTCCCCCAAACCAACCATCGCTCAGACGGCAGGGCACAGATGAATCGGCCGGGGGCTTTGGGCACTTTGCCTCCGGGAGAAGAGATACAGATGGCTATGACACGAGTAGAAGTCGAGAAAGAGGTGGACGTGGCCCTGACCCCTCGAGGCTGGCTGGCAATGGACCTGGGGGGAAGCAGATCGAAGGCGTGCTTGATCACATACATGCAAACTGGGACATCATGACCAGAGATGACTGTGTGCCTGTCCATGTCGCCTTGCAGTTGATGGACTATAGCTCTCTTGGAAGAGGTAATGATTATCAGGATTTCCAACGCACGCAAAGGCATTTGCAAAAAGCCCTCAAAGCAATCGTGAACGAGCATCACCAAGGCTTTAATAGCTCTATAGGAACTTTCCACAAAATTCAAGCTAGCATTCTAGCCTCTCAAAGCCGTGTTCGAGCATTGAGAGATTCTGTACAAGGCGCAAAGTCGAATCTTATGGTCACAAAACCGGAGCTGAAGGGATTGGGCGCATCTTCTCAGAAATACGACGATATGCTCACAATTCTGGGACAAATTGAAAAGTTACAATTGGTGCCTGAACAGCTGGACGCCAGGATATCTGATAAGCATTTCCTGCCTGCGGTTGACCTACTACAAGACGCCTTAAGAATGATAAGGAAGTCTGATATGGAGGACATAGGGGCGCTGACGGATCTCAAAATTTATTTCAGCAATCAAGAAACTTCATTAACGGACATACTAATTGAAGAGCTTCATGATCATCTATATCTCAAATCGCCTTACTGTCAAGATCGGTGGAAACCCTACTCTGAAGGCTCAACAAATATAAGCGCCCCTGAGACTGGTGGAGTTTCGTTACCGAATACTTGGGGCAGGCCTTTGTATAGATTCATTGATAGCCTCGACACTTCTTCTCCAATGGAGGACGATGCATCTCAGAACCCAGAGGCAGACAGCTTTCGTTATATGCATATGCTCATCGAATCGTTAAATAATCTAGGTCACCTAGACGTAGCTGTGGACCGCATGGAGCAGCGTCTTCCAGTAGAGCTCTTCGCCATCGTTGATAGGACAAATCAGGAGGTCGACATGCGTCACGCAGCACACACACGAGGTCCCCAAAATCCCGAAAGGGGCCCCTTTCATCTCGATCTTGACGATAGTACTGCCCGCAATGATGTCCTAAATGATCTGCTATGGACGCTATACTCTAAATTCGAAGCTATTGCTGAGGGACACCGCGCGATACATGATGTGATGGCTGGCATAGTCAAGCGTGAAGGGCTAAGACATCCGGAAAGCCTAACGAGAGGATTTAAGGAGATGTGGAAACTCTACCAAAGCGAAGTATGAGCACTTCTAGACCGGGTTGTCGATGTATGCTGATCATACTAGATGCGATCGTTGCTTCACGACTATCTAGCAACAGACGCTAATCAGACCCATCGACATGGCCGTCAGCCAGCTATGGACGGGAATGTGTTCCATCGTAACTACAGGGAGAGGAATAAGGTAAATAAAACCGCATCAACTTGTTGAATCAGCTGACTGCTCAAAGCGCGTCTTTAAATTGGCCGAGATAGACCAGAAGTCTGCTGACCTAGCAGCTGACCAACATGATCTCGACCAAATACTGCAGGCTTCAGTACCTGGCTTGGTGTCGAAGTCCCAAGGCTCATCCGGTCTTAACCGTACTGATAACCTCACAACTCATGACGGTCCTGCTGCAGGACACAAGCTACTTGTTCAGCCCAATGTCTTCAACATCAGCTCCCTCCTCCCGCCTTCACTATCATTTCTTCAGCGCCTTAAAGACATTGTGCCTCACGACTCCGATATCGCCATGAGCACACTGACCTCATTTCTTGACGAGTTCATCATTAATGTATTTCACCCTCAGCTTGAGGAAACTGTTACAGAATTGTGTACTCGGGCATTCCTCGAGCCTGACGCTTTCCAACAAGATCCACAGTGGTCTCAGCATTCTACCCGGCCCATATTTAAGGTAGGGTCGCAGGCAGTAAGCTACAGATCTTTACTGACATTTTCAGGGCACATCCAATTTCTTCGCGCTGATTCGGTCTTTTTGCAAACTGCTCGATACTATACCCCCAGATTTGACTTCTACGCAATTAGTTATTACACAAATGGTAGCTTATTACGACAGATGTTGTGATTGGTATAAAGGTACAAACGCCAAGTCCTTGGCTATCAATGGCTAATAAGAACCTCTGTAGCCTTAGTCAGAAGAGCCAAATCCCAAGTACAGGGCGAGGTACGGTACATGAAAACTGCAGCGGCAATGGCCGATGCTGGAGAGGTCCGTATCCTTGTCGAAGGGATATGGAATCGCGAAGAGCTAGAAAATGCAGCAGAAGATCCCATGGAAAAGGTAAATAGCCGAGTAACCAGACATCATGCCTTGCTCATGGTCTTCAGGAAGCCAAAGTGCTCATCGCCAAAACCAATGAGACCCCACTTGATCCCTTCGATATTATTTCAGACCGCCGTTCCGTAACAGCTCTTTGTCTGATATATTCTAGCATGGTAAGCCACGCGATCTAGCTCAAAAGCCCTACATCAGCCATACTAAGCATTGTCTCCAACAGAATTGGCTAGCAACCCAACTCCACAAGCTCCGGCGTGTAGTCCCGGAAAAGTCCCAAACCCAGCGGGACTCCAAACCCTCCCACAATAGGCAATGGTCGCTTTTCAATAATTCGCGTCTCCAAGACAAAAAAAATCCCATCTACCTCCCAATGACCCAAGAAACGGTCGAAGCCTTCGACAGCATCTTAGCCTCCATACGTACACTCGCAACCACCGCCCTTTTGACCCTCCACATCGATATCCGCCTCGGTGTAATCCACATGCTAAATCGCACCCTCCACACACCCTACGTCCTTGCTCAACCAGCCCAGGACCCTGACCCATCAGTTCTCCAACTAAACGCAGATCTTCTTTCCTTCGCCGATACGCTATCCACACATCTTCCCACGCCAGCTCAGACCTTCATCACTACAGGTCTAGCCCTCCTAATAGACACTTTCCTTGTAGCAAACGCCTCCGATATCACCGGCGGCATGAACGCCCACGGCTGCGGGAGGATGCAACTCAATATTCTGGTACTCTCTCAGAATCTCAAGTCAATCGAAACGAATGCCGATGACCATAGCATCGAGCTTGAGCGGAGTGCAAGGTTCTTTGATCTGTTTATGGAAGGAGCGGATAGCGTTGTGGAGAGGGCGAGGGACAAGGGCGGAGAGGGGTTGGAAGGGTTTGATCTAGAGGAATTGAAGGCGCTGGTGGAGCTGTGGTATAGAGAGGGAACAGAAAGTGCGCAACGAGAGGTACAGGTTAAGAGTAGGCGCGAGTTGGGGGATAGGTTGTTGGTACTTAGTGAATGTCTTTGGAATAGATGACGAATCATTTGGGAGAACGAATGGTTCACTACTCGAGCATCGTGTTCATAGAATAGCGTGTCAGTAGAGACTAGTTCTGGAAGAGGTCGCTGTTTTATATACAAACGATACAATTATTGGCTTTTGTTATCAGGAAACGTGTCGTTCATGAGTAAGAGAGTAGAGCAGGAGTGATGCATATAGCGCGGAGTTTAAGTTGGCTTCTATACATATCAAGCTCCTTTAAAGTAGTATATACTCTTTATCAAACACTGCTTAAGTACCAAAAAGCTATATATAAAGGTTGAAAACCACTAGAGCTATAAGTTCTAATGGTAAGGTATCATAAGAAATGATTCACTAGACTTATGTTCCATTCTCTTACGATTACCTTATACTTCGTCCCTAAAGCGAAAGCGCGGACCTGAACCTTAATGGCTAGCCAACCTTCAGGTTTAATCCAAATCCACTCTCCACAGCTACAACGCATCAATAATTCCATTTTCCTACTCAGATCCTACTGTTGATAGCTCGGAAAGCCTCTCAAGTTAAGTTTGCCCTTCAGAGGCGTACGACGGGTCCTAGGGGTCCTGCAGCCAAGAGGACTGATGTTGACAACACTCTGCTCCGGATCCTCGAGATCTGACAAGTCCAAAAACCTGGCATCACCATAAGTTATAAGGACTATTTTTACGACGGTTGCGACCCCTCTGGAGGATAATGATTGGAATAGCGAAATAAATGCAAGTGGCCAAGAAAAGTGCTCAGTCAAGGCCAGCGGGTTTCGACCAAGGCTCTCGAGATTGACGACGACATATAGTAACGGAAGACCTACAAGCACCGAGCCAAGAATGTCAAGCCATTCCTTTTCATCTCTCGCGCTCTGCATCCGGGTACAGCTCGAAGTGCAAATTTTCTCACTCTGAAAGGTTTTATTGATGCGGATGGCCTGCCGTACGAGGCTTTTGAGAAGGTCTGTAGTACTTATTGTCTCGCAAACACCTTTAGAAGTATCATGCAGAGCCCACAAGACTGGAATTGATGCAGACCTAACAGCTTCGATCACATTGATGCCGAAGTCCTTGGCTTGGCTGCGTGTGGCATAAGATCCCCTCACGATAATGAGAGAAGACGACTTCGAGGTAGTCCAATCCTTTAACCTGGGTGAGAGCCAAAACTTAGGCGTACGATTAAGCCCCCGTTGGTGCTTGTTACGGATTAACACGCCGAATCGATAGCTAGTCTCTGGATCGGCTAACAACGAGTTTGCTGTGTAGGTCAGCATTTGAGACAGCTGCAGATCGGAAACCCGTTGGTTCGTATCTAGCTGGCCTTCTAATAGCTGAGAAATTTGTGGTGATATGGCAAGGACGACCTCCATAATGCCACTAACAGCCTCTCTATTCTTCTGCAGCAGTCCGGTGATGTCTTGTACATCCATCTGCATATTCTGCTGCAGTGTATGCATGTCTCTTATCTCAGCTTGAGCTGAGGAGACAGCCCATTGGTCAATTCTCCGGGAGCATTCTTCGATATCGTTAAGAATATCCTTATATCGTATGCTGGCTGGCTGAGTGATGGAATGTAACATGTGCTTCATAACACCCTCCTGGTACCATTGCCAGGCCATGAGGAAGAATTCCATCAAATGTGCGTACAATTGCGCTACCGCCCGCTTCATCTCTTGTGTTGGGTATAGAATGGTGGCAAGTTGTTGGCGAGGTAATGAATCTGCAACTCTGCACATTGCTTTGGCAAGTGTGGCGATAAGCTCTTCTTGGTTCATTACCCCCTATGAAATGTGAGTAGTATGGGAGTTGATGACGATACGCATACACACGATGAATACGAATTTGACGGTACCCCAGGCCAGTGATACATACTCCGGGTGATGTTGCGCAAGGGTGTCTAGGACCGCACCGTAATATAAAAGTCGACTTGAGAAGGATGATAGCCATTGGCGTGCCTTTGCCTTTTGTCTTCTTCGCTCATAACCTTCCTTTGCCTGATTTACAATGGCTTGGAATCCTTCAATGTTGTTGCTGTCATGACCAAAAATCTGCTGCTGCTGATCACTCCTAAGGCTGTCTGAAAAGAATTTTTTAGCTTTGTCAAATGCTTCGTGAGCAGGCTCAAAGCAACTGCAAGACATTTTAACGCGATTCAGTAACATATCGTTAGGGAGGAGTACCTTGCACCATCTCCTGGCATGTACCAAGAGCGAAATGAAGGCCGTTCACGGACCTTGCCATCGACAGCCATCCGGAAGAATGACCGTACTGCAGGTCTATGGCTTTGCTTTTGTAAGGAAATCTGTAACTTGGGGGATGCCCTGGCCCTTATAAGGCGTGGCGGGGGCGCACATCGCTTAAGCTGTAGGTATTACTTAGCATACACCTATCTTTTGGGGTCTAGTGCCTTACAATTCGGGCCCCTCCGCTGAGTTAGATTGTGAGATTTAATTTATCCTAACAACGTCTACGCTCATCTCGTACAACAGCTAGAGGGTCAAGGCGCTTTTTCCAAGGCACTTTGAACAGGATATAAGGTTGCAGGCTTTCTCTCCGAGCACAGTATCAAGCCCAGCACTATTACCTATTGTTCGCGATCAGCTATGTCCAGCGATAGAGACCCGAGAATCCGTCCGAGATCCCGAAACGATCGCAAAGAGGTAATTATTCATAGCGGTCCTTCAGGTACCGTGGACGGAATAAGCGAGAAGCCGACATTCAATGCTCAGCCACTTACGAAGCGCTTTCACACAACGATATCCAAGGATTGGACTGACCAAGAGACCCTGGAGGGGCAGCGCTTGGTAGCCTTGCAAGAAAAATCTGAATTGAATACTCCACTAAATTCTGTCCAAGTCCCACGACAAAAAGTATATCGTTATATTGTATGTATAGCCAAGTTCAAGCAAGGTTTTATAAAGTCTAATCAGCTAACAGGATAGGCAACATGGGCGGTACGGGTTAGAACCTGAGGAGATCCCTGGGGTTGCGAGCCGGGATCGGGCAAGTATACCCAAATTCAAGCAAAGTTTTTCATAAGTCTAATCTGCTAATAGAGTAGGTTGTATGAGGAGGACATGAAAGAAAGGGAGAATAGGCTGGCAAGTAAAGCCAAGGCAAGTATAGCCAAGTTCAAGTAACGTTTTCTATAAGTCTAATCAGCTCATAGTACGTGGAATACTCGCCTGCATACTCGCCTGAGGAAAGGCACGTAGAAAAAGGGGCCTCTATTCGGGGTGTCCCGTCTTCAGGTACTCAATCGAGTCGGACGATTAGAGAACTACCAGACAACGAAGATGTCCCTATCCTGCCCTCCGGAGCTAGCGTGTCTGGGCCCGAATCCACAGTAGACGCAGAAGAAGGTGCTCCCAGATCCATGTCTAAGGATGAGCTACATGAAACGGAGCTCATTAGAAAACTACACGGCGAGCTTGATTCGTTGAAAAAGGAGAATCTTTGTCTAAAGGCACATTTGCAACGGCGTCGAGTCAGATGGCAAGCTATCTATCGAATATATCGCCAGGAAGCAGATAAGTCAACTCATGACCATGGAAGTTCTCGGATGATGACTTACAACTACCTTGATGAGCCGCACTGGGTCAAAGGCGATAGAGGCGTAGCTTCTCTACAGGGAAGTCTACCTGTCCGCAGCGTTGAGTCTTACCAGGAACGAAATCCAGAGGTAGTCTTCATCGTGTTCCGAACTTTCACGGTACAAGGATCCGAGCGAGATGATGAAGACCATGAAATGGCAGTATGGTCAGAGTCCATTTACTTGACGTCTCCGGATCTGATCAAAGCCGTCAAGAATGCCAATCGCTATATTTCGAAGTCACTAGAGGGGCGTTCGCGCATTAACATGATGGATACAAAGACCGAACTGCCTGCACCTTATCTGCCTTTCTTCCACTATCGTCGTACACTGGAAAATTGTAAAAACATGATCCCGCAGGCCCCTCGTCGGGAGTGGCAGTTATTATGGCAGTACGTTTTCGAAAACTATGGTGATGAGTACATGCAAGTCGATAGGTGTTTGGATTCGGGCACTATCTCTCGTGCACACATCAAGTATCTCATCAAGCATAATGACATCCTTTTGACCAAACATTCCGGGCACCTCTGTGGATACCGAGCCGTGTCGCAGCCATATTTAGATTTTCAACAAGCTGGCAAGAAACCACCCGAGGGCGAGTACAACTCCCAAAAATGGAGAGTCTCGACTGAGGCCTGGAAATTTGATGGCAGCTTCCAGAAAGACAGGCAGGAAATTTCTTTCATCATTCCAAGCGGCCGCGATGAGATACTATCGATAAAAGACCTTGAGGTGGTTCCCATCCAGTATGCCGAACCTCAATCCGTGGTGCAATTAAGAGACAGAGGCCTCGAATTTTGGAAATCCAGAACCAGACGGTACATATCTTACCGGTCTCAGCGCGACACTGAGAATTCTAGGAATACTGATCTAAGGTATATGATTGATCCTATAACGTACAAAAAACTTCATAAAAACTACGCTGCGCCTCTACGAGACGACCTTGGTCCAGAGCTATTCTCAGCAGACAAGCCTCCTTCGGATTTGTGTCCACTCCTACCAGCCACTATCAAGGGTTTCAACATGCGAAACAAGAAATGGGAGGAATTGGATGCAGACCGAATCTGTGACGTATGCTGGAACACGGAGGCCTTTGATAATCTCGTCATTGATGATACTACTAGAAAGCTCATCAAAGCATTAGTCATGCGACAATTGGAGGCTGATAAAGGAACGGATTTGATTGCGGGCAAGGGTCAGGGACTTATTATACTGCTTCACGGCGGCCCTGGCACTGGCAAAACCTTCACTGCTGAGAGCGTGGCAGAGATTGCAAAGAAGCCCCTCTATCGTGTAAGTTGCGGAGACCTTGGAACGGACCCAACGAAGGTGGAAGAGTACCTTGAATCCGTCCTATACCTCGGAAAGATCTGGGACTGCGTCGTTCTACTTGATGAGGCCGACGTATACCTCGAACAACGCTCGATGGAGAGTCTAGCTCGCAACGCCCTCGTTTCCGTCTTCCTACGGGTCATTGAATACTACGAGGGCATCTTAATACTGACCTCCAACCGAGTCGGCACATTCGATGAAGCCTTCAAATCGCGACTTCAACTCGCGCTCCACTACGAAAAGCTGAAATCAAAAGATAGGCGCAAGATCTGGGAGAATTTTATCAAGCGATTAGAGACGCTAGAGGAGACGGGGGTTGATTTCGACGACCTTTATAAGCACGTCAATGACCTGGCAAAGCACGAGCTCAACGGACGACAAATCAGAAATGCTATAACGACTGCTAGGCAACTCGCGCTGTATGAGGAGAAGGATTTGGATTTTAATGATCTGCAGCAAGTCATCAAGGTTGCACTGAAGTTCGATAAGTACACGACGGAGATGCAGGAGGGCAGGACTGATGACGAAGTCATGCGCTCGGAAGGCGTTCGAGCGTAATCTAAGAAATGTAAGAAGCTCTCGCCTTCGAATTCATGATCCTGTTAATAGAGACCATAGTTAATCATTTTGTGACACTTGTGGCTATTAGAGTATAACATGATGAAATGACCGTCAGGGAATTGGCGCTCGAGAGAACGATCTGGTATCATGATAAAGAGTCGACTCAGGATACTCTTCAGACAGAGCCCTCCGAACGTCCCATATTTATACACTATTATCTGCTTTTCACGTTTCCACACTACAGACACCTTACCCCAAATCTCAAAATTCTGCCAGCGACGCCAACGCAAACGTGGCCCCGAAGCTGAGCTTGAAGGCCACATTATCTTCTATAGCAGACCTTAAATCTATTCCCTTCACATATCTCTGTAACCGCGACGTAGGAACGATATTATATCCTCTCGAAGCCAGAAACTAGTCCCAATCAGCTTTCCAGAATCCCTTGCTCCCATATCGAGATCCCAATAAGCACTCACCTGTACTCCAAAAACCAGCATCCCGAATACCAGCGCCAATGTCTTCGAAAATGTACTCACAGCCACCCCACCTATCAAGCCTATAACACGATCAGCCCTTCATCCCCTCACATCTCCCCTTCCCACCCCCCTCCTCCCCCCTTCCCCCTTCCACAACCCCCATGATCCAAACACCAAAAATATGACCCACCTAATACACTCCCCGAACTAATCTGCCTATACGCCCCCGGATTCACCCTCCCATCCTTCCACACCGGCACCTTCGCATCTCTTGTATACGTCCTAAAAGACTCCGAAGCTGTCGTTAGTGGTGTTGAGCCCGCTGCCGTGGAATCACAGAGGAGCGGCCGCCGAAAGCGAGAGGAGAAGATAAGGGAGGAGATGCCGAGACCGAGACCGAGGGAGAGGGGGAGGATGGGGGAGGTGAGGATGGGGCGGGGAAGGAGGAGGAATGCCATTGGGGTGGGTGTGGGGATTGGGGAGGGGGTTAGAGGGTAAGGGTATGAATAGTGGTTTATTGTAGCTGTGACTGTGGGAGCTTGATGCTGGAGCTACCTCACAGCTACTTAGGTACTTTACTAAAGTAGAGTAAGGATGACATCAGTTCGCGACCTCGGTTGGAGTTCCCTAACGGCTAGACTCGGCTAAGGCGATAAACTTGCATTATCTTAGCGTATATTTCTTTGTGCGTCCGGTGTCGGGCATTGAATATTTGGTTCGGGTGGTTGCTCGAGTCATCGATTTTTCGCCTTGTATTACTCTTACAACTTTTATATTTGAAAGTGGACATTCGTTTCTTGCTGGGAATTCTGCAGCCTTGTGAATAGAGCGGGTTCTTTCAATTGGATATCTGGCCTAAGGGGAAAGGGTTTGGCAAAAGTATTGGTGTGGCTTGACGCAGGCAAAAGTCTACAAAAGTATCTGATATTGTTGATTCTGTAGGGAGGTCCTTTGGTTGCGCTTTACCATAACAGTGTCGACACTTGCTTTCAGCCCGGTTTACGAAGCCTGCCAAACACTTAACAAATCCCACTCTACCACGCACCCACTCACAATGGCAATCAACAACGACTCCCCCTCCTCTACCACCGCCAACGGCACCACCTCTCACCTCCCTCCCCCACCCTCAACCAACCCCCCCCCCCCCACCACCACCACCTCCCAACCACCCTCCTTCACCATCAAAGCCGGCCTCGCCCAAATGCTCAAAGGCGGCGTAATAATGGACGTCATCAACGCCACCCAAGCCCTTATCGCCGAAGAATCCGGCGCCTGCGCCGTCATGGCTCTCGAGCGCGTCCCCGCCGACATCCGCGCCCAAGGCGGCGTAGCCCGCATGTCCGACCCAGCCATGATCCAAGAAATAATGTCCGCCGTCACGATCCCCGTAATGGCGAAAGCGCGCATCGGGCATTTCGTCGAGTGTCAGATCCTAGAGGCTATTGGGGTGGATTATATTGATGAGAGCGAGGTGCTGACGCCGGCGGATATGGCGCATCATGTGGAGAAGGGGGGGTTTAGGACGCCGTTTGTGTGTGGGTGTAGGAATTTGGGGGAGGCGTTGAGGAGGATTGAGGAGGGGGCGTGTATGATTCGGACGAAGGGGGAGGCGGGGACGGGGGATGTGGTGGAGGCGGTGAGGCATATGAGGACTGTGACGGGGGAGATTAATAGGGCGAAGGGGATGGGGGAGGAGGAGTTGAGGGTTTATGCAAAGGAGTTGAATGCGCCCTTTTATTTGCTGAAACAGACGGCTGAGCTGGGGAGGCTGCCGGTGGTGAATTTCGCGGCGGGAGGGGTGGCGACACCGGCGGATGCGGCGTTGATGATGCAGTTGGGGTGCGATGGTGTGTTCGTGGGGAGTGGGATTTTCAAGAGTGGGGATGCGGTCAAGAGGGCGAAGGCGATTGTGCAGGCTGTGACGCATTTTAGGGATGCGAAGATGCTGGCGGAGGTCAGTAGTGGGATAGGGGAAGCGATGGTGGGCTTGAATGTGGGGAGGATGGGGGAGGGGGATAAGTTGGCCTCCAGGGGCTGGTAGGCGGGTAGTCGAGGAAGATATTGTATGCGATTCAACGGACATATAATGCACCCTATGTATTGTGAAGAGTGCTGGCAGACGAAAATGTACATCAAGCGCCGAGGCTATGCTTTCGTAACATGCTGGACATTATAGTCGTCTCAATCCAAGGCCGTCAACTCATGTCTCATGAAACAGATACGCCTATCTCACAGCGTACTTACTATGCGTAGGCAAACTCCGCTCCTCGACATGCGATCCAGAAATCCTTGACAGCTTGGTTCGTTCCTTTCGCTCCCCTCAAACTGTGTGCCTAGGTCAGCATGTGCACCGCTTTAGAGAGCCAGTTGTACGTACTTGATAATCTTCTGCAACCACATTCTCTTCTCCGTTAGCCCAACCTTCTTACTTGGGAAGTTGTCATTATCTAACGCACTGGCCAACCATTGTTTTGCCTGTAGCTGCGCGAAGACTAATCTCTTCAAAGGCTCAGCGAAGACGTCCAATTCGCTTCGCGCTGCTTCGCCGCCTATCTGGCGCACCAGTATATGGCATAGACGAGGGCCGTACTGCTTCATAGCCACTTCTATGCTCATAGTATCCTCTGCAGGAAGCTCATGTTTCTGAACGAAGGCGCTCTGCTTCGCGGTTAGATAGATCGCTTCAAGGTAGGGGGGAGCTATCTAACCCAAAAGTATGCCGCTGCCCGCTTTGGCAAAATGTCAGGTGCGTTAAGGCAATCCAAGGAAAATTCAAAGAGCTTCTCAATGTTTGGAACCCTGATTATACAATGGAGGTAGCGAGGTATCATATGTTGTGCAAGCTGGATACTGCTAGCAGCAATTTCAGGATCGAATCCGTTGTTCACTGTGCTCTTATAATCAGTCTCCAAGTCTTCGCTAAGGGATGAACGTTATCTCACCAGCCATTAACTCGATCAGATCAAGAACATGAACCAGAAAGGACGACGCTGCGCGCCTCATTCCAGATTCTGAATCTCCTGACTGTCGATTGAGCATTATTGCAGCTGTATCTAACAGGTAGTCCAAACGTGAGGTGTCCGTAGAGCTGGCCGTGACCAAATCCACGGTGACAGAAAGTGGAAACACGAATAAACCGTCACACTTTTCAGTGTAGCCACTGCGAAGGACTTGGCAGCTTGCTTCTACAACATCGCTGTTCCAACTCATCTGGCCATATAGCTCTTTAAGCATTTGGATGATTTTCTTTTGCAAAGAGGCTCCTTCACCGTCTATCCAGAATCGTGATTGGGGAGCGTTGCCTTCTTCGAGATCAATGGCAACGTCATCTGGCTTCTGCAGGGCTTTCCCCATACTCGCCAAACATCGCAGGGCACAGGTTGCACTCTCTTGGTAGTTCTCTGGCTGCGACTCTTCTTTATACTTCATACTATTGGCGAATTCCTGTTCCACGAATTGGACCAGCATTGAAAGAGAGGCTAGTTTGCCTTCTTCTGTAGGTATCGCCTGAATGATTGCTGCAATGGCGCCCATAATTTTTTCTTTGACATAGCTATCATTGACGCTGTTCCAAGATAAAAGTAGTCCATACTGTTGAAGAAAAGCACCAACTTCCGAGGTCAAAGACTTGCGGCACGTGGAACAGGTCGAGGATATTGCCCTTGCAGCTACAGTTGCCAATGCCGGCGCCTTCAACGACTCGAAAAGGAAGTTTAGCATCGCTGGTAAGTGCTCGACATGCCGCTCGAAGAATGTTGTAAACCTTGTAATCATCGTCACTGCTGTCTGTCTTGTTTTGGCCGGTATCGAAGCCGTGGCATTTGTCATGTCAACGAAGAGCGAAGACCCGAAAAGATTGGACAATATATGGTCAACCATTTCTTCGTCAGCCACAGAGTCCGATAGTGCATTGAGGCAAAAAAGTGTAGCTTCCAATTGGAGCCAAGCATGGCTTTGGAGCGTTTGAAGAGCAAGTTGCGCAAACTTCCCGAAGATATCAACGCCTAACAGGGTATAAGAAGACTGTATCAAGTCTTCTACATCTTGTCGAAAGGTCTTCAGGCTCGTCTTCGCGTCCGAGTCCCAGGTGACAAGAACCTCTTCTGGTGGATACCGAATCTTAACCCAGCAAGCCTCGATGACCGCCTCAATATAACGTTGGGCACTATGCATCCAGGTTGGCTGTTGGTCTCCGGCTGAGAAGAGCGAGTCGATCAAAAACTCCGTATAGGTAATCCAGAATTCCATAGCCTCTGAACAAATTTCATCTTCGACCCCTGGATATCCATCACAGCTAAGTAGGTCGAGCAGTTGCTGCATTACCTGGCTTAATTGCACGTCATCGATCTTTTGAGCGAGATCCTGGACGGCTGCATCCCCATATGCTAGCAAGAGTCGTGCAAAAGACATTACCTCCACGTCGAAATCGCCCTCTTTCAGCCTTGACAAGATGTCTTGCGCTTTCGCATTGGTCAGAAGTGTAGAGAGCATTGTGAAGTCATCTCTCGTAAAGAAAGCAGGGAAGTTGGTGAGCACATCGGTGAACAGTTCCATTGCCGCACCATACATGTCATCTTGATACAAAGCAATCATTGCTAATGGAGTCAATTGACGGAGAAGTCCTAGTTCTGTTATGGCTTTGTCAACCCAAGCACGGTGTGCATAGCCAATCCAGTCCTTTAGGTACGTTAGCTATTCATGGATACACCGTAGGTGCAATCGCCACTCACATGGAAGCACGACACACTCTCTTCGAAAACCTTTGTGTTTGCTCCGCCCGTTGTCTTCATCGAATTGTCCAGTACGGCTACAACGTCTTCCAAGTTAGTGGACACTCTATTGTAGTATTTGTGCCTATATTGTTATTGTCAGCACTTGAAAGCTCCAATGCCATATACTAGATCCATACGTCTGCAGACTGGCCGAATAGGCCTTTCCCACCTCTTCAGCAAGACTTCTAACAAACCACAAGATTGCTAAGGTGGAGTTGAGACTTAGCCCTGGCACCACGGTCGAAGTTGGGGGCCTATGATCCATTGAAGTGACTGGAATCACTTCACCTTCGTTCATACATAGTACAAGGTGTCTCACACACTGCTTCCAGACACTGGATGGACGGAGATAGTAGGATACCAACGCAGCACATAGCTTTTTGATGACCACCTTTGCCGCGCCTGAGTTGCAGAGCTGGATAAGCCATTGGATTAGCGTGTTCAGAAGCGCAGTGGCGTCCTGGTCATTCAAAGAATCCCTTAATAGTCCGTAAGCTCTTGTATATGTCTCTCTAGTAGAGAATGGGCCTTACCAGTCATGGTTTATCTTGATGAGAAAAGTTAAAGCGCCAAAGAACCGAACATTGTCGTTTTGGCTCCGTAAGAGCGCATCAGCAAGTTGCCAGCCTTCTGATGATCTCTGGATTTTTTGCAGTGCATTATGGATCCTACCACTCTCTTGGCTCTGTCCAGGCGCGTAGAACTGCTGGATGAGCTAAGGACCAGGAATCGTGTCAGCATGAAAAAGGCTGAAAGAAGAAGGCGCTGACGTACCTTTTCAACGTCTTCCAGAGACTTGGGCTCGATGGGAGCATCGCTAGGCGCCATATCGAGACGCATAACGGTGTCTTTTGGCTTGATTGTCTCAAGTCAGGGAATACCGGGCATCAGATAGGTAGGTCCATGTGTAGTTTAAAACACATGGGATACAGAAGTGATTCCCACGGGCAATCCCTTTGAATGGAACAGAGAAAGCATGGCCAGCTCATCACCAACTTTTGCGCTTTGGGCAACCTACGAAATATGTTGCTCCTCCTCCTTTACATCCGAGTCCATGACATGGCATGTGCGGCCCACTAAGGCCAAGCATGCCTTCAGCCCAATGAAAAATCACTTGATATTCTCGATATTGCGATTGATTGGGTTAGCAAACGGAAGCTAGGCCGAAGATAGCCTAGGTTCCGGTTCCGGGAGATCAAAAAATTCCATGGAAGCTGCGACCATTGGATACATTAACGACGAGATCTACCAAGACTGAGGAATCTGAGTATACAGCCTCCAATCAATTTTCTGTATACCAAAACATGTTGGTTCCCGTGACATGTCCCACTGTACGTAATGCTCTATTGAAATGAGATCACACTTCTTTCGCTATGCTATTCTATCATTGAGCTTCAATCGTAAGGTAAAGATCCCTTCCCCATTTCCACTTCACTCTGCTTACAGTTCATGGGGACCAGTCAATTTCAGGAAACCTCGTGTAATAGCTGCACATTCCTTCCTTACACCATTGCTAAGACCTTGGCTTGGACATGAAAGCTGTGGATGTTCGGGAAAGTGTTTTTTAGAGACTGGATATTGGCTAGCTGGCACGCCAATCAAAGCTTGACCTAAGAGGCCAGAATTACACTGGTTTACCAAATGTTGGACGGTTTATCGAAGCCCAATGACTCATGTCTACCTCTTGTGTAGACTTTCCGAACCACTTCTTCACTACAGATGGGCGGCGTTTTGCAAGCAGTGCTTCCAGTGCAGCAGTATGTGAACAAGGAAAAACAGCATGAAGGACCTCCTCTGGTGTTGCAAGACTCGCCAGAGGTCCAAGGGCGTTTCCATGCCGTGATTTCTCCTGGAAGCTTAAACGCTTCAATTGCAAATCAAGATTTGCGCCATATCTCAACAACATTTCCGTGACTGCGAAGAGTTCCTCGACCCATCGTGGATTATTCGGAGCGTATTCCCAGAATTTGGCATCTAGCCATATTTTCCGAAGGAAAAAAGCCCAGACTGTAATCCGATCACTCTTCTTCGTGTTGTAAATGCTTATCATCTGATTGGGATTTGCCCCACGGAGCAATAGCAGATGCACCATGTCAGGATTAACAAAGCCAATAGCCCTACTATTGCGTTCCGTAACTCGTGGTCGTAGAGCATAATCGAGGAGCGGACGACCACGTTTCTGTCGGAGCAGCAGGGGTTGAGCATCCAATATCTTGGTAACATAAAGCCCCAGACCGCATTCCACTGTCTTAGCAAGGAAATTTTTCTCGCCCCGCTCAGTAGTATCCCTCCTTCTCAAATCCAACTCTAAGTTGGTCCAGTGCAATACCCCCGATTCTGGGGAGGACGAGTAAAGGCTTAATTCAGAGATATCGTTTCTTCTCTCCCAATAAGTTGAGGCTGCATGATCGAGTGCGTTGATCAGCGCAACATCCGACAACCCTTTTTCACGTTCTAGCTTGGATGCATAGTACATGAATCCATTCATTAGTCGAAAAAATTCTTTGACCACATTCGGACGTTGCATTGCTTCGCAAGGCCATGGCAGAGACTTTATTTGAGCAAGGTGTGCCCTACACAAAGATGATGTTGCATCAAACTCTTTGGTGGCCCACCCATTCAGCATCTCCCGCATCTGTGGTGCAATTAGATAATCTCTGACCGTTCGGTGTAGAAACCCAACCCTGTACCCGCAGAATGGATGAAGGTAAGGTTCGACGTTGACTTCCAGCAAACCCTTGCACCGAGCGTTCAAGCGTCTTTTGACCGTGTCATAAATATCTTCGATCTCCTTGTTGCTATAAGGCCTTATGCCGAGCTCGAAGATGTAATCAGACCTTCTCTTCTCCTCCTCTATACATTGGAGTGCTATTACTGATAGGGGTGTAAAGGCTTCTAAATTCACTAAGAATAGTTGAGCCGTTTGCTCCCGGTAGAATGGATCAATGCTGTCGAAGATGTGTTGGAAAAAAGGACTTAGCTCTGCAGGAAATTCTCGAAGTCTTCTTTGTAAATCAGAAACGTCATCAGCATGCGTCAGACCACGGAGAAGCGAGCGGACGGCTATGGTGACCCAGAGGAATACGCCCTGTGCACGATCCTCTAGTTCTTCTACAAGCTCATTCCACCTTGGATCAGCCTCTTCAAGCTTAGCAAAATGATGATGTTGCTTCAGAGTATCGTGGACGTAAAGCTGAATGTCACCCCTTGTCAAATCCTGAAGAATGATTGTGCGGTCTTTATCACTACCGAATGCATCCGTGAATTCTTCCCAAGGCCGACTCGAAAGGCAGATCTTAATGCTCGAAGAGGCGGCCAAGCGTCGCACTGTCTGAATAAGACCGAAGTGGTCTCCCTGATACTCGTCCAAACCATCAATAAAGAAACAGAATTTCGAGGTTAAATCGGGTAAGCGCGACAATAGATCAAAGGATTCAGTCAATTCCTGTTTGGTCCACGGCTCAGAATGAGTGTCATACAAGTCGGAGTTCCGCCATCGTGATGGACAAACGCTCTCCATCAGTTGCGGGCATTGACTAAGGACTTCGTGAAGCAAGGACTGAAGGAGGCCTTCTTGCGATTTCTGCATGTCATTTCCGGCGTTCCAGAAGAAGAACTTCGCAACTACAAGGGCCTCATTTCCTGCCCACGTCTGAAGGATACTCTCAGTGCGTGGCTCGGAGACCAGATACTTCATCAACGTGGATTTCCCTGATCCGGCTTTTCCAGCAATCCAGTAGATACCATTTCCATGACTGAGCCATTCCTTGAACTTGACCTGCGGACATGACACTGGTTGATCACCAAAGATCCATTCAAATGTTCTTTCGTGGGCCTCTGTAATGCTTGCTTCCCTCATTCTCATGGCCCAGAAGTGTAGACCACTGAGAATATGCTGCTCCTTGGAAAGAGCCTTGACTTTCGCAGCTAACGTCTCTAGCCGCCGTGGCAAGTCATTAAATGCATTTTCTGGTAGTTTCATAGACTGGGATTGTTGAATAGCACTCAGTATGTCGGACTTCATCTCGTTCAGACCGTTGTTCCCAAGGCTGTTGAGTGTATTTACAATGCTCGATTGCTGATTACTGCATATCAAAATCAGCAATATTCGATTTCCTACAGGTCAAATGGGTGAAAAACCTCATCATGAACACTAGGCGTTGGTTAATTTGGTTCTGCAAACGAGAAAGTCTTCGTTCAAGATCTGTTATTCTATCTTTCTTCCATGCAGCCGCCAGAGCTTTACGGGAGCTCTGCAATCGCTTGTGAGATACCGGAATTCTCAATGTTGATAGCTGTTCGAGAAGCTCATCTGCTATCTTTCTGGATAATTCTGCGAGCTTCTGCAGTGCAACCTCATCTTCGGAGGGTTGTGGGGTATTAATCAAAAGTTTACTACGCTGATTGATATCATTGATGATTGCTTCGAGTTCCCTATTCTTCGCCATTGCACCATCATTTGAGCGGTACAATTCAAGTCCTTCTAAGACCAGCTTTGTCCCAAGTTGCGTGAATTGAACGATGGAACTTGCAAGACTGATGGCATTCATTGGATCTAACATCTTCTTGACAAGTAGAAAAATTGATTCGAATACGTAGGAATATGCTGTTGTATCGTAAATTACGTGCTGATCAGGCTGTCATTTATGGTGGTGCCAAAGGCGCGACAAGGCCGGAATTCAACAGCAATGCTTCTGGGAGGTACAACTGATACCTAAGACTTTACGAACAAAGCCGTCCATAAGGAGGAAGGTCTTGCTATATGACTAGAATTGTTCTCTTTACAGAAGAAATTGAAATGCTACTCTGCTCTGACAAGGGTAAGCCTTGCTTTACGCTTTGCCGTATCCAGACTAGTATATGTCAAAACGGCAACTCCGCCGCACGTAAGCCTGTAGATGAGCGGCGGTAGTACGCTACGGCAATCCTCTGGTGGTTTAAGATACAATTTAGTGTCTTACCACTAGTGATCGCCCTTTTAGCTTAGTTGTAACGCGTCTTCCTTTTCCCGTCCTCGCTGCACGTAAGCCTGTCTCGGGTGTACTTACCAGACATCAGATAGCGGTGCTCATGTACCTAGTGCAGCCTCTAGCTTATCGTTGTCTCTCTAGGTGTTTTGACGGTGTGAAAAGACTTCCATTCGGATTTGTATCTTGGAAATCGCTGTCTACGAAAAGTTTGCCTCTCGATATGCAGACCGTAAACACCACGGAGCGTTTGAAGGGATTACGAAAGCTTATGAAGGAACATAAGCTCGATGTATATAGTAGGATTTACGGTGATAGTCGAGCTTGAGACACATCTGATGCTTCTTTAAGTCGTCCCTTCCGAAGACAGCCATCAATCTGAATATATCGCCCCTTGCGATGCTCGCCGAGGTGAAATTACTTCCAGCTTGCCACGTTGAATGCTGATGATTGTAGAATACATTTGCGGCTTCTCAGGCTCTGCTGGTACCGCTGTCGTCACTCTAGACAAAGCTGCCTTATCTACAGATGGTCGATACTTTAATCAGGCGTCGAAACAGCTTGACAGTAATTGGGAGCTTTTGAAGCAAGGCCTGGAAGATGTTCCAACGTGGCAAGAATGGTCAGTTTAGAGGACGGTTCCAGATTGCTGGCCGGAGGTCTGACGCTGTCCAGGGCAGCAGACCAGTCCGAGGGAAACAAAGCTGTAGGCGTAGATCCGACAGTCATTACCGCTCGTACGTAAAGTGGGAGATTCGGAATTTATGTACCTCGAAATCTGATTGATTGCAGCTGAGGCGCGAAAGTTGCAAGATCAATTAAAGAAGAAGGGTGGCGCTGCCCTCGTCGGTGTCAAGACTAATTTAGTCGATGTCATCTGGGGAGACAAACGACCCTTACGGCCAAAAGAGAAAGTCAAACCCCTCCCATTGGAGTTTGCGGGTAAGGGATTTGAAGAAAAAATAGAGGACCTTAGGAAGGAGCTTGAGAAGAAGAAAAGCGCAGGTTTTATCGTTTGTACGTGACGTAGTCCTGACTGTTTGCCTGGTGCATCACTGACTGTTTACCAACAGCTATGCTGGACGAAGTAGCATGGCTCTATAATCTTCGAGGGAATGAGTGAGTTCCGGTGATCGGCAGATATCTGAGTATCGGTTGCTCATGAATGATAGCATCCCATACAACCCTGTCTTTTTCTCGTATGCCATTATCACGCCTTCCTCTGCTACATTATACGTGGATTCTGAAAAGCTCACTCCGGAAGTGAAATTACACCTTGGGGATAAAGTACAGATTAGACCATACGATGCGATCCTGGAAGACACCAAGCTGCTAAGCTCAAAGGCAGACAGGGAACATGAATTGGAATCTAACGCCGCAGAAAACAAAACCTTACCAAGAAAGCGGAAATTTCTGATCTCGACAAAAGCTTCATGGGCACTAAGTCTGGAGCTAGGAGGAAAAGAGAAGGTTGAAGAGCTTCGAAGTCCTGTAGAGGACGCGAAGGCGATCAAGAACGATACCGAGCTTGAGGGTATGCGAGCATGCCACATCAGGGACGGGGCTGCTTTGAGCGAGTTCTTTGCCTGGCTGGAGGAAGAATTAATAGAAAAGGGGGCTAAGATCGACGAAGTCCAAGCAGCCGACAAGCTCGAGCAAATAAGATCGTGCGTTAGCCCTCTCTCACTTCTGAACAATACCCGACTAACAATCTAAAGGAAAAACCTCAACTTTGTCGGCCTTTCTTTCGACACTATCTCCTCTACAGGCCCAAACGCAGCAGTCATCCATTACAAGCCCCAACCTGACAATTGCTCTGTCATTGACCCAAATGCAATATACCTGTGTAAGTACTTTTCAGACAATTCGCCCGCTTTCCAAACTCCACTTCCATCACAAGAGATACCCAGAACAAACCCAACCGCCGTCCCACCCTTCCCACGCACAATAATCTTCCACCCCCTCCCCCCACCCCAAACCAAACCCACACTAACCCAACCCCCCAGGCGACTCCGGCGCCCAATACCTCGACGGCACAACCGACACAACCCGCACCCTCCACCTCACCACCCCCACCCCCCTCGAACGCAAATCCTACACCCTAGTCCTCAAAGGTCTCATCGCCCTCTCCACCGCCATCTTCCCCAAAGGCACCACCGGCTTCGCTCTCGACACCCTCGCGCGCCAATACCTCTGGTCCCACGGCCTGGACTACCGCCACGGCACCGGCCACGGCGTCGGCTCCTACCTAAACGTCCACGAGGGTCCAATCGGCATCGGGAATAGAGTACAATATGCAGAGGTCCCGCTGGCGAAGGGAAATTGTATTAGTGATGAGCCTGGGTATTATGAGGATGGGGGGTTTGGGGTCAGGATTGAGAATGTGATTGTGGTTAGGGAGGTGGAGATGAAGGGGGGGGTGGAGGGGGTGACGTGGTTGGGGTTTGAGTGTGTTACTATGGTGCCGTTTTGTAGGAGGCTTGTTGATGAGGGGTTGTTGAGTGAGAAGGAGAGGGGGTGGGTTAATAGGTATCATAGGGAGGTGTGGGAGAAGACGAGGGGGTATTTTGAGGGGGATGAGAGGACGTTGGGGTGGTTGGAGAGGGAGTGTAAGGAGATGGAAGGATGCGGGTTGGAAAGGGGGGGGAGTAAGGAGGATTATGTTTCTTTTCTTGTGTGAAAGGGTTGCAGCCTAAGCTTGGCATACATACATATATACATTTGTATGTACGTACAAATAGGGTATCATAAACACGATTCAACCTCCCAAATATGCCATCATCCTCCCTACCCAACTAAATCCTCTAAGATAGCCTCCATCTCCTCCCTCCTCCACGGCACCCCCAACACCTCCCCACCACTTCCATCTTTCCTACTAACAACCATCTGATGATCAAAAAACTCCTTCAACAACCCCCGAAACCCCATCTCATTACTACAAATAAACTCCTCCACCACCTTCTGATACAACACCTTATACTCCACCCCTCCCCCCTCCTTTCCTCCCAGCCCCCCTCCCTCCCCTCCCCCACCCTCCTCATCCCATCCAGCTAATATCTCACTAACCAACACCCGATACAAACTCCTCGCATTCTCCGGCAACGACCTCAACACGAACCCCACACCCTCTTTCCCCTTTATGCTGCGCCCACTACGGCCGAGAAGCGCGTTTACGCTATCGATTGCGGAGGGGATTTCGTGCGGGGTGTAAGGGAGGAAAGTGGTGGTGTCGTGGAAGAGGAAATTGTATTGGGCGAGGAGGGTGGTTGGCCAGAGGAGGGGGAAATTGGGGGTGTCGCAGGTGGCGAGGAGGTGGATGTGGGGGTTTGAGCCTAGGAGGGCGACGAGGGAGGGGGTGGGAGCGCGGCGGAGGGGAGGGGCGTCGAGGGAGTTGATGAAGATGTGGTAGGGGTGGGAGGGGGGGTGGGTTGTTAGGTGGGAGAGGAGGGTGGTGAGGATTTCGCGGGGTTGGGTGCCGAGGGGGGGGAGGGTGGTGGGCGGGCGGTTGTAGATTAGGGTTGCGAGGGTTGTGAGGAGGTGGCGGAGGGTGAGGGTGGGAGTGTAGCCGTTTACCATTAGAATTTTGGGGGGGTTGGAGGGCGTGAGGGCATGGAGGTGTGAGGCGAAGGAGGTGAGGAGATTGCGCTTGGAGCCGTAGCCGTAGAGGCAGATGTTGAAGGATTGGGAGAGTTCGAAGCGCCATTGGGGGAAGGAGCGGGAGTGGAGGGTGTGAAGGAAGGTGTAGGAGGAGGAGTGGGGGTCTGAGTAGGCGGTGATTGCGTTGTGATATTGTTCATGCGTGAGGAGCGAGAGGGAGGATAGGGTGTTGTTTGACGTCTTGACTTTGCCGGGACGGTTCTGCCAGAAATACTGCTCATGTGGGGGGAGGTTTTGGGGAGGTGTAGGAGACCTTTTTCGCCGGCCACGTTTGCGTTTTGAAGGGGTTGCTGGCACTGCAGATTCTGCTGCCAGTTCGTCCTCGAGATCTTCCTGCTGGTCATCGCTCTCAGCTTCGTCTGCATCCCATATCTTTCTTGCTAGCAAGTCATCATCATCAAAATCATCCTCATCACTAAGCCCATTTGTGGCTGTTCGATCGAGAAGTGTCCTTGCACTCTTTCGACGCGCTGAACGATCTGCGTTGCGAATGATTGGACCATCAGTCTGGTCGTCATCCTTTGCGGGAGCTTTGCTAGGCGTTGAGAAGAGCTTCCTGCCCTTTGGTTTCAGGGGATTCGCCGCATAATTTTCCGAACCTACACCGTTGGCAAGCGGTTTCCGCTTTTGACCACTTCCTGGTGGTCTGCCGCGGCGAGTCTTTGTAGGCGTCAACGTCTCCGCTGGCATAAGCGGATCTGGTGCGTCTTCAGATTCATCTTTTGATCCATTCAGTTGTCCGGCCTTGACCCTCTTCCGTATCGATAATCCTTCGCTTCCCCCAACATCTTCTCCACCGTCCTGCCTCTTTCTTTTCGGTGGCATGATAGCTTCCTCAAACCATTCTGCTTCACTTTCCCTTGCGGTCTAATAGCACCTACGCGGTTGCGTTAAGGTCCGTAGCCGCAGGGGCCGTCTCTCTCTGTAGAAAGTAGTCCTAGGCTAATTGAGAATAAGCAGCCTCAAGTATCATAATTCAGGAACGCGTCGGCATCCAAGAGCGTGATGACGCCGATTGGCAGGGGTAGGATGACTAATCCACGTGGTGCTTTACCACTCGTCTCGCTTCTGACCTCTTTCTAACCTCTTCGCTATACAAGATATTCGAATGGGGCGGCTGTTGATACTCGTAACTCTACTGACAATTGGAGCCAGGGGTATCGGATAATAAATTCAGACTCCAAACTACACCAGAATGTCTCTCGACTCGATCTTAACGAGGTTAACGCAGGATCTGGGCCCGCTTAGGTCTGTATTTGTATTTGCTGGATGCTGTTATACCCCACACTGGACGGAGGATGTGAAACGCATACTGCTCGCCAACCAATGTGTGATTTCTGCATTATAGTACTCAATTACTCGCTTCCTTCTAACTTGATCCGCTTGAATCTGCTTACGAGTACCGTCAAAATCCACCGGTCTACAGCCCGCCATGGCTTTTCTCGAGACATTTGGCTCGGCATATATATGTTTCAACACAGATACCAACCCCCTGAACATAGATGAGGCTTTCAGTTAGAAGGATCAGGTCTATATCTGGGCATGAGCATTTTCTTTCCTTTAATTGTTCCCTTTCTTTCGGATACTGTTACGGTCTAGCCAACATGAGGGCTTTCTCTTGTACACACTCCTTTTTTCTCTTTGTCTTGTCGTTCATTACTATTCGTCATTCATTTGCTCTCTCGATCGACTCACAGGCTGCAGCGATCTTGGAACCTCGCCTTGATGGCGGTGCTGTTACTACCGGGACTGGCACCTGGAACAACTCCATCTCTACGGACTCCTCCATGTTAAATACTACCAAGTCCTCCAATAGTGACACAGGGCTCCTAACAAGCCCCACAACTACTGAGTATTCATCTATTTATCTTGTTGAGACTCTCTCGGCCTACCCGGGAGCCAATACTACCACAATACCCAGTCCGGTGATCGACTCACAGCCTTCAGCAGCACTATCTTCAGCAGCACTCTATTCATCAGCAACATCTTTGGCTGCATCATCTTCAAAACGCAACAAATGCAAACTTAGTATGGGCATCATCAACACTCCTTCACAACCCGCTGTGCAACCATCCATTGCCAGCGCACTTGATCAGGCGCCCAGCGTAGTGGCTGCCAGTACATCAGCATCCCCATCCGTCGACATGGGGCCCCCTGCGACTAATGAGGATGTAGCATTAGGCCCTATGGGTGGGAGTGTCAGCTCCCAACCTGCTGCGGCATCAGTAGCCGCTGGCAGTGGCCAGACCGGCAATGAAAATGCAGATTCTGGATCTCCCGCGACTGGAAGTGGTGCTCCTGCTGTATGCGGCCCGCAAGCAACAGTCACTGTAACGACACAATACACCGTTACCGTAACAGTGACGACTGCCGAGACAGCTAACTCGGGTGCTGTCAACACTGCAGTAGCAGCTCCGGTAGCTATTAACGGCGGTGGAGCACCAGTAGCTGCAGGAGCAGCTAGCTCGAGTCCTGTCAATAGTGCAGGAGCAGCTCCGGCAGCTGTTAATGGCGGTGCAGCACCACTGGCTGCAGGAGCAGCCAACTCTGCTTCCATCAACAATGTGGTAGCAGCTCCAGGGCCTATAACCAACAATGGAGAGACGGCCCTAGCGGCGACCACCAGTGGTGCAGCAGCAGCTCCGGCCGCTGTTACAAGCAGCGCAATGGCAAGCAAATCCTACAAGACCACTTGCAAACACCGTACGAAGCGTAGGACATCTAGTGCCGCGACTTCTTCGACTTCACCATTTACCCAGAACGTTGAAGCTACAGCTGCGGCCTCAGCAAGCGCATCAGCCAGCGTGGGAGGCTTGTCAGGTAATGAGACGCCAACGAATTTCGTTGAAGATGCTGCAACACTGGCGAGCCTCCCAGGAACCCCTGCCCAAGAATCTGCCACCCAGTCTTCGAGTCCTGTCTGGCAGTCCTCTGGCGGATCAGCTTCGTCTTCCGCCACTCAAGGTCCTTCGAGCAGCAGCTCACCTATGCCGACGAGTATCCAAGGATCCTCTTCCATGGGGAATGCTACTTGGTCTTCTGGGAATGCCTGGCAAACTTCTATCGGACTTGCTTCGTCTCAAAGCGCTGATAGTACTTTGAGCAGTAGCTCTGCCTGGCAATCTTCTGACACAATGGGCTGGATTCAATCCACTGCTGTTCCCTCGAGCAGTAGCTCTGCTATGCCAGCAAGTACCAAGGGGTATTCATCTCAGGCATCCGCCACCTGGTCTACCAGCACTCCCTGGCAAACCTCTGTTGAGACGGCTTCCCCTCAAGCTACCAGTACGTCCACAAGCAGCAGCCCTGCGATGTCAGCGTCCACGTCCAGTTACACGGTCATGCCCAATTACAGCAACACAACGTCCATCGCACCCGGAACGCAGGCCGCGATGTCATCTTGGAATTAAAGTCAGAGCGTTGGTGCTACACATTGAGGCTAGGGAGAAGAGAAGGAGGTGCTGCACATTGAGTCTAGGGAGAGGAGAGGGAGGTGCGGGGGGGTGGGGGCGGGGGCAGTCGAAGCTGTGGACCCTTTTTGGTTTAATCTATGTCGTCTTCGATATAGCTGTCATTAGATATATTCGAACGATGAGAAGAATCACATCTCCTGCAGCTGCAATTCCCTTGTATACGAGCACACTGTGCCCCTGTAATGCTTGTCCAGTCCATACGCTCGGATCTACAAAAATCGCTCCATGATGCTTTACCAACGCCATGCACAAATATGCCCCTTCATATGTACAGTCCCTCATCCTCCATCCCCCTACTCCCTCACCTTCGCCACCGGCGCCCAAGCATTCGTTTTCGGCTTCGTCCTAAAACCCCCCACAACGCATTAGCCCAGTCCAATCCCTCTAAAAAAACCCCCTTTCACCCTCTCCCCTCCCCCTCCCTCCCCTCTTCCTCTCCCTCTCCTTCCCCACCCAAACCCAAAACCCAAACTTCACAACCCACAACACAAAAAGCAGAGCTGCCACTCACGTAGAATAAGTCTTAAACGCCGCCCTCGTCATCGTAAGATTCGGTCTATGCTCCGGTATCTCCCACTTCCGCTGTCCCGTTTTTAAAACCGCATCTTCCGTTGGTGGTTTGTCTACCATATAGGACATCCAGGCGTGCCAGCCGGGTTCGATTTGTGAGGGGTCGTATTCGGATTGCGCGTAGTCGACCCAGCGGGTGCGGACTGGGGGGGGGGAGATGGGGGGTTAGTAAAAAGCCGGTGAATCATTGGCTTTTTGAGGGGGGGAAGAGGAAATTTTGGGGCAATTGGGAGGAAAAGTGGGAAGGGCGTACGAGGTAATTCTTCGGCCTGGTTCTCGTAGTATTTATTTCCGTATTTGTCGCTTGCAATGTATGTGCCTGCTTTTGTGTCGCCGATGTATTGCATTTGGTGGGCGTATTCTTTTATGCCTATTTGGCGGAGGTTGCGGAGGGTGCGAAGGATTGTTGACATGGTGGATTGGGTGGCTGTGAGAGGGAGGGAATTGGGATTGGGAGGAGAGCTACTGTGATAGCTATTGGGATTGGAGCAGATAGTTTGGTCGGGATTAGATGGTACGAGGGTTTTAGCGTCTATGCGGATTAAGCGCACGGATGGCGCGGGGTTTGGTGCGCCTATTTTCTGGTGTTTTGTTGGAGATTTGGGAGGCGATTGATCTGTATTTGATATCGTGCTGTTGGATGAGGTGTTTTATTGTGTCTTATGATCCTTGAATTCTGCATCTATTGAGCATTTGTATTGAGAGAAGTTATCTTACACGCCCATTAAGCTCCCCCAAGCTGTGCTTGAGGAAATCAGATTCGATTAAGCCGAGAAGTTGTTAGGGATTGGTATGATGGATCTCCTTCGTAGAGCTTTGGGATATCCAGGCTCTCGCAGGAAAGCCTTTCCTAATCGGCTCGAGGAACGACAAGACAGTAAGTCGCCGTTGGGGACCAGTACAAAATTTGGCTTGTCAATTGACTTTCTCAGTATCAGCCACTCCCTCAGACTCCGCTTCACCTGCTTCCACATCATCCGCTACCACTGCTTCTATTACCGATGCTTCAGTCACCACGCCTACAAGCTCTGGGAGTGCATTATCAGCATCAGCTTCATCGACACCGCCTGCTCCCAGTGGCGAAGTCACTGTCACTGATTTTGTTAGCACACCAGCTTTTACTGCAACGAAGACAACCGCATACGTGGCGCCAGGAGTCAATGCAACTGACACAAAGACGGGCACTTCGATCTATACGGCCGCAGAGTATTTAGCTACAGCGAATGCTACCGCCCCGGGCATCCCAGACAATGACCTGACACTGTGCAAGATCAATGGGACCTTGCGAGACAATGGCCCTTTCTGTTCGCCCTTGCATCAGCAGAACCTGTGGGTTGGCTATACCTACGGAGGTAAGTCCATCTGTTTTCATGGTAGGAACTTAATGCTAATTGGCCCCAGTAACATGGAATCCGAGTCTATTTTCAAATAATACTGGCGACTTCATTGTTGCGAGATACGAAAACGAACCACAAGACGTCGTATGGAACTCCTCTTTGATACCCAATGGGAAAGGCTATGTCAATGTCAATATGGACAAAGCATGGTTGATGGGTGCTCCTGGAAATGATAGCACTTCCGGTCAAAATATTACCTTCTATCTGATATCTGGGGTTCAAGATCCTGTAAAAGGTCCAATGATCAGTCTTGTCGTCAACCCTTCTACTTTACCTCCGGTGCTTCTGCCAAAAATACCAAGCAAGTACGGTATGGAGATAGGCCTTCCGATTGGCCTAGTTGCTGCTCTGTTGATCGTTCTTGCTATTGTTTGTGGTATGAAGAAACACGAACGTTCTTGGAGTGCTGTCAGGGGCCACGGCAAGGATTATATGGCTAGAAGAGCGCGAAGAAGAGGCGGAGCCGGCAAAGAGGGCGGAATTCCACTTCAAGACTACAACTATCCCCAAAAAGATGCATTTTCAGATGAGCCATACACCGGCGGAACCGGAAACGCTTTCCGAGACGAAGTCGCTAGACAAAGAGAGGAAGATGACCGGTCCAGGAGCTACGTGACGTCCTTCTAGTTAAACCCAGCTCATGAGAATATTCTACGTGTCCCGCGTTCTTGTACTCTTAAAATGAAGGGTCCATGACGACGTGCCGAAATAGCAGCATCGTGACAGGTCGGAGTCTTAATGGTATAGCATATGGGACATGAGAGTGCTTTGCGGAGCATGGATCCAAGCTCGCATAGCTCGATTCCCCCGTAAAACACAGACTGCATTGTCTAGGTTTTGGTCCAACGAGTTGCGTTCGCACAAGCTTGCAGTAACGGGAGATACCAAGCTTCACAAAGCCGCTCTCCTTAACTGGGTTGAGATTGTCAAAATTGCCACAACACATTGAACTGGAGGCGTTCTGTGCTGCCAAGTTGGATCTCGCCTGCATGTGCGGCTGCCGGTTTTGTCATGGCTGCCAGTTACCGATCTCAATACCCAAGAGATCTTACAACGTTATTTTTACAGCAGCAAAATTCCACGGGTTTGCCACCTTTGCCCGCATTCCAGCAGTATATATGCCGTCCGGCTTTTCGTCCGGTAATCATTGATGGCAGGAGTTGACTTTAGTCCACGGGTTCATGGACATAATTTTCCCTCCGAACCCTCTGATTCATCGTACTGGTTTGAGATATATCGTCCCGATCTGGGCGGATTCGTTCCTTTCATCGCCTTAAAGGCTCTTTTCGACGCTATTACGTCGACAGGCCAGAGCGCTTTTGCTCCGTAGCCTGGTGGGGATAATCCTTGCATAAAAGCGTCTACGGTTTCCCTCCATACCATAGCTTTCTGAAGGGCAACATGTCACTTAACCTACCTCAAGAAGGCCTTTAACAAGATTCGACGTTTTCACATGGGCTGCTGGTGACGAGAGTGGAGTTCCACAATTTTTGTAGAGGCCCAGAAGGCTCTACCTTCTCTGTAGAGCGTAGAAGATTCTAACCGATGGCTACAAACTATGTCATTGTCGCACGATGCTTGCTGCATGGCAAGGGTACCTGAAAACTAGTGTGACATAGGCAACAATAATTACTAAAAGTTGTAGCTGGAGCATTCATAGCATTATGTGAGAGACAAATCTTCGGTTTCATAAAAATTGTAATCCGTGTAGGTACTGGTAGCGTTGGCGTAAAGTGACCTCGGCCGTGAAGTAGGTTTTCTAGTGCTTTATGTACTTAGATATCCCTACGAACCGCTTAGACAATGTCATAAAGCTTCAAACGATGGCTATAATCTGAAATTATGCATCCTTCAAGTCCTTGAAATTATTCAATAGGGCTGCATATCAATAGATGCTGGTCCGAACGCTTCGAGTAAACCCGAGGCCATGGCTTTCACTCTCGAAATACAGACATCGCCAGCACCTGCACTACAAACCGTATGCTACAGCTGGGCCTGGAGGAGAGCCGCAAACGTCCCTTCACATCTCGCCTGTGGCAGCACTGACCTCAGATCTCGATCGGCTCGCTCCAAGGATTGATATCAACGCTGATCAAATTGATGTTCTAGACGGGCCAACAGAATTCTATGAGACTTTAAAGAATAAAATACGTGCTGCGAAGAGGAGGATATACCTCTCAACTCTCTACGTTGGCAAGACAGAACATGAGCTCATCTCAACGATACGGCACGCGTTGCTACACAATGGTAAAGAGCTAAAGGTCTCCATCCTGACCGACGCACTGCGCGGCACGCGAGAAGCCCCAGAGCCATCATGTGCTTCCCTTCTGGCCTCTCTTGTCGCAGAGTTCCCGGACCGAGTCGAGGTGCGCATGTACCATACACCCAATCTCACAGGCTTCCGGAAAGTACTCGTGCCGAAGCGTATCAATGAGGGTTGGGGACTACAACATATTAAGCTATATGGCATCGATGATGAGGTGATACTCTCAGGCGCCAACTTGTCGAATGACTATTTTACAAATCGACAAGATCGTTACCACGTCTTCAGCTCCAAGCGAGTGACCGACTACTTCGCCCAGATCCACCATGCGGTCTGTAGTATCAGCTGTGTCCTCCGACCGAGTGACCACCCCTCGAAGTTCGATCTGGATTGGCCAAAGGAAAACAGAGCTCCGAATCCATTAGAAGCTCCTATGCACTATATCGCAGCAGCGACCCATCTCCTTGAGCCCCTCGTCGAACCCACGTCCTCTCCATCTGCTCCTACGACTAGCACGTCCCTATATCCCCTCCTTTGCCACCCGCCTACCATCAATACTGAGCTTCCAGCCTTTACGACGCTTCTTGATCGATCTATAAAATCCTACACCTTCACAGCCGGCTATTTCAACCCGCATCCTATCGTGACCGCCTCCCTACTCGCCGTGTCCGGATCACTATACTCAGCTCCAGGCACCATCCTCACCGCCTCGCCTTGGGCCAATGGCTTCTTTGGCTCCAAAGGCATCTCGGGCATGTTACCTGCAGCATATTCACATCTTTCTCTCAAATTCCTCGAAGCCGCACGTGGTAGAAAAATTCAACTACGGGAATGGCAGCGTGGCGTCGTGGGCCAGAAGGATGGATGGACCTACCACGCTAAGGGACTTTGGGTGACTTTACCCGGAAGCAAGCCTGCTGGTCCTAGCGCTACGTTAATTGGGTCGTCCAATTACACCACGCGGAGCTATGACCTTGATCTTGAAGTGGGCGCCATGGTGGTTACGAGTGATGAGGGATTGATGCGTAAATGGAAGAGGGAAGAGGACATCTTGACGAAGCCATCTAGGCAGATAACGGAAGAAGAGCTGGCAGGGAAAGATAGGAAAGCGAGCTGGAGGGTTAGAGTTGCAATGTGGATTGTTAGGGCTGTGGGAGGGTCGTTGTGAGATGGTATTAGTATATAGAGGCCGTTTTGTACATAGCTAATGCTTCGACGTCTAGGACTGTTGATATCTATGCTTTAGTACATCGAATTGGGTGCTTTTCCGAGCGTGACTTCTGGGGCCAGGCTGCCAGGTGCATCTGCTATGGAGATAAGATCTTCCCTTCTAGTATTGTTTATACATTCAACAATGGCTTCTTTAGAATAGCTAGGTTGAGCTGCATGGCAGAGCAGACCTCATGCATTCCGCATGAGAATCTGTGTCCAAGGCCAGGCACCTGCCTGCCCAGAAGTTGGCATTGGAATTACCGTTTCCATTCGGGAAAGGAGCAGAGCCGCTTGGGGCTTTGACGAATGACCATCAGATCATCTCCTATAAGTTTGACATTGATTTTCTATTGGTATTTTCATATGTGCGCGCTTGCCGGTTAAGCTCAACCCATTCAGTAGCCAAGGCCAGAATGGGCGCATTGCATGAAGCATTCCCCAAAGCCAAAACGCTGGAATTGAAAACGAGCAGCTGCATAGTTTAGTACTTTAGTAGACACTAGAACATCTTGAGAGCACAGGCCCCGCACACATGGCAATCTTGCGCGTTTGCAAGACGCTTTGTGCGCTTTCCTTTCGAATCACTCTCATGGTGTCTGTGACTGCCAGCTGACGGTATCATTACGCGTCATTCAGGCTCAAGGTTCCCAAGATCGCATCGCTCTGTTGGCTCCTTAGTGCTTGTTCCAGGTCGACCTAGGGCTCTATGGCCTAAAGAAGCTCAGAACTGCCCAAACATTTTCGAGGGATTGGAAGACCACCTTGTCTCAGTTGATCTTGCACCTAACTTGGAAAACAAACAGGTCTCGAAGCTCTTCGCATCATGTCGTCACCATTTAGCAACCTTTCTCACGACCTGATACTCCAGATTGCGGACCTGCTATGGGAAGAGGAGGACGTCAGAGATCCTTGGCCACTAATTACTAACCTTACCTTGTCTTTTGGGGAACATGCTGTATACAATCTAAGCCGGACCAGCACTTCTCTCTATAAACTCCTTAGCCCCTATACCTTCCGGTCTATCACACTCCGCAACACGAAGAAGTCAGGTCGAGCCTTGCAGTATCTCCTCTCCACTAGTCAAGTTGCAAGTATAAAGACCTTACATTTCAAATGCAAAATACCAGGAGGGAAGGAAGAAGATTCCCCCAGCATTGGAAAGGTCTTTCCAACCGAAGTTAATGATGTTCTTAGCAATCTCTCGAAATTCCCGCGCCTGGCCACTCTAATCATCGATCTGCGCTTGGATAGTCATTGCCGCCACGTATATTATGATGATGGCGATGATGATGATTTGGAGATGTTTGACAAAAGTAAAAGAATAGAAGAGAAGATCAAGATGACAGAGGAGCAGAAACGTTGCAGGGCGATGGTAGAGAAGACCTTGAAGGCCATTTCAGCACCATGCTCAGATGATGTTCGGGAATTCGTCTTGAAACAGTGCCCGATCAGGACCAATTCCCTTTTCAGCGAGCCTTTCAACGAGGTACGTCAACTTGCTCAATATCTCCACAACAGGCAATTTTTACATACCATTCAAGCTGATATCAGTCCCTCTGATCATTTCCTTTATTTAACCCGGCTTGGTTTCCCTTGTTCGCAAAACGGATTGCGTTGCCCAACTAATACAAGGTAGTGGCTTGGAAAATTGGAGTCCTTCAGGTTTGAGGAACATGGCAGATACGTCTGGCCTAGACGGTACGTTTAACTCATTCATTGTAGTAGACTTCTCCGATGCATGCCCAACCCATATCTATGCCTTAATTCATATGAGTACGTAGCTTTCTGCACCAAATTTGCAGTATCGTTCATTCAGATTCATTGTACTTACCTCATAGAATTTAGGTGTACGGCTTTACAAATAGCTACACAATTTCAGACATATATCAGCAATCCCGAAAACTATTTCTTTGATGCCATAGCAAATGTGACTCGACTTGTTATCATCGGTCACGATAAGTGTATCATGGGCCGAATTCTTCACGCATCTCCCGTTCCACTTAAAGTAACACATGTGCCGAAGCTCAAAGAGCTCGAGCTACGATACTGTGTCATTCAGGGTGGTTCACTGGACTTCCTAGTTGCTCACTCATCGACACTTGAGGTAAGAAAACCACTCGTCATTCACACTGTTTCCATTTGCCGCGTTAGCATCGGAGAGTTCCACTTTTGTTGCCTTCCCCGTGACGAGCATCTCGCTAAGACTATCACAGCATCTGGTACTCAACCAATGCTGTCTGAGTCTCGATTTGTCACCCGATCCCGAATACGAGTACAAAGGGACATGGAAGTCCTGGTTTCAGTCTTACGCCTCTGAAAAGCCCCGCGCATTGCAGTGTGTCACTTTCATACCATACAGTGGTCCCAAAACTCCTTCTTCTTCTTGCTCGTGGAATATTGACTTGAGCATAAAAACGAGCCAAGTTCATGGGGAGCAGAAGGGAGAAGAGAAAGACTAAAGAACCTTTCCATATGCAACAATCCGAAAACCTTGGGGCGAGCTTATGCTTGAATATGAGCTAGGAGAGGATCTTGACGGATGGTACGAATTGACGGCTGTCGTAAGAAGCAACCGTGAGAGGGTAAGGAGGGACTAATCTACACTGCTAGGGTAGATGGTAGCAATGTGATGCATGAATGATGAATCAGAGCAGTATTAGAGGATATCGGGTTGATAGCCTTGAAAGGGTAACAGATTCGGAGTCTGTATTGAGATAGGTTTACTATCATGCATATTCTTGGAGCGCAGCTATCATTCCAATTGATGGATGGCCTCCCAACGCTTTGTCGAAAAGGCATACTATCTACATCTTTCCTGGAAGGTATCCTAGACGCATGGCGCAACCAGGCTCCATGGAGTGAGAGAGTACAGCATGGTGCTCAGAAGGGTTAGCCCTGGAGTTGAACAGCATTTCTACATATAAGCAGCGGGACGGGTCAAAGCGTGATGCTCCGGAGACAAGATTCTTTTTCACTAGAAGGATACCCAGAAACCCACTTAATAGGGAGGTTCCGGGCACGATTCGCTAGACGACAGGGATGTCTTTGGCCTTCGAATCTATCAGCTATTCAACAGGGAGTTTGTTCGACGACCAAGGGATTGGACTCCTAATTCGTCTTCCCGCTCCCTCGGTACTCCTGTTTTCTGCTTTTATGCTCCCTTTGACCCATTAGTATTTTTTAGGCCTGGACTGTGCTCTCCCATAACTTACGGTGCTGAATTTAAATTGACCCTACGTTCCCGCCGAACGGAAAACGTTTGTACCACGCATGCCTTATCAAGAACATCCAATCAGGGATCCGGATTTTGCGAAAATTCTTGACGTGCGGCACTAGCCAAAAAATGTCTACATTTTCAATCATATTTACTGATTATGAAGGCATTCATGTCCAATGTACCACTTCTAAAAGATAACCGAGTCTTTGGGCCTACTAAGTCACGTTGGCTTTCGAAGAGGAACACAATTCGTTGTACCGTATGTCTTGGTTACTAAACCATTATGCACGCAGCATGACAAATCACTTCACTTATATTGAAGTGTACTAATCTGGCCAGCACATATGGGCAGAAGCCAATAGTATGGAAAATGCAACATGCGGAAATTGTGATCAGGATGCATTGCTTACTGAATCTCCAAACTGCCTACACCTATATGATAAGGCTTCAGGGACTCCATTTTGGAATTTCACGTAAGAGCGTCAAGCATCTTTGAAATCAAGCCATGAAGTCCTATAACGACGCATCGATCCTATTCCTTGGGGCCTCAGGCCAGGTAGGAGGTACGCAGGCCAATCTTCCCACCACAGCCAGACCTCTTAGACCACACGCACTGAAAAATAAGAACAGGAGCGTTCCTCACCGTTTTTCGAAATCATTATCCGCAATACAGCCTCACGGCCTTCCTACGCAGCACGGCTCTAGACGACGCCCTGACCGGCCTAGGCATAGACATCGTCCACGGTACCTTCTCCGAACTCAGCACAATCGAAGAACTCAGCTCTACTCACAGCATCATTATCAATTGCGCCGCGTCCTTCAACCCACCCGTGACAGAAGCAATCCTACGCGGCATACGTCGAACGCAGGCGCCCAAGAAACCCATCCTTCTGCACGTAAGCGGTGCTGGCAATTTCGTCGATCACAGCACAACTGGCGAATACATCCCCCATTCGCACCCATTCAATGATGCCAACCCCAACGATGTCCGGAAAATCGATGCATCCTACGCTCCCAACGGCGCTACAGACGAAATCATTCTCCAGGCCGCCGCGCGCGGCGAAGTCAACGCGCTATTCGTATGCCCAGGTGCAATCTACGGCAACAGTGCCAACCACATCGGCTCGACCGTCGGAGCAGCGTCAGCGCAAGCTCCGGGGGTGTGGCTGCTCTGGAACATGGAGAATATCGCATCACACGGCTTTTCGCCTTATGTCGGACCCGGGACATCAGTGTTCCGGTTCGTGCACGTGGATGATGTGGTGGATTTGATGATTCTTGTGTTTCGTAAGGCGCTTGAGACATGGGATTCTTATGTGCCGGAGGATGTGTATAGGCACTTTTACCTGGCGGTCGATGAGGAGATAGCGAGTAAGCCGGTTGCTGTGGGATTGGCGGATTTGGTACATCGAAGGGGTGGAATTGCGGAGCCGGTTGCTAAGAGTGTGAGTTTTGAGGAGGCGGGCAAGGTTGCTGGGTAAGTTTCCCCTCCATCCTACTTTTTTTGCTGTGTTAAGGTTGGAAAGACGTCGCTTATGTACTGATTGTGCCTGAAGGTATATTGCGGGAAATTTGCTTGTAAAGAATGATAATGCAAAATCTTTGGGGTGGGAACCGAAGGGATTGGGATTTTTGGAGACGTTGAGGCAGACGGTTTGATAGTGGGCAATTGCGATGGAAAGACTGCGGATAAGTTTGAAACACTTGGGTATATCACTGTTCTTCCAGCAGAAAGCTTTCTATTCGACGTATATTTAGCACTACTTTAGAGAAAGTACGCGTGTTCTCCCTAGCGAAGCATCTCCGAAATCGAATACAGGACAAAGGTTTCACACCAGATTAGATAAAAATACAGAAGAGAATGGAGCATAAGCTATCTATATAAAGCTGATGCTTGATAAGTTGACCAAAATAATACCCTAAAAATCGTAACCCTCAAAATTACTAACCCTCTATTATATCCTTTTCGTACTTGAAAAGTATATGTTAAAGATATCTGCTGCGTTAAAAGAGTCTAATAAATGTTGAACCCAAATTAATATTCTTGTGTTTTATATGACTCATGCTCGATCCTCTGACCTTATATCTTTTTTCGCACTTAATAAGTACATAATAATAATATTTGCTGCTTCAAAGGTACTTAACAAATATTGAATCCAACTTAAACATTCCTGTATTATGCTTGACTGATGCTCTATTCTTTCACCTGCAACTTGAATGCTAAAGATCCAGTAGGGGATACGTCACAAGCCAAGCAATAGTATAAGTGAGCATTGCCCCAAAGAATCTGATCTTGCTAATTATCATAGCTTTGTCCATAGGGTACACGGTCAAGTTCGGCTCGTCATTGTAAAAACTTTCGTAGCCCTCCAAGATCTTCAAAACGCTGAGGGTAACTGAAATAAGGGGTGATCTCAACTCCTCCGGAATAGCTAATAATGAACGTCAATCTGTCTCCTCGTACCTTAAGTGCCTTCGCGGATTCCCGTGCATGGCAAGACCATCTATATGCCAAAGTACTTTTCTAACAAACTAAACTACCTGTCTCTTTAACTACACCACAGCATGTCGATACAATTCCAATCCCTTCATAAAATCAGCAATATCCTGCCTCGCCCCCTCAATCGGCTTCATCCACGGCACTCTCGACCTTGTAAAAATCTCCACATCAGGCACATATTCAGCGTTAGTCCTGCCATCATCATCAATACACCCCACCTTAACAACCATCGTGCCCGGATATCCATCAGAGGTGCGATACAGCAGGCTGCCGCACTCGCCGCAGAAATGCGTTGTGATGGTGTTGCCGCTGCCGGCCTTGCGGGCGTTGGTTTTGAGCGTACCGCGAAGAACTGTGGGGCTGTCTGTGGGCATTAGGAGGTTGTTGCTGAAACCGTTGCCGGTCAGATGACGCTCGTCAGTGCAGTGGCAGCGGAACTGGAGGGCAGTGAGGTTTAGTGAGGTGGGTAGTGGGGGGGAGGAGGGGGGACGCACTTTGGTTAGTGGTTCTCCGGCGAAGGAGATGCGGTTCGTACCGCAGAGACAGGCTGATTCGGTGGTCATCCTATAATCTGAAGAGGTAAGGATGGAGCTTTTTGTCCTGATTCACTACTATGCTTAAAGGGTTGGCAAGAAAGAACCAAGAGATCTTGAAATTCGCAAATAGCAGGTGAAATAGGGAAGCTGGTATCCTGGTCTTATATTATATACAAACATGTAACTCCACATGGTTCCAATAGAGACACGTCGGGGCATACTCCAATTCATGCCCGTGTTGAATAATCCATGCGCATCCAAAGTGAGGAAAGCTTCACGGCTAAGGATCAGTAATCATGGCGGATGAATAATTACACTGTCTCTGTAAGCTGGCTTCGTGGCGTGAGACGATTTATCATAGTCCTTAAGTAGGATGAGTCTTAGTATTAGAGGTTCATAAGTCTTTGTCAGATCTTTTCCGCACTTGATAAATGTATGTAGAAGATATTTGCTGCTCTAGAAAGCCTGCTAAGTATCAAACCCAGCTTGAACATTTTAAAAACTATGGCTCTAGGGACTTATAACCCTTTGTCATATCTTTTTCATATTTAATAAGGATATCACAGAAGTATTTACTGCTTAGAGGAGCTTAATAAGCATTAAATGAAACTTAAATGTTGAGAAAACTATATCTCTAGGGGTATACAAATCCTTTGTCATATCTTTTTTATGTTTAATAGATGTATGGTAAAGATATTTATTGCTCTAGAAGAGCTTGATAAGCATTGAGCCAAACTTAAATATTCCATAGACTCCGGTGTAAACGTCAACAGGGTTGAGGTCTAGTAGGTAGGAGCAACTTAAGGGGCCCTAAGGGTGCCTTAGAATCCGTCCCCTAGACGACGAACCTGGTGCCGAAAGCTTCTGGTAGCGTAAATTTAGGGCTCATCTTTAAGCACTAAAATCACCATTTGCGGGGCGACTCTAAGCTTCAGCCCTAGGACGCTCCACCCGCTTTACTGTATTCTATGGCTGATAAGGCCGAAGCCTAGAAGCACTTTGAAGTCCGAAATCTTCCATCTGCAGACTGGCGAACCCGGGGGATCAGATATGTCGTCTAGACTCCCGACCTCGGTTGTCTCCAGGGCCCTTCTCGATTCCTCTAGGCTCAGTTGGGGGCTTGTACCGACATAGCTAACGGATGCATCGTCATACTATATTTGTTATCAGTCCTTGGAATCAAAACAGCTACAACCTTGATCTTAATGCTCCTCTAGTCGCAGGCTACCCCAATTGAGATGAATGGTTTTCGCATTGACATCTGTGTTTGGGATGGACAGGTGCTCAACAACAAGATGAAGCCTTTACCCTGATATCCTCTACACAGTCAGGTATAGTTTTTTCTCAAGTAGTGTGTCGAGAGCTGTGCTTGACTAGCATGACGACGCTGACGAAGAATATTCATGGTGGTTGAGAACCCCGCGTGCGGCTCTGCGGTCAAGGTCAGCCACCTGCCAACGCACACGCTGTCCGAGACACGACAGCAGCTGATGGTAAAGCACAGACAGAACAAATCATCGAAACATCCAACCTCAGGTACCTCTTAAGTGGTGAACAAGTGATCTTCAATTCAGTATTGTAAATAATAAAAATGGGGAAAGAGCGAGGCTTGTTGCAGGTTTACCAGCCCAAAGAAGGCACAACTATAACTGCGGAGTAGGTGCTTTCTACTCGATCCAAAACGTCGAAATAGTACGCGTGAATAACTCTCTGCAGCGTCGTCTTTGTTCATGGACTATTTGGTGATAGACAAGAGACCTGGACGAAGAGACCTGGACGACAGGAGAGGACTCCGGATCCGGATTTGGGTTCCTCGTCACAGCCTCAGAAGAACCGTCCATTTTCATGGAGAAAACTTTCCTCAAAAGACAAAGATGTTATCCGGCGAGATAATGGAGCTTCATCTGATGGAGGCATTGTGAACGAAAACATTCAGCAGCCGAGATCCAGTCCGTTTGAGGTATTCTGGCCTCGTGACCTGCTGCCTAGCCGGTTCCCAGATTTTCGAATTTTTACTTGGGGCTACGATGTCGACATAGATCATGCGTTCTCGGGGACCTCTACAGCTACTGTATTTCAACATGCTGCTAATCTTCTTTCCGACCTGAGTGATGTCCGGGTACTTAGTGAGGCCGAATTAAGGCCACTGTTCTTCGTTGCGCATTCATTAGGCGGTATTGTCGTAAAAGACGTGAGCATGCCGTTTTCGCGTTCACTATGATCAACATGTGTTCTTATTTCCTGCGACCTATAACCCTTTGCCCCATGATTTCATTACTTGCATACTCATCTCTACCACCACTGGCATGCTTCAAACAGGAGAGACCCTGACTGCGACTTCAAGGCCCTCAATCAATCTCTGAATGCCCCCACACATCAAAAAACAATAGCACCTGCCACTGCCGGAGTGTGTTTTCTAGGCACACCACATAAAGGTACATCAGTCGCGGCTCTGGGGGAAACAGTGTATCGAATCTCTAAGCTATGGGGTAAATCCCCGAACCTTCGGGTCCTTCAGGCCCTGAAATATGACGCCGAGACGTTGGACCGGGTGCAATCTAGCTTCAACCTTACACTTATCGACGCACGCTGTAAAATCAATATTCGCTCTTTTCAGGAAGCAGAGAAGTATCACGGAGTTACTGTGGGTATTGACACATGCAACACTAGGTTTTAGCGTTGTTTCTTACCTCGTCCAGATCGTTGATAGATTCTCGTCAACAATTGGTAATCCTATTGAGATTGTCAGCGACATGCAGTCAGACCATCGGAATATGACCAAGTTCTCGCAACCGGATGAGCCGGGCTTCCTCAGTATCTGTAGCACCTTGGATCACTGGATGAAGGAACTTGGTCGTGAGTGGCCCTACCTGTTTGTAGCTTTCTTTCTTTCCGGGTGTTACATCCACGAGGGTACCAGGGATCTTGAAGGCTGACTTGAAAATGCTCATAGGCAATGACGCTGTACTGCGACAGGGTATGAACCCAAAGTCATCCTGAGGAAAACTGTGGTTTCCTAACTGGGCTAATGACAGGCTTCTTCGAGAGCTTTGAGAACAGCAAACGGCGACATAGGGTAGACCAAGTCGGGAAACCACACGAGGGTACATTCAATTGGCTATTCGCTCCCGAGGTGGGTTTTCAGCGTTGGCTAAGCGGCCCACAGCAGGCTGGTACTCCTGTATTCTTCTGGATCCAAGGTAAGCCAGGGTCGGGCAAATCAACCTTGATGAAATATGCGTTAGCCGAGAAGAAGACACTGGAATTTCTGGCGTTAGCAGACCCTGGAAACTGGCACCTTGTACCGTTCTTCTTTCACGATCGAGGATCGTCGATTCAGAAGAGTGTTACCGGGCTCCTTCAGGAGCTTCTCTATAGGCTTGTTGAAGAGGATGAGAAGCTTTTGGCGTTCATACCCTCTAGACTGATTGACCGGCTCCTCAAAAGGAACAAAACGGCCACACAAGTGTCCATGCTCTCGCAGCGATATGGCGAGGAAAAAGGACCGGATCATGTGTACCAAGTATCATCTAGTGCAGAGACTTGGTCAGCGGATGACCTTCAAGAAGCTCTCACCGCTATCACAGGACAGGACAAAAGCCCATTGAATGTGCTGTTTTTTATTGATGCTCTCGATGAGCATGAGGGTAATCATGGGGACCTTATCAGGGTCATCCGGAACTCGTTCATACCGAAGGGGGCTTCGGTAGTGAATGTAAAATTTTGCCTAGCAAGCCGACCAGATCCGGCGTTCACAAATGCGTTCGGACTCTGTCCCGGCCTGTTGGTCCACGAATATACGAGGGATGACGTGCAATGGTACGCACGTCAGCAGATCGCTTCCAGTATCCTGCTTCGGGATATCGATCCAGATATGTCAGAACTGCACAAGCTTACTGGCGAGATTACCCAGAGAGCTAACGGGGTATTCATCTGGGTTCGGATAGTCATTAAGGAACTCATAGACAGATTCATAGATGGAAGCACCATCTCTCAGCTACGAGACATTCTGTCAGCCGTGCCAGAAGAACTGAAGGATCTGTACCAAAGAAGCCTCTCCAGAGTAAAGCCCGAATATGCGCTTGAGTCCTATGTCATGACACAAATTGTCTTATGTGCAGCGAACCCTCAGACACTAAAGTCACTCTTGGAAGCGACGGACATTGCGTTGAAAAGGAAAGTGGAGCCGATGTCTCGGGACACCATGGAAAGGAGACTGCGAAGCCGCTGCGGAGGTCTCCTCGAAGAAACAAGTACTTCGAATGAGATTCAATTTCTCCACCAAACAGTCAAAACTTTCTTTACAAATCGGCATCACGCAACCTCGATGTTTCGCCACTCTAGCGATTTTCCTGCCGAAGATGGTTCATACTATATGCTCAAATACTGTGTTTACATTGCAACTCGGCTCCCGTCTGCTGAGCTCAAGGGGAGTTCGGGAACAATGGAGTACCTTTTCTACTACGCTGCAGAATCATCAACTGCTCCAAATTCCGAGGTTGGGGAGTTGCTGGAATGCCTTATCCAGAAACCTCGATGCTGTGCATTCTTTCCCTGGGAAGTTCCCAATGCGATTGATGATACATGGGATGGGCTTCAAAACTTTTTCTTGTACGGTTCGTGGTACGACATTTTAAAGCCAATTGGGATCGAGATTTCGCCATACTCGAGGCATCGATATTATGACCTCTTGTCAGTGACCTTTCATAGTGGCATTCTCTCCTATGCACAGTATAAGCATCCACATGATCTTCCTCGGACTCCACCAGGGCGTCATCCATTGCTTTTATCTGCTTTGCATTCCAGCTTTTGCGATTTTCAGCGACGCACGGCATTCCTAGATACTCCAAAGTTAGTTGACTGGCTACTCCAGAAAGGTGCAGATCCCAATGAGCGCTGCACGATAATTGGCGAGGAGCGAATCACCCTCGCCTTTCTTTTAGGTGACAGGCACGTCCTCCTCCCCCCGGATGCGTGGCCACCATTGTACGAGACATTTGAGATCCTTTTGAGGGGCGGCGCCGATGCGAATATGGTCGTGGATGTGATGGGAAGCATCATAAAATATGGCAGTCGGAGGCCCCCCGCGGATAACTATGTGGAGATAGTTCGAATACTGCTGAAATATGGAGCGGATTGCAATCAGATAGACGCCCGGGGCTATCGACCCTTGTACTACGCCATAAGGATTGATCACTGGGAAGCCGCAGAGCTCCTCTTACAACATGGAGCAAACCCTTCAGACGTGGGAAAAGGGATAAATGCATTACAACCAGAGTCATTCCTGCGTGATTGGGAGTTCGAGCAGGGTGCTATGCAGATGCAGGATTTGCTGAGACAGTACTCGACAGAATCCGAAGGACAATCACGTAGGAACTCAGTAGCCGTGGAAGATTATCATGATCTTCGCGGCGCTCAAAAGTCGTAAATTGCCTGAAGCGGTCAAGGGCGGGTGCCTTTCGACTTCAAGACCTTAAACTCATGATTGGTGGAAGCGAGCAAAAACACCAAAAAAAGAGAAAAAACCAGATGAAGGATCGGTGGATCATGAAGGGGGGCATGTCATGAATGTGAATCGGTGTGTTGCTACTTACGAATGAAAGTCACAACTACGGACCTTGAGTGGTTCATCCAAGAGTCATCGAAAAACACACGGTTGAGGGCAAAGCGTGGTACGAAAGGAGGCGGTGAGGATGCTGTGGTAATTTGAAAGTGCATTTGCGAAGGAGGATGTGGAAATACATATGCTGGAGGATAATTTACGAATTCCATTAGTGAGAAAGGGAGTTGGAGGTTTGCGTTTTGAAGGAAATGCTATGAATGGATAGACAGCGACGCGAATCTAACGGCATCATCTGAGTCTCAGATACACATATCGTACAGTGGCATGATATTTTACGAATTCCATAAGTGAGAAAGGGAGTTGACTGAGGGTCTCGAAGTAACGGCTATGGGTGGATAGACAGCAACGCGAATCTGATATCGTCGTTTGAGCACCAGATAGACATTATGCACCAGTATCACAACGATCTCACAGCTAGACTAGCAAAGTCTTTTCATTCATATCTCTGTTTCTCTATCCGAGCATATGCTTTGTTTGTATAATTACACACAATCCACTCCACAGAGCCAAGCACAAGCCAAGCCAACAGTCTGATATCCATCCAACCATCTTCCCTTCGTCGATTGTTAGAGTTACATGTCTTCGGTATGTTGTTCATTAACCAGAAAGAACCCGATTTCTCATTCGCCAAATTCAATTCATCTATCATGACTTCATGTAAGAGTTATACAAAACGCGCCAAGAAACCTAGGTGCCTGCCTTCGCTAGGTACCTGCCTGCCTGGGTAACCCCCATCATCATGTGAATCCAAGAAGCTAGGGAGGTAGATAGGTAGATAGTCAGGTTGGTAGGTATCCTTGACGATGATAAACCATATCCAGTTGTGATCTCGTCCGTGTTTATCTTTCAATTCATTCCTCTCTTCTCTTCTTCGTCCGAGGCCTAGGCAATCTGCCTCAAAAACGGACTCAACAATAACTCATCCGCACTCGGTCTCTTCTCATGATCAATCTCAAATGTCTTGCTCAAGAAAGCCTTTCCCTCCTCGCTCGCCACATCGGGCGTATTAGGTTTGGCGCTCGAGTTTCCAATCTGGAAAATCGCTTGCAGCTGGCTGCAATTCGGGAAAGGGTGTGTTCCTGTGAACATTTCTACGATGAGGCAGCCGAGGGACCAGATGTCTGCTTTGCGGGTGTAGGAGGTTTGTTTGACGACTTCGGGGGCCATCCAGAAGACGGAGCCTTGGAGGGAGGGGCGGTGGATGTGCCCGCCGTTCTTTGATGGTTGGAGGAGGGCGGAGGCTTCGACGCGTTTGGAGATGCCGAAATCGGAGATTTTGATGTTGCCCTTGTTGTCGACGAGGACGTTGGCGCCTTTGATGTCGCGGTGGATGATGTCGCGGCCGTGCAGGTAGGAAAGCCCCGCGAGGATTTGCCGGACGAAGTTTCGAATGAGGGGTTCGTGGAGTTGGCCGTAGGAGTTGAGCATGGCGGCGACGGAGCCGCCGGGGACGTATTCGAGGAAGATGTTGAAGTGTTCGGCATCGGAGTTGGAGCCGAGATATTGGACTATGTTTTCGTGTTGGAGATCGCGGAGGAGGTCGATCTCGCGTTTGAGGGCAGCAACCATGCTTTCTTTCTTTTTGTCCAGGATGCTGTTGCTGTTGGAGGGAACTTCGACTTGTTTGACTGCCATGAGTTCGCCGGTGACGGCGTGGAGAGCGAGATAAACACTGCCAAATGAGCCTTGGCCGATGAGAGCTCCTTGCATCCATTTGACATTATCCCAAGAGTCGGCCTTCAAGAACTGGTTGAGTTCTTCATCAGGCTCATCACCGTCTGCGGCAATGGCATGACTGAGGGTATCATTGATCGAGCCACCGGCCTCGGTTGCTGGCCCACTGCTTCCAGACTCGTCGAAATAGCTGTTTATGGCAGCATGGGAGGTGTCCGAGTCACCGCCATTGTTGCCCGGCTGCGTGTCGCTGTCGAAAGATACATACGACTTCCTATTAGGCTCGATTGGAGACTCTTCTTGCAGTGGCTGAAGCGAGCTTGAAGCGATGGAGTCGCGGTAGGCGGTCTGCGTGTTGGCAAACCTTGAGACCGACAATGGACGAGGGCCCCGAGCAGTCGAAGCTCCTGTCAGCCAAGCATCGGCAATGTTCGGTAGAGGCGGAGCATCTTTGAGACTCGAAGCAAAGCTAGAGTTGCTTGCTACGCTAATCCGGCTGGCTGCTCTGCTAAGTCGGGCAGATCTTCGTATTGACATCCGAACGGTTCTCTCAATCGTCTCCTTCTGGTGATCAGGAAAGTAAGTTGTCAACTCTTGGCTAATCAATTCACTTGGTGGCCGACCACCCAGGAATTCCTTAATCTTTGGCTTCGACTGTGAGTCTGACCGAGCAGGAGCATCACCCCATCCCTGGGAAGCAGCACTGCCGCTTCGATCTCTGGGCCGCGGTGTTTGGAAAGTCGCTGGAGACAACGGGTAAGAAACATCGTTCCAAGACTCGCCTGTTAACTTCTGCACCTTACCAATGCTGCGAGGGTTATTCACGGAGAGTGCGTTGGCATGCATCTCATTTTGTTCCTCCATAGCAATGCTAGAAGCCTTCCGCAATTCCTCCTCATCTGGTTCACCGGCATGTCTCTTGCGAAGGATCAAACGCCCACGTTCGTTCTTGTCATAGGGGTCTGTACATAGCCGGAGCAGTTCGTTATCACTGAGACGATGAGTGTTATTTAAGTCCTGACCCGACCCATCCAGGTTCCAGAAGCAGTAATTCCTAGCCTGGTTCTCGGGCAGACTAAGCTTTCTCAGCACACAAGCAAAGATGTCTTCCAGTGTTTTGCAGTTCTTAATGTCCAACACCTTCGTCTGTCCCCCACTGTAGATGACCCGGATGACTGGCGAGCCTGCAGGCAACTTTCCGACTGTTGAGTCCATGATGGGATTTTGGCGGCTTGGTGTTGCAGGTCGGAGGCTCTTGGCAGAGCCTGGAGCATTGAAGTAGCCCTGAGATGGGTCTTTCCTTGCAGTACCTAGAGGACTCATGCCGCCGTGGCGCTGAGCTTGGACTCTCTTGACACCATCTGGCTCAGCAAGCGGCGAACTTGGCCGAGGATTGCCATTATTAGCGTGATATTCATTCAACGCAGTTAGATCAACTTGTTGAGACCATCGTTTCCTTGAAAACTCTGGCTGGGTACGCTCTCTTGTAGCATTGAAATCCCTTGGTGATCTTGAAGATGAGGAGGGTGTATAGGGTGTGTGGACTTGACGGCTGTCCAATGCGGCCAAAGAATCGCGATTGCGTTTTCTATGGTTGCCGACAGCCTTGGTTCTCAGCTGCTTGATGGCAACGAAGATGCGAACACGATCCCCAATTTTCTTGATGCCCATCTCTTTGAGCACGAGTTGGTCACATTCGATAAGATTATTGCCAGTAACATTGTTGACTATTGCTATGCGTTAGTATTGAGAGCTTTATTGAACTTTGCACAGCATGACCATGTAGAGGGATACTCGTCCGATCGGGTACTAACCTCGGAAGAGTTGTTCATATTGAGCGCAGTTGATGGCACGAAGCCATTCACCAACGCGTTTCTCATCCCAGGACCTATGGAGCAATGGATGTTAGCAAGGCACATCCCTCTCTTGAACGACTGATGACAGGAATAATTGCTCACCGTACCGAGTCCTGCGCATCACCAGACTCCGAGAACTCTGACTCGGTTGGACTCATGAAGGGAGCATTATGTGAACTTGTCCCAGCGGAAGCCTTGTGGCTTGGGTAGTTGACGGCATATTGCGACACGACTGCTGGCTGTGGTGGACCCATACCCATCGACGAACTGTATGGAGCCTTGGGGGCCAGGACTGCCATTCCTTGTTCGGTCTTTTTGCAGCTCAGCTACTGTGTATGGATTGATTCGACCATTTGATGAAGATGGACGAGGTCGAAGGACAAAGGATGCGGGGTGGGGTTGGCAAGCTCGCTGAATGTAGTAAGTGCTCAGACAAAGGCGAAATGAATTAAGATATTAAGACAATAAAGCCGATAAGGATACTGGTTATGGTGACGCCTTAGGGACTGTGAATTTTGGTCTGAGGGTTCAATGAGTGACTGTAGTAGGGCACAGTTGGAGATGGCTTGTTGACGTTTCGAAAAGACCGAGCCGGCGGTTTGAGGTGGTATGGAGTTGTCAGCAGACGATGTGTGAGTGGTCGGATGGGAGGTGGTATGTAATACGATGAAAGCTGATGAGGAGAAGATGGGCGAGGAGCGGAAGAAGAGCACGACGTCAGCGGGTATCGGAGGGAGTAATATTGGTTGCTTTGACGAAGTGGTGTGGATGGGGTGACAGTGAGGGAAAAAGGCTGCAAGGTAAGTGGATCGGTAGTTGCGCGAGGTGAGGATTGTCACCCGAACGCGAGCAGAGGATCAACACAGCTTGCGGTCGGCGAGGCGAGAAGAGAGGAGATGATAAATCAGCTGCTGCTTCTTCAAGAGCAGAGGAGTTATCTTCTCTTCAGGCCAGTGTCGTAAATTGATGGTTGAGAGCACACACGCGACATAGCATGTAGCAGAGCAGTAGCAGAGTACTGGAGTGTGAGCTACCAGTTGACCAGTCCTTCTGCTTCTTCCTTCCAACAGCGATTGTTGTCTGGCGACCCCTGAGAGGATGACCTATTTTTTGGCGTTTCAGGCTTGTCTCGAATGATGATAATGCGTCATTAGCCGCTATCTTGAGACAACCATTAACGAGTGACACCGGTCGCCACCGTCAAGCATGAAATTAATAGTGAATTGCCAATCTACCTTCCCTTGCTCTTATTAAGTAAAGTAGACGCCGAACCTCCTCGGATACTCTTGCAGGTCTGTCTTATTTTTACTTCACTTCTTCGGGTGTTCCATACACCAGTATAAGCTCTAAGCACGTACTTCTTCTATGCTCTGGACTGATCACTCGCTTATGGATTGCGCCGGTAACGCCACAGCCATTCTGTTCTCACCTGTGCCACCAGCCGGCATCTCCCGAAAGGGAAGTCCATGCGTGGCCCAGCCTTCGTTGTGTCTTGGCACACAATCAAGTAAGATTTATTCGGTGTAACGCCCTCATTGTAAACGCGCCTCGAAGGATTTAATGAAGCTGAGCATGCAAAGCAACAAGTCCTGTAGGCGTAAAACATCTTACTCATAGATGAAGCTGCAGTAACCATTCTAGGCTGGTACTTCCTGTCGGTCTTATTGGAGGCCGATCTCCACGGCCCGATGACCATCCAGGACGCTTAACATCAACGTCTTGTCGCTTGAAATGTAGTGTAGTGCATTGTATAGCTTCAGTAGAATTGTCTTGCCGAAAGATATTGTGCTATGACTTCCATGAGCGCCATCAAATGAGAGAATAGCTGCGGTTTCATAGATGTGGTAGCCTTGGAGACGGGGATGTTCCGAGTAATCCAACAATACGCGTAGCCAAGCTGTTGCACACCAAGTCAGTGTGGCTCCATGATGGAGCTTCGATAGGCGTCGGCAGCATGGGTTTCAAAACACATGAGATAGAGATCCTGAGGCAATGACCAACATGCAGGAACTTGATGATACGTCTTTGCCTATCTTCAAGGTCGAGAGGGTACAGCTTCAGTTCTCCATCTCATCAGACTTCGTGGCAACGCAGGTAGCCAACAATGTCTTGATCCTAGCGCTTTCGACCGGCCGCATCCTAAGGATCGATCTGGACAGTCCCTCAGACATTGATGGTGGATACAGTTCCTCAAGCTGCATGCTTTGATACGAGCTAACGCATGCCCACCAGATATCGACCTGCCCAAAAAAACATCCGAAGTTGGCCTCATCCGTCGCATGTTTCTGGACCCTTCGGCTTCGCATCTGATCATCACTACTACTCTTGGCGAGAACTACTACCTACATACCCAATCGCGGCAACCGAAAGCACTGTCTCGCCTGAAGGGGGTTGCAATAGAGAGTATAGCATGGAATCCATCTGTGCCAACCGCTTCTACAAGAGAAATCCTCATAGGAGCTGCAGATGGTAATGTGTATGAAGACTACATTGAACCCTCGAGCGAGTTCTACCGAAGTCAAGAAAAATATCTCAAGGGTGTCTTCAAGATACCTGAGGGGCCAGTGGCAGGATTATGGGTAGACCTCATTCCAGGGAGGTCGGATACGAGGAGGGTCGTTGTCGCTTCACCTACGAAACTCCTACATTTTGTGGGGCGTATAGGTCGACATGGACAGGAGGGTTCAGGGTCGATTTTTACGAAGCTATTCGAGACCGAAGCACCTACATTGCATGAGGTGAATCGAGGCTCACATGGTTCTCCTTCCACGTTTGTCGTCTCGCCAGACTCAACCGAAAGCCAGCCCGTGGATAATGATGATGGTGAGCGCACGTATGCTTGGCTTTCTGCACAAGGCGTGCTGCATGGCAGACTGCGGACAAGCACGGCTTCTGCGAGCTTGGGTAGCACTGTGTTCAACAGTTCAAAGATGATTTCAAGGTCTCAAATACCTGCTTCAGAAGGCCCTAGTGGCCGGAAAAAGCCCACTCAGGAACCAATTGCGGGTGTTGCTCTATCTCAGTGGCACGTACTCTGCCTGGTGGAGGGTAGAGTCGTCGCCCTGCAGAAGCTTGATGATCGTGTTGTATACGATCAAGTCGTGCTTGAACCCGGCGAGAACGCTCTTTGTCTGTTGGCGGATCAGAAGAAGAATACCTTTTGGCTTTTCACTACCCAGGATATCTTTGAAATAGTAGTCACAGATGAGGATAGGGAAGTATGGAAGATCATGCTCAAATCACAACAATTCAGTCTCGCTTCCCATTATGCTAAAACTCCTGCTCAAAAGGATGCTGTGGCGATGGCCTCTGGAGATCACCTTATTAGCAGAGGTCAATACCTTGAGGCGGCGAATGTATATGGGAAGAGCAGCAGGCCATTTGAGCAGGTTGCCCTTACTTTCATCGACCATGGCGAGCAAGACGCATTGAGAAGATATCTGCTTACCAAGATAGCAACTTACAAGCGGTCGTCTATCATGCAAAGAACAATGATTGCCAGTTGGCTTGTTGAAATATTCATGTCGAAAATGAACTCGCTCGACGATACTATCACTACGAAGGCACAATTGACAGAAAACACCAACACGGCCGAGACCAAAGATGAGCTTGCCACTATTCGAAAGGAGTTTGAGGACTTTGTCTCTAAGTATAGAACAGACTTAGATCGACAGACCACCTACGAGATCATTAGCAGTCATGGGCGAGAACAAGAACTCCTGTCCTATGCCACGGCCATCGATGATTACAACTATGTGCTATCATACTGGGTACAACGGGAGCGATGGCAAGAATCACTTGACGTGCTTAAGAAGCAGACTGATCCATCAATCTTCTATAAGTACAGCAGCGTCCTCATGGTCCACGCACCAACAGAATTGGTTGACATCCTCATGCGTCATCCTGACCTTGACCCGATCAAGCTCATACCCGCCCTCCTCAACTACAACAAGACAAACCCCAGCATCCCACTCCAACAGAATCAAGCCGTCCGATATCTCCTTTTCTGCATCAACGCCCTCCACACGACCGTATCCGCCGTCCACAACACCCTCATCTCAATCTACGCCTCGCACCCCTCCCCCTCCGAAACAGCTCTTCCCTCCTACCTCTCCACACATTCCCTCGCCACTCCCCCACCATACGACACCGACTTCGCCTTCCGTCTCTGCATCCAACACTCCCGCGTCCAATCCGCCGTCCACATCTACACCTCCATGGGCTCCTACGCCTCCGCCGTCGACCTCGCCCTCAAACACAACGAGATCGACCTCGCATCCATCGTAGCAGACCGCCCTTCCTCCACCGACACCGCTCTCCGCAAAAGACTCTGGCTCGCTGTAGCCAAGAAAGTAATATCCCAACAAGGCACCGGCAGCATCAAAACCGCCATCGATTTCCTCAAACGCTGCGACCTCCTCCGCATCGAAGATCTCATCCCCTTCTTCCCCGATTTCGTCGTTATCGACGACTTCAAAGACGAAATATGCGCAGCACTCGAATCATATTCCCGCTCCATAGCCTCCCTGGAGGCAGAAATGGATGCATCAGCCGCCACAGCCGAACATATAAAAATGGATATCAAACAACTAGACCGCCGCTACGCCATCGTAGAACCAGGCGAGCGCTGCAGAGTCTGCGAACTCCCACTACTAAGTCGACAATTCTTCGTATTCCCCAGCTGTCAGCATGGTTTTCACAGCGATTGTCTCGGAAAGAAGGTACTAGAAGGCAGCGGCTTAACCATCAGAGGCCGCATCCGAGAACTGCAGGCACAGATAGGGAGAGGGGGGAGGAAAGAGAAGGAGGGGAGGGAATTAGATGCTTTGGTTGCTGGACAATGGTGAGTCAGATACTCCGGGACGGACCTACCGGTTCGACATGCTGACGTAGATATAGTATCCTATGCGGAGACATAGCGATTAAATCCATCGAAGAGCCTTTTATTTCCGAGACGGATGATCAGGAAGAATGGGCTATATAGCGTCTTGAAGAAAGCCGATCAATTAATCGGATCCCCTTTTTAAAACCATACTCTAGTAATGTGACAAAGCAATCTTATCTCTCATCAATTTTGCACATTTCCAGACAAGTATACAGCGCGACATATTATATTCAAACATAACATACTACCTCCCTCCCCACCCTCTTCTTCCCCCACATGCACATGCACATCCACCCTTCCCTCCCCTCTTCACTACAATAAACCCTAACACCACGCACACACTCTTATCCTGCCACTCCCCCTCCTCATCAATCGCCGTACCCGCATCCCTCGATACCCCTGACATCCCAGCCCCCCCTCGGCTCAAACAAGTAGATATCTTACATTACCTCCCACCCATGCCAACTCTTCTACTTGGGGCTGGCGGGAGGAAAGGAAAGGAAAGAGAATGGGGAGAACAAATACTCGAAAGCCCAACCCCTTCGTGGATCCACATGTAGTGGATGCCATGATGGGGCTAGGCGGCCTAGCATCAACACCGTACAAACAAATGCATGGCTTACAAGATGATAAAGGAAATGGATCGGATAGAATAGGGCGGCAGAACGCAAGGAGATTGGTAGACGTGGGCGCCACATTAGGGCCGCCCAGCATCAACATGAATGGAACGCGAACATGGCCCACACGCTGATAAGGAAAAACAGAATGGTAAAGACGACAGCGAGATATGAGGAGAGTAGAAGAAGGAAAGGGAAAAGAGCAGGAGATGGAATAGGAGACGAAACAGAAGATAGACAAAAAGTAGACAGAGAGTGAGATAGAGAGGGAGACAGAGAAGGAGACAGAGAAGGAGACAGAGAAGGAGACAGAGAAGGAGACAGAGAAGGAGACAGAGAAGGAGACAGAGAAGGAGACAGAGAAGGAGACAGAGAAGGAGACAGAGAAGGAGACAGAGAAGGAGACAGAGAAGGAGACAGAGAAGGAGACAGAAGAAGAGACAAAAAAGCACAGCAGACAGAACACAGGGCGAAACGGAGAGAGGAGGATGAAAAAGTAGAAGAAACAGAGATAAGCATAAACAGATACAGAAGGCAGAAGAACGAGCAAAGACAAAGGAGACATATAAACAGAAGATACAGACAGCAGGAAACAGCAGCAAAGAACAAGAACAGGAAAAAACAAGAGATAAGAAGCGGCACAAACAGACATAAGGCAGAGAAGAACGACACAGCAAAAAGACGAGCAAAGAACAGCAAAGACAGAGAGGGAGAGAGAGAAAGAGACCGCGAAGACAGAGCCGGCAAACAGAGACGCAACGAAACGAAAGACCCAAAAGAAAACATACCAAACCAGATCAAGAAACAGCACAGTAAACCAGAAGACAAACCAGCAAAGGAGAGAGAACAGACAACAGGGACCGCGAAAACAGAGCCCGCAAGAATAGATACAGCAAAACAGGAAACGCAAACAAAACACCTACCAAACCACAACCAAAACCCCCCAAGCAAAAAAGAAGACAAAAAAGCAAAGAAGACAGAAAAGCACAGGGGACCGCAAGAACAGAGCCCGCAGAAAGAAGGGACACCACAAAAACCAGAAACAAACTTACCACCTGCCTACAAAACTCACCTCCGCACATCTACAACATCTACACTACAACAGCCCATAAAAGCAGAATAAAACAATAAATACATAGCAAGATGGCACAGAAATGCAAAACTAAATATAAACAAGATAGATATGATTATATTCGCGTAGATGGCCTATAGATAAAAGAAGGGGGGGCGGTGAGGGTATACGTACACGGGAGGGCAAACGTGGGCGTATACGAGAGAGTGAATGGGGGTGAGAAGCGTGTGCGTATGCGTTTGCGTTCACGGGATGGATGAGACTGGGGAGGTGAGCGTTTACGTATACGGTGAGAGAGCCGGTCTGGTGGATAGGAGAGGTGAGGTAGGGTACGCGGGGTTGAGGGTTGATGGATTTTGTCGGTGGGAGTGGTGATGAACTCGGTGTTGAGGGTCGAAAGTAGGCGTAGCAGGTGAGCGGAGCGGTGAGCGTGTCGGCAAGAGGGTCGGTCAGGGCGAGTTCAGTGTTTGTGAGTGTAAGCTCGTGGAGGACAAGGGCTAGGCTTACTGGGAGTAGTGGGTACAGAGCTTGAGCGTATGCGTGGCCGCAGGCGTGGTCTTAAGAAAAAAGTGGATGTAGAAGTGTTGAAAAAAGTGGAGGCTTCGTTGCTGGATTTCGAGGCACGAGACTGGAAGACCATGAGGAAGAGATTCATAGTCTTCCGTTCTCGTCCCTCAACCCCCAGCAACGAAGCCAGAACGACGGTGGTAGTAGATGCAAAGATATGTGAGACTGTTGGTGGTGGTTGGAGGATGTAGGTGAGAAGAAGGAAATCAAAACAAAAACAGGGGAGAAGGGCAACAAAACCACAGCGCCAAGCCTTTGACAAATTCTCAAACATTCGAAATTGCCAGGGGAATGGGAAGAAGTGAATCGACATCGCCACCGAGTTTGTACCGAAACCCGAGATTGACTGTCTACCTCGCAGTACATCATGTCGATCACGGTATTGCCAAAGCAAGAAGTTGGTTGCATGTAAGAGAAAGACTGTTAAATAACTCACCTAGAAAGCGGCTTTAGGAACTGTTAGTATTGAACAATATCTTGCGACTCACAACTCAGATGGAGCAGGGGAAAATCATTTTGAGTGGGTAAATGCTCTGTTATTCGACTAACCACTAAACGTAGCTAACCTAAAGCCATTGCATACGTATTTCTCAACTCGCCTTCATTCCTTCACCACATATTCCTGTTTAGTGCAAGAATTGGCAGCTCAGAAAGCATAGCAAGCTAGGATCTACAAGAGGAGATTTCAAAAACCCCCAACCCATTCAACATCGTCGTTGCGCAGACTCTCCCGAGAGACTCCCCGGGTATCACGACGCCAATCGAGAACTTTAGCGGCGACGTTCTCCTTCCTGTTGCTCCTATCCCGACCCTTGTTCCATGTCCCATTCCCGGAGAACACCTTCAATCCGAAACCAGCACCCCAAGTCCCTGCTGTCGGTCGTTTCCGACCTGGAGTAGGAAGTGACTCCGTGCTCTGGTTGACTTCACTATACTGACGGCGACGATTCCCTAGTGCCACCCATTTATCCATGATCGATCGCTTAGTGGGCGTGACAGTTTGCGGCACGGGTCGCTTGGAAGGAGGAGAATAGCGGGGCGTAGTCTCTTCAAAAACGAAAACATCATTATCACTGATGTTGTCTTTTGTTACATGGTGTTCCTTTCGCGGTGACTCCCAATTTCTCGCATTTGCTGAGGATTCATTGATCTCGGAGAGCCCAGAGCGTCGAATAGTGCCATCATTGTCTTTGCTTTCCTGGCTCCAGGTTCGGCTGTTTTGCTCCCTCCGTTTCTCCAAGGCGGCTTCCGGCTCAACGAATCCTTCCTCCTCATCTTCATCCCAAATATCGGTCCAACTTTTCGACACCGTGTCTTTCTTTTTGCCGAATACCGAGGAGAATGAGGTCATGCGAGAAGGCAGCGATGAGGGAACACGAACCGGACTTGTGCGTGGGGGCGGACGTGGAGCTGGTGGCTGCAATGCCATCGATTTGATTGATGCCGCTATGTTAGAGTCTAATCCAGAAGTCATTGAAGAGTTCTGCGCCATAGAATACCACGAGTTCCGATCTTTCTCAGAGAAGAGGTCCTCCGTGTAGCTTTCGGTATCCGGGATTGCAGACAGCTGGCGACGGTGTGGGTTCGTATGTAGTGCCTTTGACCATGGGAAAGCGCCACCATCATCAAAATGAGGACTTGAAATTGATGGAGTCCGAAGAGGCTCCCTGTTTGCACTTGCAGGAGCAATGTCACGAACTTCAGTGCAAAAGTCATCCAGGACTTCCTCATCCGTGGTGAAGCTGACAACACTTTCGAGGGCAGAGCGAACGGCAGACAAGGATCGTTTGGCTGGATCGATGGCTATTGCGTGAACTAAAACCTCGTAGGTATCCTGTGACATGTTGGGAAAGATGTCGAAGAGGGCTTGGCTGTCTCGAGCGAAATCTGTAAACAGCTTGTCTGACTCCGTTGGCGTTACAAAGGGGTTGCGTGAGAACAGGACATTCAATAGACAGATGCCAATGGCCCAGGTATCAGCCTTTGCGGGTGAGTAACCCTGATCTTGCGGATCGTATTGTTCCGGAGCCATATACCTATCACTGCCAACGCAAGCTTCGTAAGACCAACCGTCCGTGGTAGAAAGTCCAAGATCCCCAAGCTTCATTGTCCCGTCATTGGTAAGAAAGATGTTCTCAGGCTTGATATCACGGTGGTAGAGACCCCTAGAATGCATGAATTCGACGGCACTAACGAGTTGTAGCATGAAGTCCCGAACATTTTCGGTCTGAAGCGGCCCTCGACCAAGGCGAATGGCTTCGTAGAGATCTCCCATCGCGCAATATTCCAGTACGAGGTAAATGTGAGCCTTGGTTTCGAAGTGGTGGATTAGATTAACGATGTTCGGATGATGACCAAGAAGGTCGTGGCAAGCAAGCTCCGCCGAATTTTCGTCGACATTAGCCGCAGGGCAGTCCTTGGTAGCAGAAGCCTTGCTCAAGCATTTGATAGCAACGGAATCCCCAGTGGTAGTATCCTTCGCCAGGAAGACCATGCCAAAAGATCCATGGTTCAGGGGAGAGATCAACTCATAACGCCCATCCAGCACCACACCCTCAACAAACTTATTCCTCATACAATCCATGCCGTCTTCGGACCAATTTTATGAGCAAATGAAGGACAAACCACAACAGAAGACACGAAACCGGCGAATGCTAAGGCGACTTTTGGTGGAGATAGTACACAAGTATGCTTCTCGAAGTTTATTTGGAGAATCCAGAAGTCAGGTGGTGGAGCCCGGGGGATCAGGTCCGGGCCTGTAGAGTATCGAAAAGGAAACCTAGGAAAAATCGAAGAGTTGGGGTATCGAACAAAGCGGGAAAGGACCTTCGGTATAAAACTTGGAAACACAAACGCTCAAGACACCGCTCCACCTGCCACGCATGGACCAAAAAAACTCCTTCTCGTTCTATCAGAGGCTCATGTGCATAGGATAAGAAAGAGTTATATTAACAAAGGAATAAAATCTCCGTGGAGGGTATCGATAGACAAACGAGGTATGTACGAGGAAATGATGGAAGGCGTTAGGCGGTCATTCGAATTATTGAAAAAGGGTAGTTGTTAATCGTGAAAGCGAGAGTGTCGAACGAAAAAAGTTGGAGGCGAAGGAGAGGACGTCGAGGGAGATCGACAGTGACCGGACTGGGGAAAGGATATTTCGCTGCGTAGAGTCGTGAAGTTGTGAAAGGCTGATTGAAAGGCACAGATTGGGTTTTAGGTGGTCAGAGGCTGTGCCCTCGGAGGATCAGTCAATCCTTGGAATTGAGTGTCGTGGCTTGATCCACCCTTGTAGATAAGGAAGTTCAGAGAAGTAAATTGTGGACTGTTATCTCGAGATCTCGAGGCCGATAGAAGCTTGAACGTCGGTACTCTCGGATGTGATGTATTGTTCACTTCCAGGCATTCACTGGTGGCGTTGAAGGCTCCAATGAGCTCGCAGTGGTTCAATTGCAGAAACACTCAAGCGGAGTTGACTTGTATATAGTGTAGGACCGAGTGTAGGTTGAGTATTAGATGGCTCGAGGTTGTCGTAAGTGGTATGGTCGTCGGAGGGATCAGTGGTTTCGTTGTAGGTAGCGGAGTTGATGACGAGACGAGGAATGGAATGAAGGGAACGACGCTTAGAAACAGAGACAAAGGGCAACAACAATGACTGACGTGGAGAATTGGCAGGAACGATCAGATCATTATTTGTATGGGTGTACTTGAAGAAGTATCATGATGGCGGATGATGCTTGGGGTCAAGGTCAGAGCAAGGTGGGATGAATCTTGGGTGAGAGCAGGTTTATGGAGGGCAGGACAGAGCTTGGGGGCGGGAGATTGCGCTATGTCAACACTCGGGGTCTGTAGGCTTCGATTGTTGTCCAAACAAAGTAGCCTGTCAACGGCTAAGACGAGTATGGATTAGCGGCAGGGCGTGTTTGGACACCGCCCGACATTTCTAGCAGTTTCTTTGATGCCAAGGGTGCTAAGTGCTTAGTGAACGCCAAAGGTAAAAGCGGGGGCTGCCCTTCTTCGCTTGAAGACCATCCAAAGACATGCTCTGGCTGACCCTTGGCTCCCCCCTAACTCAACCCTTGCTCAGCGCTACGCCTGCACCTTGGGGAGGGAGTGCCTGATTGCAATCATAGCACTGACGATCTCAAGCCAACCAAGGCCGGTACCTTGCTAACCGCTCTGGTGTTGGGTCCAATTTTCATTCTGACACGAAGTGCCAACATGGCATCACAGCATTCGGTTAGCCTGTGTGTCGGTCTACAGTTCGTTGGCTCAGATCGGATTGCTGTACCTGGCCATGCAGGCAACCGTGAACGGTTTCAATCCATGAATAGGTAAATTCAAATTATTGCTTTCCTACTGCAGCTGGCCGGGCGACTATGGGCGACTGTTGTAACGTGCCCTGGTCATGCTCATGTCACTACCCCAATGACCCTACTGGTGTACTCGCTCCCTCGCAGGCCGAAGGGATTTGCGAGGACCGCATGACTGCGGATAGAAATTAATTCAGAGGTTGCGTGCCCCCATGACCACACACTCAGCCCCTCGGCCAATCCTTTTCAAGCTTACCCTGGCGATTACTAACTACCCTAGCGCTGCACTATCCACAAGGTACTGTGTGTGTACTTCTATCAGAGTAGTACGTCAGAACGTGCGGCAGGGCCAACTCCTTTTGTTTCGTCCTTTGAGGTCCGGCCACGTCTACAATGGCAACAACTGGCCACCTTTGCCACATCCTTATCCTCAAATTATGCCTAGTAAGCACCTAGTATTAGTAGTTATTGATTCTCCGATTACCGGACTATTGCCGGCCTTTCACTTCGAACATTAGTCGAACGGCACTTATGCAACGCTTGTGTCGGCTTTATGCAAGCCCCCTACCCGACCTTCGTGCCACCATCAGCACCTTCTGACAGGCCGGTCTACAGTATGCTTTGGGTTACTGCAACTCTGCGACGACGAGGCTCTTCCTATTGGCGTACCCATAAGAAAGGACCGTGCTTAATATTTCCCGACGGAGAACGGCGACTTTTGCCACTACTATGGTGAACTGCCAGTGTGATAAGAGGTCGCGTGCAGATAAAAATTGCACTCGCCATCTAGAATCATTCCAGGTGTCGATCATTGGTAGAACAAGTCCGGCAGCATTGGCAAAATGTTGAAGGATCATCTGAGATGGCAGCAAAACTCCCCGCTTTCTCCATGTTTTGCATTCCGTCCCATGAGAGAAACCGCTCAAGCTCAATAATGCTGGGAGCGGCTCGCCCCTTCGCCAAGCGAAGGCGGTCAACTGCGTGGTCGTGAAGGAACCACGAATGCGGGAGTACCCCAATCCTCGAACATCTCTCCTATCTAGCCGAGATGATCAACACAGGGTCTTCGACCTGACCGCTCACTGGAATGAGCGCTCGGAGATGATCCACACAGACTGAAAATCATTTTCGGCTGCTGACGTCGAAAATCATGCTGCACACTCACATCGCTGATTCGCAAATTTTGGTTATACTCGTGGAGTCTTTCCTTATTGGCAGATGACCTATGGTATATTGTCCAGTATTTCTTGGGAATTGTCTGCGTGATTTGAGAGATGTTGGCAAACAAGCTGCTTATGCCAGTTCAGAAGATTGCAGGAGTCTGCATATAGAGAAACGATTTGGTGTTTCGCTTTGGTTCTTACCAATTGAATGACTGGCTTGCGAGTCCGGTACCCGCGGCTCGAGCTCACTTGCTTGTGCAATATCTGCTATTGTATAATACCAAATGCTGGTTGAAGAGATCATTCCGGCGCACAAGAGTTGGGCGCCACTTTCCTCGTACAGAAGGCGAAACAGCAGTCCCATATCATCTGCGGTGATCTGGCTCATTGGATTCCCAATGCCCCTATTACCTTGTTGTTACTACTATTCTCCTTGAATAGTACCAACGACCGTATATGCGTTATGAATGATTTACCTTTTGAACAGGAGGTTGATAACAATTCTTAAGAGACCAGACTTGCGGTCATCACCCATGCTCAGTCTACTCAACTACAAGCACTTACCACTCACCGCTCACTAGATAGAGCCTAGCAAAAGCTCCCCTACAACCATACAAGCATAGCGAGAATGCACCCCTGAATGCCCCAGCTCTTCACTCTAAACCACATACTCTCCTCCCCGCCGTCGTCCAGTCCTCCCTTTCAAAGACTCCGTCCTCTTCACCTCACCCACGAACCAATAGTCTCCCATCACAAAACTCGCCGCTTGGCCATGCCTCCCTTCACCGCTCGGACTGATGGCTGGAAGTTACTACAAATGTAGCTGAGGTTGTTGGGAATAGAGAGAGCTCCAAGACCATAACGGTGGCATCAAGACGATGGCGTGGTCTTAAAGTATTAGATACTTGGGCACACAATGATTCTTGGCCAGAAAACATTATACGTAATAGATAGATTACCCCTACAAGAGGAAACTCCTCCCTCTAACCTACCTCTCATCCCATCACCGCCTTCTGCCAACCCATCCCAAACCACCCCACCCCCAAAAACTCCCACCCACCACCCTACCACCCTACCACCTACCTCACCAAACCCCTCTCCCCCCCACCGCCCGGAATCTAGCCTGTTCCTACCTTCCCAGCGCCCCCAACCCAAGCCAATCCCCTCAGGAACAACCGCTGCATAAGCTCCCTCCAAACTACCCTACCCTACCCTAACCATGCACCTAAGCCATCTACACTAGCTACCTTATCTTACTCCACACCTAAATCATGCATGAAAGCGGTGAGCGAGCGGGAAAAAAAATTCGAACAGCTTGATGGGTTTGTTGGAGGGAGGGCGGGAAGGGGCCAGAACATCACGCCCCGCCACCTTCGATAGTAGATAAATTAGGTGCAGTAGCGCGGCGGAGGGGGTGATTGGTGTGCGAATTTTCCCCTGGAGGATAAGCTTTGGGTTGGGTTTGGTTTGGTTTGGTTTGGTGGGGTTGGGGGCGGTAGAATTGTTCTGGTGTAGAGTAGAGTAGACACGGGTTATCTAGGTAAGGTAGTCCTGTGTGGAGATGGGTTTGCGAACGGTAGAGAGGTTTGGTGGTGGATGGTGCTCTTACTGTACAACCCTGTAGGGTTTGACCTAAAGCTCGTTGCAAAAGGGCCCTCCGCGGGGGACAAAAATATTGGCACCTTCAGCTTAAAGCCAATCCTCATAAACCTATGACTACTCCAATATAATAGAGGTAACTCGTTAAATAACTAAGATATCTTGAATGTTATCAAATTATAAAAGCTTTCAAGTGAGTATCAAGTGAAAAACGTATTACGAGTGTACTTTCTGCTGAAAAGGCTGACGTTTTGCGAGGGGTGCCATTATTCTTATCTCCCGCGAGGGCCCTAAAGCTGGTTCTCTACCTAAGCAACAGCATCGAGCCCCGGAGTTGATCACTTTTGGGGCGTCTTTCAGGGTCGTTTCTGCGAGCTTTAGGCCGCAGAAAAGGTGCTGGGATGATGCTTTATCGGCGGCTTGGGCTCGCGGGGGGACAAAAAAAAATGGCACGGCCTTGGAAAACGCCAGTCCTTTCAGCGTAAAATATACCCGCAATGAGGATCTTTTTGATCATTTTGCACTTAAATACCGTTAGATCTAACAAGTGTTGATAATTTATAAGTTGATTAATGAGTCTACCTGTATTGTATTGGAGAAAGTTAAGCTTAATGAAAACTGGCTTTAAGCTGTAGAAGCGCCAATAAGATAGTGTAGGATTCGTCCTGGAAATTGCCGGGAGCGTTCTTCAGGGCCTTTCACGCACTTGAAGATCTTGGAAACCCATCTTTAACCAAAAAACTTGCCAAAATCTCCATAAGTTTGGTGGATATATGGGTGATCATATGCTCAGGATTTGTACCTACGCTTAGCCATATAATCATTAAGTCAATTGCATCTAAAATTGATTGAATCTGAAAATCTGGTGGTACCGCTGATGTAAGTGAAAATCTGAAGGGAGTTTTCCTTCTGATAAGTTGCGACTTTGCTATAACCATGTCATCTCTATTTCAAATCTGGAAAGTGCATATTGTTATTCAAGTCATTGTTTAGCGTGCGTGATATCTTTGGGGGATTTTCTAACCTGGAAGAAAAGTTGTGACCTCTATGAAAATTACCATTCTTGATGGGGTTTCCCCTGCAATGAGGACCTGCTGTCAGGGGCGGCCTGGAAGGATTCCCGTCCTCCTCGCAATTCGTTGGTCATGATGGCGCTAAGGCAGGGTTTGCAGTCTGTCGTCATTACCTGGTACGTATTCGTTCGGCTCGAGATTTTATTTGATGCTGTACATGTTTCAAAATATGGCTTCCCAGAAGTTTGTCCGCGAGCACTTTTCATGGACTCCTCTCATTGTATACTTCTCCATGTGAGTCATCCTTTTTGTGAGGGCTGCTTAGCAGTTAGCGAGTCCGCTGCATCATCCCCCAAAAATTGCTCGAGTTCGGACCACGCAACACTATTTTCGCCTCCATCTTGTTAGGATCCTTTCCTATTGTAACAAAGTTATTGCATACATGAAGCTATCAAGTATAAAATTTTGGCCACCGATTATGTCCGTAAGGAGTCGTCACCTGCACCCCAACGTTCTCGGTCCTTCAAATCATGTACTGATGACAGGAGTCCTTGCCATTGCCTACCTCCTACCCATACCTGGATCCTCGATGTGATGTAGAGAGGCGGTGATCTTGGCCTCAAGGCAACAGACCTGAGGTGGGCAAGGGAGGGGATGTTCAGAAGATCTGGGATGTCGGAGCTGATCGAGGGAGGATGGTAACCGTGATATACAATTTCTGATGACTATTAGAATCAAGTCGTTCTATGACGGAAGAGAGTCAGACCTCGAACGACGCCCCCCAGTTATGTGATTTGTAGCGGACACTTCCTGCTTTCTTGGTGTGGAAGCTCTCTTCACCTGAGGGTATTTGATTTTAGCAACGATGCGCATGTTGGTGAGTGTGAACAGGTCTTATGAAGCCAATTGAGATTAGGGAAATGGCGAAGTGGCAGGAAGTTTGCGAGCTCGGTCCTAGAGGTTGCGATTTGGCAGTCCGTAGGGCAAGGACATGCGTAAAGGCGCACGACAGTTTGAGCCGTACGCCTGTTGGAGGCTTTGAGGGCTGGATGGGTCTGGCTTGTGAGAACTAACTCCTTGTGACAGTGAGCACGATCTTTCACTATACAGGCACTGGTGGAAGCCTCTGGGCAAACGCTGAAATCTGCCCCAGCTTCGCCGTCCAGGTAGATGATGACACGCTGCATACCCGACCTAGTAGGGCGTCGGCGACAAAGTCTGGTGAGTATTGTTTCGCAACCTCAATCGGGTGTCTTTTTGGACGGGTCCAAAGGCTCCCCTAGGCAATTGATTTGCCTTCAAGGCATGAACCTACATATTTGGACTTGATGTGAACGGGTAGTGGTGCTGTGAGCACTGATTGGCAGGTTCTGGGGCGGGCATAACTCAGCCGCATTCCGATCCAGCCTGGGCCTAGGGGGCCTAATAAATGACAACATCATGTGAAGGCGCAAGTCAGTGTACTCATTACAACAAATTTCACTATGCTTTTTAACCTTTGAGAGAGCAGCATTGGATACATACGTACCATTTCATTGCACACTCCAACGGAATGGCGCCTCGACCTGGATTTTCCCTATATTCGATTCACGGTAAAAACGAGCCACTGGGATATGAAGATGACTGGAAATATGCGGATAAGAGCACTATCGTCCAGCGCTCCTACGCCTCTTACTTTAGCTTCCCTACGACTGCTGTTTACTGTCTGATAATGAATCTGCTGATCGAGATATTTGATATGATACTGCTTACACCTCAAATTGCGTTGTTCCAGAGATCCATTTGTTTTCAGCACTACCAACAGGATGGATCGCATGTTCCTGGGCAAGGCTGTCAAGCCAAAGCCGTCCAGCAAGAATTAGCTATAGTACGAGGATGGAAAGGGTTTTTTAACTGCATTCCAGGTGCGTCGAGTATTCATCGTAAGAGAATGGAGCACAAGTCATGCATAAATCTGAGCTACAACCTGATAAGTTATTGCTAATAATGCCCCTAGAATTATAGTTCTAGGGCTTTAAAACCCTCACTTATAGCTTTTTGGTGCTTATGAAACGTGTGACAAAAGAATTCTGCTACTTAAAAGGACCTTAATAAATGTTGGACTCTACTCTAACCAGTCTTTTATTTACAGTTCTAGGGGTTTTAACCCCCCGCTTATAGCTTTTTGGTGCTTATAAAGTGTGTGATAAAAGAATTCCGCTGCTTATTAGGACCTTGATAAATGCTGGACCCTACTCTAATCAGTCTTTTATATGCATGACTTATGCTTCATTCTCTTACCATATTATCAACTTGCTGACGACGTAAAGTGCTCCTCATGGCGATACCCACGGGATATCTAGCGGATCGAAGTGGCCGCAGGAAGGTGATGGCTATGATATTATATGGAATGCTTGCTGGAGCTGCTTGGTATATCCTTGTTTGTACGTCCCAAATATGACTTCTATATTCGCGTAACGAAGGCTAATGACTGGAACACCAACGTTCAGGCTCATTTCCCGCAGTGTTTCCAGTCCGATTATTATGGTTGTCCTCAATTTTCTACCTGAGTGGGGGTGGCTACTGGTCTGCATCGATCATGGTCCTGGCAATTGCTGCCGATGCTTGTGCGGAAGCGGATAGGCGAGCTTCAACGAACGGTAGGAGAGCTGTCACCTAACTACATTGCCCACTTCAGAAGTCGAGCCTTTTACTACCTTTACTCTGTATATCTGTTTACAGAACTGGTCGCACCATCGATAGCCTCCGTAACTATGGACAACAACCTTATGCTTCCCTTCCTAATCGGCATCATCGCCCTGTTATCATGCTTCCCAGTGTTGTACGTGATGCCTGAGACACTGAATTCTTCGGATCCAACCACTCAGGTCAAACCTGCTGAGCTTGACGAGTCGACATATCTCAGGGAATCATATTCAGAGACGGCCGTTGATCAACCGGTGGAAAATGGCCTCTGGTGGATTTTTCGGTGCCGGAACACATTATTGGTGGTGCCAATCTTCTTTGTAACGACCTTCAGAGCGACAACGTTGAGCGTGTTGCTTCAATATACAACGGTGAGGTTTGGCTGGAAGCTATCAAGTGTACGCGAATTGGGGGTCAGTACGGAGCAGGTACCAAACGCTAATTGCTTATTCATAGACAAATGCGTCATTGTCTGAGGTTGCAGGTGTCAACCTACTCCTCGTTCTCTTTTTCCTGCCTGGCTTGACCTCGTTAGTCCAACACAAGTATAATATGCCGTCGCCAAAGATCGATCTATCAGTCGCCCGGGCCAGCTTATTGGTCCTAGCTATTGGTTCACTTCTCATTGGTCTCGCTCCAACGGCTGCCTTTATGATTCCTTGCAAGCTTCTTGCTCGGCTTATTGAGATCACCTGTGCTAAAAGATGACAGCACTTGTAATATTTGCCTTTGGGTACGGAGCACGTGTCTCCACCTTTTCCGTGTTGTCATCCTGGGTCAATAAAGAGCACTCTGCCCGAGTGTATGGGATAGTTGCAGTAATTGAAAATCTAGGCGTTTTAGTAGGCGAGCCGACACTACAAAATGTTTTTGCAGCAACGCTAAGGTTTCCGGGTGTCTGGTGTGGCACACCCTTCTTTTGTACAGCTGTGAGTTCCCCCATGAGAGACTTGAGAGTTTGTAAAGCTGACTGTTTAAGTGCTTGTACGCAATTGCAGCGGCCTTCTCATGGTCGATCCGATTATAGGTCTCTTACAGCGATCAAGCTTGATTTCATAATAACATTTAATTCTTTATCAATCGTAGCTTTTTCATTCTCAATAAGCGTTTGATACAAATTACCTGCTGCTCCAGAGGACCTTAACAAGTTCTGAACCCAACTTAAACATTCCCATTATATATATCACTTGTGCTCTATTCTCTTACTTGCGGTGTAGACCTAATTTAAATATTCCTATTCTATGTATAACTTATGCTCTATTCTCCTACTTACGGTATAAATCTAACTTAAATATTCTTGTTATATGCATGATTATGTTCTAGTCTTTTATCTACAATATAGACCCAACTTAAACATTGCTGTAATACATATAACTTATGCTTTATTCTTTTACTGATGGTGTAAATCTAACTTAAACATTCCTGTTATATATATAAATTATGCTCTATTCTTTCCCTTGTGGTGTAGAATCGACTTAAACATTCTTCTTATACGGCATAGCTCATGCCCTGTTCTCTTACTCACGGTGCAGAATCAACTTAAACATTCTTTTTATAGGCATAACTTATGCTCTGTTCTCTTACTTACGGTGTAGAACGGGTGGTCCTTTTCGAGGTCATACTGGTGAATCTAAAACGTTCAAGCGGCTGGAAGACAGAGTTAAAAAGTCCTATCGGAAGACGGCACCATTTGACCTTTCTCCGAGTGTTGGGTCTCAGAGGCTTAGAGAAAGCGTAGAATTGCATCTGCTGGTTGTTTACCTGGCCAGGAAATATTGACGTGGGAATCCCAAGTCGCAGCTGCGTTCGGCCATTCAAGTGGTAACTTTAGGCGCACGGATTTTTCTATGTGGTACGACTGCAAAATTCATGGGCCGACTGGTCTATCATGCAGCAGAGTGAAGAGCGATCCGACCTTTAGAACTCTTGAATCTCCCGATCAGCGGGTACGTTGGGTACGTTGATGAAGGGTGGCGCTTTGTAGTTGCTTTTGTTGTACAGCCTAGGTAAGGCCAGTGAAGCTCATGCCTTAGAAGAGATCACCTATCCACCGTATAAACCCCTCCACCGTATGGCCCCCTAGAGCCGCCCTAAAGCCGGGTCGTCTAGGCGATAGGATTAGCCCCCAAAGCTAGGTTTTTCTAGCCCAGATCTTGTTTCCTAGGGGACCAGCGTTAGGGGGCTTTGGGCATCAGCCCTACAAGGCTATACGGTGGAGGGGTTTATACGGTGGATAGGTGATCTCTTCTATCGTACATCGCCTAGATAGATAACCCGCGTTTGCCTTGCCTTCAGCTTCTCCATAACTTCATACTTTCCCCAAGACAGAGTGGTTTGAGTGATATAGTGTTGAAGTTCAGCACTCTTGGCATGGCTTTCCGAGCTGTGTTGGATGCTATTTGTTGCGGGCGGTCGCCACTTAGAAGAGTTCACCCCCTAACTGTATAAACCCCCTTACTGTATAGCCCTGTAGGGCTGGGCCTAAAGTTGGTGAAAGCTGGCCCTGGAGGTGCCCTAAAGCCATAACGCTCCGGGATCTATATTAGTCGCCTGGGTGACCAGATTCAGAGGCTCCTAAGGGGCTGCTTCACCAGCTTTAGGTCCAGCCCAACAGGGCTATACAGTAAGGGGGTTTGTTTATACATTTAGAGGGTGAACTCTTCTAAACCTTCAGCAGGCCCCTGTCTTGCTCCCGAGCGGTCTCCGGCCACTAAGACAATCATTGTGGAGCCAGACAGAAATACTCAAAGTGCATATCTTGCGGTCTGGTGTTCTCGAAGGACTCCAACTGTCTCGACATGGAACAGTCCGAGATATATCATGTCACAATTTAGTATTGGCTGCAGGCGCGTGGACCCCTCGACTGTACAAGAAGCTGTTCCCCAGCTCTGATATAAAATTCTACCAAAGGACCAATTCTGGGAATTGGACGATAGTGAAGAGCCCGGCCAAACCATTGATACAGAACCGCTGCGAAGTTATCTTTGACGAGGTCGTCGGCCATCAACTGGAGTTTGTGGGACGGGAGGATGGGACCATATGGATTAGTGGTTTGAATAATACGGTGAAATGTCTGGGCGAGGTCAAAGGAAGTGTTATACCTGATGAAGATGCGATCTTAAAATTCACAGAGTATGCACGGCGCTTTTTGCTTGCTTCCGAATCGGAATCGGAGAAATGTGGTAACCTAGGTGTGGTCGCCACGGGCCGGACCTATCGGCCGACAATTGACCGAGAGCTTCCAATCATTACACGCGTTGATCCAAGGACACTCTGTTCCGTCAAGCCATCTGATGGCAATTACCCCGTTGTTAACCCACCTGGCCCAGCAGGGGGTGTTTTCGTATGTTCAGGGCACGGTACGTATGGCATCGCCCTTGCAATGGGTAGCGGAAGGTTGATGAGCCAAATAATAATGGGGCGATCCAACGGATTTTGATGTATCAAAATTGGGCCTACCCGGTTAACGTGGTTATTTTGAATGACATCTTATGGTAACAGCGTCACTTGTTGCCCAAGTAGGATACCATAATGCTATAGTATCCGCCACCAAAGCTTTCTGCTAGCAACCTGAAGGCCCCCTTCTCAATTCTAGCCCTTTATAAGAGGTGGTTGAAGTTGGTTTTAACATCCATCAAACCCCTTTAAAGCCTCTATCACACGCATGTTAAGTGCGAAAAAGAGATAATAAAGTGCTAGAAACCTCTAGAGCTATAGAGTATAGTCAAGATCAACTCATCTAATGTTATGCTCCATTTTCTTACGTCATAATTGGAGGTTATAAATATAAAGGGATCAGGACACAAGGAATTGGAAGTTTGCGCAGCAAATATGACCTTGTCATGCCGTCATCGAGCCTCGAGAAACCTTTCAACGATTACTAGCCTCCGGAGTATATCTGTGGTCTCTCTAAGAAGCAGGTTGGCAAGTGTTCACTCTATGTACTAGGTACTCGATTCACTCAACCGCATTATTTGAATCTTGAAGTAATTTATTTTGATTCTTAAGCAGCGTTGGCTCTTGTCAAGCATGCGTCTGCCGATATGTACCTGCTAGATCGCTCTTGCCGCTGTGCTTCCTGCTCCTGTGCCATTGCCACTCCGCTCTATCTCTCCACGCCAGACCCTCGGGATCTTTGTTTCTGCTTCCACATCTCCAGCCACTTCTCATCCTCGTCTTACATCGCTACTAGATCACACCATGATTTTAATATATTTTATTATTGCAACGTTTCAGTGCTGTTACTTCGACAAGCTCTGTCTTTGTTGCTTCTTCTGGTCTTTATTGCTTTGGTCTCTCGAGTCCTGGGGCTTTTTGTGAGTCTGAGGCTTGTCGTTACTTGTTGAGGACTCGTCGCATGAGAAGAGAATTACTTCACAGTGTGTCTCTCGTAGCCACTATTCCGTTGCAGTGGCAAATGACTTCCACTAACACATTGTGCAGACAAGTCTTGTTCCTGATATTTCTCGACTCAAAATTGCGAGCAAATAGCAACACCCACCCCTCCATGTATGTTTGGACTATTGAGCCCTCTTGCACCCGGGCTCCCAGAAATGATGCTCTAAGCACTCTGATACAGCTAAAAAGACCATGGGTGAAGACATCCTGCACGAACTTTCAGCAACCAAGCTTCAATCTCTGCAGAGATCAGTGTCCCCGATCCTGGGATACTCAGGCACCCACTCATTGGTAATTCCTGGGACAGTGCGGAACATGATCTGCGGCTTCATGCAGAAAGAAGACTTCAATTCGATGTCAAAACCCTGCACCCAGTTCTACAACGAAGTGCCCAAGCTCCATTTCGACCGGTGTGTTCACATCATCGAGCCCGTTCTGTCGAAAGCCCAGCCGGTAACGTTTGGAGACGAGGTTACAAGTATCAACCATCACGGTGCTCTATGGAATCCACGAGCGAGACCGCTGGCCACTGAGGAATGCATTAAAACGGTGGCCCCAATCAGCGTGTGGCCTTGGCAGTACATGTCCGCAACAGAAACTATAAGCAATTTGCTCTGCTCAGTGGACTCCATCAGAACCATCCGGGACTTGTCGGTGATCTTTGGCATTACTAGACATAATCTGCTCTATTTCGGCGAGAAGCATGGCCCAAACCCATTTGGCAATCATCTCCACGAAGCTGGAACTTCGCACGCATATTGTGGAGAGAGACCTTAGGTCTAATAAGTGTAGTACAAGGACCTGAATCTCGCAGTGAGCATATGGAATGACTGGTGCATGGCCCTTTGGTGTTGGTCGGAACCCTACTGGGCGTTCTGTCTAACAAGGATCAAAGGCCATAGAAGCATCAATTGGAAGATTATGCAATCCCGACAAATGAATATCAAGACGGCCATTGGTAATTAACCCATTGCAGAGTCTTCCGGAGACATAAATGGAATTCCCAGTTGCGTATGCGGAGGAAGTCCCCTGGGCGTTTTTGCGCTTCATATGCACTATGCAATTAGCACGAATATAGCACGTTAAGATCCTTCAAGATCGACCAAAACCACCTCTTCGCCCACCTCGACCAAATCTCACACTTGGCGGGACGAACTTGAGGGACGACATTGTGGAAACGAGCTCGTCTACATCCGGATCTGAAGAGGGTGGTTGGGTTGAGACAATGTTTCCCGCATTTTCAGTTTGTTTCGCTGACGGTTCATTCGGATCTGAAGTGCTCGCAACGTTCTCTGAGATAGCATCAACACCATTGGAGTGTTGTCCTCTGTGGAAGGCACGAGATGCAGCGGAGCTGGTTTTGCGATGTCTGGTTCGCAACATGGAGTTACGCTTGTCGATGCCTGTATTAACAACAAGGAAGTCGTAATTCTATGTATTGGGTTAGAAAACGCCATTGATGCGCAAATGGAAGATTTTGTTTGCTTGCCTTTGGGAACATGTGTTTGTCTGTGAGATGCATGCGTCGCTTCTGTGGAGTGGAGCAGACCTTATCACAGTCTTCAAGGAAACAGCGGTACTGTAACAATTAGTCACTAGGCTGCTGACCCTGGCCCCACCGTTCGTCCCATATGCGCTTACCGTTTTCTCCCCCTTCGCTCTTCTTGCTTCATTCAGCGGATCATGGTTCTCGCCAATGTGAAGCTCCAGGAAGTGCTCCGTGGGGAAGTTTCTGCGACAATCGGAGCATCTATGTGCATGTATCTTGGCATAATGAATCTCGAACTCCTCGTAGGTGGAGAATGATAGCGCCTCAGCATGGGGTGGCAGAGAGCACTTCATCATCGCTTTGTATGCGACGTCGCCGGAGGTATGGAGGTACTTCGATGAGTGGGACGGCGTAGCTATGGAGGCAGGAGATGAGGGATCTGGAGTCGGAGAACGTGATGAAAAGCTCGACGAATCTCCTCTTGAGCGTTTAGGCATGGCTTGAGCGGTGTAGATATAGAGAGGTGGCTTTGGCTAGGCCAGACCCATTCTCACTCGCAGTACAACATCTGTGACAACGATATCCCCAAAGTTCCCTCCCGAAAGCCGGTCTATGTAAATAAGATCATGCGGCATAGCAGCAATGGAAGCAGCAGTGTTGGTGGTGTCTCGCGTTTGAAGGCTGTCGGGGTTAAGGCGACGGAATTAAAGCCCGCGTTCTAGAAGACGAACTCTCGCGAATCCGCGCCATATTTTCCCTTTCAACAGGCATGTGCAGGCCATGCTGGAAGCTCCATCTGTTGGAGTGCCCTTAACGTTAGTCGCACGAGCCCAAGGCAGATACATCTGCCAATGGACCGTACAAAGGCAGCCCCGCCTGTGAAGCTGCACCCTTCAATTTAGTGGGCTCGCTCAGGGTGGCACCTTGATAAAAGATCGGAGCTGCTCTGATCGCCATGGCCGTGACGCTGGAGGAAGCATGGAGGTAGTGGTCCGCGGCTAATGCTTGACCAACATGGTAGCTCACAGGATGCAGACATGCTCAAGAATTAGAAAAGATCTTACAGGCTCGGCTGAAGGAGAGGGAACAATCGTTCCCTGACATTGCACACTCGCTGGCTCAGTATAAAGTCCACGTTGTCTAGAAAGGCACTTCTGACTACGTAAGATACCGTTCGGCATGCGAGGACTTGATCCTACGTGACGTTGAATTCGCCGTCAGCAAAGGGATTGAGAATAGACTGTGGGATATGCATGGTAGGACAAACAACCGTTTTCGCAAAGAGCTGAAATATGTCTGTCATCATCTTCTAGTCTCGGTGCATTCCCATGTGGCTAATGCCTTAGGCAGTTCCAAGAGGCTGGTAAAAGAAAGCATGTCGAACAGCGCAAAATGGAGAAAGAATTTCTGGACTTTATTAAGTCAGCCCAGCGATTCTATCGTGGATATATACAGAGGCTAGCGTCACGTTTTCACGGTGTTCGACAGCTTGAGATTGTCGCCCACAATATGACATTGAGCAGTATGTGTTTCGCGAGGCTTCTTCATCAGCCTCCCGCTGACTTCGCTACAACTAGCACTCTCGGCGGACGAACCGATTGAAGTGTCTGGTCATTTAGCCAATTCAGTTCTACTTTCCTGCCATCAAACACTTGTCCGCTTGGGAGACCTGTCTAGGTGGCGAGAAATGCAATTGGTGTCTAAAGACCGCAATTGGGGTCCTGCAGTTGGATATTACGATTTAGCTCGTGCAATATATCCAGCGTCAGGGGCATCTCATAACCAGCTAGCTGTGATTGCTCTGGCCGATCTTAGTCACTTACGAGCAACGTACCATCTCTACCGTGCTCTGACGGCAGAAGAGCCTCACCCTAGTGCAAAGGGCAACCTCGAGATCGAATACAAAAAGATAGAAGACGCTTGGCGTAAAGGAGAACTTCTCCACAACGACCCAGGTCGCGACACCCAGGCACCGGGGAGAGCCTTAGTTGGATGGTTTATGCGCCTCCACGCTCGATGCTATAGAGGAGTCGACTTCCCCGAGCAAGACGAGCTCGAGAGCGAGGTATTAGGTCAACTCGCTGTCGATCTCAAGGAGCGGTCTCTGGATGCCATGCTGAACAAATTCGTACTTATCAACGTGGCCGCCGAATACTTTGCCGTCATTCGTCTAGCAGGTGAGACTCCCCAGCTCCGACGACATTGGCTCTGACACGTATTAAATCTGCTGCTCCAGACGATGTTGAGTCTGCTGAGATTCGACAATCGTTCTTCTTCCTGCAGCGCTTAAACGTCAAGACCTTTTTCACTCTCCTCCAGATTTTATCGCCTGAGCTGGAGCGTTTCGTCAATGAAGATGTACATGAAGATGATCCAAGACCTACCTCGGGTTCAGCGAGGCTTACTGCTGTCACGCGTCGTGTACTCCCTAGCCTGCGACAATATAGCTCTTGGTTAACGTCCAATGCTTCCATCTTATCAGCCCAGGCTGAGGACAGCTCACTTAGCGTGGAGGTCAAGGAAATGTGGAAAATATATGCAGGCACACTGACACTGTTAGCATCGACGTTCCCTGTGGCCGAACTTCCATCAGTTGAGTATTTACTGGAAGAAGATACAGACACCCTAGGCTTCAAGCCGTTTGATAATGAGCATACCCGGCGAAGATACTACAGTATTGACACAGGGTTGCAAAAACCCAAATATAGTGATCGAGGCATTCCAAGGCATCATCCCAATGTAGAAATGTATGCAAGGATACGTGATTTCCTGACAGATGGCATGTTCCTCCAACTACAAGAGGTACTCTCGCCTATTTCGATACTGAAAGCAGATTGCTAATCAAAAGTGAAGGCCACGCCAATCCGATTTGTGGCTGACAGTATGACATTCGTCTACTTGGACGAGGGCGTTCCATCAGATGCAGGCTATCAAGCTACCGAATCTTCAGCGAGTGTAGGGCAAGCTGAGATAACCCATATCAGTAAGACTGCCATTGCTGAAACATCGAGATCGGTGGACGGTGAAGCCTCTCAGCCTGCATCAGCTTCGATATCCATGGATCTAGCCTCAAAGCGCATGGTGGATGATCTGGTTGATTCGGAAACCGCGGACGAGGGTGAGATCAGGAACGAATCATTGCTGATACCCAGGTCTGGATCCAAAGAATTTAGCAACGAGACGAGTTATGGCCTTATTGGTTCTTCAACCGCACGGGAGCACTTTCAAGAGCCGCAAGTCCAACCTCAGGCATCCCCGCGGCCTCTGCTTCCCAGTATTATGAACTCGCCTTTTGCCCCTCTACCAGGTGAAGCGACCCCCGGTTCCCGGCCAGGTACAGCTAAGCGTACAACACCCCGTCATTCTCAGAAAAATTCACAAATCGGAATTCCCCTACAATGCAGTGTCAATGCCCTCAGTGTGGACTCTACCGTTAGCAGTGTGCCAGATCCGAGTAATTATAACCCATACCACTATATGGACGGAGGTTATCACAATCAAGCATATCTAAACACCAGCGTTCCAACCACTACGAACCATACTTCGGGTCGCAGAGCTTCTGCGACTTATGCCAACGATGCCTATAGTCCCGTGGATGTTAGTAACTTCCACAGTTCAAGTCTTGACTGGGGAGGTAGCGGTAGAGTTCGAATGGCTACCAACATACAAACGCCACCAAATGGGCAAGATGCCGGGTGAAAAAATGTCAGCTCGCCATACCGTGGGAAGATATCACATTACTAGACAAAACGAGATGCTCCCTCTGTCTCTAGAGCAAAGCCAAAGCACCGAATGCTTGCAAAAAGTATTGCTTCGATTCATCTGAGATCTACGCTCTATGCTAAGACAAGTTTTAGTCTAGCTATGTGGAGGATGAAGTCCATGTCAGTCATTCCATCGTGGTCATCGTACACGCGTCCTATATGCAAGTTGAGTGCTTTTAGTTGTTGAAACCCGAACGCCGACGCTATGCTACGCTTCGTCTCATGAAGTGGGGTTGTAGGTCTGTTTGGGGAAGGGAAATCTGTGGAGGGAGGAAATTACGTCAGCCTCAGAACGTGCAAGTCTTTTGATTGTATTTGCTGGATTGGAGGGGTTAATGATATTGGGTATTCCGATGCAGGGTCTTGAATGAGATCTATGAAATCCGAGGAGACAACAACGTGAATGGGTAGTGGGAGATCATATACGTACTGTGCTCCTAATTCCTTAATGCTTAAGCTTGCAAGCCAGTGACCCATGTCAACGCACTCCTCGAGGGGCTTGCCCTCGACGATACCGGCAACGAAGCCACCAGCAAATGCATCCCTACAGAGTCATCTAGTCAGCAGAATCCCCAAACACAAGGCTAAAGCACCTTGTAAAAATTACAACTTCAAAAGAGATACACCACTCACCCAGCACCAGTAGTATCACAAATCTCCTCCTTACCAATAGCCTTGATCCCAAACTCCTTCACCCCCTTCTCACCCTGCACCGCCACGACGGTCTCCTCCGTGCCCTGCGTGAAAACAACCACCCTCTTCCTCTTCCCATTCTCTTTCGGCAATTCCGCCATCATCTTCGCAATCTCCTTCACATCCCTCGTCTCATGTCCCTGTCCCTCGGCCCAGCTCCTCGCCTCCGTCTCATTTCCAATAATATAGTCCCAATACTTACTTGTCTGCATCAACTGCTCTTTGAAAAATTGCGGGATGAAGGGCGCGCTCAGACTCATGATGAATATCTTATTCTCTTTTGCGGCTTCTTCGGCGAGAGCGAGGATGGCAGGGACGCTGACGGTGAGATGGTAGCCGCCGACAAAGTAGACGCGGGCTTGTTCGACGAGTTTCCATATCTCTGGTGACTGAAGATGGGAGATCTTGTATTCGTTTGCGGCGGCTAGATCGGTCACCATGGAGCGGTGATGACCGGTTATAACCACTCCGCAGCGGCCGGTGGGGTGCGTGGTTGAGGTCAGGTACTCGGCGCGGAGACCGGCGGCGTCATTGCGTTCGTGGAGTAGCTGGGCATATTTGTCTTGACCGACGCAACCGATGAAGACGACGGATTTGGGAGGAAGGATGTACTGTGAGAGAATTAGTAAGGCGACTTTTCGCAGTATAGATTGGTGCGAGTCAAGGAGATAGGGAGGCAATTGAGCGTACTTGGGCACCTCGAGCGGTGTTTTGTGCAGCACCGCCGGCTATGAGCTTTGCATCGCGGTGTTGGAGTAGGTCTTCGTAGATGCCCATGTGCTTCTCTTCGGCGAGGATGGCGTCGTTGGCTTTGAGCCCGTACTTTTCGAGCATTGCTTCATCTCTGGGAGAGGAAGTTGATTGTCAATCGGAATGTCTCCGAAAGAAGGTGCTCGTGCGGAGGTCTCAATGCGATCTTACCCTTGACCTTGAATATCTGTCATGGAAGTTAGCATTTCGGTAATTGAATGTCAATTTTACAGCTACTTACCTAGCAGTGGGTTCTCTAGGCACAACAGAGCATATTCTTGGTTTGGTGCCATGATGGCGACTGCGTGATCAATGGCAGGAATTCTTACCGGAGAAGACTGGTTGATTTAGAGGCGCAAATCAAGACTTGCTGGCGATAATTATCTGACCACCGGGATTAGGGTCTTGCCCTCACTTAGCCTTGCAAACGTAGGATCATGATTGGTCTTTAAGTGCAACTATACTTTTGGAGCATTGTTGTATTTATTATGGACGGTAAGGTGAATTCCAATGCTGTAAGTGCTCACTATTTGTCACTGGGTATCAAAGCTCGTAAAAATGAACGCCTGTGCAATGCAACAGTAACACGACTTCATCCCGCTTTTGATATCGGAATTCGGGCAGGCCCAAGGCCCTTTCGTAGCTCGTCCAGCTGCTCAATTCCGCTTTGATAACCTCCTTTCTTGACTCTCTTCTTGCCACTCATGGAATATCCACCAAGGAAGTCATCCATAATGCTGTCGAAATCAGACCTTGTGGTCAATGGCGGTGCTTGACTAGAAGCCAGCGAAGATCCTGTGAGAATGGATGCAGTACCGTCGTCCATATCCATCCCATCCTCAGCATAATCCTCTTCGATCTTATCAAAGCGTGCATCGAGAAGAGTCAGACCCTCTGTCCGAGCCAGAGACGAACTCGTCATAGAATAATTTGTACTCGCAGTCATGGCTCCTTTTCTCTTCTTTCGCCTGCCACTCACCATAGAGGTCCCAGTAATGACTGAGCTCTCAGGGGCCCCAGGCCCTAAATGCTTCTTGCTTACGGATTTATCTTGCTTGAATTTGCTGAACTCCTTCATCCAATCGCCATCACCATGATCTTGGGTATCTTCCATAGCCACGTCGGCGTCGTTAGGCCCTTGTGGCTGTAGCATGCCTCCAAGGTTTTGCAGAGCTGCGCCCTCCTCCAAAGGCGTATCTGTGCCATGCGAAATAGGCGACGGTGGCGTGCCTTCGCTCTTGTACTCCTTTCCAGGCTTTTCTGTCTCATCCGACTCCCACCCAGCATCATCGGCCCCATCTTCCCAGATCTTTGTGTCTTCAAACTCCTCCAAGCTAACTTCCTTTCCATCCTTCGATATCTCTCCAAAGAAATCTTCCTCATCATCAACATAAGCTTCATCATCTAACGCTTCTAAAACCTCCCGTAACCTAGGATCCATATCCGGCTGGAACCCGGCCAGCGCGTCCGGCACGTCTTGCTGGTCTTGATACGTCATCTTCTTCAAGTGTTGTGAAGGCAACAAATCCTCGTCCAGAATCGAAGATGCTCCTGATCGACTTCCAGTATTTTGGCCTTCTTCTGCGAGAGATGCGTTTCTCAGTGCTTCATCGAGACTCATTTTACCCTTCGCTTTCCCATTCTTCTTTGGTGCCGCTTCCACAAAGAAACTCTCACTATCCCCATCTCCAGAATTAAGGTCTCGTACATGTTGCATGTAGTCATACTCGGTATCGTCGAAGTAAATGCCATGCTCTGCGGCCTCGCCTTCATTGTCCCTGACTGTTGGTGGCACGTTACTGCCGCTCTCTGAAGGACCGAAAAGCTCTGCCTCTAGATCATGTCTACTTTTTACTTTGTGGCCCTGTGGAGGGGCCAGCTCCTGCAAGACAACAGAGCTGGAGGAGGCGTCGTGGATTCTGGGATCATTTTGTGGCCGGTTTACAACTTGATAGGTTGTGGAGTTGGACTTGTCGCTTTAGAAGAGTCAGCATAGTAGGGTAGCATGACGATACACTAAAGACTTACAACACCTTTCGCCGTGGCATGTTGATCGAGACTATGTGAGTGAATCTGCGACATAAAGGATCCGGAATCTTTATGTGCGGCCTTCGACAAGACTGAGGGAAACTTTACCCGAGGCATGACGCAGGCTTGGCATTATCAATCTTCTTGTCCGCGATTATTGTACTCTCTCTACAAGCTTGTAAACCCACAACTTGTCCAACAGTCACCAAATTTTCGCCTTAAAAATGGTTCTTGCAAAATCCAAGAATGCCGTAGGGCTGGGAAACAGCCTCATGAACGACCGATTTGGTCGTGGAAAAGGCGCTGACCGAAAGAAAGTCTCTGCAGGGATCCACAGAACAGATCAAGATGGGCAGACTGTGAGTGTCATGTTGACTCCGAACTGAGATCTTCTAGCTGATGCTTTCCAGTACGTTACAAACGCTCCGAAAGAGGCGGCGTGGGTCAAAATGCGGAGTGTCACAGAGCAAGGCGCTCTTGATGAGTTTCTGAGTACTGCGGAATTGGCTGGGACAGATTTTACGGCAGAGAAGATGAACAACGTCAAGATAATACATACCGATCAAAAGAACCCCTACCTTTTATCGGCGGCAGAGGAAAGGTTGGCTATACGGAAACAGAAGGCGAACAAGAACCGCTTGACCGTGCCAAGGCGGCCACCATGGGATGAGACCACGACACCACAAGACCTTGACCAGAGAGAAAGAGCTAGCTTACTGCAATGGCGGAGGGGTCTGGCCGAGCTACAGGAGAATGATGATCTTTTGATGACGCCTTTTGAGAGGAATCTGGAAGTCTGGAGGCAATTATGGAGGGTTATTGAAAGGTCAGATCTGGTAGTGCAAATAGTGGATGCTAGAAATCCCTTGCTCTTTCGCTCCGAGGACCTGGAGAAATATGTTCAAGAGGTAGACCCAAAGAAAAACAATCTTCTACTGATCAACAAGGCCGATATGATGACATCCCAACAGAGAGAAGCTTGGGCAAATTATTTCGAAAAGGTAGGGATCAATTACAAATTCTTCTCAGCTTCGCTAGCGAAGGAGATGAACGAGGCAATGGATTTGGCTGAGGATTCAGCTGAGGACGTCCCGGTCTTAGCAGATAAAACTAAGGAGGTCGAGGATGACAAGCTTGCGGAGGAGACCCACAAGATGGATGTTCATGATGCAGAAGAGGATGACGAGCAATGGGCTAGTGAAGAGGAGCTCGATGGAGAAATAGACCAGCGAACAAGAATCTTGACGGTTGACGAACTTGAGGCACTTTTCCTAGAGAATGCCCCCAAAGTCGAGGATAAGGAGGGAGAACAATCACGGAAGACTACAATCGGTTTAGTGGGGTACCCTAACGTTGGGAAGTCATCAACAATCAATGCGCTGATTGGCGCAAAGAAAGTCTCTGTTTCTTCGACACCAGGCAAAACTAAGCATTTCCAGACTATCCACTTGAGCCCCGATGTGATTCTATGTGATTGTCCTGGCTTGGTATTTCCCAACTTCGCCACTACAAAGGCAGAACTCGTTTGCAATGGCATCCTTCCGATAGACCAACTTCGAGAATTTACGGGCCCGGCTGGGCTCGTAGCGCAGCGTATCCCACAATCATTCTTCGAGGCTCTTTATGGTGTCAAGGTTCATACGCGGCCTCTGGAAGAAGGAGGTACTGGAATCCCAACTGCCGAAGAGATATTGACTGCCTATGCTGTTGCTAGAGGATTTGCAAAGACGGGACAAGGCCAACCTGATGAATCAAGAGCCGCTCGATATATACTCAAAGACTATGTCAGCGGCAAGCTCCTTTTTTGCCATCCTCCACCGAATGATCCTCCCATTGATGCGCGAGAGTTCAATTGTGAGCTTTACGATATAGACCACCTGCCGCAAAAGCGCCGTGCTGTGTTAGCAGGTCAAGTAGAGGCGTCAATTTCAGGTTCAGAAAATCCTTCATTAATGGACGACGTAGAATCATTGCCTGCAGTACCTCTACAAGGAGAGAAGTCTAGCCGACTCGATAATAGATTCTTTGGGCCAGGGCAGTCCAGCGCGGGACATCTAACTATGCCCTTCAATCACCAATACAGCGAGCAGGGCAAAAGGCATTTGAGTGGGCGGAAACTGACGACAATGACGGCTCTAGAGAAGAACATCGACCCTGCGGATCTGAAGCTTATGAATTCAAAGAAACATTTCAAAGGCGGACGAAGGAAGAATAAGAAAGCGTCCGAAGAGCTTTGATTGAGTACGAAACCTCTGGAGATTTACGACTGCATCCCGACGGCGCTGGAAAGATTCATAGATATCGGCTCCTTGAAGCTTTCAAGATACCCTAACGTAATTCCAAGATTCAATTACTGATGTTGTTTGCCTCTCAATATCCAAATAGTGCCAAGAACCTACCCCTTGAACCGCACGGTGAGATAAACATGCCTTTGACGGGAGCTTCCGCCGAAATCTACTGTGCAATCCTAACCTGCCAATTCTAAGAGAATAGAGCAAAAGTGATGCATATAGCGCGGAGTTTAAGTTAGTTTCTATATCTATTAAACTCCTTTAAGGTAGTATATGCTCTTTACTAAGTACTACTTGAGTATTAAAAAGCTATAATCTAAGGTTGAAAACTACTAGAGCTATAGGTTCTAAGGATATCATTGAAAATAATTCACTACTTTTCAGCTCTATACGCATGACTTATGCTCCATTCTCTTACTTATTTGAGCACCCACTTGTCTACGTGTCATTCTCATCGATCATGCCATCAACCTTTGGCTGGTTATTATTCACGGCATCGTCAAAAGAGTGAGATCAGACTCAACACTATTTTGAGTACCGGGATCTGGAATCAATGGCGAATGCAAGATATAGCATTATCTGGCTTATGCTGCTGTCGTGCATAGCTGTCCCACTCGCCATTTGGCTTGGCATCGAAGATCCCCACCAAAACCACTACCTTCCACGCTCTCTGGACCTCTTGACGCTTGGAAGCCAAGAATTATCACGCCTTTTGCAAGATGGGTCTATCAATAGTGTTCAGCTGGTACAAGAATATCTACGCCGTCTTGATCTCGATAATGAAGAGGGTTTACGACTTCGTGCTGTCTTAACACCAGTTCCACGTGAAAGTATAATTGCTATCGCAAATTTGAGGGATATCGAACGGTCTCAGAATGCTACACGTAGTGAGCTGCATGGCATACCTATCCTTCTGAAGGACAATATGGCCACAGAATCTGGCCTCGGAATGAAGACCACTTTCGGAGCTTCTGCTTTCCACAATGCGAGTGCAAACGAAGACGCTTTTATTGTCAAAAAACTCCGTGAAGCCGGAATGATAGTCCTCGGGAAGGCAAATCTAGATGAACTCAATGGATTCAAAGGCGAACATTTACCGACAGGATGGTCAACGGTTGGGGGGCAGACTCTGTCACCATACGACGGCGAGTATCCATGCGGGTCGTCAGGAGGATCTGCTGTGGCAGTCGCGGCCGGATTCGCGCCTCTTGCACTAGGCACGGAGACTCAAGGATCCATAAGTTGTCCGGCTTCTCATGCAGCTCTTTATGCTATGAAACCCTCCACGGGGTTGCTATCCCGGAGTGGAATATTGCCTTCGTCGACTACCTTTGATGCTCCCAGTATCCTAGCTAAATCAACATGGGACATATCTAACGCCCTAGACATCGCCTCAGAACCAGATGATACCGATCCCGCAACGCTCATGGCGTCGTTACATCGTTATGGTAGTTTCGCCCAACAACCATCAAGTAATTGGTCTGACTGGCGCACTGGATTCGCCGATCCGGATTGGTTCTGGAGCTCCATTGGTGTCTACAGCGATGGCAAAGAAGAGGGTAAAATGCTTTCCTCAGCTCGCGAAGTACTAGCACGGATGGCAGGTCTTGGTGCTTATGTCCAAGTTGATGCACCAATGCTGAGCGCACATCTGTCAAGAGAAGAGGCCCCAGAAATTATGGCTAAGCTCATTCGTAAGCATCACACTTACAGCCCTCCACGTTCTCAAGTCGAGATGTTTGTTCTTGTGCTAATTTCCAATGCGGAAGAAAGGCCATGAGATGCAACCAGGATTCGACAGAATTTTTTCTAAATTAAGTGGAATTCAAGTCAAGAACCTTTCTGACTTGGTGCGGTTTAATCAAGAGCATCCCTATCAACCTTCAAATAGTGGTCTGTATATCCGCTTGACGCCGATCAGTTGAGGAGCTGACCAGATTTAGACTACAACAATCAAAATTATCTGGAACGCGCCCTTTACCAAAATCTTTCAGAATCGCAGTACACAGAGATCCTGCGTCGTGCCCATGAGATAGGGATTGAGCAAGGCATCAACTACGTTCTCGATAAATATCATCTTGATGTTCTTGTCGCCCCAGCATGGACGTATCTGTCTATTTTCACGGCTTTCTCGAGTACAGTCCCTGTTTCGATCTCATTGATATAGATGAGCTCATGATTGGTGCAGAATCTCCTGTGGGAACAGTCCCGCTCGGAACCTACCCAAACGGAAGACCCTACGGTCTTGCTTTTGCAGGACGATACTTGGAGGACCAAAAAGTACTCAGCATTATGAGACTTTACGAAGCGACCTTCCCCGCACGCCAGGTGCCACGCAAGTTGCGCTGGAAACGGGTGAATACATACCTACCCTGGGCGCTTTGATGTAGTCTCTCAGGGTTCAAATGTATATGTAGAACTAAAAATTGACATTCGTAGTCTGTTCTTGCTCCAAAGTAGTTACCGTTAACGCTTTCATGGCTTAACTTTGCATATATCTGCTTCATGTCTTACATGTGTTGAGCTGGACACTAATCTTACTCCCCTCTTTTTGCTCAGAGATCATTACCGCTTGCTACTCTAACGAAACCTTCTACGTGGCGACACAACCTCGAAGACTGCCATTATATATTTGACGCATGCAGAGCTCATCCCTACAAGAACTGGTCCCATTCCAGGACGCAAAATGCTTTCGAGGTCTATCTTCCAGCCTTTTCCCGCGTAAATTACGATCAATATGTGGCTGTCTTGGGACCCAGTAAGCATAAAAAGGCAGATTTGGGGCATGGCCAGAGTATGTTCAGTTGCGTAACGCCGCACATCTCACAACGGCGACCTCTCGATTCCTAGGACAAAGCACCGTGCCGTCAGCCATAACGGTGCAAAGGGCGACTGAATCAGGACTCATCCAGTCACTGGGAAAGAAATAGTGCTGCTTGATCTCCAAAGTTCCTCCGTCAAGCGTTCCAGAGGCACTAGGCCGCCGAGTCCCGGGGTTAGAGTGCAATGGTAGGCGCCAAGAGCAGAGCCAGAAGTTCTGATCTAAGAAGACGAGGCGATCTCGAGAGAGGAAAGCGAGGGGGATTTCGATGCATGAGACTAATTCGGGCGGCAGTGAGATTGGCTGCAGTTCTGAGAAGTTGGACGATGAGCTGAGTGCCGAATGCAAAGAGCTAGATCGAGAACGGGGGCTATCGCTGTATGAAGGTCTGGTTCCAGGCCGGGGCTCTGAGACCGAGGATGGCCGAACGTAGGTAGCTAAGGGAATGGTGGAAGTATCGAAGAAGAGTGATTCCTTCCGTTTCTGGCCTTGGCCGAGTGGGCAGGAAGATTGGACGAGGACGAATGTCTTGTCTAGCGTTATCAATACACGGTCAACGCTTTCCCTTGACTCCCAGAGATTCGTTGACAGCGATGTTCGGCTGCGCGACAAGCTGCTCATGTGGTCTATGATGGTAGAGGGAAAACTTGTTGTTCCCGTCTGTACGAGATTGGACCAAGCCCATATGTGAATTACGCCAGGCGTGAAAGCAAGCAAAGTTTCGTTGTGAGATGGATGGTTGATCCATTTGTAGGTATTCGTTATGTCAGTCATTCTCCGGGTTGTGACAATGGAGCGAGTGGCAAGTGAGACGCTGTTGAGCGTGGAGCCAGTGTACACTAGCAAGTGACTCGAGTCGGTGTGAAAGAGAATCTGTCGAATAGCACCTTCAGTAACGTTCATGGTCATCTCGAGCTTGTCGTCTATTGTCCATGAGCCTCCAGTTTCGGAACTCTGCTCTACTGATTTGACGAAGACCCTCCCGCTCAAATCGGTAAAGCCAATATACCTCCCATCACCACTCCATACCACGTGCTCGATACTCATGAAACTTTTTGATCTCCGCAGCTCAACGACATTGTTACGACTGGTCTCAAAGATCTCGATGAGTCCGCTCTCTGTGCCAGAACAATACATACGACCATTTGGCTGAGGGGCCAATGCAGCAACAGGGTCTATCTTGCCAGACACAGCCATAAGTACTGTTCCCGAACTATTACTGTTATCGCCAGTACCTTCTGTTGCCTCAGCAAGGCGTAACAGAGGGTCCGGTTCCCAGACATTGCCATATGATCCGCGGACATCGTAAAGACGGCGGGAGTCTGGAGCGAAGCCAAGGTCAAAGACAGGATCTTGAGAGGCAAATTGATATACAATACTGAAATCTGCCATACTGTATAGCTTGATGATGCCGTCAGGGTCCCCGGTCGCGAGACATCTAGCGTCTTGGCTGATGGCAAATGACGCTGCTCCTGTGTGGAGCTCTTTGGTCTCATCATGATAAGGATGCCACCGGAACACAACACCCTCCAAGTAAAGGCCCACAATCTCTCCAGTATATGGATGCCAGCTAATCTGTACGACTTCTCCCCAGGCATGAGCAGCGTTACTCTGTGTTGTATCATCGAACACACGTAGGCAATGCCCAACCAGCTCGGGTCCCTCCACTTCCCACACGCTTAGGGGATGACCTCTGTATCCAAGGGCCACGTTATTTCCATCCGGACTGAGAGCCATGCATGTTGGTGAGTTAACGACCGTCCCTTCAAGAGCTTGTTCATCAATCTCGGCAATCACGCGCCAGGCGGTGGCATGGGAGCTCAAAGACAGCGATCGTATTCGGCGATCATCAGTCCCCACCAGTACTTGACCATCATCGTCAGTCATGACTATGGTGTGAGGACGAGGACGATCGGCAGGGTTTTGAACAGACGCAACGCATCTCCCTGTTGCCAGCTCCCAGACTTTGGTAGTGACATAACCGTACGTCACTAAAAGTGTCCCCGGTAGATTGAATTGCATTCTCTGCACCCGTTCACCATGTTTAATGCGGCGAATCTCTTCGCAGGTGGAGGCGTAATAAACAATAATGGTTCCCGAGGGACTTAGAACCGCGATTCGACCTCCAGCTGCTTTGATGGCAGTAGCATGAATGCCAGCGCCAAACGACAAACGTGCCAGTGAGTCATCCCATTTTGTGAGTGAGAAGCCACTGACTTTGAGCGTATTGATCTCCTTTCTACCAAATTGCTGGTATATCACAGAGTCATCTGGACAGAAAGGAGGTATCAATTTGTAGATTGCTTCAGGATTTTTGACCAGGTTTGCGCCAAATTTACCAACAATCTTGACAAGGTCTGTTGCCCAAGCATCTAAGAATGAGTCCTGTGCTATCACACTCGTTACAAAGTTGTCTTTGCGTTTAATCGAAAAGTGAGACAACTCGGTAGAAGCTAGAACGAGAGTTCGTAATCGATCGCCCTGAGCAAGTGCTTGTATCCAAGTCAGTACAGATGTAGAGCTAAAGAACTTTCTCAGAGTGGAAACTACTTCTTCCGAATCAATAACGCTACAAGAAAGGTGGTGGAACCATGAAGTAGCGGCGTACTCCAAGAAAGCTGGAGCTTGCTTTCGGTTGATCTTCGACCGAAGGCTGAAATCTGTGAGGCAATGCATACATCGCATGAACAGCTGCTTGTGCGCCCAGCATCTGTCAATACTAAAAGGTCGCGCTTCATGGCCAACAAGGTATTCGCGAGCGGTTTGGTGAATCATAGCAATATTGCCACCGTTGTCGACAACAACGAAGCCGCCACAAAGATCACTGATAGAGCGTTGGAGGTCGAGGGGAGCCGCGCCTTCATCCTTCAGAGCTAGCGACAACTCTTCAATGGTAAGCAAACGTAGTGCGCATGTGACCCATGCTAGGATGCTTGTGGCTAATTTCTTGTCCTCTTCCTGTGGAAGTTTAGCGACGGAACGTGCCATACGGTCATATAAGGCTTCCATGCCGGACGGCAGTTGTCGAAGAGCCTGCTCGACATTTGCTGCAGTGTGGCAGTCATTGATTTTGTGTACGGCGAGATGTACCCATAGAAAGTTCCCACGTGCTCGTTCTAAGATCTCTCTCTTAACATAGCTTTTGAACTTTTCATCCCCAGAAACCTCCAATTCCTGGTCAATGAAGAAGTTGATATCACTGGGGTTGCCCTCGTATGGTATAACATCAAATTGCATTTCCTTAGGTAATTTCTGGAACGAAGACAAAAGACCTTGGGTCTTACGGCTCACCACCAGGATCCGAATTGGTAGATCTGCGACATCTACCTCGGAGATCAGCCTGACCAACGATCGGGGATCTTCCGACTCTTCAAGCCCATCAATTACCCAGTATAGAGGCGTAGCTAGTCGTATCTTAAACAGAATCGACCTGAATATGCGGAGCCAGATGGTTTGAGCATCAGCAGTATCAAAACTGGTAGCCTCTTCGATGAGTCGCATTACTCCATGCCGAAAAGCTGGTAAGCTTTGAGCTATTTGGTAAGCAAGCGATCGCAGGAGCGTTCTTATGGATCTCTTGTTCTGGTCGCCAAAGCGTATGAAGAAATATTGACAGGATGCTCCCAATTGAGCTAGGTGGTCGATGATAAAGGATGACAGAATTGATTTGCCACTGGCTGCTGGGCCCTGAAGCCATATAACCCTAGGTCTAGAGGATGGATCTTGCATCCAATCGATGAAGACTTTTTGTTCGAGAATCCAACCACAAGTATTCGGCACCCACCGATCACGGAAGAAAATATAGTCCACGTCTGGCTGCTCTGACACCGCAAGAAGCTTCTCAATCTCACGTAGATCCTCGCGCTTTGTTGGAGCTGGAGCGTTGTTGGAGCCTTGGCCATTAGCTCAGGGTCAGTCGCAATTGCGATGGCAAAATGCTGACTTACCTGGTGTTGGAACTTTGCTGACGAGGGACTTGAGAACATTCCGAACAGTAACATAAAGAGGATCTTCAGGACTATCGTATTTGCAAACCCCGTGATGGTCCGCATCCAACGCCTTCGAAATTTCGCCCGGGTACCCTAAGACTGAAGAGTCTCGCTCCAATACCATCTGCAATAGTCAGGAAAGGCCGTACCAAAGGTTGTCCTCGAAAGTCTTACAATCTTGTTCTTGTTGATCCCAATAGGAGTCATTTGAGTCTCATAGAATGAAACAATATCAAGCTTTGGAGCAACATGACGGAATTGCTCATTAAGCTTTTGCAGTGTAAAAGAGTTTTTGGTGAGCTCGGAGATGAACTGTTTTGACGACGAAATGAGTGAGGCTTGCAGAATTCTATTGAGCGTCTCCGCGAGGTTGGTGCCACGGTGTGGCGTAGAGAGGAAGATGATGGCGGATATTGCATCGACAATTTCCTTATATTCAGGATCATACTGTCCTTGCATATAGGCCTAGTGTATATTAACATTCGATGGCAGGCCTCAAGTAGAGGTCATCAATGTACTGACTTCTTTGACAATCAAACCACCCATCGAATGGACGAGAAAAAAAATTGGGACCTGTTTTGGTATGAGCAAATTGTCGTAAAGAGGACGTGTCACTACCTACACTGCCTATTTCCAGATCTTCCCTATTGTCATCTTTGGCATATTTCAAGTCGTAAAGGAGATCTTTGGCAAAATCTAGCACCGTGGCTGAATTCCTGGCATTTGACTTGAAGAAGCTGCCATTGTATCCAAATGTCATTATCCTCCCTTGACAGATGTCTGGTTCGGAGGGCAAGAATGTTAAAGGCCAAAAGAGTTCCAGATCTTTATTCTTCGACCAAGTCAAGCGACTAGTCCCTCCCAGCCCATGTACGAAGACAATGTCGACTTTTCGTCCATTTTTGGGATTATGAAGGATCTGAAGACCCAATGGGTCTCGCAAATCAGAGGGACTCTTGCTGCGCTCTTTCTGGAAGCCGGAATTGGCTGACGCGGCCGTCAAGGTTCGGGGTATTGTCGAAGGCTCTGAGATGTCATTAAGGTCAGCTAGATTATCTCCTTCTTATGAGGTTGTCTTGCCCCATGGCCATACCTTGTGAAGAGCCTGACGCTGGCTTATCATCGCCCTTATAGGGTAGTACTCCTTGGTGCTCAGAAGCTTCGGCTTGAGCATCCTTTGAAGACTTTCTTCGGAAGCTGAAGCGGTCTTTAAACTATGGGAAGAGTCAATTGGTTGGAACAGAACAGAAGATCAAACGCCAGGAAATATACCATGACAAGAATAGCTGTACGCAAAGAGTCTGATGGTCGTGCGGGACGGAAACTGGCCTTGAGGGAGCAAAAGACTTCGCAGGTACATCGTGGCTCTGCATAATACCCAAAGCCTGTGTCGAGGCTTGAGGCATGTCAGCACCAACCCCACTATGCGCAGGCTGAGGGTCGCGAGACATTCTGGCCCGCTTTACTACACCTAAAGGGTTGTAAACGGCAAGATGCTTGGAGTCGGAACCCCTAGCGTGCCCGGGTTAAGGTTCAGTACCTCGTGGGGGACAAAAATATTGGCACCTTCATTTTAAAGCCATTCCTTAATACAATAGAGGTAACTCATTAATCAACTTAAATGTATAAAAATTATTAAATAATAAAAGCTTTTAGGTAAACATTATCTAAAATTTCACTTATTACGAGTATATTCTGTGCTGAAAGGGCTGACATTTGACGAAAGGTGCCAATATTTTTGTCCCCCGCGAGAGTACAGTATTAGATAAGTAGTGGTCCGGGAGCCCGCAGATCTCAACGCCAAGATCTGCGGGCTCCCGGACCACTACCTACTTAATACTAAATCTATTGTACTACCTAACCTACCTACCTACCCGGGGAGCCAAGCGGCGAAAGCAGTCATATTTCGCCGAGCCAGCTCTCTAACAACCTCCGAAACAGTCTTTGTCAACCTTGTGAATGTGTATTCCTCCTAATTCCTACACGACTGTGAAGCCCATTGAAAGGCCCAGAGGTAGAAGTCATTGGCCAGTGTGGTGGAGACCAAGAACCTCACGTGTGCTGGCATTAGCTAGACTACATCTTGCCGCCCTGTATGTGAAGAGGGGTCTGGCCCCTCTTTCTCGAGGGGGCAGTGCACAGTCCTCTGTGCAGCGATTGGTCCCTCGAGCGCAGATAGACATGGCTTGCACGATGTGCATTAGTCCCCTGTGCAGTGTTGCCCAATGCGAGTGCCCGTACGAGATGGGGCCCGGCAGGAGCGTGCAGACTTCTTCACAGTCTTTGTGGTCCAATTGTCTTCGCAGTCGACTCTGTGGTCCAGTTCCCTTCATAGTTGAAATTGCGGTCCAATTTCCTTCCCAGTCGACTTTGTGGGCCAGTTTCCTTCACAATTGACTTCGGTCCAGTCTGTCTTTCTAGCTATAAAGTGTTTGCAATCTGCTCTTTGCGCAGTACTTTTGCAGGATCATATATATATATGTCTATATACACGTACAATGTCGAAAGCCATCCATGAGCTGAGGAACAATGAAAATGTGGCTGCGAGTCACAGCCTTGCAGGAATCCAAGGGGACTTCCCTATAGATGAAGCTGTACTTGATGGTAGGATGTTTGAGTCACCCACAGAGCTGTGTTGACGTACGATTGTAGCGATGCCCAAGGGAACGAAAGTGATATCTGCGGAGGCGTATGGATACTCCGCCTGGACGATCACTGGGAGAATTACCACGATTTTGCCAGATGGGACAACGAAAAGATATTTTATAAAGGTCAAACCCAGTTCATTCAGGACACTCACACATGTCCAGACGCGCTGACCAGTGTATGGCGATGCATAGTGTGCGAGCGAAGATCATGGCAAAACCATGATGTTTGGGGAATACACGTCGGTGACAAAAATCCATTCGCTCATTCCAGGCCTGGTACCTGCGCCGCACTGTTGGGGGAAGTATGCATCTGGTTCTCCTGACACCTACTTCTTTTTGTCCGATTTTGTCGACATGGATACCTCCGCGCCCGACCCAGCGCAATTCACAGCTCGCGTTGCCGAGCTCCACCGCAAGAGTAAGTCTCCCAACGGCATGTTTGGCTTTGAAGTCACTACGTGCGATGGTAAATTACCACACACCGTAGCATGGGAGAAAAGCTGGGCAACATTCTTCGGAAAGCTCTTGCGCGGCGTCCTCAAATTGGATATTGAAGCGAACGGCGCATGGCCTGAGCTCGAAGCTGCGGCAGAGCAAGTCATCATTGGTGTCATTCCACGATTACTGGGCATTTTACAGTCCGATGGCCGCGAATTGAAGCCAAGCTTGATCCACGGCGACTGCTGGGAAGGTCAGTATACGATGCTTGGTGGCCCGTGTTCGAGCTGAACTGTTATTAGGTAACGTAGGTACCACGCTCGAGACAGGGGATGTAATCTTGTATGATGCTGGGTCTTACTATGCCCACAACGAGATGGAATTGGGCATATGGAGATGCCAGTGGGGCCAGTACTTCCGAGCGCAGGTTTACTCGAGAAGCTACCTGAGGAATTATGAAGCAGCGGAGCCTGCGCAAGAATGGGATGACCGCAACAGGCTGTATAGCCTGAAGTACAATCTCAACTATTCAGGTGGCCACCCAGGAAATATTACCCGGCAAACGTGAGTGTTATTTAGGGTACCAAACCGGATATATGAAGCTAATCGACGAGCCTGACAGTGCATACAATGACATGTGCTACCTCTGTGAGAAATATGCGCCTCTAGAGGGTCTTGGCAAATACGATGGTGCAAAGGATCCCTCGGTCACTGGGGCACGTATCCAGGTCCATACATAAACTGTTGCCATGTTTTAAACACTAGAGATATTTACGTTCTATACCAGCATAGAAAGGCCTTGATGATCATGAATAACGATGGGATTATAGGCACAAATCTTTGGTTGTCCAAGTTAACTGCATGAGGTGTTCTGATAAGAACAGCTCATTTACGTTCCAGAAACCGTCGCAACAGACTGTCACAACGCCTACTCTACCTTATATGTGTTATCTCTTTCGTCTTTTTCTCCGTCAGTCTTAGTATTTTTTTTTTATTCTTTGGCTCTGTTGAGGAGGGGTTCCTGTGGCAAAGATTAAAAGGTTTTCATAACTATTATAAACAAGATATACTTACAATTGAAGAATTCTAAAAGATATAAAATAGTACTAACTAAAAGGTATGATTATTAAAGCAATTATTATAATATACATACTATAGTATTGACACTTCAATAGCAATTAAGCTACACAGAGTGAGCTGGGGGCAGATTTCTGTCGCCTTCTATTGCCAAGCCAGATCCTTCAACTTCAGCACAATCTCATCATAGATATCCTCCTGGAAGTCCAAACGTTGTTCAAAAGTATCATCAAGATCAAAATGAAATATGACAGTGCGATATATACCTCTCTTAAGCCACTGGTATCCAGAAATTATACGGACCTTTTTTCCCGACGATTTGCACCTACGACAAATGGTTTTCTGCGGAGGACGCTTCTAGTCGTAGAAAGGGTACCGGAAGTTTCTAGAAGACTTCAGTGGGCCGTAGTGAAGCACGAGCGATTTCGAGATCTGATTGAGAAGCTAATTGGCTATAATGATTCAATGGAAGCTTTGCTCGACAGGACCACCATCGATTCCCTCCATGGGCTGCAACAGCAGACTCACTTGATGATTCTGCAGCTTAAAAGCCGAGTAAAAGAGCTGACAGAGGTATCTTTGGCGATGCAGATAGGGACACAAAAACCGGAGAATTGTGCAAATCTAGGGAGCCCAATGTATTCTGCCGTCACGCTGAATCAACAAACTTCGAACGCAAGCCTCACCTCTCACGCTGACTTCAAATCCCAGCAAGCCTCAATTGAGCTTGAGAAGTCTTACGTAGAGCCTGTCAAGAGAAGCTAGATCAAGATCACAACTGTGGGCGTCATTAGATCAGAGGCTGTGTATCGAACGAAACATGTATGGATTGAATGGAAGATCCTGAATATGTAGCATTGATGGAAGATCGCATAACGAAACTCGCGATCCGGAGCTCCTCACTGTATGGGCTATTTCGGCGATGTGACTGACCGGCAACATCGGTTCGGTATGATCTATGCTAAACCTCTAACAGTCCAACGAGACGTCAAGCCAGTCTCATTGCAAGATTTCATTCATGGTCAATAAATACCATTATTGGACAAACGCGCCACTCTCGCACATGCCGTGGCTCGTTGCCTTATGTATATTTACGCTGTCAACTGGTTGCACGAAGCTTCCGCAGTAATAACGTCGTATTTCTCACGCCACCGGGATGTGTCCCAGATTATGCAACCCCGTAGTTGTGTGGCTACGAGTATAATCTACCTGATCTGTCGGGTGGGCCCACGGAAGAGGCCTCAGGCAGCCCAGAGAGTGACTTATACGAGCATCCATCGGTGTTGAATCCGGCGGACCCGAATGCGAGATCGAGGAAATCCCACGACATATACAGCTTAGGTGGTTTTCGGTAGAAATCGCTCATTAGAAGCCTGTTGAGCAAGTCGTAAATCGCTTTCAAAACTCGAAAACGTGCGGAAACCAACAGATCTTACTCAGATGAATAGCTTGACAAAAGTCGAGAGTATCACTGGAGAGGCCTACGCCAAGGTCGTGCAGAAATGCCTTATAGGAGACGAAGAGCTGGTCTCTACGACGGCGCTGACGAGACGGATCCGTAGGTAGGCGCGGAGATGCAGCGTATCTTTGCCAGGGGTTGACAGGCTGAGTGCGATCGGGCTATGAGCTACCGAGCCTCGCATCAACTTCGAGTGATCTACATTCCAATCTGGATCAGCATTGTTTTGCCTGGCTCATGCAGCTCCTAGTCCACAGTAACCACACCATCCCAACTTCGGCAAGATTGCGTGCAGCTAGCTCACCAGTTCGCCTTGCTCGCCTTGCGCAATTTGGAGTGCTAGAGCTAGAAGATGGGAGGTTCAAACGCACGTTCGGTCGACCCCTCATTTCGACCCGTTCTTTCTGTCCCCAGAAAATGTTCTGCCTGGCACTACAGTTGCAGCTTTGAAGCAAAGAGTGGCCGAAAGGCAAGGCATTCCAATCACAGCACAGAAACTTATCTATGGAGGTGCATTTCTAGAAGACGGCAACACATTAGACTCGTACAACATTGCCGAGGTCAGTTCCTCATCACTTCATGCCTTAATCAATAGGTCCCATGCTCCGGTCCTGGTGCTGATCTAAGGCAGGGGTTCGTTTTGCGCTTGCTCACAACCGTGACCCCATCGACAACCACAGTTGTCACGACAACATCATCAGCGTCTCGTGTCCTGAAAAATGTCTTTATCCAGCCTGCGCAAGGGCCTGTCATGAGTATTCATGACGTTCCCTTCGACGCAACGGTCCAGCATCTCAAGAACATGTATTTCTACAAAACCAATCAGGACCCGCAGCATCTCAGGCTTATATATGCTGGGAAGGAGTTGGAGGATGTTAGAAACGGCAGAGGTAAGAGATGATGATGTCCGTGACATTTAAGGCTTTCTGACTTCCTGAAAACAGTGATGAATTTAGTAGATTATGACATCCAAGATGTGGGATCATTCCTCCGGGATCTACTTGGCAATCCCTGCTGACTGTCACTAAGGGTTCCACACTACACATTGTCTACAGACTTCCTGGTGGATATGGAAGATACAAAAATCATTTTCTCGGGTTCCTATATATCTAGATCGAGAGGAAACCCATGACGCTCCATTTGAGAAATCTAGTACACCGCTTTAGTATAAAATGCATTTATCAACCTCGTCACACAGCCAATCTCAGTCTTGTTCGATAGCGAGCCTCTAAGGAGATGGATGATAGCATCACGCAGCTGACCTGGCCTTATTAGAGCGCCCGGTCATTCTCGTATCAAGTGTGCATACTGTTCCCTTTTTCACGTATAGGTATATCACGCCCCTCTGATGGGCCTCCCCACGCAAGATGTATGCTATCCCTACGCTCGCAGATATCTGTAGTAAAAGCTTTCCGAGTACTGCCATCGTGAATCCTAGCACCGTTACGACCGGCTCATTCGATCTTGATCTCGCTGACGTGCCACATATTCTCTTTCTTGTTCGATGCCTGCTAAGTGCTATCCCAGCCAATGCAGTGAGAATATTATAGGTGGCAAACTAGAGCAGCATTTGCACTGACTCTCAGCGAAATTGAATGACTCGCCAGGAAAGTCAAAGGTGACCTATTATTGGTGCTTGTTGTAGTAATGGAACTGATTGACGAGGTCCTAGCATCGACGCAGTAACTATGACGAGGTATTATCAGCAGTTGCTGCCATTTCCAATGACGATAAGTTTGAGTTAATTAATGAGTTTATTTCTATCGTATTGAAGATGTATCAATATTGGCTTTAAGCTGTACGGTAGGGATGCCAATGCTAGCGGTCAGCCATAGGGTTATACGGTTGATAGGTGAGTCCTTCTATTATTGCAAGGTTCACCGCCGAACCCTTTAATGCTGGAGGTGGCAGAACCCTAGACTCAACTGACCGTGACGCTGCCCTCGCTTTGGAGAAAAGCCTCGCCTTTCAGAACGGCTTCATAGAAGCTCGCCTCCAGCATCTCAAACACCCCGAGGCCCCCTAGATCGCAGCTAAAATCGCTCAAATCGAGGCTTATGACTAAAAGTATGATAGAGACCAAGGTAAGCTCGACATGACATTCTCGGCCGCTTTACTGCACCTAAAGGGTTTGTCAACGGCAAGATGCTTGGAGTCGGACCTAGAAAACCTCTAGCGCGCCCGGGCTAAGGTACCCACCCGGAGTCTCTCTAGCAAGTCTGGCCCCTCTTTCTCGAGGCATCGTACCTTTATCTTAGCGTAACAAGATAGTAATTCTATATTACATTACATATATTAGAGGGCTAGCTCATCATTACACCTTCCTGCTGCGATACTTGCCCTTTTGACGTTACTATCCTTTATCCCAATATTGGGCCTTAGGCATCTCAGCGTGCTCCAATCTATTATGCAAAGTCCTGAGGAATATTGTTATCCTTCGCTACTTCTACAATTAGCAGCCATAATGCGTGTCGCAATTGGTCAGTTGGGGTGTTTTAGGCGCCCCAGCAGCTGACAAAGGATGCCACCACATCGATTGCAATGTTTCAACTGCATATGCGGTCATACGAGGATAGGGCTACGTTGGTCTGAGCTTACGCATCCTCAGGCCCAAATGATAAGATGTAAATGCATACGGACTCCGTGATTCCCGCCTCAATTTCGACCCGTCGCAATCCTCCCTCTCCTCTCCCCATCATACCCATAGCCTTTCCTTGGCTTTGAAGCCGATCGTTCTGCAAGGATGGACTCGATGCTCTTATCCACGTTCAATGGAGCTCTCTCCCTAAGAGAGAGCTCCACAGCGGTAGACCTTTCCGGCCTCATTGCATCATCTGCTGCGGAAGCCACAACTGATCGAGGAGGCTCCTCAATGGACCGATTTAGTGCAGCTGAGATGGAATTCGAGGCTAGGAACTGGAGAGCAGCAAGAGACGTGTTTCTTAACAAGCGGGGCCACAAAGACAAGAAAGCCATGGCCGATTTCTTGACACGGCAAGAATCACCGCAGCAAGCGAAAGCCAGCTGTATAGAAGCTAGTAACAGGGCTATCAAGCAATACGCGCCAGGTGTAGGAGGCGTCCTAAGCAAGATGGAGGCTTTCATGAATGTCGGCGATGTCGCTATGAAGACGGCTCCGGAGAGTGTGGGCTTAGCTTGGATGGGGATCCGACTATGCATGCATTCGGTCGAGGATGACTTTGCTACGTTCAATCTCTTTTGTGGAGCGGCCTCGGATATCATTGGGATCCTCATCTCTTGTCGTCTTTATGGAAAAATGTATGGTGGTGATAGTGGACAAAAAGGACTTCAAGACTTCCAAGAGCTACATCAGAAAGTGGTCGACTATATACCGGGTATATATACAGACATATTGGAGTTCAGCTATCAGATGAGTAAGCAGATGGGTCGTAACATGGGTTCTCGACTCCTAAGAGGACTTTTATCAAGTGCTGCAAACAAATTCAAACCCATGATTGATGGTATCAAGGCCAGTGAAAAAGCCATGAGTGAATTTGCGAAGAAGGCAACGGACCAGCTATCGATATACTATGCAGAGCTTGGCCTTCAGAAGCATGGTACAGGACTAAAGAATCAGCAGGTCATGATGGCGGACCTCGCTGTAATTCGAGACACCCTAAATTCCAATCTTGAGATACAGAAGATCTTTGCGAACCAGATTAAGCAGCTCGAAGAGGAGAGGAAGAATTTGAAGAAAAAGACCCCGCTCGATAAGGCGAAGGAGAAATTTGAAGAGAATGAAAAGAAGTTGAGGCCTACGGATTCATCAGAAATCGCCTTCGAGAGAAGTAAATCGAGGAAAGAGGAGGGAACATGCGAGTGGATCTTTGAGTTAGAAGAATATAAATTATGGCGCACTTCATCTGAAAACGGAATCATTTGGGTATCTGGTGTGGGAGGAATGGGAAAGTCAAGTACGTAGAGAGACGTTAGTGGCTCTCGTGGGCCCCTTAGTCCCATTCCCACTGCAACCGAGACGCGCTGACCTTTTCAACCCAAGTTCTTTTGTCGAACGTCATTGATCGGCTGCAAAATGAAATGAAAGATAGTCCGGACTGTTCGCTGCAGTATGTCATATGCTCTGCGGGAGACGACGCTACTCGCCTTGTTGCACGAATAAAAGACCAGCTTCTACACCAGTTATATAAGCTTTCGCTGTCGCAGGAATCACCTGATAACCTTGAGAAAGCCAACGAGTTTGTGATGAAGTACCTGGAATCATCGGAAGCCAAAGGAGGCTCCCAACAAAAGAAGTCGGTAGCTACTAGCTTTGAGGACGTTTACCCATCATTGGCAACTCTTTTGGACAAGAATATATATTTAATTATTGATGCACTGGACGAATGCACTGATAGAAAAGAGTCACGCTTTTTGAAGACGTTGCAGGATATGCTTTCCCTCCCAGATCCCTCAGGCTTCCGGTTTCACATATTTATCTGCAGCCGTCCCGAACCGGATGTGGTGGATGATCTTACAGGCAAACCGGTCATCAAAGTGGAAGATCACAATGCGCCAGACCTCGAGCATGCAGCGAAGTTCAAATTGGATAGCTTGCCGGGGCTTTCGCCTACAGAGCGAACGCTAGCTTGTGAAGCCATAGTGAAAAAGGCTAAGGGTTTGTTCCGGTGCGTGGATCCCGCAATCGAATTTCTAAAGAAGCCGCTACAGCGGCCTCTGGAAAAAGCGTTGGAAAGGCTACCTGATGGGCTTGACAATTCGTACCAACAATTACTTCGACAGACTGATCCTGAGTATCTGGAGCTGCTAAAGACTGCTTTACATTGGAGCATCTTAGGCGCGAGGAAACCGACTATTGCTGAGATCATGGATGATTACAGCCGTGCATACGCGCAGGATGAGGGCAGTGATGTCAATCCTTATGACGAGTTAGAAGATCCAACATTACCAGATGAGGCAAAGCGATTGATCCCGAACCAGATCCGAGAGGCAGGCAGCTCCACCTTTCTTGAGGTCTCCGGCAACAAAGTTACGACTCGACATACTACCGTTACCGACTTCTTCAAACGGACCACGCCGTCGACGGATCAGCCCGGGAATCATTGCGAAGACAAGTTGTGCCCAAGCTGCAAGAATAGGGCCATCAACGATCAATCTTGGACTTTGACAGACAAAGAAGGTCATCTTCGTATGGCGATCACAATTTTTAGACATCTGAATTCACCTCTGTACCGCAAAAGATATCTACCCGAAGACCCTGCAGCTGGAAACTCGGCAGAAGTAATTCCAAACAAAGATGATACTGACGGTCCAGCTACCCAAGGCAGCAATGAGTCGCCACTGGCAGCCAACACTACCGATGGTGCGCAAGAGGCTGCGACTTTAAGGACCGGGGCTTCCACGGAGATGAGTGGTAGCGCGGAATTCGAACCGCATGACCAACAAGCCAAGGTCCCACTTTCAGACATTGATGGAGTCTTGGAGGAAGAATCCACGAACAACAATGATGGCGATGCAACTACCGGAGATGCCAAGAATTCCGACAAGCCTGCCAAGCCCGCCACAGACGGTGACGAGCTGGAGCCTGCTGCTGCCCAGCAAGAGCCTCTCACTGATGATGAAGACGAGTACAAGGATGAAGGTAGCAGTGACTCCAGCTCTAATGCCGGGGCCCCAGCAGACGGCGTCGAAGTTGTCAGACCTGTACGCTACGAGCTGGACTACTGGCCACATCATTTGCAAGTCGCCGAAAAGCTTTGGACACGCGATGAGAGATTCACCAACAGCGACTGGAAGGAACTATGGGCACATGTTCTGAAGTTCCTTTGCGACAGCCCCAGGGCGTTCATGACATGGCAGCGACACTACATGGTATTAGAAGACGACTTGTTCGATGATGGTCTTGATGTTGATCTGAACCCTCTCCAAGTCGCAGCTGCATATGGGCTTACTGGGCTTTGTGAGATATTGATTGAGCGTGGGTATTCGGCCAATGCAGAAATAGCTGACGGGCGATCTACGTTGTGGTTTGCAGCTGACCGCAGCATTGAGCTCCTCAGGCTTCTGTTAGTACATGGAGCTAGTCCGAATAGCGAAAAGGGAGTCACGAGTCCATTCCAAAAATTGCTATGGTCGAATCCGAACTTCGAAGGTGTTAAGCTCATGCTGGAATTCAAGGGCGATTGTAAAGCCAAGGATAACTTCGGATGCACTGTGATCCATTGGTTCAGCTTGTCTGGCTGTGATGTCGAGATACTCAGACTGTTGTTGGCAAACGGGGGTGAAATCAACGCCATCGATAACCTTGGAGAAACAGGATTGCATAAATTGTTGTGGCAGGATCCTGTGCCTGTGCCTCTTCTACATGAATTCATCAAGAGCGGTGCCGATGTAAATCTCTCTGACAAGGAATCACAACAGCCACTATACGAAGTTTGCTCCCAAGGTTCGGTGGAAGGGGCGCGTATATTGCTCGATCATGGTGCTGACATAGATCATGCGGATATTAACGGTGTAACTGCCCTCCATGCTGCTGCAAGTGCAGGCCACCTGGAGCCCGTCAAGCTACTAGTAGAAAGACAGGCGTCTTTAATCAAGAGTGACACACACTTACGAACAGCATTCTTTTCCGCATGCGCGGAAAATCAGCTCGAAACAGCTCGCTTCTTGCTCGCCGCTGCTCATGACCAAGGGCACCATGACAGCATACGCCAAGCCATGGACGATGGCAGAACTCCATTCAGCAAAGCTTGCGGGCGCGGACATTTGGAAATTGTAAAAATGCTCTTGACTCACTCGGACGCGAATATTGACGTCAATGCTATCGAAGGTGCACCAAAGCGCACCGCCTTGCACTGGGCAGCATACAATGCTCGTGTTGAAGTTGTCTTATTTTTGCTACAGAATGGGGCTGATGCAACAATCAAGGATGCCAATGGGAAGACAGCCCTCAACCTGGGCGGCCTCAGCTGGTCGAAAACCAAATCACTCAGTCGTGAGCCAATGATCCTTGCCTTGATTGAGCGTGATGAACATACGGCGGCTCAAGACACTGATCTGATGGCCATTGCTGCCATTCGAAATTCAGCAAAGGTTATCGAGAAACTTCTAGATGCAAAAGCTCACCCTAGCAAGCAAGACGAACACGGTACGTATTCTCAATCGCCAGTTCCCAAGACTTGTTCTGCACTGTGACTTGACTTGCAAGAACACCCAATGTATCTCAGCTTCTTTCTATACAATGCTCATTCACAAGATACCAGCTCACTTTATTTTTTTGTGAAAAGGGTGGACACCTCTCCAACTCGCCAAGCAGTACGGTAGCATGGACGCCGCCACTATTTTAGCGAAGCGCGGCGCTGTGGTAGGAGCGCGGCCAAGTAAATGGGTGACGGAGTCGGAAAAGATACGTCTCTCCGAAGATGGAAGAGAGCTAGAGTTCATCGGCGAAGGTGAGTAACCGTAAGCACCCCGAAAAGAGTCGTGGTGACCCCGTTTATCAGCAGCATCGGAGGCGGATCACCACACAATTTTGGCAAATCATCCCATACCCGCCGGGATCGAGCGTTTCTATTTCGAAGTAGAAATCAAGCCAGATCGCGGAAGGGACAAATACCTATTCAATGCCATCGGCTTCGCCACCCAACCTGCCCGACTGGAAGCAATGCCTGGCTGGTATAATCCCATAGCGCCAAGCTGGGCTTTCCACGGCGACGATGGACGCCTCTTCGCCAATAGCAATGAGAGTCATCGGGACTATGCAGAGCCATACGGCAAAGGCGCTACTATCGGCTGCGGCATCATCTATCAGAACAGCGTTGATGGTCACGTGTTTTATACTCGCGACGGAGAACCCTTGGGCGTCGCTTTTGACAAGTCCGTCCGAGGCAGACTGTATCCTGTGGTTGGGATGTCGGAGCCGGCGGTTCTTGCTGCAAATTGGGGCGATGATGTTGATGGAAGACCTTTCCTGTGGGCGCCGGCTAATAAGGCTTCCTTCGATCTTGAAGCTGTAAGGGTTAAAAATGCGGTGGAGGGGCCGGTGACTAAGGTTGTGCCAACAAAGATTGAACTTGGGCCTGCTGTGACGCTCGTGAATGCCTGACTTCCTGATTCGAGCTGAAAAAGATGCCACTTCAACTCACAGCAGCCACTTATAGTGATCTTCAAAAGCCACAAAGTCAGTCTTGCCTTCCGGAAAACTTTCTCAAAGCAGTCAAAATCGCACTTCATCTTGGAATTGAATTCCTCTAGGTTAAATCTTTATGTGTCATTCAACGGGGTTTTCATTATTAATTTCTAGGATTCTAATATTTATAATTTCGAGGTTTTTATATATAAATAGATCTTTTAAAAACTAATCCTTAGTCTAAAAATCCTATATACTTATTTCAATTAAATATCATAAGAGTATATTCATATTGATCGTGATTTAAGCGTGAAAAGCCTGGAAGATAGATCTCGGAAGCAGTTTGCATCCTGGCATGGGACCAGTCCTTGTAGGGGTAAGCTTTGCATGTTCCAATCATCGCCTTGTTATTCCTTAATCTTAAGATTTCTTGATGTTTTCGAGCTCTGTCGAGGAGGGGGCCGAGGGACTCCCGTGACAAAGATCGAAAGGTTTTTCGAATTATCGCAAACAAGATATACTTAAAGTTGAAGAATTCTAGAAGGCACGCAGCGGGACCGATTTAAAGGTAGAACCATTAAGGCAACTGTTCCAATATTATACACCATAGTATTGACACTTTAAGAGTAATTAAGCCACACAGAGTGAGCTGGGGGCAGATTTCGGTCGCCTTCTAGTGCCAAGCCTCGGAGAAAACTCCATTGCCGAGGCATATGTAAGTTTAGCTGTGGGGTAGGCCTGTAGAGCGTTGTGTTCGTAAAATAGGAAGAATGGCAGAGCCTTGCTGCCATTCTTTATCTCTATCGACCTTTCCTTGAAGCCTCCAACATAGGTTCTACAGATCACTGTGCAATCATGTCAAAATCGGACTTTAGCCAGAACCTTCTCGCTAGTAGTGGCAAGCCTCAAACGGCTGCGGAGAAGATTCCGATCATTGCTCGAGGAGCTGTCAGTGAAAGAGCAATAAAGGCTCTCAATCTTGTCAGTTCATCAGAGTGAAATCTGCTTGTTACTGAGAGCTTTACTAATCCGCGCATCCAGGTAGAAAAATTCGTCGAGGAAGAATGCATCCCAGCAGACGTACTCTACCATTCACAGCTCGGCGAAGGCGAGAAGAGATGGGCTTCGTACCCACCGGTCATGGACGAGCTGAAGGCCAAGGCGAAGAAGCTTGGTCTATGGAACCTGTTTTTACCGAAGAACCATTTCACACAAGGGGCTGGCTTCTCCAATTTGGAATATGGGTTGATGGCAGAGTATATGGGCAAAAGTAGGACAGCTTCTGAGGTGCGCACAAATGTCAACAGGGATTGGAAGGCTTTATACTAAGGAATGTTCTCTAGGCTTGCAACTGTGCTGCACCAGACACAGGCAACATGGAAGTGCTTGCGAAATACGGCACCGACGCTCAGAAGAAGCAATGGCTCACTCCACTGTTGAATGGAGAGATCAGATCAGCCTTCTTGATGACAGAGCCGGATGTTGCGTCGAGTGATGCTACGAATATCACATTGACAATGAAGAGGGAAGGCAATGAATACGTCCTCAATGGCTCGGTACGTTGGCAATGAGACTGTAACAGCTCGGACTTCTACTGATCAGGGGATGTAGAAATGGTGGAGCAGTGGCGCCGGAGACCCTCGATGCAAGATATACATAGTCATGGGCAAAACTGACCCTAACAATAGAGACACCTACAAGCAACAATCTGTGATGCTAGTCCCGGCGGGCACCAAAGGTGTCACAGTTCAGCGCTGTCTCTCAGTATACGGCTACGACGATGCTCCTCACGGTCACGCACAAATCAAATTTGAGAACGTCCGCGTCCCTGCTGCTGCCATGGTCCTTGGTGAGGGCCGTGGTTTCGAGATCATCCAAGGCCGTCTAGGTCCTGGCCGCATCCACCACGCCATGCGCTCAATTGGCGCTGCGGAGAAAGCTCTTGAATGGATGATCGCTCGCGTGAATGATCCTAGAAAGAAGACCTTCGGCAAAAAACTCAACGAGCACGGCGTGATCCTCGAATGGATCGCTAAGTCACGTCTCGAGATCGATGCCGCTCGCCTTATTGTCCTCAACGCAGCAATGAAAATCGATGAGAAAGACGCCAAGAATGCGCTGAAGGAAATCGCGGAGGCCAAAGTACTTGTACCACAAATGGCATTGACGGTCATTGATCGAGCAGTCCAGAGCTACGGTGCTGCGGGCGTATGTCAAGACACGCCCTTGGCAAACATGTGGGCGCAGATTCGAACTTTGAGGATTGCCGATGGGCCTGATGAGGTACACTTGCAGCAAATGGGAAAGAATGAGAATAAGCGGTCACGGGAGATTAGGGAGAAATTGGAGAGGCAGAGGCAGATTGGAGATGAAATGGTGAGGAAAGCTGGGGTAAGGCCGGTGGGGAAATCTATGTTGTAGGGTGAAAAGTCCAACGGTTCGACATCAGTGCCTGGACGCCTTCGTATATACAGTACCTATGTAACAAGATCATCTAATTGCCAGGACAACAATGAGTCAGAAGCATTATGAGGTGTTGGCGCGTCTCGCTTTCGCAAGTGGTCAATGACTTCATCGTAGCTACCGCGTTGTCCCTCACAACGGCCCAAAGTAAATATCCAACGCAACCCATCAATTGCTCCACGCCACCACCACCACTCAATTCTCCATACCTTCCACATTTCTCTCGCTAAACATAATTCAACCACACATCCACATACCTCTCAACCACCATAAAACATCCTTCTCCTCTCCTCTTTCAAGACACCACTCCACCCCACCCATCCAATCCCTCCATCACACACCTCGCTCACCACAATGTCCACCCTCACACCCACATCACCCACCAAACCCCTCGCAACCCGCGACATCAACACCTCCTCCCCCACAAAAACCAAGCTTGCCTCCCAAACCGAGAACAAAGACGGCTCAGAAAAGCCAATGAAGAGCATGGAATATCACCGACAAGTCCTACAAAACAGATTAGCGGAGGATCAGTACGTTTCCTCCACTCCCTCCCTTTCCCCCCAATACAATATAATACCGTGATACGGACTGGGTATACACTATTGTGAACTGTTATTGCTAGGAGCGGGGGCTGATAATGAATTGCAAAGGGGCAAACAAATCTACGTCTCGCCCTCAGATGCGGTATTGAGTCCATGCACGCAGAAATTGAGCGCGTATAAGGGAAAGAGTTTTATGAAGTAAGTTGTTGCTTTATCTAGTGGATTGGATTGTATTGGATTGCATTAGGGTGGGCTATGGACTGATGAGTTTTTGTGGCAACAGGGTGAAACCACAATCGCTGTTTGCGAAGATGGGGGCGGGGAAGAAGGCGGAGGGGTTGGGTGGGGAGGTGGGAGAGGAGAAGGGGGTGGGGAATTAGTGGGGGTCTTGAGCTGAGGTTATGTTGGGATAGGGGTGGGGGTACGGAGGGATGCCAGTTTCGAGAATGCATGATTGTGTGGTTCATGGTGTTCATTATTGTTGATACGGAGGGTTGGGCGCAGAGAAAGCATGCATGGACGATGTTGCTGAACGGATAATTGGGTTTGGTGCATAGACTTTCATTCAACGGCATGTGGAATTTGGGATGTCTTTCATGGTCGTTGATAGTTCTGTCATGCGTGCATAAGTGAAATTCATGGAGACCAAAATGCTTATATTGAAGGCGTTGCTAGAAGAACGTCAAGTGAATTTTAAATACCACACCATACGATAACGCCTTAGAAGATTTACCAGTAGTATTTGGGCCTGTGCATATCCTATCGTTCGTCAATCATAACCGGCGATCGTCATCTTCAAGTAGTCAATTTCCTTCGACTAGGCTCATTTGGATCCGGGCTTCTTCCCGTACACCACGTAGCTACCAACGCATCAATAATGTTATTCACTCTTTTACAAAATTCGTCCTACTTACAGATGGAACAGAGCATGCATCTTTGGATCTTTCAATTCTGCTCTGACTTTGGCGCAGAGCACATCGACCTCCTCCCGCGAATAGCCCAACTGACGCGTGAAGAGTGCGTACCAGAATGCTTCGAGACCTTCTTGAAGCTGCAGGTAATTCCAGGCACCGATTTCTTTCTATTGGGAGAGCAGGCATGAGTAAGCAGACATCGGCAGTGGAATTGAGATTGAGGCATTACCAGATGTTTATCGGCAGGCCAAGTTCCTGCAGGCCAGACGAATTTGTGAGCGGTGACATCCTCAAAACCGGTCTCTTTCATCCAGCCTTCAAGTTGAGGTCCAGGGCATGGCTCCATGCCGGTTGCTTTAGAAGTTTTGATGAACTCCCGGTTGAATTTGTATAATGCTTTATCGGGGGTGAGAGTGCCATCTTGGGAGATCACTTCGAGATCATTGTCGATGCACTCAACGTAACCTCCTGGTTTTGTGTTTCTGAAATCGGTGAAAGTCAGGAGGGGAGCTGAAATGGATTGATGAGGGTAAAGCTTACTCAAAACATTGGCGGATCAATTTGGGCCAGTCCCTGATTGCAAAGGCCATGAAACGGCAGTGGATGTAGTCGAATTTTTGATGATACGTCCATTCATTTTCAATGTCGTCGACCTCGAAGCGGACGTTTGGTGGTACCCTGTCAGCACGGCGTTGTCAGCCCCAGCAGACGATTACTAGTGCCTCACGCAAACGGGTAACAGTAACCTCAGTGACAGTGTTCTCTGTGTAACAAAATGTGGCCCGGGTAAATGTCCGGATTAAAGAAGCAAGCTTTTGTACTCCATATAATACAGTAGCGGTAGGAGGTAGAACAACAATAATAGCAAGGCACTTTAGAGCTCACGAGATGCAGGCATGTATCTAAGTAAAGCACGAAGGAATAGAGGCAATCTGATATTTCATAACAAGTCCATCATAATAGGCCAGTAGGAATTGACGACATACCATCGCGGCTGAATAGGGCTCAGGTCGTTTCCTAAGATCTATAAGAAGGTGAGTCAGCCAAAAGTATGCATGGTCCAGACATGTCGTAGAGCTCAATGTACCTCTGCTTTGGGATATTTGTCGCCTATCGCAAGCCGTTTCACGATTAGCGGGTGTTTGGAACTCATTGGCATTGCTTCACTCCAGGAGAGGCTTTACCCATCTCAATAGCCCAAATTCCAGTCCCAGTCCCTATATCCAGAATTCGTTGAGGGTCCTTTGGAATCGGCGCTAGGTTCAACTTCCCCCGAAGGGTGACCTCCGTCAGTTTGTGCATGATGTCCAGCCTATCGCTCTCTTTCTGCCGTGAGGGTCAACGAAGGTAATAGGCAAATTCGGGCGTAACCATGTGCAGCTACCTCGTCATTGGGCAATACGTAGCCTGGTAGTATATATGAGCACAGATAGGAGGGCACGGTGTGGAATGGATTACATACTGCCTTCTTTGTACGCATGATACCTCCGATTATTTTCAATTTTGTAATCTGTCACGTTGGACGCCAGAGAAGTGGTATAGCTGCCTCTGGTTGTGGAAGGACTCGTCAGCGCCTTGTCCAACCCGACTGAATGGGCATAGACATGACAGACACTTCGTCACCGTACGCAGAATCAGGCTGATCGTCGTACTAAGATCGGTTCTTCGTTAGCTACTCATCATCATCACTTTGGTGGATTGGCAATCTCGCGAACATTGGTAGCTTCAAGATTGGGTTCCACGGCGATTTCGCCGGGCTGTGTGGAAGCGGCCATTAGAGGAGAGCGCTGATTTGAGAGCCGATTGTTCAAATGGGAGCAGAAGAGTATTGAAAAAGGAAGACCGAGCTGAGTACTGTGAAAGTCGTTCGGGACAGCTATTATAAAGTAATCATATCTGGCCGTGGGATCATTAGACTGTCACATTCGTGTCAACCAAGTACACCTGAGTTGGTCCCTTTCCTCCCAAGGATGAAGCTAGAACCGTAGTCGGACAACTGGCGGGGAAGGCGGGCACATGCAGTGGCGAATCTATTGGTGCTATCGTCCTGCAGTATGCCGCCGTGGTGCCTTCCAACCCCGATGCTCAATTGGACGTTCTCTTCGAATGGCGTTGGGACGGCGAGACTAGTCGCTTAAACGCGCTGTCACCTAAGGTAGGCGTGGGGCGCATTCACTTTCTGTATTCTACCTACAGTAGGTAGGCAGAGCCCTTAAGGGTAGGAGCAGTTTCGGCCCGCCCCAGAGAGCTACTTTCGTACCTAGCTTACGGGGAACTTCCGGGCGAAGACGCCCCAATCGAACCAATGCAACATCTGCATGGGCTCGTCGCTTTTTGATCTCGATCCACTGTAGGTGTGATGATAAACGAAGAGTATATCCAATGCAGCAGCAAGATGTCGACACACCCCACATGCCGTGGCTGCCCTCCCCACGAGTCTTGACTATGAGATCGCACCACAAATCTTGCGAACTGACAGTGCAGGCATGCAAATCCTTCAGCTATCTGCATGTTCTCCACAAGATGAGCCGGCGCTGCGCATGAGCGCGAGTGTTGTTGCAAAGATCACACTACAGGATTGGACAGGAAACTCAGGCTGATCTCGCAGTATTCAAGAGTGATCGCCGAAGCATTTGAAGGTGTTGTTGCATAGAGGCTCATAGTCGACGCACTTGAGGAACTACTATACAAGGATTTTCTAGCGGTGATCAAATGCTGCCTCATACGTTACAGCTTTCAACGCCTGCCCGATTACTACTGTGAAAATGGTGCAGACTGCATATGCTAGCTTCTCAACGAGGATAAAATCCCCTGGCAAGCAAGAAGTCGCTAAAGACGGAGCAAGCAGATGCTTGAGAATCATAGCGAAGGTCATAACAAGAGTCATAAGTTGCAGAGCGTTTGCCAGGCTCGGAATATGACACTGATAAGACTGATGCAGTCATCCTTGCTGCTATTACTGTGTGATATGGCGGTCAAGTTCATGGACCGCGCTTTCGGGAAACACATCTGATGTGGTAGTGTAAAGGAGAGGGAGCACATCAAGATAGCATGGTCATTGAACCCGCCCTTCGAGACTAGAGACAATCAGAGCTTGCAAAGTACTCGCAATGTTACTGCTGCAATGGTTATAGACTGTAAAAAAGCCGTTGTAAGGTTGTACGTGAAAGCCTCAACGGGAAAGTGGTTAAGCCCATTATCTTTAGATAAAGCGGGCGCGGGCGCCAAGCTCCAGTGGGGCGTCATGATAAGAAAGCGTGCATTAAACGAGCTTTGCAGGTGACTCTTACCCCGGATTAGGATTATCCTCCCGCCCACGCTTCATATTGCGGGGGCTCTTATATATTGCTGTCCCATCTCATTTATGGAGTGCAATGCATCATTACGAAAGACCTGACCGTAGTAGCTTAAGGTAGGAGCTATGTTGGGGCACTGTGGCGGCTCGGTATGGCGGAGAGATGATTTCGCAACATGTTTTCAGAGAGAGTCGGTCACCCTACGCTTCTGGTATTCGCGATAATTGAGTCTCTGACCTGTATAACAGCTATCTTCAAACCCTTCTACCCTTAATCTCCTGCGCCGTCTCTCTATTATACGTCATAATACAAATCACACAACGAAACGTCCGATTAAAACGAAAGGAGGGCTACACACCGAGAGAACCTACACAAGCCTCTATCAATGGCTATTCTCGTTATAAGGACGATCCGGATGCCCCGGATCAATTGCAAGATGTGGTCGAAGATGATGAAAGCGCTCAATTGGCCCTCCACCTAACGAAAAGCAACACTCATGAGTCCCTTATTGAAGTCAGTCGCCCTCGCGGACAGCTTTGGGTGGTGATAGTTGAAGCTCTAGCTTTGTTGGGGGAAATGGGCGTCCATTTGGCGGCTCTACTGACACACGTCTGGGGGCATAAAGGCACTCTTGCAGCCGTTGCTGGACTCGTCACATGGACCTATATCTTCGCGCTGGTAGTCATCAGGCTGTTTTTATCGAATCGAAAAGTCCACCGGCTCCCAAATCTTTGGTACCATACAGCATTCCTATACATAATCCAGTGGTTGTTGGTTGCACTTCTTTTCAGATCTGCCATTATACACCCACGCTCAACACGTGCTCAGCGTCTAATGATCGCGGACTTCAGCTTGGCGACCTTCCTAGCCTTCGTTACCATAACATCACGAAGGGGCAACAGGACCGTACTTCTGGACTATGAAGAAGACCTTGAACCGTCCCACGAACCGTTAGCAAATCTTTTCTCGTTGGCGACTTTTGGATGGGTGGATGCTATCGTTTGGCAAGGTTATAAGAAACCATTCGAGCTGCCCACCGTTTGGAATCTAGCGACTAAGGACAAAGCAGCTGCGATACTTGCAGATTATGAACAACTCAAGAAAACATCGAAGCTGACGTGGCATTTGCTGAATTACTTCAAGCGTGATCTGGTCATCCAAGCAGTGTGGGCAATGGTTTCGGGGCTTTTCACTTTTGCACCAACTCTTTTGTTAAAGGCTTTCCTAGAATACGTTGAAAATCCAGAGGGGACGCCTGTTAACGCGGCCTGGTTTTATATTCTCTTACTAGGGTTATCTTCCTGCGTCAAGGCTGTAACGGACGGTCAAGCGCTCTGGCTAGGCCGTAAAATCTGTATTCGGCTGCGGGCAGTCATTATCGGAAATATATACGCAAAGGCACTAAGGAGAAAAGCAGCGGCTGGGACGGACACAGTCCTAGGCGAAGAAAAGAAAAAGACTACTGACAGCAATGGAGAGGTCCAACCCACTACAGAGAGCAAGTCCAAGAAGATGGCCTCGAAGAAGAAACAAGAGGTTGGGCCTGCAAAAGATTTAACGGACTCGCAGGTCAATGTTGGGACTATCATCAATTTGATGGCTGTTGACTCCTTCAAAGTTAGTGAAATAAGTGCTTACTTGCACTTTTTGTGGGGCAGCACTCCTGTGCAGCTGGTGCTTTGTATCGTCCTCCTTTATCGTATCCTAGGTTGGAGTGCTCTTGCGAGTATTATCATGATGATCTTGGTAATGCCACTTAATTTTTTCATTGCTAAGCAATTCAGCAAAGTACAGAAAAGGGTCATGGCTGCCACTGACATTCGCATACATTCAACGAACGAGGTACTACAGAACATCCGTATTATCAAATACTTCGCTTGGGAACATCGATTTAGGGGAATTATTGGCGAGAAGCGGGCAGTAGAGTTGCGCGCAATCCGTTACAAGTATATACTATGGGTATTTGCTGCGACGGTTTGGTTTGGAGTGCCACTACTCATCACCTTTTTCTCTTTCTTTCTATACACAGTGGTTGAGAAGCGACCACTCTTACCTTCTGTGGCCTTCACTTCTCTTTCTTTATTCGGCATCCTCCGATATCCGCTAGACCAATTAGCCGACATGATTGCCCGCGTTCAAGAGTCTAAAGTATCGGTTGATCGTGTCGATGAATTCTTGAACGAAGACGAGACCGAGAAGTATGAACAGCTCTCCCAACGCAGCCCAGACGAAGCCACAGAACCTACTATTGGTTTTGATAAAGCAACACTGACCTGGGGAGGCAAAGATGCCCGTGGATTGGACGGGCAATCAGCTTTTCGCATGATCAATCTCAACGTCCGCTTCATGATTGGACGACTTAACATCATTGTCGGCCATACCGGATCTGGCAAGACGTCTTTACTGATGGCATTGCTAGGAGAGATGACGCTCATTGAAGGCGCTGTATTTCTGCCTTATGGACAGAGCAGGGAAGAACTTCGACCAGATCCGGAGACTGGCTTCACAGAGAGTACTGCTTATTGTGCGCAGCAGGCCTGGCTCGTCAATGACACCATCAAGGAGAACATTTTGTTCGCGTCGCCAATGGATGAGGCCCGCTACAAATCTGTCATTGCGGCTTGTGCCTTGGAAAGAGACCTCGAAATCTTGGACCAGGGTGACTCTACGCTCGTTGGGGAGAAGGGCATCACTCTATCTGGGGGCCAGAAGCAACGGATCTCGCTAGCAAGAGCACTTTATTGCAACTCGAGACACGTTCTACTGGATGATTGTTTGAGTGCTGTTGACTCTCATACGGCCAAGCATATCTTTGAGCAGTGCATCATGGGGCCTCTTATGTTTGGCAGAACCTGCATCTTGGTAACGCATAACATCGCTCTCTGCGTGCCTCGTTCGCACTACATCGTTGCCGTGTCGAATGGTAAGATTACAGCGCAGGGTTCTCCCGACGAGATTATGGCGTCTGGCGTTCTGGGTGATGAAATTCTCAAATCTAGGCCGGGCTCGAAGAGCGGCTCATTGTCCCAATCTCGGAACCTGTCAGCAGTAAATCTTGCCGAGGAAGATGAAGACGATATGAAGGCGAAGATGCCCGAAGCTAATGGCCATGCAAATGGATCAGCAGGAGAGCCAGCCAGTAAGCCCGCGAACAAGAATGCCAACACCAGGACGGAAACCAAAGCTACTGGCAGCGTCAACATCAAAGTCATCCAAATGTATCTCGCTGCTATGGGTCCCTGGTACTTTTGGCTGTTTGCTTTCCTGGCCTTTGGATTACAACAGATCGGCTCGGTGGCTGCCAACGTTTGGATCCGAGAATGGGCGAATGCGTATACGAGAAGCATACAGCGCGTGAATACCATGGAGGTAAACATAAGCGAAAAGCCTACTACGTACGTCAGCGCTGTTGGCCTTACCTTCAATCCCTTTGCCAGCGGCACCTCGTTCTGGAGCCTGCCTTTGTCCTCTGAACCGCCCTCAGTGATCGATACAATGGCGATCTCGGATGAGAAAGTCAATGCCTGGTACTACTTGGTTGTCTACGCCGTCCTTGCCTTGTTCTATATCTTCATTTCTGCCGTAAGAGAAGGTTACATCTTCTGGGGCTCATTAAGAGCTTCTGCTGAACTTCACAAACGCTTACTAACCACCATTACTCGAGCAAAGCTTCAATTCTTTGATACCACGCCACTGGGCCAGCTCATGAACAGATTCTCCAAGGATATCGAAGCCATAGACCAGGAAGTAGCCTCAATCGCTGTTGGTGTGCTTGGTTGTCTTTTCTCCATCATCAGCATCGTTGTCCTCATCTCGGTGATCACTCCAGGCTTCCTCATCGCAGGGTTTTTCATCACCATAATCTATTTCGCGATTGGAGCATTCTATCTTAGGTCCTCTCGAGACCTGAAGCGTCTCGAGTCGGTCCAGCGAAGTCCTCTTTACCAACAGTTTGGAGAGACCTTAAGCGGTATTATCACAATTCGAGCCTACGGGGACGAAAAACGTTTTATAAGAGACAATCAAAACCGTGTCGATACACATAATAGACCTTTCATCTATTTATGGGCTACAAACCGTTGGCTCGCTCTTCGCGTGGATTTCACTGGCGCACTGGTCTCCTTCTTCGCTGGTGTCTTCGTCATCTTAAAGATGGGATCCATCGATGCCGGGTCGGCAGGGCTGTCTATGACCTATGCGGTCATGTTCACTGAAAACGTGCTCTGGCTGGTTCGTCTCTACTCCATGAACGAACAAAACATGAACTCGGTAGAGCGAGTCAAAGAGTATATAGATGTAGAGCAAGAAGCGAAGGCTATCGTTGAAGAAGCTCGCCCTGCTGGAAATTGGCCTAGTCAAGGGGCGATCCAGTTCATGAATTATACCACACGATATCGCCACGATCTTGAGCCTGTCCTTAAAAATCTCACTTTCAGCATTCAACCTGGAGAGAGGGTCGGCATTGTGGGCCGGACTGGTGCAGGCAAAAGTTCTCTTGCTCTGGCGTTGTTTCGTGGACTCGAGGCTGAGGAGGGCAAGATAGTGATCGACGATATTGATATTGGGCTGATTGGTCTCCAAGACCTTAGGGAAGCCATTACCATTGTTCCGCAGGATCCTACACTCTTTACCGGCACCGTGCGCAGTAATCTCGATCCCTTCGACCTCTTCACTGATGAGGAGATATTTGCAACACTGCGGCGAGTTCACCTCATAGGGGCTCCATCCTCGGAAAATGCATCCTCGTCGGCGACCCCAATTGTACCCGACATCATTACTCCTCCAGATTCTGCTCAGTCCGAAAATGGCTCGAAAGACGAGCCCTCAGAGGTCGAAGAGTTAGACCTTGGGAAGCAAATGACAAACACTCACAAGAACACCAATATCTTCACGAACCTATCATCGCCAATCGCCGAATCAGGTTCCAACCTGTCTCAAGGGCAACGCCAACTCTTATGTCTCGCCCGTGCTCTGCTCAAGGCGCCACGCGTCTTGCTAATGGACGAAGCGACAGCTTCGATCGACTACGCCACTGATAGCAAAATCCAGCATACATTAAGAGAAGTGAAAGAGAGCACCATCATCACTATCGCCCATCGCCTGCAGACGATCATAGACTATGACAAAGTGCTCGTACTGGATAAAGGGGAATTGATTGAGTTCGATGCGCCCTGGGAACTGATATCGAGGGAAGCAGGTATTTTCCGTGGCATGTGTGAGATGAGTGGCGATCTGGAGAGCTTGATGGAGGCGGCGAAGAAAGCTGCTGACAAGAAAAAGTTGATTGATGTCTAAATTTCCTTTCATTCCCGCTTCATTTCTATGTACATGCATTAATTACTGCTCTCTTTTCTGTCGACGTGGCGGCTTGGGCGCAACGACGTGCATAGCGGAGGTGGGTTATGGCGTTGATAGAAAAGCAGCAATAGATGGACATAGATCAAACCCCTGTCTCTCAATACATTCTCCGAGCTCCCGTAATCTGACGTTTGGTAGCCAAGAAGAATCACTTCTACCCCCTAACCCCCAAAACCCAATACCAGGCTCTACAAAATCCTATTGCCTTATTGCACACGCACTTCACGTCATGCCCTGTTCCCATTCCCCCTATCCATCTCCACCCGCCTCGTCTATAAAACCTATCGCAAAATAGCACATGAACTCTCCTGTGGATCAGAAGATAGATCACCATCATTGAATTATCGCGGACTGTTTTCCAACTCCAACTCCAGCGCCATGTCTGTGATCCGGAATAGTAATTCTGAGTGTGAGGGCTATGAGGTATAACTTTAGGGAAGAGCACCTCGATAAAGACTAGTTGCCAGGGGTGGATTGATTTGGAGGCATGTTTGCAAGGCGCTTGTGTGGTTGCCAGATGTGGATTGATTGGAAGGAATGTTTGCAAGGCGCTTGTGCAGGTCTAGTCGGTTTCTCGGATCTTAGGATGTTGACGATCATGATGATTATAGAGAGCTTGTGGGAGATTATGTGTTATATTGGTGGGGGGGGGGCAGGTTTTATATATACATCTCCACTACTCTATTTCCCTCTTGTCTAAGATCAGGAACGGGAGGCAGCTACAGAAGGAGGAGGAGGAAGAGGATCTGAAATCTTCAACGAAAACCGCCCGCAAATGTCGCGACCCACCACAATTTCCATATTTTCTAATTGCATTATCCCATAGTCCCCCTCCAGTTCTAGCACCTCATCCATAATCGCAATCGCAATCCCATAGGTAAGTCTATACGGCTCTACTGAAGTCCAGGTCGCACGTACTCGATCGAGCTCCAGTACTGTTGTGATCAATGGGAGGGAGGCTACCGAAGGCTCTGAGGAGCTCACCAAGGTGTCTATCATATCTGTAATGATGTATAGAATGCCGTGGTGAGGGCGGGCGGCTGGAGAGATTGCGGTGATGTTGATGAAGAGGTTTTCGTCGATTCGGAAATATTTTGGGAGGGGTGGCCAGGCTGTAAGGTTGGCTGGGAGGTCGTGGACGGTGAGGTTTTTGGATGGTGGGAGGAGGCTGAAAGTGAAGGATTCCTTGTTGTTGCTGGGTAGGGATCTTCGGGAGACGGTGGGGTCTGCATCTTCGTTTAGACCATTCGCTCCAACCCTTGAGATCCCTAAAGAAAAACCCCCCTGCTTCCCATCAATGACAAGCCCAGCCCTCTGGAACTCCGCCGCGCCATGGAATCCTTCCAGATCTCCCACATCATCCAAAACCTGAAGCGCAACACTTCTGTTCAAGGCTGTCGAATAGAAAAGTACCGTGAGTCTTCCTTGCCTTAGACCTACGTACGGAGGAAGTTCATCCTGCGGGTCGCCTTCGGCTTCGAGCTCATCGCGCATGGCTTGGATGTCTGCTTTGATGGTGGGATAGTCTTGAACAGGTGTGAGCTTGGTTATCGTTAGGGTAACTCTGCCCGGTATGATCACAACATTGATAGGGGGAAAGGGCCACATCTGGAGACTGGTACGGGTTAGAATCTGGTTGGTGGAGAGGCTGAGGGAAGGTTGGGAGCTTGATTGGAGGGTACGCGGTAAGATGATATTCCAATGCCTATCAAACTTTGCCAACTTGAACGACCTGAGGCGATCCCCCTCCACACTCACAGTAACGTCATCCAACTGCACCGACCCGTAAGTTCGCTCCATTGCCGCCACTTCCAATAGAACACTTCTCGCTAGCGACCACGTATACAAGTCCCCTGCCTCTGAGGAGAATGTTACCGATACCCCCGTCGTTGGTGATGTTCTCACGTGTGATACGGAAGTCTGGGGCAATAAGGCGTCTGGAGACGGATATAAGCCGTCGAGATAGTCTCTCAATCGATTGAGGGCTTCAAACACGGCGACGGCAGAGGGCATCCCGGTAGCGACGGAGACGGCATTGATGCTTATGATTGTGTCGGGAGTAACGGAGCGGACGAACGGGGTTGGGGGCCAGAGTGTGAGGTTGCTTTGTTGGGAGGGTGAGGGTCGCGATGTGTTGGTTGATGGTGAGAGATTCCGAGGACTGATACCATCGGTCAGAATCTCGAGAGATAATACACTGTAACTGATTCCCCTGGAAGTCGACACTTGGACCGTCGTCAGTTGCATGATACCCCAGCCGTAGAGAAGCTCCCACAGGGTATCAATAATGTTGCTGGCTGTGGTGCAGAGCATTTGGTTTGGTAGGGGAGTAACGAAATCAATTCTGACTGGTCCATGCTCGAAGATCTCTATAGGTAAGAAGGCCTCGTAATGCTCGCATATATTGTCAATCTCTTGCCTTACGCCTATGATATGGTAGAGCACGTCCAGGGAAGAGGCTTGGGGCGAGGGCATGGAGATGGCAGTGATATCTATGATACAGTTGTCTTTTGCGTAGCAACGAATGGGTGGGGGTGGCCATGTTGTCAGATTGAAAGGATTGTTGAATGTAGGTGGAATCGATGGTACCGATAAGTTGAGGACTGGCGGCGACGATATAAGGGGCAAGGCCTGAGTATGTCTAGTTCGTAGTCCTGGGGCGAAAGACAGAAGGCCCTTTGATGAGATGAGGAGGGTGGAGAGAATGGAAATGAGTAATCGAAGCATCATATCTTGCTGCCTTATCTTTATAAGGAAACCCAAGTCAGAGATTCCTGGGTATAATACTGGAAGATCTGTTACTAAGATTTAAGATCCTTCATAACCTCGCCAGGCATACGCCTGTAATGCGCGCAACAATGCTTTGAAACATGGATGCGGCCGCCAACTCCGCAGCATGCGCTTGCTCTATTCCCGCGACATGCGTGAATGTATATCGGGAAAGGATACAATGCTAAAACTTCCCCAGCATAGCCCCGAATGAATGCTCTGCACCACAACATCAATATGTTTGTGGGTACAGTGTATATTTGATTGTATGGGAATGATGGGAAGTATATTGGAACTCAATGCGAACTAGTAGAAATGCCGTCCGCTGTGCCGGGAACGCAATGAGCATGTAGAGATCAATCGTGACAGCTTCAATTTCGCAGAGTACACACTAGAAGAGAAAATGTAGCACTGAAAAGTGCATACGATAATCCGAAAGGGACATTGAGCACGGCCAATCACAATACCATCAACATTCACAACTCCTAGCAATTCTGCTGACTTAGTTTCAATCCGAACATACTGGGTTTGAGGCAAAGGTTTTTGGACTATTAAGGTAGTAGAAGACAAGAGAAGAAAAGAAGGCGGCGCTGTGCAACGATTCTGTGAGAGTCCTGTATTGACCGCTGTGACAGTGGTGGAAGAACTGCTGCTAAAGCGAGGAGCATGAGTAATGAACATTAAGCCGAGACGCAGCCGAGATATCAGTTTTACTATCGATATTGCCGGCCACGTATTGGGTGCATCGAGAGGAATTGTAAGTTAGACCGTCTACCTGAGAGATTCTGCGGTTGAGAAGGTCGTGGATCAAAGCTCGCATGCCCCTTCGTGGATTATCCGGGCCAATAGGGTGGCATTGTCCTTGACCGTCCTTAAATTCGCGCACTTACGGCAAGCATGGAACGGAAGCTCACATTCGTCTTCGGCGTGGTCTTGGTATTGTGAAGCACCGGTATCAGCGCCAACAATATATCCCATTATATGGTAATTTTAATATGGAAAAAGCGAAGTAAAGACATATAATAAATCAATACGAGGAAAATGTAATTAAGAAGACATTGAAGAGGTTCATTCCTAAGAAACTTGAGCCGATAGAACTTTGAGGCCGGGGGTATAGAAGGAGGGCAGGTAGAGTATCAAGCCCGTATATAGACGTTGCAAGCCAATAATCACTCCACCACAATCCTGCTAGGATTTGTCCCAGTCTGAAACGGTGGCCATTCACTATATACGTTGGTGCGAGTCCAAATGGACCACCATTCTGTATCCGGAGAGAAGCTAGTCATTAGAGACATGTAACGTAGAAATGGGACTACATGCGACTCATATCTTCCATTCTCCAGCAGGGGAATGGGATGTGTTGAGTGCAGGTGTTTGAGACAGCGCTGTATGTGCAACATTTAGAGAATTAGGGTAGCTAGAAGATGGAATATTTGGTGCAGAACCGCTGGGATATCTACCTTAACTGGGGAGCACAGGATATGGTAACTTTTGCCGAACGTTTAACGGCTATTGTTACCAGTATCAACACCTCCGAGCTGATGATCTGATCCTCCATAACAGCTATTCCATCGCTCAGTGGTCGTACTGAAGGTTTCCTGTGCCAAAACCATGAGTCAAATATGCGCAAGATATGTAGGTATGCCTCAAGAGCAACGGCGTTGTTCCTGCTCGCTGCCACAGCTACGAGCACCCAGGTCGAGGTGACTGCGAAGGATATTGGAGGCATCGCGCCGACTAGGACGCCACCATTCACATGCCCCTCTCGGAGCATCAACTACATAACCCATAGCCTACCGCAGCAATGCCTCACAGCGAGCTGGACAGGCAGGCCGAATGCGCAACAAACCTCTGCGCCCGACGTAATACAAACTGCCGCTGCCTCCGTCCATGACTCGCACGGTAGCAAAGATGCCACTATCATCACAGAGGCTACCTCAAAAGAAAACATTCCGATGCTTTCGGCAGCACAACCAACTCTTTCCCATGCATCGGTAGATATCAGTTCACACGATCCTGGGTCTAGTGGTTCTACTTCCACAACCACGAAGGAGCCCGAGAATGGAATTCAGACAGATCAAGAGGCGGAGGCGGATTCGGATTCGCCATTGGACAATGCCAATTTCCTATCCTTTGAAGAATGGAAAAAGCAGAACTTAGCAAAAGCCGGGCAGTCAGCGGAGAACTGGGGAGTACGGGCAGGGGATAGTGGACACGAGCCTAGGCGGAGACCGGGCGGCATCAACAATGCCTTGGATTCGCTAGGAGAAGATATCGAGATTGAGATAGATTTTGGTGGGTTTGTCAATCCTGCCACTTCAATGCCCACGCGGCCTCCAAGTAAGACCACCGCAGAAAACCACGACTTGGTTGAAAAGGACGGTTATGTCGAAGGGAGAACGGTAGAGGAGCCTTCAGGTGGCCGCAGAAGGAGCAAAGATGCTGGGAAGACGTGTATGGAGCGCTCAAATTATGCTTCCTTCGATTGCGCTGCTACAGTCTTGAAGACGAATCCAGAGTGCAAGGGACCCAATGCTGTACTGGTCGAGAACAAGGACAGCTACATGCTCAATCTCTGTTCAGCCAAAAACAAATTTTTCATTGTGGAATTATGTGATGATATTCTCATCGACACTGTGGTGCTGGCAAATTTTGAATTTTTCAGCTCAATGTTCCGGACCTTTCGTGTTAGTGTCTCGGATCGATATCCTGTGAAGCTTGACAAGTGGAAAGAACTAGGCATATTTGAGGCGCGGAACAGTCGAGACGTGCAAGCTTTTCTGGTCGAGAATCCCCTAATATGGGCGCGATATCTCAGGATTGAAGTCCTTACTCATTTTGGCAATGAATATTACTGTCCTATTAGTCTAATGAGAGTCCATGGTACTACAATGATGGAGGAATTCAACCATGATCTGAAAAGATCAGGGACAGAAGATGAAGCCGAAAGTGAGACTGGGGAAACTGAGGGAGAGACCACGGAGGCGGTGCCTGACCTGACAATTGAGGTCCCATTGTACCAAGAGCTGGTGGACAGTCTGAAACTTGAAGGGGATAGCTCAGCTCAACTTTTAGACCCTACTGCTGGTGCTTCGAATAAGGTCTCGACAGATGTGATTGTCCTTGGACCAGATGCTCCTCCCCCCTCGGATTCTGACCGCGAAGCGATTTCTGGAGGATCCACTCCATATCACTTCTCAATCTCGAGAAATTTAGAAAGCTTATTGCTTAAGTCTGATGGACACGATAGCATTTGTAAGACAGATGAGCAGCCAGTGAACATTGGGGAAGTTCCGTCGGTGCCATCCTATGAGCATCAATCATCAACAAATATTGGAACAATGGAGACATCAGTTGCGCCCCTTTCTACCGAAGCGTCTTCCATCGATAATGCTGTGGCTACAGGCGCAAGTTCAACACATATCTCAGAACCTTCTGCGGCTGTATCTTCAGCTGAATTAAGCAAGAGTCCATTGCCAAACGGTCCCGAGCCAGCGAGACCTTCAAATCAGACATCAACAAGCACAGTCAAGATACAGGCATCGTCCACGCAACCTTCCATTCCAAATCCCACCACGCAAGAATCCTTCTTCAAATCCGTCCACAAGCGCCTCCAGCTCCTAGAATCGAACTCAACCCTTTCCCTCCAATACATCGAGGAACAATCTCGCATCCTTCGTGATGCTTTCTCCAAAGTCGAGAAACGCCAACTCGCCAAGACCAGCACCTTCCTTGAAACCCTCAATACCACCGTCCTCACCGAACTCCGCGAGTTTCGCAGCCAGTACGACCAGATCTGGCAGTCTACCGTCCTCGAGCTCTCTTCCCAACGCGAGCAATCTCAGCACGAAGTCCTCGCCCTCACCGCCCGCTTGAGCCTGCTCGCAGACGAGATAGTCTTCCAAAAACGAATGGCCATTCTTCAATTCGTTCTTATCCTCCTCTGCCTAGGGCTCGTCATCTTCTCCCGTCAAGGTTCATCAGCAACCTACCTCGAGCTTCCACCCCTAGTCCAGAACGCCATTAACAGATCCTCCGCCAATCTATCTCGGTATACCCCACACTTCGAGACCCCGCCCGCAAGCCCCCCTTCCACACGGCCATCTTCTAGATACGGTCTCTTGAAGAGTCTTACGCATTGTCGCGATCAATCAGACGTGTCACAGCTAAGTGCATCTCGAGACGGCGCAAAGACCCCCAACATCGAGCACTCCCCTCCAACACCTACTTCCGAGGACTCGCGGAACAGTAATAGCGGCAGCAACGCTAAAGCTGAAGCGGACACCAAATCCAATGGTACTGCCTTGGAAGCAGGTAGTGACAGCGTTCGGCACATAAAAAGCTCTCCTGCCACGCCTAGTGGGCAGAGAGACGACAAAGAGGGCTACATTGCCGATGCGATGCTCGATCGTAATGGCTATAAAGAGGCTCAAGCATATAATAGCGACGGTAACGTTACTACATGATTATTATACTTGTATATTATTCAGCGACGTTCGAGCGGATTTTTTTGCGGCGGTTCCTTGTTACTACGGCATTACGATGGTGTTTGTTAGGAATGAATGATGCTAGCGCGTTAGACGAGATTACATAGAGGAGCTGTATATTGAACATTGTTTGGTCCGGGGGATATTGAATCCTCGTCGTGTGGAAGAAACCTCTGCTTTTCCAGCTGCCTTTTATGTCCTCGCCAAGGCGAATGCTTACGTCCATGATCTATTACCGCTTCTATATCGTTATAACATACTCGTCTTCATCAGAAAAGCTCGAAGATAACCCCTTTTGCACGCCTCATCTCTTCATAATCAACCTCCATACTCAAAGCAGTGCTCAAATATCCCCCATCCATCCATACTCTAGTCCATGGCATCAAAAATCTCCACGGATCCTCCTTCTCCAGCTAATTTCGTTCCACAATAGGTAAGCATCCACACGGTAAATCTTCTCTACATTCCGTTCCTACTACCGGCATCTCAGTTTCCTGTCTTACGCCATTCTTCTCGGCTTGCTTTCCCCTGATCATTGAATTGGACTCGCTTCCTGGGTATGATACTTGGCGCTTGTCTAGAAGCGTGTGAGGGGAGTAAATGGGATATGGTGGGGGCTTCGGTGGTGTCAAGCGCATCACAGCAAGGGCAAAAGCACAGGATTCGGGTTATTTTGGTTGGTGGAGCCGCATGCTGTTATTTGACTAACCGAAAGGCGATGTGCTTCCCAAATGTCATATGATGATTCTCAGGTCCTTAATGATGTCAAATAAGCTCAAATATCTCCATATGGACGCCACGTTTCTTCAGAGCTTCTGATGTCAACACTCTCCGTTCTTCTTCTAACCATCCGACTCGTGCCCCAGAAAGCTCATAAACGGGTTCGTATGGGAGTCTGGGATCATTCCATTGAACTATGCTTTTTTCGGTACTATGGAAAGCAAGAGTGTAGGCGTTGCTTTCGTAGTCAAATGTGTCGACAGAGCGATAATCGCCGGGCAACGGGCCAAGCAGGGCTTCGCCACTCATTATCCCATGCGTATAGCAAGGCCCAACAAGCTGATATTGTTTATCTTCTGTGGGGCGTAACAGAAAAGGTGCATCGGACCCTAGGAGCACGCAAACGCGGTCACCTGGTTTTGCTGCTCTGGGTGCAAGACCGATGTGTCCTTCTTCAGTCGTGAAGAGAGATCTCCCATTGCAGAAGTGCCAGACCCAATGAACATAGTCGTACGGTTCGTCGACCGTAGCAACCTTAAAATCGATTTCTATACCTGTTTCTGAAGGACTGAGAACGCTTGATAACCACTCTCTGCTGTCTTGAAAGACCGGCATCGAAGCTGAAGCTGGCAGATATTTACTGACAAAATAACCGCCACAGAGCGTTTGACAATAGGCATCAAGTTTACTGCCGCCACTAACGTACGAAGCTGACTTAGCGTCTGAAAGAAATCTCTGACTGAAATCTTGTATTGCTGATATCAAACTTGGCACGTTATCACACATAATCCTCTCGACATGGTCTATTTTTGCTACATAAGTCCCACTGACCCACAAGACGTCATTGTCGTTGGAGGTTTCAGCGTTGGAGTTGCCGCTGGCATTTCCGGTTACCATACGCTGTGTATGACGTGGAAAATTCCAATCTGGTACCCACGATGGGATTTGTAGCGAATCGCACGACTCCAATGGCAGCTCCTGCATCTCACAATACCCTAATATGGCGATCTTGTTCGTATTGTTTAGGCTACTGAGCACAACGTTTTGGTATACTTGATTGACAGTTTTCGTATAGTCAGGCTTTATCTTGGCATTTCTCTCAAAGTTGTTGGGCATATTCAGCACCGCGTATACCCTATCTCTGGGATCAGAGCATTTACAGTGCTGGGTCCTCTCGATGAGAGCTCCAAGCGTTAAGTAGGCGGCTTCGCAAATCATGTTATTGATTAACTGGAACCGAACCCCCAAATCCGGATAAAGGGTTATTTCATCTTCAAAGGCTCCCCAATCACGATAAAAGCAGTAGATGGCTTTGCGAAAATCGTGCCAAGACAGTGTGTCCAATCCGCAAATCAGGACAGCGTTAGTGTTTGAGTGTATCTCTTGCTGTACCCACAGTCTTTCGAACCATGGGCGAATGATCAGAGAATATACGGCAAACCTATCTTGCCTATTATGATAGCGAGCACCAGTCACATCGGCCCACTGTGCATCGTCCTGTGATACAGGCTTTATTGTAGAAGTGATCCAGTCAACCTCAACCTTAGAAGCTATAGTGCGTAGGAGCTGTATTGTATGCCCACTGGTCGTATCATCAAGGCCCAACCAGACTATGACTCGTTCCGCTAATGAATAGACATCACTCATTCTCTGTACTTGGTGACCGCGCTCTTCCAAATTCTGCTGATCCACGCAGATGGCATCAATCCACAACACCCGCCGTTTTTCTCTGTAGCGGAGGTATGGCAAAGCTTGATATAAACTTCGAGTGACGGCGATAGTATCGTCTCCTTCTTGTCCGACATAGACGACCTCTGGAGTGTCTCTTTCGCCCCAGGCATACGACAATGCCTCGTATTTGGGTACATCCTCTTTGGTTAAGCGTGTATGAAGTAGCGCAACACGGATATCCGCCGAGGCTTCGGCTGGGAGCAGATACATGAGTCGAACATACCCAGCCTCGGGGTCAAGAGCCTGATATTGATACGGCATCTTAGCTAACAGAAAACCAGCACATCAAGATAATGACGAGAGGTTTATGATCGAAACTCAAGCAAAATAGTCCAATTGGCTAGACTCTATATGTGCATAATAATATTCAAAAAGCGACAGAAGCTATAGATAGCGAAGCTCTCATCCAGATATGCATGGAAATTGACATTATTGGGCCCAAAGGCGGGCAGTCAACAGCCAAACGACATCGCGATCAAAACGCTCATCACAGTAATCCAAGAACAGAGTATTTGACGAGTTTATCGTATGCTATTGGCTCGCAGGAAAGAAGAATCCTGGGAGCTTATGTTGCTTACTGTGTAGAGATATAATTTCTCTTTACCTAGGTACTTACGTCGAAGCCACACACTAAGCCCAAAGAGGTAAAATGTCAAGACGGCAACTTTTCCTCTCCATCACTACCATAAGTACCTGGAGCAATGTCAGTCATTCGAATCTATAAGCAGCTTTGAAGCTCCTGGTGCGTGGTAGACAGACCCAGGATCCATATTAGCCAGCATGGCTTGCCAACGTATGCCTACAATGCTTCAAGCCGCGCCCTGGAGAAGGAAAAGCTACCAATGTCTTCAATGTCTGCACACCACACGCAAAGCGTCAACGTTCAATGGCATGACAGAGCTATCAGAAGACGTGGTCCCAGAATCCTCCCTCCAAGTACCAGGTCCATCGGAAGAGCACATCCAGAGATTCAATCCTATAGCACGAAGCAAACGACGGAGAAGCCAATTACCACCCAGTCGGTCAGTCATGACCCTTCGCATACAGCACCAACCATCCAAATCCTCTCCCATCCCCCGCCCCTTCTCCCAAATCACACACTAACATCCCTCAGCTACCAATTCCGCCCTCCTCGCTACTACCGCGGTCCCCTCCACCCACACCAACCACCCCCTCCCTCCTCCCCCGCCTCCCGCCTCTTCGTCCCCGGTCCCTTCTCCCTCCCCCGCCTCGAACAAACCTACCACAGCACCCTAGCCCCCGACCTCCTAACCCTAATGTACACCCATCACCCCCCCGGCACCCTCCCCGGCCCCTCCGGTCCCCGGCTCCGCTCCTGGGACGGCAGTTCCCCCTACCACAAAAACCGGCCCCTACGCGCCCCCAGGGGCAGCCCCGTACTCCCCCTCCTCCGGCGGCCAATAACATTCAAAAACATCCCCCGCCTAGAGAAAATACACGTGCATTCATTCTTGAAAGATGCGGGTGTTGATATGCAATATTTGCATGTGGCGGGTATGGTTATCCAAGCGATTACGAATGCGAGGGCGAAGGTTTTTAAGGCGAAACATTCTATTGCGAATTTTCATTTGCGGAAGGGGAATCCGTGCGCGGTGGGGGTGGAGTTGAGGGGGGAGGATATGTATCATTTTCTGGCGAAGGTGGTGGAGGTGGTGATGCCGAGGATTAAGGAGTATAAGGGTGTGAGTGGACGGAGTGGGGATAGTAGTGGGGATATTGGTTGGGGTTTTAGTCCGGAGATTGTGGGGGGGTTTCCGGAGGTGGAGATTAATTATGATGCGTGAGTGCTCTGTTTCTTTGCGTCGAGTGTATGGTGTTGTGCTGGGATGGTGGATGTTGGCTGACGATGCGTTTCTAATAGGTATCCGCCGAGGATGATCCCTGGTATTGACATTGTGTGTTGCACTACAGCAACGAATGATAAAGATGCGAGACTGCTGTTGAGCTCGATGGGCGTACCATTCTACGGGAAGCATATAAACTAGCGGCACGGCATAATCGTTATGTCTGTGGTTGAAAGCGAACTGGATAAAGCTCTGTAGCATAACTCGCAGAAGACATTGCATGGCATGTAAAAAAAGGACCCATCGGAGACAGATACATTAGTTACTCTATCTAACCATACATTTTGATGGGTACGCAGCCGCCAAGGCGTGTGCTTGGGAACTAAACCAACGCCACAGCTATGGATATGTCATATCTCATACCGAGTTATAATAAGGCCTCGAAATCATTACTTCATTCATGCCTTTTCACATAACCGAGCACTCCCTGTCCGGTTTATTCTCCTTCCTCCTTGCTTTACTCAGATATTGATGCTCACGCTGTGCTGTTCTGGATTTCTCCTTTGCCTCCTTCTTTAATCGTGCTCGGTCAGATGGCTTTTCGATCTCTGCTACGAGAGCTGCAGGAGGACCAGTAGTTCCCTCCGGCGGGTCCTTCACTTGAAGGGGCGGTAGTCTATCGAGGCTCTCCTTCGAAGCTGCCTGGCTCGGTGGAATCACGTTTCTGTCAAGTTTGTCCTTCGACAGCCGGCTTGCCAGTCGAGAAATGGATGTGCTTATACGTTTGTCATCCGATCGGCTACTGGGCCTACTCTTCGAGCTCGCCTTAGTGGTTCTAGAACCTCTTCGAGAGCCGGTGGGTCTGGTAGTGCCGTCGGTCTGTGAGTGGTCTAGGACTGGTGCTGTAAGGTACTCGGTTTTCGCTCGGGTCGGGCTGGTGGCGCTGGTATCGGAAAAGACCGCGCTTCCTCGCCGTTCACTTGTCATGCTTGTACGGCCTCTGCGATCTTCACTGGTAGTCGAAGGGTCTGTACTAGGCCGGCGAAGCTCGAGACTGGGCCTTTGAGTCCCAACACGAGAATCTTCAGTCGAGGCATAGCTGTCTCGACCATCCACCGAGACCCCTCCAACACCTGAGTCAACCTTTGACTCTCCACTTGCATTTGATTCGGAATAGGCTGGAGGTCTTTCACCCTCCTTGATCGGAACATCACCATCTGTAACACTCCCAGTCTCGCCCTCAATTGGGATGACTTGGTAAAACAGTAGGTATGGGGACTCTTCGTGAAGAAATTTGTCAGCATCTGCGTCGGTTACTCTTTCACTGGCCAGGTCATCAAAGCGCATCCATCTATCTTCGCCTTCTCCATTCGGGTTAGGGTTGCGAACTAAGCTGATATAGTGACCGGACTCAGTGGAAACCCCTCGATGGCAGACTACCGATTGCAGCGAGATCTTGAAGTTGCCAAATGCAGGACCATTCTCCGACATCTTGTCATCTTGTATGAAATGAGGCAATCCAATCTCTAAAGGAATATCGATATGAGTTTGGCGTTTGACAGCTCTGCCATTAGGAAGCATTGAATATCTCTTCAGACAAATTCCGAGAATGGGCCTCGTGGAGGAGAAGTGGGCAGCAACTTGAGCATCATTAACAGGCATATTGTTGGTATACCAAGGTATCAGACTGAAGAACTGCCATGCAGGCATCATCACTTCTTTTCGCACCCGGCCTGTAGAAGGGCTGCCATCATCGATGGCTGGATACCCGTCAGCTGTACCCCTTTTCTCGGGAACATAGTTCTCTTGAATGATGCTGGGCGCCCTATGCCGCGGAAATGGTGGCCTGATGGGTAAATCTGATTGCATATGCATTGAGGTTGGCGACGAGGATTCTGAGGCATCCCCAAGGTCTGCGACTTCCACATGAGATGCGTGGGCTTTCGCCGAATCCACAGATCGGCGTGAGCGTACAGAGTTCAACGTGTTTCTCCGTTCAAGCAAGTCGAGATACCGCTTCACCTCTATTTTGTTGTTGAAATACAGTTCTAAACACTCTTCCAGAGTGATGACATGCCCATCCTCGGGAGTATCCGGTATAGCGAGCTCCAGGAGCCGCTCATTGACAAACTTGTGATCATCGCTGACATCCTCCTTTCCAGTATGAAATATGTCCATTTTGAGGGTCAGTAGAGGCAGAGCGAGTGTTGAAGTAATGAACGTGAAGGCTTCTGAGGCATCTTGCTGACATACTTCGGCTGCTTCTTTCCATCCGCAATTAGCTAATTGAAGTTGTATTTGCTTTGTCTAAAGTCCCATTAGCTCGCTGAGGCATACCATCGCGCGAAACGCAGAGACCTACGATATCTGTTGTAATGAGTTTGCCTGCTCTGAGCGTGTTTACCCAAAGTCTCAACAAAGTTGCCAGCCGTTTCCTCGGTGGGTCTTCGAAATTTTTATACAGCATAGCCTCAAAGCTTCCTAATCTTGCAAACATCGCGAAGAGCAAGGCATCGAGGTAGCATGTAACACCTTCCCGGTTGACGGCTCCAAGTAGCTTGATATTTGGATCGTAACTTTGTATGATACCTTCTTCCGAGTCATTGAGAAGCACGATCAACTCGTATGCTTTATCTGCGTTCCCGCTCGCATACGCCGCATTCAGGACGTATGAAATATCTTGCTCTTTGAAGGTGGTGATCCCAGCCCGCCCTAACCTATGTAGAATTGCTCTGATCTAACCACGCCTTAATCATTGTCCACAGCACCTGAGGACTCAAGGACGCACCTTCTTCTCCTCATCCTTCTGTATAGACTTTCTTTCTCCGTCGGCGACGAAGAGGCCGTTGAGAGGACCACCATTGGATTTAGGCTGTAGCAGGAAAGTCCCACGGTCAGTACTTGAGCACTCGACTGTTCCATCTGTGGCTTGCAGACGAGGAGATCGCTTGGCTCTTAAATCTGAGAAAGCCAGTGACACAGAAGAGAAAGAAGAACCAGAGCTCTGTCTTGATCTGAGAGAAGAAGCGTGGATTGGACTAGACGATGTAGAAGGTCTGGATGTTGGAGAAGACATTACATTTTCCTTTGAAGTTTCATGCCGATGCTTGTCCTTCCGACTGAGAAGCCTATTCATCGTGCTCTTGTGCGCTCTGGTATGATCCATTCGGCGCCGATATAGCGCTCCAGGCAGGTGTGTGCAGGGTTTATATTCGTAAGCGCGTAAAGAGCAGACAAGGCTCGGGGTGTCACGGAGAAAGATTACTCTTGCGCCGATGGTATGCGCGAAGTCGAGGTCTGCCTTTTGATGTGTGAGGCATTGCTCTATGAGGTTGACGAGTATAGAGGCAATGGCAACGTCACAATTGGTATGAGCGGTTGATGTTGATATGATAGCACCATCCCCGTAGAAACGATGGCCCCGCCGAGAGGTCAGGCTGGCCCTAAGGAAAGTATAGTCTCAGAAGCGAACCTACGCCGAATGCCCCTAGGAGCTTGGTGGAAACTCTAACTTTTAGGGTAGACATGTGCCTAACAACGGTTCCGCACAGCGGGTAAGACCTAAGGCAATGTAGGTAGGGTTTATCAGCGAACACGAAGAACCACGAAACCCTCTGCTACGGGCTACAATCACCACCCATAATACTTTTGATGGCTCTTTTCCCATGGAATCGTGCAAGCAAGTACTAAGGAATAGATTCCTAACAGAGATACCTTCAGATCACCCACTGCTCACCCAAAACTAAGTACTTTGTGTTTTGCACAGACTACTTGGTATACATAAACATTGCTTAGTATAAACAAACAGCCAAAACCCACGTCTTCTCATAATTGCAGAACATTTCCACCACACCCTATACAAGTCAGTTACGCACTCTACGCTCCTAACAGTAATTATCAGCAGGCCGATCTATATTATCAGCACCATAGAAGATTACGTGGTTGACGCTCAAGGCCTAAGCAAGCTCAACCAAAAAGCATTGGGATCTTGTCGCCCGAATAACTTTGACTCTGATTACCTACTCCTGAGATGTGACATGCGGAGAGTGCTGCTTGAGAATTGCATCAATGTATGCCACGAAAATGAACCCTACTAGATGTTTACTATACAATGCAGTGACAGGCCTACTTACTCAGCAGCCTCCCCAACCAGGCTGCCCACCTAGCGCGATCCAGTCCACTTGGTCCATACGAGCCTCTAATGGAGCTTGTCCTGGTATGTCGGAGTACATATCCGGTCTCATCCCGGCGTAATCATCCTGCATTCCCATACTATACGGAAGGCTCTGGGTAGCGAAGTCTATCGGCATCGGAAACTCGTCAATTCCCATGTCCATATTAATGTTCGGTTGTTCAGTGTCAGTATCTCGTGCATGTCGCGCCGTTTGTGCCAGTGTATGTCTGACAGATGACACGATCCTTGGTGTCGCCAAAGTTTCTCCTAATTGCTCGAAGGCTGCTTCAGACGCCTCCCATGCCTGGAGGACCATCTTGGTGAAAATCTGCAAGAAAGGACTATCGTCATTCAACTGCGAATCGAACCAAGCTTCATAGTTGTCACTCATAATTTCCCAAGCCTGTCGGGCCTGCTCGCTAATAGGTCGCCTTCTCAAGTCTTGGACGACTTGGATGTAGGCTGGAAATGGGAAGTAGGACTGATTCAGCCAAAGAAATCCTTTGGTAAGTGATGAGGTCATGATCTTTGTATCGCACTCCAGCGTTCGAAGCGCATGGGAAGTGGCCGCGTCACGCTCCGCCTCCGTCCGACGCACAGCTGGACCAGAATGCTTTGAATGGTGTTCTAAGAGGCGGCATTTAGAAAGGTAGGCGCGCGTTGTCCAGATTGTCATGAAATGGATCGGGTTCTCTTGGTCACAGGACTTGAGATATTGGTCCTCAATAATCTCCTCCAATTTCGTCAGCTCACCACCTTCTGGAGCTGGACCGCTTGGAAGATGCTTGGCAATGGGCTTTAAAGCCGGACTGGTAAAATCGAGGTGGAACCTAGTGTTTCGGATGAATTCACCGAGCTCGCAACGTACAACGGTAAAAATTGCCTCAGTGGATTTACCTTGAATCGCTGGGGGCGCTTTCATCTCTGGGCGGAGGTCAGATTCATTCACATTAAGAGGAATCTTGCAGTCCCAAGTGGGATCTAGCGTTGTGATCTTAGAGTTGGCGATCTCGCCGATGCGTGAGTCAAAGAGTACGAGCGACCACCACAGCCTTCGGCGCATTTCGGCCTCAACAACAGTGCATTTTGCCAAGTCTGACTCGCTATGAATACCCATGCGTTGTGCAATGCGAATTGCGACGCCAAGCATGGAGGACAGAGACTGGGGAATTGTGCTGGGTCTCACGGAGACCTAGAGTCGTTAGCAAGGGAGAAAGAACTTAGCCACCGGTCAGACCTACTAAGTAGAGATATAATGCGGTCAAGCAGTCGCGATCGTTGGACCGTAAAAATCCACAGTTCAACAGCGCTTGCTGGCAGCCGAACTGATACCTGATCATAAGATCTTCCTTTGAAGAGCCAAATATGGTCTGGCACTCTTCTACGATGAGACTTAGAATGGACATGCAGTAGATGCTGAACATGAGCGCCTCTAGGGTGGGATTGACATTTGTTACATTACTGGCGGCTTCTATGATGCGTCCTTGCAGGCTGGGAGTGTGCGTGACCTTGAGCAGGGGGTTTACGTTGTCCAAGTAAATCTGCCAGAGCCTGAAGATCTGGACTGGGCCGGGATGTAAAGTAGACAGGTCGACATTTGTTCTGTGTGAACTAAACAGAAGGTGGTCATCGTTCTTGACTGATTGATCCCATGCCTTCTTAATTACGGTCTCACGCACATCGTCATGTGAGGAATCGCTGTCATGATCGGGATCTCGGAACTGTTTTTGCAACTGTCAGTAGAGCTTTAGTTTAACGCGATGTAATCGTACTCCTTGGCTCATGGCGTGCCAGATGTTCCTGAAAGATTTAGCGATCTTGAACTAGCTCATTGCACAATGCATACTTGGCTTCATAACCTCTTTCGGACTTGATAGGCGTCGAGGGAGTTGATAAATCTGGCCCTACAGTGTCTGGATGCTCATTGGCCGAATCATCGCCACTCTGCGCATTGAGAGACTCTCCCTCTCTAGGCGAATCCTTGTGGAGTGGTTCGAATGTAACGTTGTTCTGACGGAGCAAGTCCTCGTACTTGCGGAGACGTTCCAGCAACACTCGCTCTGGATTTCTACGTCTTCGCCGGCGTTGAGCCAGCGTTGCCGGCACACATTGCGCCTGGGACTTGATGCAATTTGCGCAAGGAAATTTGCGATCACACTTCACTTTGCGCTGCTGACAGATTACACACGCAAGCACCCGCTGTGGCTTCAAGAGCTGTGAAGACGGGGATGGCGTGTCGAGAGACATATCTGGGTTACGACGCTCTAGCGTAGGTAGCACGGTTGATATGTCTGCAAAAGCAGCTCTGGTGCTGTTCTGGCAACCCCCCTTTGACGCCAAAATATGCACACCTGGTCAAGGGACAGCCAATAATGACACTCACTAGGCGATAGCCGCGCGGGAGCCAGGGTCAATACGCCCTTGCAGGAGCACCCAGGTCATCTTGGTCAACTGCAGTGCAGCTAGGTTGGGCGTGAACGTCAGCCACTCGAGATGGATGGCAAAGCGATAAATAGCCTGCTCGGATAAGGAAGACCGAGATGTGGCTAAGACGGGGTTGGAGCCACCAGGGATTGATTTGCACCAATCAGATAACGGCTCGGTTAGGAGATACAAGTATTCTCGAATGGTTCTCAGGTATACTTCTACACCTATGCTTGCGCTCGACGTACGGTTCAGTCGCTGATCCATTCGCCAATTCCTCGAATTAAAGGCCGCAAATACCGAGGTCACGTGGTCAAGCCGAGCTCGGACTTTTATTATTGTCCGACCACACACTCGGGTCTTAGACCATGCCGATATAAAAATCCGGGGACGCATTTGGGGGAGTCAGAACTCATATTCCTCTTGCATCAAGGTATATTTAGGAGATTGAATATGCACCTGCTCGACTTTGCGTGGTAAGACAAACCTCGTTCTCAAAATGCAGTCATTCTACCTACATTGACAATGTCTTACACAGCTTCTGTGCACTCTCCCAAAGAGGTACCTCCAGTCGAGCGGGCTCAGCTAGTCGAGACAGTCGACGAATATGAAGATGCCGAAAAGAACTTCCAGCCAAAGTCCCTCAAGTTCTGGACAATTATTATTGGCATGTATCTGTCAATTTTTCTTGTCGCATTGGTAAACTTCGCCGTACGACTCTATACTCACACGTCGAGCTTACATGCCAGTAGGATCGAACTATCATTGCAACGGCCATTCCACGCATCACCGACGAATTCAACTCTATCCAGGACATCGGTTGGTATGGCAGTGCCTACATGTTGACTGCCACCTGTTTCTTTCCGATTTCTGGCCCCATCTATCAGCTTTACTCTACCAAATGGGTTTTTCTGCTTTCGATTCTGATATTTGAGACTGGGTCGGCGTTTTGCGGTGCCGCTCCTAATTCTCTCGCTTTCATCATCGGACGTGCCATTGCTGGCCTAAGGTCAGCCGGCATCTTTTCTGGTGGAATGACGATCATACTTCCACTCATTCCTCTTCGTAAGCGCCCTGTTTTCACCTCAATACTCGGTATGGCTTTTGGGTTAGCGTCGGTGCTTGGCCCACTCATTGGCGGTACTTTTACTGATCATGCGTAAGTCGTCTCGGTAGCTACTAAATGCTTGAACTGAGACTCTTAGGACATGGCGATGGTGCTTCTATCTCAACTTGCCGATTGGTGGCTTTACATTGCTTGCGGTGCTCCTCCTCCTCCATATCGAAACCCCCAAGCGCGAGAAGCTTTCTGCTGTTGCTCAAATCAAACGGATTGACCCCATTGGGATTTTATTCTTTATTCCATCTATGGTGTGTCTCATCCTCGCTCTTCAGTAGGGCGGCTCCACCTATTCCTGGTCAGCACCGAAAATCATAGGCCTTCTTGTCACCTTCTCCATCCTGTTCATTGCTTTCGTCATTGTCGAGGTTCTGACGCCAGAGACCGCAATGGCCCCAACCCGGGCCGTCCTGAACCGTTCCGTTGCTGGCAGTATGACGTTTATGTTCCTGCTCTCAGGAGGCTTGATGTCCGTCATCTACTATCTTTCGGTTTGGTTCTAAGCGGCCAAGGACGACTCCGCGATGCATGCCGGTATTAGTACGATCCCGTTGGTCTTGTCTCTGGTCGTCATGAGCATCGTTGCTGCCATTGTTACGCAGAAGATTGGCCATTATGTTCCGGCAATGCTGCTTTGCCCAGTTCTCTGCTCCATCGGCGCCGGGTTGCTTTCGACCCTCTCATCCAGCTCGGGGCACATCGCCTGGGTTGGCTACCAGGTTCTTTATGGCTTTGGTATTGGCTGTGGCTTCCAGACTTCGAACTTGCCCGCCCAGAACGTTTTGCCGCGCGCTGACGTCCCTCTTGGTATGGCCCTAATGTTCTTCATGCAGCAGTTAGGTGGCTCCATCTTCCTTGCTGTTAGCCAAAATATATTCTCTAGCAAACTTGTACACAGTCTGTCCGGAATTGCGGGCCTCGATACCGGAACCATTGTCAACACGGGTGCGACGGCTCTTCGTACCATTGTGCCGTCAGATCAACTCAGCACTGCTATGCATGCAGACAGCCACGCGCTGACCCGCGTGTTCGTGCTTGCAACCGTGCTCAGTGCCTGTATGATTCTAGGTTCTTTGGCCGTGGAATGGAAGAGGATCACGGGGAAGTATGAGACAAAACGAGGCCCGAAGTCTCCGAATATTAAGTTTGAGGACAGTGAGAGCGATGTGAAAATCCAAGGATAGATAAATATTACTGTGGTAGTCCTTATTTTGCGCCCACGTGGACTGCTATGTCTACAAGGTTGCTTGATAGATCCTACCTTTTGTTAATTGTATATATAATGCGTGTAAGAATAATAAAGTTGCTGTCACACTTATTATAGAACAAAACTAGATATCAGGTTTCAACCTGCGAAATGTCTACAAAGTGTCAGAGCAATGCCTGACAGATCTTAACGTTAGATTAGGGACGACTGGGATAAAGGCATAATCAGATATAAAAACAATGCATGCATCATTTAGCGCAAATACTTCACAGTATACTTCGTTGATTTCTTGACAAGCATCTTCCCGGCAGAGAGATGAAAATGCATAGTGATTCCTAGTGTTGCTTAGTACCAAAGGAGCCCCTAGAACCAGTGGTAGGGCTGAACGAGCGTGCATTTAAGGCTACCTACCTAATCTGGCTAGGTACCTACCTAGGTCGCCTTTGCCCGCTACTGTGTGTACTGCAAGACATTGACCCTGGATATCGATCGTCCATTATCTCTACTCTGAACACATTCACCATGTCATCCGCAGCCGACATAACATCCCTAATTCAGGACGTCTCAATCAAGAAACATCCCGACCCCGCTCACGACCTCAATCCCTCCACCGCCGCCTCCCAGAAACGGCCCGTCTCTCCTACAACCTCCATCTCCGGCTCCGAAGCCAGCATACCATACTCCGCCCTAAAACCCATCCCGCGGCGCTCTAACCTCCCACCACTGCCCGATCTACGGTTCGAGCAGAGTTACCTCGCCAGTCTTGAGGGTGCCGAGACATGGTGGAGGATTGCATGGATTACGGGACGGGATCAGATTGTGTTGCCGCTTGTGCAGGGGATGCTGTGGACTTTGGTGCTGAGTGGGTGGAGGCATTGGAATAAGGGTGCTGCGTTCAGGGGGCAGAGCTTTGGGGCTAGGGTGAGGAAGTGGTGGTGGAAGGTGAATAATTGGGAGATACCTGAAGGTGCCAGTGGTGGTGGAAGGGCGACAACGGAGAGGTTTGCTGCACAGGCTGGGTTGAAAGATAAGAGGTATGCTGAACATATTGGTGACGTAAGTGTTCCTCATTGGTCAAGAAAGCGTTGGGTGATATGACTGATATCTTGAGCAGTACTATAGCACACAATTAAGCACTGGTGGAGATTGAACTGCGCAGCAAAGATCTTCTATAATTCCTCAGACGATGCCGCAGATGGCCGCGGTGGAGATGGCAAACGACCCACGGAAAATGGGGATTTACCCTCTCACAGCATAGTTGGGAGAGATCCAAATCTGCGAATACTCAGTCCTTAGGAACGCGCAACCTTCGGTATCGGTTGCAGCCTAGGAGCAGAAGACCGATTTGATATGCTATGTGCATCGTAGTTGTTGGCATGCAGACTAGCAGCGTCTAATGAATCCAGGTGGACTCTGAATAAAGTGAGATCAGCGCTTTGGACATTCGGCATTCAAAACAAAGTGAAGAGAATTTTGTTTGCTAGGCTATTTTTGATGTCTCGAGCCCTCGTGTCTATCCAAAGCACATGATCTATTGGCATAGCAAAGTGGTATCTACAGCAAAAGCAAACTCCTTCAAAGGTTTATTGTACATATTGGTATACATAGACACCTAACCGGATAGAATGACGTGATCACAGATCTCCGCTACCCAGCGATGGTGCTGGATATGACATGTTGACGTTGTTTTGTACTCCAGCTGGGGACTGATTTGGAATTTTTGGTGCACTGTCGACATGTTGCTTGCAAGATGGAATCGGATTGGTGGAGTTCACGGGTGGTTCTGCCGGTGGAGCATCTCGTGATGCAGAATGTGCATCGAAACTCGGATCGACTGAATTGGACCCAATATGAGCCCCTTGGGATTGGGCTTCAGTTGCGGCAAGCAACATTGAGTGACCCTCGTGAGTTCTAGAACTGGTAGTCGTAGTCTGCAAGTCGTCGTTAAACGTTGGCTGCAGCTGGTGGGCGTCGTTTCTCCGATCAGCGGGCATACTTGCTTGTGCGCTATGGTCCTCGGAGGTATTTGTACCTGAGATCTCTCTTGGCGGAGACAGTTGACTCTTCAGATACCGCAAAGAGACCACAAGGCTTCGGTGTGCATTGTCGTCTTCCTCTTCACTATCATTCTCTTCGGCATCGCTCATCTCGACATCCTCATCCTCTTCATCGTCCTCTGCGTGATCATCCGATTCGTCATCATCTCCGCCATCCCAACCCCCACTAGAAGCAGCATCGCTCTCATCATCCATGGAGTCTAACGAATTGTAGCCTTCGATATGCTTCCTTAACTGAGGTTTTGGTCGAGCTCCATTTTGCTGCGTAGCCCGTCGAGCTCGACCGCGAGACACGGGTGGATCCTCATCATCACCTTCAGCTGCCTCCATACCACCATTACTGCGGGTTTCCGAAATATCAGCCCTTCCACTAAGCATGGATTCGCCATAGGCACCGCCATGTCTGGACCTGACTTGCCGACCACTTGCAGTGAACGTCGGCCCAGTCGGCTCTGCTGGTGTCGATGTGCCAGAGTTTCGGTTCGACCGTCTCGTTGATAAAGCGTCCGAGCCTCCCTCATCTTCTGAGTAGGTGTACCTTATACGCTTGCCACGGGTGCGGCCTTCGTAGAGGGAAAATCCAGGTTCTGGACGCGTGAATTGGGCCTTCCGAGCCAGACGGTAATCTCGACGTCTTCGCTTCTATGGGTGAGTTAGAAGTCGTTCACAGTCCGCATGTTACTTAAGGAGGACAAACCTCTTCGGAGGCTTCAAAGCGAGGAATCGCCGCCATAATACGGTCTCGCAGCCGCCGTGAAAGCAGGCTACTCTCTTCTCCAAGGCGGTCAGCGACCTCCTTGACCTCATCAATGCTCCCTGCAACACTTCGCCAGGTATTGTGTCTTAGGACAGGGTTGCTCTCCCTGTACAATCTGAAATGGGTGTCGTCCTGTCCCTCGATAAGCCAGTACCTGCGCTTATCCCCATCTCTGCCCCAAGGCTGCACTGATAGAGGCTGATTTAGATCATCGTCCTGCCGTGCCCGCTTGTAGGACTCTTTTGTGATAGCTTGTACTGCTTCCGAAGACCCGAGTGACCATATGACAAGCGCTTTGAGGAGGGCGAGCTAGTCAAGGTTTGTCAGAGACCACTGTATTTGTAGTAGGCTTAATTCACACATACCCGTTCTTCAGGAGACATTTTGTTGAAGCTTCCACCCCCGTGTAGGGGGTTCTTGCCCTGCCACGCTAGCGGCCACTGAGCGTTGTGTGTTTGAATCGCTTCTTCGAGTGCGCGGGTGTAATGACCCTTTCTGTAATTCGAAAGGAGAAGGGTTAGCCAGCAATCCATATAAGACAGCAAGCCCCTTAATGCTTGGAGCTTGAATCAGGGCCTCTGAGTGTCGACAGGCGAGACGTACTCAATGTCCTTTTTTCGGTTCAGGACCAGGCCTAGCAGGGCACACAGTAGTCTTTCTACTTGGTCGCCGGGGATCGTGTCCACCACACCACGTTCTATATCTTGAGGTCCGTAGTGGGGAAACGTCTTCGGGAAAGCATCGCTAAAGCGCGAACGGAACATGCAAATGAACTGCGCGCGGAGAAGCGTCAGCACTGTTCTTGGTGGATCTAACACGTGCAATGCAGGGCTGCATGAGTACAGGTCTCATAGAACTTACTGCAATGTCTGGGTTGTCCGCAAGTACGTATTCATGCGGTGGGGAAGGGGGGCGCTTTTTCTTGACGGGCGGCGACTTTGGGGCTGCGCTTGAGCCATGCTTGAAATAGTGTTCTAGTTTGCCTCTAGACACTGATACAGGTGTAAGGTCCTCTTGAGATGATAGTGATGAGGAGAGTTCCGAGAGGTCTGAAGAAGACATGTTCCTCTCGAAAGGTCTAGTCTACCGGTTACGGAAGGCTCCCAACTTCTGCGTTGAAAAAGCGTGAAATTACTAGCACAGATTAAAGAAGTTTACGGGAGCGCGCTATTTGCGTTTAGACCAGTAGACGCATTATCACTCGATGGATTGCTACGTCTTCTCCCCGAATGCACCAGAATTGCCCATAACCTCGCATTCTATATCTTTACGGTGCTAGAAGCCGCACAACAAGAGTTTGTGCTGGTGCAGGAACGCGAGGGACAAAGGTCTTCAGGGAGTCCGCATGCAAGCCCCCAAGGTCTGGTCCCACTACGTAGGGAACGCCCACTCCACCATCGAGCTTCACTCGCGTTTCCGGAATCGATCAATGCCTGACTCATCTTGGACGCGACTTTTCATGTTGCGTGATAGTGTAACATTAGTGTTTAGTCGTTCATAAGGCCGTGGTGGTGTCATTGGGTCATTGAAAGGATAACTGGATGGATCGGCTTTTTGCGACCGCGCTCAGACTGGGCTTCCAATGTACCCACACCACAGGGTAAATGACCTGTCCAATGCCTTTGCAATGGGAGCAACTCGCTTCTGGCGTCTGTTCCGGCTAGATAACAATCAAGAAGAAGCTGCCTTAAGAGTAAACTTTCTTTCTCCCCAAAGCGAGCTGGACCATTGAGGTCGTTATTTACACAAGCAAAACTGTACAGGCCAAAAACGGCTTCCCGACAAAATAGACAGGGATCACTTGCTATGTCTGAAGAGACATTAGGTATAGTACTATACCAATTATAATCCACTGCCAAAACCTGGCAGATTAACAGAGCAATATACGAAAAATCAGGTCTTAGAGGGATGAGAGCGCGTGAAGCAGATAAGCTTGAACAAAAGTCGTGTATTGGATATTGCTTGTCAACGAAATTTGCTCCAAGCATAATGAAAAGGTGGATTACGGCAGTCCGAAAATTTGCGGGGGCCAACGGTCCTTCATATTCGAATATTACCCACTTAACGACGTACAGTCAATGTCGCCAACAAACTGGCATTATGAATTGCTAAAAGCAAACCACAACTGACATTGAATATAAAGGAATAATCAAGCAGAAGAGGCATGGCCGTGACCTGTCGGCGCCAGCCTTGATGCAATGAAATATGGAACCCGACGAGAATCATTATCCTAGAATAATTCATGGCACTTACATTCAATATAATCATCAATATGATGAGCATGCGCAGACGTAGAAATCTAAAAGGCGAGATGAGGTGGAAAATCGCCTACGCGGCTCAAATTAGCGCGACACTAGTGTTGCAGAAGCGAGCCCTCGCACATTGTCATGTTCTCAACATCAACGACCTCCACACCAAAACACCTCAGCATCCTCTGGTACGTGGACCTGTCGCCGATGCCACAATACAGTCGCTAACGTTCATCAGCGTATGCCAAGATGGGTCGAGTGATCCGCAATCAGAGGAAGGGTCGCGGATCCATATTCAGTATGTTCCTCTCGCACAAGCTAAACAGAGTGAAAGTTGTCTGTGCTAATCTCTGCAAACAGCGGCCCATACTCGCCTGAATAAGGCACCGGCCCAGTTCAGAACTCTCGACTATGCGGAGAAACATGGCTACATTCGAGGTGTCGTCAAAGACATAATTCATGATCCCGGCCGAGGTGCACCTTTGGCTAAAGTCTCCTTCCGCGATCCCTACCGTTTCAAGCTACACACCGAAACATTCATTGCAAATGAAGGCATGTATACGGGCCAATTCATCTATGCTGGCAAGAAGGCTGCTCTCACAATCGGAAATGTCCTCCCGCTAGGGTCAGTACCTGAAGGTACCGTGGTGACGAATGTGGAAGAGAAGATGGGTGATCGTGGTGTTTTGGGAAGGACATCTGGTAACTACGTTACGGTTATCGGGCACAACCCTGATGAGGGAAAGACGAGAGTGAAGCTTCCGAGTGGTGCCAAGAAAGTCATAAAGAGCAGTGCGAGGGGCATGATTGGTATTGTTGCCGGCGGTGGAAGAACAGACAAACCACTGCTGAGTATGCCTTGCCCAGAGAAGCCTACACACGGGATGCGTGCTGATGAGATTTCCAGAGGCGTCTCGTGCCAAGCATAAGTTCGCTGTTAAACGTAACTCGTGGCCCAAGACTCGTGGTGTTGCAATGAACCCTGTCGACCATGTAAGGCTGCCTTGTATAACCCAGTATTTTAAGATGAAGCTAACATCTCTCTTTTACAGCCTCACGGAGGTGGTAATCATCAACATATTGGTAAAGCTTCGACAATTTCACGGTATGCGGCTCAAGGTCAAAAAGCAGGTCTTATTGCAGCTAGGAGAACTGGTCTACTTCGTGGTACGCAGAAGACGAAGGATTAGTAGGATCTCAGGTGTCTTAGGTTTAGCGATACAAACGGTTGTTTGCTTAGCTCAACGGTCAAATACAATTCCCGGAGTACCCATGAGCTCCAATAATACTTGCCAATGTGATTCCGTGCCCTGCTGATAAGACGATGGCATTGAGAGTTGAAAAGACAATATGACCAACGACCGAAAAGGGGTCGGACGAGCTCGAAACAGCAAGCGCTGTAACTCTTGTGCTGGCGTTTTAACTGTTTCAAGTATGTTCCAGGCATTTTCCGAGCAAGGTTTCCAATCAGAGTGCATTTATCCCGTTTATCCCGTAGCCCCTTATCAACAGCAGACGTGTCGCCATGTTACTATTATTGGACTCGTTGACCCCCAAGTCCCATCGGGATCGAGGGAAATAACGACCGATGCATGTGGGGTTAGCCCCGTATTGCTTTTTATTGTCCCTATCCCAAACAATCAATAGGCGTCGCCATCCACTTCATTCTTCAACCTTTGCCACACTCTTTGAACCTCGTCGATCGTTTAAGTTAGCACACAGAGCTTGTACCTCAGTAACACATTCTGGCTGGCCCCGGAATAATCACGGCTTACGATAATACCGAGCCAAAGGCAGGGTAGCAAGTCTTCGACTAGGCCTTGCATCCTACATTCCGGAGAATCCGAAGGCTTTTGCTGTCCCGGAATACAATCCATAATACATCGCAACTCACCATGAATGTCAACAAGAAGCTCGGTCGTTTCAAGCAATGGGCGGGGGAGAGAATGGGTGGGGAGGTCAAAACCAATGTCTCTGATGACTTCAAGTCGCTGGAGATAGAGATGGGTCTGAGGCAAGAGGGTAATCATATCCCCGTTCCAAAGGTACTATTGACGGCCTTGAATTGACGGCATCCAGGGATGGAACGCCTCCAACGATCTATGACTGCTTATGTGAAGACACTCTCCAAACGGCAGGAAGGAGAAGACAAGGAGAAGATCCTACCGGTCTCATACCTGGGCTCAACGATGGTCAGCCATGGAGAGGACTTTGAGGACGACTCAGAATTCGGCCAATGCCTCATGAGTACGTTCCACCAACAAGTGCTTTCGACGCTGTAATAACCTTGGGACAGGTATGGGTAGGACCAATGAGAGGATCGGTCGTATTCAAGAGACATACGTTGCCAATGCGACTACAAGCTGGCTTGAGTCTTTGGAAAGGTCTCTCGCGCAGATGAAGGAATACCAGGTATGCGGGATGGCTGTATAGGCTTCTAAGCATCGTATTGACAACTAGAAGTCCGCACGAAAGAAGCTGGAGAGTCGTCGACTGGCATATGATGCTTCACTAGCAAAGATGCAGAAAGCAAAGAAGGAAGATTTCAAAGCCGAGGAGGAACTGCGTTCACAGAAGGCGAAGTACGAAGAGACTAGCGAGGATGTGTACCGTAGAATGCAAGATGTAAGTACTTTCAGCTTGTCATCTCTGACGTGGGTGCTCAATAACGACGTAGATCAAAGAAGCCGAAGCGGACAGCATTGCTGATCTCGGAGCGTTCGTTGATGCTGAACTCAAGTACTACGACCGCTGCCGTGATGTGCTGTTACAGTTAAAGCAAAACTGGCCTGCGGGGTGAGGGAACAATATCCACGTGTCCCATATCAGTATACTAAAAGTTACTGCAGCCAAATCGAAGGTGACAGCGGAGATCACCGTCGGGCACCTTCAAGGTCAAACACAGCACACGCCTATTCAGATCGCTACAATGCGGTCGAGGAGGAGCCAGCGCCAGTTTCTGAGGCTCGTCCCTCTATACGATCTACACGTACAGCATCATCTCATATGCGGTCGGAATCACCTCGTAAGGAAACACAAGGATATGAGTTTGGCTCGTCACGCCCTGCTGTAAACAGAGCTACGACTTTTGAAGGTCCCAGACAGCTCAACCGTGACTACTCGCCACCTCAGCGTGTCTCACGGGTTCCAAGCGACAACTTGGTGGTACGGAACCAACGAGCGCAACTACGTCCCCTCCATAAAGTCACACCAGAAAACGATCTCTTCAGTGATCCATCTGACGGCTCCACATTCAATAGTAATAGTAGCCCGGATAGGTCGTACATAGAACGCTCAGCCTCTCCGGCCACTTCCACCGGCAGTGCACCATCCCGTAACGCAAGTTATTCTACATTAACCCCAGCAGCCAACGGTAACCCGGCGCCAGTCGCCAAAAAGAAACCGCCTCCGCCTCCACCCTCAAGAACGAAGAAGCCAGTCTTTCAGTGACGAGAGCTCATAGGAAGTTGAAGTTGGTGCACCATTTGTGGCAGCTGTAATCACTAAGTCCTTGCCACTCGACTTTATTAGATTTCGTTGTACTTCTATGAAGCGACGACGGTTTGAAACCTCGTTGTATTGCTAGCTTACGTCTATGTTGGGCGAGAATTGGTGTCTAAGGCCATGGACCTGTGCTTGTACACGCTGGATGGCTACTTGGGGAAATTGTTCTCAACATGAAGTTCATTGCAAACGATGAATACCTGGGATGTTTTACTTTGACCCTGATAACCTTTGACTAGGTATGTGATGACTTGAGTTGGCGGCTTGCATTACATTGACTTTAGGGAAAGGAGCTAAGAACCCGGCCAGAGCAGCGCCTGAGCGTGACCACCAAGCAATACTGTTGCGTTGTGACCACTTTAAACTAGAGTAGTAGACATGACATATCTTACTGTAGTATCAAAAGCATTTTCAGAGTGGTGGAAGAGTGACACGAATAGAAGTATTTCTTTGATGGTCTATGCTACCATTCCTAAAAGGGACTAGTGGTAAATTCTCTTAGCAGCTCCGCTCGTGAATCTGAGGGTCATCAACTTGCAGTACAGGCTCCCATCAACGAACTCCGTTTATAGCGACCCCACCATCAAGCTTTCTACCTGAAAGGCTTCACAACCCTCAACACGTCTCTTGGGACGCGTTGACGGGGCCCCTCCACTTGCTTGGGTCGCCCCCTCCCAGGGTGCTCGCTCCATCTTTCACGAAGCGGCTTCAACTGTCAGCGCCTTTTCGCCCTATCACTCGTTCATCAACTCGCTTGCGCCGCGTTTCCTCGGCCTCTTCAGCTCCGACTGCTGACTAGTATCACAACAAACGATAACCCTAATCTGCCTCTCCGCCATGGCTTCTGTTCAGAGCGCGCCGAACCTTCCCCAAGGTGGAGCAGTACTACCCCCGAACCTCAATACCACCCAAGTCAACGAACTATGGATGGTAAGTGCACCTGAATCTCTACCAGGTTGAACCGCCTATCGCACCTTGCACCCTATAATATTCTATTCAGCTCGATGCTAATGAGATGCTTAGAAATTCAATCAACTTAAAGCTCAGGGAGTCCGGCAAGACGATCCCGAATACATCAAATGTTACAACTTACTCTCCGCCATTCAAGACCGAAGACGATTCATGCAGCGCACACAGGCCGGTCTTCAGCAACAACAGGCACAGCAAGGCCAACAACAACAACAACACGCTCATACCAATGGAGTTAATGGTATGTACTGTTCCCCTTGCCATGCGCATTGAGCATGACTTATATAAGCCAGGCCATGCACCAAATACCTCTACCATGGCCACCTCACCAACTCAAGCTCCCGCAGCAGCGCAGCCAACAGGATCGGGCGATAAAGCTGTGGCTACGTCGCAAAAGGGTCCAGCTAAGAGCAATGGTAGTCTCAGCAATGATCAGATGCGAACTCTACAAAGCCAAATCATGGCATTCAAAATGCTCAGCAAAAACACGGCTATCCCTCCAAGCCTACAACAGCAGCTCTTCAAATCGCAGCAAAGCAGACAACCCCCTACAATGGCACAGACCCTTGCAGCAGCTAGTCAGGTCTTGGACGCACCCTCTCCCGCAAAACAGCAAAGCAATGGAAAGCAGGTAGAAACGCGGCACTACTATGACAAATTTATCGACCCACACGACTATATCAAGCCTACCATCAGCTATGCAAATCACACAGTTAGATCGAATCGATTCCGTATCGCTGATCTCATGCCCATCGGCTATGATGTGGATGAATTTCGCCGCGATCGTGAGATAAGCATATCAAATCGGTTGATGTCACGCAAATTGGACTTGTATCAGGGTGGAGCCCTCTCTGGCGTTGACGGTGATCGTGTACGGGAAGAGCGAGAGCGCATTGCCTACAACCGTATAATGTCGAGGAAAGCGGAGTTGGAAGGGCTGCCTGCTAATCTTGGTGTGTGGGATACAAGCAAAAGCGATACACCACAGGACGACGACTCTCTGAAGCGGAAAGCCCTTATCGAATATAAAATGCTGTGTTTACTACCCAAGCAGCGCGCCCTCCGACAACAAATTCATCATGATTTAGTCCACTACGACAACCTCGCTCAAACTGCTAACCGCTCGATGTACAGACGACACAAGAGACAATCTCTCCGGGAGGCTCGTATGACAGAAAAGTTAGAGAAGCAGCAACGAGACGCACGGGAAACCAAGGAGAAGAAAAAGCAGGTTGATTATCTAAGGGCAGTGGTGGAGCATGGCGACGAGATACGCAAAGCTGCTGAGACTCAAAAAGCGAGGGTGCAGAAACTTGGTCGTATGATGTTAGCCCAACATCAGCACATTGAGAAAGAAGAGCAAAAACGTATCGAGAGAACTGCTAAGCAACGTTTACAAGCATTGAAGAACGACGACGAAGAAACCTATCTCAAGCTACTTGGCCAAGCCAAAGACTCTCGTATCTCACACCTATTGAAACAAACGGATGGTTTCTTGAGCCAACTCGCTGCTTCAGTAAAACAGCAGCAGCGTGGTGCTGTGCAACAGTATCCTGACGAGCAGTCCGATGAAGACATCAGTGACAGTGAGGATGATGTGGAGGGTGGCCCTAAAGTCGACTACTATCAGGTTGCTCATCGCGTCAAAGAAGAGATCTCGAAGCAGCCAGACCTTCTTGTTGGTGGAACCTTAAAGGAATACCAGATCAAGGGTTTGCAATGGATGATATCACTCTACAACAATAATCTTAACGGGATCTTAGCGGACGAGATGGGCTTGGGGAAGACAATTCAAACCATAAGCTTGCTCACCTACCTTATCGAGAAGAAAAAGCAGAACGGGCCATTCCTTGTTATAGTCCCACTAAGTACGCTCACGAATTGGAATCTCGAATTCGAGAAATGGGCTCCATCAATATCAAGGATCGTCTACAAAGGTCCTCCGCTTGCCCGCAAGCAACAGCAATCACAAATTCGCTATGGTGGTTTCCAGGTACTACTCACCACTTACGAATACATCATCAAAGACAAGCCTGTCCTCAGCAGAATCAAGTGGGTGCATATGATTGTTGACGAAGGTCACCGCATGAAGAACTCCCAATCGAAGCTCAGCAGCACCTTGACTCAGTATTACAATTCCCGCTTCAGACTCATCTTGACCGGTACTCCTCTGCAAAATAACTTACCCGAACTATGGGCACTGCTTAATTTCGTCCTCCCTACGATCTTCAAATCCGTCAAATCGTTTGATGAATGGTTCAACACCCCCTTCGCGAATACGGGAGGTCAGGATAAGATGGAACTGACAGAGGAAGAGCAGCTTCTTGTTATTCGTCGACTTCACAAAGTCCTTCGACCGTTCTTGCTGCGTCGTCTCAAGAAGGATGTGGAGAAAGATCTACCCGACAAACAGGAGAGAGTAATCAAATGCAGGTTCTCGGCTTTACAAGCCAAGTTGTATAATCAACTCCTCACACATAACAAGATATCTGTGACCGATGGCAAGGGCGGTAAGACCGGTATACGTGGGCTCAGCAACATGCTCATGCAGCTACGCAAGCTATGCAATCATCCGTTCGTATTCGAACAAGTGGAGGACCAAATGAATCCGAGCAAGATGAACAATGATATGTTGTGGCGTACGGCTGGTAAATTTGAGCTTCTCGACCGAATACTGCCAAAATTCAAAGCGACAGGTCATCGGGTGTTGATGTTCTTCCAGATGACCCAAATCATGAATATCATGGAGGACTTCCTGCGCTTAAGAGACATGCAGTATCTCCGTTTAGACGGTTCTACCAAATCAGACGATCGCTCGGAACTGCTGGCACAATTTAACGCTCCCAATTCACCGTACTTTTGCTTCCTGTTGTCGACTCGTGCTGGAGGTCTGGGTCTCAATCTACAAACCGCCGACACCGTTATCATCTACGACTCAGACTGGAATCCCCACCAGGACTTGCAAGCCCAAGATCGTGCTCATCGAATCGGCCAGAAGAACGAGGTTCGCATTTTGAGGTTGATTAGCTCGAATTCGGTCGAAGAGAAGATCCTTGAGCGAGCACAATATAAGCTGGACATGGATGGCAAGGTTATCCAGGCCGGTAGATTCGACAATAAGTCTACAAACGAAGAACGAGACGCCATGCTGAGAACTCTACTTGATAGTGCCGAAGCCGCGGATGACATGGCTCACCAGGAAGAAATGGACGACGACGATTTGAATATGATTACGTCCAGATCTGACGAGGAGCTGATTATCTTCCAGAAGATTGACCAGGAGCGTGCCAGAGATCCTGACTATGGCCCCGAACCCGGCAAATTGCCCCGCCTAATGGGCGAATCTGAGCTTCCTGAGATTTACATGTCAGAAGATAATCCGATTGCTGAGGAAATCGAAGAGATTGCTGGCCGTGGTGCACGTGAGAGGACTCGAGTCAAATATGATGATGGTCTCACAGAAGAACAATGGCTAATGGCTGTTGACGATGACGAGGATACTATTGAAGATGCTATGGCCAGAAAAGCGAAATCTATTGACAAGCGCAATTCCAACAAGGAAAAAAGGGCCAAGAAGGCAGCTGGAGTAGAGAGCTCTCCTGAGCCATCCAGAGACAGCTCGGTGGCCCCTTCGTCTAGGAAACGCAAGTCAGCTGGTCACAAGCGAAAAGCAGACGACGAAATCGACGAGGAGCCAATGCCAAAGAAGAGCCGCCCCGGGGCTCGAAGGGAAACACTCTCGTCAAAAGAACGCAATCTTCTCCAAAAGATCCTCAATAGCAATGCCGACGCTCTAATGGACTTGGAAGAAGAAGTACCAGGAGAGCAACCCTCGGATGACGAAGAAGAAGGCCCAGTCACTAGGGGCCTTATTGACCCATTCCTTAAGCCCGTGCCAAAAGCACAGTTCCCTGACTACTACCTGCTCATCCAGAGACCTATCTGCATGGATCAAATCAAAAAGAAGATTAAGAAGGAAGAGTACCAGAGCCTGAGGGAGTACCGGGAGGACATCCGTCTTCTATGCAACAATGCTAGGACCTACAACGAAGATGGCAGTATGTTATATCAAGATGCCGACAAAATCGAGGTATGTCAGACAGTATCCAATAAGAAATAGATTTACTAACCTCGTTTGCAGGCTTTTGCCGTTGCCAAGCTTAGAGAAGACACCGAGAGGCATCCCGAAATGCAAGACTTCGATGACTCTACACCTCCAGACGGACGCTCGACGGCTGCTGTTTCAAGCGTAGGGACTCCGATGGCAAGCGGCCAAAATGGGGGCCCAAAGCTGAAGCTGACTTTCAATGGCGGTCGAGATACCTACATGAATGGTGCTAGCGATGACGAGTGAGGTCGAAAAGAAAAGGAATGATAGAAGAGGGAACAAAATTTCTGCTTGACGAGGCAGACTGATTGATAATGGAATAATCTTCTTGATGTATTATCAGCATGAGGTTTGGGCAGGGTCCAATCACGAAGGCGGCGAACCTACGGCGTTTACTTAGGCGAGGCGTACAGTGATGCATTATCAGGCGATTAACTTTGCTTGCTTGCTGGCTTGACCACTCGTGTATCTTGGTGTTTCTGGCAGGCAACCTAGATCGGGATTTGGAAGTCCTAGATGAGATAGAATGATGCCAGCACTTTGAAAGACAGCAAAAGTGAATCTTGAACTCTTATTGTTGTGATATGATTGCACTATCTGCCGCCTGAGGAATATTAATCTGGATACATCCATGCCCCGAGTTCTGTGTTCTCTTAGATATCTTATCGAGAGAGGAGGAAGGGCCGTACTCTAGCTACTTTCGGTGTGATTTTGATTAACGATCTTCGGGCCGGCTAATACCCGCTAAACCACTACGCCAGACACCCCTAAGAGCAAAAGCTTTGAGTCAGATCTTCAGGGCTTTTGCCCCCATTCTGCCTTATACCCAAGGGCCAATAGCCCTTACAATCATTAATACTGTAGAACTCACGGGGACAGGCTATTTTCTCAGGACTTTTTAGTACCCCCCGTTATCTCACAAACAAAGTTACAATCTTCACTCATCTTTTAGCTGTGACAAGATATACTATTACATGCTGCCTTCTCTGCTATTTTGATGGTGTTTTAAGTGGGGGGATTAGGGAACTTCCCAAAGCGGATCGGTTTGAGAATTTGTGACATCAGGCTAACAAGGCATGCTAGGTCTAAAAGAGACCGAATCGCGAGAATATCTGATATCTGACCAGGGTGGGCGCATTGGATAGGAGATTGCTTACTTCTTACTTCTCCCCGACGTGGTTTCGCGAATCGCTCCAGTATTTTCTGCTGACCTACGAATTATCAACGTACGACGAACACTACTATGCCATGTAGTAAGTTTTCATCACTCATCAACATACTTACATCGCGCTTGTAATCAGCAAGGCCTACATCGACTTCCTGCGTTTCGCTGCGGACCTCCGTGGCCAGGATCGCTCACTGCTAGAGTACTGGCTGAAATGACTATGCGTTCAGATTACCTCGTCACCATGCTGCAGGCATTAGCTATACGTAATCACCGTGCTGACCCCGACTCGCACGTATCTACCAGAAGAGGAGCTGTTCTCGAATCATAACACAGCCTAATCACGCCAACACTGTGTACGTATCTATGAAGGCGCGACGGCTCATTCATGAATCTTGATGGATTTGACGGAAGGAGGTTGCCAACTATGTATATAAACTCGGTGTCTCCCTCATGGACAATGGCAGAAGACATTCATCCCTCATTGCCAGTATCCTTCAAGACGCAACTTCGCACTTTCACCCTGTCAGAATCATCTTCGATCTCACCGTCATGCATCTTCATCATCTTCTATTCGCGTATCTCCTCACCTTAATTGAATGCACGCCGCTACCTTCGCTTGGCAGCAACCTACTCCGCAGCCTTGACCTTCCAGTCGATGAAACTGGCGCGACTGCCTTCTCTCTACTCTATGGCTCTCCATTGCTTAATTTCTTACAAATCGCCAAGTCAACCTTGGTGTACGGGGAAAGCAACGTTTTGTATAGCCACAACACAACAGCAACGGCTAGCACTCGTACCGTCGTCAGACCCAATGTGGACACAGTATACGCGGAGGCTATATTTGACCTTTCGGCAACAGATGTGGTTCTTACCCTGCCCGCTATGGAAGAAGACCGGTTCTATCTGGCCGCATTCTTTGACCCGTCAGTAATTCCCGTCTGCTCTGTGTTCACTTCTACAGCAGAAGCATCTGTGAATATTCGAAGCATTTGAGACCTAACATCCTCCAACAGTTACGGAGACAACTTCGCCTCTCTCGGCAGCGTGCCCTCTAGCGCTCCAGGGAAATATCTCCTTCAGTCTAAGAATTCGAGCTGCGCCGGCTACGAAGGCTGTATCACATCTCCTACCTCGATTGGAACGCTCCTTTTCCGAGTAGAGGTCAAGAACAACAACACGGACGTCGCCTACGTAGACTCCTACCTCAACAACAGCACCCTCAAAAGCATCAATCCACACACACCCTCCCACCCAGCCCTGACCGTTACCGATTTCGACAATATCTCCAACACAACCGCGATCTCAGTTCTTCAACTCACCGCCCGCTTGGAAACTCGCGCTGTCCCAGAGACAGCCCTCTTCCAGGCCGCTATTCCTGTGATCCTCGCCCTCGCTGGTGTCTGCAACGGCTCCTATAGCCAACCTGCATCCGTGAACATCACTCTTGCAACCGCTTTGGCCAATATCTCAACATCCGCATTCATAGATAAGCCCCCTAGTTACCCCAGCCTCGGCAACGGCTGGTCGATTTTAAACAGCTCCTACATCGGCACCTACGAGTCCGGCATGGCCATCATCCCGCGCGCTCTGACCGCAACAGAGCTCTACCTTGGGAACACGGCCAACGAAGCACTCTACCCTACTCTCGGGAAAACGCAGCTGAGTCTGACAGACAGCGAGGCGTACCTCTTTACCTTCTCAGGCAAGCCGCCAGTTGCGGATGATGGTTTCTGGAGTGTCACCATGTACGACGACGCGGGGTATTTGGTGTCGAATCCGGAGAACAAGTTTGCCGTCGGAGACCGAAGCAATATCACCTTTCCCAGCGGCGACCTGGTGTATGGTAGCGGTACTGAAGATGGGACTTTCCAAGTCCTGGTGCAGGACGCGAATTCGAACCCGCCAAGTAATTGGACGGCGAAGTACGTTTCAATCCACTAATCAAATGAGAGAATGGATACTGACCAGTTTCTGCTTATAGCTGGCTTCCTGCGCCTTCAGGTGGAAGCGACTTTACTGTGACTTGTGAGTTTCCCCCTACCTATCTGTGGATCTGCGTCGATGGGCTGGTGGCTGATGGCTGATGGACTCGCAGTCAGGCTCTATGCGCCTACGACTGAGGCATCAGATGGGTCGTATGTCTATCCGGTGGTCACGAAGGGCGCTGCCATTTTGGCGTAAGACTGCGACTTAGGATACGCAACGGAAGGAGCTGGGGAGTGGTGGCGTACATGCAGCGCGGGCACATTGGGACATCTCTTCAAAAGAAGCCATGGGAGACTCCGAACACTTATCACGCAATATGCTTAGATAAAACCCCGAAGAGATAAAAGTTTTCATAGCGTGTAAGATAGTAGTCAGAATCATTGGGGAAAGCAAAACGAAAAAGGATTTGAAACAATACCTCGGCGGGAATAGGCACTGCCTGTTCATTTCTTGATCCGGACATGCGATCTGCCAAGACGTGTCTACTCACTTTGAGGTACCCCAGCCCCTTGTCCGATGCTGAGGTGGTCGCCTCTGCGCATTGGGGCTCGTAGTTCACCAAAGCTGCATCAAATCTGGGTACATTTGTTTCATTCATGTCTGATGTATCTCCCCACATCCGTCCACATAGCAGGCCTGTCTAGGTAATGATCGCCTCCTTCTTGTGTTGGACCTTCCTTGTATTGAAGTCGCTTCTCATGCTGAAAATGGTTCCTTGTTTGTTTCAGTCATTCCTTCCTTATGTTCACAGTACATAAAATGTCCTCATGGGCCGTACCTCCCTCGCTTTGCCCGTTACTTCCATTCCTTTGATCGGGCTTCCCTCCCGCAGGATGTCTTTGTACCTATCTCGTGCGTTAAACATGATTCTAGAACGTGGGCAGTAAAAGGCCAAGATTGGAATGGATGTTGTGGTGGTAGAACGAGCCCTAGAGCCATCGCGGAAGGCTACACAATGGCCTCGGAACCGCCGGTGAGCCCTCGCCGGAGAGCATCACCCTAAGAAGACCATCTGGATAGCGGAGTGACCTTGGACTAGAACTCCTTGAAGGTTAAACCCTCAGGACAGCATATCAAGGAGTGATATTCTCTCCATTCTTCCGACCTCTTCCACCGCGAATCTAATCTCTGGCAAAGGATTTGCCGGATCTAAATATGACCCGTGCTTCGCCATCGCCAACTTCGTCTCTCCAATTATGAAAAGCTTTCCAAGGATCCAGTTACGCTCAGCGGCAGGTTCAAGTACTCCCAGCGCAAAGCGAAGTGTCTGCACGATGAAGAAGAGTCCATGGAACGGAGACGTCCCCATAAAGGATTCGCTACGACAGCAATCTAATGCTGCTTCTCGAGCTTCCAGCATATGAAGGCCGGCAGTTGGTCCGCATGGATTCATTTCTCTTAGGACAAGGTTAAGCATCATTAACATACCTCTGTAGACATTATGTAATAATGCAACAGCGAGACTGACATAATTGTAGTACAATGGAAAGACTGGGTCGTCGCTAGCATAGCTGATTGGACCTTGGCCCAGATTTTGTAGAGTCGAGGACAGGCGCGCGAAAATACACTTCACGTTGGTGCGGATGCTTTCAGCTCGAACTGTAATTTCTCTTTTCATCGATGAGCCCGTACCACATGCCGAACTTGCATGAAGATTGAGGTTGCCTGCATCGCACAGCAGCCCCGCAATCTGTATAAACTCGCCATGAAAGGCATCAGCGGTACTGAAGTTCTCTAGTGGTTCTTCCACTTGGCCATCATGGATCTGGGCCGCAAGCTCACGCCACTCAGGCTCCTCGAGGAAGCAATGGACGCGACTGCGACATGCTTCAGTGACCACGGTATGGCGATATGAAAGGTATAATTCACGATGGAAGCCATAACGATGTCTAGCTGGCCCCCGGATGCGGATTAGGGCGGATGCACCTCCAGCGTGCCGGAGCCAGGACTTGCTAGAACTGGATGCGAACATCTCGTATAGTGAAAGGAGAATCGTAGCGCCAAGTGTCTCGGCGGACAGAGCTTCGGTGCTGTTCCCAAGAGCCAAGCTCAGCAAATGTAGCGCATTCCCATAAAGGGGCCGCGCTTCAATAAGGAAGCTCTTCAAGCCGTGGACAAGACTTAGGTGTGCTAGCGCCACTGCACGAACAGCACTGTCGAGCAGCTTATTCCTGCCAGTCAGGGGAGGCAAACGAGCCAGCCAACGACCATGGTTTGGCAAAGCTGCCACTCCAGCTGTTGATCGATCTAATGCAGGAGGCGCGATGGAGGATGTGAAAATGTGAAGCAGCTGTTGCTGCTCCAAATTTGGACAGTGAACTATTGAATATAATTTGAGCTCCATGAAACGAGCCATCATGCTGGTACATCGTTCTTCCAGGGTTCGATCAACGTCAGCGAGAGCGAACATCGGAATGCACTCAGAATTTTCCGTTGTCGCAAAGACGCCTTGCACCTTCTCTTCTTCGTGAGGATCCGGGCCCAAGGCGTCTGATAGATTGCTCTGATACGGAATTGATTGCGCGATGGACACAGGGTAGCTGGGAAGAAACGTTTCAATTTGAGAGTTGGATGAAGCAGGCTGGCAAGCGTCTTCAACATCGGACGGTGGCTTCTGTAGGTAGCGTTGTCGAATTTTGGGCCCTTCGTCATGGAACTTCATGTCCAGCGTGTAGCCCGGACATGGTCGATTGCCTTTCTTGCAATTATTGCCTTTGTAAAATTGTCAGTCTTTGCTTGCAACATACCCTTTCGATTAGACTTACAGAAAAGTGGAGCTTGGTCGCACTGGAAGAAGAAGTCAGTAGGTACCTACTCCTCGCGAGTAGCAATAGCACTATATAACTCACCTTGACTCTTCGCGATACGCACAGTCTGCAACCCCTGCTTCTTGGAAGACCTACCATAGCTCTTCCGCGATGTCGAATTTATCGAGTCGAAAGGATGTACTAGAGAGATAGATAGCCTAAGCGTGTGGTGGTCGTCTGATCAACTTCCTTAATATTGATTGCTTGCATCTCGCAGTTGTCGGACGATTAATAGTACAATCGACTCTGACGCTGTGGCAAAAAATTCCTTATACAGGGAAGGTTGCCGTGCTTCTTGTCAGCATCGTGCAGCCCTGTCGAAGGCACCAACGAGACCCTGTCAGCACCTGAAACCAGCAATTAGCTAAGAATCACGTAATCTGTCAAAGCTTTTTATGTCCTCGCATTCTAGCACATAGTCTGATAGGTTCATTGCTTCTAGTTGGAGCGCACAGGCAATAGGTAGGCCGCTGTCGCCGTAGGCAACATAGCGAACCATTCCAACCCTACTGCCTCTCGCATATCCTCTAGAGGAAATGCAGTCTGCTAGCTACGAGACGGTGGGTGGGTGAGCCTATCTAAAGGTAGAGAATGCTCATACGATGCATGGTGAGGAGACCCATGTCGAGTTGTGGCGCGAGACAGGCTTAGGACCCCTCTCGCGCTGAGTCATCTGCTACGGCAGCGTATATGGAGCAGTAGGCTAACTATTGCAGCGCGTACTGCGCACCGCGTAATACGTAAAACCGCGCAACCATCAACTATAGGATAGTACCTGAATTACATAGATATAGCCTAATAGATAGAAGTACTATCCCTAGATATTTAGTATAATATTCTATATATAGTTTCTATAGTAGTTTGGATGATATTATACCTTAGAAATCTTAATATATACTAGTAGGTACTTATAAATAGGAGCTGTAGCCTAGTAAATAAATATACCTTTATATAACTAAATATTTTATATATAGTTTAGATAGGGATTTAGATAATAAGTTAAGTAGTAGCCTCTAAGTATTACTAAGGAAGTACTTATAATTAGGAGCTATAGCCTAGTAAATAGAAGTACTTTCTTATAATTAAATAGAATATTCTATATATAATTTATATAAAGACTTATAGCCACTATAATTCTAAATATTAATAGGGAGGTATTTATAATTATAAGTTAGAGTCTAGTAAATAGAAGTATCTTCCTACTATTAAAAAGTAAGATTGTTTATATATATTTATAATATAATAATTTATAAAAAGGTTGTATAGCCTAGCGGTTATAATAGTAGTTTATATAAAAAGTAAGTTATCTAAATAATTCTTATGTTTAAAACCCCTAAAAAAGATAATAAAATTATTTAATATCTAAATTTTCCTATATTAAAAAAAAACTAAATAACTAAATCTATACTTCTATAGTTTTCTGATATATTATATAATATATAGATAGTATTATGAGATCTAGTAATATTATAGCTAATAATATTCCTATTCCTAGGATTTTTTTATCTTTTTTTTTATAGAAAACGCGATAGCTATATGTGAAGCTATAGATTATTAGAGAAGCTAATATCTATAAATTTACTAGGGCCTCTAGTATCTGAGTATTTAGACTAATTAGAATATTTATAGCCCGCCGTTACTAGGAGTAATGTATAATTAATATATATTAATAGGGGTAGTAATCTTTACTAAGATATCTTTTCTCCTAATAATTAGTTTCTAGTAACGGCGATGTAATAATAATAATAATATATATATCTTATAAAAAGCTGCTTTAGAGGACTAGATTGGTTGTAGTAAATAGTAAAGGCTATTTAGAATTAAAAAATATAAATTACTAGTAATAAATAAGGGTTGGTTAAAAACCTTATAGAGATGAAAGAACTTAGAAAGCCTAAATATTAAATTAGGATATTTAAAATTGTTAAAATAGAAGAAATAAGATTAATAATATCTAGTTATATAGAGTTAAGAGCTGCTAGATTAGAAAGTATATTATTATCCCTCCTTAAGCTTAATTTAGGCCTAGTAGTACTAGTCTATAACTTTAAGTAAATTTTATAGGGGGTATAAACCCTGAAGAGGATATAGGCTGTTTTTACTTTAGAGCTTTAGGTAGTTAAGTAGATAATTAAGTAGATAGTTAAGTAGGCTCTAGCTCCTATAAAAGTTTTTATATTATTAGTAAGACCTAGATTTATAAGCTACTATCTATATATAAGTCTTAGATGATTATATACTGTATTACTAGTCTCTTCCTTAAGTAATTAGTTAACTAGGTATTCTTTATTATTTAAAGACCTATTATTTTCTATAAAGATCCTATTAAAAAAATCTATTACCTCTTCTTCCTAAATTAGAGGTGTTATTTTTTCTTGTTTAAAAACTACTTGCTTACTTATAGATATAGGTTCCTTTTTAATTTTTAGTAAAGGTTTATTCTTTAATAGAGTCTTACTCTTTTTCTAAGATTTATATTTAGTTTTAGGAGTAGGGGTTTTCTAAGATCTATATCTCTTCTTAGGAGTTAGGGTTTTAGCTTCTTTTTTAATAGCTACTTTCTCTTTAAAAGCTAACTAATCTTTAGAATCTTCTAATTCCTCTTTAGGGTCCTAGTAGGGAATATTAGCTACTAGGTGTATATATCCTATATTTCCCCTTCTAGCTAGGCTCTTAAAGATATTAGTAACTATATAATAGTTTTCTATAAAGGTAAGTTTAGGCATCTTAGGAAGCTTTCCTTTTATACTAGCCTTAACACTTTAGGCAATCTATATCTTTATTATATTAGGACGACGGGTATATTTTTTTAAGTTAGGTTTTATAGTTTCTAGGATTTTAATAAAATACTTTTATAAATATTTAGGATTAAGTACTTAATTTTAAATATAAAGGATCTTATAGGCTAAGGACTATTTAGTAATAGTATTAGATACTAGTAAGTAGACTTACTAGTTATATAAGTATATACTTTTATATAATCTAGGTTATAATCTTTTAGAGTAGGTAGGAGATAGTAGTACTTAATAATATCTATAGATATATTAAAGGTTTCAACTTTTATTCTATTAGCTTTAAGATCTTTAATATTTAATTAATTTATAATTATATTAATACTAGTATATAATCTTATTTAATCTTATATTTAAGTCTTCTAATAAGCTTTTTATTAGTTAACTTTTCTAATAGTCCTTTAAACTCCTTAGATTTGTGGGGTATAATATTCTAAAAATCTGGGGTCCTTTTATTTAAGTATAGGTATCTCCTATTTAGGTACTGATGTCTCTTATTTAATCTTATATTTAAGTAGGTTATTAGAGGATTAAATAGGGATAGGGTTTACTATTATTAAGATTATATAGTAAGATTTTGGGTTTATTATAGGAGTATCTAAAGTTAAGTTAATAAAACTAGGCTTAGGTAGTAGACTTTCTTAATAAACTATATATTTATAAGCTAAGTAATAACTTCTTACTAGTAAATAATTATAGGAGCTATAGTTAAGAAATAGCTAAGTATTATATAGGCCGAGTTGCCTATAGAGATAGGTAGGTATTAGTAGCTTTTTAGCTTAAGGAGTCTTTATATATAGGATTTACTATAGAGATAGTAGTTAGTAAAATAGGGAGATTATAAGGTCTAGTAGAACTAGGGTATAAGTATATTATATAATTAGCGATATAATAGGACTAATAAATAATAGCTAGGGTATTTTAGGTAATTAATAGGAAAGTAACTATAATTCTAGGATTTTAGTCTAGTAACTAGATTAGTATAGTTTAATATAGTTAAATTTAACTACTAATTACTCCTAAATAGTTTGTGTGATACTAGATATTATTAATAGATAAATAAGGAGTATTCTATCACCTATTTAGTATACCTATATAACAACTAAGTGTAATATAATTGTTATAATATCTTCCTATAAATAGGGATAGAAATAATTGGGAGAGTTCTAAATATAATTAATAATAATAGTAAGGTTTATTTATTATCTTTACTACCTTTTTTATCTTTTTTATAAAGCCCCCGCTGCTCTATAAATTCTTTATTAAAATAGTAGTATAGCTACTCTACTTCCTCTTCTTCTTTCTTACTAATCTTTCTGATTTTTTCTACTACTAGCGAAGGTACCTATATATAGTTACTATAAGGTCTTTTAAGTGTTCCTAGTATAGGGTTAATATTACTAACTATAAAATAGAAGCAAACTTTATAGAGTAGTACTTAATAAAGAGTAATATATAATAGAGTACTATTAGCTTTAATAGCTAAAGTATTTAAGGTATTTAAATTAAACCTAAACTTTCTTATCTTTATATAGTAGAATTTTAGAGTTGCTAGTAGTAGGTATTTATTAACATTATATAGAAACTAATTTAAAATATATTTATAGATATCTTAATTAAGCTTAAGACCTTACTTCTTATCCCTCTATACTTTAGAATACTAATATAGAAACTATAGTTTATTAGTAGGAATATATATATAGCTCCTTTATATACAAATCTTATAAGTATTCTAATTATCTTAAAACTTAAAGATTTTAACTTAAAGGATAGATATATAAATTATTAGAAAGGTAATTTTATAAGGTTTCTCTTCTAAAGTATAGCTTTTTTTTTATAATATTCTTTTAAAGAAATCTAGCTATTAGATAAGATAGCTATCTTAAAGCTAAGCCTACTAAGACTTAATTTTTTAATTAGCTATACTTTTACTAAATATATAGTATTCTTAAAAAGGTATATCTTTAGGCTTCCTATCTAGACTTATTTAATCTTATAAAGCTATTTGTATATTCTAATATATATTTACTAGGATATCTATTTCTAACCCTTAATCTAATTATATCTTAAATAGTATTATTCTAATATTCTTAATAATATTAAGATACTACCTGCCTATACTAATACTAATATATATAGAAACCCCTATATAAATCTAGATAATATATTAAGAGTAAGTATTAATATAGGTATAAATCTATATATTAAATTAGTCTAGCTTTAAATAGCTATTAACTAACTATATATAATTAGGACTTAGGGGACGCTACTATATCCTATATTTATTTACTTATATATCTTATAAGGCAACTCTTTAGGGGTTAATAATTCTTATAGTATATAATATGTAGTCTATTATATATATTTACCTACTAACTTCTTAAGTATGCCGTTAAAGATAGGTATAGAGATTTTAATAGTTAAAATTTATAATAGTACTATTAGCTATAACTATTCTAATTCTTTTTTATAATTCTTAATCTTAAACCTCCTAATTCTATAGATCCTATTATTATCTTAGACTATAATTATAATAAAAATGTTTAAGTGTAAAGGAGCTTAATATAATATTTTATACCTATAATAATATCTAAATCTCTTTATCCGTTGCCTAGCTATAGTAGAATAGTAAAAGAATATAAGCCTTAACTCTCTTATCTAAGATATTATCTATATGTTAAAGCTGTTTAAGCCCCTATACTTATAGCCGTCTCTTAAAAATATATAGCTTATACTTAATATCTTCCTTATTTAGCGTCTTAATAATTTACGCGTTAGTATAACTAGTAGCGAATATTAACTAAATTTAATAGTAGTAGAATAATAGATTAATAGTGGTAGATATAGTAGCGCTAGAGCTTTATAGGATAGTAGGTGGGTAGTAGTTATAGATAAGAGAGAAGGGTAGAGGATATGATACTTATTAGCTTTAAAAATTATTTAAGGTAAAGCTAATCGCTTACTAAGCAATATTAAGAATTCTAATTAGATTTTCTTTATAAATACCTTAATAAGAAACCTATTTAAGAGATATAAAAAGTATAGTATTAATTTATATAAATATAGGATAAATATTTAGCTCTAAATATTTAATTTATTTAACCGTCTTCCTAGTTATTATTGATTATAATAGAAAGTTAGAATATTTTATTAAGTACTAGAGAAACTTAAGAAATATAAAAAAGTATTAATATATATATATGTTTTACTAGTCTAAAAAGTAGACTTAAGATATCTAAATAGAGCTTTTTTATTTTATATAAATATAAAATAGATCTGATAAGAAGTATAAGGTCTTAAATAAGTATTAAAAGGCTTTAAGGATTTAGAAGTAACCCTAACCCTTATATAGTATAACCTATATAGTTTATAGGACTCTATATAAGGGCTACTCTACTTTAATAAGATATATAGTAGGTAGTGAATATATATATAGGTTTTATATAAAGTACTATAGCGTAAAATATTAACCTTAGATAGTATAGTTTAATATTAATATATAGATTTATATATTAAGATTTTAAAATTTTTAGTAAGACTATAATAAAGAAACTAATACTAAGTTCTATAGAGAAGTTTTTATATCTTAATAATAATAATATTGGCTAGCTATCTTAAGATAGTAAATAGAATATTAGATTTAGTATTAACTTTATATAAATTAATCCACTAGCTATAAGATACTTAATATATTTAAATATCTAATATTAGGCTACCTAAAAATCTAGTTAAATCTATATATATCCTAATATTCTTTATTCTCTTTTTAGCTATATGTTTAGCAATACTAAAATAGAGGCCCTAGTATATTAAAACTAATAGATAATTTAATACCCTATAAGGCTAGCCCCTACTATATAATATATTATATATAGAGCTAGGAATTAAATTTAACTAAGCTTTAACCTTATCCCCCTAATATTTATTTATAAAGTAAACCTTAAGCGAAGTATATTATCCTAGAGTAAAATAAGAAAGCCTTTAAAAGATTATAAAGGAGTAGCTATTATAACTATAATAAGGGCTCTATTAAGAGTAATATAGCTACCCTTAATAAATAGGCTATCTTATAATAAAGTAGACCCTAATTCTAAAATATTATTAATAGTTAGAGAGTTATTTATAGCTTTATTATTTCCTAATCCTATTAAAGCACTCTTAGTAGGAATAATAGTTATATATACCCTTCTCCCCTAAGAGGAAGGTACTACGTGTATAGGAAGATAAACTAATAAATTTATAAATACATCTCTATATATTGCGGTTAATATATAGGTTCCCTATTAATTCCTAGTAACTAGGGGTAGTTATTTAGCTACTAGCTTAATTAGCTGTTAAGTAACTCTAAAAACGGTGCTTAGGAAGATATATAAGTATATATTACTAAATAAGGGTAAATTAACAAGGCTAACTTAAAGAATATTTATAAGGCTTATATCTTTAGATATAATATTTATAAGCTCTAAAAGACTAATTCTTTCTACTTTAATAGTGCTAAAATATGGCTTTTAGATAGGCTATACTAAAATTAACTTACTATACTTTAAGATAATAAAGATAGATTCTATAATTATAACTAGTTATCTATATTAGATTAGATCTTATAAATTAAACTAGTAATTTTAATAAATAGCTACTTAAATATATAGTATTAGTAACTCCTAATAATAACTAGCCCCATTAAAAGGCCCTGATAAAATAGTATTAGTATAGCTAGTAAAGGTAATAGTATATATTCCTCTAAAGACCTAAGAACTAGTATAGTACTATAGAAAGTAGGTAAGAAACTAATAAAAAATTAACTTAAATCCTATTAATCTAGAAGCTTATAAAGGCGGTAGGTTAAAGAAATAATTTTATATAGGAAAAAAAAAGTAATCTATAAATAAGGTATACTATATACATAATTATTATTAATAATTATGCTATAGCTATCTATTAAGACTATATTATAGTTAATATTTATATGAAATAGCCTATTAGATATAAACTTACTTATTATAAAAGTTATAGTAGGAATAGTAGTTAGTAAATTACTATAAAGAAGGCAAATCCTATATATTAAATATTATATTTAGTTGTTTAGCGCGCGGTATACTAATAAAGAGATCTATAAATTTTTAATAATAAAGTTTTAGGATATAAGCTATCCTCTTCTAATACTACTTATTTATTAATATATACCCTTAATAGCTAGCTTACTATTATCCTTATAAAACTCTTTAGAAAGATATATACTATTACTATTATTCTATTTTTATAGTATTTCTTTATATTTATTCTACTCTTAATATAGTGTCCTACTAGTACTATTATATATTTATATTAATCTATTCTATTAATAATATACCGTCCTTATAGTACTCCTTTTTTTAGTGGTATTCTAGCCCTAGTAATACCTTAACCCTATAGTAGTTCTCTTCCTTATCCTCTAATTATCTTATAGGCTACTTTATTATATATTATTTATTTAATACCCCCTCCTTCTCCTCTATTATTAACACTAACACGTTTTTATAGTTTATTTACTTAAGATATTATAATAGTAGAGTAGGTTTAAATATTACTTTAATACTATAAATTATAATTAATAGCCTGTGTAATTTAGTAGTAGGATTTACTTATTTAAAAAATCTGCTAGTTATTTATATTAATAAGGTTTAGGGTTTGAATCTAATATTAAATAGGTTTAAAAAAAAAAAGCGTTCCCTATTAATTGTGTGGTAGTAGTAGTGTATATTAATTATTATATACTATAAGCTTAGGCCGACATTTTTTTTATGTTAGTTAGAATCGCTAGAATAGCTAGAATCGCTAGAATAGCTAGTAGTAATAATGGTAGGGGTAGTAGAATGGTAATATTGATGGTTAATGGTTACGCTTTGCGCGGTACGCGGTGCGCGCTGCAATAGTTGGCCTACTGCTCCATATACGCTGCCGTATCTGCTCATTATGTCAGCAAAAGAGTGCATACGTCTAATACTAAGGCGTCTAGCGTTATTCTCAGGAGCACAGATCATTCTCCACACCGCTGTACCATGGTGGAGAGGGAGACAATACGGACGCACTTTGGACGGACAATCTGCCTGCTTAGCGAAGGCTTACTGCCGAAGATGTGATGTCGTTCGAATAGGGTCAGGATGTTGTCGCCGATGCAATACAGACATTGGAAAGGCCGACATTGAAGAGGAAATTGACTTCGGCCGGTGCTTTTACAACTTGGTTATTATAGAAATGACGCGGTCATATAAGCTGTTATATAGTCTAATGCGCACCCTCTATCTTCCCAACCACCGATACTCGTCAGCATCCCCTATCACCAACCCTCCTCCAACCTCCATCTCTCCCACCTCCCCCTCATCGCGTTACTCTCTTCCCCCTAACAACCTCTGCCCACAGATCCTTAAAGAACCCCACCGTCTCCCAAATTGGTAACAAAACACTAATAGCCGTCGAGCAAAAGACCCAAATGAAAGTAATAACAACCCACGCCACAAAGAAACCTTGTGAGAATATATAATGCGACAGGAACATCGGGATCGGTACGAGGAAGTCCATAATGAATGTCAGAGTGAAGGACGCTATGCATGCAACTTTGAAAGCGCGCCGGAGTTTGGAGGGCTCTTCGATGGCGATTTCGTCTTCGAGCATCTCTTTTTCTTCGTCGACGATGGTGGGGAGGTTGGAGTTTGGATTTGGGTGTGCTGGTACTGCTTCTGCTTCTGCTTCTTTTTCTTTCTCAGTCTCATTTTCTCCGTCGAGAGAGTCGGCCCTGGGGGTTGTGGCTGTTGAGAGGGTGGGTGCATTGATGAGGCGGGTTTGGTCCCAGTCGAATTGAGAGGGTCTTGCTAATGAGACGGAGACTGAGACTATCAGGCCCACCATTATGGCTGCGAGATTGCCGGCTAAGGTTGGATATTCCATTCCTGTTGTTGTGACACTGAGGCTTCCGTAGTACTGGTGCGCTGTGACGAGCCAGGCGATTAGCCCCGCACATAGACCTGTCACTGCTCCGGCTATTGCACCTTCTTTCGTTTGGCCCTTCCAGGTGATTGCGAAGGCGGCTGGGAATACTGCACCGCCGATCAAAAGCCCCATGACTAGGAAGAGCCAGCCGAGGTCGATGCCGATGGCGTTCCAGATGCAGGCGAAGATGGCCATGACGAGACCCCATATGCCGATTCCGATGTGCGCAACGAAGATGAGTTGCTCGGGTGTGGCAGATGGTTTGAGATAGGTTTTATAGATGTCAAAGGTCAGGATAGATGAGACGGCTATTAGTTCTGCTGAGGCGCACGAAGTGACTGCCATGAAAAGAACAATAAGGAGAGCGACCGCTCCTCCGGTTCCTAGGAGAGCAGTAGCTGCAAATGGAGTAGAGAGACCGGCGGTCACTTGTGCGGTAGTCATGGTGTTCGGGTAAGTTGGAAATGTAGGGGAGTCTGTAAGAGCGACTGCTGCAAGACCTAACGTGGTAGCAAAGCCAAACGGAATGGCGTACCATGCCAGACCACCGAGAATGTAAGCTCTGACAGCAGTAGTCGGACGACTTGCGATTGCTCTTTGCCAGTATGCTTGATCCAAAAAAACCGTTCCGCTTCCAGAGCACAACTGAATCACGCCAAAGATCAGGGCGAAGTTGCTTTTCATAGTCAGATAAGAGCCACCTTCGTTGCCGGCAACTGGACGTTTGACGGCTGCTTCCTTGAGAAGATTATACATGGCACTTGGGGACCCTATCTGAGAGTTTGTGGCATAAACGGAGAACATGAAGTAAAGGATAATCACCATGAGAATCAGCGTATGCGAGTAGTCACCTATATAATGTTATTGCTGAGCCGCTCGCGTGTCTTCGTGGGGTCTTACAGAGGAATGTGGCCCGTAGACCACCGAGCACGACGTAGACGCAGACTCCGAGTGGTATCAGAAAAATCGCCGCGTAGACATTCATGCCAGTAAGTGAAGTGACAACCGCACTGCCCCCCAAAAGAAGCTGGCTGCTCACAAGCACGTTGGTAAGCAGGGCAAAGAAAATATAGATCCAATGGGTTACGACCCCGTAGCGGGTATAGATAATTTCCAGGTAAGTGTGGCATCTAGGCGCATTCTGCTTGACTTTGCAAGCTAGAATGGAGAACATTAATATCTGCACCGTTGCACCAGCTGCATACTGATCACAAGACACAAGTTAGGACCTGATTGAGTGCGTGCGCAGGGATTCAATTTAGCAGCATACCCAGAAGGGCCCAGCTACGCCATACTCATAGGCGACTGTGCCAGACTGCAATAGTGTCGCCGCCCAGGTCCATGCTGAGACGATTCCACTTGCAATCAGGCCAGGCTTCACGCTTCTACTGGCGGTATTGAATTCTTCGCTTTGTTTTGTCGAGAACCTAGTATAACGATTCTTAACACAGTTAGTTGGACCTGACTGAAGCACCAAGTTTGAAGTTACAAACCTGGATATATGTAATACCACACATAACAAAGGCGAAAAAGAAGCCGATGCCCACAACGACGCCATATCCGACGCCGACTGGGAGTGTTGTTGTTGTCGAAGCCATTTCGTGTATATATTGTGGCAATTGGACTGAACCGAAAACAAAGAAAGCAGTGAAGAAGCAAGGGAGTGAGAAGACATGATGATGATAATTACCTTACGTCGAAGCTGCAGAGTGCCGTACCTAGTATGCAAGATCGTCGCGCTTATCTTACGCGTGGTAGAGATAACGAAAATGAACGTGAGGTTCGAGAGGGATGACATCACTGCACCAATGAGATTACTGAAACAGTAGTGCCGAGATCCTTGAACCTTAGATAGGCAGGTCCTAGTGGGCTCGTGTAGAAAAACCGTTGGAGTAAATTTTTGATAAGACTCTTGACCATATCGTCTCCTAGGTGTAGAGTTTTAGGATCTAAACTCTAGGTCTTTTTCTCCGAGGCAGGAATTGCACAGAGTGACTTGGTAATGTAACTGAACCGGGAAGAGGACGCACTCAAGTGACATCCGTTGAGATCATCCCATTTGCCATTCGCCAACGTCTTCCTTGTCCTAACGCCGAAATGACGTACCGATAGCCATAGATTGAGAATGAGGAGTTTGTCTCATCTGAAGTATACTGAAGAGAGATAGTCGATAATTCCTAAGACTAAGCCCCGAACTATGATAAGTTTGAAAACAGCATGCAACAAAGCAATGCCGTCAATTACCTTGCAAACTGAACTGCGTTTCCATCAACCGTGGATTCAGGCCGAGGTCTCGGTAGCTTCAGTCCCTGGCATTGGCTGGAAATCCGGAAATTCAGCCATATATGGTAGTGCAGATAATACACTCACAAAGTCTTCGAAGATTGTAAGGGTGGATCCAAAGAAGCGGAGGTCGACTGTCAAATTCTGATCGTCTGTGAGGTCTGGCATGGTCAGAATCTTATTGTGCGTGGAATTTGGTGTGCTGTTCGAGAGGAAAGCATCCTCTGATCTCTCAAAGAGAACCTGACTTCTCTTACTCCACAGAATAACCAATTGGGAACCAGCTTGGACGAACATAGCATAGCCTACCACCACATGCTCCCATTTTAGCGTTAGAAGTAGGTTCTGAAATGAGGGTTTCGCTATCATTAGTCGGGCTCCCTTTCAAATAACCCAGATCATTGAACGCGTCTCTAGTGTGTCTGCATTCGGCGTACCGTTGGTCACTATCGAAATGGTAGGATATCAGTAAGTCTGCATTTTGTTGGTTCGATGCATTTGGTAAAGTCTTAACTGGCCAATTCGCTCAATGCGCCCAAAACATTCACAAGACATGGAGTGACGGAGTGCGAAGGCTTGTCAAACGTGTATCCCATGGTGAATCGAGGATCTAGAGCATAGGTGCAACTTTGTCTGGAGACGTAGTAGCAAAATCTATGATGGTAGCGGGAAAAGAACCAGGCGTAGGAGTAGCGGTGCCTGCTACATCAACAATTTAGTATCAAGAAATGGACGAAAGTGTATGAGGTATTGAATAGCACCCTTAAAGGAATTATATACCAGTAGAGTATTGTTATAACAGTGAGAAGATAATCTACGGATTCAGGCAGGGAACTCCATGTCTCTTTAAGATCCTGGATGTGCCTGCAACACATCGTATAACGCAACATCTCGTCATCCAGTGTTGTTGAATAAATTCACGACGTGGAACCGCCGAGACAAGTTATTCAGAAATAGCGTACAGGCTTCTATTGCAGAGCAAAAGCAAAACGGTCAACTTGGTCAGCAGGCTGCGCTTGTGAGTCGCAGCGTCTTAGTTGAGAGTCTTTACTCATTCTGTGATTTTGAATGATGTCTTGCCATCATTTCGAGACGCAAGTGTAATGGGCTTAGGACTGGTTTCCAGGGAAGATGATGGTCGTGGATAGAACAAATGTTGCGGCTCATCGCACCAAGGCTTTTCAATCATGAGGACCTGTCAAATCCCGGTAGCTTCCGATTCACGTTGAGCGTGTATAGGAAGTCACGAATATATTTCCTCATAGGAGGAGTAAAAGCCTGCGAGGTGGAGAGACAAAGAGATTCGCAGACGAATCTCCATGTTGCGAGGCGGCTGCGGGTTGCTTAACCCATCAGGGAGGTGGACATCGATCGAAAAGCCTGGCTTCGACCGAAGGGTCCATGTCACGAGAGCGATAGCTAAATTGAGCTTTAAGCTGTGTGAAAAATAGCTCGGGGGGCTATACAGATCACTGAAGGATTAAATCATGAATGGGGAAGGAGGGTGGAGGACAAGTACACAAGGGGCTATCGGCCAGCGGAGGCTAGCAAGGCGAATTCCCCCCCCCGGCAGATCATTTTTGGGCTCCATGTCAAGCCTACATACAGTATCTCCCCACCAGCCACTCCGTAGAACTAATGGAACGTCCCGAGGCAACTGAGTGTCGTGCAGATGTATGCGGTCCTATCAATGCCAGCGAAACATTTGTCTGGCGCGGAAATTCAGGGGCAGTGGCAAAGAAAAACAACATTGGTCGAGCGAGCGTTAGGGACATCCAATAAGGACCTTTCCTTCCCACATCCCCAATTTGCAAGTAATTTGGAAAACAAAGTCGCTATAGGCCAGACCTAGGATACTGCCACTGCGAGCCTATCATGCGAAGAGATAGCATTCTATCTCTTTCCTATCCGATATCTGGATCTTGGCATTACCGGCTGGCCACCCCAATCAGGATGCTGCCAACATCAACCTCCTGCAATGCTACCACTGCTACTTTGTCTTTCCTTGCTGAACGCTGCACTGCATTCCGGGAAGCTGTGTGATTTGCTCCGGGTCTTTGAGAAATGGCTCCCGTCCACCGTCAAGACCTGCTTCCTTCGGGAGGTGGTATGCAGGTGTCTGGTACGGTCTTGCCTTCCTTCTATATAACATGCTGAAGTGTTCCATAATGAACAAGTACATTCGTACATTGCATTCTTACTGTCCCTTGCCTTGAAGATGCGTTTCTGCAACCACCTTGTCTCTGCGGGGCTTGCCCTAGGCTCATTTGCTATTGCTTCTCCAGTTACTAACAAGGAGGCCCCGAAGGACAAGAGGTCCTTCGTGGAGCGCGATGGGAACAATGTCACTGTCTTTGAGCATGCTGCCACTGGTGCTAAGCTTGAGTTTGTCACGAATTCCGGCATCTGTGAGACTACACCGGGTGTGAATCAGTATTCTGGGTACCTGTCGGTGGGGACCAACATGAACATGTTAGTACCTTTCTACCCACTATCAGCGTTTGCCTGACAATCCAAAGGTGGTTCTGGTTCTTCGAAGCCCGCACGAATCCTACAACAGCACCCCTCTCTACATGGTTTAACGGCGGTCCGGGTTGTTCGAGCATGATCGGCTTATTTCAGGAGAACGGCCCTTGCCACTTCGTCAACGGCGCTTCCGAACCATCTCTAAACCCTTACAGCTTCAATGAAGTTGCAAATATGCTATATGTGGACCAACCTATCGGCACAGGCTTCTCCTACGGCACAGATGACGTGACAAGCACGGTCACTGCAGCACCCTACGTCTGGACGTTCCTACAAGCTTTCTATGCGCAGTTCCCTCAGTATGAGAACCGCAACTTTGGGATCTTCACAGAATCATATGGGGGACACTATGGCCCCGAGTTCGCCGATTACTTCGAGTCTCAAAATGCGGCTATAGCGAAAGGCACCGTAACTGGCGAGAAGATCGACTTGATTGCACTCGGCATCAACAACGGCTGGTACGACCCAACCCTTCAATACAAGGCCTATGTAGACTTCTCCTACAACAACACCTACAAACCTATCATCACAGCGGCCCAACACACTACCTTCACCAATACCTACAACAGCAAATGCGTCCCCGCTCTTAACAAATGTATTTCCTCTGGCTCTAACGCCAACTGCGAATCAGCCGACAATACCTGCTACAACGACATTGAAGGCCCCCTCAGCGAGACGACATCAGAGGGCGGCGCTGCAGCCTACGACTTCGACGTCTACGACATCCGCGAGCCAAGCAACGACCCCTACCCACCAGAGACCTACTCAACCTACCTCCTCCAACCATCCGTCACCAGTGCAATCGGTGCCAAAGCCACCTACACCGAATGTCCCGACGCACCCTACGAGAAATTCGCATCCACAGGCGACGGTAAGCTCTCCCCCCCTCCCCCTCCCTAGAACCCGCACTAACCCTCCCTGGTTCCCTACAGACTCCCGCTCCTTCCTCTCCCAACTCTCCACCGTAATCCAATCCGGCATCCAAGTCGTCGTCTGGGCCGGCGACGCCGACTGGATCTGTAACTGGTTCGGCGGTCTTGCCGCCGCCAACGCCGTCACCTACGCGGGTTCTTCAGCCTTTAATGCCGCACCGCTGGAATCGTATACGGTTAATGGCACTGAGGGGGGGACGTTTAAGACGGTGGACAATTTTAGCTTTTTGAGGTAACATCACGAATCTGTTATTGAGTGGGATACTGAGACTAACTGTTTGTGAAGGGTCTTTGGAGCAGGGCATGAGGTGCCATATTACCAGCCGGCGGTAGCGTTGCAGGTTTTCAGACAGACGATGGGGCAGGAGGCGTTGAGTTCGACTTAGGGTGGGGGGTGGACGGCGTGAGGATGTGATGTGGGGGTTTTTGGATTTGCATATATTTGGATAATTGTATACAATAGGGTGTAATACATATTATTGATCCTGTAAGCAATCCATACCAGTGCTATCTCTATATTGCGGATGATCTCAGAGCATCTCGTTATTTCTCAAACAAGTTCCCAACTCTGCTTTATAAAAGGGCAAGCAAGCTACTAACCCGGGTATCAAAGACTCTCAAAAGACAACTAGTCGCCCATGATACTCCTTTGCAATGAAATGCCCACAGGCTGTATCGCCAATCAGAACCTAATTCTTTGAATGCCAATAATGCCACGTCCAACCCCTCATCTCACACAGTCTCATCACCGTCCCTCAACCCCTCCCCCTCCTCCGCCGTCCCATCAGCCCCATTCTTACCAACGCGCTGATACTTCCTCCGCCCATCCCCCTCCTCGTCAATCCTCCACGTGAAGAACGCAGCCGCCAGCGCCGCTAAGCCACCAAATCGCAGCACCCACCCTACACTGTCATCATAAGGCACGCCTCGCGGTTTCTGCGCTAGTTTGAAAATAGCACTTGAGACTAAAGTAGCGATGATTTGTGGAGCGGAGACAGCGACGTTATGGAGACCGAGGATGACGCCAGCTTGGTCTTCTTGATGACCGACTACTTCTCCGTCAGCGTTGACGGTGCGGCCGCGATTGCGGATGGTTTGATTTCGTGCTTCCGTATCGCGTTTTGATATTTCGGCGGATATGAGGGCGAAGGGGGCCCAGAGGGATAGAGCCCAGGAGATACCGACGACGCCGGTGAGGACGATGGCTTGGGTGGGGGTGCGGATGAAGAAGGTTAGGAGCATGCAGAGGAAGAAGAGGAGGTGGGAGAGGAGCCAGGCGCGGCGGAGGGTAAGCCAGGGGATTTGGAGGAGGGAGAGGAGGCGGGTGAGGCGGGCGTGGAGGGTGGGTGAGGGAGTGGGGGCGGGTGGGAAGTAGGCTGTTGAAAAGGAGGCGGAGAGGTTGGGGTCGTGATGGTCGTGGGTGGATAGGGGCGTTTTGATGGAGGGTTTGGGGGGTTGGTAGGAGGGAATGATGAAGAAGGGGAGGAAGATGTTGGCGGTGAAGGAGACGATGGCGTAGATAAGGAAAGCGAATGTGCCGATTCGCGTAGCTTCTTCCCATTCTTTTTCGATTTCTTCAGGCGTGAGGTCTGGGTGGGAGGCAAAGTAGGGGTTGCAGTAGAGTTGCCCGATGTAGGTGGTCATGTAGAAGAGAAAGCCGAACCAGCCCATCCAGTTGAAGAATTGGGCTTCGCAGACTTTGCGGATTTGAGGGGGCAGGCGGAGGATTGCGTTGAAGACTTGGCGGAAGAAGGAGAGAAGACCTGGAGAAGCATTTGGAGGGGGACCTTCGAGACGAGGGTCGCGCTCACGGATGTAGAGGGAGGATATAAGGACTGTACCGCAAAGGGAGAAGGAGGCGATGACGCAGAGGACTTGAAATTGGGTCTTCCCTAGCCAAGGGAAGATTTCTGGAAGGTTTACGTAACCGGAGATGAAGGCTAGGATATTGCCAACGCCTGTTATTCTGCCAGCCCATGCATTTGCATCCTCTTGTTGGTGAGTTGGTGCATTGTCGACTATGAAGGCGCGGATTGCTGCTTGAACTTAGTGACTGTCAGCAAAGAGCCGCGCAAGGTGTGCATTACTTATCTCACCCGCATTAATCGCAAAGTCCAATATGTAAACGAAAATGATTGCCCAGATGATCGTGCAGACTTGTACACCACGCGATGCAGGATCCGCGCCAAAAAGCCCGAGGACGCCATGCACGATTTCTCTCGCCCATGCTAAAGCAATGAACGATACCGCTGTGGCGAAGGCGCCCGCAAGCATGAAAGGTATTCTCTTGCCCCATTTACTACGGGAGTTGTCACTGCGTATGCCGACGTACGGTTGAACGAGGACACCAGTAAGAGGTCCAGCTATCCATACAAAAGCCAGTAATGACTTGCTCATGCCCAATGAGAGGAGATAAGGCGATCCATTCGACAACTCTGTTGCCCACGCTATTTGTAGACCTCCGATGCTCAAAGTCAAAATGAATAGGTAGAAGATACTCTTCGACTGTTCTTCCTCCTGCCCATCATTCCAGTCCAATAGCCCTGAGGGAGTGTCATGGTCATCAAGATCACGATCGATATCAGGCCGTACGGGTGAAAGCAAAGGCGAGTCTTCATTCAAGTCTGGAGAACCTGCTCTGCGTTTCGTGTCTTTTGAAGAAGCCAAGGAAGCTCGGGGATGTATCTGACCGTTTTCCTGTTCCGGTGCATTGAAGCTGGACGATCTGGAAATCGACCTTGACTTTGGTCGGTCATATGCCATGAAACCCCAAAGATGTTTGCTGCCGACGATACGCGACACGCCGAGGGATCCAGATGCGCAGCATATAAAGTGGCTCTGTTGGAAATGTGGAGTTGGAATAGAACCGAAGACGGGTCATCTGGGAAGGAGCAATGGATTGCTGGCGCTCTTATGGTATTAGGAACGCGTCCATCGTCAGCTGTTGCCCTTCCAGTAGTAGGACGGAGACGCAGGGTCAGGTGGGCCTGACCCGAGCTTGTGCGTAGATATGATAGTCGCAATCTGTTCCTTATCTGAGTGAATGGTCCTTAAAAACACATAGGAGCTGCTTAGGTGAATTGTGCAGTGGTTTTGTACGCGAAATTGTTTTAGAAGACAGGCGTTGAAAAGGACATTCAGCAGAACTCCCAACCTGCCTGTTGTGTCTGACGTTGGATTGCGGGAGGAAGCTTGGCGCCAAGGATACATGGACAGTGGACACTAATTGTAGATCAAGGCATGGCGAGTTGGAAGACGTTAATTCGATACAAGTAGAAAGGAAAAGATTTATTCTATGTTGATGTACCTCGTAGAATTAGGAGCCCACAGTAAAGCATCTGGGACCAATAGAGACGTACATGATGCGGCATGCTTCCCATTTGAGTCTGCCGTTTTTCGCGACACGAGTCTAGCGTATTTTATGTTTCCTCAAATTGAGCGCCTTTCATTACGACCCTAGTCCTCCGCAAAGCTCCCTCATACCTACTTTTCCACGATCCCTGCATTGACCGTCTGAACCGTTCTCAATGTTGTCAATGCTTTCCTCTTTGGACTCTCTTCATGACTGATGCGGGTCTTTGCATCTACCCTCGCAGCAACCGACATAGCTCTGCTGCTTTGCGCGCATGGCTTCTCTTATAGGGAACACCATATTCGAGCTTTTAAGTATATCAAGTCCCCGAAGCTTGATCTACATTTCCGCTGACAGGACATTTGCTTTTAGAGCGAGAGACCGAAGATGCTGATGACCCTGAAGATGGTGGTGCGTGGCTGCCTACAGCGATGGAGGAGAGCAGAATGGCTAATGCAGTAATTGTGCAGAGCCCGAGGCGGGGCAGAAGGAGATATTCTCATCATGGGCATTGTTCATATTGATAATGCTGCTCATTGTCGCCCTTTTCACCAGTTACATGCTGCAGCATAAGAAGATACAGGCCGTACACGAAACTGTCCTATCGATCTTTGCGGGTAACGCTTTCCGACATCCACAGTCTCTTTACTAGCAAGGAAGTACTGACTTCGTACAGGCATGGCTGCTGGACTTGTCATAAAATTTACCGAGGGAACCTTCATTCAGAATACGGTCAGCTTCGACTATCAATTCTTCTTCAACCTTCTCCTACCTCCTATTATCTTAGCTTCTGGATATGAGCTACATCAAGCGAACTTCTTCAGAAATATAGGTACAATCCTTACATTTGCGTTCGCTGGAACATTCATTTCTGCATTTGTACTCGGCTTGTTTCTATGGTTATGGACGAGAATCCCGCTGGATGGATTTAAGATATCATTCGTTGAGGCTATATCAGTAGGAGCAACCTTATCGGCCACGGATCCAGTGACAATCCTGGCTATCTTCAATACCTACAAAGTAGATCCCAAGCTATATACGGTCATTTTTGGGGAGTCGATATTGAACGATGCGATTGCTATTGTCATTTTCGACACTGCCCAGCGGTACAGACCAGACGGCAACCGGGGTCAATCATTGACGATCACAAGCGCTTTTGAAGCCATAGGCATATTCTTCCTGGTTTTCTTTGGCAGTCTTTTCATTGGTATTGTCGTCGGCGTTGGGACTGCGCTTCTACTAAAGTTCACCCTCGTCCGGCGTTATCCAAAGATTGAGAGCTGCTTGATCGTCTTGATTGCATATGCAAGCTACTATTTCGCCAACGGAGCAATGATGTCGGGTTCGTAAAAGTACGGTTGCCGTTACTGACTGCCTTACTGATACTCTCTTAGGAATCGTCAGTCTTTTATTCTGTGGCATCACGTTGAAGCACTACGCCTATTATAACATGTCACGGCGGACGCAACTGACTACTAAATACATGTTTTCGGCACTCGCACAATTGTCCGAGAATTTTATCTTCATCTACCTCGGACTGACGTTGTTCACTGAGACGACTTTATACTTTAAGCCACTGTTCATACTAATTGCCATTGTTGGTATATGTGCGGCAAGGTGGTGTGCTGTATTTCCTCTCTCGAAAGCCATTAACTGGTTCATCCGATGGCGCGCCAAACGGCGAGGCAAGGATGTGGCTGATGAGCTCCCTTATTCCTACCAAGTTATGCTTTTCTGGGCTGGGCTGCGGGGAGCTGTCGGGGTTGCCCTCGCGGCCGGCTTGACCGGGCAGAATAAGCCCACTCTGCAGGCAACAGTTCTTGTCGTAGTTGTGCTCACTGTCATCATATTCGGTGGCACTACGGCACGTATGTTGGAAATCATGGGCATTAGGACGGGCGTAGTTGAGGAGATCGATTCGGACGATGAGTTTGATATTGAGACAGCTACGAATGGAACGTACTACAAAAGTGCTGGGAACGCTCTTGGCTATGTACCACAGCGCAAAAATAGCGATCGTCATCGCGAAAGGAATGCACTCCACGTCAATGACGGCTCTGCGCACAGCAGTTATAGCAGTGGGACGCCAAGCATTAGTCCTCCAAACAGGCCTACATCACGGAACAACTCCACTGTGGGCCTGCGGGATAGAGATGCATTTCAAGCACAACAATCGCTATTGTCACGCAGTGATGCGCATAGCGAGGAAGAGGACCTCTTTTCGGACAGCGATCTGCCACCAGCAGCCAAGACACATGCGCCGAAAAGGAAGCCATCTCCACCCAGCCGAACTGGTGCTGTAGAATCCTCGCATGCTGGTGCAAGTCATGCCCCAGCAAGCGATGTTCATCTGACAGCTACTGGAGCCATCAGTCAGCTCTTTTCTGGCTCAGCGGATGAACAGGCAGCTTGGTTCACGCAGCTGGATGAAGGCTTCATCAAACCAAAACTGTTACTGGATCAGAACAGAAAGGGTGGTGGTCATGGCGGGGGTGTTTGATTACTCAGAGTTTATTGTTGGAAACATGATATACTTGATCGGTACATTAGATGCACTTCAACTGGTGGCGTTTGGAGGGATGGCTTACTACGTGGGGTGGCCGCATCGCAAAAATGTTTTATAGATCTCTGCAGCTTCTGAACAGCTCGGATGGCGTACAATGTGAATATGCCATGTAATTCGTACAAATGGTTAACTTGTGTTATGTCCTTGATCCGAGATTCACGATATACAATTAAAAGCGTAGATTGATTGATTGGTTCTATTGGATATTGACCCGCAAAGCTGACGAATTCCAACTTGACCGAGGATAGCGGGTGGCAAAGTATCGCGTGCTGTGGAATAGTCTCGCGGGTGTCACGAGGAGTTGGACACACACACGTCTTTGACCTTACATCTAAAACAAGAGTTGGATGATATTATAGGGTATCAAGATAGGCAGCCACCAGTCCGCAAATCCATCACATTTATGTTATCAAAATGCATCATCTACTTTAATTAGGGTTGTAGATTCATAATAAGAAATTTCCAGGGGTGGTGACCCGAGGCTTCCTGTGTCATGGGCGAGGGCGAGGGCGAGGGCGAGAGGGAGAGGGAGATGGTTTGGAGGAGCGATTGGGCGCGGAAAGAGCCCGAAATGGACAGGACGCTAAGACTAGCCGTTCTTGATAAATCAGCTACTTTATGGAGGTCCAAGGGATAGGTAACGCTGCCCATGAAACAGCATGCGCCCGATGAATAACACACCCACAAAGAAGAAAAGAATCTCTGCCAGACTCAAGCAACAAGCAATAAAAGTAGCATTTACAATAATATACCTACAGCTAATTAAGATCATAAAATGTGTTGAAACTTATCATCCACGTAGCCCAAAATTACGTAGAGTAAAGGAAATTTCATCGTCCACCTCGCAACTCACGGAATTTCTGGTCGCGTCCGGCTTGGGTCAAGAAAGCCTACCACGCCTTACAAAGTAGAATAATGGACCGCCTTCCGCCAATCTCTTCCACCATCATCCATCCCCATCCCAACAACACTTTCCACCGCGACGAACTACCTCCTCGTCGCCCTCATCCCACCACATAATCCCTCCTATCACAACTCGTCCTCCGCCTGGCCACCTTGCCATCCCGCGCTACTGAGGGATAAAAGATCTGCGTCAAATGTGCCTACACTGACCACACCGACCATTCTACTCACTCTCGCCTCCGAATCCTCAACACCCTCATCCGCCATCATCATCCTCCCCACTCCAAACTCGTCAGTCCATACGAGCTTGATTTGACAGACAAGGCTAATCACCATCACCAGGGAGGATAATCACATGGCCTCGTTACACGCCGCCTAAAAAACACCATGCCCTACCCTCAAGGGCCAATGACTGAGAGGTCGCCCGAGGAAGATGACCGTAGGCGAAGGGATTTCCACCCACAGTCCCCTACACATAGCCATCCTGTCAACGGCACACATCCTCCCTCGCCCTTTCAACAATTCGCCTCTCGACCCTCAACCTCAGCTGCAATGTCACTACCCGCCGCCATGAGTCCTCGAGTTGGGCCCCCTCCGTCCCCGAAGACGAACTGCCCTCTACCAAACGGGTCCGTGTATCCTCAAAGAGAGTCTAGTGGTTCTACGCGCTACGATCCAATATCGGAACACCGTGAGGGTCAGTCGAATTGGGGGCAGTCGCAATATCATACGCGTTCACCAAAGGAGGTATGTCAAAGTAACATGTGGAAACCCATCTTCCTGAACTGTTGAGTTTAATACCAGGACTAATTCCTACGGTCTTACAGACTCGGGACTCCGCCACCTATGCTAGTCAGTACTCGGACCACAACAATTCGCCGATCACCTATCAATCACCGACAAGGCCACATTTCTCTCAGCATTCACCAACATTCCCCACACCCCACGGGCACCCTGCTAGCAGACGCAGCTCAGTAGCACAATCTCCTGTGAAGAACAATTTCGAATCGCCTGTACTACCGCAAGCCAGCTACAGCTATTCCTCACGAGCCAACGGATCTATGGACCGCCCGCACTCGCAAAGCACCATCGATGAAGACCTAGGCCATGTCGGCGTGGGGAGTCCCGAAGAACCGAGAGTCACGAGGACCAAGGATCCTATGTCCTTTTCAAGCATCTTGTCGAGCAATGTTCCTGATCCACCCAAAGCACCATCCCGCGCCACGGCTGCTTCAAAGCAATCCAAAGGAGCTCCTCATGCAGTCAATGGAGACAGCAAGCCGCTCCCTGCAGCTCCCAGAAAATCCTTATCTAGGACAACCGCTTCACCAAGAGAGTATGCAACGCCACTTAAACGTTCAATGAAGGCAGAAGTCGATGTCCCCATTGTGAAGAGCTTGAGCGTCAGTAGACCTAAGCCGAGCTCAGTAACATCAGACAAGGAGAATGAGAAGGTTAAGAAAGAGATTGCACGCATAGATGCAATGGAGCTAAGCGATATTGAATCACCAGATTGGGAGATTGCCAAACAAAGGTATCTTGAGTCATCTCAGAAGCGACAGCGAGATGTTGAGGCCGCTGAAGACATCAAGCGAAAGGTAATTCCCTAGTCCTATTGTATCGAAGTATTGAGCCATGCTGACAGAATAATTCTAGCGTCGCCGTACTGCAACGTCGAAGACCATTTCACTCCAACTTGGCGTGTTCGCCGATCAGGGCAAGCAGCGATTCCGAAACATCTACGAAGCCTCCGCTCTTGAAGAGGTCCAGCGGAAAGAGGTGCAAGATGAGAAAGAACGTAAAAAGGATATGCAACGCAAGCGGCGCCGCGAAAAGACAATACAGACGCAGTCACAAATACAGAAAGAACTTCTTGAGCGGGTTAAGATGGCGGACGATGAGACTGAGCGTGAAAAATTCTTAAGGGAGGCTCAGAAGGCGGAGAAGAAGGTGAAGACGACACGACGAATTCTGGAGCAAGGTGACGCTCCTGAAGAAATTCGTGAGGTTACGCCTATGGCTCCGAATCTCGAAGGTGGCACCATGAGCACCTTCCAGAGTGCAAGCCTTGTCTCACCCGACCCGCCAAAGAAGAAGATCAAAGGGCCTGCAGTGCGGCCTAAGAAATCAAAGGAGAAGAAGCAAGCTGAGAAAGATGCTGCTGAAGCAGGATGGGCTCTTGGTTGGTCTAGTGTACAACGCGATTCAGACGACTTGGTCCTGATTGCGCCGAAAGACGAGAATCGACGCGAAACATTGATGAGGGAAACAAAAGAGGTGAAACAGCCACGAGAACTCACAAAGGAGGCCTCACCAGCTGCACCGATTCTCACCAATTATGCTTCAAAAGGTTACCAGCAAATCTACGATCAAATTTGGAAGGATATCGCTCGCAAGGATGTCCCAAAAGTCTACAGGATCAAGAACGAGTCGCTCTCTACAAAACAGTCTAATCTGCGGAAGACCGCTCAGCTAGCATGTAAGGAAGCTCGGAGATGGCAGCTACGGACTAATAAAGGTATGAAAGACGTCCAAGCCCGAGCCAAGAGGAGCATGCGAGAGATGATGTCTTTCTGGAAACGTAATGAAAGAGCAGAACGAGATCTACGTAAAGTGGCTGAAAAGCAAGAGCTTGAAAACGCAAAGAAAGCTGAAGCCGACCGCGAGTCCAATAGACAAAAGCGGAAACTCAACTTCTTGATATCGCAAACAGAGCTATACTCACATTTCATCGGCAAGAAGGTGAAGACCGACGAGGTGGAACGGTCCACAGATAGCGCCGATGTTGCGGTGTCCTCGACGACCATAACAGGCGGCAAAGCTGACTCGCATACAATCACCTTGCCCGACAACATGGGCCTGGTCGGTTCCAAAGTCACCAATTTTGAAGACCTTGATTTTGATGCCGAAGACGAAACTGCTCTGAAACAAGCTGCCATGGCCAATGCGCAGAATGCTGTCCAGGAAGCCCAGAATAAGGCTCGTGCATTCAATAATGTCGATGAGGGTCAGCTACAGGCGCAATTCGACGATGGCGAGATGAACTTCCAAAATCCAACTGGCTTAGGAGACATCGATGTAACACAGCCAAAGATGCTCAACGCTCAACTCAAGGAGTATCAGCTCAAGGGTCTTAACTGGCTGGTCAACCTGTACGAGCAGGGCATCAATGGGATACTGGCAGACGAGATGGGCCTTGGCAAGACCGTGCAATCTATATCTGTCATGGCTTACCTCGCTGAAAAACACAACATCTGGGGCCCTTTCCTCGTTATTGCTCCTTCCTCAACACTGCACAACTGGCAGCAGGAAATCACCCGCTTTATTCCGGGGCTCAAATGTTTGCCGTACTGGGGAAATGCAAAAGACCGTAAAGTGCTACGGAAGTTCTGGGATCGAAAGCACATCACCTATAACAATGACTCACCATTCCACGTTCTTATTACCTCGTACCAATTGGTAGTGCACGACACTCAGTACTTCCAAAAGATCCGTTGGCAGTATATGATTTTGGACGAAGCCCAGGCTATCAAGTCTTCGTCGAGTTCAAGATGGAAGAGCTTACTTGGCTTCCACTGCCGCAATCGTCTTTTGCTTACTGGAACCCCAATCCAAAACAACATGCAGGAACTGTGGGCTTTGTTGCATTTCATCATGCCTAGTCTGTTTGACTCACATGACGAATTCAGTGACTGGTTCTCGAAGGACATCGAAAGTCATGCGCAAAGTAATACCAAGTTGAATGAAGACCAGTTGAAGCGTCTACACATGATCCTTAAACCCTTCATGCTACGGCGTATCAAGAAACACGTCCAAAAAGAGCTGGGAGACAAGATAGAAGAAGACGTTTTCTGCGACCTGACATACCGTCAACGGGCTTATTATGGTAATTTGCGCAACCGGATCAGCATCATGGATCTTATCGAGAAGGCTGCCGTTGGAGACGATCAGGATACTGCAACTCTGATGAACCTCGTCATGCAATTTAGAAAAGTTTGCAACCATCCTGACCTTTTCGAGAGAGCCGAAACAAGTTCGCCTTATGCTCTAGCGCACTTCGCTGAGACTGCGTCTTTCTTACGGGAAGGCACTAACGTCAATGTGGCCTATTCGACAAGGAATATCATTGAGTATGACCTCCCTCGACTACTTTGTGCCCCAGATGCAAGGCTTGCTATGGCGGGACCGGCCAACCCAAAGGCTGGCTTCAGAAGTAAATATCTGAAAGAACTGATGAATATTTGGACACCAGAGAACATTCAAAAGAGCTTGGCAGAGCAGGGTGCCTTTTCTTGGATGCGCTTTGCGGACACATCGGCAGGGGAAGCATACACCGCTTCACACCAGGGTTTGGCTGAACGCGCCATCAACCTGACAAGAAAGGCCCCTCGACTTGCGAGATTCCCAATCGTCTACGACGAAACCGAGGAGGCGGGCTACACTCCGACGTACGCAATATTCAACATCATAGAGCGTAACGACAGGCGCCCTCTTGCCGATATCACGTTGGAAAGCCGTCTACAGAATCTCTTAGATGTCTCTAGGAAAAACTTTGAGGATCACGGCCTTAATGTCATCGAGCAATGTGCTAGGCCAGGTGCTTCGGCTCCTCCTATCGAGATTGCTAGTTCGGAGCAGAGTTCGCGCGTTGAGAAAGAAAACACCCTCTTTAACGTGCCATTGCGCAAAGCCCTCTATGGCCTATCCGAGAAAGACGAAGCTGCCCTTCTTGAGGCCAAGCTCGACCCCGCTAGATTTCCTACAAACAACTTGTTGCCTCAGCCACTTTCACAAAAAGCTCGGTTCACCAATATTCAAGTTCCTTCGATGCGTCGCTTTGTCTCCGACTCTGGTAAACTCGCCAAGCTTGATGAACTCCTTCGCCAACTAAAGAATGGCGGTCACCGTGTACTGCTATACTTCCAAATGACTCGCATGATTGACTTGATGGAGGAATACCTCACCTACCGGAATTACAAATACGTTCGACTTGACGGTTCAACCAAGCTAGAAGACCGAAGAGACACAGTCGCAGACTTCCAGACAAAGCCGGAAATCTTTGTCTTCCTTCTTTCTACCCGTGCTGGCGGGTTGGGTATCAATTTGACAGCTGCTGATACGGTCATTTTCTACGATTCTGACTGGAATCCCACCATCGATTCGCAAGCCATGGACCGTGCACATCGCCTCGGCCAAACAAAACAAGTAACCGTGTACCGCATGATTACACGTGGCACGATCGAAGAGCGTATTCGTAAGCGGGCATTGCAGAAGGAAGAGGTGCAGAGGGTCGTCATCTCAGGTGGAAGTGGAGCAGGCGTGGATTTCAACACCCGAAGCAAGGAGAACCGCAACAAAGACATTGCACTCTGGCTTGCAGATGACGACCAAGCTGAACTCATTGAGAAGAAAGAGCAAGAGATCGCTGCCAAGGGCGAAGAGGGCAAGAAAGGTGGGAGGAAGAAGACTGGCGGGAGGAAGAAGGACGTCAGTCTGGACGACATGTATCATGAAGGTACGCTTCGCTTACCCGTAAACTGCTCTATAAATATGTGACTAACTGTTCTCGTGCTACAGGTGAAGGTCACTTCGACGACGGCAGCAACAAACCGTCCGGTGCTGCCACACCAATGGAAGTCCCCGAACCGGCCGTGCCGGGAAAGAGGAAAGGAATATCAAAGAAGGCGAAGACTGCGAAGCAGAGACTCGCTATTGCTGACGGGTCAGGTGCGTAAGGGAAAAAGGAAAAGGTTACAATTGCATGCATGGATCATAGGATAGACAGGAAACAGGACTACACATGGTGTATTGAGGTTCCAGCAAATTTCCGGCGTCTGGGACTGAGGGAGACGGGTGGATTGTATTACTGGACCTTGTAAGCCTTAACTTGGCTTGCTGCTTGCACTTGTATATCATTCATTGCCATGGTGTCCTGAGCATAAGAAAAGTGTGTGACTTCGACGGCGCTGGACTGCGGAATTGAGGAAGAAGGGGGTTCTATGGAAAAGGGGGGAAATGAGCATGCATGCGTGTAACAGCAGTCAGTCAGTCCTGTTAGTATAGACCTGTAATATGTTTTCGTTTACAAACAAACTTGTTCTATTGCATCCATATTTTCCTCTTGGAACATGCTCTGAGAGATAGAGATAGGCGGACAGGTGGTGGAGATGGAAGTAAGACCGCAAGTGGATTTAGAACCACCAAGAGATTCTCCCAAACAACCCTAGTCCATTGCATCCATACTTTCCCCCAAACCATGCTCTGAGAGACGAAATCGGTGGTGAAGGCGGTGGAGAAAGAAGTAAGGGCGCAAATGAGACTTGCGGATCACCGATGCATTTTCCCACCCCCATGGGAAAAAGAAATACAGCCTCATATCCCCTCCTGCATATATAAACAACCCAAGAGATAGAGTTGGGAACGATACTGAGCGTAGGGGGGAGAGGAGAGAAGACGATTCATCTCCTTTCCTTGTTTTGATTAGGATATTCGTCTCTCGTGCGATATTTGCTGAGCTTTTATGAAAGAAGGAAAGGAGGGAAGAAGGAAAGAAGGAAGAAGGGAAAAAGGGAAAGGGGGAGAGGAAAGGCGAAAGGAAAGGTAAGTCTTCTCTATCGAGTGCTTCTTATTATCACTTTAAGAGAGTTTGGATGGGAGGGTCGGAGGGTGTAGAGAGAGAGGGGGGGGGAAATGAGATGCCAGATTGAGGAGGGAGGGTAGGTGAATTAGATCAGCATGATGGTTGGGGGGAGGGGAAGGAGGGAAGGAAAGGTTGTAGTGCAGTAGGGTCGGGAGGGGATGAGTGGGAGTAAGAAAGGGAAAGGGAAAGGGAAAGGGAAAGGGAAAGGGAAAGGGAAAGGGAAAGGGAAAGGGAAAGGGAAAGGGAAAGGGAAAGGGAAAGGGAAAGGGAAAGGGAAAGGGAAAGGGAAAGGGAAAGGGAAAGGGAAAGGGAAAGGGAAAGGGAAAGGGAAAGGGAAAGGGAAAGGGAAAGGGAAAAGTGGGAGGTGATGTTGGGTTCAAGAGAAGTATGTAGATGTATGTGCAGAAGGAAAAGGAGCGTGAGGTATTCAGCTAGTACGGTGCGTTCGGTGGGATGTATGAAGCAAGGTCAGGTATCAAGAGCAACTGCAGGCGAGGAGAGCGCGAAGAGAATATCTTAAGATCTTTCTTATTCATCCTATGAGCCCAGTGCGGTTCATCCGTCTATAAACAATGGATAGGTATCGCCATAGGCCTTTCCCCCCCCTTCTCTATCTCTTTCAGGCCTATCCTTCCTTCCATCCAACCCAATCCCACATCAAGTGAAAAAAACATTTGTAAACCGCCCTCTCCCCTTGCTAAATATCAATTGTAACTGTGGATGGGGAATAACCCCGTCCTCCTGCGCCAGCTGTATCGCTCCTTACATCCCCGAGGCATGAAATACGTAAGTACATTCCCTAACCGAGAAAAAAGAAAAGGCTGAAAATGAAGCATGGTATCGATCGCTGTGGTCTTTATTTAACTCCGCTCCACTCAATCGCTCGAACGGCGAGAGCGGGGATCATGTTCGTCTGACGTGGTGGGCGAAATGTGTAGAGGAAGGTATGTTGGAGTCTTGAGACCGGGCTGCCCAAGGAGATTCGTAACGGTCGTTAGAAATGAAGGAAGTGTATGTAGTGTGGGGTCCGCTCCTGTGTAAGATTTTTGAAATAGAAATTGGTGGTGACGGTCTATATTATTAAAGGCAGGCATCTAAAGGCAAAGTAGGCGAAAAGGCAGATTTACATCTGTTGTTGAAGGAGATGTTGGGTAGGCATCATGGTTGGAGGTGCCATGCCATGAGTGACTCCCATGCCTGTTGCAGGCATGCGCATGGTGGCAGCCGTCATACTAGTCATCGCGCCGTTTGTCATGCCGTTGGTTAGATAGGACTGATCTGAGGGTGGCGGCGACATCTCATCCTCGAGGGTACCAAAATCGTTCTCTTCAGCCTCTTCGAGGTCCTCATCACTATAGCTCCCGGCCTCGCCATCTGGGCGTGCCTCATGAGTGCGACGATGTCTAAAATAGGGGTAAGCACACCTCGGTAATATTGGGGGCGTTAGCATGGACTTACTGAGCGAGATTATCTGATCGCGAAAAAGCTTTGCTGCAATGCGGGCACACATAGGGTCTTTCCTGAGTGTGGGTTCTGACGTGCCTAACCGCCGGGAACAGTCAGCGGCTGTGGAGATTAAGGACACCTGAAACACGGAAATAGATCAAATTGGGGGCCAGACATACCGTTTCAAGTGTTCTAGCCTTTTAAAGAGGCGGCCACACGATGGAATGGGGCAAGAGTGCGATTTGTGGGGATATGGACCTAATTCCATCATTGTGGCGCTCCGAGCTCTTCGCACGGGGCCTGGACGACTCCCCTGGGCGGCCGCTGGGCTGTTGTCCAAAGATTGGGTGGGGATGTTGTCGTTCTGATAGCCAGAGTACGTCTCTTGGGGTTGCATCATGGCCATGTTGTTATGTGGGGCTGGACTTCCTTCCAAGGTTTGAAGAGGTGTACTATGACGGGACATGTGTTCTAGCATCTCCTTTTGCTGCACAATCATGTTGGCGTAGCTATTTAGCTGAGAGGGTGGTGAGTTGCGTTGCGAACCTGCTTCTTCACCTTCAGGTCCCACCGAGGCTGAAACCGATCGGCGAAGGTCGCTCTGTCGATGTGGCGCGTGTGGCATTGTGTTTGGCGTGGTAGTTCCAGCAACGCCGTTTGTGCCAGGGGGTATGGACGACCGTCGTCTTCGCTGCTTGTACGTAGGTGATCCCTCGATGACCGAGTATACATTATTCGATGCGTATCTCTGGGTGTTGGTAGCATATGCACCTCCAGAAAGATTGGCGGTTGGCAATTGCATCATAGTATTGAAGTTTTGTGACGAGCTCATCTCAGGAATAGCGCTGTAAAGACCAGTGTCCTCGTTCGCAATGTAGGCAGGTTCTGCACCGAGACCTTGCGCCTGCTGAGGTGGAGTGATTGGTTCAAAAGAAAGACCTCGATTGCTGTAGTCCTCGTATTGCGAGGAGACAAATGATGGTGCTGGTGAGTATTCCATATATGTCGGCATAGAAGTATGTCGTTGGTGCACCCTTGTGAGTGGAATACCGTTGCGGTCATATTGCAACTGCCCATAATCCTGCTCTCGCTTCACAAAATTGGTGGCTGCGGTTGGAGGCATAGAACCTTGTGTGTACGCTCCCATCGTTTGAGTCATGTCTTCCGAGACTGTGGGCATTGATTGTGGAACAAGCTGTGGTGGAGGCATGGAGTCTGTGGCTCGCAATACGGGAGAGGTCGACTGAGAATACGCGGAGGAGGCATTCGCAGAGAAGGATGAGGTATTCGCTTGTTGTGCCTTCGTGAGCTGCTCGAAGAGTGATTGTGACGAGTCGAACTCAAATGACAAAGCAGGCTCAGAGACTGCCATTGTAGTGGCTTCTTGATTCATCTTTTCTCGCTTGAGGTCCCGCTCTAGCGCATCGAGGAAGAGTCGATCGTGTGGTACACTATACCAATAGAACACTTTCTGCTTCTTTTGCGTCCGAATGCAATTGTTCTTGTACATGAAGTCCAAGAAGGGGCTCTTAGGCTCCTCGAGGGATGCATCGGTGCCCGACTTGAGGTTGCGTAGGTCTGAGAAGATACCTTCTTCGAACTTCTTCGAGTTCTTCACAGGTCGTCCGAAGGCTTGGAAGCGGAAGGACAGACATCGCACGATATCTGTGCCGGAGATGTGGAAGAGGTTGTTCCTATAGTACTTTAGTACCAACCAATCGCTCATGCGTCAACACTCGAGCATGACAGGTGCTGCTTACCATAAGACACAAGAAACGTATTCCCCAGTGGGCAATAGGAACCGTCGAATGTATTGGTCAGGTGTCCAGTCCACAGGTGCGGAGATGAGGAAGTATTTAACTGCCAATGCCATCAGTGCCACTTCTTGAAGGCCAGCCACACATATTGTGAAGCACAGCGCCGAAAGCTGAGACGCGTGCGCGATCAGGTGTATGAGGTCGGAGTGACTTACGATTATCGACTTGTTGTAGTGCGACTTGCGCATCTTGTGGGAGGTTTTGCTGTGCTGAATCGGAGAGCATGAAAGTCTCTGGCTTCTGTGGAGGCGCCATCGCACTCGTGTTGTTTTGCGAGTACATGCTCATCTCAACGACACGGAGGCCGGCAGCGGGCAGAAAAGTGCTGTAGGCTCCCTTGTGTGGAAGGATTCGATACTATGGCTGTGTGATGGGCAGTGCTTCAGTAGTGTTGGGGATCGACCAGCGGGTGACGGGTGGGAGTAGAAGCTGCAACTCTTTCCAATTGGCAGTAGCACAAGTCTGAGCGAACGTAGGAGTGGGCTTAGTAGGTAGAGGCCAGCCTCGAGAAACGGTAGATACTAAGGCGATGATGCGGGTGTACACGCAAAGAATTGCAGAGCCAGCCTGCGACAAACGCTGCTTCCAACTTCGCACCAAGGGCAAGTCTGGGAAGAAACGAAAGAGAACGAATTGCCCAGCGATCGTTTCAAGACCTATTCTGGACCTTGGGGAATGTAAGAGAGTTTGTAGCGACGGAAAGTGAGACGCAGAGAGAGGGAGTAGGCTAAGTGTGGGATTTCTGGATGTACAAGTCCAAGGAGGCGGTAAGGGGGGGGGGAAGCTGGTGTTTTAGAATTCTGAGGGCAAGTTTGAGGAAGCGGTTGGAGGGTTTTAGATTTCTGGGGGGGGGGGGGAAAGAGCTACTTTGGGGGCTAGGAGATGGCACGACACAAGCACAAATGGGTGGCCATACACTAATAGGCTCGGGGGACATACCCCTGTCGCGGTCTCGCGGCGGCGCTTGCTTAAGACGTTGCCCTCCAAGTAGGTGTAAAGTACTGCAATAACTGGATTACTACAAGTACTTTGGTACTAACGGTCCCCCCTAAGTGCCTAACCAACGTCCGCGAACCTTCAAATCGCCCATCCTTGTCCCGGTTTATGGTCTATTTCAGAACGTCATTTGCGGCCGATCTTGAACAAGATTCCAATTTTGGTATCAAATCGCACAAGCTAGGCCACAGCACATCGAGCCCATCCAGCCGTGTGCTACGGTCTACTTGGCTATACTATTATAATCTCCACAATGCGATGGCGACCCGTGACTGCTGCCAGCCTGGTGGGTCAGGCTCGGATTATTGCCAATGTGACTTGTCTTGTTCACTCTCCCCAGTTAACGCCTCACGGTAATTAACTCATTAGAATGTCTATGCGGAGATGAGCAATATACTTCTAGTCATCACCGTCATGCTGCCCACCGAAGGCACAGTCAAGGGCGAGAGCTAAATATTAAATATCAGCGCACGCTGAATTATTATCTTACCCCGTGTCTTGCTCGCTCGTGAGCGCGACACTTCACCGTAGGATGTATCCGGCTTCCCGCAAGGTCTGGCTATATTCTATACATGTGTTGTAGTGCTATGTGGTACGGTCCCTTGCATGTACCGGTATGTCGTCCTGCTATGGGAATGATGATTCTGACAGCGTGGTTCTGGTATGATGTGATCCTCTGTGGTCGAGCGACATGGGCGACCGCTGTCGGAAAGGTCTTGTGGCTTTGGATGGTGAGCGGCACGCAAAAAGGATTCGAGGGAAGGGGTTGGGGAGGGTGAGCTCGGTTAGGTGCCTTAGTGGCTAAGGTGGAAGGGGAAGGGGAAGGGGAAGAATAAATTGTGCGGAACGATGCAGACCGAGGCAGCTGATTGGCGGGAGGACTGGGAGCACGAATCTAATCAAAGCGCTAATGGGTGCTTTGCTATAAATGGACTTAGACTCGCGTACCGAGAAACCTGAAACTTGCCCTTGGCCTGCTTCAGGTTGGGCCTCACCTCAGAATACAGTACTAGTCAGTGTAGAGCATCATTCGGTGAACGCCATCGTGGCACAACATGAAAATACCTCGGTATAAGATGATTACACCTACCGTGTACGGCCGGTAATTCTACGGCCTTTTTAGATCAACAGAGGAACAGAAGGCATTCCATCCAACTGAGAGATACCCAAAGACGTTTGTCTCAGATCACGTGGGACTAGTATTCAATTAGGTACTTTGCTGCATCCTCCCGACGCGCCATTCAGGAGAATTATCGCGGGTCGAAGGATCTGCCTTTCGCGGTATGGTCATTCCCCAAGCAGCATCGCCTCCGAGGGAACAAAGGCCATCGAGGACATGCTTTGCACATGATTTTAAATCATAATTCGCCCTGCATCTGACCGCTTACTTGCGACCCTATGTAGGTAGGCTGTTTGTTACTAATGCCAATTCTACTCTCCAAGTAGCGTCCAAACAGGTATGGCTCTCAATCACACTTTCGTTGCTTTTCCGAATGCTGGGGGGCCGTGTGCTAGTTAATCAGACGGCTTCCATTCAAGTGGCTAGATGCGATACTTCAGACCATCCAGCACTTGCCTGGAAAGCATATGTCTCCATATACCCCAAGAGGAGCTGTGGGATAGGAGCGCAAGGAGGCTTTACTGGGCCACGTTCGCAGGACGTCGTAGTAGTATTGCCACACGGAAAGGACGCCATGTTAAGCTTGACTTTGCAATCCCGCTTGGGGCCGGATACCATGATTAGCAAGAGCAGAGTATATTATGAGCTGGGAGCTGGGATCAAGGATATTGCATCGTTTCCCAGCTTAAGTGTTCTGGAAGCCCGGACCTGCAAATCTTCGGCGCAGCGGCAGGAAGTAGAAGTAGAAGCACGTAGATCCCGCCGTCACGCTGCTGCGATGAAGGGAAGATGGCGTGCCAGTTTGATCGACGTTCTGAAACACGTAGAACATACATAGGCGCGCCAACAATTCCGCCGATCGTGATAACATGCTCTCTTGTTTATAGTACTTGGGATCCCAAAGTAACGCTGATAATACCGGTCCAGCCCTGACACTGACCAAGGGTCAATCTGATCTTCGTTAGAAGCATTATAGGTAAAGCGTAAGGCAATGGCAAATAGAGAACGATGAGCACATGAGCTTGAACAGGGTTAGCTGCAGTCTTCTCAAAATACTCATGTTCCAACATTGACTTTCCTCACGATCCTTCGACGCATGCTGTCCCGCTCCTACTGTAGAGATGCTATACACGGAGCCTTTCCTGAAGTCTAATAGATATTGAACGATTATGGACGCTAGATGAGGATCTGATCATCCCGGGAAGGCCAGAATGCGATGAAATCAGGCAATTATACTTTTGAATAGTCCATGCTGATGCGCTCCTGCCAAACCATTCATCAAACTTGCTGAGTCGACATTCTGACACGGATGATGAGCTTGGCCTGTGTGCTGTTTAAGGCAACGAGCACACCGCTGCGCTTTTTATTCAGCAGTATAGCTGTTTGGTCTGTCTTCGTCCCACCGAGCTTTGACCATGGACGGTCAAGAGCCGCAGCAATGGCGTCAAGTCGATATCTTAGTCATGATTCATCAGCACTCAACATGCGACCAAATAGGTAGCCTACTTTCGGCCTCTGGAAGTCTTTCTAGGCCCTTCGATCTCGGCGATGTCCTTCTTGCTCAGCTTCAGCATTCCACCCTGGAATTTGCCTACACTTGGAGCGCCAATGCCTCTCTGTCTCTTGCTGTGGTCTTTTCTCTTGCCTTTCACGTCTCTCTCAAGGATGATACCGTTTTGTTGAGCGGTTCGCCGTCGGTTCTCTTCTTTTTCGGCCGCCTTAGCCTTAATGCCTCTCCTTTGAGCCAAAGGCATATTCTGCTGTTCGAAGATAGACTTTCTAGATCCTAGATCCCGAAGACGTAGGTCAAGGGCCTTGTGTCGATTCTGACCCGAGTGGGACAATGAATTCTGGGAATCTAATAGATGAGATTCTTTTAAGAGCCGTTGTAGTGCAAGGTCTTTCTTGAGATTTGCCGCGTCCGTGCTTGCTTTCTCTGAGTCAATCGAGTCTACCTGTTTACGTATCCCAGTAGATACAGGTTCAACACCGCCGGACGGGGGCTTCGTGGACTAACATCCATTGTAATCAGAATGTGGGCGAGAATGGATACTATTACCACTCACCATATACGTCTTGAGTTCTTCTATTGAAACCTCTGCTTTTGATAAGCTAGATTTGGCATGATCTATAACCTCTGCACTATCGCTCTGCCCTTCTGAGATCCCATCCCAATCAGATCCTGATTCGACCTCTGAGCTATCTGCGTCAATACTAGTAGCAGCTGCAGGTAGGGTATAATGGTCTGCTAATGGCTCAAAGGCGGCTTCAAAATGCCGCCGGAGAACATTGTGCATTTCGCTGCCAGTGTTTTTGTCCAGCAGTTGTCCTGGCGTGACATCCTCATCTATAAGCTCCTCACGGCGTTTTCTCTTGCCCAATTTGAGCGCCATATCCAGACCAAACATTCAATGAACCTGGACTAAGAATAAAAATTGGGTTCATGGCGATTGGGGCAAATGCAAGCGAGGTTGCCGAAGTTCTTCCAACCGACTGATCCATATTGTCAGAAACTCAACCAAAATGTTCATCCCTTTTCTAATTTATTAACATTATTTGCTACTCGCGCAATGACTCGATTTAGACCTTGTATAGATCTACATTCTGGTCAAGTGAAGCAGATAGTAGGCGGCACCTTGAGTACCGTGTCCTCAGACTTGAAGACCAACCACATCTCTCAATTGCCAGCAAGTCACTTTGCACAACTCTACAGAGATAATGCTCTCACAGGAGCCCACGTGATTATGCTTGGACCTGGAAATGAGCAGGCAGCACAAGAAGCCTTATCTGCCTGGCCAGGCGCTCTACAAGTGGGTGGCGGTATCAACGAACGAAACGCAAAGCTCTGGATTGACAAAGGCGCCGAGAAGGTGGGCTTTAAACTCGAACAACAACTATCAATGTGAATCTCAAGGACTGGTAGGTTATCGTGACATCATATCTCTTTCCAGACGGGATATTCTCGTTTGATCGTCTGAGTGCGGTTCTTGAGGCCCTTGATCAGGACAAGACACAATTAGTCATTGATCTGAGTTGTCGGCGGCAAGATTCCAAATGGGTCGTCGCTATGAACAAATGGCAGACATTAACGGACATGGAAGTAAATCAAAGTAAGTACATTCCCGCTAGCTCCTCCTCTATGTTAATCACCATCAGCAGAATCGATCAAACTTTTAGAGCCTTATTGCTCAGAGTTTTTGATCCATGCCGCTGATAACGAGGGCTTACAAAGAGGCATAGACGAAGGTCTGGTGGAAAAACTAGGCCAGTGGTGTACGTTACCAGTAACTTATGCTGGAGGAGGAAAGAGTCTTGGGGATCTTGACAGGGTAAAGCAACTCAGCCAAGGTCGAGTTGATTTGACCATTGGGAGCGCCTTGGATATTTTTGGCGGAGCTGTGAACTTTCAAGATTGTATTGAGTGGAATAAACATCAATCTACCTCCTGAATCGCTCAGCTTAGCCGAGTCACCGACGGCAAAAGACTACTAATTAAGCAACTTTCTAAAACGCTGCAGGAAAGTCTTCTTGCAACGAGGCTTCTAGAACCGCCATGTTAGTCTCCATACATCCCTCCAACCCTCCACACCTCGCCTGGGCCCTAATTCTGAAGTGAGGAGATGAGTCCTATAAGAACGGGGCAAACGGCCGAAGGCTCACCAGATCGTACTGTAAGAGCAATGAGGATAGACGCTGATTTTCTCGTGATTCGATGTGTATGCACAACAGAATGGTCAAGGAAGACGTACTCTCGCCAAATACCACCGAGGCTAGACATGCACGAATTTGAAGCGTTTGCACAACACAAGGTGTTGCAATGGTAGAGACCTATAACTTCAGCGAACCATTGGATGAATATCGATACTGACTGTAGAGTTGGTAAGCACAATAAATCTACAGTGTTGTTAAGGTCCGAGTAAGACCAGCAATTGGCCATATCAACTTCCAAATCTTGGCGCCAAGCCTCAGCAGACTACCTTACCATTACGGCGGCGCTGCTCCTGCAGCGGAAGACGTAGGACGACAACGACACCTACGATACGAAACAGTCGACGCCAGCACAGCGCTCAATACTTCTCCTGCCCGATCTGCTACACGCTCGCTACATCTCCATCTCTGGCTGCTACAAGATCTTCAAAGGCGCTCGCCACTTCCTTATCACTTACTCGATCTTCGACTCGTCATCAACATGAAGCCCGTCGTCTCGGCCCTCAATGCTTGGAGCTGGTACGTTGTTGACTCCTTCATGCTGGGTCTGGGTAATATACTGATGTCTGGTGCGATATAGTGTGGTTGTTTCCGTCGCCGCGATAATAATATTGTCGATTATTGGAGGGTTGTTTAGGGTATGTGATCCTATAATAACAGGCTGCCACTTTCTCGGCGACGAAGCTTTGGGCAGACAAGTTATAAGTGGCCATGGCTGATATGAATGGGGAATATAGGCAAACCACCATAGCATGACTGGCAGCACGAAAGATCCTTCTGATGGGAAAGCTGTGGCTGGATCGGTGTTTGCGGCTGTGGTTGTGTATGCGGTAAGTGTTACTGGCAACAATACGCTCTCGGAACTTTGCTGATGTATGGCTTTATCCAGGTGTTCCTCGTCTTCTGCGGTTTCCAGGCCTTCCTACACGTTCGGCAGAGTAAGAGGGGGGCTATAGAGTTGAGGTAATTATGCATTATAAGTTACAGAACGGCGTTCGGTGGGATTATGAGCCTGGATTTGACCACTGTACGGGCCTTGATTGTATAGGACTTCTTTCTATAGTCGCAGTTCACCGGGGCAGGCTATTCATTCTAGATTCTGGCCTTTCTTTTGATGGATACTATATTCGACTTGGAGACTCCTAACCTCTTTCGGTCTATATGCATCAAATCTGTGAAGGATTATGCAATGTTCAAAGCGCCTCGCTATGCGATGTCCTAGCGCCTCCATTGCATTCAGATTCACGCCTTCATAATGCATGCTTCATGACGAACCCATTACCACATCAAGGATCATAAATTGTCATTCATCATCGCTCTCGTCTTCTTCCATCGCGTCGCTGAGTATTTTGCTCATATATGGCTGTCACTGGTCAGTGATATCTATTATTCAGGTATAAACAGAAGCACTTACTCCATCAAGGGTATATCCTAGCTTTGCATAGTAGGACCTTACTCCAATACCCGAAATCACGCTAATTTTACGGCTCCTATGCTCATTCCTAGCAATTCTTTCAGCCTCTTCCATTAATAGTGTCCCATACCCCTGATGCTGGAACTTCCTCGGATCTCTCGCATGGACTGGTACCGCCGAACCATACACATGCAGTTCTCTGACCAGACTGGTGGCCTGCGATTTGAGTTCGGGTCGAAATGTATGCGTATCACTACACTTTCGTAGCCGCAATAGCGCAATCAATATGTCCTGCTTAGGGTCTTCATAGGCTAGAAACGTCTCCCAGCCGCCATTCGCTGCGTAGTCACGTCGGACGAGCTCAACTTGAGATGGCCGGATCTTGTTCTTAATTTCATTTATGCCTACTTCTCGCGTTCGCACGTCTCGGCAAGTGGTGCCAAAGTCTTTCATTCGGCTTAGAGCAAGTTCTCGCAAGTTACCGTTATCGACGCCGGAGGTGACAAGGGGCATTGGAATGTCTCTTTGTACCCGGTATATACGGGTCCATGGAGGGACAAGAGCGAGGATCCTGGCCACTAGATCTATCAAGGCGTTTGGTGTATAACTCTTGTATCTCTTTGACTGCCAGAGCTCGTAGAGGCCAGTGCCACGGATCACCAAAGTCGGATAGATCTTGAGGCCATCGGTACGGAAGTCGGGATTCTCAAAGTATTCCCTGAATTGGTCAAGATCTCGCTCCATACCCACGTTTGGGAGATCCGGCATCATGTGGCTGACAACCTTAAATCCTGCATCTTTAGCCAATTTAAAAGTCTCTGCCACCGCTGCAACGGTGTGGCCTCTATTGGTGTCTCGAGCAACATCTTCATAAAGCGATTGTACCCCAATCTCCAGCCGCGTACATCCATATCTTAACATACTGCTCAAGTGCGAGTCCAGACAATAGTCCGGTCTTGTCTCGATGGTAATTCCCACACATTTAATATTACTCATCTCACCCGCTTCCACAGCCTCATCCACGTCGTTTGTCTGGTACCCGCTCAATGCATTATGTAGTTGCGAGATAAAACCGTCCCGGTAGTCTTCCGGCAGTGACATGAACGTCCCTCCCATTATAATATATTCAACCTTATCCACGCTATGTCCCAAAGCTTTGAGCTGATCCACCCGTCCTCGAGCTTGTTCAAACGGGTCATATCGGGCTCGGATAGCTCGCATTGACGTTGGTTCATATCCAGTATAGGACTGCGTCGAATATTCAAAGTCCGAATCTGGACCACCCGGACAGTAAACACATATATTGCCTGTATATGCAATGTGAGGACAACGATGAGGCTTGCACATGACAGCCACGACTGAAATCCCCGAAGCTGTTCGTATTGGCTTGGCTCTTAGATTTGGCAAAATATATTTCTTGTAGTGTTCAGGCACAGCTGCTATGATCGCTGTTAACGGTGGCTGATTGCTTAATCTGTGCTTCTTTGCCATTTGGCTTATTAATGTATTCAGGTTCAGATCTTTCTTTGGCCCATCATCATTTTGCTGGGCTTCATAATCTTGGATCAGAGCACTGGCGATGTCTGAACATGCACGCATATATCGCTCATTCTCCGGAGGCAGCTTCTCCTTTTTAGACAGCTTGACCTTCGTGGCCGCCGGAGCGGTAATGGTCGTAGTCGCCATCTGTTTAAAAGCTCTGAAGCCACAATGGGGATTAATTTGCAAGGGCCTGGGTGTCTGAAGCAATTTTGTGCTTGGCCTGCGGGTTGCCGTTCCGCATGCTTGGCAGTACTGTAGCGCGAAACTGTAGGTAGGGCCTTAGGCCCGGTTGGGAATAAGGTCCAATATGGTCTGCCGTTGGAGCTTGAAGTTGGTCTATCATTCCTCAACCTCCCCATTCTTGCATGTCCCATTTAGACCTTCTGATTTTCGTGCAGTGATGCAGGTATTTAGCCGGCGTACGGCTGGCTTTCTGCAAGCTGCTGCTCGAAAGCAGAGATACTCCACTGCGACCGCAGCATATGCCTCAACGGCAGAGAACCTCCGCATAAATAAAGATACAAAGGTGATTTTCCAGGGATTTACGGGAAAGCAGGGAAGGTACGAGGGCATTGTATCTTTTATGTGCTCTATCAATTGCTAAGTGTTCTGCAGCTTTCACGCTCAGCAAGCCATTGATTATGGTAGATCAGACTCGAAGGGTACAGGAAGGTCACTGGGCTAAGGCGTATAGGAACCAATGTTGTTGGTGGGACTAATCCCAAGAAAGCTGGGGAAACACACCTAGGGAAACCGGTATTTGCCAATGTCAGAGATGCCGTGAAAGAGACAGGCGCAACGGCTTCCGCGATCTTTGTCCCGTAAGCAACTATGCTATAATACCCTCATTTGTTCATACCTGAGTTCTAATCACCAAGCAGACCGCCATTAGCTGCCAAAGGTATCGAGGAAGCCATTGAGGCCGAGATAGGCCTGGTGGTCTGCATTACAGAAGGAATTCCTCAGCATGACATGGTCCGAATAACGGACATCCTCAAGACTCAAGGCAAAACCAGAATGGTAGGACCCAATTGCCCAGGCATCATTGCCCCTGGACAATGTAAAATTGGCATAATGCCGGGCTTCATCCACAAGCGGGGACGGATAGGCATCGTCTCGCGTTCTGGGACCCTTACATACGAAGCTGTGAACCAGACAACCCAGGCTGGTTTAGGTCAATCGCTTGTGGTTGGCATTGGAGGCGACCCATTTTCGGGAACAAATTTCATTGATTGCCTGAAGGTCTTCTTGGAGGACGAAGAGACGGATGGTATAATTATGATTGGAGAGATCGGAGGCTCCGCAGAGGAAGATGCCGCAGACTTCTTGAAAGAAAATAACACATCAAATAAACCTGCTGTCAGCTTTATTGCGGGTATATCTGCACCACCAGGCAGGAGGATGGGTCACGCAGGTTAGTCGATATGCTTGCCTTACCCCAGATATAGTTACTTACCGTACACATAGGAGCCATTGTGAGCGGAGGCAAGGGAGGTGCAGACTCGAAGATCTCAGCATTGGAGGCGGCAGGTGTCATTGTGGAGCGAAGTCCGGCGTCTCTGGGCAAGACTCTGCATGCTGAGTTTGTGAAGCGGGATCTCATCTGAACATGTTGGAATGTGATTTGCAGCCATTTTGCAAGCTTCGGTCTTCCGCAGCCGTCCTCCCTTCATCTTGTACTTAGCCATTGCGTGTCTTTGAACCAAACCAGTGATATACCTATGTATGTATTGAAGCCAGACAATCGGTCCATCATTTTGAGCTGTACTGTCACCGCATCATTTGAGTAATGCTCTTGCCCGTTAGGTGACAAGATTCAATATCGGTTAGCCTTTCATGGCGCCCTGGAATGTCTGATATTCCTCGCATTAAAGCAATAGTCCTGTCTTGGACTAGCGCCAAGAACGAAGGGTGTCTGAGGTAGGTACCTGGGCCAAGCATTTGGAAATGTGGTAGTTTTCCAACCGGAGCAGCAGACCAACCACCTAGAATGCTCTCTGGTATCCTGATATTCAATCAGAAGGGCGAGAACCTCATCTTCCGTGCCTTTCGCAACGACTGCCGACCCCGCCTTGCTGATGTGTTTCGCATACAAGTCATTTCCAATGCCCAAGTCCGCTCTCCGATCCTCACTCTCGGTTCTACGACCTTTAGCCATGTCAAGCATGAGAATATATACGTGGTCGCAATAACAAAGAGCAATGCCAATGCGGCGCTTGTGTTCGAGTTCTTGTATAGACTGGTGGGGCTTGGAAGGGGATACTTTGGGAAATTTGACGAGGAGGCTGTGAAGAACAATTTTGTATTGGTCTACGAGCTATTAGATGGTGCGTGATTCGTTCAATTGGCAGGGAGACTTTGTAGGAGCGCCGACTGACGAGGACTATAGAGATACTTGATTTTGGTTACCCTCAAAATACAGAAACAGACACTTTAAAGATGTACATAACCACAGAAGGCGTCAAATCAGAGCGGACAATGGAAGATTCCTCAAAAATCACTATGCAAGCTACTGGAGCTCTGTCGTGGCGTCGTTCAGATATCCGGTACCGCAAGAACGAAGCTTTCGTCGATGTGATCGAAGACGTGAACCTCCTTATGTCTGCTACTGGAACAGTCCTACGAGCAGACGTCAACGGGCAGATTGTAATGCGGGCATACCTCTCTGGTACGCCAGAATGCAAGTTCGGCCTCAATGACCGATTGCTGCTAGATGGAGACAGTCTCTCTGCACCTTCTGGCAACCAAGCAGGAACAAAAGCTACCAAAGCAGCTGCGGGAAGTGTAACGCTTGAGGATTGCCAGTTCCATCAGTGCGTCAAGCTGGGGAAATTTGATGCTGATCGGATTATCTCTTTCGTGCCACCTGACGGGGAGTTCGAACTAATGCGGTATCGAGCTACGGAGAACGTCAACCTGCCATTCAAAATACATGCTATCGTCAACGAGATTGGGAAGTCGAAGGTCGAGTACAGCATAGCAATCAAGGCAAATTATGGCAGCAAGCTCTTCGCTACCAATGTTGTTGTGCGAATACCTACTCCGCTCAACGCAGCGAAGATCACAGAGCGAGTGTCTCAGGGCAAGGCCAAATATGAGCCTGAGCAAAACAACATTGTGTGGAAGATTCCGAGATTTACTGGACAGAGCGAATATGTGCTTTCTGCGGAAGCGTCGTTGACGTCCATGACAAATCAGAAAGCTTGGAGCAGACCGCCGCTAAGCTTGAGCTTCTCACTCCTTATGTTCACAAGCTCGGGGCTGCTGGTGAGGTACTTGAAGGTGTTTGAGAAGAGTAATTATGGCAGCGTCAAATGGGTGAGATATATGACTAGGGCCGGGAGTTATGAGATCAGGTAGGTGCATTACTGAAATTGCCCACTGAGTTGAACATGGTGACTGACAGCTTCTAGGTTTTGAGATGCCGTCCATATTGTCAATTGTGAGGCCTTCATAGCGTGGTGTTGGTGGATCCAGTCAAAAAGTAGGTGTATAAGGCATTTTGGGTACAGTATACGCTATCTGTACGAAGCATGCGTCTCAAAAGGCAAAACAAAGTCATATTAAGCGAGTACTTAGCACAATCTTAGCTGAAGCAAAGCTTCAATTATCTTTCATTCGCGTGCTATCACAATTGCTATGCTGCTGTAAGCCCTGTACCCAGGTCGTCCGCTTAGATGACAGCATTTTTGTATGCAAGAACACCCATTATCTGCTCGACTGATAATATTGACACGCCCGCAATCTCCTTCGTGCAATCCATCCTTGGCATACCGCAAACCTCTTCTTAACAATGCCTCCGGATTCGTGTAATCGTGCTTCGTAGGTAGGTAATTGAACTAATTCGAGGTATGCATGTGCGTGTATTTGGCGATGGGATGTGTGTAGAGGAAGGTTAGGAGCGTAGATCGAGTAGGTGGTATGTTTACTTGCTGTAAGAAGAGGTTGGCTTAGCACGTGCTTTGTATAAGGTACCTCATGAAGATGCTTCAATTGAAAGCCGGACAGCTCCATGTCGAACAACTGATTGTTTGAGTGGACAGAAACTTACCTGCGAGCTCTCGTCTTTCTTCTCTTACGCTTGAGGCGTCGAACGCGCTTCTTCCTCCACTTCGCTCTCATGGTCAACAACTAGGTGGGACTAAGGAAGAACAGTGTCAGCAGGTTAATAGCCTTGTATAACAGCATTCAGAATTGCAACCATTGCTAGAGCTACAATTGCAGGATCGAGGAAGCTTACTCGTTGTTGAGATGAGGTTGATGCTGATGAGAGTGAGAGGAAGGTCTTAGGTCAAGCGGGGAAGCTTTTGTGTGCTCGCTTCACTAGCGCGCCAAGATGATCGACCGGAGCTCGAGCGCGATTCTCCCTTCTCAAGCTTCAAGTATTCAATGCCCTTGTGTAGAGCGTGGCAGCATGTTCGTGCGTCGTGAGCGTAATGTTGGAGGTGGAGGCGACCGATTTGTAGCTTATTTTGCTGCAAATGTATAGGCAGTTCCGTTCAATGGCTTAATTCTCAAGTTCTTCTCTTAAGCTTCGCTCTCTTCCGTGAATGGATCTTGATTCTGCTTTCCGCTTGTCATCATGTCCTGTCAAAATGCTCCTACGCTGCTAGGATGGCTATCCAAAAGCGGTGAAGTCGAGCTGAGTGAGCTTGTTGTATGCCAGGAGCCGACTCATCGTACGTCTAACTCATTTAGGCGGCCGTGAGATTTATAACGGCAAGGACATCCTAATCGGAAGAGATTCTAAGAGCTGGTATTCTATTTTTTTCCATTGGCCGCTAGCACAACTCTGCTGACCTCAACAGTCAGATTGTTGTGAACGAGCCTACAATATCGAATCGCCACTTGCGGATATATTCTATCATCTATGAAGCCAACCTTGACGCAATTCAAGGCTTTGTCTATGCTGAAGACCTATCTACGAATGGATCTTACTGGCAGTATATGAGGGGCAGCCGTTGGAGCGAAGCTCATATCGGTAAAGAAAACGCTGTCCTCCTTAGTGATGGCGACCAATTACGACTGTGTGATGGGTCTTGCTTCGTCTTTCGTTCTGCACTCCCTGCTCGTCCCATGAAAGACATAGATGGCACATGCTCTCTTGAAGAAGTGCAGCGAAAGGTCTGCCTAGGTATCTTGAGAATGAATCATCCCTGACCTGCTGCAGTCGTTCGGGAATCTCTACACCATTACGGACAGAGAACTTGGTGCTGGAGCATTTGGCAAGGTTCAAATGGCTATTGACTGTTTTAACCAACGTCAAGTGGCTTGCAAAATCGTGAGTCTTAGAAAACCTACCCTCATGTGGGGCCAGCAGAAGGACTTTGCCTTCAGACTCTGGCAAGAAGTGAACCTACTCAAGGATATCAGTCACGTATGGGGATCGATTAACCAGGTAGCATCCAAAGCTAATGCTTTGCAGCCCAACATCATACACATAGAGCGCGTATTCTTCACCGAGAACACAATGTGAGATATGTGTCTTCCTGGTATTATAACACTCACGCCATTCTAGCTATATGATAGAAGATCTGATTACTGGCGGTGATCTCATGTCATATATCGATCGAAAAGGGCATAGCACCATTACCGATGAAGAGGCTTGTATTATTGTCTATCAAATACTCCGCGCCCTCGAATACTTGCACGGGATTAGGATAGCTCACCGGGATCTCAAACCAGACAATGTATTACTCAGTACAACCGGTTCGAGCGCCAGGGTCATCCTCGCCGACTTTGGGCAATCAACAAAATACTCTAGAAGCCGAACGGGTTTGTCAAGAAGGATGAAAACGCTTTGCGGCACATTGGACTTCGTTGCTCCGTACGTGATGAAAACCATTGTTCAGAGAATCATTTCTTAAACTAATATTGTTTTATGTAGTGAAGTCCACGGCAGAAACCCTCTAATTGCCAAAGGCAGAGGCTATACAACTGCTGCAGACATGTGGTCCCTTGGCGCCTTAACCACGGCGCTTTACCTAGGTAGATCTTTCTTTGTCGCAGATCAAGAAACTTCGGACGATGCTGTCCTTGTCAATGCCGCGAGATGTGACCTTGTCGAGCTCGATTACAGCCCCTTCTGGCAGGGTGTGGATTACAGATCTCGCGATTTCATCAGGAAATTATTGACGTTGGATGAGAAGTCTAGGCTCGATGTTGATCAAGCATTAGAGCATGAATGGTTCACAGGTTGTGGAAGACAGTTGGTCTTGGAGGAAAAGTATCGTCAAATTATCAAAGGCTGGATGCCTCGAAGGGTATTGCTTGACTTTAAGGAAGATTTAAATGCATCCCCAGACGCACGCAAGCGGATGACTGATGTACGTCCCGTGCTTCGGATTCTTAATCATGCTAAACATTGCATAGTCCCAGTTGATGCCTCCTCCGCCAAGGCCATGTGCTCGCTCTCAGCTATTGGGACAGGTAGCATCGATTGAGAAGACTAGTCCTTACTTCTCAAATGTAAAAAGAGATCTATGTCGGACTGCGACGTCCGGCAAGGAGGGTGCAACGTCGCTATCTCCAGAGAAGTGGAACAAAGGGCAATCCATTTGTCCATCTAAAGAGACCATTCCTTCAACTTCTCATCAAGAGAGCGCTTCGCCGGCCCACGGACCAACTCCAAAGCTTCCTGCGTCAACAGTACAGCTAATGTGTGAACAATCTGTGCAAAGTTTCAAGTCAGTAGGAAACCAATTTGTCTGCCCAGATTCAGAGATAATGCCCCCGGATGAATGTGGAGAGTACAGCCTTTCCGACGACGAAGAGGAAAAGCGAATTCGCGCTGAAGCGAGCATGGAGAAGCGAGGCTTCAGATCTGCCAAAAGCTTAGAGCGCAGCATTGTCAAGAGGAGGAAGGTAAAAGGCTAAGCCAGGTCAATGGTCGCTGAACCATTTGGCTTATGCTCCTACAAGCATATACGTTTTCGCTTATCTGCATCAGTAGGCTTGATGGTTAATCGAGGCGGCGTCTAGTTGGCGGACTTGCCTTTGCTGTTCACAATACAACGAAGGCTGCTGCCCTATGCTTGACTCTGTGCAATTTAATGATGTGTCATTTCACCTTCAATCTTGTGGGAACCCTTTGTTTGTGCGGATTCGGCCGTAAGTGTCCCACAAATTCTAACTTTAGCAATGGCACAAAGGGACCTCTTACAATACAACCTTTGCCCTCATCTATGATGGCACTAACAGGTGCCCACCACAATACCAGGGAGGTTGTGGCTTGCACTCCACTTCTATGGGCTAGACCGCCATAGCTATGCCTGGTTTTCCACACGATGAACCAGAGTGCGAAACCGCATCGAGATGGGGCGCACCAGAACGGTATACAATCGATGCTGAGCAAATATGATGCCGAGTCCTAACGCGCGATAAACGTGAATACGGAGACCCGTGGGGCTCGATCCACTGATTATACATGTCAGACCCAAAATAGAGGGAGGTGCACTTGCTGAGCAACTTATCCTTGCGGCGACACATGGCTTTGTCCTCCAGGCCGGGTCCTTTCGATTTAGCACAAATTCCTTTGTAGCACTCCACCAGATCATCTCCCCACACCAATTACATATCCGATGCTGCAACTCACTCATTAAGTCTTGCTGTCAGTATTTGCAACCATCAACGCAGCTTCTTTTCGCAGTCACTCATTCGACGGTTTCCGTCATCACACTCGTTCATCATGTTATCCAGAACTTCCCTTCTTCTGGTTTGCCTCGGCTCCTTGACTGGTTTCTCGGATGCTTTTTGGCGTATGTCTTGCGGTATAATTCAGACAGGCCGGATAGACCCTGTCGTCAGTCCAGGCCAAATTGCTGGCCACGTTCACAAGATCGCTGGTGCCTCGAGTAAGTGGTTCCCAACCCATCCTTTACAGCAAGAACCCGAAGGAAGTCAAGCTAACCTCATCTCCCTCTCAGATATCGGCCTCGATTCCACCTATACCACCCTCCAACAATCCAACTGCACCTCCTGCGAAATCCAAAAAGACAAATCCGCCTACTGGACCCCCCAACTCTACTACCACCACTCCAACGGCTCCTTCGAAGAAGTCCCCAACCAAAGCATGACAGTCTATTACGAAGGCCGCGGCACCAACGCCGCAAACATCAAACCCTTCCCCGAAGGCTTCCGCATGCTCTCCGGCAACGCCGCCGCCCGCTCCTACAACACCCAAAACCTGACCTACCAAAACGTCCGCCCCATCGCTGACCGCGTCTCCTTCGCGTGCCTCCAAGCCAACCCTTCCGCCGAGACACCCGGCATGAACGAAACGGACTGCATCAATGGACTAAGAGCACAGGTCCACTTCCAATCCTGCTGGGACGGCGTAAACCTCTACAAAGAGGATAACAGCCACGTAGCATACATGTCCATGATGGACAACGGCGTCTGCCCCCCCGGCTACCCCGTTCAATTCATCCATCTCTTCTACGAAGTCCTCTACGGCGTCAACAACGTGAACCTTGATGGCGGCGAATTCGTCTTCTCGCAAGGTGATACCACGGGTTATGGCTTCCACGGTGATTTCTTGAACGGATGGGATATGGATGTGCAGACACAGGCTATGCAACAGTGCGCTAATACTGCTGATGGGGCAATTAAGGACTGTGCGCCTCTGGCGGCGAGTGATGTTGATGATTTTTCGGACGTGTGTCCTGCGCAGGCGCCGCTGGTTCAGGAACAGACGGGGCCGATGATCAGTAAGTTGCCGGGGTGTATTACTATTACAAGTGGGCCTGAGGATGCGTCGACGGCGGATATGGAGTGTGCGGCTGGTACGGCGGAGCCTGCTGTTGCTTCGGGCTCTGTGGCTGCTGGAAGCTCGTCGGCAATGGCGCAAGCTGTTAGTGCTACGGTGTTGGCTACTAGTAATGCTTCACCTAGGCGTAGGGGAGTGGGTTGGTATGGAAGTTTTTAAGTGTGGTTGATCGTGGGAATGTGATATTTCAAATATTGGCATGGTACTCTTATTTTTAGTACACTGTACGTCTTGTGGCAGTAGCTAGACGCATGTCTGGAAAATAGCTGAATGTCCCGTTGAGTTCTTTTCCAGCCAGTTTACTGCATTCCTCAATTGCGGAGATCCGTACCGAAGCTGCTGCTTTTGTCAATAGCTCTCGCCTTTCCAGTCAATTTCCCAAGCCAGAAGAACAACAATTCCATTGCAATAGGTCGAGTAATGACAGATAGGTCGATTTAATATCCGAAGATATGGTATGCTAATAATACCGTCATCGTTCAGATTTCTTCATCTTTCTCATGATATCCATGTCCCAAGCAACGGCCACAAGGGACACCATCACCAATGGAATCGTTATTGAAATCCAAATGCCAAAACCCACTGATGAGCGCCCGAATTTCACGAAATTCATACCAAAACCGGTACCAGTGGCTATTATGGGCAGGAACATGGCTGCAAGTACCGCAAGCTTCAGGTGTTGCTTTGTTTCCGATATTCCTCGCTTGGTGGCCTGGGAAAGCTGTGCTTTCTTCAGGATGATGCTTATGTCCCTTTCACATCTGTCTCGAAGGCGTCTTGCTCGTGTAAGCAAAGCGTCGTAATCAAGCTCAATCCTGAGTGCAGCCACTTGTGCCTTGTCAGAATTCGAGCGTGGCCACCTTAGCGTATCCCTGGTTTTGATGAATCCATTCGTACTCTCTATGTTATTGACGTGATCTTCTAATATGTTTCCGAAATAGACTAGGTCACCGTGGACGCTTAGTGATGGTCCTGCGAGGTTATCGTGAATGCTATCGGACTTGCGATCCAGATGATTCTCGATTGCCGTTAGGAATTGCATTTCCGAGATAGCTACGAAGTCAAGTATCTCGGATAGAGCATAAAATGGATCCTGGCGCATAATTTTTGGATGTAGTGATCTGCCAAAGGCGACTGGTAGTAATGACAAACTTTGCACAAGCTCGTTGTGATCCACAACCCGGGAATGATGGCCGGGATATTGATGGTCTTTCAAAGCAACACCTGGTTTGTATAAGCTCACAGGATCGAGATAGATATCGTCCACTGGGCTGGACCAAGGTCCCACTGGGCTGGAGCTGAGAGGTCTCCAAGTATCGACCCATACAATGACTTGATGACTGTTAGAGAGGGTTTTCTAATGACTTCGTATAGATTTCGTCCCCTCACCTTTCCAGCAATTATCACTGCCAGCGGTCCTTATTATCCAAATCGTAATCATCTGCTGTATGCTGAATTCTTTCTCGTCGTGGACGGCAAAAGAGCGCACAACCGAGTCTCTCGGCTCCCAAGTTCGTCCCATACCCCGGCCATTGCGTAGATTCGTCAAGTACTCTTCCATCTTGCTTGCAGAGTGCAGACGCTTCTCGTCCAGAGATCTGCGCTGTGGCGTTCTATGGTGGCCAATTGTAGTGACTGACATCTGCAGTATTGAAGTTTGGAAGCTTGGTAACACAGGTTGAAAGAAAGACTCATTCTTAGTCAATCGAGGGAGTAGAAAGCAAAGATGGCGCTGGTAGAACTCTGGGTCGACGTTGTATGCAGAACCAAGGTCTATAAGGTGCTGCGCGGATGGATATCCTTCCAAGAAAATTACGCCCGTCTCGGACGCCAAGAGATGATGACCATTGGATCCTGGGTAGCCAGGCAAGGACAGTGTTGCCGGAGAAGCGGAGCGCTCGTCGCTTTGAAGCTTGTAGAAGGTCGCAAACCCGTCGGCCTCACCAATTGATAAAGGATTCTCAGACCCTTCCTTCAAGAATTCAGCTAGATATAAGAAGTGCTCTCCTTGGTATAGCGAGTCTTGAGCAGAAGTCTCGGAATGCTTCTCTATTTGGCGAAGATAGCGAGCGGGTGTAGCTTTCTGGCATTAGCAACTGGAAAGATCATTTGGAGGAGTTTCCAACTTCCTAAACACGTACATCGGGAGTTGCTCGGTCGTTCATTTGGGCTAGTGATTATCTCTTCATCACTGGCGGGTCCAAGAGCAACATGCAAAAGTTGCGAAGCCTGAGAGGTGATCATTTATGCGAGGGTGCGCTATCTGAAAGACAGCCTTACTGTCAGGGAGATGCAACGGGCCTGTAATAGGGCGTTGCAGGTATGATAGAATACTAGCTATGAGGACCACCTAGTAGAGGTGGGTAGCTGCGGCGCTAACTTTATTTGCAGTAGCGGCCTGGAGGTGGCGACCAGGGCTGGTTCCACCATACTTACGATACGTAAAGTATACAGTCAGTTTCGCTGACACAGGCAGAAAGTTTCAAGAATTAAGACGTGAAGCCTCGAGAAGAAGCATCAGGTGACTATTGAGTAAGGGATGTTGTGTGTTGATGAGGCTAGCAATGACGCTTTCACTAGAATGGAAGCATTCCTGACCGTATGGGCTGAAGCAAACCCGGTCTGAACATGGTGGCGCTTAGATTAGCGCTTGTTAGGATTGTATAACGACACTCAGCAATATAAACATTGAGATATACCGACGGAGTACACTATATCTCCGATCACTTGGAGAATTCTTTGTTGTCGTTACTATTGAGCTTGGAATCGCAAATTTCGAGCTACTTCCCGCCCGGCAGCAGCGACCCTGGGAGGGCGATAAGGGAGTGCGGTACCCGCTTTAGGCGGTTCATTACTAGAAACATGTTTCTATCATGTGAGTGCTCTTTCTCGAAACAGGTATCAGCCTGTAAGGTCTTGCTTCGACGATACCGGAGGAAATGGATACCGCTGCTTGTGGAATCGGCAAGCTCGTTTGATACTCCATTTTCCGAATTGTACCTACTGTAGGGGCATAACATGGTTTTTGCACCTGCATCCGAGGCTGTGGCGTTTAGGCTCAGCAGACGTGACTTTTCGCAACTTTCGTTTAGGGGATAATAGACTTGTCTGAATACTTTTGCATTATGCTCTGACATTGTGCCATAGGCGTCTTGCGTAGTATTACGCATATTTTGCATCACTAGCGCATATTCCTCGCGCTGCTTGCTTCCGCAACGTTTCTTTAGTCGTTTTGAGTCATTTTAGATGTTTCATACCCAGAGATGCTCCTATAATCTCGCAAATGCAAGGTCATAACAGTGTCAAGCTCAAGCTTTGGGGCCTGTAGGATTCCTAGGTAAGATGCTTCATATTTCACATATACATCTCATCTTGGAATAAACAAGCAAAAGGGTCTCAGGTGTACAATTGATTCATTGTAGTGTTGTGGATCTGAGGTTCAGCAATGCAAGCCAACGGCCCCTGAGGTCAGGCATGCAGGAACGAAGACTTGGAGACTTGAGATTGCGATTCAAGTCTCATAAAGTGCAAACCTACACCATGGTTCCTCCCGTATTCGACAGTTTCAAGGGTGTGTCGGTGGTAGTAATCTTTACCGTTACGAGCTGAGGTTCAGCAACGCAACTTGAAAGGACGCAAGTCAATAAGCGGCGAGGTGACGGCTCCAGCCAAGAATCGAGGTAATGAAGAGTCTTTGAAAATACAAGTCATGCGCATTGGCAGAGTTTTAAAGCTGTTGCTTGCTTCCGTGCTCTATTGGCTCCACAAACGGAATCCGAGCACAGCCCCATGGACCACAGCTGATACTGTATCATTCTTAGAAACCCCACAAAATGACGAGGCGGAGAAATCCGAAAGACCTTAGCGGGCTGTGTTGCTGTAAGGATAGTCTGCTCATCCGTGGCTTGAAGCTGGATTAATATACGAAAGAATTCCATCTTGTACCTACATTTGATGCTACGTTCATAAGCCATCTACGGAACCCGATTGGACGACGTCCCTCTTGGGGGTCCAATGCTAGCGTTGGAGGTTGAGAACTGGCGGTACTTGCCGAGCTGTCATAGGGCTGGTTAGGTAAGACGAAACCCTCATGGTAGGTGTTACTCAGTACTTTGAGTAGGTTTGGGGTCCGGAGGATAACGGACCGAAAAATCGCAGTCGTACTGGTGTATGTCGCAATGCAACGATACTTTCATCCTTCGCCCAATGATTATCCTCAGCAGTGCCGTGCTTCTTAAGGTAGCGGTCAAAAGTCCGAAGAGAATTCATCATCTTGCCGCTGGGGAACCTTGATCGAGATTTCCTTGACCACGTCATAGAGAAGGAATGTGGCGACTTACATGAATGACGGCGAAACGGTACAGAAGACATATGAAGGTTGCAGACGGACTTCAGCGGATAGAAGGGCAGGGACAGAGTAACACCACAATGCTGACAGTGATCCGCTTTTCAAGTAATCGTAAAGTCATCTTACCGGATAGTCAGCCACATCATGCTTTGAAGACCGACCTCGAGGCCTCACAAGCCATCAAGCCTCTGAGATCTTCCCGTCCATAGTAGAAGTGATGAATAAACAGACGTCGTTGAGGGTGAAGAGCCTCATAAGACAAATTGGAAGGCGGAGGATGGGAGGATTACCAAAAAACTGGACACGCTTAATATTTGGGCAATGCATGCTGACTGCAGCACAGATGCAGTAGTCTGCATCAGTTGGTTGTTCATGCCTTTTACAAGAAGGGTCCTTTGATGCTGAACCTGATACTGATTAGCGTCTTGAACAGTCATCAATCTACTAACCACATTCTGCTGTATAAGCGAACACTATGTTCAGATGAGGCAAGTGGGTTGGAGATCCTGGCTGGACTGGTACAGTCTTTCATCGAGAGTTTTCCCCCATATTTCTCCCACTTATCATTACAGTATCAATGGCTCCTTCACTGGTTCTTCTGCAGATGAGCTACGAGCATGTGGCCCTCCTCATCATCTCTTGTACCTTCCCCTCACCATGCTACTGGTTGCGCACAGCCAATTGCGATAATGCCTCAGCCACCGGTGTTGGTCTGGTGGGACCCTGCTTCTCGCCATGCATACCCACACCATTCCATGCAGCGACCATGGTTCGCGCCGGAGACACACTCCCATCCTCAGCTTGACCGCCTTGCGACCTACCCTAATGATAAGGCCGCCTCTCCAGCTTCTCGTGTACAACAACCCTAGCGTGCTTAGCAGTTGGTTGGTTGACCAATCACTCCGTTGACTCACAGCCACCAAAAGCTGACTGCATGGGATCACACGCGAGAGATTGAACATCCCCCCCAAGGGATGTTGGGGTCAATCGCTGTGCCCGGCGGTGCTGGGTAAGGCTGCTCTTCTCCAGCTGCAGCCATGATGAGTCTAGATTGTAGGCACAGTTTCCCCGCTAATTGTCTGCCAATGCGCTGGGCATATTCATCGTTTCGCATATCTCGTTGCAACTCTCATCCTCCCTTCATCCCAGTGATGATCCAAGCATTTTAATTTCTCCTCTGGCAGGGTTGTGTAGTCATCATTTGAGCACCACTCGACCTTCAAGGTTCGAAGAGAGCTGAAAATGTCTTCACTCTCTCAGCAAAGGATGCAGCGCTTGACAGGATCCTATCTGGAAAGTCAAGATGGCAGGCCTGGGATAGATGCGTCATACAGGGTTGAGTTACCGGAAAGACACTCCACGTTCATGGAGCATACCACCGAGTCGGAAGGGGGTGCATCTCCCTTGAGCAATGGTATTGCTTCGGATGGGCTTGCGTCGCCAGGACTGCAGTCCGTTATGAGCGAGGAGTCTGGAGAAAAGCAGACCTTCCGTACCTACGGACCCAGACACTCAACAGAGAAGGAACTGGTCCCTCCGTCCCTTCCAGGGTATGAAAAAGAAGTACACCACCAACCTCAGCAACGCCGGAGCAAGAGATATTGGATCTTTCTCGTCATAGCTTGTATCACTTGTATAGTGATTGGACTAGCAGTTGGACTAGGTGTGGGCTTGACTAGGAAAAGGTAGTGAACCCGTAGTCTTTGCAAAGATTGAATTCAGGTTGCTAACGCTTGCGTTGTCCAGTTCCAGTCCTGCTTCAACGAAACCTACTACCGCTCCATCTTCAGGCGGTGCTCCAAATCCGGACCAATTTCTCTCCCAAGTCGGAGCGTTCAACGGCTCCGGAATTGCGCTTGCGTCTGAATCGTTCGGTTCTGGGGGTTATGGAAGCATTGTGATGTATTTTCAACATCACACTGGACAAATACGGCAGGCACAATTGAGTAGTAATGGTGACTGGGAAGGGGGAGACGTTACACAAATTGTGGCTGTGGACGCGAAGAATGCTACTCCCATTGCAGCGGTAGCATACGCTAGGAATGACACAGCTGCTGTGAGTCTACTGAAATGTATCGAGAGCGATTTTTACTAACCCAGGCATAGTGGCACATTTTTTATATCAATGTCAACAACACAATCACAGAGGTGACTAACAGCAATACAACTAATGTTTGGATACCAGGACCAATCAACGCGCTCCAGCTTCAGGCAATGGATGATCGAAATGTAGGATTAGAAGCATGCTGGTACGGCAGCTTTTACTCAGACGCTACGTATGACCATAGTCCCGTCCCAGGGCAAACCAATACCTCTACAGGAAACAGCTCGGACCAGACCGTGGGTATCCATCTTTGGTACGCTACCAATTCCACGAGCTTCAATTCCGTGGGCTGGACCTATGGAGATTCTACTTGGACACAGCAACAAAGTTTCGATGGCTACAATGGCCATGCGGGTGTTGGATGTTATTCCTGGGGGCCTGGTAGTGAGACCTACGTCTTCTTCATCAATCTAGACAATGAAATCAACATCTTGTGGAAGGAATTGAACACAACGTTGGTAGGCAATGCCACCCATCCAATAGATACATGGACAAAGAGTAAGTCCCCGACTGAATATCCTAACGAAGGAAACACACTCATCGTTTCCATTAGGTGGTGTATCTATCCCTGTATTTCAGAACAGCTCAATGGGTTACACGAACTACCTCTACGCCCAGAATCCAGATCTCACCATCAGCGGCTTCAACGTCAGCTGGGGAGCCGAGAACACGACGATCCCGGCGGGTCAAACCTTCACTATCAATGGCGCAAAAGGCCTTCCTGGCACGCATCTGTCTGTCACCGCCCTGCCTGATTCCTCGGGCGGTAACTCGCTGCTGGCGTTTTACCAAACTAACGGCACCGATATTACCGAGTTCGTGAGAGATCTGGATGCAGGGCAGTGGACTAGCTCCAGTGTACCTATCCCAAATTCCTGAAGCATGCAGCACGGCGTTGGGGTTTGGGGTGATCGGAGGTTGGGAGTTGGAAATGGGAAAAGCCATCTGTGGGCAGTGGGAAGGCTGGATACTTTTCATTGACCATAATTTATCTCGTAATTATGTTCTTTTACTTATGATACCTGTAAGTGTACGGAGACGGATGGATGGGAGTTGTAACGACGTTACGAATCCCATGGCTACAGCGCCTAGATACCTATATAGCGAAACCCCTCGATTTTCAATCTATTCGTTCCGACAGTATCAGAATCCCCCTAGATTTTACAAATCCGTAGCTTCTTCAGGCACCCCGCGAGAGTCAGATTACCATCAAAAAAAGCAATCAAAAATGTCCCACGAGATCCCAAACATCACCCTAATATGCGAGCAACCCTACAACAACACCTTTCGCTAAATCCCCCCAATCAAAACCCAACCTCCCCGAAGAATTTCTGCGCGAAGGATGCAGAATGTGGCAAAAAACACACGCTAAAATATCTACTAACACGGCTAGTAATAACACTTGGGTAGTGTACACCTTTGCCGTCCCGCTGTCTGCATGTTTTGGACTAGGACTATCTTTTTTGCGGCGTCGAAGAAAGCCACGGCGCGTAGGGGACGGGATGGGGGGTGAAGATTGTGGATGGGGGAGGGTGGGTTGTGGGGTTTTGTGGTGAGTGGTATCTGGGTGAATTGGGTGATTGTGGGATTGGGGGAAGAGGAGAAGAGGGGAAAGTGGGGTGGTGAGTTGATTTGTGTTAGTTGAGGTAATTTTCTTTTTGTTTGTTTCATTTATGTACATGTAGAGAGTATGATGTGTTGGTAGTGTATTTCTGGAAGGGAGGTGGGGTGGGAATGCCGGAAACCAACGGAGGGGAATCCTTCGTGGGTATGTGATTTGTGAGATTTGTGCATGTTTTAGATGCGAATCAATGGGCACGGATATTTATCAGTATGTTGGAAACATGCGTATCTCAACTGTAGATATTGAGAGGAATGCTTCTGCCTGTAAATGGTCGTAAGATGATGACAGATCATTCTATGGCTGTCTTGAGATTGCTTCAGACATCGAAGGGCGTGTGGTGTAGATCGTCATCGTCCGCCGCTGAAGCAGCTCAGAATTGGTGTCTTGAATCTTTTGGTGGAAGAGATATTGGTGGCACTAGCCATACATATTAAGATCATTTGAATAATGCTTTACTCTCTTCCGCGCTGGAAGGGAAGATTGTCAGATTCTGCTTTTTCTGACCTCTTGGCTCGACATGATGACCTGGCATTAGTCTGATGTTCGGGAATAGTTGAATGATACGGATGACAGTGCAAGAGGCTTCCGTTAGCGCAAAGTTTCCAACCTTGCCATCTTTCGGGGCGGACGTCTATGGCGTCTGGACCGTAAAGCTCGCGGCGGCGGTGGAGGTACTAGGGTGGGTATCCTACGCCTTCTCCTGAGGGTACTGCTTAGTATTTCCGCTTTGGGTTGCAGAATAGTTTCTGGTGTAACCTTTCGATAAGGACATATGTATGACACCTACCGCGTCGGACGAGGACCAGAGAGTTACCGTCAAGAAGGTCGCCTCAGGGAAGATACGTCATTTTGGTAGCATGGGGATATTGAGAGGCACAGGGATGTAGTCGAAGCGCTGCCAGAAGGGTTTGGTCACCAGAACCGTTTTTAAGGGAGCGTGTTACAGAGGAGGATAGCCCCATTCAAAATACACTTGAGATAGGTCATTTTCCCGTACAGAGGCTCGAGTGATGTCTTCACCATCTCCCCCTACAGACTGTATCTCCGCGCTGAGACGACATACGTCTGCGGATTCCTGACCAGGAGGAAAGAAGTGCTGATTGGTCAGCGTTGTAGGAGTGGTTTAAAAGCCACTTGGGCTACTCGAATACAGCTCTTCACTGACAACGTCCAGGAGTAAAGGCGAGCTGTGGTGTTTGTACAAGCTAATAAGTCATTCACGAGTTGATCACGTACAAGTACTGGGTCATGGATTTCATCATACAGACGTCGAATGAAAGCGTTGCCAGTCGAGTTTCTGGTCTCAAACTTCTCAGCATTTGCCCGTAGAGCCTGCTTCACGAGCCCACAAGCAAACTCTTTGACTGCTTCACAGGAAACCCTGTACCTTTTCGGATTATACGCCCAATAGAGACTTTGGAGTTGTGCTCGCAAAGAATCCATCAACGATGCAGGGTCAAAGCTGCTCGCGAAAGTGTCCTGGGTCTCATTTTGGAGGCTTTCCACAGGCTGAACGAAGGTGGGTGCGATTATAATAGCTAACGGACAGCAGAAAAATTGCGGCTAGGAATCGACCATACCTCCAGATAGCGAGAGTCCGGAGATAATACTATCGAAGTTCGCCAAAACCTTTGAGATCTCGATGGTGTCTACGTTCGAGCAGACAACGTAGGATTTCCGAAAAATGCTTCCAGGACGAGCCATCCTGTGTGAAGATACCCTCGCAGATGAAGGGGTAGAGAGCATAACGTCGGGAGCCCAGGTCCTATTCTTAAGGTCTGTAAATCTTGATTCTCCTCTCATAAATGATTACCAAAGGCGATTATCTTTGAACTTTGCCGAAAGAATCCTCTCCAAGCTCTCCAAATCAGGTACCGTGTGACTTTCATCACCAAATAACGATATCGAGCTATCCAAGCCAAGCTTTTCGATTGCTGGCTGCCGGAACGCCAGTAGATGTCGATCCACATTTGCAAGATTTTGTGCTCTGAGTACATCCGACCCTAGTGGCCACATGGTGAGATATCTCAGGGCCATTGGCTGGCAGACATGTTGGGCACCGATACAATTCATCTGCTTGGTCGCAAATATTCCGTCCGGCTTGTGAGCTGATGCTGGTGACACATTTGATGTTGACGCCCATACTTGCCTGTAAGTGTAAGCCAAGTATGCCAATGCTGGAATGAAGAGACTGAAAACCATGATGAGAACATCTCCTTGAGCTCCTCTCCCTATGCTTAAGACACGATCAAACATCATTCCAACATCTATAAAGAGGAAATGCAAGGTCCATTTATCAGTCAGAACAGTAATTCTCAACTCTGCGATTCGAGAAAGATACCACCTGATACCGGCAAATCTCAACCTGTGTGGCGGAAACTGCTATGACATCCGCTCCTATTATGTTTCCGGAGAGTCATCGTCCTTCATCAGACCTTGCCAGGGGGCATCTTTCGTTTCAGGCGTTCCTAGAGACTTCGGTGTTCCCGTGAGATCTCTCTTAGAATCCCATACCGGGATTTTTAAGTTTCAGCCAGCTATCCACTGGTCATCCCCAGTGAATTGGAATGTTTGATAGAGGTCGTACCTGAATAATGTGGTGTTGTTCGGTCGAGGCAAGAAGCGCTAGTCGCAAGAAGTTAGAAGGCTTCGATAGGGCACTAAATTTAGCCGCTAGCACTAGCGATAGGCACTCCTCGACATTGTACATCTTTAGCCGCAGCTCGGCTAGTCCCATCCCATATGGCATTAGGCCGCCATGGGCACAGCTTAGAACCTAACAACTATAGCTACCTTAGTACACCGTGTATTATCTATAGCAGCTCAGATCATGACATGCATCTGCATTCGTTTCCTGCAGTTCCGAACATCTCCACTGCGCAGCCGACGTTGTCAACGGCTCGGAAAAGGACTCACTGTGGGATCAGCACTAGTCTTCACGACCTGAAGAGCAGGATTAGACCAGGGTGACCTCAGCTCGGAGGCAGAGCCAATCCTCAGGTCTTGTTTTCTAAGCATTTGTTCAACGCTAGATCAACGTGAAATCTTGAGGAAGGGCCAGTCTAAACAAGGAACAGAACTTCAAACGTAGTCTCCAGAGGATTGAATGCTTGGATTCCCATTGGACCCATGCTCGAGTTCTCAAGGGTGAGGGAAGCAAACATTGGAGAGTCTGCCCGAGTACTAAGTAGACTATAGGATAGCCATGGCACCAGAAACGGTGCCTTGAGCTAGATTGTCCCGCGTCGAGGTCTACAAGCAAGCCAATCAATCCCATGTGGTGGCTCTTAGTCCATTCATCTGATGATATTGATGATGAAACAACTAATCAAAACTGGGGTTAAAATGCGGGGATACAATCTCCATCGTCTATTTACTTTTGGCGTTGCTCAATCCCTCCTTCTTAGCTTGCTTATATTAAATCTACCGCACTCGATCGCCCCTGCAAATACACAGTCCCGTGTATACACGACACGGCACTGGAAACGTTCGGTCCATTACGAGGAGCAGGCCTACAAGCAAACCAATCGATTTCCTGTGGTAGCTTGTACTTCATCCATCCCCGCTTTCAACCAGCTTTTGGCGCTGCCCGATCCCCGTTTTGTCGGTCTCTTTATACTAACCTCACTGCACTCGATCGTTCATGCATATATAGTCACGTGTGCACGTAAGACCGTCCCGGGAGAGCTCGGTCCGTTACAAGGAGCATGGACAGACGGGATATTTGGATATATAAGTTGCCCCATAACCATTCTAATTCCTCAGCTTGTTGCATCTCATATTGATTCCCAACCTCTCTAGGCTCTATAAAACCATCATGAAGCTCTCCCAAATCTTGCTCTTTCTCCCTTCCACTTTAGCTCTACCATCACTCCATCGCCTCGGCAACGTCGGTGTCTCAAGTAGCAATGACTGCTACCTGGACTTCCCTGTCCCAGGTGGGGATCTCACGCCGTGTCCAGATGGCTATGTATGTTTTGCCATGAAGCTTTTAGAACAATAGCAGGACTCTTCACTTACCAGTCTAGGATACCACCCCAATTGAATCCCCAATAGGCGGTGACGTATATAACTACCATAGCAATGGTGAATCTGGGCTTAAGCTTACATTTGAATAGGGCAACATGTGTTGCAAAACAACTACGATCAAAGGAAACAATGACCTTGAGAAAGCTGTTACTAAGCCAAGTAATATCTGCTTGAGGGTGCTATATCCACCCGGTGCAACATGTCCAAATGGTTTTGTGCGTTTTACCCTGAAATTCCAGAACAAGAGCGGAACTTCTAACTTATGATTCTATAGGAGCTCGCTCCTCTCGGTGACTCGGTTTGCAACCTAACATAGCGATTATGAACAAGTGCTCAGACTCACTTTGATTATGGGTTCTTCTCCTGTTGCTTACCCGTGCCCGATGACAGTGATGACCTGGTAAGAAAGCTTTGAGATTTCAAACATAGATGCTAACCATTGGTAGATGATCGTGCAAGACAAAGGGGCCAGCAAATTCGCTCACAAAGGTCTCTGAGCTGCTACTATCACTATGGTGATCGACGGAATGTGCAAGAGAGCTGGAGGGGGATGACATGTAGAAAGACGCGGTTTTTGAGGCGGCAGATGAACATTGCAGTGGTTTCGTTCTGCGATGTTATTGGCTTTCCTTTTTGCTTTTTCCATTACCTTGCTGCACGACACACTCATTCATAAACACCCGCGCTATCGTACACGGATCAAATACATATACGGTGCTATCACCGCATGCTCATCTCCTACCCTTCTCTTCAATTCCACACAGCACCCACTATCAACTCTCCACAGCACCCCCCTGATAACTGCCTTCACCTCTATTCAACCCAACTCCCACAACAAACCCTCACACCATCTCCCCACCATCTCCCCACCATCTCCCCACCATCTCCCCACCATCTCTCCACCCATCCCCTCCCCACCTCCCACCCTCTCCTCCTCCTCCTCCATCCAACCCCCCCAACACCCCTTTGCCAACCCAAATCCCCTACCCCCCCCCACCTCACCAAGCTCAAAGCCATAAACCCTCCCATCATCTCAATCACGCTCAAGAGAGAGGGAGAGGTTATTGTGGGTAAGGTAATGGTGAAGACTAGGGGGGGCGGATGCTATTGTGGTGGCAATTGAAAGAAGAGGGGTAGGGTTTATTGGGTGGGGGTTTGTATAATAATATGAGAGTAGACTGGCCATTCCTCCTCCTCCTTCATGATTCTTTCCCTTAGGAGAAGTACAATGAGCCGTAGGCAATATACCTGCCTACCCAACAGACTCGCGGAGGACCGGGGGAAGGGCGGGGTAGAGGGTTGATATATGGGGGGACGAGAGGGGAGAAGGAGGTTTATTGAGAGGGTTCGTATGGGAAGGTTACGGAGGGATTAGGGGGGTGGGGAGGAAGTAATAAGGGAAAGGAAGAGGTTGGAGGGGAGGGAGAGGACTTGTGAATGGCTATGTGGAGAATGTTTGAGGAACACCAGATGCGCACTCATCCCCCATAAATCCCCACCTCTCAACCTCTCCAACACCCCTCCTCCCTTTCCCCCGCACGCCTCCATCTTCCATCACCCCCCTCCATCATCACAGCATAATACCCACCCCACACATACCTTCTCCGCTTTATCAACCCAAATTCCGCAATACTACGCCTCCGTACTCGTCATGGAAGCGATCGGCTTTTCGGAGAGACTTGTAGGGAGAAAGTGGTGGGGCAGGGAGAGCGATGAGAATTCAGGTACATGCTTTTCGAAATGGAGTTTGAGCGTATGGGGGAGTTTGGAGATAGTGTGGGGGCTGAGGGAAATGGAAATTGGGGGTTTAAGGTATGTTGTGGGGGGTGGAAGTGGGGGCATGATTGGTTTTGAGGAGGGTCTTGGGATTTTTTCTTTGGGAGAGGGTTGGGATGGTTGGTGGATGATGGGGTTGGGAGGGTGCTGAGAAATGGGGGATCGAAGGTATGGGTGGGAAAAAGGATGAGGATGACTAGGAAGAGGCTTCTTGTTGTCATTTGCTGTGGCCAGAGAGAGAGGCGTGGCTGGCAAGATGGAGAGCGATGTATAGGTCACTCGAAGCTTGTATGTGAGGTTGGAAAGGATATCAGCTTCTGTCGCAGCTTCAGACAGGGAGCAGTTACTCGTCACTTGTTAGTGCTTTGCGATGTCTAAACTTCCTCCAAAGGCTTTGGTATTATTCCGGTGTTTCTTTCTCACGCCAATAATCCAACGTTCGTGACGGTTATAAATTCAAATGACGCTCGGCTATCGCTTCCTTCGTCGCTTCATAGAGCCTCTGCGCACTCCTTCATCATCACCCAGATAAGGCTCATCGTCGGCTCCCAAGCTGCTTTTTTCGAAGGTTTCCGTCTCTGACGTGTGGTTGTGGACTTCACTGTGCGATTCTGCCTTGCTGTCTGGATCCTCTCCGCCGTCTGGATCCCCTCTGCCGTCTGGATTCTCTCCACTGTTCGAGTCTTCCTCGCTACTCCAAACGGAATCAGTCTCGTAATCCACTCCGCAACCACCGCACGTGGGGCATTCCCGGTCACGTTCGTAACCGCCGTCGTTGTGATTGTAGGCTTCGGAATCATCAAAGTTGGAATCTTCGTGCGGTGACTCGGCCTCCCACACTAACATGTTCGTGGGCTCAAAAGTCCCAGTAGCATCTACAGCCTTGATCTTGTCGTACGGTCTTGACGTTTTGCTGTGGGCACACCACCGGTTGATAACATGCTGTAGACCCCTCAGAGGCTCCCATATTAAAGATCTCAGCTGTTCACGAGGCCAGCCAGCCTCAGGCAAGGCCATGAGCGAGTAAGTGTCTCTCTCAACCTCGTCGTGCCGTAGATATCGATTGAGGTTCTTGCAAAACTTGGGAAAGTCGAGAGCCCTGATAACGATGGCGAGAGTTCTGGGACGGTCATGTTTCTTCGCCTTGTAGCGACGATGGGTGACTATGATTGGGCATGGCGGCAGTGAGCGTGTATCTGGCACGATGCTGATCGGGACGTGTTGTGATCTGGCGCGGAACGCAGTCTCTATGTGACCGCGAGTGTCCGTGAGACGGAAGAGCACCAGTAAGTTTTTGTTGTAAAGCACCTTTTGCGCCCCTTGGCCAATCACACGGTTAACTCGAAGTAGTGCGGTTGAAAGAACGTACGTAAGCCCGTCACGAGGAGCCCATGGAACGAGGTTGACCTTGTTGACTTTGGCATGTTCAAGATCGAACACATAGCCGTAGATCTTATCGAGAAGTTCCTGGGGGATTGAATCGAAGCGATTGGACTCTATGGCTTCAAACATGTTGTTGCTAGTCCCCTCTCAAGTAAAAGCAGTGGAAGGTATGCTCGAGGATAGGTAATTTCTGATGCTGGCGGGAGGCTGTTGTTGCGTTGTAGAGTTTGCGGGGATAGATACAAGGTTGAAAGGGTCGGCGCGCCTCCACGAGTGTGGGACGGGAATTTGTGCAACCACTCGTCTAATCCCTTTGCCACACATACCGACAACATGTAAAAAGCGCGGCTAGCTATTGAAGCTACCGGAACTACTCGCTCATTAGCAGAAGGTCCTGCGCCGTGCTAGGCAGAGACTCAATTAGGAGGGGCCTTGGTAGATGTGCGAATGCTCTTTGTACTGATCAGCAGCCTCCTCCTGCTACCAATAAGTGTTAGGACGCGGTGGACTATATCTATGATTAGCCATCTCTGCGTCCCACTGAGTACCCTATATTCTGGTATCTAATGATTTCCAGTACCAAGTCATTACGAGATTTGACCTTAGGGCTCTTTGTCCCATCACGGAGCAATAGTATATATATATATAGGAGCCAGCGCCAATTGAAGCATCCGTTGATCGGTAGTGTTGAAGCACTTCAAAGGCCCAGCATCGAGTTGTGGAGATCGGCGATCTGATCGAAGGCTTGAGGGTCTCATTGTCCGTTACTCGAAAGACTACTTCGATAATCTCCACAGAACATTAAGATCACTAAGAAAGAACGAGCGCCATGGGTCTAGACCCTGCTATCACCTCTTTGTCCTGGAATAAAGAGCTGCGTGTTGCACCGAGACTTTCTTTGTTATCACAATTAGCATTGTATATTTCGCCTTTGTTTAGATTATGCTTCCAGAGTTCGACACTTTGCAACAGGGTCCACCCTTTAAGTAGAAGTCTCTGGACCCTTCGTTCTAGATTCTTTGCTCGACCAACACGAACAACCCTCACAACACCCCATCTATCACACTGCGCCCAAAAGCAACCGTCAAAGCCTGCAGGTCAAGCTTCCATCACTATCCGAGACAGTATGTCTTCGCGTTCAAGTTCGCCTCTGAACATCTTCAGCCCGAAACTAAAGCTCGTGACTAAGATGTTGGGGCTGAGTGCCAGGGACGAGAATAATAACGAACCACAGCAACATGGCATCGAAACCACGAACCCACAGCAATATACCTATGTGATGTCTTCAGAAGGTATTGAGGTTCGGCAACCACATGTGGCAAGGGTCACCGACTTGCATGACGGTAGCCCGTCATCGATGACCAGCTCAAAGACTGAGGGAAGCGAGATCGAGGTTAGTTCCGACTTTTCCATTCCAAGGATTACTCTTGTTGAGAAAGCTGATAACGAAGAAGTGGTTCCCACGTTACTCCGAAGACGAGGAAGACATCTTGCAGGATTAGAGCTTGCCAACGATAGCAAGAGCTGCATCCCGAATACAACAAATGTCGTTCCGACAGTCACAAGTACTACCCCCACACCAGCTACCAATACCAAATACACTCATGTGAAGCATATCGGCCACGGAGGTGAAGGTGATTGCTCCCTAGTGCAACGTGGAAGCGACAAACAGCTTTTTGCCGTCAAAACTGTCTACAAGCCTCAATTGGTCGAACACAAGCCGATTGAAGCAATGATCGAAATACTCTTTGAGCATAGGCACAAGAATATTATCCGTCTCCATGACTGGACATTCGTTGCAGGCCCTTTCCTTGTGAACCACTACTTCGAGTATTGTGAAGGTGGAGACTTGTTCAATCTCGTGAACCAGTACTATTCACATAACAAAGACATTCCGGAATTGTTCATCTGGCATACATTCCTCGGGGTTGCTGGAGCCCTAGATTTCCTACACCGCGGATTTGATCCCAGGATCACGGATCGTTTTGGCGTAGTTCACCGAGATATCAAGCCTGAGAACCTCTTCTTGCGTTTGCCAACGAATACGGGCGACTACCCGGACGTTGTCCTCGCAGATTTCGGGATGGCATCTTTCGAATTCGCCACCTACGATGCTGCTGGCACTGATGTCTGGCAACCGCCTGAACTACCAAGGAAGGCTCCGAAAGGAGATGTGTGGTCTTTGGGGGCAGTGATCCATTATATGATCCACCGTGAGTTCATAGTAGCTGGCTTGCCAGATGATGTTGAGAAGACTGCAGAGAACCAGCATCGTTGGGATACCAAACCAGAGGCCAGACAGCCGCTGACAAATTTCCCTGAAGCTTACAGTCCGGAGCTTGTCGAGATGATGCTTATGGCTTGCGAGAAAGACCACAACAAGCGGATCAGTTCCAGTCACCTCCTGATGGTACTGACGCATGTAAAGAACGGACTACCCTCACCAGGACAAGCAACGTCCAAGTGGGGTCAGCTTGGGCCGTTGGAGGAATGGGCTTTGGAAACTCCACTGCATCGAAGGGATACTGCCGTTGTATCGGACTCGCGTAGAAAGGACGTCCAGTCAGCTGCTTCTGGTAATGGAAGTGATCAGTATTTCGAGGCGATGCGGGAATGGGTTTTCGAGAAGCTTTGGAAGGAACCTAGCCCTGATTCTCCTCTAAGGTCTGTTTCGACAGCATTGTCTCCAAGGATTCTTTTCAGCAGTCTTTAAGGTGAATGCGCCGTTGGAGAACAGTCAGAGTACTTCATTTGATGAAGGGTGCAGCATAGAATGTCCCCGTGTCGAACTGATATATAATATACAATGTGCGTTTTACTTTTACGAGTCTGATTGATAGAGATTCATAGAACGATTACAAGACTCAACGAGAAACGATATTCATCCCGTCTTCATTCTATCTGCATGTGGTGTGATGTCAATGCCATATTTCCATCATCATCTTGCTTATCATTCATCAGCGCGAGAAGAGGGTCGCCAAGTGAAGGCAGACTACTGTGTAAAAGTGAATCGCTCTGTTGAGAGTGCATCACTCGTGAAGGTGTAAATTGCTGTATGATGGACCATCGGACTCAGGCCGGACGTTTCTCCGGCCGCCGAGGCAAACGCGAAAACACGCTAAAATCGATATACGCGATGGGACGCGTCAAGCCTCGGACAATGACCTTGATTATGACACAAGTCCTTGTGATTTAAACCTCCCTTGTTGATCGATCGTGATGATGGAGGGCCATCGACGATGAGAATGAGCTTTCCTTAAGGCATATGATAATAGCTTTGTACGTCATGAATGACTGTACTTCTAACAGTCTTGTTGTTCCTTAACGGCAAAGAGCTCCACTTCTGCATGGCACTATGCGCTGCCCTTCCCCGGTTCAGGGGAAGATGATGAATGCCATCATCAGTCGTCTTGGATGACAATAGCAGGAAGATGACCGCTCAGGGCATGAAAGCGCGGCGTGCAAGTACACGGCCAACGGCCACGGCCATAGCTAGCCATATGCGCAGCATCACTCCCTGCAGCCAAGTGGACGCCCGAGAGGGCTTTCGAGGGTCTGGTGACTCGCATGAGGCGCTTCTGCACGATCGCCATGTGCTCTTCTAACAGGCTGGAACAGCATCCCATCACAAAACACGATGCAATGCAGATCAACGGCTCAAACAATGATACGTCAGACCCGGAGACAGGGTTGATGGGATGACTCATCGTCACAGTGTCCTGATGTAAGTACCAAAGTCTTTTCTCGTTAGGAGTGCTTCAATTGCTATGAGATCGGTCGATTCCACTGCAGAAGAAGAAGCTGATTGGCTTGTTGATGCTTAATAGGATGACCTAAAGGGAAACGGACAGACTAACGCGTATGCCGGGACTTTTCTAGCCTGAAAACTAGCGTCCTTTTCTAGCGCCCTTTTCCTTCCCATGTCTCTAAGGTACCCATGTCCTCCCGGCGCAAAAATGATTTCTGCTCTTTTGTCATCCTCCATCCTTCCATCTCCCACAACTCAACCATCAACGCGTCGCAATCGCTTGACAAACCTCCACAATAGCTGCGAAATATCATTGCGATCACATTGCTGTCGCTTTTATCGCAATCCCACCCCGCGCGCACTCACCATTTCACCCGGCGCAAACCCAGCTTTACAACACCACCAGGCAGTAGCACAGCCAACTTCACCAAGAGCCCGGGAGAACGGTCGCAGCGCGCGATATACAGCGCAACATGCTGCTCCCATCAGCATTCGACTGCGCACCCCGTATCCATCCCTCGCGCTCCTTCTACCCACCAGCGCCAACCCTTCTCTCACCACCACCGACCTCTCGTCCATGTCCCACCTCCCCCGTCTCCAGCAACATCTACAGCGCATGCCGCTCCCTCCAATCCCTCATAACCACCACCCTCCCCTCCACAACACCCTCCTCCATCTCGCGACCCTCGCGCACTCAACCCCAACTCGCCAGCCCCATTGCCCTCACGTCAAGCACTAGCGCCCATTCCAGAAAACAATCGCGACCACAACAATGCGCCACCAAGATCTCCCACCCACAGCCACAAACACCACCGCCTCCACCACCTCGCTCCTCTCGAAAGCGGTGCCGCTCCCTTTCCGAAGATAACGACAACAACAGCCCCTCCCACGACCAAGAAAGCACCCCTCCCTCAACACCCAAACGCCAACGCCTCTATCCCCCCTCCCTCCCCCTCGGCCTCCTCCCCACAGACTTCTCCGACCTGCAAGAAACCGCAGCCAACATCCCCATCCCAATCACACCTCCAACCTCAGATACTTCCCTCTCCCCTTGCCCAACCTCAAAATCTTCAATCGAGGAAACCGAATACCCATCCACCACCATCCCCTCCTCCTCCGAAGACACCCTCCTCATCTCCCTCATCCTGCATAAACTCCGCCTCAAACAATCCGACTGGGATGCCTGCGCGCTAAGACTCGGCAAGGGGAAGGATAGTATAGGCGAGAGGTGGAAGATTTTGCTTGGAGAGGGAGCCGGAGTAGGAGGGTTGAGGATGGGGAGGGGGAGGGGGGTGAGGAGGAGGGGGGGGGTGGAGGGGATGGAGTTTGGGGGGAGGAGATAAAGGGGGGTTTTGTTGTGTGAGCATTGGATGCATTTTTGGGGGGAGGAGGAGGGGTGGGATGCGAAGGTGAAATGTAGAAGGATACCCATTTTGTTTTGTTTGGATTTCTTATAGATTTATTTTTAGAGATATGCATAAGACGGTAGGTAGAATCGATACCCACTCATCTTCAACGCACACCCAATTAGTGCAACCGAACCACCCTAGCAATTGCAAAACTCTCTTCCCAACCTGATATGCTGGTTGCTAGATACATACCACTCCCACATCAAATCCTCTTCATCACCACACACTGGCTAATCTAGATCTATCTCCCTTAGCCACCATTGTCATAGTAGCCTACTAATCTCCATCCTCACCTTTCCTTACCTCACCATCCCTTTCCCAAATCCCAACGCTACTGTAGATCTGTACCTGTCCCCACAACTACCAATATACACACACATATAGAGTCGAAAGAAAAGTAAAAGAAACCATATATATATAAATCCTTCATTCTTCAAACTAACACGAAAATCCGTATCTGCTCCCCCCTCCACTTGCTCATCTTAATAAGAGACTCTTCTGGTTTTTCTATTGATGATGATCTGTTTTTAATTTCCTGAGATGGATGGATGTCCTTTCTTAACTTTCCTGAGATAAATGGATGATGGTGGGATATATGATGCTTTGGATGAGGGGTTGACGTGGACACGAGGGGGTGAGGGGATTGGTGGGTTTGGGGACGGGGGTTTTAGAGGGGGAGATGGAGATGGAGATGTGCTGGGAGGGTGGGTTTGGGGGAGGGGGATTTGTGGCGGAGGGCGGAAGGTTGGGGTTTTGGGGGAAAGGAGGTTGTTGGGGGGAAGGAGGGGAGGCAGAGGTCATCGCCGCCTTACGCTCACGTACATAATTCGGCGAGCCCGGGTGATTACATATACTATGTCAATAGCCCATCATCGACAGAGGGAACTATCCTATCAGTCCCTTCATATCATGAGATGTAAGTCTCGTAGCACATATTTCCGTGGCCATCGACCATGAAGGCACTTGTCCTCGACGCTGAACAACGATCCGCCAATGTCAAAAGCGTTCCTTTCGCAAGTCCATTAGCTCACGAGCTCCTCATCCGAGTGGCTGCCGTAGCGCTCAACCCTATCGACTCTCTTTACGTGTTCAACCCTCTCGCTCCGACAGGACGCACCATAGGCAGCGACTTCGCAGGCGTGGTCGACGCCCTGGGAGATGAGGTCCCGAGCGGATTGAAGCGCGGAGACCGAGTTGCAGGATTTCTCCAAGGCGCATGCAGCGTGAACGAACGGCCTGGTGCCTTCGCCGAGTTTCTGCTATGTCCATGGGACTTGGTCTGGAAAGTTGGAGAGGAGATGCGGCTTCAGGAGGCAGCGGCCGTAAGTCTGTGTGGACTGACCGCCGCGCAAGCCTTGTTTTTTCGAATGGGTCTGGAAGCTCCTTTTCACTGGCCTATGGAAGGGCCAGCGACGGCTGCTGCCGCTGCTGCTACTGAGCCAGAGGAAAAGCATTGTATACATGAGCCGCCACGTAATCGTACCATGTCATTCTTCATCTACGGAGCTTCAACCTCCGTTGGCCTGTACGCAGCTCAACTCGTTCGGCGATCTGCAGAATCGAGCGGTATGAGCATCACTTTGCTCGGCGCAGCAAGTGAAAAGCATTTCCGGATGCTTCAAACCGAACCCTATGGCTATGACGGGTTGGTGGACTATCATGACGTGGACTGGCCTACCAAGGTTCGCGGGCTCACACATGTGGGAACAGGGGTCGACTATGCTTACGATTGCATTTCAGAGGGCCGGACAGTTTCAAAAACTGCCAGCACCTTGAGGCCAAGCGGAAAGATGGCGATTGTGCGTTCGAGAGAAGGCGGCGCGTGGATTGAAGAAGAAAATTTGCTGATCGAACCCTCGTACGGGGCCGTGTGGGAAGGTTTGGGTGAAGAGGTTCAGTATCAAGGAATGCATCTTCCGGCTTCTCCGAGGGCGCGGAGTTTTGCTGTTGCTTTTTACGAGTGGCTTTCTTCTGGAAGGGGAAGACTCGAACCGAACCCCCTTCGCGAGATGCCAGGTGGATTGGAAAGCATCGCTGACGATGGCTTTGGATTGCTGGGTTCTGGGACGATGGGAGATCGAGGCTCAAGTAGTGAGACGGCTTACATGAAACCACTGAGCGCTGAGAAAATGGTATATACAGTATGAATTCGGAGCCTAATAAGAGGTGCGTTTTCTCCGGACCTAACTTGCTGTTTCACCTCCATTGTAACTCTAAATATGGCTCGGGTGAGAGCAGCAAGTAATAGTCGGATGAGATTAGGTTTGAGAGGAAGCAACACCTGTGTATCACTCTAGAGGAGTACCCCAGTGGACGTGCATGACTCCAACGACTCCTATACCGATTTTGCTGATTTGTATGAGTATAAGTGATCACGAACAGGCTATGTATGTGTGTATGTGTTCCTTCCTGGACGGAGTACCGGGGTTCGTTACAAATTCAGCTTTGATTAAGGCCAGGTGTTTTGTTAAGATATTGTTTCGATAGAGTCGTGAGCTGACATTCTGGATTGATTCTTTTTTCGTCCCATGTCCTGTCAAGACAACATAAAATCAAAGTAAGAGATATGTTTCTAGCAGAGTATCCAAAAATCACCTGCTTTCTTTGCAGTTCAAAATACTCGGAGTAATAAGTAAGGTATTAAAACCTTGTAATCCAAGTCAGTCTAAAGAACACAATTACCGAGGTGTGAAAGATTATGCTCGACACACCGTAGTAGCCCCTGGATTTCATCAAACACTCTTCGTAGGTTCTGCTTGTACTCAACCTCCGCAGCGATAACGTACCAGGAAGGAGAAGCAATGTCTTTCTAACCGCGATGCACCGGATCCAGAGATAGAAAAGACTGCAACTACGGTAGCCCACGTGGCTAACTGGCTTATCAGAAGTCTATATTTTCTATACAATCGAAAAGTCTATTCTATACTATTCTATACAATGCAAAGACGCCGCCAGCATCCCACTCTCGAGCATCATCGGTTTCAATATCTTACATGCCTCAGGCATTACTCAAAGTGATCCCGTTGCAAGGGAGACTCGGACACTTCCAAAAAGCATTCGTCGGACACGGACTCGCCGCAAAGGCCGTCAGGTTCGGGATGAGTCCTACGAGTTCCGTTTCGCTCCTGATGAGGGACGACAGCGGACAGACGGTCAAGGGCACCAGCCCGGGCGTTGTGATCCCGTCCCCAAAAATCGAGGTGAGGTTGCCGCTCGCCAGATCTCCGACGAAAAGCGGGGCCGCCTGGAAGTCGTTGGTGTTGTTGTTGGAGGTGGGGAGGCAGAGGAGGAGGGGAAGCAGAGGAGGGGAAGCAGAGGAGGAGGGGAGGAGGGGAGGAGGGGAGGAGGGGAGGAGGGGAGGAGGGGAGGATGGGAGGCAGAGGAAGAGGGGAGGAGCATGGGGTTTGAGAGGGGAGAGGGAGAGGGTGATATTGAGCGTGGACGCTTGTGGTGCGTAGGGGTTGGGGAAGGCAGCGGAGGGAAGGAATATGGGGGTGGAGAGGGAGATGGTGTTGTTGAGATATATGATGCTTGGGATGAAGTCTCGCCTCGGAGAATATCATATCGATTGGGAAAGTGGAGATACGGTTGAGGATCTTTGGATAGACCGGCTGGCCGTTGGTGGCGAAACGAATGACAGGTGATGATGATGCAGCGTGGTTGTCCGAAGGACAGAGCGTGCGGGTCAACTTTGATTTCGCCAAAGAGGTCGTTAGGCCATATAATGCCTTAATTCTCCCTGGTTGATCATAAATGTGTAATACCATTCAATGATGATTCTTCCGCGTTAACATGTCATTGGCCTGGTAGAATGGTATCCTTTGCACGTAAACTTTAATTTAGTAGTTATGGTGCTCTTTCTTCCGAGCCTGAATCTTGACTTGCTGCCTGAGACTCGACTCCTATCCAATAATGTACCCACCTTGCTACAGCAAGAAAGCAGGCTGCATAATGTTGACGTTCCCCCGCTCCCCGAAAGCCTTGTCAAGCTCACCAGCTTACCCTACCATGTGGCGAACGTTAGGGCAAGATTGTTGATCTCAAGACCGGATGAGTAAGTTGCGTGCAGATGATTATCCGCAGCGGGAAATCGTGCTGAATCAGAATGCTGCTTCTAAGCGAAGCTCGTAGATCCTTCAAAAGTCGACATGCGATTGGAGGGCTCGCGGCAGATGTAACACTTCCTGTAACCGAGATCCCTTTCTGGAATTTTTCTCTAACCGAGCTCATTCATCCATCTTCAATTGCTTTTGTTAATGGACTATGCTTCTAAGCCATACAATGCGACTTCCCCGGACGCCACATTTCGGGTTGTCCGACATCTCAGTGGCGTAGCCCGAGAAGCCAGCGGACGTCGTGCTTGGGAAGCAATGCGCCGATATCCTCAATGCGCGCCATCTACTTTGCACATGGTAGTAATCGCTGGTTGACGAGGATTCTTGACTAGCTTCAGGTGTAAGCTCAGATTATAACAAACAGATACTCTCGCGCAGAGGCTTCAACACGGGCTGTTGTCTGACCTGCATAAGTGCCGTGGCAAGGCTTCAACGCCTTTTAGACAACACTTGGCGCTACTAAGAAGTTCAAGAGTGTTGATGTCTGGAGAAGGTGGCCTTCATCATTCTCGGATTGATACAAGTCACAAAGCCGGAAATGTGTTTTTGACTGGCCCTGGTATGTTAATGATGAATAAGCAGATATGTCCGTGGAATTGCATTGGTAGAATATCCGTTCATTCAAGTTTATGACCAAGTGTATGGCGACGGAGGACGTTAGAGTAAGCTCTCATTCACGCAAGGTCAGCAACGACCCGTATTCCAAGACAATAGTCGTAGGTGGGCGCTGAGGTGATACTTACAGAGCAGAGTGCCAATGCAACCACCCCGAAGCCTCATACCACAGTCGGCGTAGCCTTCATTCGCATCTTTCCTATGGATTATGAAGACCAGCCAAGAACCTGAGAAAACCACCAAATTGCTGACCATGGCTGTACCGAATGCTTCCGCCATGTTCATCTATCCATGCAAGCTAGATACTCGTGGCTAACGAGGCCGTCTTGGACATCGTGGTGATTACAAAGTGTGATCACTTGAAGCTCCGGAAACCCTTGGCAGGAAACATATAAAAGAAGATTCCAAACACCGAGACTCTTGAGCCGTCAGCATACAAACTCTATCAGCTTGCAAGGATCCAGATCTTCTCATCTCTCACCCTCAAGGCAACTTGGTCACTTACTAAAAACCAACTCCATCTTCCCGAGCAGAATCAAAATGGCCCACCACATCCTCCTTCCCCTCCTCACCGCCGCCCTTACCATCGCATCTCCTCTCCTCCCCCGCACCGGCGCAACCTGCAACATCGACGGCAACACCTTCGAGACAGCCGACGCATCCCGCGCCTGCGCTGCCATCCCAGCCCAGATAACCGTCACAGGAACAAACACCCTCCTCGCCCAATCTCCCACAAATCCCGAAATCACTGTGATCTTGTCACAGGCGAATGTCAACTGGTCTGGCTCTGGTAGCGCTGCAACTGATCTCTGTAATCAGATCATCACGACTTGTGGGGGAACGGTGGGTGTAGCGGAGATGAATGGAGCTAGTATTCCCACCGGAGGGGATTTTGGGGGCCCCGGAACTATCTCTATAACTGTTTGAGAGACGGCGAGTAATGGGCGGCACGCGAATAAGAATGCAAGATGATAAGGAGAGCGTAGCCAGGCTAGTGAGAACGCGGAATCGACGGCAGGAAAAGCAGAGAAATAACAGGGGTGTAGCTGTTGGTCTGGTTAAAGAATATAGCAGATATATAAAAAATGCTTCTGATATGACACTTATCGTCTCCACGCACCTCAATTAGCCCTATCTCTATCCTCTCATCCACCGCCCGCTGCGGCTCCAACGGCAGCTCCGAGCCCAGAGAAGAAAATACCCTTCAACACAGACTCACCCTCTTCGATGGCCCACTCCCCAGCGTCAATTAACCTCTTCTTCCACAGTTCTTTTTCATGTTTCTGCAACTCCTCCCACTTCTTAGCATTATGCTCACCCGCCACTACTTGGCTAGGATGTCTCAATTCGGCAGACAGGGAGTTTTCCTCGTCTTCGTGCCGTACAATGATAGCATGGTTCGCATTGTCAGAGGTATCGCTGCCGATGTTACGCTGGGCTAGGAGTCCACGCAGGCCAAGCTTCTTCTGCGCCTCCGATGCCGCAGATTTGACCACTTGTATTGGGGTCTCACCAGCCTCTGAGACCTTGCTCAATGGCGTTAATATGGCTGTGGATGCCGCGTCCTCGAACATATAAGGCCTGGCAATCAAGTCGTGGACTGTATCCGGTAACCATTGCTTCACACCTAGGTATTCTGGCGTTCCACCTCTTATCTCTGTGAATGCCTGTAGGAAGAAAGCGGCAATAGCGATGGCCAATAGGGCGACGAGCATGGATATGCTGTTCTGGGTCAGGGTGCTGCGTCCGGGCGGGGCAAGTAGATAACGCGCTGGACTTTCTGGTTTTGGGGGGCTTGGATAGGGCGATAGCGGAAGGGTGTGTACGACGCAGGTGTTGGCGATGGAGGTAGAGGCTAGCTTGACGTATTGAGGAGGCGTATCTTTCCAATTTGTTGTTGGTGGTAAGAAGATTGAAAATGCGAGGGATGTTATTGAGGTAGGGTGCACGGAGGGTAGGAAGGTATGCGAGCGGAACTTGAGTTTCCCACGAGGCGATGAGGTGAAGCGGTCGAGCGTCAGGATTGTGATGGAGGTATCAGCGCCAGCAACTGCGATGACATGTTGATCTATTTCAGAGGGTGAAGAAGCATCAAGGCGCGTGATTGAAAGCGCGGTTGCTGATTTGATCTTCCTGTGAAGCACTTTCCGGAGGGTGATTATGCCGGAAATCTCGAGTAGGAAGAGTTCAGCACCTTTACCCTGGGGGTAATTCTGAAGGACAATCAAGAGTTGTGGCGTGATGAAGCGTAAGCAGCGAAGTTTTGGGCGCATTTTGCTTGACGCGGTGGTGTCTGACTGTGGAAGACCATATATGTTCTGACACAAACACCCGTTGTCTTTCGTCTTGTCATCGACGTCGGTTATATAGATATTGTAGTCGGTGCAATAGGCCACTCGGAATCTGACGCCCTCTTCGCTTTCACCACGTTCTAGCTCGATAATGTCCACATCTGCAGCTTCTTGCTTGTCATCTAACTGGATCCGACTCCAAATGTCTTTAGGTCCAGGCCTGCTAGTATCCGCACCGAAGAGCACAATTTCTCCTGCTGGAGCCAACCCAGTAGCCACTGCCCCCAACCTAGGCCCATTCTCTTTCTTCTTCTTGGACAGTCTCAACACCCTTTGGAAGGTCTCTTTCTTTGCTGCCTTGCTCGGCTTGAACAGAGAGGCTTTTCCTAATGCCTTAGTCTCTCCCTTAGGTGTCTCCGTAGATTTTTCAGCGGGTTTCTTCTCCGAGGCCAAGCCATCTGTACCCGTCTTCCGTCGTTGCGGATATTCCAGTAGAAAGGATCGTAGATGCTCATTCTTTCCCGCCTGTTGATCTTTGGTTGATGAGTTGATGCCGGCGAATGCTGTAGCCCATGTTTCAGTCGACTGTGCGATTGCTAAGGAAGTGACGGAGTCCTCGTCGCGCGAAAGCTCAATGTCGACAAACTCAGAGAGCTCATTCTTCTTAGACGCGTTGAGTAGCGTCTGTAAAAAAACACCTATTAGATTTCTCCAGGATCTGCGAGATCTTAAGCACTCACTATCTTGTTTGGTATTCCGCTCCGGCCTTCTCCTCCCCCACCACCTACGAGGAGGAAGCTGCTATTGTATGGGTCGAAGTCGGCGGCATAGATGGGGTAGGATAGTCTAATTTTCGCCTCGGCTACCGAGGAAGACATTAAAGTTGAGGGTTCAAGCAACTACTTGAAGTACAATGTGTATATGGAGGGGAGGTGCTGGTTTTGGAAAGGGATTTATTCTAGCCAGAACTCATTTCTTGGCTACGAGTACAACCTGAGGTTGAATTACCAACATGGCCTGATACGGCGGAGCATATTGAGCAGTGGGCCAACGCGCGAAAAACGAAAAACGAAAAACGAAAAACGCAAATCGCGCAACCATTAACCATAGGATAGTACCTGAATTATATAGATATGTTCTAATAAATAGAAGTATCAACTCTAAATCCTAATTAACTTATTATTTATATCTTTATTAAGGTGGTAGTGGTCCTAAGAAAGTTAATACTTATAAAATAGTACTTATAATTAGTAGCTGGAGCCTAGTAATTAGAAGTACTATCTTATAATTAAAATTCTTATATTATATATATAAGATTGGTTATTCTATGCCTTATAGTAATCTTACTTAGTAGCCCCTAGGTTATTCTTAGGGCTACCCTCTTAGAGTATCTTTAGAGCTACCTCTTTAGAGTACCCTTAGAGCACCCCCTTAGAGTACCCTTAGAGTACCCCCTTAGAGTACCCCCTTAGAGCACCTCCCCTAGGGCACCCCCTATAGTGGTTAAAAATTTAATGGATTTTCATATAATAATTATTACTATATAAAGATATATCTATTTACTAGGCTCTAGCTATTAATCATAGATATCTTTTTATAAATATTAAACTTTATAAGATCTAATATTACCTAAGTATTTAGATATATTATAGATTAACTAGGATCTAGAGTAGGTACCTTTATTAAAAGGATTTTATCTATATAACTAATATACTATTTTATAGTTGATGTTTTAATAGTTACGCGGTTTTATATTTTTTATTTTTTATTTTTTATTTTTCACGCGTTAGCCTACTTATAGTAGTGTATATAGAGTAGTAAGCCAACGCGCGAAAAATAAAAATTAAAAAATAAAAAACGCGTAACTATCTATTATTAATATTACTATTCTACTACTCCTACTACTACTACTACTAGCTATTCTAGCTATTTTAGCTATTCTAGCTATTCTAGCTATTCTAGCTATTCTAGTATATATAAAAAAGATATTAGCCTAAGCTTATAGTATATAGTAATTAATATACACTACTACCACTATATAATTAATAGGGAACGCTTTTTTTTTTTAGGCTTGTTTAATATTAGATTTAAACCCTAAACCTTACTAATATAGATAACTAGCAGATTTTTTAAATAAGTAAATTCTACCACTAAGCTATACAAGCTGTTAATTATAATTTATAATATTAAAGTAATATTTAAACCTACTCTACTACTATAATATCTTAAGTAAATAAACTATAAAAATATATTAGCGTCGATAATAGGGGAGGAGGAGGGGGTATTAGATAGATAGTATATAATAAAGTAGTTTATAGAGTAATTAGAGGATAAGGAAGAAAATTATTATAGGGTTAAGGTATTACTAGGGCTAGGGTATTATTAAGGGAAGGAGTATTATAAAGATAGTATACTATTAATAGAATAGATTAATATAAATATATAATAGTATTAGTAGGATACTATATTAGGAGTAGAATAGATATAGAGAAATATTATAAAAATAGAATAATAGTAATAGTATATATCTTTCTAAAGAGTTTTATAAGGATGATAGTAAGCTAGCTATTAAAGGCATATATTAATAAATAAGTAGTATTAGAAGAGGATAGCTTATATTCTAGAGCTTTATTATTAAGAATTTATAGATCTCTTTATTAGTATACTATACGCTAAGCAACTAAATATAATATTTAATATATAGGATTTACCTCCTTTATAGTAATCTACTAATTATTATTCCTACTATAGCTTTTATAATAGGTAAGTCTACATCTAATAGACTATTTTATATAAATATTAACTATAATATAGTCTTAGTAAATAGCTATAGCATAGTTATTAATAATAATTATATATATAGTATACCTTATTTACAGATTACTTTTTTTTCCTATATAAAATTATCTTTTTAACCTACCGCCTTTATAAGCTCCTAGATTAATAGGATTTAGACTAATTTTTTACTAGTTTCTTACCTACTTTCTATAATACTATACTAGCTCTTAGGTCTTTAAGGGAATATATACTATTACCCTTACTAACTATACTAATACTATTTTACTAGGGCCTTTTAATAAGGCTAGTTATTATTAGAAGTTACTAGTACTATATATTTAAGTAGCTATTTACTAAAATTACTAGTCTAATTTATAAGATCTAATCTAATATAGGTAACTAATTATAATTATAGAATTTATCTTTACTATTTTAAAGTATAGTAAGTTAATTTTAGCGTAGCCTATCTAAAAGCTATATTTTAGTACTATTAAAGTAGGAAGAATTAGTCTTTTAAAGCTTATAGGTATTATATTTAAAGGTATAAGCCTTATAAATATTTTTTAAGTTAGTCTTATTAATTTACCCTTATTTAGTAATATATACTTATATATCTTTTTAGATACTATTTTTAGAGCTGCTTAATAGCTAGTTAAGTTAGTAGCTAAATAGCTACCCTTAGTTACTAGGAATTAACAAAGAACCTATATATTAACTATAATATATAGAGATATACTTATAAATCTATTAGTTTATTTTTCTATATATATAGTACCTTCCTCTTAGGGGAGAAGGGCGCGTATGACTATTATTTCTACTAAGAGTACTTTAGTAGGATTAGGAAATAATAAAGCTATAGATAACTCTCTAGCTATTAATAATATTTTAGAATTAGGGCTTACTTTACTATAGGATAGCCTATTTATTAGGGGTAGCTATATTACTCTTAATAAAGCTTCTATTATAGTTATAATAGCTACTCCTCTATAATCTTTTAGGGGCTTCCTTATTTTGCTCTAAAATAATATACTTTACTTAAAATTTATCTTATAAATAGATATTAAGGAGATAAGATTAAAGCTTAGTTAGATTTAATTCCTAGCTCTATATATAATATATTATATAGTAGGGGCTAGCCTTATAGGGTATTAAATTATTTATTAATTCTAATATATTAGGGCTTCTATTCTAGTATTACTAAACGCATAGCTAAAAAGGGGGTAGAGAATATTAGGATATATATAAATTTAGTTAGATTTTTAAATAGCCTAATATTAAATATTTAAATATATTAAACATCTTATAGCTAGTAAATTAATTTATATAAAGCTAATACTAAATCTAGTATTCTATTTACTATCTTAAGATAGCTAGCTAATACTATTATTATTAAGATATAAAAACTTCTCTATAAAACTTAGTATTAGTTTCTCTATTATAGCCTTACTAAAAGCTTTAAAATCCTAATATATAAATTTACGCATTAATATTAAACTATGCTATCTAAGGTTAATATTTTATATTATAGTACTTTATACAAAACCTATATATATATTTACTACCTACTATATATTTTATTAAAGTAGAATAGCCCTTATATAGAGTCCTATAAACTATATAGGTTATATTATATAAGGGTTAAGATTACTTCTAAATCTTTAAAGCTTTCTAATACTTATTTAAGACCTTATACTTCTTATTAAATCTATTTTATATTTATATAAAATAAAGAAACTCTATTTAGATATCTTAAATCTACTTTTTAGACTAGTAAAATATATATATATATTAGTGCTTTTTTATATTTCTTAAGTTTCTTTAGTATTTAATAAAATATTTTAACTTTCTATCATAATCGATAATAACTAGGAAGATAGTTAAATAAGTTAAATATTTAGGGCTAAATATTTATCCTATATTTATATAAATTAATACTATGTTTTTTATACCTCTTAAATAGATTTTCTATTAAAGTATTTATAAAGAAAATCTAATTAGAATTCTTAATATTACTTAATAAGTAATTAGTCTTACCTTAGATAATTTTTAGAGCTAATAAGTACTATATCCTCTACCCTTCTTTTTTATCTATAACTACTATCTACCTACTATCTTATAAAGCTCTAGCGCTGCTATATCTACTACTATTAATTTATCATCCTACCACTATTAAATTTAGTTAATGTTTGCTACTAGTTATATTAATATATAAATTATTAAGACGCTAAATAAGGAAGATATTAAGTATAAGCTATATACTCTTAAGAGATAGTTATAAGTATAGGGGCTTAAATAGTTTTAATATATAGATAATATCTTAGATAAAGGAGCTAAGGCTTATATTCTTTTACTATTCTACTATAGCTAGGTAATAAATAAAGAGATTTAGATATTATTATAGGTATAGAATATTATATTAAGCTCCTTTATATTTAAATATTTTCGCTATAATTATAGTCTAAGATAATAATAGGATCTATAGAATTAGGAGGTTTAAAATTAAAAATTATAAGAAAGAATTAAAATAGTTATAGTTAATAGTACTACTATAAATTTTGGCTATTAAAATTTTTATACCTATCTTTAACGGTATGCTTAAGAAGCTGGTAAATAAATATATATAATAGACTATATATTATATACTATAAGAATTATTAACCCTTAAGAAGTTATCTTATAAGATATATAAATAAATAAATATAGGATACGGTGGCATCCCCTAGATCCTAATTATATATAGTTAGTTAATAGCTATTTAAAGCTAGACTAATTTAGTATATAAATTTATATCTATATTAATACTTACTTTCAATATATTATCTAAATCTATATAGGGGTCTTTATATATATTAGTATTAGTATAGGCAGATAGTATCTTAATATTATTAAGGATATTAGAATAATACTACTTAAGATATAATTAAATTAAGGGTTAAAAATAGATATCCTAGTAGATATATATTAGAATATATAGATAGCTTTATAAGATTAAATAAGTCTAAATAGGGAGTTTAAGGATATACCTTTTTAAGAATACTATATATTTAGTAAAAGTATAGCTAATTAAAAAATTAAGTCTTAGTAGGCTTAGCTTTAAGATAGCTACCTTATCTAATAACTAGATTTCTTTAAAAGAATGTTATAAAAAGAAAGCTATACTCTAAAAAAGAAATTTTATAAGATTATCTTTCTAATAATCTATATACCTATCCTTTAAGCCAAAATCTTTAAGTTTTGAGATAATTAGAATACTTATAAGATTTATATATAAAGGAGCTATATATATATTCCTACTAATAAACTATAGTTTCTATATTAATATCCTAAAGTATAGAGGGATAAGGAGTAAGGTTTTAAGCCTAATTAGGATACCTATAAATATATTTCAAATTAGTTTCTATATAATATTGATAAATACCTACTACTAGCGACTCTAAAGTTCTACTATATAAAGATAAGGGAGTTTAGGTTTAATTTAAATACTTTAAATACTTTAGCTATTAAAGCTGATAGTATTTTATTATATATTACCCTTTATTAAGTATTACTCTATAAAGTCTACTTCTATTTTACGGCTGGTAATGTCAACCCTATACTAGGAATACTTAAAAGACTTTATAGTAGCTATATATAGGTGCCTTCGCCAGTAGTAAAAGAAATTAGAGGGGTTAATAAGAAAGAAGAAGAAGAAGTAGAGTAGCTATACTATTACTTTAATAAAGAATTTATAGAGCAGCGGGGACTTTATAAAGAAGATAAAGAAAGTAATAAAAATAATAAATAAACCTTACTATTATTATTAATTATACTTAGGACTCTCCTAATTATTTCTATCCCTATTTATAAGAAGGTGCTGTAATAATTATATTATATTTAGTTATTATATAAGTATACTAAATAGATAATAGGATACTCCTTATTTATTTACTAATAATATCTAGTATTATATAAATTATTTAGGAGTAATTAGCGCTTAATTTTAACTATATTAAATAATGTTAATCTAGTTTCCTAGACTAAAATCCTAAAATTATAGCTACTTTTCTATTAATTACTTAAAATATCCCTAGCTATTATTTACTAGTCCTATCACATCGCTAATTAAGTAATATACTTATAATCTATTTCTATTAGTCTTTATAATCTCCCTATTTTACTAACCACTACCTCTATAGTAAATTTTATATATAAAGACTTTTTAAGCTAAAGAGCTACTAATGCCTACCTATCTCTATAAGCTACTTAGCTTATATAGTACTTAGATACCTCTTAGTTATAACTCCTATAATTATTTACTAGTAAGGAGTTGGTGCTTAGCTTATAAATATATAGTTTATTAGGAAAGTCCACTACCTAAGCCTAGTATTATTAACTTAACTTTAGATACTCTTATAGTAAGTTTAGAATCTTACTATATAATCTTAATAATAGTAAGCTCTATTTCTATTTGATCCTCTAATAATCTATTTAAATATAAAGTTAAATAGGAGATATTAATACCTAAATAAAAGATACCTATACTTAAATAGAAGATACCTATACTTAAATAGGAGGATGTTAAATTCTTAGAATTTTATACCCTATAAATCTAAGGAATTTAAAAAACTATTAAAAAAATTAACTAGTAAAAAGCTTATTAAAAGACTTAAGTATAAAATTAAGTAAAACTATATACTAGTATTAACATAATTATAAACCAACTAAATATTAAAAATCTTAAGTCTAGTAGGGTGAAAGTTAAAGACTTTAAAATATATATAGATATTACTAAGTACTACTACCTCCTACCTACTCTAGGAGATTATAACTTAGATTATATAGAAGTATATATTTATATAACTAATAAGTCTACTTACTAATATCTAATACTCTTACTAAATAATCCTTAGTAAGTAAAGTCCTCCGCATTAAAAATAAAGTACTTAATATATAGCGTTAGTAAGAGCATCTTATTAAGATCCTAGAAACTATAAAACCTAATTTAAAAAAATATACCTATCACCCTAATATAATAAAGATATAGATCGCCTAAGCCGTTAGGGCTAGTATAAGAGGGAAGCCTCTTAAGACGCCTAAACTCAGCTTTATAGAGAAACATCATACAGTTACTAACATCTATAAGGACCTAGTTAAAAAGAATAATATAGAATATCTTTATCTAGTAGCTAACATCTAGTATATAGACCCTAATAAGGGCATAGGGGACTCTAAAAATTAATTAACTATTAAAGAGAAAGTTAAAACCCCAACTTCTAAAAAGGGAGGTAAATCTTAGAAAACCCCTACTCCTAAAGCTAGACATAAACTTATAAAAAAGAGTAAGACTCTATTAAAGAAAAAACCTTTATTAAAAATCAAGAAGGAGCTAGCGTTTATAAGTAAATAAATAGTTATTAAATAAGAGAAAATAATACCTTTAATAAAGGAAGAGGAGCTAATAGATTTTTAGGAAGTAATCTTTACTAATAAAAAAAGATTTTCTAATAATAAGGAACACCTAATTAGCTAGTCGCTTAAAGAAGATATTAATAATAAAGTATATATATATAAAACTTATAAATAGATAGTAGCTTACTAATCTAGGTTTTACTAATATTATAAGAACTTATATAGGAGCTAGAGTCTACTTAACTACCTACTTAACCACCTACTTAACTATCTACTTAACTATCTACTTAACTACCTAAACCTCTAAAGTAAAAACGGCCTATATCCTCTTTAGGGTTTATACCCCTTATAAAATTTACTTAAAGTTATAGACTAGTATTACTAGGCCTAGATTATATTTAAGGAGGGATACTAATATATTTATTAGTCTAGTAGCTCTTAACTCTATATAATTAGACACTACTAATTTTATTTCTTTTATTTTAATAATTTTAAATATCCTAATTTAATATTTAAACTTTCTAAGTTCTCTTATCTTTATAAGGCTTTTAACTAACCCTTATTTATTACTAATAATTTATACTTTTTAATTCTAAATATCTTTTATTATTTACTATAATTAATCTAGTCCTCTAAAGCAGCTTTTTATAAGATATATATATTATTATTATTATTATATTACTATTACTAGAAACTAATTATTAGAAGAAAAGATATCTTAGTAAAGATTACTATCCCTATTAATATATATTAATTATATATTACTCCTAGTAATAGCGGGCTATAGATATTCTAATTAATTTAAATACTTAGATATTAGAGGCCTTAGTAAATTTATAGATATTAGCTCCCTTAGTAGTCTATAGCTTTATATATAGCTATTATATTTTCTATAAAAAAAAAGATAAAAAAAATCCTAGGAATAGGAATATTATTAGCTATAATACTACTAGATCTTATAATACTATCTATATATTATATAATATATCAGAAAACTATAGAAGTATAGAATTAATTATTTAATTTTTTTTTAATATAGGAAAATTTAGATATTAAATAATTTTTATTATCTTTTTAGGGGGTTTTAAATATAGGAATTATTTAGATAACTTATTTTATATATAAACTACTATTATAACTACTAGGCTATATAGCCTTTTTATAAGTTATTATATTATAAATATATATAAATAATCTTATTTTTTAATAGTAGGAAGATACTTTTATTTACTAAACTTTAGCTTCTAATTATAAGTACCTCCCTATTAATACTTAGAACTATAGTAGCTATAAGTCTTTATATAAATTATATATAAAATATTTTATTTAATTATAGGAAAGTACTTTTATTTACTAAACTATAACTCCTAATTATAAGTACCTTTCTAGTAATATTTAAAGACTACTATTTAATTTATTATTTAGACCCCTATCTAAACTATATATAAAATATTTAGTTATATAAAGGTATATTTATTTATTAGGTTATAGCTCCTAATTATAAGTACTTATTAGTATATTAAGATCTCTAAGGGGTAATATTATCTAGACTATTATAGAGACTATATATAAAATACTATATTTAAAATCTAAAGTTGGTACTTCTATTTATTAAGCTATATCTATATAATATAAGTACTATTCTATAGTTAATAGTTACGCGATTTATAATTTATATTTTTTATTTTTTAATTTTTATTTTTCGCGCGTTGGCCTACTACTCCATATATGCTACCGTACCTGAGGCTGAATCTACAAAACCGACTAACGCTTTGGAGCTAATATTTCAAGATGCGTCTCCTTCTACATTTGTCATTGGGCTCACTTTTGAAAGTCCGTTCGTAAACTGACTACAATCCAATCGAAGCCAGAAGTGGTCATAGGGCCGCATGTCTTGTTGCCGCGTTGAGTTATGGAATAGAAGAAGTTCAAGCTATGCTTGAAAAATGCCCTTTTTGTCAACTATATCTCAGAGAATGTGAAAAGTAACTCGTCAACGGTCGTCGCTAGACCCTCGTCAAAAAGGCCGTCAAATCATCCATTCATTATGAAGGCCGTCGCACATCGTCATGTCATCATCTTCCTTGCTACCACGAACTGAACAGAAACACATGGACGTGTGCTGGGATTCATTACCTCCTCTTTCACCTTCTCACACAAGTTTCTTACATCTTCCTCCTTCCACGCCAGATGTCTAGTTAGTAGCCGTAAGCTCACTGCTTCCAGACCTTCCAGTGCCGCTATCATAGCCATTTTCCCAGCGATTTTCTTTACTGGGTCTGTAGAATATGTACCCAGAGGGACTTCAAACGTTTTGCTCTTGGTAACGCTCAGGCCGGCTCTCTCGAGCCTCGCCTTCCTCAAGTGATCTAATCCTACAGGCCTACTAGCCCTTTCGGCAGCGGATTGTAGAGCCCCATTGAATGCTTTCACGTAGGAGTCTGGCGGCTCTCGCTTTAGTTGTATCATGCCTTGGTCCGCGATCTCAAAGGAGCCACCGGCTCTGAGATGCTTCGATACCTCAGCATAGATGGAGTCCCAGTCAGCGAAAGCGCCAGACATCGCACGCATATGGATAAAATCAAAAGGTTCGTTATAGGTCCATTCATCTTCTGCATCATCAAGTTCAAATTCGACGTTGGGAGGTCCACTACCGGGTTGGAAAACGGTCGTAATGTCTGTGGCTAATATCTCGGCATTCGGGTGGAGTCCAGCTATCGATATCGCCCACTCTCCAGTACCTGCGCCGATGTCAAGGATCCTTCGAGTGCTCTGCGGGATGTGAGCGAGAGTCAATTGACCGTCTAGGATTGGTAGATAGGCTTGGTGGGCGATGGAAAGGCGCGTCTGCTCGGCTTCGTCGTTGGGCATGTAGTATATTTCATTGCAGTATCGTCTGCCATTTTCAAAGTGCTCCTCGTTGAAGCTGCCGCTTAAGGATCTGGTGGAATTCCTGATTCAGTCAGGACGGTCGAAAGGATGTAAGATTGGACGGCAAGAGGACTAACTTCGAGGCTTCTGACCCTGAGTGATGTTCAGGCTCAGATGACGGTCTCGGAGGAGTTTCTGCGTTTTCGACACAATCATTGTTTGGTGGCGCTTCTTGTTCGCCTACCGCTATTGGCTCTTGAGACATGAAGATGTAAGGCTATACTCCTCGGGATGGTGGTAATCAGAATTGATGAGTCAGATTTAAAGGAAGATGTAAGAAGTATCGACAGCCCCGGAAAACCCACAATTAGGCATTTGCTACGGGCGAACAGCAATATTGTAGAGACATATATATATCAGTGAGCGTCATAGTCCTAGTAGAAACGATGTAACGACAGTGCAATTCATTATGTCCGAATGCAGCGACAAAAATACAACGATTAAGCAGAGCAAATCACCTCCCAACAAAATTATGAGACAGATGAAGAGGAGTTCAAGGCGAAAGATTTTCAATGGCTGAAAGCGTTCCCCTTTCAAACCCCTTGAACGGTGTATCAGAAGGTCAGCGTTAGGAGAGAATTTCCTGGGTCTGGATTTACGGCTACTGCATGTACGCTGGTGGCATGGCATGCAGTAGCTCCAGGAACGGCCAACAGAGCCGGCCTAGGTTGAGACCAACTACGTAGCGGACCCCACTGCACGCTTCTCCCTTTCAAAGGGCTCTAAGTAAGGCTTACCTGCAAGCAGAATATGCGAGAACATGATTTGGGATGAGCAGTCAAATACATGTCTCTGGCTTTGACTTCTATCGAGTGACAATGTGGGCAGGTCTAAAAAAATGAGCAGGCTCGAAATATCTGTTCTATTTGCGTAAGAAATATTCCTGCGCGCTTATCGCTTAGGTCGACCGCTCACCCAGGTTGTCGGGTCAGGGACAACTGTTTCATGTCAGTGCCAAAACAGCCTCTGCAGGTCGCCCCGTTGGATTCCTCTGGGCCAATCCTTTTTGAGAAATCATCCGCACCCTCTAGGAATTTGCTGCCAATCGCCGCTCTGCATAATTTCTTAATCTCCTCCGACTGGCGTGTAGATGAATGGCATGGGTCTTCAGTAGCATGAAAGTACATAGGTATTGTTAGCAATGCCTTCTTGCGTTCCAATGCCCTTTTCCGCTCTTAGCTCTCAGTGCTTCGCAGATAATTGTTTCAGTCAGCTTCTTGCTGTGTGAATTCCGGCAGTTCCTGCTGCACGTCTGCCCACTCTTTCTTGCCTTCCACTATACTCATGATTGCTGCGCATATTTTCTCTTCATCTGACCGTACCTGTTTCGTACTATCTCGGTCCCGAAGAGTGAAAGTGCCGTCTTTGACAGATTGAAAATCTACCGTAATACCAAGCGGCGTTCCGAGCTCATCATTCCGCGAATAGCGCTTGCCGATGCTCGCCGAAGAGTCATCTATCCGATTTGAGATACCAAGTTGGCGTAATTTATGACTTAGGCGTTGGACCAAAGGCTTGAAGTCCTGATGGCCCGACAAGGGAACCAGCAACACTTTTGTGGGTGCAATTGGGGGCGGAAAAGAAAGTACCTGATCATAGTCAGAACAAGCCTCTCTGGTATTTAGGTAGAGATGAAAACTTACACCTCGCTCTTCGCTGCCCTCCCTGGACCAATAGACATGTTCCATCACGCTATAAAGTATCCGCCCAATACCGAACGCTGGTTCGATGACGTTTGGCGTGTATTCTCGTGTGTGCTCCACTCGCGTTCGTTCCTCAATCTTGATCACGTCACTGCCAATTTCAACTTTGCCATTACCGACATCAGGCACGGCGACCTCGATCTTTCCGGTCTTCTCAAGGTCAATAGCTAGCTTCTTACGCATGTCTTGAGATAAAGCTTCAACAGCTGCCTCGACTGCCTTACCATCTTTCTTGAATTTAGGACCAAACTTCTTCTTGTCCAAATCGACTTGCCACTCCACAATATGTAGTGGCTCACTTCGTGTCTCCCTCACACACAACGGCGCACCAGTCTTCTTTGAATGAACCGTAAGATCGTAGGCACTTCGATCGGCGCAGCCGACACATTCAATCCAGCCGTAGCTTGTAAGAAGTTCCGCATCCCAGCAGTCGGCTGCATAGTGTGCCATTTCATTTGCCATATGCTGTCTGAATCGTATCTTTTTGGGATCCGCACCAACCCGTATCAGAAACAGGTAAATCCTAACAATGAAGTAACCCAACGTCTCACTATCGACGGTACGGGCAGCAACAGCTTCACCCATAGTCATATACGTAACCTCGGTGCGGCCAGATAATTGTACTTTACGGTCTAATAGACCGATTTTGACGTCTTTGACCTCATGGAACCGTGGATGTTTCTTGCCGCCTTCTGGATCGACGAAATGTTCTATCTCGGCCATCAAGAATTCTCTCACACGGAGGAGACCGGCTCTTGGCGATATTTCATTACGGAATGATTTGCCAATGCAGGCGGAGGCAAATGGCATTGACTGCTGATTAAACTCGAGAAGTTTTTGGAAAGTGAGGAATTGGCCCTGGGCCGTCTCTGGACGAAGGTAGCCGGCAAGATTACTGCTTGGACCAATAGAAGTCTGGAACATAAGGTTGAAAGCCACAGGCGGTAACACTTCGCCGCCCGTAGTAGGGTTTCTGATTTCGTATTTGTTGATCAATAGGCCGAGCTCCTCTCCACCATAGTTATCGATCTTGGCAAGTGTCTCTTCGTACTCTTGAACCAGAGAGTCCGGTAGCTTTACAGCTTTCGTATCTTTCGTCTTTCTCTTCTTCTTAGCTTCCTTCTCCTCGTCAACTTCCACCTTCTGACCACGAGCTTCCTTGTCACCCTTGAGACGGCCCTCAAGGACTTCTTCGACCAAGTGATCAGCTCGGAAGATTTCGCCGGTCTTGGGATCTTTGCACATCCAATCTGCAAATTTGTCGACGTGTCCACTTGTTTTTAACACTTCGTGGGGTGTCAACATTGTACAATCAACTTCCAGCATATCTTCTTCTAGTACAAAGTGTTTGCGCCATGTGTCAATTACATTCGCTTGTAATGAGCAGCCTGGCGGACCATAGTCATAGAGACCGGCTACACCACCGTAGACCTCAAAAGCCGGGGTGTAGAAGAGACGACGTCGAAGGAGAGAGTCTAGGGTAGGGCGATCGAGGGGTTGACCAGTCTTGGTAGTAGTCGTAGCCATGTTAGGATCGATCTTGTGGTGTTGGTACTTTTGACAAGGTAGTGTTGAAGAAAAGTATCTTGCACGAGCAATTCGCACGAGTTGACGAGTTCTGGTTACGCTGAAGGGGCGCGAAATTATATGAATTGAGCGCATATAATTTTGAAGCTCCTAAGAGTCAATCCGAACAATCATGAAGCTGCAGATGTGAGTCAAGAAGCTGGTTGCTCTGGGCTTGGCCACGACTCGGGAAAAACTTCCTCAAAATTTCTAGCCCTAACAATACACCACAGATTCGGTAACAGGCGACAATGCATTGAAGATCATAAGCATAGAGTTCCGGAGTAGCATGTTGACAGACTTTTAAGACCAGATCATCATTCGTAAACCGCTTCCGATGGCGTCTAAGAAGCTCAAATTGTCCTCAAAAGCCCACCTACCGTTCAAAACCGCAAATAAAGAAAAACGTCAAGGCTTGCACATCAAGCGCAAGAAAGCTCAAGATAGCATTAGAAGAGATGAACGCTTCCGTAGGCGAAGAGAAGAGGACAAGGATCCGAGTCTACGGGAAGAGAGATTGAAAGCCAATGTCCCTTTGACACTCGAGAGAAAAAGAGTATGGGACGATGTCGATCGAGACACCAGCGACGGAGTGGGTTTGTCTGTGGACGTGGAACGATTAAACCGGCAGAAGCTGGAAGAGGAGAAGGATGCGTTGGAAGAAGATGAGGCACAAATTCTCGATTCTGAAGAGGAGAGGGATAGCATGATCGACTCAGCTAGCGAAGACGAGATCGAAGAGCCCACTCTGCCTCAAAAGTCTCTGAAAAGAAAGACGGCCACGGAACGAGCGACGAGCCCTGTACAGTCAACCACGAGCACAGGCCTCAATTTCACACCCGAAGCATTGGCTGCCAAATTTCCAGATCTCTTCTCGACAGATCCCCCACCACTACCAAAGATCTTAATCACAACATCCCTAAATTCAACCCTCCACAACGAAGGCCAACTCCTCACCACCCTATTCCCACACTCCGTCTACATCCCTCGCTCCTCCCACCACTACGGTCACAAATTCTCCGTTAGGGAGATAGCCTCTTTCGCCTCGAACCGAAATTACACAGCTGTTCTAGTACTGAAGGAGGACTTAAAAAGGCCTACAGGATTGACAATTGTCCATCTCCCCTCTGGACCTACATGCCACTACTCCATCAGTAATTGGATCGAAGGGCGGAGATTACCAGGCCATGGCAAACCTACATCTCATATCCCCGAACTCATACTCAACAACTTTCGCACCCCACTCGGTTTGCTAGTAGCAAAATCATTCCAGACAATGTTCCCTCCACAACCAGAATTGCAGGGACGACAAGTTGTGACACTTCACAATCAGAGAGACTATATCTTCCTACGACGGCATCGCTACGTGTTCCGCGAGAAGCGGGCGACAGAGAAGAATGTAGTAGGGCCAGACGGCAAAGAAGTGGAGGGCGCTCAGGGCATAAGAGCGGGCTTGCAGGAATTGGGACCGAGGTTTACGCTGAAGTTGAGAAGGGTGGATAAGGGAATACAGAGAGCGAGTGGGCAAGAATGGGAGTGGAAAGTAAGAATGGAGAAGGAGAGGACGAAATTTCAATTATGATAGCGATCATGCTTTAGACATCCAATACCGCAATACATATGACTTCATAAAAGGTACCATCTGCATTCTCCGGCCTAATACAACACAAGAATTCGAAATCCAGGGGTATATAATACACTCCACTCCAATCCCCCTCTTCCACCCACCACTAACACAAACAAACCCCAATAATACGTACATAGAGCAGAGCGGTAATTCCAGCGCCATTCCTCCCACAAAATCCTCCTCTGATCCCTTACTATACACCCCCCACCCCCCCACATTCCCCTCACTCCCCTACGCGCCCTCCCCCTCAACCTGCCCCTCAGCTCTCGGGTCCCTGCGATCAAGAATCTCAAAATTACCTACACAGCCCCTGTCAGCACTGCTGCCCTCCACCCCAGAAAAAAACGAAGGCAAAGAAGAGAAACTCACGTTGCACAATACTCAACGCGCTCTGCGGCGTCCCATCCTTGGCTGTGAACTTATTCATACTAGCATCTCCTTCCACGTAGACGAGTGATCTGTAGAACACCATGAATCAGCGTTTGCACATCATAAACCTCTCCCCCCTTTCCCCCTCCGCCTCATCCATCCCCAACCCCCCCTTCTCTCCCCATCCTTCCCCCCCCTTCCCCCCAAAACAAAAACCAAAGAAACCCCCCAAACTCACCCCTTCCCCAACCCCAAAACCATCTCCCTCAGTCCCCCTTCCGGCGCAAAACACGCCACCTTCCACCAACTCGTCTGTCGATTATCCTTCGGTCCATGGCTCGTCCCCAGCGCATACCTAACCACATCCTGCCCGCTACTCGTAGCAATAATCTCTGGGGAATCGGCTAGGCGGCCGACGATGGTCATGCGGGCGAGGTGGGTGGGGGGGGTGGTGGAGAAGGTGCGGAGGGTGAGGAGGGGGAGGGTTTTGGGGGAGGGGAGGCGGGAGAGGGGGCGGAGGGATGTGAGGAAGGACATTTTTGAAGCTTTGGGAGGTGATTAGTGTGGTGTGATGGGGGTTCAAAATAAAGATGAGTGCGCGTGGGGTCTTGAGTGTTCGGTGTGCTGGGTGTGGGTTTGTGTGATGGAGCCTGAGTCGCGACGGTTGATGAGGGCTTGGCGCGATGAGGGCGTGGCCAATCAGGTTTTAGAAGCTGAGGTGTTGGCTTTTGGACAGGAAGAAAACAACCACAGTTTGTATTTGAGAGTATCTACGGAGTTCATTTTCACGCAAACAGTAAGCAGAGATGGAGACTATTGTTGATGAATGCATGTTATGTTTGTGAAATTCCAATTGCTGAGAAGAAATGCGATCATTGCCCTCCTAACCAGCGCTCCAATTACCATGATTTCTCGGGGGATAAATACCAGATCCAAAGGGATGCCTATCCCACCCACAGGTTCCTCGATACGCAAAAGCTCGTCTTCTCTCATTTCAAAGTAAAAGCAAAAGCAGCCATCTCTCATAACGATCAATTTCTTTTAGAATGCCTGTGTCAACACTTTCCGCAGTTGTGGTCCTCCCATCCAAATCATCATACGTCGGCAGCCGGAGCACTCGAGTTTGTTGAATGCTCGTCTATGCCCTCTGTATTAGCACCAGTAAGGCCAAGGCCGCGCACTGCAGGGGTTTGTGGTCGAGCAAACCATTGGTGATTGGTTGCTGACAAGTGGGTCCTGACGATGAAATGGTCCAGCCATGACATTGTATGGTTCTCAACCGTCGTCGAAGCCTCTTTCTCGTCTGGAGAAGTGATCCCGCTCGATGAGGAACGCGAGATTGGTTGTATGGCCTCGGAGATAATAGGAAGTTGGTCAAAGTCTTCGGGAGGTTCTGGTGATGATGTATTTGCCGAAGTTGAGACGGAGCGGCTGTTGCTAAATACAGCAATTGATTAACGTCTGAGCAGGTCGACTGATAATGCAGGTGGGGGAGACATACAGTGAGAACCGGGATAGCTTGGAGAACCTTTTACCGAAGAATCGAGATTCGCTGGAGGTCGTCGAAGAGCCTTGCTGTTGGACAGCTGCTCTAGAGCGTAGGCATGGGAACAAGCGTCCCAAGCCAATCTTGACAAGCCACCGGCGATACATAGCCTTCGCATCTTGACCGAGTCCGAAGAAAATGAAGAGGACCAACCCAGCAGCAATCTGCATCCAACGATCGAAGAGTACTGTGCCTCCCGAAGGTACTGGAATGATATCCCACCAAGTTGGTCCATGAACATCACTCCATCTATACGGCCCCATTGGAACGGCTGAGCTTTCATAGAGCACATAAACCTCGGCAGGGAAGACCACCAATATGAGCACGATTGAGATCCTGAACAAGCGTAGAAACCGGGATTTGGTCTGATTCGATTTTGCCGAAAGAAGTACTTCTGAAAAATTTTTGCGGTAGCGATGCATTCTGAGAATGACTAGGACTAGCAGCTGTCAACAAGTAGGTTATCAAAGAAGACTGGGTCTGAACTTACTACTGTAGTAGACGGCCACAACACAAAGCAGAGGTGGCCAGATAAGGACCAGGGGTACCTTTGGCCAGCTATGAGCGAAGGAGGCTGTACATCCTGAGATAGCATATATGAAGTATCTAGTTGGCTGAACAATAAAGTGGATAGCTATGGCGTAAATTGGACCCCCAAAGCAGTACAAACAAGTGATGGCGATCTGCCTGCGACGTTGGGCTGGACTTGGAGACATAGTAGTATGCTCCGTATCTAAGACTTGGGCCAGGTTTCGCATGACGCACACAACTGATCCCACAATCCCGAGCCACATGGCTACCTGGAGTTTGACTTCGATATCACATAGACCGTACCCATACCACCAATCTTCGACGTTGTCCGTAGGCCAGATAAGTGGGTTGATAAAGTTCATGACATTCGCAAGGAGTATCCAGAAAACCAAAGACGACGCTGCGAGGTTGCGAGCCTTAATGTACCAGACAAAGGCGGGAGTATCGATAAGGAGAATGAATAAGGCCAATGTAGGTAATGCAACCGCGGCAGGGGTGACTGGAAAGACTGCACTGGCCATTGTAAACGATATGTGCCTAGATATCAGGTGTAGATGCTGTGAGAGGACGGCTGAGTCTCTTAATGATACGGAGTTTTGGAAGTGAAGAAGTAGGAATATGCTGGGAGAATGAGAAGGAACAATGAGGTCAGGTCTACCCAAGACGGATCTAAAGATGCCAGTTGTTGGGCTCCACGGAGACAGCCAATTGAACAGCCTATGAAGCGAAGGTGATTTGATAGAGGAGTAAAGAATAAGAATAATTAAGACCGAGTGTGAAATGGTTGAGATGAAATGTTTGATAAGAATGGATAGACGAAACCGTAAGACGTAGCGGAGACTTTGGGAGTTTCTGAAAGATGCAGACAGGCGATGCAAGAGAGAAAGAGCTGATTCTTATGGACGGATGCATCTCTAGATGTAAAGTGCTCAGTGACATATATGCCACATGGTCAATAAGTCAATAGGTTTGCGGTTGGGAACAGGCATTACGGGTATCAGTCTGAACGATGCAAATTGCTCAATAGAGAGTAACCAATGAAGGAATAGAAAATCCTCAAGCTTAGTATGATCCTGAGTGTTGGGACCAATGTGTGAAGGCAGGCGTTATTGAGCAGCCCACATCACTGCCATCAGCATGGATATGGCTTTCCTTTTTCGGGTATCAATAGGCAAGACATTAAGAGAGAGGCCAATCATGAAGAAAGGTGCCAATCATCACGACGCGATTAAAGATCAGATCATGGAATCTAGGCGAGGACCGCTGGACAGTGATTGAAATATATTACTTCACAGCAAGCAAGAGCGCAGCGGTGCTGCCAATCATGCAAGCAAACCACACTCAGCTGCACCAGATCGTTTGTGGAAGTCGGACAGTGTGGCCCCAGCGCGAAACTGCATGTTGCTTACCGAGGCAACAATGCTTTGTAGATTGTAGACCTACCAATGAGTTCATGTGAGTGCGAGAGCGCAGGATGCTTGCAGTTGTACATCCATTGGGTGTATGTGTTAATATGGGAGTGGTGGATGTTATTGTTGTACTGTTGTATCTTACTAGAAGTCAGTAAGGCATGGTAGAATGCAGGTCCCAAGGCACCGGGGTCCAAGCTCCGGGCCGGAGAAGGAGCCGCCGGTCGCCCGACACACAAAAGATTTCCTGTTACGCGATGGCGTATTGACGTGTTGTCACTGGAGGGAAAATAGTTAGGCGGCCATGGGAACGGCAAGTGGCCAATGGTTTGTGCCCATGACGATGACCAAAAGATTTGCTCATGACAAAAGTCCTCCGACAGACCAACCTATGAGTGTTGCTGGTAGTCGTCGTGACATGAGATGAGAAGGGAAGAGAAGAGAAGGAAGTCTGACGTTCCTGCACAGTAGGACAGAATGGCCCAGCAAGAAAGAACAATGAGTCCCCCCATTGCCGGCTCAACTTCCATGGCGACAGGCACAGCAAAGCAGAGTCTGTCACCTCTCCGTCAAAGACCCTTGGGACGCGCGACGACCTTCGCAGATGTCTATACCCCTTTGCGACAGCGACGAAGCTCGACCTTTTCAGACTCGGTCGACAGCACGAGGCAATCCCTAAAATCTTCGACCGATGATCTCCTGCTCCCCAAGCCAAAGCACTCTGACTTCAGTACGAACCATGAGCCATCCCACTGGCACTCTCTACCTCTTGCGTTGGCTTTGTTTCCAGCCTTAGGAGGGCTTTTCTTCCAGAATGGAAGCGCTATTGTGACCGACTTAACATTACTGGCGTTGGCTGCTATCCTCCTTAATTGGTCCGTCAGGTTGCCATGGTAAGCTCAGGCTCAGAATCCTATATTGCTAAGTGTTTTGGCTAATATTCTTGCAGGGACTGGTACATTTCTGCGCAGTCACTTCGAACGGAGGAGATCCAGTCGTACAATGACTACCACTTTGATACCATCATCGAAGAAGGCAGTGAAGAGGAAGGACAGCAGTCCAGCCAGCAAGATTCTCCCAAATCAGAGAACAAAAGTGCATCCAAAGAGCCCCAAGGCCCATCCTCCTCGCAAATAGCAGCAGCAGCCGAACTGCGCATCCACGAACTACTCGCCCTCTCTGCTTGCTTCATCTTCCCCGCCATCGGCGCCTGGCTCCTCCACCACATCCGCTACCAACTCTCCCGCCCCTCAGAAGGCCTCGTCTCCAACTACAACCTCACCATCTTCCTTCTCGCATCCGAACTCCGTCCCCTATCCCACCTCATCAAAATGGTCCAAGCCCGCACCCTCCACCTCCAACGCACCGTAGCCACAAACCCTTACATCCCTCCTCAATCCTCCCCTTCCCCCTCCGCTCTCACAGACCTCTCCACCCGCCTCGCAGAACTAGAATCCCACATCGCAGACACCACCACCGCCAACGGTAACACCTCCAAACTCCCCCCTCCCCAAGACCTAACCTCCCAAATCCGCAAAAACCTCCAACCCGATCTCGACGCCCTCAACCGCGCCGTCCGCCGCTACGAAAAGAAAGCCACCCTCCTAGCCATGCAAACCGAATCCCGTCTCGTCGACCTTGAAAAACGCATGACAGACGCAATCACCCTCGCCGCCGCCGCCGAACGTACCTCTCAGTCGAACCGCCAGCGAAGCGGACCCGGCATAAGTCTATTATTCGATTATGTGACCACGGTGGCAATGCTGCCTATACGCCTTGCATGGGGGAGTGTGATGCTGCCGGGCCGACTTATTGCGGGGATGGTGGGGCAGGCGGAGGGGTATATGGGCAGGAAGATAAGGAGGGAGTTGAGGACGGCGGGTAGAGGGGAGGGGAGGGGAAGTAGTGGGAGTGAGAGGCGGAGGGCGTCTGTGAGGGGACAGAAGAAGGCGATGTAATTTATGGATAAGATGGGTCTCGGTCGAGTGAGGAAGATTCTACTACCACAGCAACAACAACACTCCCCTCAGCTATGCTATATATATCAAGGCTAGCTCGATGAAACACTGCAGGCAAAACACGTTCGTTATACGGGTCGATGGGTGGGTGGGCATTCTGGGTGTGTGGGTGGGAATGGCGTCACGGTCCGGGGTTGCAGGTTTGATTTCTTATGCGGCTCAAAGGATGGAAACAAAGATACCCCTTCATGAATAGATAGATACCCCCTTTTTTTATCATTAAAATTTTGATTTTGAAGTATTTCTCGCCGTTATAACACGTTATGGCTAGCAAGCGTGATTGAATGGAAGGGTTTTTTTGTTGGGGGGGATCCATATATATAACGCCTAACGTATATATTAATCTTCAAACTAAACAGCACGTAACCCAAGATAGATTAATAAGATCACCACTTTGCTCGCGTGCTAAGGCCCGTTTAGTTCATCTGCTCCCTTTGTGCTCTCCTGTGCTCGCTCGCTGCTCACTCGTGCTCTTCCGATGCTCCATTTTGCTCCCTCGGTGCGGACTCGAGTCAGTTTCAAATCCACGTTGTAGGAGTTTGCAACTGAGGTAATAGGGTTGTTGAAGGAGTACTGAGCGGTCTGGGTCGATGTAACAAGTCGAGCATATGATTAGAGAATGGACAATTCCGAGTTGGTGAGATGCCCTAGTCAACCAAGACACAATGCCCATAATCCATTATCATCTGCCCTGTAAAGACGAATTGTCTTATGACAAACCCGCAAATGGTGAGTACAACTGCAGTGGCGCAAATTATACCAAGAGTCTTCATCCATGACCAGTTTCTCATCGCCTTCCAAGGTGGTTCTATGCAATCATCTAGTACAGGGAGCAGTCTTCCGGCTAGGTGGCTTGCAAGTATCCAAGACAACATCAAAGCTTCGTTAAAGTATACCTCGCTGTCGAGATTTTCAGTATTAGGGAAGAAATAACGAAGTATAAAGGGAATTTCGATGACAATTAAGTCCTCAAGCCTGAACGGTAGTTGACTGGAGAATTGAGTAAATGGGCGGCTTGGAAGAGTTTCCTCGCCTAGATAAGTATGGCTCGCTGGTATGAAAAGCTGTTGCACAAGAGAGACGACGCCGCTTCCTAGGGAGAGACTGTTTGGGATGATATATTGCAACAAACCCTCACTTTGACCTCGCGAGTATTCGTGAGCCGTACGTACTTGAGCAGCGTCTTCTTCAGGCCGCGTATCTTTATTGCTGTCACGTGTATAAATCTCGTGGCGCCTGTTTTCTTGCTTGCTGCCACTGAATTGGGCGTTTATAGGTCTTTCTGGATCGCCCAGTCTTCCGACTACACCTTCAAAACATGCACCCTCACGCCGTTCTGCCTCTATCATGATTTCCGTCTTGACCATATAGAGGACGGGATAATCAGGCGTGAGAATACTACCCATCAAGTTGACGAGAGACATGAATAAAAAAGGAGTGACTGTCAGTGCAAATGCTGAAAGTCTATAACGACGGAACTGATCGCCTCGCATTTTGTATAGGAGTATTGAAGCGGACACAAGGTGAGCTATTGCTGCCAGCCCTTTGAAAAGGTTGTAGGATGACCCGAGTTGGATTTGGTGATCATCTTTCAATTCTAACACAGTGCTGTTGGGATCAACGATTGACAGTTCAAAGCCTGGGGGCAAGCGGCAGACCCCGTGGACCAGGCGGCCAGTCGCAAGAAGGCTTCCATCATGCAGCTTGAAGCGAAGATCTTTACGTCTTCGGTCTATTGTCCATCGGCTAGTAGACACACTCAAAGACCGGATGGGACGGTGAGGAACAAGCCTTGCATGGGTTGTGCGCGCGGTGCTAGGTGGCAATGATTCCGCAGTATGCTCTTGATTTTCAACGCAGTCGACCTCGCGGCCCTTTCCTTTTAGCCGATCGCTCGCCTGTTGGTCGTTGGCCGCATCTTCTTTAGGACACGTTATTGCTCCCGGGGGAAGCGATTGCTGGCGGGGATTGGCTGCTCTGCTTGTTCGAGGCAAAAAGGAAACAGCGCTTTTCCAATGGCTGAAATATCTCTTCAATCCACCAACAAATCCTTGAAGGTCATCATTCGATTCTCGTATTTTCTGCTTTGACAGGAAGTCTCCAAGGCGTGACGGGATGTCTCTAAGCCCTCGGACATAATCTCCATGTTGAGGCTCCCAGTCATCAGCCCGCACAACTTCGAACAGTGCCCCTGCCTTATGAGCCTTCAGAAGAGGAGAGCTTTGTAATGCAGCGCAGCGAAAAACAGCATCGATTCCCGTTGTGACACTTGCGGTCGGGAAGAGTAAAGCAGCGCACATTGCGGACAATCCTCCGAAAATCGATTGTCCTGGCAGAGATTTGACTGTTGCAGCAGGCATAACAAAGTACAGGATGAAGAATTCGACGACATCCGTCCATTTTGAAGGCGTACACACTAATTGCGAATTACCATGGTTCGTCGAGTTTTGAGGAACGGAAACTGTGATGTTCTCTGGATGTGGAAAAGGGTGTGGTAAGCTGTAGGCTAAGGATATGATCACAAGTGGAAGCAAACATCGAAAATTCGGAGACATTTTGGATCCAACTCAATCATGAGGATCGTAAGGACAAGATAGAGGAGGAATGCTTCACCAAAAGGCATTCGTTTGCTGCCTAAATTAAGGAAACCGAGCAAGGTCTTGGCAAAAGGTGGAGCCCGTAACATGCGGCTGCCAACGAGGCAGGGACTAATCTTAAAGTAACAGCTTGCATGGTGTGTTACACAGATACTCGACTTGAAAAGAACAGAAAAGATAACGCACATAAAGAAGAATGTCCAGGCTCATCATGAAAGCTTGGTGCAGGATCGCTAATCATTTGGCGTATGCATTCACCTTGCAAAATTCAGTATGGCTCGCGGGTTATGTAAAAATAGACCGGATATTCAGGCGCTAAAACACGGGGAGCCTTCCCTCTCGTTACGACCAATATATGACATACGAAGTGTTGCAAGATATAGACCCAAATAACACCGTCAACATCGGCGGCGCGCGTTGCCTTTTTGGCTGCAACACGAAGCTATCGCTGATTCACGCGAAATGCCCTGATCCACTATATACGATATATGCAGCAATACGAGCTCCCATCGATACCGTAATAACCTTAAGAAAAGATGATGATCGGGGGCGTTCTAGGAAGATTACACCAGCTGATATACGTTATATGGAATTAACACTAGAAGAAGACGGGTAAGCTTGGCGATTAACATCGGATGGGCAGGTCAAGCCGAGACCGAAGAAGCCAATTCAGGCTCCCACTTGCTGCGCGCCTGCACTGCCCACTTGCTCCAGCCTTTCCTTGCTCCCTTGCTGCTCCCTCTAAAGCGGCGCTACTCCCTTTCCCAATTGAAAAAAGAAATCCCCGATCCTAAGTTCGGGGTGTATATATATATTTGGATGATATATAGCGTTTTCATTGAAATGATTTGACTCCCACCGCTGAACGAAGATTCATTATGCTTATATGAAATCAAATCAATAAAATTCCCTCTTCCCCAGTCCATGATCACCGCCTCCTTCACTCTGCACAAACCTCACTTTTTTACCCTGCACACAACCCGCAATCGAAACGCTCGGAATTCACATGAGCCGGTGGGGAATAGATCAGGTGAGCAGTGAGCTTTGCACAAGTGCCTCTGGATAGTAACGACTGCTGGTTTACAGGCGAATGATGAGAATCCTAAAGGCGATCCTGGTCAAATACTGGGTCGTCGAGACGTAGCATACCAGTCATGTCTTGGGTTCAGATCATCCACAGGCGATGCTGGCCTGATGCGATAGTCTCGTGATGAGGTTTGGGGGTTGGAGACAGGTCTAATTTGGAGATTTGTGGTAAGGTAGGAGTCCTTCATGGAGGTTACCTTTATCAAGAGGACTCTCTTCGAAGGTTTCTTTATCTGGCTTCGAATTGGATGTTTCGTTTTGGTCTTCGCTCGGGTGACAACTTTGATGATCGTCTCCGTCCCTGTCTGTGTCTGTGTCTTGATCCTCGCTATCGGCTTCATATATGTCCAGATCTTGATGTCCATCCTCGTCTTCGTCCGTCGTTATCCAGGGATCCTCATGCTCGTCTCCATCTCCTTCGGACTCCTCAGTGTCTTCGGAACAAGTTTCATCTTTCTCAGAATTAGTGTCCTCTGGACCTTTGGAGTATTTGGAGTATGGAAAATCATCAGTCGAATACTCATGGACATCCGAGTCCTCATCCTCATTCTCTTCATGCTCATGACCGAATGCCGACAAAGTTGCATTGCAAGGTTTGGAGATATCAGTCTTCTGCATATGTCAGTTTCGCGTCTGTCACAGTCTTTCGTAACAAACTTAAACCTCTCCTTGGAAAGGCGGAGAGCCTCGGGTAAACGTACAATGATCTCACATTGACACCTTGATCTCCCACATTCCAGCTTGCCGACTTCTTGTAGAGCGGCTTCCCAAGCCTTTGTTCGCCTCCATTTTCGCGCCAAGTCAGTGGGAGTCCGTCCGTAATCATCAACTGCGTGTACTGAGCATCCTGCCCGCAGTAGATATACAAGCTTGTATCTTAAAGTCCGGGAACTTGGGCGTTGCCATTCATGGATGTGATTTCGGCATGGCTTCAGCGCTAGATGTAATAGACCTCTGCCTTTGTAGTCCACTGCCGAATAATCTGCATCAAACCGCAAAAGCACCGGTATCATATTTAAACTTATGATATTATCCACTTCTGCAACCACAAGTAATGCGGTTTCCTTGCGAAATGAGTCTCTGCACTCAATGTCCGCTCCTTGATTGATGAGAAATTTAAAGAGATCATCGTAAAGAAATTCAGCTGGGGGTGAATAAGTGTAGCACCCGCTAGTCCGGACAATATCGTGAATGAAATTGGCTTCAATAACTTGGCCCAACGCAGATAGTCGTCTGGAAACCTGAATGAAAAGGTCGAGATCTCCTGGTGGGAGCCGCAGCCATCGAAGTTCCCAAAGGGAGAATTGGAGTGCAAAAGAATTTTCAATGTCCCAAGCATCCGCCAACAGATAGTCGAAGATTTTGCTAGGCAAGTCAGTCACATAAAGCACCGCCGTCTGGATACCAGTAATGATCAGCTTTGTACAGTTCCTACGCAATAGGCCAAGAGCTGTCGACATACATGAAGCAAATTCAGATCTTCATAATATGTGTCCCACGGCCTGATCTGACCAAGGGACAACATGCGCTGCAAGCCATGCAAATCGTCGTCCACAAGTACCTCTAGCAATTGTCCGTATGTGCTATCATCGTGATAGAGGTTGCGAATCACACGTAAAGATCGGTTAATAGATGGATTCAGACCCATTCGCATTTCCTTTCGGAACGTGACAAATACTCCAGTCTTATGGATATCGATATTTGGAATGTAAGAGAAGGTAGCGTTCAAAATGCTTGAGGGCCTGCCATTAACGCCGCCGGCTCTGTTTTCGAAACTCAACTTAAGCGTTCCCGAGGCGTCGGCATGAGACAGTGTCCGCAACCGCCCCCTTCGTGTCACGGTTGGCTGTGAAAAGCTGTCCACGTCCAATGCATAATCTCGTGCCATCGATGTGTGGTTGATATACCCACGAGATGGCCAATCTTCACTAATGGTTTTGATGCACCGTTGACGAATGCGTAAAGCCGAAGCCTCGTGGCTAAAAGCAACCAGATTCTCGAACTCATTGAGCAGGAACTCGATCTCTTCATCGCTTATGTCCAAAGATGACTTTGACTTCAGTTCGGAAAGCGCAGAGACAAGGCTTGATTTCATCATCAATAATGAGAGCATGATACCTTCAAGACGGGGATGTTGCGCCAAGCTGCAGTCCAGAAGAGCTTCCTCGCGTTCAGAATATAACAAAAGAACCCGCGACAGCATCGAGTCGATGTTTTTAATGCTCTGGTTCAGTTGAAGAAGCTCTTGGATGGTATGCTCCCGGTTACGCTGCACGAGAATATTGGTGTCCCGGAGATCATTCTGTATCCTTTCTATTCCATGGGAGGCTTGTAGTCCCGCATGTGAGACTTCCCGATACAGATGGTCATGGCTGGTCTGTATAGTTTTTTGTAAACCCTCTTGGCTAACAGCCACTTTGACAGCCACCTGCTCAATATCACTTCGTACAGTACCGAACTCGGAAGAGACCAGAGTCCTTGTCTCCGTTGCGGAGGTATTGAGCACGTTGCGTACTTCCGTCACCTGTGAGTGGAGTGACTTATCCCTCTCCCTTGCTTTGATATCGTAGTGGCTGTGTGAAGTGTCAGTGCATACCATATTCTCCATTCCAAGATTCGACATACTGGCTAAGCACGGAAAGCCCGGTGTTTAAATGTTGCCTTAGTTGCTCGATTGTCTGACAATGTAGCTTGATTTTACGTTCATCAACAACCCACCTAAATCGCGCTGTAGTGTTCTTTAATTTGCTTGGCTGTGTTTCGAGAGTTGTAGCAGTTTTCTGGACCCTCTCGAGCTCTGTTTGGCATTCTTGTAGCACAGACTGCACGGAATCAATGGACATTCCATCTTCCGTAACGAGTAGGGATGTAGAGTAACGTTGCAGAAGGTCATCAACATCCTGGAGTAAATCGTGGAGTTGTTTGAGTTCTTTCGAAAGTCTTTGCACAGCACGAGGCGCGTCTTTGATCGCACGGTAAGTTTTATAGAGAGAGCCGGCTAGAGAGCAGCTAGCATCTGCAAGACCAGCCACGGCCGAAATGCCCGCAATGATAGACATTGGCTCGGCCATATTGCGAAGAACAGAGATACTTTGGACAGCTGTGATGAGAGTGCAGACAGAGGTTTACAGGTAACACCGCACGCATGCGGCTGAAGGCCGGCGCAGCCACGGTGGGGTACTTTACAGTGAGGCTGACTCCTGCCTTATCAGGACCCGAGCCACCGACAGGCTTCCGCAAACCAATTGCCTTCATCACCGTCTGCAAGGACTTATCATTGTAGGCCAGGTATCATTAACGCCCAAAATTTGAACGGCTTCTTCTCGTCAGTAATTGGACATCTCACTCTCACCACGGCCCAGCAGCAAGTAGCAGGACCACGCATTCGTCTTCGCCATCAGTAACAAATTACTCTTGCCTAACATACTTCAGAATTCATAGCACCATGCTTAAGCACAATTCATATCAAAAACAAAAAAAACTTTCCTATCCAAAGCCAAGGACACTAAGGGAAAGGGAACGAGCGTCCGAGCAACGAGTCAGACCTAAACCCTAACCCTAACGCGCCAATTCCCCCATCTTTAGGTACCCATTTATCGTATTCTTTCGTACCTTTTGCACCCATACTTAGCTCCTGCTTTCCCATTCTAGGAACACTGAGGTATTCTAGCACAAGAACTTATCTCAGTATATCAATAGCTGCGCTTATCATTCGTTCTTACAATCGAAGGCGAGAAGGAGCTCCTTGGTTTCAGTCCTGGAGCTACAACATAAGTTCTCCGTCTAAGCTCTTTCGTATCATCGGGAATAGGATGTTGGAAGGCCTGTGAACGCCGCATTTTGAGCTTTGTGTGCTTGCATATTTGCTGGGCAGGTTGTGTTCAGAGGTTTGGTGGTGTATATCAGGGTGGTAAAAGGCCCGTGAACGCCGGGTTTTGAGCTCTGTATGGTTGGATTTTTGCTGGTACGGTTGAATTCAGAGGCTTGGTGGTGTGTATTAGATTAGATTTGTCTGGAGAGTTTTGCTCGGTTTCGATGTACGTATAGTCATTATAAGTAATCACCTGAAACAGGACCCGAAAATAAAAGCGGTTCCTATCTCATAACCAGAAACACTTGTACGTTATATCAGAACTCCATCCTCTTTCCCAATTCAGATTACCCAACTCAGTCCCAAAGATCCAACCAAAACATACATCCGTTTTCCACGGTACCCCATTCTCTATTGATCTCTTCAACTACTCGTCCCAACAAACACCACCAGCACTGCCGCATACGCCGCCGTAGCAGCTAATGTTTCCACGTTCGAGGCCTTGAACATGAGGGAAGTTAGAGCGGAGAAGAGGATGACCGCCACAGATACGGTTGTTAGACTTTTAGGCAATGTCTCGCCTAAGCGCATGACCAGCATGGGGATGACGAGGGAGAGGCCGCCGGTTATGGCGACTATGAAGCGAGCGATGGTGTCGACGAAGGGGGGAAGGTGTCCGGGGTCGGTGCGCGACCAGAAATCATCAGAGCTGCGAGGCCTGCGTCCATAATACGTCCACGTATGAAGTCTGAACAGTACTCTTTTCAGAAAATCGCGAAGGGGATCAATTGGACCTGTTGATTTAGGTAATTGAACCGAATAAGTCATCCTAGACTCTCCCCAATCGCGATAGGTGCTAGGAAAGCCTAGCAGCAATTCATGGTAAAGTTGTTCCATCCAAAAGCTTCTAGTTGGGGGAAGTTTGGACCAATACTCGCTGTCCTGAACCGCGGTAGCTGACATGCAGATATATAAGCAGAAAGACCAGCACCATTGCAGACTAGACGCGCTTACTGTAGCGATGTAATAGGTCTCCAACGTGTTCGATGTCTTGCGGAGCTGCCTTACCTTTCACCATAGTTTGATCATACTTAGCCAGCTCATTCATCAAGTGTGTGCAATTCACTCGTGACAACTCGTGGAAATCTACTAAGCAAATTGGGGATTTAGGCGCCCATTCTGAAGTCGCCCATTCTCGATCCGCCCATCCTGAAGTCGCATATCTATATAGACGTTGCTCGTAGGTCTGCCCTTCATATTTGTCCCTTGTTGAGCGTTTACCGCCATCCGTTGGGGCATTCTCATCCTGGACAGATTGCTGCGGTGCGGCCTCAATATCATTCTCAGGTAGTTGGGGCGCGGATTCCGCCATGTCGGAGAGTCATCGATGAAGGTGAGGAAATTACTGAGCTGTGAGAGGGTTGCCTTCAACTGAGTGCATCCGCAGCCTTACGCTCGGGATCTGCCGATTGGCCAATCATCTCCGCTGTGGAAGTTCGTACGCTAAAGAACCGCTTTCTCTGCGAGAGGGCGAAGGACGGTGCATTGCGTGGAACTATGTCAGCAACACTTTTTGACACCACTAGTTTTGCGTATCAGGCATGTGTGAATATAGCGGGCAGATATGTGTCAGGTATTAGATTAACTTTTAGATATTAACTCGATGTAAATATGTACGAAGTATAAGTCGTCGGCCGTTAATGCTTCGTCACTCCTCAACTAATCACTGAAAATGCGTGAGCCCACCGTGTATTTCCCATGCAATGTAGCAAGACCAGTACGCTTCGTCATCTTCCGGTGCCACCGCTAAGGCCAGGCTTTTTTACATCCCGTGGCGCTCATCCAACGCCGACCTATCCGTAGAAAGGAGTGGGTATATCCTGAAATGCAATGCAACACCAACCCAATGAACGCAAATTAAAAGGAAACTAAGAAACAACAAAGGCAAGCGGGTTCGAGAGTGGAAGGAAAGACGAGCCGGTCCATCAGCGCTCGCGAAAACATAGAGGTGGGGGGGTTATCAAAGCTTGACGTCTTGCTGCATTTTCCTCATGGCAGCCTTATGCAGATCAAGCATACTTCCTCTCCTCATACCCTTATCAAGCACACTTGCCCTGATCCCCTGGGCGAATTGCTGTTCCTGCTTTGTGGTGCTTGCTCTTCGCTTTTCCCGCAACATATCCGCACGCCGTGCCTCCATTTCTTTGTGTTGGAGGTGTGCTGTTGTATTGGGCTGCAGTGAAGCACGCCATTGAGATGTGGTTGTGTCGTGGGGAATAGGCACGGAGCGAATCGGATACAGCGAGGGATTAGGGCCGGCAGAGAGACGCTGGGGGTTGTCGGTACCACTAGGCACTCGCTGAAGAGTGGCAGCTCCATTTATACCAGGTGTGCTGCTGCCAGAATGGTGGAGAGGAGTAGTGCTTCCAGAACGCTGAAGAGGCGTCGCTGCGCCTGAAGGCCCTGAGGACGAGCGTTGCTTCTGGAGCATGGATTTGCGCTGCGCAAGCGGGATATCGTCGTCTTCCTCAATTGTTCGATAAGCTGGATGTTGATCAAGCGCCACATTCGAGTAGCTAGTGCGCAAAAGAGAGGTAGACGAGGGTTTGCTGGTGATTATGCGGTCCCGCTGAGACATTAAATGATTGGACTGAGGAGTGAAACGGGCTGGGAAGGATGACTCGATACCCTCTTCGATCGGTGATTCAACAAGGGGTGAGGTGGCTATGGGGGTTGAGCTGGTGCGGAAGCCACGGCTGCCCGAGAGCGATGTTTGAGATGTTCGGAACTTGGGCAACGGAGGGCGGTAGCTTTCTTTATTGCTGTCGAGCGACGTCTGTGACGATGACCTTGACATAGCATTCGTAATTGACGTCTGCGAAGGCATTCTCTGCATGTCTTTTGAGATTGTTAGAGGGTGCGGAACTGGCCTTGGCTGTTGAGACTCTTTCGGCTTCGCAAATGGATTTCTAGCCATGAAGGTTGATGACCTACGTTTTGCTGATGGCAGATCAGCATGGGACATGGCCGGAGCAGGCTCCGCATCCAGCGGTGTCTGCCGCAGTGCTTGGACATTTACAGGGGCAGCTGTTTCCCGGTGTTGCAATAGTTCTTGGCTTTGTCTTTTGTTGACGTTGAGTGGATCAATCTCAGGCAAGTCCGCACCGTCAAGATGCTTGGCCCATTCATTCGTCCTGTAAGCCATTACGACCTTGGAAGCACCCTCAGGAAGGTTACCAGTAAGACCAGCACGAACAGCAAGTTGCTCAGATGTCTCGGAGTTCGATAAAGGTTTCGCTGAAGGATCGCCCGCAGCATCAAGTACCCGAGGTTTGTCTTTGCCTCCAAATGAGCTCGTTGAAGATCGTCTCGAGCTTGCAATACTCGGGGCTTTTGATGCTGGAAGTTTTGTTGAGATGGCGTCCACTACGCTCGGCTGCGGGCTGAAGTTGGGTATAAATGCAGGATCTAAGCTCTCATGGATCTGAGCCCGGAGCATATCCAATGATCCTTGGGAAGCCCGCTTGTCAAACGCAGCACTGGCTCTCCGCGTAGACCGGAGTGCTTCTTCGAGTTCTGCATCGTTAGATACACCATCGATGGTTGCTGCTACAGAAGAGTCTTGATCGTCATCATCGTGCGATGTATGAGGTATGACAAGCGCCTCCTCATCTGTACCACCAGCAGCATAGCTCCGCTGAGGTCTTTTAGAAAGCTTTCTCATAAGTGATGAGCCACCAGACAACCTCTTCGATAAGCGATCTGGTAGATACTCTGAAGCCAAAGATGCTGCAACGGAGGAGCGACTATCATCGTTCTGGGCATCGACTTCTGGTATCTTGAATGGCAAATGGACGACATTTGGTAGTAAAGTGAGGTTCGGGTCTAAATCGGGCATCGCCCGCGAGGAAGGTCCGGAGCCAGTCGCATCATAAGCTTCTCCAAGGGAACCATGCCTTGACGGGCCTCCGGAGGCGTTAAGGACTGAGCCTCTTGCTCGCTCGCCATTGGCCGAATTGAGCTGATTAGAGTCATCGCCCTGGGTAACATGAATTGTCAAGCTTTCATTCCTGGGTCTCTCGGCAGGACCTTTCAGGTTATGCATCTCTATGCCTTCAGCATCACTGAAGGAACCTTTGCGGGTGCTGCTGGGCTCATCAGTGCCGACCCCAGAATCCAAATAGCGCTCCTGCAGATGTGTCTTGTCTTTATGGCCATATCTATCTTCCCACTCCACCCTGTCTAACGCAGCGCCTTCTTCGATTTTTCGGCCTTGTTCTTCGTCCGATACATTCCGTTGGTGCTCCTTTCGCTTTTGCTCTGCCTCCCTTTCTTCTCTCCGCTTTTTAATGATCTTCCAGATCTTCATTTGGGACATGACGCCGAGCAGGCTTATAAGGATGATGGCCGCAATTTCGACACGGATACCGCGTGTGATAGGATACGGCTGGGAATAATGCAAAGGGAAGAGGTTTCCGTTTAGATCTATTTCGACTGTTAGCCTTTGCATGTTTCAGGTTGAGGAGCAGACTGACTCCAAATGTAAAGCCAGAACTCCTTCAAGCCAGCCCGGGAGAAACAATCTACACCAATCACGATCACCGTTGCTCCAGCAAACGAAGTACACCCAATCAAACCATAGGGTCGGGTATGGTGACTAATGTATAGTGCAAAGGCCCCTACCGTCATAAGAGCGATGAAGATGATCTTTCCCGATGTAGACGTGATCAAACCCCCCGACTTCAAAACCAAAAACCACATGCTAAGGCAAAAGCCACCCAAGAAACATCCAAGCCCTTCTGTGATATCTTGGAATAAAACCGCAACTCCTCCGGCAATCAGACCTGTGACACATGCAGCCACAAAGTAGGCACCTTGTATGGCATTCGAGATTGGGGGATTCATGACGTAGATGATCAGAATGGTAACGCCTAAGCTCGAAAGGTAGGCTGGCGAGAGGAAGATGTGCAGCCATTTTGTCTTGATACCTATGAGAGTGTAGAACGTGCCAGTGAGTATTAGTAGGGCTCCGGCCACGGACAAGGCTGGCGTGATCTCGGGTTGAATGGGCAATCCTTCGATAATTGTCGTATTTGTGGTCGTGATATTCAACGAGCCCTTGGGAATTGGTGCCGCCGTTATGAACGACGTACTGGATGGTGAGGTAGGTGCATTGGTGGTCGTCGATGATGCAGCCGCACCATTGGTACCTACACCAGACGACGTGCTGACATCGTTGCTGCTGGCTGACAATGATGGGCTCGAGGAGCTAAGACTTGACGAGACTTCATTGATAGATTGGGGGGTATTTTCTGGAGTTTTCGATGCCGCAGCGGGTGCCGTGGAGGTCTGTTCTTGACGTGGGATCACTGCATAACGATCTGCTGCAACTGCTGGGAAATGGGCTGCTACCAGCAGGATGAAAGCCGCTCTGTACAGCCATTGTCCACGCATGCTGGCAGCTGGGTGAGGTATAACGAGAGTTGGGGGGGGCCAGGTTGTAGCATTGGCTATGGCCGGTATCCCTTCTCATGCAGGTGATGCAGCTGGTGGATCTGTGGACCCGCAAATATTAATTGACTTCAAGGTATAACGCCGTGCCGGTAAGAAGCTTCAGCAAAGAAGTTTAGTCGAAAAATAGCAATTACTGCGGAAAAGACTCCACACGCCTGAAGCTCGAAAACAGTGTGACAAGTCAGGCGATAGAAGCAAAAAAGACAATAGTTGCCCGAAAACAAGAATGAGAGTGGAACGGTAATTATTGAGCTGCTAGGAGCCGCGCAGCATGGACCCGTAGACCAGCGCAGCGGTGACGACCAGTGGCATAAGGTCATCGGGGAGTCTAAGGTAGGGTGCATCTTGAGCAAGCCGGGGTAAAGGTAGCGCACGTTTCTAGCAGGAGGAAATATAGTTGGTGGAGGATCTCGCATTTTGCCATACGAGCATGGCAATTGACCAGATCCCTGAACACGTCCTCTCCAGTCGCGTGTCTGTCGAATGAGCATGCCTCAATTTCGCTCAGGGCTGAAGATGAGATTGAAACGTGCAGGAGGCGGAGGAGAAGGGAAAGCTAGAATGGGTGTTGGGGGAAGGATTGGAGGAGATGATGTGCCCAATTTGGACACTTTCTGCAGCGTCTCCTTTGACGGGGGGAAATTGCAGCCCAGATTTGGTCGAGTCTTAGACTTAAGATCATGTAAGCCGGTCGATCCCCCACAACCCCAATTTCCACAACACTGCAACATGCTTGCATTTCGTCTGGGGTCGGTGGGCGTTTCGCCATGCAGGGTCGTGAGCGTGTAATTGCTTCATCAAGACACTCCATCCGAGTAAGTCCTCCAGACACTGTTGCTCTCCTACCGTAAGGTATTCAACAGCCAACACGTTGACTGGAGCTGGTTTGATGCTTCAAGCACGGGTACTTACTTCTACTTCTAGGCTCGCGTTGCCTTCTCACCCCTGCCAAGTTCTGAACCACCGACATTGCAGTTACGCGATGAGGTAAAGCGTCAGGCCCAGGAGCGCTTGGGTGGCTTTGGAGCTCTCGGGGCGAGGAAAGTCAACGGATGTTAGGCCGCTGGAATTATGACTTGTCAGATTCTTGGTTACTTGGAACTAGAACAAGTCACTAACTGCCACCACTGCTGGCAGCCGGCAATGATCTTCCGCTGATCGTTTTATTTTCGGCGTTGACATCAAAGGGAAAGAGAAAGAGTATGCCAATTTCCATTGCCGTCGTCGCTGTTCTAGAAATAACTTCTCTGTGCCTGCTGTCGATTCACTCATACAGTATATGCTTCTCGGAAGACCTTTGCGCATCGCCAGTCAACGGACAGGTGGCGGTCGTCATATATGCTACAAATAAGACATGCATTAGCGACCATAAGATCTGCATCCTTATCAAGTTATCTTGTTATCTGAGCTGCATTCCCTCCGCAAGGCAGAGCCGGAACGTGCTGATGATGTATGGTCCTTGGCAATTGGCGCTTTGGATTCTTCTGACGTGGCTACGGTGGACAGGGTGTAGCGTTAGTAGGTCTGGGAAGGAGGTGGAGAAGCTTTGCGCATTGTGTGGAGAGAATTTGTCAATGATGCCGATTATTTTGCGCTTTTGTTCGGGCTGTGAAAACGGTTGTCACTTGTCATTTGGTGGGAACACTGTGCAACATGGCTTGAAGTAGAATAGGCGCATTCCTCGATGTAGATGACATCGAGAATATCCGTTTGATAGAACCAGTCTATTCGTACGCCTATATAATGAATCGAATATCACGTCTAGAACCTGCTTTGTAGTGTTCTGACGGCCGAATTCACAAATCCGCTTTCAATCCAGCAATTGATGTAGCCTTCTGAGCGTCTTTGCATAGAACTCACCTATCAACTTTGTAGCCCCTTAGAGACACCCTATAAGTTGGCAGCCTTGGCGATTGGATAGGCCCCGGAGCTGTTCTTTTTTGGCGTAGATATTGGTTCCTAGGGGACCAGTTTTAGGGGCTTCTAGGAATTAACCCTGTAGGGCTTATGCCTAAACAGGTGATAGGTGTGCGGTTGATAGGTGACCCTTGCCCAACTTTTCCATATACAGTCAGAGTTTATGCCTTTTTAAGCATCGACCACTAGCCTAACAATTTCTCGGAGCCTTCATTTCTTGCTCTCGCAGACTCCATCGCTTGGCAATTGCAATGAGTCAAGTAGCTCGAAAGTAGGGTATTTCTATGATTTATATATTGCTTTGTTGATATTTAGGTGGCGGTAGCTCGGGCAGGCACTACAGAACAGCTAGCCCTGGGCCCGAATTACAGGGTATATTGAATCGCAACGCTCGCTCAACACGCTCAAAGGAAAACCTCACGTCTCGCCATGCTCAGCCGCCTCAACTGCCTCAGCCGTATCGCCTTCTCTAGGCTCCTCGGACTCATCCACCATGCCAACGTGTGGATCTGGTATTTGAATGTCAAGGGACAAATAACCGGTTCGCCTCAATGGTATAGCTCTCGTCAACTCTGCATCTTCCTCTTTCTCGAGTCCATTCCTCCTCTGCCCATTCCACTGCTCAATGAAAGCCTCAACGTCTTGGGCTTTTTTCTTAACCCCTGCAAAACCAAGATCATCCCAGAGCCATCCTGTAGCTAAACCTAATACTACGTCCACCCATGCTCTCCATCCATATGGTGAGAAAGCTGCTACAAGCCGTTCATTAATTCCCTTGACCAACAACCGGAAATCTGCTTCGCTTATCCATGGCTCCAGGATCTCAGGATATGTGTTACTAAATGTTGGCGCGAGGTCTCCCACTACCATCCAATCTCTTGGTATACGTATTATGCGCGTTGCACTGTGTAGAGGTGAGGCAAGCGGTATGTGGGGGTTTGGATGCGGAAAGCAAGGATGTGAGGCATTCCACGGAAGATCAGATTTCGTGGATGATGCACGGCGACTATGGCGAGATGGTGTGCGCGAGCGTGCTTGTTCTTGGGATGGATCTGGGATCCCATATTCTAAATCTTTAGCTGGAGTTGGAGGACGCTTCGATGGAGCGTCGGAGTGCTCGGAGGGTTGGGGAGACATTGTGGGGGGTGATGGTTGCAGTAAGGGTGTCCTATTCTCCGGAGTCGGAGGGGGAGGACCGGGTATAGCGGTGAGATCGTTTGGAGATGTGGGAGAAGCGCTGGCCTGCGAGGTCTCGACTTGAAGGCTGCTTTGGCTTTGAATATTGTGCTGGGTCTCAGGGGGTTTTAGATTTCGTAAGACCAATCGTTGCGGACGTCTTGGGACTTGATCAGGCCTGTCTTGTTCATTTGGCAGACTCGTTGTAGGTACGTTAGGTACGGCAGATGAGTTGACTGGATTCCAAAGTCCTGCTGGTTGAGACTTGGAGCTCCGTAGGATTGACCAGGAGGACCGTCGCAATGTTCGCCTAGGGAATGTCTGCGCTGCCCATGTAGAGGACTCCGCTATCGCATCGACCAGAGGGTTCTGACTCTTTGCTTTGCGCGCCGGTATTTTGGGGGAAAAGTAGAAATCGTGCACATTCTGAGTCGCCGTTGTCGCGAAGGGGGCCTCAGCACTGATCAAGGAGTGGGTTGGGCTAAAGATTAGCGTGGTCTAGCTGCAGCTTCCAGCGGCTGGGAAGTGGAGAATTCACGGTTCTTCCTTTCGATTTTTCTGCTTTGCTTGATGACAACAATAACAACTTCTCTCACGTACTCTGTATGCCTATACGTAGGTGAAGACGCTAGGTTTTGGACATGGATGTTACCCCCAAGTCCAAGGCTTCCAATGAACAAGGTATATTTTGGCGAACATCGTCAATTTCGGGGAAATGAGCTCCACAGTTAGACAACGCCCGCAGATTCTTGTGTCAGTTATCTAGCTTTGGGGATCCCATACTATGGTGCAAATTACACCAGGATCATGGCTCATCTCACTTTCATGTAATTGTTATTCGTATATGACTGCAGTTGTCCTCAATCTATTCAGGCTTCATCATGTTGACCCAATATTAGACATTGATCAAGCACACACTGTCTACAGCGCCAAAACCAGCTGCTACGCCACCTTCTTCACTTTCGCGGCCCTTTGTCCTCAGCAAATATCCGGCCTCCCAATTCTCCAGTGTATTGAGCTCTGCTACATCGTGGCCATGTTGCCAAAGGCACACGCCATATACACCTAGCTCCCCAATCACATCTCCGCTCCTTACCTCCCCATTCCTGAAAATGCTGTTCCGCAACGCAGGTGGTTCGATTAATTCCATAAGTATATGTCCTCTATACTTCCTGCTGTCATTCCCTAAGGATCTAATGAACTGTGGTATTTTCAATCCGTAAATGTTGTTTCCTCCACCTTCTCTTTGCGGCTTCAGCACATATCCTTTCGCCTTATCGGGATCTGTAGCAATATCAATGGCATATTTACCTGCTGGGGTGTCGTCCAGTGGGTAGATAGCCGCAAAAGTGGCGCGTACGCGTTCTATGAATTCTGCTGAAGCAGTGGTGGCTAGGAAGCGGTCGAGATGCGGTGACGAGGGCGTGGCGAGAATTTGCTGTATCTTCTTCGATCCAGCGAGGTGTGTGAGAATTGATGGGCATTTGATAGCTGCCGAGCGTTCAAGATGGAGTCGTGCTTCCCAGGACTTTGACGAAGTGTATTCCGTGGGCGCATAGCCAGCGCGGAAGTACAAAGTCGTGACTTCATAAATTGTCCCCGGAGAGTGTGGTGGCTCGTATATCAACGGCCTTGATGGCTGATCCTCAGGTATTGTTGTATGTTCGAGAGCTTTATGAAAGGGGAGGCGAAAAGTAAGAACATCGTGTTCTTCGAAAATTGTGCTTGCCAATGCATGCTGATCGAATGCGTTATTTTCAGGGTCTTGAACAACGAAGAGGATGCAAAGAGGTAGTTGAGGTTTAGCTTTCGACGGTCCATACGCTTTGTGTGCTGTGACAAGACCCAGAGAAATGGATTTCGCAGACGGATTAGGAGGGAGGGAGGCTCTGGTGATGAGGCGTGGAGCAGTCGGTGGATAGGCTGAAATTGAAAGTAGATGGCTATGGATACGGTTAGGCCAAGCGAAGTGATATTTGGGGGATCGCAAGATCCTTGCCTGTGAAGCCCAGAAACTTTGGCAGCGAGTCCGCCAAACGAGGACGCAATGGTATTGAATTCGACTTGTCTAATTTGAGGCTTGGAGTCGGCCTGAGAGGCATCCTTATGGACCATGTAATCTGAGCGAAAGATACCAAGAGACAGTGGCTCAGTCCAATGTCAGTGCCTTGTCCGCGGTCTATATTCGGACAGAGCTTCAATTACCTGCACATAGCCCTGCTTTTTAATTGCCAAATGGATGTTCCATAGATTCGCAATAAAATCATCCACGTCCACCAATCTAGCGAGAGTTTCATTAGAGACCAAAGAGTGAGTAGCTAGTTAGAATCTAGCAAACCCATGAAGTATATCACCCGAGGGCTCTTAGCCAGATTTCTGGCCAAGAACACGAGATTATGCATTACGGCAAAGATGGAAGGTGTTTGCATACTCCTCGACGACTTCCTGGAGCCAGTCTTCATCCCTTGCAATAAGAGCGTATAATTCGTTGTACGCCTTTTGAATAGCTCGAGCTTCTTCAAAACATACTCTCGGGAAAAGACTTGGGAAAAGCGTGACAGGTGCTGTCACTGCAAGCGAACGTGACGGATCTACAGCCTCCGATACAAAAGAGAAAGACGGTCGTACGGTAAGTCCGTTGAGAATTGACCAATCCTTGAGATTAGTGAGCAGGTAGTCCGATTGCTCTGCTGATAGACTCGGCGGGTATTCTGGATACATTGAAGCAGCCATACGTTGAGAGAAAGTCTTGAGAACCTTCTCTTGATTATGACAATTCTCTATGCTTCGGAGCATATATGTTCTGAAAGAGAGTTATTACTGAGACTTGATTGATACCAAATTAGAAAGCACTAAGCCTCGGACTTAACGTAATTCTCACGGATCTTAGATACCTTACATAGCTGTCGCGCCGCGCTTTCTTTGTCTCAAGGTCTGCCTCGCGCTCCTCTACGTTGTGTGATAGACCAATCCCCACGAGGATCTTTGCCTCAAAGACTACCGCATGTGTGTTCGATTTTCTCCCTTATCTTCGCCAAGATATTGCCATCTGGCTTCCCGCACAGGTAGGGCAGCACTCTTCTGGTAAGTCCAACTTGACTGGCCTCGGTATGGTAAAGTGACTGATAGGAAATGAAGCTTTGAGTCACAAGCTCGCGTGTGGCAAACTTCACCCCCGACTCACCGCCCATCACAGCCGATAGCCTACATATACCTCCTCTCAGCAAGCAGGAGGTATGTCCTTCATGAGGTTCCACCCCGGCATTTGGACCTGTAAGACTCGATGCTAGTATAAATATCGGGGTCTGTAGACCATTGGCCAATATGCCCTTCCTGCAGTCTTCGATCGAAAGAGCACCAACACCAAATGATCCGTGGGATTGGAGTGTTGACCAGGTGGTGTACGCCTTGACCGATGCTGATAGCCCTTTGATGGATTCAAATAGAACACTATCTCTGCCAGATGCTAGTATATTAGCCACCGTCCTCCGCGAGCAAGATGTCAACGGACTTGCCCTGCTTACGTTGGTCAAGGATAAAATACTTCGTGAGGAGTGGGGCATAAAGTCTATGAGCCAACGGGCCAGCATACTTCATCTAACCAGAGTCCTCCAAGATCAATCACAGAAATATGAGAATCACATTGTCGCCTCAGGCAGAGTGTCAAGTCTTGGTGGCAGTTCACGGTTCTCTACTCCATATGTGGTATCTCCCCAACAATACATACCACGAGCAGCCTCTAGAGGGCTTTTGAAAGCTCCTCTAGATTTCGGCGGTGTCTTACAGACTACTGCTCGAATCGATGATTTGGTCTCCACTCCTAATGTCGCGCCAGTGGATGCGGCCAATGTATTGGCTGAAGCGCCAGCCTCACCAGACGTCCCTCTGCCAGACATGCAACTTTCAACTAGTCCACAAATTGAGCAAGATCCACAAATTCCAATGGTCGACAGCGTGGTGGAGGGTCAAAGTGATGACCAGATTTCGGGGACACTAATAGAACTTCATCGCCCAGTCTACAAGGGTATTGACGCCAACCCACTGGAAGAATCAGATAGAACACTCCATAAGCCAAGCAAGCGCCAAGGCGAGACTATTGTTGTCGATGAGACTGGAAGGAAACGACGAAAATTGGTTCTAGTACAGCAAGAAAGCTCGGGGCCAGCAAATCTCCAGAAAGCTGCAGACACGCTACCAAAGGGAGATTTCAATCTGCCAAACCCTCCCACAGGAACTTGTGATTTTGTTAAAATTGCCGAGGCTAGGTCACTTCCTACGCTTAAGGCGCCATTGCTGGGTGATCCCAAAGTTATGGTCGATAGCCACGGATCTCCTTCCACCTTACAAGCCCAAGTACCGCAGTCCACGGTACAGGTATCAGTCCCCGACCCTGGTACCGTTCTGATTGACGAACAAGGGCGAAAGCGGTTGAGACCTATCTCAATCTCCCAGCCTAACCTGAGCACCGAAGAACCTACCTTTCTTCTTCCTGCATCTGGGGAAGATCCAAAGCAACGACCGTATGGAAGAAAGATGAAGAGGTCGCCAGACCAGCTTTACCTTGGGGTTGACTCACTAGGTGTAGACAGAATTTTCTACGGTGATGTGGGGCTTGAAAAAGAGGTTGAGCACAATTGGGAACATGATAGCATGATTCACCAAGACCCGGAAAATGACTTTGAGAATTTTAGGATCTTGTCTCAGGGCACTTGCAGCAATGGCCAGCGTTTATATGTCAATCATCGAATGAGACACTTCCTTCTAAAGCCCAGACTTATCCTCGAGCGTGATGGAATTGAACATGTTGGGATCATCCCATATCCAGAGCGTCTCGGCAAGAAACATTATCCTCTTTCTATCACGATATTTTCCAAGTCTCGCGACGGTATTACTGCATTAAGATCAAATCGCTCAAAATGGATACATATGGGGCCAAGGCCAATCGATCCCAATATCGAAAACTTCAACGTGGCGGATCCGGTTCTTGCGCAAGATGAGAACAAGGATTCTGAATGGGCCGCACTAGAGAAATGGAAATATTTGGACGGTCAAGACGAAGTTCTCCCTCTGTATGGTGACTCTGGCTCCGAAGGCGAGTATGAGCTGGACACGTGGAGAGAGATTGAACAAGAACGAGGCACAATGACAAGACCACTTAGACAATCCAAGCACCAGAAGCTCACAGATGATGAGGTTAGTGAGGCTATCGATAATGGCATGAAGCAGCTGATACAAGACTGGTCACTCAAGCGACTTCCAAAGCTTGAGGAAAAGGCGTGGAGGATTTGGGTCAAATCCAGACGCGATGGGGACGCCAATCTCCAAATCCGACTGCTCGATTTCGAGACTGTGAAACTCAATGGTCGTATTCACAATTTGAGAAAGGAAATCGCTGGAGAGATGTGGTCGAAGACGAGTCAAGTTGCGAAACAATGCAAGATAATACAGCCGTCTCTTTTCGATCGGGAAGACAATAAATGGAGAATAGCGCTGCTTAGGTCCAAGAGAGTGCCTGCTAAACCTTTGCCCAGGCCTAAAAAGTCCAAGGCCGCTCGGCTCCCAAACTCTTCAAAGGAGCTGAAGGAGGATGAAGAGGATCTCAACACTGATGGAGAAGCTTCAGAAAGCCCCGACGATGATAGTTTGAACGATTTTGTCGTTGAAGATGACATTGAACTAGACCACAACGAAGCTATTCTTGGGGACGATGATCTGAGTATGCCTGATCCGGACGATAACGCTGATTTTCATGACCCTCCGAGTCATGCAGAAGAGAAATCCGTGTATGCCATTCAGAGGGCTGAGGATGACCGTCTCGGACTCACAGAAGAGAATCTACCAGAACCTGATAATTTCATGGGGAGACTCGAGGATGAATCAATTCTCTTTGAGCATAAAACGCCTCTCTCGTTGAACCATCGAGATAACGAATCCTCACAAAAGCGACATATCATATCTAATGTAATCGACCTAACCCAGCAATCTGACACTATCGAACCAAGCGACACTTGCGTAAAGCCCGAGATAGACTATTCCATAAGAACGCCCCCACTTTTCGACAGTGAAAACGACAGTGATGTTTTCAGGCGCAGTCGAGGCAAGAAGGCCCCTGTATTTCGGAAGCCTATATCAGCTCTCGAAAGCTCCAAAGTGATTGACCTCGATACCGACTCTACTGAAGCAGAGACCGAGCTAGCTTCTAGAGCATTGCCAGCATATACTGATGTTGATGCAATCAGAGCCATGGATCCTTTTGAGTTGGTACGCCAAAAGGATCGGAAACGTCTGATGATATGGATGATTGCCCACACACCACCGCTGTGTCGCGAACGTATCTTCGACTATTTGAGGCATTCCTCATTTTACCAGTCTCGTAAGGGCGTGGAGTTCGCGTTGCAATGTATTCGTGGTAACAAAACCCATATTACTGGCATGGACCCGCAATTATCAGAGAGTTTCACACGGCTTGCCACATGGCAGGTGTGCTGGACAGTTCCGGTTAAGGCCGACCGTGCGGGACTCAAGAAAGGCCATGTTGTCGCTACGCTAGAAGACAAAGATGGGTTTAGACTCTTCTATGACTTCATACTCGAGTGTATGAATTACTACACGAAAGTGCAGGATCCTCCAGACCATATTTGGTCCACAAAGAAGCGCCAAGAGATTGTCCGAGAAGATTCCGAGGATTCTCACATTAGTCCGACGCGTAAACGGAAATACCGCGTACAGGAAAGCCAAGCTACCCTGGAAAAAAGGAAAGCTGCTCAAGATCGTCTGCAAGCAGACGGAGAACGTCGTCGCCGGGAAGAACGTCGCCGAGAAGAGCTGAAGGATAGATTTGTGGGCGTCCAAAAAGAGGAGATAGATACACTTGGGGTGGTTGTGAATCCTGGGAAAATGGAACATCAAGATTTCGTCTACTTAAATCCCAAATTTGGTAATGGTGTCCGTCTCAGACCACATCAAAAGGAAGGCTTGCAATTTCTCTGGCGAGAGGTCACCGCGGATCACGATGACCTTCAAGGCTGTCTCCTTGCTCAGACGATGGGACTCGGGAAGACTCTGCAGATCATTGCGTTAATGGTAGCTTTGTCCGAGGCAGCGCATTCCCCAAACCGTAATATATACGAACAAGTACCGCCTACACTTCGTGAGTCTCGTACTCTAGTCTTGTGTCCTCCAGTGCTTGTGGAGAATTGGTGGGACGAATTCATACTCTGGGTGCCGCAACCACGTTCTGAGAACATCGGCGAGGTTAGGAAAGTGAGCAGTTCTTTGGTAATGACCGAACGACTTGACCAAATCTATACCTGGAGCAAAGAAGGGGGAGTCCTTTTGATCGGTTACGACGCTTTTAAAGGCCTAGTAAATAATAGACCGCGACTAGCTGCGAAGGCACAGGTTAAGAAACCGCCGCTTGACGAATCCGAGCACTCCAGGGTCAAGGAGGCTTTGATAGGCAGTGCAAATCTCGTTATAGCCGATGAGGCACATTTTTTCAAGACTACTAGCACCGCGATAAATCTAGCGATTAACCAGATCAGAACCAAGAGTCGTATTGCTCTAACTGGGTCACCGTTAAACAACAATCTCGAGGAATATTACAACTTGATCGATTGGATTGCTCCGAACTATCTTGGGACACGCACAGAGTTCAAAGCGACTTACGAAGAGCCTATCCGAGAGGGCCTCTACCGGGACAGCACACGGTCCCAAAAACGCACAAGTATGAAAAAGTTAAGGGCTCTAGAATTGGAGATGGGGCCAAAGGTTCATCGAGCTAGTGCCGCCGTCCTTCAAAATGACCTTAAAGGAAAGTCAGAATTCTTGGTAGTGGTTGCCCTGACCGGACTTCAAGAAGAAGCTTACAATATCTACGTCCGCAATATGCGGATGGCCAGTCGTGAGAATGAGCCTCAAGTTACTACGCTGTGGACATGGCTTGATGTCTTACAATTGCTATGTAACCATCCAAAATGCTACTGGGAGAAATTGCATGAGCTAAAAGTCAATAAAAAGAACTCAAAGTCCACCCAGTTTGAACAAGGAATACTTGCTTCAGAGGAAGACGCAACGCTTCCTAACGAAGAAACCTCTAAGGTCGCGCTATGTCAGATTATAGAAGAGAGCAAGAGTATCTTCGAGAACCTCACTCAGCCTCTTGAAGCGTTGTGCCTGTCAAATAAAATGCGAGTGCTTATGCAAATATTGGACTTCGCCGATGCGGCTCATGATAAGGTCCTCGTCTTTTCACATCGGATCGCAACATTAGACTACATTGTGGATCAGCTTGCTAAAGTATCTAAGATGTATGCTCGTATAGATGGCACGCTAGATGCTAACAAGAGGCAACAAATTTCGAAAGACTTCAACATGGGTAATGTCAATATATGTCTAATATCGACAAAAGCTGGTGGGACAGGGCTCAATTTCCACGGTGCAAATCGTGTCGTGATCATGGACGAAGGTTTCAATCCAACGTGGGAACAGCAAGCCATTGGGAGAGCCTATCGGATCGGGCAACAAAAACCTGTCTACATTTATCGTCTGCAGGCGGCAGGTACGTTCGAGGGCGTCATTCAGAACCAAGGCGTGTTCAAAGAGCAGCTTGCCACCCGGGTCGTCGACAAGAAGAATCCCACTCGTAGTGCTACGAAGGGCACGGGAGCCTATCTCTTTCCACCAAAACCTGTTGAGCAGGATGACCTGACAGGATCCCTAGGGAAAGACCCTTTGGTATTAGACCGGCTGCTGAGTGATCAAACCAAGTACGTACAACTCTATATGTCACAACCTTAAAAGCTAACAATCTTCTTTTAGCCATATACTATCAACCACGCCTTTTGAGATCTTCCACATCGAGGATAACGAGAACTTGACTGCAGAGGAGAGGGTAGAGGCCGAGCAGATGCAGAAAGATGAGCAGTTGCGGCGCCGAGACCCAGTGAAATACTTGGCCATGATAGAGCAAAGGAAACAGGCACTTATCCATCAAGTTCAGCAAGCTACGCGAGTACCTACTACGCCTAGGTCGCAGCCAGCCGGCGGGCATGACAAAGTAGCTGGTCCTGATTCCCCTTTCCAGCCAACCGCCATTCTCTCATCCTCGCATCTTCCTACGAAAGATACAACATCCGCGAGCATCGCTCCTCGGCGAGGCACAAGCGCCGAAAATATGCCACCCCCTACTGCTGCTTCAGAATCGCATGTAACCCCGGCGTTGAGGGTTGAACGCGCTTTCTCCACCCCTACGTCCACTTCACATATGAAATCCTCAAGTGGCGCTGCTACATCATCATCAGACGCGCATACTCGCTCAAGCTCTGCTGGTCCTTCGAGTTGGACTGCATCCGATCCAGCGCTTGCGTCTGAGTACCTAGATAAACGGCTCTTGGACAGGCAATTGCTAGTTTCAGATTCGTTACCAGTGATTAGGGATGGAGACGACGAAATCCTGGACGCTCTGGAGAACGCAGTTGCAAACCTCTTCCGTCATACGAAAGAGTCGTCGCATGAATCTCTGTATCAGAAAAGAGGAACACTTAACTTGATCGGGTCCACTCAACGTGTTGCCGATGAGGAATTCTGTACAGCAATGTCGGCAAAGGGCCTTCGAAACCCTATCCATGCGTTGGCTGAAGCAACGAGGAAATTATACGCCGAGGAATTGAACCACATAATATATGAGACTTCTAGCAATGAAGCTGAGTATCGTCACCTTAAAGCAGGTGTGTTGGAACTGCTTGAGCGCGATGAGGTCAAGCCGAAGCATTTGGTCAAGATTCTGATGGAAAAGCACAATCCTGTCACCGGATCCATTGCCATTACCCCCCATGTTTATGATCCAAAAAGAATCCAAACGACAAAGGCCGATGCTGACAAGGTGCAAGAGAGTGGAAGCAGTAATCATAAGAGGAAGGCGAATGGTGAGCTGGAGCCAAAGGAGGGTTCTGAGGACTTCGTGTACGGACAACGACAGGGTGACGATTATCAATCCAAGAAGGCGAAGAGTGCAACCACTATTGGTCCCAACTTCAAGAACCCTAGCGGACATACAGAGCAGCAATTTCAGGACCTCCTGCAAAAGGAGGCCAACAAGTCATCTGTCTAATGACCGGCTGTTCACAGGGTTCGCATTTGATTCACAGAGGGTTGCCTGCGTAGTTTTATGATCATGATATTGATTTACTCTAGAGTAAGAGATGAGATATCAGGAACTGCGATATCTTAGGGTTACAAAGGTCGAAAAGTTAGAACGGACATTTTGCCGGAAGCGAACATACTGTCCCGGCGTTCTGATGGTGGACATCGTTATACGCTGTGATACCCTCTTAAGCGTTGCTCGCTGCTAGCAAGCGAATTGTTGCATGCTTGTCTTTTTATTTTACTTGCATCTGAGATCAGTTGCATCTTTTAGCATAGGAATGAGAACGATTTCCATTTGCTGAAACGAGAGGTGCACGCCTACTTGGAGTCTTTGATATAAGAACTAAAATCTCAATCCAATCCGCACTGTAGCTCAGGTTTACCTTGCTTCCCGTGGTCTTTTATCGCCGAACGAGGTGGCCCTTAGCAAATCAAATGTCACCTGCAAACCAAGGCTGTTCTTAGGAGCTCATTTGTCAGATGACATTGAGATATATAAGGACTGACCGGCAAATAGCAGAATCTTATAAAAAAGAAGCCTCAAGTGTTCATTTGTACATGCCTTCTCCGATCATTTGGCTAACGTCAAGAATAGGTATCAGTGGATGAACTTGCCCTGAGACCGGATCAATGACGAGGTAGAAGAAGGAGTATATAGACACGGCGAAGGATTCCAATCCGGGTTCTTTCAAGCATCGGGTGGATGAGGATACACAGGAAGAAGCGTGATACCAAGGCTCGAGGAGCACCGCATACTTGGATCAGAGCACGGTTCACTCCGGGAACATGGCGGATGGAAACTCATCTCCAGACTGGGAAATTGATGATGCGTGCGGATTGTTGTGAGGAAGTCGAAGACGGGGAGGTCTTCACCTTGATGGAAGATCTGGGTCTGGATTCACGTTGTTCTGAGGAAGAGTTGGTGGAGGGTAATCAGGAACAATAGGGAAATTACTCGAATTCTGGAGGGGAGGGTTCATATGGACGATGATCTAGCAAAGGCTGAGATTCCAGTTGCAAGGGAAGAGAGACCAATGGCATCTAGTTGGGCAGAAGAGTAGCTGTTTCAAGCAACGTATTACATTGGCCAAAAAGTTCTTGCAAGGATATTATTGATACTATGATAGCGTACTCAACTATCTTAGCAGATAATTTCATCGTGGTATGACACTATCTGACAGATGATACTCAGCTTTGCACGCATTCGGGACTTCTTCACCATTTCCATAGCCTGGGAGACAACTTTCATGGTTCTACAACAAGCGTGGGAAAGTAGGGATCTGGTCGACTTTGCACCATGTTATGCTTGAGCCCAGAGGTAGGTCCAGAAATCTGACCCACTTGTCGCTGTCTTCTCGCAGATTTTATCCTGTTATAGATTCGTAGGCCCATCTGACTGGCATGAACCAAGCTCCACTGCCCCAGATTTACAGCCGAGGGATCAGGGACCGTTGTTGCAAAGAGAGTTTTTTCATAGAACTGTAAAGGAGGATAGCATGATCGATGAAGGATCTTAGAATTGTTGGCCAATTTATATTAGATACAATGCACAAAAGGTCGTGCCCTATTCTTCAAGACTTTCATTGGCGGCGGCTAGAATCAAGCCTTGGCATTGGTGCTGAGTTTTTGATAATCCATTCTAGAACACGTTCATACACTATATCGAGGCCAGCATGTCCGAAAAGAAACGTAAAAGACATAGTGAGCTGCCAGTTGATCGTCCGAACAAGAAACTAGCTCGAGAGAGCCTTTCAAAAGCTATCAATGTCTCTTTAATTGAAGATGGGGACGAATGGCCGCCGGTGCTGGGTGCGTAAAACGACTTATGGTCTTTTGGATAATAATTGCAGTTTCTTTTGCTTACTATAAGAAGCATCTACACCCGGTCTGCACTTGCCGCCTCAAATGTCCTTAAACCCTTACACTAAGCCTCGTCTAAATGCTTCGCGACAGTCGGTGTCCGGTCCAGAGCTCCTACTTCATACCTCAGCCCACCCAAAGCTGGACTGGACAGCTCGTGAGGAGACCTCCAATGGGGTGGAAAGCCACTTGAAACATTATATTGGCATCTATGATCCAGAACAGGGAAAGCTACAATTTACAGAAGCAAAGAAGTTGGTTGTTCGGAGCACGCTGCGTTCAGCAGACGTCTTCACCAACCCTGAAGCTCAAACTGCCGTAAATGGTGCCTCTAACGTGAGTTTTTGCTAGACGTCGCCAATCTTCGTCACTAATTTGTCTACACCACAGTATCTCTCAGCCCGCAACAGCCTTGGTCTCGCCTTCGGTACGAAAAAATCCCAAAAAGCCATTCGATCCCTTACAGCCAATGCAATCCAGGCCTCTCCCTCCAAATCCAATTCTAAAGACCAGTCGAATTCTAAGCTCGACCCTCTCGCCTCAGCAGTCGTCTCCTCAATGGATGCATCCACATCCTCTATGCCTACGCGAGAAGAAATGCAAGCAGAAACTGACGAAGCAAAACCCCGTCCAAGACCGCACCTAGACGCCGAAATACCTGCGGAGGTCTATCCTGTTGAGGAGCTGGTCGGTGGAGTAAATGTACTGCAAGCCGTGGGCGTGAAGGAGTGGATTGACAAAGTTAAAGCTGGTCAGGATGTCCAGACAAAGAGTATGTTCGTTGCAAGAAGACTAAAGGGAACAGTCGAGAGCGGTGACGTGAAGAAGCTAAAAACATTACGTTATTTGCTCTTGCTGGTGGAATGGTACAAGAGCTTAAAGCCCGGAACCAAACAAGGACGGCGTATCCCCAAGCTTGAAGAAGTCCCCGACCTCGTCGCTGGATGGGGTAGCGACATCGTGAACCGACTAGCCCAAAGATTCTCCGAGGGTGGACTCGTTAATAAATGGTGTCACGACAACCTGATCACGCATATCCTCGCTCTCACTCTCGTCCTCGACAATTTCGTAACCGATTCCCACGATATACGCGAAGATCTGAAGCTCGAAACGAAGGATGTACCAAAATACTACGGCGAGCTTGGCTGCACCGTTGCACTACCCTCAGAGGCTGAAAGGGCAGCGATGAAACTCAAGAAAGTGGAGGCTACAACGCATCGACTGGCAAAATTGAGACTACCGCTGGTGTTTCCTAAGATGAGATTACCGGCTGCTAGGAAGAAGAGGTGATATGTCTGATGAGTGCATGATGGGATGATCATAGATAGCGCTTGCATTTTGCTTGCGAGCTTCACAATGTAATGGCTTCAAGCTTTTCAGCTCATTTATAGCGGATACAGAATAGCTCTTCACGATCAAATTAAAGATGTGATAATATTCCTCAGCCAATCCACCACTCTATTCCCTCTTACGCCCCAATTCCCGTCCATATAACGAGTACTGATTTTCCTCTGACATCCGGTTCCGTACTACTCATAAAATTCCAATTTAACGGTTTAAGATCTAATGGCTGGTCTGGAGGTAAGAATCCTGCATCCAAAACCCCATAGCCTCCACTCACTTCTCTATACCTTCCATTTCCTCGCTGTAACCCACCCCTTTCGCCATCCCCCCCACCCTCTTTACCCCGTTCCCCACCCCAAGGCCTTATTCTTCAGCCTCCTGCGATAGCAACGGAAGGTATGGAGTAGATATACCATCTCTAGACTCAATACCCTTAACATTGGCTCACTAGATGAGATTCACCGTGCCTTGGAGAAGCATTGCGGAAAGAGCAGCAGAAAAGGAGCAGCAGAAGGAAGGGGGTTGTGGTAAATAGGTTTTAGGGGGTATGGTGCGGTTGTTGATGGTGTAATTGAGGAACGGTCTGTGTAGAGGGAGACTTTGGGGGGCAGGGGTGGGGAGATAGTGGTTAAGACGTTAATGTGGAGTAAGTGGTGCGAAGAAGGGGTTTGTTTGGGTTGAGAATTCGCTAGGGGGATTGTTGGGTTTTAATGTGTCTTGAGGGAGGACAGACAGGACTTTGTCTTGAGGTTGGGAGAGGATTCCAGATTCCTGACATGAGTTCTTTAGCGAGAGTTAGATATCTGCATAAGTTAACGTCACTTGAAAAGGCGATATTCCAGACGCTTCTGATCACCATATTCAAAATTTTGGACACGGACTAGTAGCTCCTATAAACGACCGTAAACGTGGCTGACATTTCCAACATTTCCATAGCTTCTTCGTTAAACATGCGATAAGCTTTTGTGTGCAGAAGCAAATACCTCGCTCCACCCGCATTTTCAAGCGGCAGCAGCAATTGGCAAAGCTTTCTGATCTAGCTCATCCATAGCTATGGCTTTTTCTTCCTCCAATACCTTCAATCCAAGTCTCTCCACGCCATCGTGCAAGCCCAACTGCTCATCTGTCCAGAGCGGTTCAACGTCACCCTGGCTGTCTACGCCTACGCCCACGAAGCCTCCTTGCTCTGCCCAATCAGACGTGCGTTTGATACCTAGCTGTGTCCAGACAGCATCAAGGGCGACGACAAGCTCTTTCTGATACTTCTCCACATGGCCAGGTGTGGGAGTGAAACGTAAACGTTCTTCGCCGACAGGAACGGTAGGATAGTTGATTGCTTGAACGTAGATACCCCAGTCTTTTAGAAGGAGATCTGAGGCTTTCTTGGCGACTTCTGCGTTACCAACAAGGACAGGGATGATATGCGAAGGGTTCGGCATTACAGGAAGGTCCTTTTCCATTAGCGCAGCCTTTGTGGAGCGTGTGTGCAATTGCTGTAGGCGCCTGTCGCCCTGGAACTCCATTTGATATTCAATTGCCGCTTTTGCACCGGCCATTGTCGCTGGGGGTAAGGACGTGGTAAATATGAACCCTGGGGCGAGGGAACGGATTGTGTCTACCATCTTTGCAGATCCGGCAATGTAGCCTCCTACACAACCGTATGCCTTGCCAAGGGTACCCGTAATAATGTCAATGCGATCCATGATCGTTCCTTTGGTTTGGCCACATGCATGTGCTTCGTAATCGAGATGTTCAGCCACACCTGCACCATGTGGCCCGTACATGCCGACTGCATGGACTTCATCGAGAAATGTAATCGCGCCGTATTTGTCGGCTAGGTCACAGATCTCTGCAATAGGCCCAATTGAACCGCACATGCTATACACAGACTCGAACGCAATTATCTTTGGGACTTCAGGCGGAAGAGAAGCGAGCTTGACTTCGAGGTCTACCAGATCATTGTGCTTGAAGACCATCTTCTTGGCGCCTGAGTGACGAATGCCTTGAATCATGCTGGCGTGGTTCATGCTGTCGGATAGGATAACGCAATTGGGCAATTTACTTCCCAAAGTAGCGAGGGTAGCATCATTGGCAACATAGCAGGAGGAGAAGACTAAAGCGGCTTCCTGCGCATGCAGACGTGCAATACTCGCCTCGAGAGCAACAGCGTGCTGATTATGGCCGGAGATATTACGTGTTCCACCAGCGCCAGAGCCGTAAGTATCAAGGGTCTCATGCATGGCCTTCAGTACTTCTGGGTTGCGACCCATACCAAGGTAGTCGTTGGAGCACCACACGGTGACTTTTTCGTCGCGAGAAGACATGTGAGCTTGGGGAAACTCCTTTGCAAGGCGATTGATGTTGTTGAAGTAGCGGTAAGATTTGTCCTTGTGTTTCTTGTCAAGCTCGGCGTTGTAGAAGCCCTCATAATCAAATTTGGCTATTGCTGGAGCAGCAGGCTTCGGTCCCGCAGTGCAGGCTTCAGGATGAACAGAAGTCGCAGATTTTGAATGATGATGGATTGGGACTGCTTTAATGGTAAGCTATGTTTTAGAAGGACTTGCCTGGATGGCATGACATACGACTAGTCTCACGTTTCAGCACATCAGGTGCAACTTGCGCATGCCGAGCCCTAGATGTATGAATCTTCGCTTTTCCACCATAGGCTCGTACACCGCCGAATACACCATTGAGAGGGTTGTTGGTAGTCTTTGCGCTCTGAACAGCCATTGCCTTTCCCATTACAGGGCATCGGCGGGCAAGAACTTGGAGATTTGACATGGTCCCTCCGCCCGGAGAGACATGCCGAGTGGTGGTAGAGAGAGAACGAAGAGTGGCCGGGGAGGTTTTGTTGAGAAAGGGACACATGGAACGAGACTGTCTGAGGAGGGTCTCCATTGCGCTTCGAGTTGATCAGATATGCTCCTTTTTCTTCTAGGAATTGTACGTTCATTTAATGGAGAAGAAAAAGAAGGAGAGAAGTAGAATGATGTCTTTGAATTCGGGCGGTGAGAAAGCGAGAGAGCCTTCTCCACAATGGGCCTAGCCCCTTTTCACAGATGACGCTCTTGTTTGGTCGAAGGAACGCCGAGGTCTGCTTAGTAATCCAGAGCAGCCAATAAAGGCCGCCCCGATTGTAAGAAGCCTGCTGAGGCCTGCTTATACATACAGGAATGGAAGGTAAGTATAGCGTACATGCATGTCAGAGAATGACATGCATTTCATTATGGTCTTGGCATTATTGGCTACATACTCTCTAGCCACTCCGTCGCGCAAAGGTCGATCAGCCTACAAAGTAGTGGCTATAAGATCATGGAAGAGTACGCATCCAGGGATATTTATGGGTATGCTGCGGTGCCTGAGACACAGTAGCAGACGCTTCTACCTCTGCTCAAATTACCATTCCATGTTCATACAATACAGTCCCACGTCCGTACCCCTTTTCCTTCTTCCAGCTTCACAACCCACCATAACGCCTCTTTAGCCTTTTTAATCTGTCCACTCGCTTCATAAGCCGTAGCAAGCCCGTACCACGCCTCGCTGCTATCCCAGCCAGTCCCGGACTTGGTCAATGCCGACAACAACCCATATGCACGATCGCGGGCTGCAAGCCGAGATAGAAGGTCTGACGCCGTGGTAGGATTGGTGGCATCTTCAGTCAGAGCAGTAGGGATGGAACCAAGCGTTGGTGTAGACTTGGGGCCTTCAGTAATTCGTGCTGGCTCATTTGCTGGAGCGTTTGAATAGGCTTCGAGAAGTATGGTAGATAAGCCCACCGTTGCTGCAACATGTTCTGGATAATGCCCAAGAGCCGTCTCATAAGCCGTAGTAGCCTGATCGAGCTTGCCCAGGTTGACATGCAGAGCAGCTTGTTCAGCAAAGATATCAGCCCAGAGCTCGCCGCAGGATTTTAGGCCGCCGTAGCCTGGCATAGCGAGATTCTCGGCGCTGCTGCCGTCACGAGTGGCTATGGCTGTTTCAACGCTTTCGACATGTTTGGTGGCTTCCGAAAGAGCGCCTTGGGCGTCAACCGGCATGCCGGCACGCCGGTAGAGGGCGGCGATGAGGAGCCAGATCTTTGTTAGAAGGGTTAGAGTATGTCGTTGCTGGTCTGGGAGGGAGAAACGGGGTATCGGAGTGGGTGTGAATAATGATGCAGACATTGGCCTACGACGTCTATTTTGGGATGGTGGTGGCTTTGGGTGGACGGGATGGGTATTTGGGTTGCGATGATTCATATTTTGGGCCGTAGATTGTATGCCCTGGAGCGGATTAGGCGGTTCCGATATTGCTCCTGGCGTTGTGGGCACCGACGGCAGATCATGTGAGATTGCTACACCAACGCCGTTGGAGTCGTAGCTCGCCTCCTGATATTCAGATCCTTTGACGGATCCATCCGCTGTTGTAGGCCTACTCTGGCGGCTCCTCAAAGGTAAATGTAGGTGCAAGTGGTGATGTTGGCTATCCGCAGTCCCAATTCGGGTTGGACTCGCAGCCCGGCTTCTCCTTCGGCCTGCCACACTCCTCTTGCTGTTCCGCTTTCGCAGCTTGTTTGACTCATGTCTACCAAGGAAATTGCCATGATGGTTTGGGTTTTGGAGGACAGGAGCATCGTCGTCAGTCACTGAAATGGCTGGTGGTTTGTTACTTCCCTCACGCGAGTCTGATGAACGTAAGGAACTCGCAATCGCATTCTGTGTCTTGACATCGACACTTCGAGATCTAACACTGGTCTTCCGAGGAAATCCAAGGATACTAGCTCGGAAACTTTTGACCGTCCCATTCGCGCTTCCTGATGGGGGATGCTCGTTTTTCGCTGGATCCTTTGGAGAATCCACCTCGGAGTACAAGAAGAGCTTGGCATAAAGGTTCAAGAGCTCTCCGCTTGCATTCACGGCTTCTTCAGCCCCGTCAACGATCTCTGTCAGCGCTAATTGAGTCATCCTGATCTCTAGGATGCTCTTCTTTTCATATAACTCGAGAGGACCCACTGGTCCCGAGGCCTTTAAATCTTCTCCATAGAGCTCCAGAGCCGCCTCGCAGGACGCTAAAGCTGTGGTAAAGCTTTGTCTGGCGCTAAGTAGCAACGCCAGAAGATGCCAACATTTCAATAGCAGCTCTCGAATGTCGGGATCCACAGGGTAGTCCCTTCGAATACGATCATTAATTGTCGAGGAGACACCATTGAGTTTCGGCATCTCAGTAGCCCAGGATAACGCTCCCTTCACAGTAGCGATAGCAGCGTCTAGATCCCTGGTCTCAGCCAGCGCGAAAGCAAGGGAGTATTGTATTTCAATGTTGTGTTCGTCACCGATATATGGATCAAGAGCAGTATGAAAGTTCGATATTGCCTGAGCTTGCAAATTTGATCGCGCCGAAGTCTCGTAGGTCAGACGCGCCCAGCAAGACTGGCTTACACCCAAAGCGTGGTAACCAAGAGCTAAAGCTTTGGATAAAGCTTTACCTGGGATGGGTGCTCTCTTGTTTCTTTGATCCACCAGGTCTTGAGGGACATCGTCAGCACTAACCACCTTCTTTGACGGCGGACCAGGACGCATTTCCTGAAGCCATTGTTCCATCACGCTGGCTATGCTTAAGGCTTTTTCTGCTTCTTTTCGACGGCCATATGCACAGAGCATTTTAATGCCGGCAGCCGCAGTGACCAATGCGGTGGCATCGTCATCGAAACCTAGATCACTTTCAGTCCCTCCAGACTTCTCTATCCTTGCTTTGCTCTTCTTGAATATTTCGAGATAAGTGTCAAGAGCTTTACCAGCGAGATGAAACTCAGCAAGAGCCATATGTACTGTAAAGAGGTGTCGTAGAATTCGAGTGGAATGAAAGCTTCTGGTAGATGCTTTATAGAGAATCTGGATGATAAATTCTTAGCACTGTGAAGAACGCTGCTTGTGGGCCTAAGTAGACACATACCTCCAGAACACCACGACTCAGAGAGGCTTTGTCCCCGTCGCCAAGATCTTCATCATTCCATGTTCTGCCACACATTGCCCGCCAATTATCCATTACTTGGTCTACCCATAGTTCAAACTGGTAAAATGATTGATCGGCTTTAGGGAATCCAGACTCTTTTAGCAGCAGACCCTGGTACACTCCCTCGACTCTTTTGAACTCAGTGCTTTGTTGTAACCTCGACTTGAAGATAGGCTGAACTATGTCGTGCTGAATCATAATGGAAGTTGCATCGTAATAGGCTTTCCAAGCCATCAGGTGATGATGATCGCCCTCATTAGGGAAGATCCGATCGAAAGCAGGGTCTCTGGCATCGTAGCAACTAGCGTATGCCCGAAATGAAGAGAATAGAGAACCGGGTGCTATGAGTGGTGCAGATGAAAACAGCTCGCCGGGCTTGTCGCGATGTAACATTATATAGCGGCTCGTAAGGAAGACGTAGCGGACAAGAAGCCTTTCTGTCCATAACTGATGCTCTAGAATACTTGCAATCTTGGGGGTTAAGTCGGAAAGATAGGGCAATATCGAAGCATATGCCCGAGCTGCTTCGCGAACTTTGTCCACTTGTTCTAGAGCAGTACCTGAGCGTGTCAGCAGCGAAAGACACCCCCCCAGGCTAGGAACCCACTTACCACGAATATATGCGCCCTTGACTATACAAACATAGGTCCACTTTGCAGTGATTCCACCCTCTTGTTGCAGGCGCTCAGATGCCTGATCTAGCGCCGGCGGTAGGCATGAAATAGCAAGACCTTGATCTCCAACAGTCCTGTGTAGCCATGCCATACATATTCTGGCTTGAAAAGCATCTTCGGGGTGATTTTTCTCTTTTTCAATGGCCGCCTGGAGCAACGGTATGGCTTGAAACAGACCTGTCGCCGCAGCAGACTTAACCGGCCAGTCAGAGGAAATTTCAGCTACTCGTTGCTCGGTCCGTGCTGTCAGAGTAAGACCTAAGCGTTGCTCGCATTAGCAACGTATACGGATGTGATTAGTTGAAATAGGGTGCGGATTGATATGCAACGAGCACGTTCTACATACATTGCCGCTGGGGGGAATGCTTCTCGACCTTCCTAGACAGCTCCGGGATGTCTTGCCATTTCGAATTGCATCGAGCATCGTCAAGAAGCTCTAAATAATGACGCGCTTTGTCTGTTTCTTTGTGCTAAGCATCTATTCAGCCACAGTGACGTAAAAAGAAGACACATCTTACGTTCGGCATGGCTTCCTCAAGCAGCCATGAAGCCTGCCTGCTCCACTAAGATTCAATTTGCACTCATAATCTGAACTGCTGAGTATCAGACACAAGCAGCAGCACAAGAAAAGAACGAACTACCTAGGTTCGCTGTAGCTGCTTGGCGTCGGCTACGATGGAGGCACGTCCGGTATTGTATTAAAATCTTAGCTCAAAATTTTAAAACATCGTTGAATTTTCGCTTAGCCTGAGGAGAGCGAGAAAGAGAATTAACTTATTGATTTGTTTGCCTTTTTCTGTCATTTGTATATTTCCAAGTAATACGACGGCTTCACGCATGGCAACTTCTTCCTCCACTCTACTTCGTGTAGTGACTCAGCGTCTATCAAATACACCCTCTACCCAGCTTGCTCACGTTGCTCCCATCCTGGCAGGCAACATTAGCGAGTGCCGAGAATCTTTAAGCATAACTCAGGTTGATGCGCTGAACAAGGGTAGCCCAGAAAATTCCATCCTCGTCCATAAGTTGAAAATCCAGCTTTCCGCACTTCTGCAAGATAGAACACCAGATGCCCGATATGCAGCTGTAATCTTGATAAAAGCAACAGTGGAGGCGGGGAACTATTCAATTCTGCAAGGGGCGGCCCCCTGGATCAAAGGCCTCATCAATATCCTCGGAGTAAGTAGCTCTTTGACTGCGCTGCTTCGTAATCTCTGACGAGTTTCCCTTAATGCTACTTCGGGGTTCTGTATATAAATCTTATGTTACAGTAATGCTCATTACAGAAAGGCTACTAACTTACAATCTACCTAGAGACCGGACTCTCTCAGCACGAAAAGATTATGCGTGATTACTTTGACTCGGATCTTCCTCCTTACTCACAACCACCAGTCTCTAGTCCGAGAGTTAACGACGCCTGCTCTAGCAGGCTTTATTGCGAGCTGTATCAATTTAGCACAAGGAACAGAAATTACCGGCGCGTTACGACTTATCATCCTTCAGGGATTGTGCGAGCTAATCGGCTTACATTCGACGTTGTTTCGTCCTTTCCTGGGGCAATTACAGAAGCTGACGCTCTTGTTGATTGCTTACACTCCATCTGAACCAAGCCTCGAAAACGATGTTAAATCAGTTTCTACACCAGTCGCTGAAAGCGCCCGACGTTTATTTGTGCTGCTTCATGTGTGCAGCCCTAAGAATACCGCTGGAGACGACTGGACGCAATCTTTCCGAAGTACACTAGCCATGGCACAAAGGACTGCTGACAGGCTGTTTCGAGCGATTGTTGAAGATCGGGAGGTTCCAACAGGAATGGCTGTTGCTGGGAACACAACTTCGGCTCATGAAACGATAAATGACCATAAGCCTGGGCCTCTGAATTTACCAAGTTGGACGGGGATCCACGCTGGCATCGAAAGACTCGATGGACTCCTTCGTACGTTGCAAGCCTTCATAGCTACTAAGACTTCAGTATCTGTTGTATTTTCAGTCAGTAGCATAATGGAATTGGTCGATAGAGTGCTTTCTGCATGTCGGCCCAGTAACACCAAGGACTCGCGCATTCGACCTGAGGTTGGCCGAGATGAGCGTGATGGCCTTGCAGCTGGACTTCCTCAGCTTCACCTATCAGCAATGGATCTCTTGTCCGTTATGGTTCTGCGCATGGGCGGTGCGTCTGCAGCTTTAATACACTCTGCGTTAGAACAGATATCATGGGTTCTTGACGACGAGGATGACGTGGATGAGATTCGGTTGGCGGCCTATAGGATTTTGGCCGACGTCCTTACAAAGTTTGGCCCGTCAATTCCAAAGTCCCTCGCTAAGTCAGTTGCACGTTGCCTGGTCTTGGCCTGTGAAGACATCATACCCCTGCAAGATAACTTAGCGCAAGGCGGAGAAGCTTCTATAATGAACGAACAGCAGCCGAGACATGAAGCCTCGGCCATGACCGCAGACTCATACCTGAAGCGCAAAACACCCCAGCACGCAGTCTCCAGTGCTCCGTCGGTAGTTCAGGCCACCGCTCGAGAAATCATACCACTTGCCTTAGCAAGACTGCCGGAAGAATTGCTTTCGGAGGTAGTCCGCAACCAAATTGACAGCACTTCAATCGTGATGAATTACCGAGAAGCGATGTTGGCAAGTGTGATGAGAACAGGTACAAACAACAGAGGGCAGAGGATGAACACGAGCATTTTACCGTTGCTGGCAAGAGCTCATTCCGGAGATTTGGCCGTCGAAGCATTGCTTCGACCACAGCTTCCCCTTCTCCAACCTCGGCGGGCTGAGCAGGGAATATCGACTGATGAGGACGAAGGGATTTATGGTCATCAACATCGCCCCGAAGACAAGCTTAGTGTGGTTCACCAGCATGACATCGGCTTTAACAGCGTCGAAACCACACGAAAAAGCCCTGTCGAGCTTAAAGATGAGACAATGCAAGCCCCGTCAGGGTCACAAGAACATGAGGTGGTAGCCCAACCAATTGAAGCACCTTCCGTCATTCAGGTCGCCCCAAGGCACCTCCTAGACTCTAAGATCGCCGCATCGTATAACCCGAGCAAAAGGACCTGGCAGGACGATGCTACCTCTGACCCAACAGGAGGCTCAGATATCTCAACCCGAGGGAGCACGAAGCCAACAGAAGTGGGAACACATGGAAAGCGGGCACGATTGACACGGGATCACCTTGAGCACGTGCTTGGGCCCCCAGAAGGCTCAACAGTGGCCATGTCAGCTGTGGGTTCCCGTATCTCGGAAGATGCTGTTCCTAAGTCCTCGATCTCAGAAGCTATTGGTGCAGCCGGTGCACAATTCGATTTACAGCAGAGAAGCGACGATGAAAGCGACTTTGAGATGCCCACTCTACATCTAGGGCCAGATAGCGATGAAGAAGATGACGAGGAAGAAGAAGATGAGGAGGAGGAGGAGGAGGAGGAGGAGGAAGGAGACGATGGCGTTTGAGCTTCGTGTTGCTGATCGCAAATGGCACGCGTTTTATTGACTTTCGCCAAGCCGCAGCCAACCCTGCGTTTCTACCTTCGATTCGAATACGGCTCCTCTGACTACACGCCTATAAGCTATGAAGCTATACATGACAGCAATCCAACGTGAGAGACACTATTGACTGTAGGACACTTTCGATACGAAGACTGCAAGGCATGGTTGCCGATTGGAAGCTCGCTGGGAAAAGGTCTCATGGGCAGACCGGATTTGCATGCTCACCACAGCCTTCAGATGCGGATTTATGGGATCATTCGACGTTAGATGCACCTTTGCTGAGAGTTCTACATCATGTCAACGCTGGAGGCGGTGGTTTCCCTCCTGGGAGGGGCGGTAAAGGCTGTCCACGTCTGAGTACTCTCCGCCATAATGCATCAGACGGATGTCGATGATGGTGGTTGAGCTCTAAGTTACAGATGCACGAACATGACAAGCGAGTTTGTTTCATCATCTAGCGAGACGAAGAAGAGGAGCCTCTAGTGATGAATAGAAAGTGAAACACAACCTAGAATACATGCTTGCGAAATTCGGCCCTAAAATCCCTGGCCGACCCCACTGCCCTTAGAGTAATTGAAGCTGACAAGCACCCAAGCGCCTCCTCCAGCCAGGAGCCACCTCAACGATGTGCTGATAATCCCTTCCTGTCTCCTCCTCGTGAATACGTGCTTTGGCCCGACATAGCGGTTGCGGAGGAAGAGGAATAGCGTTGTTCCCATTCGCCTTATTTTATCGCTCCGCAATCTTCTTTATTGACCTCAATTCGACTGTCTGCAGGCTTGAAATCTCAAATTGAATGGGTTCTTGCGCCCCAAGTTACTGTTGCTCGTAGTCGTCTGCCCATACATCCTTAACGGCCGACCCTTGGCTTTAATTCTTTCTGTATGTACCCACAGATACCCTGCTTGGCGCACAGCAGGACTGGTCGAGCCTCTTTCAGGAGCACTTTGAGGTCAAGATCTAGCTGCAGGAAGGGATCAGATGGCAGAATGCTGTTCAAAAACGCCGCAGCACCTTCCGAGAATGTAAGCAGGGACGGAGCGCTGGAATCTCTACGCTCCTGAGCGTCATAATTTGGATTCTTGGGGTCTGAAGGCCTGTGTTCGCCGTTGGAATTTCTCAATGCCGAATTCTGTATGCATCTGTGGCTCTAGGATGGCTTTTCTCCCCGGGGGATTCGTTTAAGCTTTGGTTGAGCACGAAACATAGTCTGCTGGAGAAGCGTCAAGTTTGCTTCGGCACCTTCAATTCTGGAGATCCGTCGGATTGACACCCGTGGATGTACGATCAAAGGGGATGAGATGGAGAGCCGAAGGCTGGGACCCGGAGGAAGGCGTAGTAAGGATTGAACAAGGCTGGGCCGCCATAGATTTAACGAACGAACCAAGCTAGAGCATCCAGTTGAAATACTGTAGTGGGGCATTTGACTGACACGACCCGCGGGTTGTAGGCGTTATTTGTGACAGGAAATCGTTCAGAAGCTCGACATGTGGACCACAATACTGAAATAGGTAGTGGCGGGACAGAGGGTGTAGGCGCAGGATTTACTTCGCGTTTCGCCTGCCTAGGTAAGCAACAGCTGATCCCCAGCACCATGAAGGAAATGTCAGTCTATTACACAGGTAGATGTACAGGCATGATAGGTAGGCAAATATCGCAGATCTATATAACTTTCAGTCTTGCATACCAAGAACAAACGTTGCGCTCAGATAGCTTGTCCCAGAAACGCTTCAAAATGCTAAGCCGCTCTTCCACCACTTATCCGCTGTGTACCACCTGACCCATCTGCCACTCCAGCGCCACCAGCCTTGACCTGTCAAGCCTCTAAGGGGGCTGATCGGTACAGGCTCGTAAAGCCAGATACCTGTTGCGGCGAATTCGTCTGCGATCAGAGGCCCCGTCAAGAAGCACCAGGCCACTACGACTATCGAGTTCCCCACGCCCCTTAGCCACGCTGGTATCTTGTCTCTGAACCCATCCTTCCTCATCCACCCAGTAACCGCCCTCTGTCCAATGATCCCGATCGGCTGAACCATGAAAAACGCAAAGGACCGCATCGGTCTCGTATCTGCGAGCGAAGTGTAAGAAGCGCAAGCATGCAATGTTCCACTACACGCGAATGCAACTGCCACTCTCAAGATCATCCCACGCTGAGTCCTTTTCTCCCATCCGGTACATCTGCCCACGAACTCCCCAGCTTGGTCAAACGCAGATCGGAAGATTTGGTGCCACCATCCGCTCCAGAGACCCGCTATGCCCTTATGCCAAACTTGGCTGAGTGGACCGAAGTAGGAGGCGTAGAGCCACGGCCAGGCATGCTGGCCTAATCTATGAGGACCGAGGAGTACAGCAAAGCCAAGAGGCGCGAGGAGAAAGATCTGGAGTAAGGAGAGATAAACAAAGACGACGGAGAGGACTAATCTTGTGGCGGCTGGAAAGGGAAATGGTGAAGGTGTCGAGGGCCGGAGAGACCAGAAGTAGGGATCTTTCATGGTTAGGTACTTCAGGATGTCAAGGGCAAGGTAGCAAAGTATGAAGCTGGGGAGGTCGCGGCGGAGGAGGTCTGAGCGTGTGAGGTAAGATTGTTCGGTTGGAGGCGGTGGTTTTGGATTTGAAACGGAGGACTGGATGTGCAGCGGTGGAGGGACGAGACCAGAGATCTGGTGGGTCCAGCGTACGCCACGGAAGTTGCACACAAGATCCAGGACCCAGTCCAGACGGTGATAAAATCCTTGGGGTAGACTTTGCCATACATATGTACTGCATTTAGTGCCCTCTCGTCGCTCAGCTTCTGGCGACGGTTGCTTGGCAGCTCCATTTACATCACGTTTCCTCAGCAGGTCGCCATTAATCTCATCTACGGTTGTAGATGTTCCATGCTCTATTTCCGAGGATGACCCATCCGTCGTGATCACCTGGTGCTCCTCGATCCGTTTGAAGTCCGCTCTTGCGTCATTGAAGATAAGCAAAGTAGCACTCCAAAGTATTGCCCATGCGTGTAATAGTCCTATGCCGTAGCCTGCAGTGACCATGGAACTTCTACATTGTCTAATTGCGAGGACAGACACAATAACTGTGACAACGAATACAGCATAGCGTGCGTAATAAACCAATCTCGACCTCGAAGGAGGCAGGAGGAGGTATGCAATCAGGAGAAATCCACTCAGGGCATTGTAGGGGTAGATGAAGGGTTCGTATCCTTCTGTTGCGAGCAAGGTATTGTATTTGTCGTTGAACTTGGCAAGCACCTCGTAGGGATCTGCTGGCATAGGGTTAAGAAGATTGGGAAGAAGCATCGAGTGTTTGTGGATCAAGACCGTCTACTGGGAGTATAGAAGGTGATCCAAGTTTGTAAATTTACACCAGTTTTGCCACCAGAAAAATCGATTACCGGCATATCAGCTATACCACTTGATACACAGATTAAGGTCCACTAAGCGCGCGACCCGAGCCTTCCCGCCGCTAGTGAGGCTTATCTTCGATCTTATCCTGTGAGGGCTGCCCGCATCGACCATTCATACTTCATGCAAATTATCCGAATTGAATCTTGTCTGTGGGCTGCGCCTAGAAAGTTATGTAAGTTTCAAGGAGCTATGCTGGTTGGTAGCTTTAGCTGCACGCTACAAGGAGCATCGCCTGCCATCGCCATGGTGGAACTCCCTCTTGTTGCAATCTAGGAAGACGTAGGATTGAGGGTATAATACTGCATTGCCTGAGGATCTGAGGTCTATGGAAGGACGCAGTTATATACATGATGCTGAGCAGGGCAGACAAGGATTAATAGGGGTAGAAGACGCTAGAAAAGAAGAAGCGGTCAAAATGAGCATGCCTCAATAGGGGCAACTAAGCGAGATTCTGAGCAAGGGTGGAAGATAGGAAAATCTTGCAACACCTCTTCATAAAGAGAACACAACATCCCATCTTCCGAGCGTTCATGCAATCCTTTCGCTTCTAACCAAGCGTAGCAGATACATTGGATCCCCAAAGCCGTTTGGTCAATCAACAAAAGACCTTGCAGGCCACATGTTCCATGACAATTTGCTTCGACTTCCAGAATATATGCTTCGAATCCCTTCCCATGCAAGGAGTTTACGGCTCTTGCATGCGTGGCCACGGGTTTTGGGGCACTGTAACTCCTGCCTTCTTGAATCATCCTACCAATGAAGACCTCGCTTTCCCTATTGCCTCTTGTTGCAGCCAAAAAGGCAACGCGCGCCGCCAATGTTGACGGTGTTATATGGGTATATATTGTATCACCTCTCTGCAACACCGTTGTTCTTTTCTTTGTAGAATACCCACCTCACCTTTATCCACCTCCATCCTACTTCATCCTCGAACTTCAGCTGTGCTTTTCGACTCATAATTGCGTGATACGTCGTTCGCACTTCGAAAGTCTCAAAAAGGATTCGTTCTTTGAGGCTTGGGAAGGGTTGCGGTGCTGAAGGTACCGAAAGCGGCCCCATCAATTATATGGTAGAGGTCGTTTGGAGTCGCCGAAACCCGGAACGATAGAGCCTAGACAGCTCGTCCAGAGTGAAAGTTCTTCTCACGGTCCTCAGCCCATTGGCGGGGCCGATATTAGGCTGAGGATATGAAAGATTGACTAGTTGAATCTGATCAATGAATTATTAGCAATCGACGTTTGCCTTCATAAAATTTGGGAGCAGGAATAACGCCATGATGTGACGTACATTTTCGCTCTTGTCTGATGCTAGGCTCAGAGCAAGATTAACCTAGAGTTCTCCTCGTCTAGCCTGGCTCTTAGGCGGTGAAGGGAGAGGATATTCACGTGGATTACACTGCCCTTTGCATAAAATGCAAGTCGGTCGTGATATTGCCTGGCGTGGGGCGATAGATAACACCATCGGCCCTCTTCACGGAGTGAAATTGACTGTCAGACACCTTGATCACATGATGATTTTAACGAATGAAGATTACTCAGTCAAGGCTTACCGTTTGTCACTTTGCATTCAGCGATTCTTTTGGGGGGCGGAAATGAATTTCCCATTGTTGATTGGTGGGAGGGAAGATCCATGCTTAGCATTCCACATTCACTTGGCGCTTTAGCCTGCATTAGCAGAGTGATTGAAATATTGTGTTGCTCTTTTTGTTATTAATACTCCTCTGACCGCCCACTTTTTTTGTTCTTTCCCAAGCCCTCATATGCCCACACATCTAGCAGCTGCAGGCCTCCTACATTACTTTCTCCTTCACAGTAGCAGTCAATCTTACTGAGGCATCGTCATCATTCGTCTCACCAGTTCAGGTGTTAAGGAATATCACCTTTGTACCCCAGCTCTAAAGAGCCGACTGTCCCTCAATATATATCTCCATTCCTAGACGGTTCGACCATGGTCTATCCAAGGCGGTTTACACTCATTTTGCTGACCAGCAACATTTGCGATACGATATGGATCCCAGCATTGTCAGCTTCACTAAAGTCATTCATAACACGGATTTTACTTTCCTTCGCTTGAGATGTCAGAGCAAACTCAGATTGCCTTCGGAACCGATATTGCTGCAGAACATGCCGGAGGAGGACCCCACAGCCCAACCCGTTCCAACTCTAGGGATGATCGAAGATCCTGCACACTTTGGACTCACGCTCAACCTTTCTTTACTTGATACCTGAGCAAGGCCACATTACCGCCCCACCCAGTACCGCTGCAACACCTGCCAACATTGCAGAGGATGAGTTGACTAATTTGCCTTATCAGTCGCTTCACATCACTTAACGAATCAAATATGAGATGCTATCACTATTTCTCACACCGCTATCCTCATGTGTGAAGGAGCAGCCATCCTACAACGCTCAGATCATAGAGCAGTCCAATCTAGTTCTAGAGTCAATCGAAGATCCTGCACGCTACGGACCTACCGTCAACAAGCTTGAGCCAAGGACATCCACAGAGGAGGACCCCACAGACCCGCCTATTAGCCTCAAGCGAACAGACTACACCCTAGTAGCGACATCACTGTACGGTCTGCAGCTCAGACGAGGCATTAGCGATTTTTGGTTCTGAAGATATGCCAAATGAGAGGCGGCTGCAAAGCTCATGCTGGGTGCTTGGATAGACTACCTACGGCCAGGCACAGACCAGCATATACCCCTGGAGATCACAATGGGAACCGAAAGCGTCGTCTGGTATGCAATGACTTCTTTCAATACGCAGCACGATCTCACCTCGTCCTTTGCAGCAGAAACCCTCTTTTCCAATTCAACGCACTGTACAGAACCCGGTAGCCACCCGACGCCACACATTATCTTGTGCTTTGGTACCTTCCCGTTGAAATTTCATTACTTTGCAGCAGTACCAGCCGCTATAGTTAGCCTTAAGGAAATGCTAAATGAAATCCTCATTAAAGTATTCAAATACTCAGCCCGCGAGAAGACCACCCTACGCCACCTAGCCAAGATGAAAAAGGAACCGAGTATACTAGCGATCCAGACGCTCGCTTATAACATTGATATCTACGTTCAGACTGAGTGCAGCCCTCCGCACATCTATACATATTCCGACACACCACCTCTTTCGACTTCCATGGAAGCTCAGCTAGCAGCCCACCGTCAAGATCATTTCTTCAGAGCCCGCCTCACCCAGCTTTAGGTCCAGCTTGATAGGGTATGAATTTGAGGTGTGAATGAAGCCTACAACATAACCCAGCGCGGCGAAAACCCTCTCGCCGTCTACATCTTCAGCACTTTCAAGCACGAGAGCGAATACATGATCAAGAACACCCTCTCCGGTGGCGTAACGGTAAAATTCAGGATGATTCTCGTCTTATTTGCTTTCATTTACCCTAGCGATACACTAGGACGGCTTAAGAGGCTTCCTCGACTTTAAAAAGGAAGCTTCTGGTTCACCATACACTCAATGAATGCTCGAAGCATTCTCGTTTGTTCAAACCACCAATCGTGCCAAGGAACGCTCAACCAATACACCAACCTCGCCATCGAACGCTTTTCTCAGCATCTTTTCCATCGGTAAGTTGGTCGGCTGCCATTTGGTCCACCAGCTGATATGTTCGCTAGCTTTTTCTTACCATACCATGGGTCTCCTTCAATGCGAAATGAGACCCGTATTATTTATTTCTGAAGCATCTCGTTATCAAAGATCGAGTCCCCGAGTCCTACGACATTGTTAGTGGGAGCTGGTATGTGAAGGAGCGGAGGGAACGGGGAAGAGAGATCTCAGCCTCGCCGCTACCATCGCCTGAGATCCCGCGGTTGGTGTTTATTTGTTTCAACCATCAGATGATGCCTGGAGGAATGTAGGATGGGTGGTAAGTCCTCTGCTATGCAGGCTGTGTCGTGGATCCATATACTGACTCTATCACCGCAGGAAAGTTTGTGATATCCACTGGACGGAGGTGGACTCCTGTTTCGATGTGATGATCACCAAAGTTACCAACAAATGCTAGGCATTGCTGGCCACATGCTATTGTTCCTGATCTTCCGTTCGGTGGAGTAAGAGATTTGTGAGCTCGCCATCCAAATGACCTGTTGCACAAGCAAATTTTGCAGGGAGAGATGTATACAGCACGGGAAGGATACCTATCACGATATCATCTGCGGCAAAGACTTCAGCTGGCTCTACAAAGTGTGGAAGGGGGCCGATCAGGCCTATCAACCAGCATCCCGTGGGAGCGAGATCCTGACTAGCTCATCTACCATCGTGACTGGGTTTCAGATAGGGTCGGCTTACTGGAACATCAATAACATCCTAGGTGTCTGTTACGTTCTCAATCCTCCTGTCAAATGGGACTTCTCAAACAAGTTACCTTCCTCACGGACCAGACTCAATCAAACCAAATCGGCGCCTTCAAGACCACAGCAAATCTCAATATCCCTATGACTCTAAAGACACCCTACCTAGGCACACTGGTTGCCTTCTTCCTTCCTCGCTGGACGAGGACTCTATATATATGTGTGTGTGCATGTGCAGGGGGGCTACGAATGAGTGGACTCTCACTTTCATGGAAATTTTGATTTGAATGCCAAATTCAGGGTAGATCAACGATCCTACACGCTTTGGACCCACCCTCAACCAGCTCGAAGGGAATGCATTATTTTAGCGAGTTGGAGGATTCAGCCTGGCTCACTATCGCTTAGATAGAGGGAGAATGCTCTGGACAGGGTTGGCTTTATCGTCTCCTACCTGAAGATCAAATCGTTAGCGGGCCCCGTTAACCGCTCCTACGCATGGTTCCGTGGGCATCGCCGCTCCAAGACAGGCGAGTGCTCAGGGTTTTCTAGCAAGCGCGCTTTCGAATGATGCATTCTCACGTTATCCGCAGAGTACATCCCGGGCCAAACAATTAACACAATGTTTCAGAACCGTACGATTCAGTTTGCGTGCCAATCTTCGTGGCAAGACTGAGGGAAAATTTGCCACCGTGGTTGATGACGTTGCCGGTGCGGAGGGAAAGGGATCTTGTCAAATGAGTGAGACCGGACGAGGAAGAACTCCCGCCATACTCCGGGGATGTCAAATTTGGAGCAGCAGGGGGCGAAGGCAGAAGAGCTGTTGCAGCTGCGGTAGAGAGGGAAAGATGTTGCATATCATCTGGCAGCGTGGCTCGGTTACTTGGAACGACCTTGTTGAAAAAGGAAGGCTTGAGAAAGATATTCAGATGGATGTTTGAGCCAATATAACCTTCTCCTCCCTCAGCCCCTCGTTTGGAAGATGTTGCAAGATATAGACCCATATTACCCTATAAACATCGGCGGCGCGCGTTGCCTTTTTGGCTGCAACAGTTATAAGCCCGGCTTAGGGTAATATTCCGCTCTACGTTCAAAACTCAGTCAACACCCGACATTTTCAGCTAGAAACATCAAGAACCACCCTTAAAACCCTCGTTTTTAGCAGTCACAGGCCACCAGCTATGGCACGCATCATTCGGCAACTACACCTTAAGAAGGAATACCCAAGCCACTTTACCATTACCACGCTACCAGGTTTATACGGGGCACATTTAGGCACTACAGCCTTCGATCCACATCAAAGCCTAGCGGGGTATGTTGCAAGATATAGAACCAACTAATACCGTCAACATCGGCGGCGCGCGTTGCCTTTTCGGCTGCAACAGGAGAGCAAGACTTCGCAAATATTTTATTGGAACCCGTCAAAGCTATTCCCACCTTAGAGTATAACATCATCTCAGCGAAGGGTGTGTATTGCTGCACGTACTTTGACACCAGTTCGCTAGATACGTCATGTAGGATAAACGGCTGAAGAGAAGTAAAGGAACATGGTGGTCAACAGGTAGATAGACAGCAAGACGTCTCAGCGCAGGTAGCCAATGTAATTTTCGTATTGTTTTCTATTGAAAATCAAACACTTGTTAGACGGTACAATTCTAATGTTTGCTGCTCTAAGAACAAATGAAAGATAAGCACAATCATTACTGTAGCATTCCTTGATTTGTTCATCGGGACTTTAGAGGGTATCTACCAGGCACAAGGATAGTTCTGAGCTCTACGATCTTTAGCTACTCACATACATGTCACATAACCACCACAAGACTAAATATGGGTTATTTTGACTGGAATGGCGGTGTTGTCTGACGCACAATCTGGTTTACATGGTAGTAGACCGCAAACCATGAGCTCTATTGGCTGGGGGCTAGCAACTGCAGGTTAACACGCTGTCGCCCGCGATTTGCATTGCCTCACTCCCAACACCCTTCTGACTCTGCTCCCTTTTTGCCCCTTAGCGAGACCAAATTAACGATTTCCGACCCGTACGTGCCTTGAGCAGGGAAGTCCTTCACGGACCGGGCCCCCGCCCCCAGTGGTCTTGAATGACGTGGATTTTGGCGTCGAAGCAGACGAATACGACGTTGCCACTACCATTATGCAAGCCCCCTCGCGCCCATGGAGGATCCTCCGTGGAGGCAAAATCCCCAACCCTTAGACTTGACAGGGGGCAGATGACGGGCAATCTGAATATTTGGCGGCAGTGACAGATGTACCAGGGATCATGCGGCCAAAACCTTAGGCTGATTGAAGCTAGTGAACCCAGAGGCAGTATGTAGACGCGGGGAACGTCAGCTCATCGCCCCTTCGATCTGCATCCCAATTTCAGGAACCCGGTTACTTACGCTTCAAATTTGAAAAATCTCAGGGGAATGACTTCATCAAACTGGGATTGAATGCTGACATTCGTAACACGGCCTTTGAACCAATCTTCTGGTACTTTGACTGCCGATCTCCAGCCTCGTTTCCCCCAAACTTAGAATGCGCGTGAACAGCGTTTTCTCCTCCGGGACTTTGCTTCATTGGGTAATTATTTGCCGTCCTCATGTGCATGTGTTCACTGTGAGAAGTTTTCGCGAGCAATTGACTCTGTGTAATAATGTTGGGCAATCAGCATGTTAGGCAATCAGGGTCAATATGCTATTTGCCATTTGCGATTGTCACCATCTCTTTGTCGCCACTTTAGTGTCTTCTAAAGGTATTGTTTGACATCCATGGGGGTAGATTCCATCAGGTATATTGGGAGCCTCATTCCGTAGATTTCAGCTCCTCAGGCTATGCATACTCATTCATCCATGTAATGGATTCACCAGATACGTAACGGCTTTCCACGTAGATCACTCACAGCTCAGGTTCTCTACGGGTTTAAGCATCCTATCAATGGATTCACAAGGTTGCAATGCATCTCGAATGAAGATCCACGCTTTTTTTTTGAAGATGAAGGTCCAGCAATGAATGCTTTGGGTCGATTCCCACCTGCATTAGTGAAATTGGCAAGGTTAATTCGGGTCTGTTTGCCTATATAAGGACGTCTTTCGACCATCTCTCCACCTTCCCCTCATGCCACCACAAGCATAAATGATCCAGGCCAAACACATGACGAGGCAACCCACCCACAGGCAGGACTCCTGTTACAACTTTAACCTTGTACAACAACAAGTTGTATGAGCACCCTCTTTGAATTGGAACACGAGACCCCGCTTCCAAGATTATTGGAAATTTTATATCCAGGCAGCGGCAAGTCCGGCTTGTTTCCAAATAGCATCGCCTTATCGCAGTACCCCCTCACACCCCACCGCAATCCCAACCCCCTCATCATCCAAAATATCACACATTCCACCACCAACATGACACAGTTCACCGCTGAACTCAACGCAAATACTCAGCAGCAGCAAGTATCCGGCGTCACCTACACTTTGAATCCTACCGTGGAGGCGTTCGAGCCAGGTTCTGGTTCTAGTTCGACTGAGGAGGCATGAGGGGTGCGTGAGGAAGGAGGATCAAACTTCACTTCAACGGCAAGCAGACTTACTTATGCACGGAGAGACCTATTTGAAAAGATGTGGGGCCATTGAGGCTGTACGCGTATCCTTGTCCACATTGTAAGAGGGAAAGGCTGTCTTTGACTGGATGAGCCCCTGAGCTTGGGCCCCAAGTTCACCAAATCCACATCAGCTGCTATAATTCAGGGATCAAATCAGCCTTGAGTGTTATGGACATTGCTCGTATCATTCACCTAACATTGCATGAGTGGAGGCGGGCCAAATGCTGTTTGGGGTCATGCTTGCAAATGAGGCCGAACTTCACTGAAAGTCTCGCCACGGGTTTCCGTGTCACTCGCAGGGACTTCGCACGATAACACATCTTTCCCACCTTAAAAGCAGGGCTCTGCCACTCGTTCTTTCACCCTTCCAACTCAGTTATATATATTTCTCGCACCGAAGTCGTCATCCTTCTCCTTTACGCCCACTCCCAGCACCACCAGGCAGTACCTGATTGACTGCTCACCTCATATATATATACCTTCGAGCCGACTGGTAGTACTTCTCGTCCACACCTACTCTACATTTGCATCATCATCATCATCATCACCCTCTTTCGATTTGCGATACTCGAAAGCGTCGCAAAAAATCCGAGCGGTTGCTTGAGTAGCTGTTGCGCGGCGTTACATATGCACCAAGTTGTGCAGACTGCACTGCCAAATTTCTTCTGACGACCTAAAGACCAGAAAGACCACTGTGGTGATCAGTTGACATCTCAGTTCCTTGTATCGTGAGTGTTCGAATCGTTCAAGGATTCGAAACGAGTTGTAACAGATAGTCAGTAATTCAAACTCACAGAAACGGACCGTTCCGTTGTCAATCAAGCCTGTCACATTAGCCTTGTCGCTGGACGAGCGATAGACAAAAGATTAAACAATACCTTAACCATTACATATGGCAACATAATCGACCCATATAAGAGTAATGATTAAGCTGGATTTACAGGACTCTACGACGCATTTAAGCAGCTGACGGTATCCTATAACGGTGCTGGCCGTTCTGTCAAACATCTCCCAACGGGTAATAGAACCAATCCTACACCAATCGAGGAGAGGAAAAGCCGCCCGTACATACAGAGGCTGTCACTGGACCATCAAGAGGCTATACTAGCCTTCCTAGCCCTGATCCGGACCCTTACGTCTCACCACCATTCAGTCCCTTGGCTAGGCTGTGCGAGCCGAAGCATCATGTCGAAATCCGGCTCTGATGACGACGATCACCCTGATGAGGAGGAAGAAAAGGCGGAGCAAGAGGAACAAGGTGACCCTGACTATGTCGGCTCAAGTTCAGCAAAGACCCCGCAAGGAAGTGCCAGAGCACCGAATGTCCCACCATCTACTCCATTCCAATGGGATCTCTACACCTATGCAGTAAACATGACCGACAAGCAGAGGCGGGGACAGGATGAGCGCAATTTTGCCGAAGCCGCTAAGAAGGAAAGGAATTCGAAGAGCATCGCTGACAGCAAACGACAAATCCGCTTTGACTCGAAGGGCAATCTCCACCACAGCGATGACCCTGAAACATCTGGATGGCGTGAGTTTAGCAAATCCTTTCAAACAATTACAACTTCTGACATGCCAATAGAGCCTGCAGTCTTCCACCACTGGATCCGCAGAGAGCTGGCTGAGGCTGCAAATCGCCGGGGCGGTTATGGTAGGCCAGCTTTCTGTTAACACATTCTCCAAGCTGACTTATTGAGTAGCGTATCCTCGCAAATCAGGGCGTGAAGCAGGCAACTCCACCGCCTTTCTCGAGAGTCAACGACATTGGGGGACCGACCGAGCAAATTATGCCCCAATCATGTTCGAGTACGAGCCACTTAGGGATCGGACAAGTCGAGCTCCTGGCCCATGGCGTTACAACGGGAGACTCGTCATCGACTACTGGCTGCGGCCTCTGCAAAACTTTCAAGACATTCCCCCAGTCCTCTCATCGGAGTATGAAGGCGAGTTCATGGAGCCAACACAACGCCGCAACAAGAGGATTAAGCACACGGACTTCCGCCAACGAATGTATGCCTCATCCCTCATCCTTCTGTCATCTTATTCATCTTCTTCAACATTCTCCTCATCTCCTTCAACACTCTCCTCATCTTTTCCCGTCTCTTCATAGGCCATTTTTGCCTGTCACAATCTTTTTTGCCTATCTTTACGCTGGCCGTAACGAAAATCACTGATTTATATATATATATACACAGGCCGCCCTTCATCTCTAGGCAAGGAGAACCACGGCCAGTGACGAGCGCGAACAACCTCGCAAAGCGGAATCGTTTCTTCAGGAACAGAGCCGGTGCAATTCCATGGACGAAACGGGACAAGTCTTCGGCAAAGATCCAGGAATACATTGACAGTGTTCATGCTCGGCAGAGGCCCGGCAGAAGAGGCAATGACACGCGTGGCTGTCAGGACTTGACCCGCGAACAAATACAAGAGCTTTTCGAAATCAATGCGGGGTCAAGAAGCCGTATTCCTGCTGCCGCTGGTGCTGAAAACCGCGGTTCCAAACTTTCTGATCCCAAATCTCTTGGTGTCATGCCATCCGATCGTAAAGCCGCTGTTGCGAAGAGCAGTGCTCCTCAACGTCCTGTTACGCCGCCGCCGAAGCGTAGGACGAAGCGCAAGTACGTGTCTTCGGAAGAAGGTAGCCCGCCAGCTCTACACCGTGGTCCAAGTTCTTTGATTACCGCCAACCTACCTTCCATTGGTGGAGTGCTTGGCATACCGGAAAGACCGAGAAGCGGGATTCCCTTTGACACTTCGCCCGGTGAACCTTCTTCACGGTTGAGCAATGACCAGGATGACGTTCGTAACAAGGAGGCCGAGACAGAGTCCGACTCTGAGGAGGACTACAACGATCGCCTCTACGAATTCCCCGAGACACCGGCGGAAATGGAGAGCATACAGCGCCTCTTGCAGCCAACACTTGCACACTACTACGACCTCACTGGCTTCCACATTCAAGAGTGGAACCTAAATGCTACCTACGTGGAGCAAATTGAGGAGATCGAGCGAGCAATGTATGGTGTTATGGAACGTCTCGGAAGGTCACGCCCCGATATCTTGCGCATCGAGGAGTTTAACGAAGAGCGCGCGGTGTGGAACTTGCCGTGGGATTCTGCGACGTATGGTGAGCCTCCGGACTTAAGTGGCGAGGTTTTGGAGCAGCTGGATGGCAGTGGGAGGCTCTGGCAGGGCGGTCGTTGGGTCTAGAACCTCAATTCTTCGCCATTCCATACTTAATGTTTCGCACATTTGCAGGGAAACAACTCTGCGCCGCCGCCATATCTGCTGTCAAGGACGCACGGCAACCGGGATCGGCCTGTGACATAACATAAAACACCCAGGGGAAACGGCACGGACAGCTTAAACGTTCGTGAATCTCAGTCATTGTGCGAGAAAAGATTCTCCGAAACGGCGCAAAACTTTCGGAGATACTCTCCCTACTGGCTATTAACTTGATCAATTAAGATCCATTTGCCATGAAAATAGGCACTGTTACCGACATGCGGATGGAACATGTTGGTGCCAGAGCCGCATATGACCACACGATTGACATGGCTTCAGAGAAAGTCATTAAGCAAGTGGCCAAAGCAAAGAGCAAGTCCATGAATGCTCTACAGACGAGGTACTCCAGAGGACGTGTAGCTTTCAGGATGCTTTCGTGGAGAGAACGCAAGTGCAGCATCGCTAGTGGCATCGTTATGAGATGAGTCTGGTGGGGGGGCGATGATGGATGTAACATAGTATGAATGTCAGAGTAGTAGTATCTCCGCAGGAAGACATTGCATAATGATACCATACCCAAGTAAGAAGATTCATTGCCAGCGGTCATTGTTCAGTCTCCAGGACGGTTCTCGTCAGCACTTCCAATAATCAGTATGGATGTATGGCTCTACCTCATTATCGCAGCTTGCCCGAGAATTCTCAATCTTAGTTGCCGTAGTAGAGAGTGTCTCTGCCACATCATATTGTAATGCCAATACTCCAAAGCTGAGATGCCGCTGGATGTCCGGAGAAGACGCTAATCCGAAAGGGGTAAAAGGCCGGTAAGACCCGCTGCCTTAGACGTTTCTGGATAGCGCCTTTTTGTTTACGATATTCGGAGGACAAATGTCTGGAAACATCCTGTTAGCTTTCGACTATGGAACTTCAGGTGTGTCCCTTTCCTGAATGGGTCATTTCTGTTCCAGGGAGGGGGCCCTATAGGGCGAGTCCTCGGTTGCTGCTCTCGAGTGCTCATCAAACCCTGGATAGGTTTTGGGCACCCTTATGAGTGTGATGCAGGCTTCCTCCCAATCGTGAGGGAGGATTCAAGAAGCGTTCCAAGCGTCAAATCTTTGCACAACAGTTTCCTTCCCTTTGATGTCCCTTGCACATGGTCACAGCTGCCAGTGATGAGCTTGGATCATCCGTGCCGGTCCTCCGAGAGCAGAGAAGGTAACAGGGTCATTGACTCGATCACACTTTACCCTTAGTGATCTACCGATTGCTATAAATTCACCACCAAATTCCTAGCACCAATTGCTTATTATGATCTTGCGGTGTTGTCCAGAATTGAACGGGTCGGCCTCCTTCGAATACACATATATATATATAAATATTATACATACGCACATACCCAACCAGGATACCTCCAGAACCTCCAACAGCGGTCTATACATTATGAGACAAACTAGAAACTCATTCCAAAATGATTGTCAATGCATTCATCCGCTTAACTTCTCCACTGATTGATAAGGACGATCTTGCAGCTCACTGTACCAGCCGAAGAAACTACGGTCATTCTCACCAGACTTCTACCATTCACAAGAAGCCGGTATGCGTCGGCGACTCCATCGGGACTTGCGTATACGGAGCTATCAATTACTTCAAGGATCCTACAATGCGCTTGCTAATAGAGGTTGTGGCTGGCCTTGACTAAAGCCTTCTACCTGAACACCTGAACATCTACCTTCCGGTACAGTCAGAAGCCTGAACCCCTGACTGTCCAGTCCGCTGGCTCTTTGGTGATACTGGATGGCCTGTGTTATACCTAATCTCATGATTCACTGAGTCTCGAAATCCAGGAGTCCGTTATGCAAGGGTATCGTACTTCCTTAAGTCTATTCCATGAGTTATGTTCTTGACATGCCATGCTACGTGGTTCGCCTGTCTCGAGCCCCTCGCGAAGCGGAGTGGATCAACATTCGAATATAAATATATATAATCGGCATACCTGGAGGATTACTGATATCATTCCAGCAACACTAGGGAGAAGCAGCTGGTATGGCCAGCATTAGTGAGGAAAGTAAGTCAATATCAGTCGAATGATTTGTTCCATATATTTACTAACTATTAACGCCCTTAGCATAGTATGTTCCCGTACTGCTTTCTACAAGTATGCTCCCTAAATCCTCTGGCAACTATCGTTCGATGAGTGGATGCACGATGGAGGAATGTCGAAGGCCAATTATCTCAAGGAGTACTCCCAATTGTGTCTTGCAACAATTCCAAGGCGACATTGAGTTCAACAAGGGTTCCCAGACCGACAAATGTTGCTGTACATGGGGACTGGCTACAGCAGTGCTCATGCTTTGTCCACAAGATGCTTTGTTCACAAGACAATGGAGAGAGATTCTGTTGCTGTCAAGAATCGAGTCTCTTTGTCATTTGCAAGAAAATGGACACAATCGCATTGTTCGCCAACCGCCATGTCCAATATACCTTGTAGCGACGACGCTGTGTTCTTTTGGCTTGTGTCAAGGCCATTGATCTGTGTCGGCCTTTGATCATAACGGCAACACATTCTGCACATACAAAATGTGTGACATTGTAGAACACTTTCGTTCGACACACCGTTCTTCATAAGCATCGTGTCCGGGGCATCTGGATGTTCTTTCCTTAACCTTCGTTACATCGACCTAGCTAACACCTCAGATCAGATATCGGAGATCTAACATAAACCAAAACAAGACAGCTCAGGAGTGATCTATCTACAGCTGCCTTTCGGAGTTCCTCAACTGTTATCTCACGCTATGAATCAGACGCCGACCTCACCAGCTCAGTCTGGATATGTGAACGAGCAAGAACAGGAAAGCCATGGACATTATGCCATGGGATTGGAAGACTCTCAACAGTGGAATGGTCTAGGTGTTGGTGAGCCTTTCTCCCAAAATCTAGATGACGTTTTCCAAGCCGAGCCTTCCAATCCTTCCAATGTTCCCAATCCTCCCACTCAACAGCAAGATCGCTCGACTATAAGCAGGCCAAAGCGCAAACGACCAGCTGATTCAAGCGACAACTCCAACGGGGACGCCCAGCAATCCAAGCGTGCAAAGAAGCGTCAGCAGATCCTGGAAGAACATGGAAGTATTGGAGCTCTCGATGCTCCAAAGGGCAAAACGCGGATAAGAAGGAGTGGTCTTGAGTGGTGGGATGCAGCGCAGCAAATCTGGCGACCAGCTGCTCCACACGACGACTATAGGAGGGAATTCATTCTGGAGGACAATCTGCTTGGCAGCTATGACATTTGTCCAGATCACGGAGAGGCCGAGGGCGATATCACAACCTTCGCTTCTGCATATGGCCAGCAGCATTGGAACGTTGACGACCGTTCGACATGGGGAAACATACGAGACAGTGAAGAAAATAAGGTCCTGTTCCTACTTGAAAAGCCGGTACGGGGAATTGAGCCTGAGAGCTCGGGTTACATGATGCACAATGGTTTGGTAATGCTCGATCCCGATGATAATCCGGTCAAAGACTGGCCTGGGATCCCACGTTGCTTTTCCTCCAAGGTTGAAGGAGGGAGAATTGAAGCCTTGCGCCGCATTTGTGGGATGACGATTCCCGATTTCAGAGCACGGATGCCCCGTTCCATAAAAATGAAGAGCGGAAGTGTAAAGCCCCTGTTCGGACTTACGAGTATCAACCAGAGGCTCTCGAGATTCAGAGAAAAGAACGACTGTCCGGCCTGGTTGACACGAGAGAAGGCGGGAGGTCTCAAGAAGCATACTGTGCAGCGCCTGGCTGCTTATGGCGCTCCTCCAGTGTCTACGGCAGGCCTTCCGCCTCCGTCCGAATATGAGATAGAAAGGCGGAAGCTTGAAGGCCGTGGGAAGAATCCAGAAAAGGCAACGGGCAGATCAGTCTCTGCAGAGGAGCGCGAGGCAAGGGGTGAGCAGCAGATGAAACGATTCCAGCGTCTACAAGCCCAGGAACAAGCACAAAACCACTCTCCAATGGTACAAGTACCAGTCTACCAACCACTGCAGTATAGCTATGAATCTCCGGAGCCTATATCAGACCTCCAAGGTCCTCCCAAGCGTAAGCGTGATGACGGCATCTACGACGTCTTGGATCCACAGCTTCTGGAGCCATCACAAAAGCGACCCCGGGTGGATTCGAATCCAAGAATCGGCCCTGATGTGACTAATTTCAACTTTCATGACAATGATGTGGTATCTGGCGCTCCTCTCAACGTCCTGGACTTCGATTTTGGACATGGCGATTGCAGCAATATGACAAATTGGCCCGTTGCGGATGTTGGTCTTGACACGGGCAACACGGCCAGCCCAATTGCTTCCGGGCCGGAGGATTTGCGATACGTCATTCCTCGGAATCTAGTCGAGAAATGGAGTATCAAAGCGGCTTTGCTTCCCACCATCACTGACTTCCAGCTTTATCATGGCGAAGAGCCTCCTCCGATACCCGATGACGGGAGTTACAATGAGCAGTATCAGGCGATCCAATTGAACCACCAGTCCAGATGGTGGCACCCAGACGAGGCTCCACAACTGGTTGGTCTTGGGGAATGGGTTGGGTCATTCGGCCAAGTACCAATGCCGGATTTGACCGAAGAAAGTGCCGGACGTCTGCTTGGATATACCCGTGAAGAAAACAAGCTTCCGAGCCCACAGAGCACAAACATGACTGCTCCAGAGCATTCTCAGGTTGGTGAAGAGCCCCAGTTGAAGGAAAGAGGCACTGAATCGCCAGGGAAACAACTTATGGTGTTGGGAAACGAAATATCCAGAGCCACAGATAACGATAGCCAAGCCTCAGCCGACGAAGACATCGTAAGATACCATGATCCCAAGTTGGTTGAGCAATATGGTCCTCTCCCCGACGAATACCTCATGAACTTAATTGGATTGGACAACTTCGATATGTTTTCTATGGGTCCCATTGCAGATCCTCCCACAGGCGACTTCAAGGTTGGTCACGGCCTTCCTGCTATTTCTTCAACTATTGAATACCACGGCGAACTCGCACAGTCTCTGTGAAGAGGGGGGGATGAGGAGAAGATTGTATAAGTAACGCACATGTTGGGAATGAGACGGTAACTCTCAGAAATTATGGGAAGGCGAGGTATGTTTTGCATGTACCGGATGATCGACGGACACTGTGTTTCACGGATAAGGACGTACCGTACGGTTCGCGCTTGCAACGAGCTTCCGCAACGGATGGAACAGCATAGGAAACAGCATGCCCTATATATATATATATGTGTGTGGACGAACGAGTGACGATGGACGCGAGGCAGATCAATTCTGGAGCTGCATGCGTCTCCTTGGTACCATTCCTGGCCATACAACGGGAAGAGCTCGCCTTTACCTACCAGGACCCTGGTGAAGCACCATGGGCCACAGAGTCCTTGCAGAATCTCGGCTTGGACATCAAATGCCTAGCACAGATAAAAATTGTGCAACCCCCTCACGGATCACAAACCATCCAGCATAATAGGGTATGGAAACATCCATTGGAGATTATATACGAAAAGCTCCGCATCGACGCCAGATTCCTAGCAAAGATCAGAATTGTGCAGAAACTCCGTTGACCTTTGGTGCTACCCACAGTGCCCGTAGACGGGACTTCGAGATCTTCAGCGATGACATGGACCATTTAGAGAACGCATCGGAAACAGTCCATCACAGTAGCGTAACAATACGTCTCAGATTACATTTTCATGGCTTATGGGGAGTTCGCATGGCTGAAGGCACATTTTACGATTCCATTGGGTTTGATTGGACTTGCAGTTGCAGTCCAATAATGGCGTTCAATTTCTAATTATCACTGGTGTATGGAATGAGACCCGTATAAAACAATGGAATACATATTGAAATACGACATGCTGTGTAGGCCCCTTTTTTTGTTTTCATGGCCCATGCATCTGATTGACGTGCTGAAGTCCTTCCATCGTGAATCTTAGTGACATATGGAAGTGGGTGTAGTTGCATGGTACAATTTCTTGGTAGTTTTTCTTCGGAAATCTGCAGCTCAAACGTTGCAACCAGCATCGGGAACCCTCCAAATCCATTCGTCTTGCCGTAGCAGCTCCAAACCTTTGCCATAAGACCACGACTTCTTCTTCGCAATCAATCCGCTGGTCTCGACCCAGGGAGCCCTTTCCATCTGTATCATTTCACGCTTTGTGGTTCTTGCTCCCTGTGGTTCTTGCCCTTCGTGGCTGCTGCTCCGTGACTCTTTTGATATACGAGGTCAGGATCCTCCAGGATCAACTGTTCCTTGCTTTGCGATTGATCAGGAAGACTCGACCCTGGGAGCCCTTCCAGTCTCCGTCCTTTCGTCCTTTGGGGCTTTTACCCTTTGTTTCTAGCTTCTGTGTCTTCTTCGGGGTATGGGCTCGGGAGTCCTAGAGACATCGCGGTACTCCGGTCTAGCTATTTCAGTGCATGAACCAGCCAAGTATCTTATGCAGGCTGGGGGCTACGCAAGCTACAGCCTGCCGGTAAAGTCTTCATTTGGCTGCAGCTGCCATTGTTCCAGCTTCAGGTAGCCAGAGATTGCTATTCTGCTGATGAGCGGGTCTGGTAGAAGCTCTTCCATAGCAAAATTTGCTCTCGAACTGCCGAGACCTTGTCAATATATATAAAGTCGCCATCGCGCAGGTTTTCGCTCGCATTTGGCGCAGTAGGTAAAGGTGTAGGCACTGTTCATGCTGTGGAAGGGGGCACCTGAGCTGAAAGGCTAGTTAGCGAGATATGGTGAGTAATAAACGTATTACTCAGGGCGAGTCCGCTTCAGGGCAGACCTGGCTTCAAGGCTGTCTCAGACGGTTGGCGATGTGGGTTAATACCAATGCGAAACCTTGTCTCCTTCTCTCCACACCACTGGTTGCCGTCGCTATCCCCAGCTCTTTGTTGTGCTTGTTGCTTGTCTCGATCGCTTGAAATCTTTATCCGACTAGCTGAAGGAGCCTTTCAAAGACTTTCCATTGTCACGGGATATTTCGAGGCTTCCGAATGGCGCTTGGGAGGACAGAGGATCGTGCTCATAACGTCTCTCTTAGATTAAGCACCCATTAGCATCACTGAGACCGGTAAAGAAGCTGACGCGGGAGTTGTTGGGCTTGCTGATGTGGTGACAAGTTTCTGTAAGATGAGGCTGCCGACCGGTAAGGTACCGTTTTGGCGCTCGGATTCTGCGTAAGAGCCGTTCATAATTTAGTAGCATCTAGTTAATACAGCTATTCTTGTAGCCACGAATGCCCCGCGTAAAAAGGCGCATGTCTGAGTCGCTAGGGCTCGGAGAAGTATGCTGGTCAAATGTAAGCATGTGAAGCATGACATCCCTTGGAGTGTTAGGCTACGCACGCAAGATTCTTTGATAACATTACTCCTCTTCTCTTCGCACTGCTGAGTTGGAATACCTTTGATGGGATATTTGCAAGTATAATCTCTACAATCACAGTAATCCAGGGGAAGGACGGTTCTGATAATCATGACTTTACTTCACCGATTGAACAATCAGATTTCACATGAGGTGGCCAGATCTTTCTATTGGAATTGCTTTTGACTTCTACAGACTGCGTATGTTCCATACTCTTTGGAGTGCTCTGTATGATTTAGATGCAAGAAAATGAGCTCGAACGAGTAAATTAGACATATACCAAGCTGGGCCGTGTGCTCCCCTTTGCTTTTCCATACGATTGCCATGATGGGAAGCATTTTTGACCACATCACTATTGCTCGTGATCCTTGTCACCAACCGGCGAGCCTCGGGCCATGAGTTCGCTGTTTGTCTTTGTCTTCGAGCCTTCGTCCTTCTCGTACCTCCTGCTCAGAAGTTCTGAATGACTCTTTGTCTTGCCCACTACCGACCCTATCCCATCACTTTTGGTTGAGTACACGAAAGATAATTTGCCATAGCTTTGAAAGTGTAAAAACTTCAACGGCCCTGCCCCAGCCAAGTATGAGGACCCCGTGACCTTTCGATTTTCCACGGCCACCGTCGCTCCTTCGTTTATCTGAGTCCAAAATCTCCAAAATCCGTCATAATGCTCAGCAAGAACGGACTTTTGCTATAATAGCTGCCTGCGATTGTCCCCCGTAACCAATGGGTAGTGACCCGTTTTCTCACGTTGTGGGGCTGCGTCGGAACAGGATGTACCGTCCGGGTTGTGGCTTAGGGAAAGTAGAGTGGGTGAGAAGAGGATTTTCGAGAGCGCATGTTTCAAGAAGCCGGGATCTACCTAAAGTGCTGGTCAGCATAGGCCAGATAGATTTTGGGATGGGGAAAGCCTCATAGAAGCTTCAAACAATCGAAGTTGAAGGTCTACTGGTTCCTTTCCAGCAGCGGAGGAACGACAGTGAACATAAGGGATGCGAATTGTTGAAGTGCGGCGAGATAGCTCAGACGGTTGTATAAAAGTCAGAGCCTCCAAAGAATTCCGGCGTTAGAGATTGGCTCTTGGGGTATGAGAAGGCTGCTGAGACTTGATTAAGCCATCCGCGTCTTCAATCCCTTCTCGAACCAGATACAGAGCAGTGGTAGCAACTAACAACATGTGAAAACCCTCCAGTTGATCGCTCATTCCGCTCAAAGACGCGGTGGAAGTTGGCCACTTGCTCAGATTCGAGCTCCTCCCTTCCAGTGACGAGCAAGTTTCGTACAAGATGGCGGTCGTCGTCAGGGTCTCTTCTGTCGACCTCTAGCTTGCAAAAATTCTTCTTCTTCTTCGGTGAAGAGCTGCTCTATCGCTGCCGCTCGTGCAGGATTGAGCGGATGAGAGTTAGGATTCGTCTTCGATGTTGTTGGATTTGGGCGGGTGGTCGGTAGATTGAATGAGCGATCGCACTGCCTTGAGCGGGGGACTTAATCGGTCAGCGAGAACCTAAATAGTGGCAGTGAGGTGGGGATGGTGATATAAAGCTTCTGATAGCGAGCAACCTTGCAGCTCAACTCGCTGTTGAGGTGCTGAACAGAAGTGTAGAAAAGTCGTTCCCAGAGACGAAAATCATTGAAGAATAGAGACAGGTGGTGCTCCCTCCTAATACCGTCACATTGATTCATTCCCCAGCATGGCAGCGGAGCTGCTAGGTGCCGCCGGCGACGGTGCTGTCGAGTATTAACCACCAACCAAAGTGGCGCCAGCCTTGTCTGACAGACTCCTTGAGGACAGGATAGAGAAACCTTCCACCGTAAGGATAAGGCTGGGATTAGGGTCAGAGAATAGGAGATGCTCTACTCCCAAATTTGTAGCCATGGGATCGTTCTCTTCCGGCAGCGGGGGACTTGGTCTAAAGAAAGCATCATAATCTCCCAGTATTTCCCCTCAATCTCCGTCCAGAAAAGGGAGGCGCCCAGAAGATGGAGGACCAGTAAGTCATCGCACTCGTTTCAGTAGCCCAACGACTTGTTAAGGAGTAATGGTTCCAGCGGCCTGTGGTGGAGGAGCTAGAGGCTCGTTGACGCAGCAGAATTGAAGGAAGCCAGCAACCAAGCATAATTTGCTCAGGATGGGGTCCTCTAGGTTGCTGTACTTGGTATGTCTCGTCTCCATTGAAACTTGATGTTGTGACGTGTTTAGACTCTCTAGTGACAGGGGAGAGTATATGTGGACTGCTAAGTCAAGGAAAAGGATCGCACCTAGATTCATGTTCGACCAATAGCTAGACGAGACCATGCTACATCTATAAACTCGCATCGTAGGCGCTAAAGAAGGCAAAAATTAGGATAGGGGTAAACCCCCAGAAAAGAATCTGGAGGCAGAGGGACTGAAGTGCTAATGCCATAAGGGGCTATGGCCTTAAGGGCCAGCGGGACTTCTTGGCCCCTAAGGTCATAGTATCCTCCCCTGAAACATGGCGCTACCAACGTCCAGAGAGCATCATATTTTCACTCATGCAAATAGAATCACTATTAACCAATAGGAAAGCCTTCATTGTGTTTATCCGCGTCTTAGTCTACGAATCGATATCATATGAGAGACGCACATTATCCACACTGCCTATTCTAAATCAAAATCAATACCAGACACCCATTCACGTCGATACACCACGGTAATGGACCCTCATTGCCCCTTGCTGACCAAGCCACGCTCAACCTTCTGCCTTTAGCCCTCTTTGCCACAGTTCTTTCCCATAGTCGTACGCTCCTCGTGTTTTTTCACCACATGCGGTCTCCCCGATCGATTCTCCTAACAGTCGTAGTCTCCCCAAGTACCTAGGAAACTCCAGACCTTTCTTTCATCCACGCAGAGACTGTCTTAATCGGCTTGATGGGCCTGCTGTAGACATCCATTTTCTTCTCCATCAGCAAGACTTCCTTCTTCTACAAACCCTCCTCCGTGTGGGACATCTTCTTAGGGGTGGTAGATATCTCATCAATCCCTAACGCTGCTCGCTGGTACTGGTAAATTCCTCTCGTATGAGATCTTGCAATTGCTATCAGGCTCTGGTGGGTCCATATTTGAATGACCGGAAAGGGTTTCGGCGTTTGTAGGCACGTAGCCCCTGCTGGGGAAGTCATGGCCGTCTCGTTAAGCCTAGTGGTCGCTTCGAGATTCTTAGGCTCCATGATAGGTAGGATCTCCAATCGTATTGTTGTTCAAGAGTGCCTGGATCGAGCTGCGTTTGAGAATCTTGCTAGACGTTTTGGTTTCCGGTTCATCGTGGCCTACTTTTCCTGGTTCGCAAGGACAGCGTAGGTCTCTCGTTTTTTCGCGACGGAATCTGCTGAATTTGACAAGGCTCGAGGCGGGTGATGCTATGGCTGAAGATTGCGGTCAGGATCGTTCTCGTCGCGAGCCAGCTCTATAAATCTAACCTGGCGGGGGAGACTGACGATGGATTAGTGCTCAAATGGTCCGGGTGAAAAGCTTGGGAGTGTGAGACTATACAGAATCCTCGTTGACAGGCCGAAACTTCATCTCTGTGCCCCTATTCCATCGCTGCCTTCGGGCCATGCCGATGGTACCTCCATTGGCCACGACAGAGAGCGGAGGTCCATCGATGAGAACCCCTCAGTTTGAGCGACAGAAGATCTAAGATATGATAGCCTGAGTTATACAGATATAGATATGTACGGGCGTAGGTGGTTGGGGCAAGCTTGTGGCTCAAAGTGCTTTTGAGGTGCCGAGAAGAAAGTATAGAAGAAATCAGTTCCCGAGACGAAGAGGACTGAATAGCAAGGACAGGTAATGCCTCCAACTAATGGAACTGCGCCGATCGTAATTTCGCAGCATGCCAGCGGAGCAGCTAGTTGTTGACGGCGACGGTGCCATCGAATACACGATTTTGTTCCTCGAATATGTATCGATAGATTGGCACCGAAGCAATGAGCCCTAGAGAGACCCCAGCTCTGTAATCGCGTCAGCCTAACAGTCGTAGAATTCCATACAGACTCGGCTCTTACTTGTATATCATTTGGTATCCTCGTAGTGCATGTCTGTATCGTAGTAACAATGGGATCGGGCCCTTTTTAAGATGCATCGTAGTGTGATAGCAGAGGTCTCTTGTGCTCGATAAGGGATGTCTTCCTTTGCTTCCTGGGTCTTGAAGGAATTTCGAGCAGAATAATGCCTTCTTGGCTCCTGATAATAAGAAGATTGGGCAAGGGTACTGTTAATGAAGATTAGTATTGCGTCTGCCTGTTGTTGAGAGTGTTGGCAGACCCTACTGAGAGGACTTGTGGACGAGCGTTGACTCACAAAAGGAACTGACAGATCGTAGTGTATCACTCTCAACACAAGTGATGAGTCGAACCCGCACCGATATCACATTCGCCCCTTTTGCCGCAAAGAAAAATTCTTTGCGTTGATACTGGTGAGATCTTTGATACAAATTGTTTGCTACACAATTAAGCTCAGCTTATCATACAAGCACTGATTTTCCGGTGACTCGCAGGCCGAAAAGCTTGCCAAAGCCTTCTCTAACTGGTCGATATGGCTGTAGTATGGAATCTCGCTATCCAGGCGTAGGCTATTGGATTGGGAGAGAAGGAACCGGAAGCTATCGTGTGTACAAGATACGTGCTGGATTCTATGGTGTGAAAGTGCGGATTAGCAGTTTTCCATTTACACGCTATAGGAGGCCTCAGAACCACAATCTCGCCTTGTAGAGAGCACTTGGTACTTTGTGCATGTCTTGTCTTGTTCTCGCCATCCTCTTCGCGGAACACAAAGAAGTCTTTCACCCTCATTGTCCACTAGTTCGTGCTACTCCATCGCTACTAAATCGACTTCCCGCTCTTGTCCCCCAACCCGTGAACCTAATGTTTGACAGTCGAGATGGGTCTAAGCAGAGCCACATCATCAGCTGAGTCCCATGCAAACTCCCACATAGCCCCGATGACCAAAATGCTTCTCACCTGGCCGGCGAAGAAGCAACATGTAACAAGTTCGGGTTTGTCTGAGGCAGTGCGTAGGCTCGGATGGGTTCGTTGTAGGATCCATTTTTTGGTGCCTCTGTGGACGAAGGGTAGTCTACGTCGCTTCCAAGGCCCCGTCGGCCCTCGAGGCAACCCTGATCAAAAGAGCCTTCTCGTTTGGTATCCCTGTTGCTGCTGTCTGAACGACATAACCTGGGCTCTGTCCTTCCCCTACGCTGTCAAGTAGGTCCACAAGGCGATGATATCGGTCAATGGGTATATGCAAGGTGAAGGATAGTCGAATAATGCCCAATTGTTGAAGGAATTCAGATCCACCATGTACATTTGGTTTGAAATTCGTATTTTCACGCTAAAGAAGCTCCAAGGAGCTACTATTCTACCAACATAGAGTCAATAATGGTCCCGCGTGACCGTATCGTGGGGCAACGGCCACATCTCTCCGGCAAAATCCATTCGTGCAGGCCCCCTAAAAAACACATAGTAAAGGGATCCAGCGAATAGAACCCACCGGAGACGCGACAAAATCGCGGCTTTCTATGTGGTATATCCTTTTTTTGCGTCTATTACGGTCACAAAATTATACAACCGCATATACAGGTAAAATTGAGCATTCTGAGTACGAAATTGCACGGCAAGGACCCAAATACGCCAGATAGGGAGCCTCTATTCGTGGTACTACGTATTACGACTTAGATAATCGAAGATGGGAGGCTATTGGGAGGCTACAACGTCGCCGGGGTGCAATTTTTCTGGTCATAGTCCGAAATCAGCAACTTGCGGACTGTTATATCAATTTAGGACTCAATTAGGAGCCTCAAAGGCCCAATAAGTGTGAATCTAGTACGATGCATCAAATATGTAACCCCAGATGCGTGATTCGTATCGTAGGCTCATGTCCTGTAGCGAACACGCGGGCTTCGTTTGCGTGATGAGATTACTCTTCGAGCCCGATCTACTCATGATAAACGACAATACTTGGGACTCCTAAGTAAGCATTCTGGGGTCAATACAAAGGTAGTCACGCTCGGAATCGACCATGGTGAAGTTGGAATCGAAAAGGACCACGGGTCCAAATTACGATTAATCTTCTGGTTCAGATGTGCTTGAGGGCACGCGGTGCGGATCATTTTGGGGCAGTGCAAGCGGTGTGAATCTGGTAGGCTTGCATGAGCAGATCCTTGGTTGGGTTCCACAGGAATCTTGGCCAAGCCTGTTCATGCAGCAGTCAGAATTACACTTCAAGGTCACACATCCAGAAGACTGGGTTCAGGCACGGTATATACAAATCGATGTCGAATAGTTTGCAATTATGTCGTCAAGGTCAGGCCTTAACAATTTTACAGTCAAATCCCCACAATATCATGGCTCCTCTAGGCCAAATCATGCTAGATTATTTGTGTCGCTCCATAACGGCACTAGTTCCCTATAACTCGAGCGACGGGATTCCTTTCCCGATTCCGAACCCGGTTAATGAACGTCCCGTGGAGCTGCAGCCGGATGCATTAGCTGCAGATACCCAACGCAAGTTTGCAGAGCCCAATTTTCAGTTACACTGTGTGTTCTAGCTCAGCTATCTCAACCGCATGGAAAGACCACTTTCATCTAAAATTTACTATCATGTTTCCTAAGTATGAACTCTACTCTGTAGTGGCAGTCACATCAAAGGGAAATACTCAAAACTACTGTCGTAGTGCGCCCGTGAACAGAACTATGCTTTGCAGGAGTGCAGTGAATTGGGTGGCGAGGTACCGACAGCTTCAGCCCCCTCGTTACCTTGGGTGTAAAAGGTACCCTCGTTTGATCTTCTTGGAGAGTGAATCCATCAGGGGCTTCGATAGCCTAAAATTACTTGCCCATTATTGCGTTTAGTTGCCCCCACATTCACCCATAGCAACGCTCACAGGCTCCCTTCTTTTTCGTCAGATCAGTAAATTTCGTCTCATTTTCTTACGGCGTGGTCACCGACGGCGCGAACGCCATTGAGGGAGGCCTGATTGGACCATACTCTTCGGTGAGCATGTTCTTCTGCGCGAACTTGGACCAAACAAGGTGTACTGACGCGAGCTCCGCCAGCATAGACATTGTTTTTATGCCATCAAACGCATCGTTGAAGTGCCTATAACTAGACTTGCAAATTCCTCAAGGTATTCATGTTGATAGAGATAAGACAATATCAGCTAACGCAATATAGACTCAGACTGAAGGTTCCACTTTGTCTCCCTTAGACAGCATTAGTTCCCTTCCAGCAAGATGGAGCCGCCCTCAGACCTGCATGGGGCAATTTATGGTACAGATGATCCACTCGAGAGTCCTGCAGCAATCATGGATCGTGGTGAGCACTAATCGCCAATTCTGGATGGGAAGGGTTTTCACTAAGCTGAATCGGTTCCTCTCCAGGACCATGTGTACCTTCACCACTTAACCCGACACCGATGGCAGCTCTGCCTTATCCACATTCGATCGTCGATCACAATCCGAGACCGTCGCCGGCCCAGCCACATTTACCCTCAGAAGTTTATAGTAATGCAAGACCGTGGTCAGCTGTGCCTCAGTCAGCTTCGGTCATTAGTAGCGGTCCGAGATCACAGCTGGCCGAATCATATCTACATCGTCAGGTGTATAACGATCCCGGACCACAGCCAGCGACAGCCTATTTACCTTCAGAGGTTTATAGCACTCCAAGACCGCCGCCAGCTGGGCCTTATCCACCTCTGATCTTTAATAGCAATCCCAGATCCCAACCAGCGACACCCTATCAACCTTCACCGGGAAACAGCACGCCGAGACCGCCGCCAGCAATGCCCTGGCTACCTTCCGCGGCCAATATCCAGCCAAAACTGTCGCCAGGCCTGCGTGTGCAGGATAGAACTCCTGTCTACCACCACAATCAGGTAAGTTTGTGCTGGCAGTCCTTGCAAGTTGAGTACCTGAGGAAGCTGACAATTTCTGATACAAGATACCACATACAAGTGGATTAAGCACGTTCGATCCACCCACGGGAAGTGTACCTATGAGAGATGATGTCGGCCCACCAATCCGGAATCCTATCGCCCTACCAAGGAGAGATGGCCCAGCAACAGGGAGTGCTGTCGGGCTTCCTAGGAGTGATGATGTCGGCTCGCAAATAGTGAGCGCTGTCAAAGATCCGTTAGTTTGTGATCAGGGCCTAATTCCACGAGAGAAAAAGCAAACTGAAACCAAGAAGAGAAAGTCTGCTACAACAAACCAGACATCAACCATCAGGAAGAAGTCTAAGACCCCTAAGGCGCGGACTAAAACAATAAAGCATAGCCCACATGACCAGGACGACGTTCGTAATAAGGAGCCTGAGGACTGGGATCAAATCTATAAGATTCAGCACGCTCTCGTAGCCGTCTTTCGATCCTTCGGGGTTGTGACAGCTCGACCACCTCCACAACCCTCACCATATCGCTCTTATCACCACCAAAGAGCAGTTCTTCAACAAGCTTCGGACCAGTACTGGCGGATGGACAGAAGGCCAGGGCAACCACCGCAACTTGCTTGCCTCGGGGCCTGGCACGGCTCGATCAATTCAATCATGAATGCCCCTGTGGAGATCACAGAAGAGGATCTGGAACCTGCCACCCATCCGTCACACCTTGTAAAAAGGTCGATTGCGTGGCTCAAGCAGAACCACAACCGTGACAGTTTACTCGAAAATCAGCTGCAAGCCAATGCCCTTGCGTAGCCTTCAAGGAGAAAATGTGGCAATACTTTCTTCTTTCCTTCATTATTTACATCGTTCAGCGCAGAACTCTCATTAATGTCAGGACCTAATAGGAGAAGAACCCTCTTTAACCGCTGTTGGCGCGCTTAAACCTTCCCTGTAAATTTCGCGTCTTTTTTGATACACTAAAAGCGCTGGTTCATTTAGCGCTGATGAATATTTCCACTGCATCTCCTATCTCAACCATCGTGGAAACTGCAGATTGAAGGTTATGCTAGGCGCTCTCGGCGCCCCGGATGCTCTATCCTATGTACTGTGACCAGTTTTATTGAGAGCATAACTTGTTCTCTGTTCCCAGCATCAGCTCGCCCCGAGATCTGCGTCGCCACTACTACCCCCGGAATGCCATTCTTCACCACCAGCCACAACAGTCTCTCAGCTTCAGAGGATCACAGCTGAAGCGAAGTCGGGAGCTTTCCACCCCACACTGCAACTTTATTTAGAGTTGCGCATAATGCCTACTTCTGGGGTCGTGCAGTCTGAATGCTTGCCCTGATACCCATGTGTGACCCGTCAGCGCGGAGAGAACTTGCTTATGCGAGGCGTTTCAGGCTTGCATAAAATGGGCGTTCTTCCCGTCAGTCCTGGGCGAACAACGACGTCTCTGTTACACATGACATCCATTCACGCGTCTTCCCAACCAAAGCGGGGCATGATATTTAACGGCCGTACATATCAGCCACGGGACCTCAAGGTGCTAAATTCGGCGACTTTCGATCCGAAGCGCAAATGGTGTGACAAAACGAACGGCTGATCAGCAGGTCCCAGATCCCAAAACACATCATTTCATTGATCCGCACGGTAGAGGCTCACCGCCATACCTATTTCCAGTAAGAACAGGATCTAGATTTCTTGCACTACCCATTCCGGCTCGATTTTAGGGTCGATTGCATGCATAGTGCTCGGGGACTTAAGTGAATCCCTTAGCGCATGCATTGTGCTTACAAGCGAGCCAGCTGATTTGATGGTACCTCATGTTTAAGTTGTGCGACTGCATGGGCGTACAACTTTCAATTACTTTCACATGATGCAGACAGACTATTGCATTCATGGGGAAATGGCGTTATGTGGGGTCTTGTGCTCGCAAGGAGTACAAAGCGGCCGTAAGGCTCGAGCGTAAGAGGCCCGCGCATTGCAATGCTCTTCTCTTCTACCCACACTCCTCTTTTTACTCAAACAGATACTGCAAGCCATAGATGACTACAACTTGCATTCCTTGAGGTCCTGGAAAATTCATTTACTAGACGTGGGTGATTCTGCGGCACTCGGCCGCTCGCATTGAAACAATGGCAACCTCCCAATCCCGAACTCTGATTGCAACAAATGCTCTCTTCCTGGGGCTTGCAATTGTTGCTGTTGCTATGCGCATTTATGCCCGGAAGCAAAAAGTCCTTCACCTGCAAGCGGAGGATTACCTTATCTTAGCAGCCCTGGTAAAGCCTCCGACCCTCAGTGTCGCGTGCGCATTACTGAAATGATCTTCCAAGGTCTTCGCTACAGGATTGGTAGTCACGAACATCGTGGGTGCGGCAATTGGTGGATTCGGCGTCCCCTTCTCATCATTGAATGACGACGAGGCTGTCCTCTTCCTCAAAGTGCGTGCCTGTACCCCCACTTCTCCCAAATTCCTGTAACGAGTCTAAAACCTCCCCCAGATCCTCTTCATAGAACAGTTCTGGTACATCATATCCGTAGCCCTCGTTAAACTCTCCGTCCTCTGCTTCTACGGCCGCCTCTTCTCCGCCAGGCGCTTCCCCCGCATCATCTGGATCTTCATAGCCCTCACCCTCGGCTGGCTCATCTCCTTCCTCTTCGCTACATTCTTTCAGGTCTGGCCTATCTGGTGCAACTGGACATATTGTCTCCCAACAACGAACTATCCGGTTATGTACGTTTGTTCGAGCGTCACGGATATTGTACTGGATATATCGATTTTGTGCTTGCCGGCTAGTTTTGTGAGGAAGCTGCAGATTAGTAGGAGCCAGAAGTTGGGGGTTATCAGTATTTTCGGGTTGGGAATATTGTAGGTTTACCCTCTTTCCCCATGAACCTCTCGCAGACTATACTAAATCCTTGTACTCAGCTGCATCGTCGCCTCCATAGCCCGCCTGGTCTACACCGTAGTCCTCGTCGAAGTCAGCGTCGACACCAACTTCGGAGCAAATTTCGGTTGTAAGTCCCCCACCACCTCCATCCATACCTCACTCACCCAAAAACCCAACTCACAAACTCTTCCCCACTTCTAGCAGCAGTAGTATCCATGATCCTCTGGTCCGGCATCGAAGCCTGCGCCTCCATCCTCTGCGCCAACCTCCCCTGCTACGCGCCCCTCTACCACAACTCCCCCCTCAAATCCTTCATCAACAGCATCCGCTCCCGCTCCGCAGCCCGCAGCTCACGCAGTAAACCGCTCGGGGACTCGGGGGGGAATGATTCGTTGCCGTTGAAGAGGATCGAGAGTGTGGGAAGGGGGGAGGAATATGTGGGTGGTTTTGGGGAGGGTGAGGGAGAGGTTTTTGGGTGTGGGGATGGGAAGAGTGGAGTGGGGACTGTTATTAGAGGTGGGGGAGGGTATTATGATGGGGGGGTGGCGGAGAGGGGGAGGATTAAGGTGGATGTTACGGTGGGGGTGCAGAGGGGGGTTTGAGGTGCAGGAATAGGTGAAGGGGCGGCTGCTGGGCGTTTTTGGGCTGGGTGGTTGGGTGGTTGGGTGGTTGTTTCTTGCAGGGTGGATGGAGTCTTGCGATTGGTGTTGGGTTTGCTTGATAGACTTTTAATCATATGAAAGAAATGTCTATAGAGATACTTAATTGTGTTTGCTATCCTGACTTTTGAGAAGATGGAATGAGAGCTGACAATTTCGTGAGGCGAATGATAGCAAGGTCTGTGTGGTGCTATTGAACATGCAACGAAAGATACGAAAACGGCTGTGTTCCTTTCCCCGTACCTGTATAAAGAATAAGCCACCTACTGATTCTCGATTGCGAAGACGTACTTACCTATTGGTCGTCTGCTACGAGCGTCTGTTCCCTTCTTGCAGGACCGAAGATGTTTTTTTGGGCTTCCTCGAGAACCTTGATAACCTCATACTTTTTCAAACTTCGGGCCTTGTGGAGCGCTGTCATACCATACCTATCGATGACATTCATGTCAATACCAGCTAGGATGAGTTGCTCCGCCACAGTTTCTCCATGATGTTCGTTGTACACTACCCAATGGAGAGCCGTCGAACCATCGGCGTCAAGCTCGTTGACCCGAGCACCTGCTACTAGCAGCGCATCAATACATACCCCAGAAGATCGAAACGCCGCCCAATGTAACGGGGTGCAGGAGGCAAAATGCTTAGCATTCACATCAGGCTTGTATTTTAGTAGTTGCTTGACTATCTCGGTCCCGTCTTCGTTGTTGTATGCAAGACTGGGAAGTACCGCAATGTGCAGAGCGGTATTGCTGAATTCATCCCGTGCGTCTACATCTGCGCCTCTCTCTAGCAACTCATGTAAGATTTGACTAACAGCGCCGCCTTTCTTTAAATAGCAACGCACAGCCAAATGCAAGGCCGTGTGTCCATCAATTCTCGTCTCCGTATTAACACCTTTCCTTATGAATTCAAGCGCTCTGGCGATCCTATTCTGGTCTGGAGGGGATTCTTGTCTATCAAGATATCGAAGGATATCGAGTAGTTCGAACGTATTCTCTGCGGCTTGCCCTTCCAATCTTTGAGGGCGCCTCATGGGAAGGACATTTTGATGCACTTTCACCAAGGGCTCTTTCCGTGTTGCACCTCCATCCTCGTCATCTGAGTTGCTTGATGAGGTCTCAAGTCCAATGTTAGAAGGTCTTGAGCGTATTGTGGGCGCGGTAGGTGATGAGGATGGCTTCTTTATCGTGGTGCCTTCGTGCAAGCCGCGTGAGGAATCCTTTGGCAAATGATACCTAGCTCTGCGAGGCGTCAAGGTCTCTGTTCCCAGATTTTCAAAAGAATCCGATATTCCGTTCTTAGACGGAGGACTCAGCATATTGGACGACGTCCTCCTGCCGCTAACATCGGTGCTGCTTGAGTTGCTCTGACCATTATTTGCAGGGTGCCGCGAGGACTGCGTTGTCGATTGGTTAAAGGAGCGTTCTGTCCGGTCTGCTGATCTCGGGCGTGTCTTTTCCACGCTTGAGATGGATGTCGGCATGTCTACCTGGTCACTAGAACGATGACTTTTGTCCTGGCCTTCGCTAGATCTCTCGCGTTGAGCAATAGGGCTTGCATTCTTTGTAGCGTCTTCTGCTCCTGCAGACGAACCTTCGCCAGATGCGTGAAGCCATGGATGTGTGACGGCTTTCTGCGCTGTCCAGCGAGTGGACGGGTCCACTCGTAGCAGGCATCCCAGAATGTTGACGCCTTGGTCATTGACTCTGTCTTTCAGTGGCTGAGTAGGAAACGGAAAGCTCTTAGCGCGGGAATTCGGGTATGGGAGACTGTGAGCTAGGACATTATAGATAACGCAGCCCAGCGACCACATATCCACGGCATTGGTGTATTGGAAAGTCTCCTCATAATCATCTGGAGTTGTCTCAGGAGCCGAGAAAGCACGCGTGCCCACCTCAGTCCGAAGAGCCGTCGACGGATTCGACACGCGCTTAGATATACCAAAGTCACCTAACTTCACCCAATATCTAGGAGACGTCTGGACTACGAATATGTTCTACTATCGTAAGCTCACTTGTTCAATACTGAAGTATGGAAGTTGTGAAGGAATAAATCTTCTAAGAACGGAGCCCAAACCTGTGGCTTCAAATCTCGATGTGTAAATCCTTGAGAGTGAATCATTACCAGAGCTTTAAGAAGGTCTTGCGCTATATCCTTTGCATCTTGCTCCGATGTCTTAGCTTCTGATATGAATATAGAAAGATCTCTCATCTCAAAGTACTCCATAGCCAGATGGACCGAATGCTCGCTTTCCCACCAGCCGAAGAATTGGACAATGACTTCTTCTTGGCGAAACTAACGTTTTCGACATCTAATTAGCCTTCAAATTACTTGTAGAGTATATTGTTTCAACATGTCAGGCTCTCTCGTGAGTTTGTTCTTCACTGGGCAATTGCTTCAAGAGACTAGTGCATGGAATCCGAAGTCTGTACAGATGATAAACTGACCTGTGCTGTATTGAATTTCGCCAATGCTTCTAATTCTCTGTCGTAATCGATTCCCCAAGACTTCATTTGATGCTTGCGCAGGACTTTGACAGCTCGATGCTCATTCGAGTCATTTCGCTTTTGTTGCCATACTTCGCCAAAAGACCCATAGCCGATCGGCTTGACATTATCCCATTTCTCTTCCAACTTTACTTTGCGAAGGCCGCGAGCACGATCGGATCTATATGAGCAGTGTATCACAGAGTCGCCCACCTGATCCGCGTGCAGCTTGTAGTGATCAAGTAGGTCAGACCTGGGGGCCATCTTTCGACAAGCTTCATGGACCAATTGCACGGATCAAGGGCCGGAAGAAGCATGAACTGAAGTAGAATGGGCGTGGAGACACACTGTGAGCCACAATTGAATAGTTGAGTGCAGGAATTGGGACGCTATGCGCATACAATAGCCTGGTCGCGGAAGCAAGCTAATGTGCCGGATGCTTTGCGATTTCTGGCGACATATGAAACAGTGAGGATGGTCATAGATATCATATACCATATCCCCGATAGAATACGCACTTGTTCGAAAGAGCGAATGTCCAGTGGAATCAAGTGGGGTTAGGCCGCTGAAGTACGCTAGCCCGTTCGGGCCAATGCTTGGCATCATCTCATCCTGAGGTGTGCCCTATGCAGCTTCAGCATTAACCTGAGAAAAAGATCGTTCAATGACGGACTCATCATCTCTTCCCACCTCCACCTCATCCCTCCTTCTGCCTCTAGCCTCGCAAAACCCTTCACGCACGCTAACCGCACTCAAACGCTCTACACTTTCTACAAGCAACAGGCTGAATTCGATTGTGCACGACTCAGGCTTTGTCCAGAACGTCGCCTCTAGCCATGGGTTGCCCCTTATCGCGAACGAACGGTGCGGTAGTTGGTATATTCCTCCGGAGAAGAAGGCGGGAAGCGTATACTTTAAGAGTACGGACGGGCATTGGGGGCAGTGGGGCTTTAGCACTAGGCGCTTGAACATGCATCTGGTAGAGATTATTGGAAGATGCGGTGGGTGGGTAGGGACTTAAACTTTCTTAATTACTCGAAAGTATTGCGAGATGGCTGGCTGACCGTTGGCTCGGTCTATAGGTGCATCATCGTTGACTCCACAAGACGCGGCAAACGAATGCCCGATGCGTTGAGCAAGACTATACCCATATGGTGTGCCGTGCTCAACAGACTGCTATTTGAAGACGACCAGGATATCCGAAATCTGCAGACACCGGAATGGGCTGTTGGGGCATCTGAGCACGCTCAGATTGAGGCACGTCTCGATGATTTCGTCCAAGTTGCTAAAGTCCGTGCAACCTGATCCACTTTGTTATTCCAATTGACACTGAAAGTTAGAGTCTCGAACTTGATCTTGTACACCTTCAATCTATGCTCAAGAAACCACTGCAACCAATATGGGTCACTCCAGAATTCTCATTGGCCCTCCAGCCCGATATCAACACCGTTTACAACACTGTAATATGCTGTACAGCTTCTCGACGCGTGATCGGTGCCGAAGCTTCGGAGAACGGCTATATACAAGGAGCTGGAGACGATAGCGAAGGCTGGTCACATGGCTTGACCCCAGTAGTGTTCTGGAAGCATAGAGACCAGCTCTTGAGTACGATTGAAGAGGAGATGCCGGCTTTAATACAGCACTTGATAAGAAGCTGCTCCAATACAGGAAACTGTGACGTTGTGAGACTAGGATCGACCAGTCTTTACATCGGTACTATCAGAAACTCCTCGATTCCAGAGCTCTATGATGGCATCATCGTTTGCAGCAATGTCTCGCCTTCCAACCCCGGTCCGAAGCCAGAGGACGTAAGGAAGAGTGGTACGAGGATACTGCATTTTCTCTGCAGCGATGGCAAGTTGGGCAGTCGAGCCCTCCGTTCTCATTTACCTCTGCTTCTGCCGTTCGTCAGATCCCTCACTATCGGCGGCAAGCTACCAAAGATCATGCTGGCCTGCTCGACAGGGGAAGATCTGTCGGTTGGTGTGGCCCTAGCAGTGCTGTGTTTATTCTTTGGTGATGACTGTATGTTGACCTTGTACACCTCAAGATACCCTTCGGCCATTCCAGCTGGCTGCCTTCTTCCTTCGCTGACCGAAGCTTGGGCAGACATTTTCAAATTCGAAACCTCGAAAGCCGTCGACAAGTCTATCATACGTCGCCGCCTCACATACATTACGATGGCAAAGCCTGATGCTAATCCCTCGCGGTCTACCCTCCAAAGCGTGAATGCATTCTTGATGCCTAGAGAAACCTGACAACGATGATATACAAGAAATTCATACGATCCACCGGACACCAAGGCAACGCGCTGAATAGGCTATCATGATTCTTGCAGAGGATGCTCCGAGCCGGTAGCTAGGACCAGAGGCTATCGCGAAAGGCTCTGGATCAACCTATGTCCTGCCATATTCGAGTCTGGAAGGTCTTAAGACTTCGACATATTGACTTCAAACATTACCTCGGAAGGTTAGCTTCTATGGACCGGGAACCTAGCTCAGCCAAAGGTGACCAACTCCGCGTGCATAATGATACAGTGCAATCTGATCACGCTGGCGAGGGACAACTATCGGTCAACAGCTGCAGCCTTCTCCTCTGCTTGCTACCACTCGCGACGTTCAAGCTTGACTCTAGCTCATTGACAAAGCACTCCACGCTTCCTTTGTTCCACGATTAACCGTAGAGTGGCTCTGAGAAATTGTCTATTGGTATATCACACTATCGAAATACTATACTCATCTAGTAACTCGCCTTTACTACCGCGGCGGCACCACTAGTTTTAAGTGACGCGTAATTCACCCTCCTCTTTCTTCCAATCGTTCTCACCACTTCCTCCTCTCTCCACATCATCGCCAAATGCCTTCCCTTCTATCGTGACGCTCTCACCTGATTCACCGTCGTAAACTTCATCCGGCAAGATGGCTCGCGGGATCATGGTTTCAATTGGCTTGAAAATCGTCGAAAGCACGACGTATATCAAAGAAGTGATGGTGAAACCGAGGATCCATGCAAAGGTGTATGGACGGATCCCAACGCCAGGGTTTATAGCTGGGTTGATGCTATTGATGAAGCCTGGAAGGTTGGGCGCCACACCAACAACAAAAGCTGTGATGGCACGCCAATTGATGCCATAGGTGTAGCGATAGATGCTATATTAGTTGTCAACAGCAAGCTCAGCAATAAAACGCTGGGCTCGATTTCACTTACCCTTCAGGATGATACAAGGCCACAACATCATATTTCATATCATGGATCCACCAGAAGTCCCATACTAGTATAGCAGCAATAGGGCCCAAGAAGACGCTATAAGCCGACATAAAATTCAAAAAACCACTTGCGGTTGCCAAGATCCTCCAAGGTACCATGATCCAGGCAACAAGAGCACAAAGCAGCTGGCCGCGGCGTATGTTGATATACGAAGGGAAAAGGGCTGCAAGATCATTCGCAGCGGACAGACTGTTAGCGGAGATGTTGACGCCTAAGGCCGCAAGGGAGAATGCAAATCCTGCGAAGAATTTGCAAGATCGATTCGGCCAGTTGGCTATTAGATTCGCTGGGTTCCAGTCTAGCTGTCCGTAATGCTCTTGGCCGGCAGACGTGGCGGCAATGCCAATAAACGAGATGAAAGTGAATACCACTGGCAGCATTGGGACGTAAAGCCACTGCCACTTCACGCTAGCCTTGCTGTAGCGCGAGAAATCTGGCATGTTTACACTAAGAGTAGCGTAATTCCCAATGACAGAAGTAAGAGACGATAGCCACGCATAGGAGTATGCGGAGCCGCCAATCTTGGCTCTTGCGGACGACGATAACAGTGGGCCGCCGGTGCCACCTGTGGAGCGGAATGACCATATGAGTATCGCTATGAAGCAAATTGGTACTAGGATAGACTTGGTAATGAAAAGGTAACGGAGACTGTTAGGGTGCATGTAGAGGAAGGGTATCTGGGCGAGCCAGACTGCACTTTGCGGTCAGCTCACGGCAACACGACAGTGAGAAGACGAGGACTGACACAAGAGAAATGACACCATCTGGGCCGTGGTGATACCCTCACTCGCAGGTATGCCGTTGTGGAGGTCCGCGAAGCTAGGCCAGATCGCTGTGATCATCACGTATACCACGTCCCCGCCATTAAGAGTCTGGATAGCGAACCAGAACATGGCCAGTATCACTCGAGAGATAATTGCAACTGTCGGAGCCGTTGATCAGCTACTGGACGTCACAAGTGTCACCATACTGCAGCACGCGACATACCATAGCTCCCCCAGAATCCCCACCCAGCTCGGGCCAGCACAGGAAATGGCGCATGATAGAGCACGCCCGTAGCACCATTCAGACTAATCACCGTCGACACAATCAAGAAAGCCGTTGCAACAATCCCAATGGCGTCCTTATAGCTCAGTCCAATCGCCAGAATGGACGCAGCGAACTCCCAAGTTGCAGCATTGAAGGCATCGCTGAACCAGTACGCTATCAGCGCCCAGACCGACCATTTACGGTCTTCGCGGCGGATAGGATCAAGATCTGTCAATTGTCTTCGTTAGCAGGCAAGCCTATACGACGGAATAGATGGGGAAGCTGAGGTACCTATATTACTCCACCTCGAAACCCCCAACGCACCAGAGAACGCAGAAGGCACCTGCTTGACGCGCAGTGCAGGCCATTGAAATCGCCCTCTCAATCGACTCGCCATAGTTCTTTCTGTACGTATGAACCAAATGTCGGGAAGAGGTGGTGGCTGACGTGGGTATGCATGGCGACGTAGATGGGCTTTTGTAGCATCGAATCTTCAGTAGTGGGGCTTATCTTGCATACGCCGATCACCAATTCCCAATCAACGGGTTCGCGCCGGGGAGATATCTCGAGTCCTCTAGGGCGGTGCGTTTCGTAGTTTCGTATTGCCCTATCTTGGTTAGGGGGACTTCTTATCGCAGATAGGGTAATGGTGCCGGGAGATCTCAGCCTTATCTGGTGGACTAGGGCTGCCCCTTAGGGATGAGCAAGCTGCCTTCAGAATCTTAGTCCTATACTGACTTTGCTCCACGTGAAAAACAGCAAAGCGAGAGGTACCTAGCTGAAAGTATGATATAGCAATTAACGTCCAGGTATTGCTGCGCCGAGGTCTTAGCAGGATAGAGGAGTCTGCACCGCCAGGAACCATTCAGTCATCCGCCTTAGTCGAACGGCATTCAACGGACGTCATCGTATACGCCAGCCTCATATCCGATGGCCCTTCAATGTCTTAGACCTCTGACCATCTGTCTCCTTGGCGGACCTCGAGAAGCCCTTGCATGCCGCCACGAGGTGCTAGCACCATGCCATCTTATGATGCAACTCCTTCTGTTCCTCCTGTCCTCCCAACCTCACAGTCACTGTCCGCTAATGTCTTAGATCGAGAAGGTAAATGGCTAGACCGAGCACTGTCCAGTTGCGTCTCAACAGGCACAGAGATGTTCGGACCGAGCCGTAAACACTGAGGTCGTAGCGGTTACTTTAACAAGTATTCCAGAATCTTATGATAGTGTAGAGGTTCGTGCCATCGATAGTACAGAAACAGGCATCGGGGGATAAAGGGGACGAGGTATATTAGCGTGCGGAGGGGGAGCAGAGGCCTGCAGAAGATGTCAGTTGACTCATCACTGATAGAGAGAACCTGTATACGGTCGTTAACAACTTAGTAATGGTGGTGAAGGGCCCATGGTGAGTACTTAAAGGTGATGGTGATGGTGATAGATGGTGGCACGTATAACCGGCAAGGAGAGCTGAGCCGGCCGAGGTATTGTGGTCTCCAAGAGGTTGAGTAATTCTTTTCATGTTCGGATGTTACTTCCCGCTAGTCTGCGGTTGATAGAGAACAAACGAGGGTCTCGGATTGGAGCTTCGCGCTCTATGGTTCGTGGTTACTGATGAGCTTGGTGAGGCTCCAACTGCAAGCAGAATCATACGCAACGGGGCTAGCCGGTTAAGGATAATTACTTCACAATCATTCCGGTGGTTAAAAGGGTAGATCCAGAGCCTGGACAGCATTCCTGGGGTTCCTCCTTTGCAGCCTAGCATGGCAGACAATTCACGCCCCCCACCGAAGGCAGATGGCCCATTGAGCGCTCGTTAGGCAGCGTTACACTTTGGTAAGTAGGTGTGGATTCTATCCGTTCGAAGCCAAAATGATTAGCTCTCCTTCTGGGTTCGAGCTTTGCTCTCGGTCTTCCGACTTGCTTCTTGAGACGTGTCCTCCCTGCTCCAGGCCAATACATCCTTCGCCGATATCGAAATGTCTAAGACTCTTTAAATTCTTTCCCAATTAGCAGTAGCTGTCTGATTTCTCTTGAGAGGATTCATCTGCACGAATAGCGAATCTGGAGCCGTCATCTTAAGATTTGTACGGCGGCAGTGTCCTGCCCGTTGTAGGCGGTGATGTCCTCTCCACGATCTGGAGCCCCGTATTTCGACTAAGATACACGCTCCAGTGTTTGACGTGTCGGCATAGAAGGATATTATGAGCTTCCTGGATGAACCTTTAAGCGTGTTTGACGTGCCCTACGACTGCTCCGACATCCAAGGATTCATACATTGTTGCAGGTGTTGGTTTGCAAGATAGAGGCCTCGCCTGAGGTGCTAGAATCTATGGAGGTCGCAGTTAATATACATGATAGGATAACATGATAAGACCTGATGGTGGCAAGCTAATGGTAAAGCTAATACCGCATGCCAGATATCCAACATATATATTGTCGTCATTGGCTACCACAAGTATTCGGCTACCACATGTATTTGGCCTTCATATAGTGAAACAGAAGAAGATTTTGAGCTCCCGGTTGGAAGCTTCAATGCGGAATGTTCGGAGGCCCAAGCATCCCCAGCGGCGCGGTACTTGCACCTGAGTATCTCACCCTCTTCCAAAGACTGCTGCCTCCTCTTCCGCCTCCTGCATTCCGCATCACGACCAAACACCTCATCTTCTCGACGTAGAATTTGCTGAGGATCCAGCCTAAAGCAATTCAGTCAGCAAATATAGTCTCCTCGAGGATTGTGCCAGATCATACCGGCTCACAAAGCTAACATCGCCAGCACAATAATTTGAGGTTAATCTAGAAAGCCTCTCATCCAACTTTCGTCTGTGCCTGAAAGAAGCCGCTATGGATATATCGTCAGCATACTCGCAAAAGTCGTACACTCGGATTAAGATGGGGTGTTGTTTCAGCAGAGCGATTTGGGGATGATTAGGCGGTGAGATATACCTAATGTTCCAAAATCCGCGCCTAGTATAACGCCTGGCCCTTACCCTTACGTATAGAGGTGGTCTCCGCACGCAAGAGATGTCCCGACATCCAAGGGTTCATGTATATTGTCGTACTTGGCTACCACAAGTATTTGGTCTTCATATCTTGAAACGGAGGAACCTCGTGAGCTCTCTGGCTTAAGCTTCGAGAGTGATTGACATGCCCTGCAACGGCCCCGACATCCAAGGATTCATGTATATTGTCGTGTCGTGTTCTTCCATGTACTTAGAAATGGCTAGCTTCACGGTGGATGAGGCGGTACCTTTGTCGCAAGCTTCCACGCCGATCGTACGCGGCTAAATCGCGCCTGGCTAGATCTCTCTCTACTTCCTCATGCCTGGCAAAGCCATTGATACTGGAATCTCTATCCATTTCATCATCGCTGGATTCAGAAGCATCAGATGATATATCAATGACCTGAATCCCAGTGGCGTGTTGCTTATTTTCCTGGCTAGGGCTCTTAAGTGGAGAACGATGAGAAGGTATAGGATGGTTTCGCTGTTCAATATCATAGATCTCCTGTCCTTAGCCTCGAAACTCTTGGACAGCCTCCTCATTGGGCACTCCACCGTCTTGCACTGTAGGTTGTCCAATGCCTTCATCGAGACTGTTTAGATCCGGTACGGGTAGAGCGCCAGACATCTGGCTACCACAAGTATTTGACCTTCATATAGTGAAACACAGGTCATGTGATCGCAAAAGACAAGAACCTTGCCGGAAGCCTCTTCTTCGAGCGTCCTCTCGATGATACTCACGCATCAATCGATCTTTAACGAATGCCAGGTAAGAAGAAGATTTTGGGCTCCCGGTTGGAAGCTTCAACGCGAAATGTTCGGGTGAGATGTACCTGATGTTCCAAAATGTCCCGACATCCAAGAGAAAGAACGAAAAGGGGGCCCCGACGCATCTGACACGGGCACCATTGGGAATGGCCCCAACTTCTCCAGGATCGAAAGCGTACACGGAGCCCTGGACCTAGATGTTGGTGCCGGTGTCCGGTCTAATCTCGTAGAGAATGGTGATCTGCCCAAATCGTTGCACAATAGTGCCGGTGAAGCTAGTGGTTGTCGTAGACATTGTGCGTAGAATGATCTATGAAACGTTAGCTGCTGAAGGCCATTCATGTATATTGTCGTATTTGGCTACCACATGTATTTGGCCTTCATATAGCGAAACAGAAGAAGATTTTGAGCTCCCGGTTGGAAGCTTCAACGCGAAATGTTCGGGTGAGATGTACCTAATGTCCAATCTCGACATGGCCATAATCACGACCTTTTCGTGAACTTCCCAGAGGTGCTTCAGCACCAGTCCTCATGCACGCATCTTCGGACAATCCTTGGTCCAGCGATTTGGTGGATCAGCCGTTCGTAGGGTGAGTATATTGTCGTATTTGGCTACCACAAGTATCTGGCCTTCATATAGCGAAACAGAAGAAGATTTTGAGCTCCCATTTGGAGGCAAAGTCTCGCGAAGATCAAAGTGACTGCTTTCCTACAAATGTCAAAGCTTTGCTAGCCGCGATGCCATATATCTGATGGTCAGCAGGCGGCGGGAGCCTCTTGCCCTAAATGCCCTCACGGGTGATGAGGGTACCATCATGCCGTGTCTTAAACGGCTCGTCAGTCTGGATATGGGCGCGAAAAAGTCGGTATAGGTAGCGAGACTCTTCTGGAATGTACGTTGAATACACAACGCCCGAGGCAATATTCGCTATTCTGGAAGCTGATTTTATCGACGCCAATAATGCTCCTTTGCTCGCCTATTACTCTTGTGTCGGGTATTGAGCTGACGTCGGAGTGGCAGGACTCCGCCGCGGTTGATCCTGAGAATAGCCAACTCGCTCCTGGGTGGGGCACACCGCCGCAGTCTTCGTTCTCCGTAGCGTGTGCGACATTGCTTCTGTGCTCCTGCCATAGATCTCGTGGACTTCATCATTGGACTGGGCTGCAACTTAGAGCATCTATGTCCTGTGTCATAAATTTCACCATGTGCCCGACAATGAATGGCGTTGGCACAGAGAGCGTACAGTGAGGTAAGGACCTCATATTAGGGCGTATTTTGATGCCTTGTCTGGACCGTAATACCTCCCCTTGGTCGCTTAAAAGGAGCTCCAAATATGACCGGATCCAGAGCCCTGATTTAGTACTTATTAGAAAGGAAAATAGGGAGCTCGTTCTAGGGACAGCTCTTACCAGTATTTTCCACATAGACCTAAGCCTGTCCTGTGCAAAATGACCAGGGAAGACGCACGAATTTTCCAAAACGAACGGTGTGCTCGGGCTACAAAGGCATCCCTGAGAGACCATTTCTCCTCTGTGTTGGGCTCGCACTTCGATGGCACATCTTAAAAGCATCATTAGTCCTCGTTGCCCGCCTGTTGGAGAATATGAGAATAAAAACCTCATGAGTCCTCCTCGCCTCCTTCCTTTCACGTGGCTGGCTTTAAGCTCACCAATCGTGAGATAGAATGTGCCTATGGAGGGTAGCTCGGCAGAACATGGTGTTTGTTGCAGTGCAATTCATCAGCGTGAGATGTGAGGGTACTGTTAGGGAGATACAACGCGTCTGTAATGGGGTGATGCAGGTATAATAGAAGCGTAGCTATGAGGGCTATGGAAGGTGCATATTTGCAAGGTAAGATGTGCGGATGCGGCGGTCCCTGGTGATCGTGCATTCTGGAGGATGTGGCAAGTTGACTACAGGGCTGACCAGTCACAGGTACGTAGAAGATGAAGGTACGATTTTCCATAAAGCCAGCTTACCCTCAAGTTCCGTGTATATTTCTTTTCAAGATGTGAGCAAGACTAACGAAGTTGGTGGGATTACAAATGTCCTGTGCGCTAGTCTACAGCTAGAAGGGTTATCGGCAGCGTAATTATGGAAGGATCTTGCACGCTTAGTGGCCCAAGTCCAGCTTGAGACTTGATCAACTGGGTCATCACGGGGTTGCTAGGCATGTAATAAGATGTTGAAGATGTGTTTGAGTACTATCTATGGGCACTATGGAACTGCAAGATGTTGAATCACTGCACTGCCAGTGATGTTCGGCCCTACAAGCGCCGCAGAGCGCCTGGATGACGCTGTTGCGGTAGCAAAGAAAATCTCGGTTGTTTTGTTCCACGGAACTGTCACGCCTGTCACACTCGTATCAGCAGGTGGACTGGGTGAAATCTGCTGAAAGCGTAGCGTGCTTACCCAGTGCATTACACTCTGACTGAATGGAAAGGAGCAGTTTCTTGTCCATGTCATCTGGTGAAACGTCAGTCAAGAGGATGATGGATGGACAAAATTGGGTGTAGAACTTACCAGTCCAGCGAACGAGGACTTGGTTATCAAACACAATGTGACATCTGGTCCAGTGCTTCGAGGCTGTCTCGCCCCGGTTCCCTCTGGGGGAGTGGTTGGACAGCGCGCTTTGCTTGCTTAATCATATTCGGGCAGAGCCTTCCCTGGTTGACTCGTTACATCGGGCTCGTAAGAGGATATAGTTAAGGTGCACCCTTGGTGCTAAGTCAGCTCATTGTAAGTATCTAATATTGGGTCGAGGCTCACCCGGATCTTGAATCCGTTCACTTTCAAAGCTGACTGTGTGTTGTGGAAAAGAAAGGATCACTTGCAAGAATGTGGGACAATTTATAACCCACTAGGACGCTAAGACGAGCTAGTGGCTTCACTTCACCGGATTTCAAAGCAACGAAGCACGTAATAGCACCCGGAAATCTAAGGGGCCGAGGTTCTTTGTACTTCTTCGCTTTTCTATGGATTTCCTGTAATTCCTGAGCTAGTTCCGTGGCGAAGCAGGTATTCTGTGTTTCAGGGCATCCTCCTGGGCACCCGCGACCGGAAATCATCCCCCTTAGCGCTGTCAAGGCTTATGTTCGTTCCTTGCTATCAATTATGGGAGCAGTCATTTCGATCATACCACCTCGGGATAGTGACTACTTGAGCTGAGTACATTCTACGACTTCTATCGAAACTGCCGCGCAGCCCTGGCCAACGACGTTTTGTAGGGACTCTCTCAAAGTGAATTGGGCTGTCCAACAAGTTTCTACATAATACTACGATGTCGGAGACGAGGGTTGGGTTTGCCGATCGTGCCCAAGCATGAGTTGATCGATAGATCATGTGGGGCGATTCAGATACATCGCGGCCAATTTTAGTCGTATGGCACAGCTCAATTTCACATCGCCAGTTCAAAAGTCCTCCAATACGTATGAGGTCATTATCAGCATTGCAGGGCTGTCACCTCTCGGAGCAGTCGCGTCTAGAGAGAGCTAGCGTAGAAAACCTGGCTTCCTTCGACTGCCGAATCTCAATTGCCGTCATGACTCCTTCTCTTCAAAGCGATCGTAGCCAGTACATGTTGTGCGGGCGGAGGAGATTAGCCTCATCCAGGTGTAGGAAGAGTTTTCTCAAAGAGCTGCTGCAAGTTCGCAGCTTGCATATCCCAAACCTTAGTAGCTATTATCCCTTGTAGAGGCTTTTCCTTCATCTTGTGACGGGCGGCGTAATTCCGAGAGTGAGAGGATGGTAAGGGGGGAGAACGATCTCAACAGGATTTTGTCATAGATTAAGATTATCGGGTGTTCGTTAGAGGGTACGTTTCTACATCCCTGAACGATTCCTCAAAAGGGAAAGACGCCGAAGATTCACCTGACGAGAGAGGTTTTAGTCGGCTCCAAGCGACCTACGCAAGATATATCGTGATCAGCCTGAATAGTTCATTGCTTGCTACTATATGAACAGCGCTCCAGCGGCTTAGGGTTTTCAATGGTGTTTCTATATAATGTGTGATATGTCAGCATGCTGAGAGGGTTTGATTGCGCACTTCATCAATGTGTCTGACGCGAATCGTAATTAGTACCGTCTCCTCTTGAAGTGGAAGGGACTGGTTGTCGAGGACCAAGAGTAGGAATTCAGGGCGAATGTCAGGTCTAGAGGTAGTCCAATATAGGGCTCTATCAGGGCCTTCATATTCGGACTTCGATGTAGGCGCATGTCGAGCGTGAATGTAGCTTGATACATGATCCCATCCCGAACGCAGTTATTCAGGGCGATGTTGAAAAGATTGATGAGACAACGCGTGCAGGAAGACATCTTGGGAGTTGAGTGGGAAATGATGTGGAACGGGAGTATCATGTATCAATCGCATCTTGGCATCTTTGATGAGTCGCGAGGGAAATTGTAGCCATATTTAATCTATCTTGACTATGAGGGCATACACTCGACGTATTACTGAGATCACTACGAGTGGCCCCATCAAATCCAGCCTCAGTCGCTTTGCGTATCGAAAATGGGAATGATTCCTGTGGTACCGTGTAGTAATTTGCAGCATACATTCGGAGCCACGTTCCTTCTGTTCGAATCCAACTCTATCGATTTGGACGTGCTTTGCCAAGTTCGATTGCGCAGAGGGGAAAGCAAATAATATATTGGCCGTGACGTGGATGTTAAGGAGGTGATAAGAGTTGAACCAGCAGCAGAAGTGCGGAAAAGCTGGATCGCCACCTTATCCATCTCATTCCCGAACCTACTCTTTGAATCCCTGATACTATGTAGCAGCCACTGTGGCTATCCCTCCCTAGTCATGTCTTGTAAATCGTAACATCGAAGTGTGTCTTGCGGATGGGAGGCTAGGGAAGACCGGCGAGGAAGGCCCTTGATCGCGAGAGTCAGATATTGGACATCGTCATCTGAATCGTCAGGACTCACCGTTTTCTAGACTCCTCTACCGCCACGAGCCCGTCAACGAGCTCTTAGGTTCTGTCATCGTGCTGACTGTTGTTTTCGACTTAGGAACGGGCTAAAAGCTCACATGAGGGTGATTATGTCGTATGACGCCCTGTTGGCCCCTAGAATAGCTGTGGGGTAGCTGTCCTGGTCTCCCCTTCTCACACCGAAAGCTGTCATTTGTAAATGTTGTAACGGATTTCAGGTCTCCTTTTTCTGGTACCTCTTCACCATAACATAACCGGTCTGCAATAATTTGATTCGCTCTTTTTAGTAGCCGGGTGTAACGGCCGAAGATGAATACCAGGACAACATTCGAAAATTATCCGTCGTTCTCCTCATTCTAATCTGCCACTTATACCCTCTTATGACCACCGTTTATGTGTGTCATGACACGTTGGACGGAACCTTGAGGCCAGTTAGAGGTAATGTCGGCAGCGCTGTGTCTGAAGAGGGGGAAAAATTCTTCAGTGCGTAGGGAAGCTGGCCAGAAGCTGATAACAGTATTACACCGACCGACACAGTTGTCTTCGAACATCGTGCACAGTGAATATCTTCAAGCTTTGCGTGTGGGACAAATAGGTATGTAAGTGGTTCCTCATGTCGGTCCGACAGAGCTAGGACAATCGAGATGGCATCAGGAGGCATCTTAAGAAGCAAATCGTGTTTAGGGTGATCGTCTTCCAATAGCAAGGGCGGAGTTTGTAGGAGTCTGGAGTGATCTCATCAAGTCTAGGTCTTTGGGGCCCGTTGGTGTGGAAGAAGGTCATCTCCTAGTAGCCTCGAGTGGACTTCCGAGCTTAGCAGGGAGAGGGCGAGCAATCGCTAGTATAGTGATGACGAAGGGTGAACTGCACCGGCATGTTTAATAAAGTCCAGGTAGGCTCTGGTCTGTCGTGCAAGCACATGCAACCGCCAGGGTAAAATTGAGCAAGAGTTAGCTGCAATGGCTTAGAGTAACATGCAATCGCCCTTAAAACATTCACCGAAAGGGAGCTGCAAAGACCGCCTTGGTTGCTCATAGTTGCTATGTCGAACGTTGCGAGCCGTATCGCATACGGAACTTTTGTAGCTCCTCTTGTAGCCTCAACTTCTGTTTGTCCTCTCGAAGTGCAAAAACAACATTGAGGCGTACGGAGACGGCGGTGACTGTGGATCGTAGTCCTCCGACCGTGAGCAGAAAAGTACTCGCTGGCGCCACTACTATCTATGCGGCCTTCGATCGTCAAGGCGACTGGTAGCAGGGTATTCCAATCAAAGCTAAGTCGCACCTGCGACTGGTTCGGTGGTACCGGCGAGGTTGGCGATACCTGACATCAAAATCTGACATGCCACGTAAGGCTTTCATGGTATCATCTTTGTCATCTCGGTTCTCATAGATTGACGCGTCGTTCATTTAGTCCGTGCATATCCTACACGGACATATCTTCCTCAGAGGAGACAACAGAACGGTCGCACCCACGGTCCGCGAAGATATAAATGTAGCAAGTTTTCGATGAGGCTTTGACCTGTAGCCACCACTGTCCGGCCCTGGGACTTGGAGGTTCTGTTCCTCAACTGGTGACAATGGATGATCGTATTACTTCTCGCTATCGCCTTCGGGTCCTGGTTGTCTCCTATTTTCGTCCGGTAGCATGCATCCTTGAATCTCGGAGTCGTTTCAATTTCCACGTTCGATACCACGATAGCATATCAACACGTCGAAGTAACCTTCATATTCATTCGTTGTTAGACCCGAGGAGTCTATTGTGCCGACTCGGTTTGCATGTACAAATCGCCGATCATGGCTAAGTGGGCGGTGGTGACATATGCGAAATTGTAGCAGAAATATTCCATGGCACGAAGATTCCGTCAATTCATATTCATAGTCCTCCGAGTGCCGAGGACCTGATCGCTATCACGAGTTTAACAGTGTGTGCTGGCGCGTGGATGGGACGGAAAATCATACGAGCGTTGGAGCTTGGGTATTGTTTGCTGTCATGCAGCCATTAAGCAGAGCTCCCAGATTCGATCTTATCTGCCACGGGGCTATTTACTATGCTTATAAGACCATTTCTCGACCCGTAATGGCTATTGCTTCTTGTTTCACGGAGCGGATGGAAGTGCTGGGGCTAACGACGTATCCCGGCATAGAACTCAGGTCGACGGTCTCGCGTGAACGGGTTCGATTCCAGTCTGGGTCTATCGACTTGATGCGACCATACTATCCTTACTGGCCTTGGTAATTGCCCAAGTCGGAGGCAGTCCCAGGTTAGCGCGCTCTCCTATGGGCGCCTTGTGGCTGGCCAGAGGTATTGACCGCTCTCCCTCAATTCTAGAGCCAGCACTGCCGAGGAACCATTGGCATCACTCCCACCAGGAAAGAGTCAGTCGATAGATCTTGGAACATTTCTCGTGATAGAGTTGTTCTGTACTGTGCGCTGCAGGTGTAAGATCATAGAAGACTTTCACTAGTTGGCTTTGACAGCTCGCTTTGTGCGGAGGCATTAGAAATGTTGGACAAGGTCGGATTCCTTCCCAATGGCATGCGTTGACGAATATGCCAACTATATTCGAGAGTCAAGAGGAGCTCGAAAACGGCTGCGATGACGAAAGTCGATGAAGTCGATCACCGCCAGGTTCAGCTGGAAGCCATTGAAGACAAAGGCTTGCTGTAGGAACCAAGACATTCGCTTAAACGACGCAACGAATGGATACGACAAAGAAGGTAGATGGCCTGAACGAACAATTGCCACCTCTCGGGGATGCGAGGCTAGCCGAGCCCACAACACTACCTTAGCGCTGAAAGAGGATTAGTCTTTCACGCGTGTCGTTCCTTTATGACACACCCGTTTTCAGTCTCATTCAACACCTCTTGACGGATTCGGATGTCAATTCTGTTACTGCCTCAGTAGAATTACCGGAGCGACTGATCAAGTCGGTCAAGATGAGCACAATCAACAATATACTTAAAGTTTTCACTGAGACAGAATGGTCCTAGTCAACGACCAGAAGACTAAGGTACGTCCACATCAGCAACCCAGGCGTATACGCTGACAACCCTCTACCAAAGTCCGCTGAGGATACTCCTGTGGAGACACTGCTCCCAACAACAGACGAGGACGAGATCAAACGCTGGAAGTTGATTCCTTGTTCAGCTTGTGTCCAATATGAAAATTATTGGGCATGCTTCACGGGAAAGTGGCAAGAACAACCAGATAGACCTGTAGAATTTTCCTGCACCAACAAGAAAGGTCCTGGGGTCATTGAATGCAAGATGGAGTGCATAGCAGACGACGACAATGGCAACCCATTACTCTTGGTCACCATGATGGTCTTGAGGAGGGGTGTGGTGAGCAAGATCGAGCTATGGGGAAAGAGGATAGTGGGTGGTGAGATTACCCAACTTTCAGCGGACGAAACAGACAGGATCGATTCAAACAAGGCAAGCCTATCCAAATCCCGCATCTTCCAGACCACACAGAGCTAATGTATCTGCAAAAGGTGATCTCAGTCTTTGTCCCGCTCCTTAGCTCGCGGTGATGGCAGGTACACAGGACGGTAATGGCATTTCTGCCAGTCCCAACTCTTCTGAAGAAATCGACTGCGATCGTGGGACACCTGCTACGAAAATATCAGCATTCTCTCCTGAGGACAAAGTTGAGAGCTTCAAAGTTGCAAGCCACGGCTGAGGTGTTTGCCTGCAAGATTGCACCGGGATTGAATGCGATCCCTTCTCATGGGATACACAACCAAGACCACAAGCTAAATCAGCGAGGCATGGCTTCGCCAACTACCAACAGACATCCTGCCAAAAGCGGTCCAGGACAAAGTTGCTATTGTTTTCGGGTGGCCACGTGCATTTGGCAGATTTTGTAAGCTTTACGACCGTGACCCTCGAGTAAGAATACTGACGCTTGATAGAACGTCGCCTCGGAGTACAAACCGGATAAGCAGCTACACAGTAAATCTGGGACTCTTGCCTACCTTGCCCCGGAAGTCTACACTGGGACAGAGTGCCTGACGAGGTGGATTGGTGGTCACTGGGTGTTACCTTCTATGAGTGTATATATAATGTTTATTGTGACGCTGGGATAAGGTACCTGACGGAGGTGGATTGGTGGTCACTGGGTGTTACCTTCTATGAGTGTATCAATAAATTCTGAATTGACCTTCAAGAATGATTTTGTTTGAAAAACAATCAGCTCGAATACCCTTCACGACAGAGGAATGTGAGCTCGATCACTAACCTGAAAATTCTATCAACCAAAACCGTACTCTTGAAATTGTCCTTGCAAGCCCACAAACGATGCCCACTTCTCGCACCTCTGAACATGCACCAAGTGAAAATTATACAGAAAGATCATGCTGAGAGAAGTAATACAGACAATCACATACATCTCCATCGCCAAATCCTCCAAAATCACGTATCGTACAGTACGGAACCAATCAAGTGCACCTCTACACCTCCACTTCTTCCACTAAACCCTCCATCAAAACCCAATACCACAAGCACCCGCTTCAAAGTTCCATACTCCTCACACTCCTCTCCAAAACCTTAACATCCTTCTCGAACCCATCCTTCACCTCCTCCCCATCACGACCCAAATACTTCTCATCCATCCCCTCCTCCTCCTCAACAACGCCAACCTCCTGACTCCTCCCCCTCCCCACACCATCAAAATCACCACCAACACCAGAAAATCCGCGCTCCTTCTGTTCTCTTTTCTCCATATGTCTCCTGTACAGCCCCACATCAGCACACACCCCTCTCGCAAAAGCAGCAAAAGGAACGAAAACAGAAGAGGGAGGCCGTGCATGGATAGCGAGACAAGAGGGCAGGGAAGAAGGAAAAGAATGATACGAAATAACCATGAGTACTTACTGGATCAAATACCCCACAAAAGCCCTGACAGGCCCTCTACACCGCTTTCCCCCATACCCATACCCAGCTCCCCCAGCCCCACAACAACGCCCCCTCCTCCTCTCCATACCCTCCCCAACCATCCCCCCATCCACCACCTTCTCTCCCGTCCCATACGCCGGCGGTAAAAACTCAACATTCCCTCCTTGTCCTTGCACCTGCTGCCTATCATATCGAGCAGGGCAGTTCCTGCGATGGGAGCAGGAAGAGCGGCGGTGACAGGTTGTGCAGCGGGTGGAGTCGTTGTGGGTGGAATGGCACATTGTAATTGGTTTTGTTAAGAATGAGTTGGAGTTGGCGGTTTGGAAAGGGGGAAGTAGAGGGGAATGTTAAAATTAGAATGTTATGGATGGTAGTTCTGTGGTTTTGTAGTTATTCCTCTGCGCTCGTTTGAATCCTGCTATTCCATCCTGTCCATGAGGCTTGCACGGAGATTTATATATCCTTTCCCATCCCCATCCCCATCCCCTACCCTCTCCACTCGGCCCATCCTCATCCCCATCCCCATCACCGCATAGCCTCTACAAACAAACTCGCTGCCTACGGAGATATCATGTACGCCCACCCTTACCAAATTGAGGCCTGCCAAGCGAGTCGGTGGAATATTCATCCCGCCCCGGTTCGCGTCTTGGCATCTTGATTGGGTTTAGCGTGGAATTTCTCCATATCGTTTTGTGGCTGAGAATTTTGCGGATGGTGCGGGTATGACGTGGGTAGGGATTCTTTGGGAAAGCAATGGGTGGGGGAAGGCCAGGACGGGGGAATGATGGGGAGGATTGAGGGTAGGGTGATGTAATGGCGTGCACGGTAGGTTAGGGGATGGATGGATTTAAGGGAGAAATGGTGGGGAGTTGGACCGAATCGTGCTTAAGTGGTGGAGATTCTGGGCAGAGAGTGGGGGATTGGAAAAGAGAAAAGCTTCGAGTTAATGGTGGTGACAACGTCAGGATATGGTCAGTAGATCGAAAGCTGGACAGATTCCTGGCATTTAAGGTTAATTTGTTTGGCGAGTGAGTTGATAGGGATGGGGCTTCTGATCGTTTTTGCAGAAGAGAAGGGTGCTAGAACCTATCTGGTGGTGCTTTTGGGTATGGCTATAAGCCTAGAAAACAACTGGGAGCCAGAAGGGCTGCATTGCTGATGCTATGGAGGCCATGGCCTTAAGCCCTGTTTGTTGCTCCTAGAACATGGCGCTCCTGGTATCTAAACCATCTCCTGCTCAATCCACCTCCACATCTTCTCAAACTGCGCTTCGTCAATTGGTTTTACATTGCTCATCACGGTCGTCACTGCCTTCGTCTTCTCCATATCGAAGAAAACGTCCTCGTCCTCCCCTACACTTCCCTTGTCCTCGCTATATGCCTCCATCCACAGACCTAATAGCTTTGTAGACGGGTGGTTCGCTTGGAGGTTCTTCAGCCGGCCTACCCAGGCTGCAGGCGAGATGACAGCGAATCCTGGCGAGAGCTTCTTCATCCAGGTAAGGAGATCTGACCATGTGGTCGCTCTGGATGGGTTGAGGATATGGTAGACTGGGATATCTTTTTCGGTGGCGCCTGGTAAATTGTCGATCTTGTTTAAAGCGATGTCGATGACAGCCTGCGCTGCAGTGTCGGCTGGTAGCCAGTCCAGATTTTGGTGCAGGTCTGGTAAAGCTTTCAGAACTTTCACAGCCGAAAGCATCAATGGCCATGCCTCCGAAGCATTCCAAATCCCATGTTCAGTATCCCCGCAAAGTTGACCAATCCGCAATACGGCAATGTTGCCTCGCAAGGGTGTCCTGAGGTACGCCTGTTCACAAATAGCTTCTGCCACCCATTTCGACCGTGAATAACCCAGGGGCGATGCAGACTGTGGATCATGAGATATTGTTTCCGGGATCGGTGACTTTGTGTGGTGACCTAGTACGCTTGCGGTAGAAGAACAGAATAGAAAGCGCGGAGGGTGGCGTTTTGGGAAATTTGCGAAGTCGATGAGATTTTCTAGACCAGCCAAGTGGTCTTTGAAACTAGAAAGGCGCATGCTGAAATTGACAGCCCACGCAGCGTGAATAACTACAGTTGCCTGTAACGCCAGCGAGCTGTACAAGTCCTCTTCCAGTCCAAGCAATGAGTCGGATAGCTTGTAAGGGTGGCAACATAGTTTCGGAGAGCCCATATTAAGGCCCAGAATTTTCCGTGCCCGGAGAGCTTTATACACACGTTCTTCGGCTGCCATAGGGGAGGCGGCACGAACGAGGCAGTGGACTATGGAGACTTCGGAGGAGGCGAGGAGGCCGGCGAGAACGTGTGCGCCTAAAGCGCCAGTGGCACCGGTAAGGACCACAATCGTTCGGCATTGCGAGTTGAGCTCGTTTGTTAATGGGAAAAGGCTGTAGTGGTCGACTAGGCTGTGCATCAGATTTATCTCTTCATTGGTATTGGTAGCTCTAGTAGCTTTACCATGACGAGTATCGATGATGTATCGTGCTAAGTTCTTGATAGTTCCACAGTCGTAAACGACGTTGAGCGGAAGACTACTGGGGTTTTCCAGTAGAAGTTTGTTATGGATTATCGATCTGATCTGGACGGCCGCTATCGAATCAACTCCGAAAGAGAACAAGTCTGTGTCTTCAGATATTAGTTCCTGCGTATGGATGACTTCTTTGATGATGTTTAAGATACTGATAGCAACATCGTCGTCTGATACCACAGACTTTGCATCTCGCCCGTCCTGGTGTGATTCTTGTCTTGCACTATACGCTCGGGCAATGTCTTTTGCATAAGTCTTCTCCGCTTGGCCACGCATTATTGTGCCCTTGCTGCTTTTGGGGAGCACAGGTACTTCCTTGGGCATTATCACTAGCATCGACCTTGAGAGCCTCGCGTGCCCCTGGCTTTCAGCATCTAATTTCTCTACCGAGGGCCACAAAGCTTCCAGAATATCTTCTTTCCCCATGTCGGCAGAGGCTGGCGATCGGAATATTAAGGCACCTGGGTACGGCATTCCATTGCCGAAGACGAGAACATCGCCCACTAAAGGCGACGTGGCTATGGAAGTCTCCAGGGGCGCAGGATCGAACTTCTTCCCTGTTACCAGAGTGAGTTGCGAGTCGGCGCGGGACGAATACCTATAAGCGTTGCGAATGGAAGGATGAGTCTCGAAGAGGTCTGATGTGGCATAGGAGCCGTCATTTCTGTTTGATTTCGCAATGTGCGGCCACGTAGGCAACACAACCAATTCCTCCAAGTCTTCTTCTCGTTCTTCAAACCTTAAATGTGGTGACTCGTGGCTTCGAAGGTATTGCCACTCCGCGTCGGTCTCATAATATCTGTGGGATGACAAGAGAAATCCGCATTCGGCACTGCCAAACCGTGATACAAGATTTACTCCCTCCCTTACCAACTTGTTCCCCACTATTTCGGGCAGCGCAGCACCGCCCACGCCAACTAATTCCATCCCCTTGAGACAATCCATCCCTTCGTTTTCTCCGGCCATCATTTGCAAAACGTAGGGCACCGAAGAGAAGTACGCAACTTCGGGCATTCCACGTTTGCGAGGCAACATTAAACACTTAATGATATTGGATGCAGTGATTGGTATATGTCTTCCGGGAAACAACCATATCAATGCCCCACTTGTCCACGCTCTAAAGCAGTCTGCTATGCCTCCATGGTAGAGAGGGGTTGTTGTAAATGTGGCTTTCTCGTGGCCGTCTCTAAAACATGGCAGCACGCCTATGGCAGCCCGATGGGATTGGTGGACTGGCTTCGGCAGGCCAGTTGAGGTTCCAGACGTGTGGTGAAGATAAGCCGTGGCATCCTCGGACACTGGCCTGAGTGGGATTTCGTCGATAGGTGCATTCCTTGGAAGGGCAGCACCAGCATTAGTGATTCTCATGATTTCTTCCACGTCGGTCAGAGCTTCCAGGTGGATTTCCCACTTGTTAGGTTCAAGCTCCAAGTGATTTTGCGCTGCCTTGGCCAGTTCATGGTAGACATTGTCGAAGAATAGCGTTTTTGCATCGCACTCCCTGCAGAGATGTCCAACGGCAGACGGTGGGCATTGTGGTCTGCGTAAAGTTAGACTTGAAGACGACTTCACATGGAATGTTGAGACGCACGCTATAAGGAGAACAGAATAGCCAATACGCATCAAAGCTAGCCAGTAAAAGAGGAATTCCTCGGAACTTGGACAGAGCAACGCAACTGTTCTTTGTTCGGTCGTCGAATACAAAGACGTTGATCCCACGATATGCTGAACTGTCCGGACGGAGATTTGCTGTAAATCTTGGAACGCTGGATTCAATGTAAGCTTCTGTCATCGTTATAGCACGGCTTTCTTGTATGCTGATTTCGATGGGTGTACGGATCATGAGAGGCCAGCATCACAGGCTGTGAAAAGACTCGAGCATCGCCGCAGAAAACAAGCATACACCTTATACAAGAAGCTTAAGACGCGGCATGTCTCAGTGGCATGCTAAAGAACATGCTGGAACTTGCAAACGTGCTCTTCCAAGAAAGACCTCGTGCACCAACAATAGGGCGACGTACTGTACACTATTTGGCACCATTGCTCGCCTCCATTTCTCTGAGGAATAGGAAATGCCACAGCCGGGCGGGATGGAAATTGGCGGGCCTGGTGATCGATGAAATCGTTGATATTCTTGAAAGGCTGAGGATGTCCATTGTTGATAGCAGACGCTTCACCTAAAGTACAGACAAAGTAATTGGGGGCTGGGTGTTCTTCGGACAGGTGCATATACGCCATATTAAGTAGCTGAAAGTTGATGTTCTCAATCCATACGTATAGTCCACGTTCTTGTTGTGGGGTTGGCGATGTCCATGGTCTTGGCATGTCAATGTTGAGGCCGCTGAGGCTACATCATGACTCGCCATTCGTTGCCAAGCAACTGTCCATTCACATTTGCACTTTGCGCTTTCTGTTCGATGCTTTACTGGCCAATCGCATCATTCTACGGATATTTTGTCGATGACAGGCCCACTTCTCCATTGTGCGAATCTTCAGGTTTACTGTGGGTGATGGTTACATTCTACGCACGCACAGCTCTAGGAGAGGCCCACCGCTATTCTCGCCTAAGGTAGGTGCATTCCTGCACGGAAAGGGGGGAAACCGGTGCCTAGGCGTGCATAATCTTCATGTTGGGTTTATGCGCGAACATAACTACATAACTAAGGTAGTTGATCCGGCTGGTTCGGCTAGAACGATTCTAAGTAAGGGAACCAGCTCGTTAAGGAAAGAACCCACCCCCGGAGAAATTCTAGCACCGAAGCCACCGAAGTCCGAGATTTTGGCGGCGCGAGCAGGCTTGATTAAAAACCATCCTCCCTTATCTGACACTTTACCCCTGATGACAGGATGTCGATGTTAGCATATTGTGGAGCAAGTCGTTACTTGGAATCTAATCATAGGAGGATCGGATTACCAAGTACGATCCAAGACGCGCTTGACTGGTCAGATCTCACCATAATGGCAGCCACAGCTGAAAAGTAAATAACGCAGGGGAGGAGTGCGACGTGCGTATTCGCACTCCTGCCTTGTCAGCAATCTGCTGCAAGCGTCCATCAACTGCGTTACCGTGGAAAACTGTGATATGACTCGTCTGCCTGGTGGGCTTACGACAATGGCTTGTGCTATTGTCTTACATACCTCGGAAAGGTGGACAATTCCTTTTCCGAGCCGCACGGTGTATGACCGCCTGAATTGTAGTGACTGATGAATATGCTTGCCTTTTGCTAGTTATACAGCGTGAGCCCTTTGATCTCTTGCAATGATGCTTTAGAATGGCTTCTTCACGTGAAAATGACCGGCCACATAGTGCAGCACTTGAAGCATGGCCATTAACTTCTGCTAACACCTTGAGAGAGCAGTACCTCACTCGACCAGACATTCAGGCACAGAGATCCGCCGAGTTGCACGATTCCACCTTGATGATGGACGCTGCGTCCGTGACAGATGATGCTCTCCTTTCAACCAGTTCTGATGGACTCGTTTCTTCTCGGCATGGACTGGATCCAGGCTCCCATGGGGGAACTACGGCCGTCGCGACCCCTTCAGACTCCCAACACGACGTCCTTGCACCAGTTGCCCTTAATGTTGCTGGAACACCCGCAGAAAGAGACATAGAGTATGGTGAGGGATCAGATGAGGGATCAGATACGGTGGCCAGCTTCGAACCCATCAAGACAGTGTCGACCAACAAATCCACCAAGCGCCCAGACATGCAACCCACTAGTATTGAGGATGACCTCTTCAAATCCCTAAGCAGGAGAAAGACAAGCATAAGTGGCGAAGCTGCTGAGGAGGAAGAAGAGCGGGTTGAAATCGAGAAATTGATGTCACGAATGTTCGGCAAGAAAAGGCAAAACAATTCGGAAGAGACAAAACACGTCGGCTTGGTATTCAAGAACCTTACTGTCAAAGGGATGGGCTTGGGTGCTGCGCTCCAGCCTACCCTCAGCGGCCCTTTCCTCGCTCTGCCTCGGTTATTGCAAGGACTCTTCAGCGGAGGGCTCAGGAAGATTGCTGGAAAACCGCCTGTCAGAACCATCCTCAACGACTTCACAGGCTGCGTGAGACCAGGTGAAATGCTCCTAGTGCTTGGCCGCCCTGGATCCGGCTGTTCTACCTTTCTGAAAGTACTGGCAAACCAACGCTTCGGCTACGAAAGCATCGAAGGCGATGTCACTTACGGTGGTACAGATGCAAAGACCATGGCCAAGCACTATCGTGGAGAGGTTCTATATAATCCCGAAGACGACCTGCACTATGCAACCCTGAGCGTTAAGAACACATTAAATTTTGCGCTTGAGACACGAACCCCAGGCAAAGCTTCCCGCAACGAAGGCGAGACCCGTAAAGAGTATGTGAAAGAATTTTTACGCGTGGTCACCAAGCTTTTCTGGATCGAGCATACGTTAAATACCAAGGTGGGTGATGAGTATGTACGGGGGGTATCTGGAGGAGAAAAGAAGCGTGTTAGTATCGCCGAAGCTATGATCACAAAGGCAAGCACACAATGTTGGGACAACTCAACAAGAGGTCTGGATGCTAGCACCGCCTTGGAATATGTGCAGTCTTTACGATCACTTACCAACATGGCCCGGATTTCCACGTCGGTTGCCCTCTACCAGGCTGGAGAAAGTCTGTATGACCTATTCGATAAGGTCATTCTTATAGATGAGGGTAAATGCTTGTATTATGGTTCGTCTGAAAAGGCTGTCGCTTACTTCGAAGACCTTGGATTTTATCGACCTGCACGATGGACAACAGCTGACTTCCTGACTTCCGTCAGTGACCCCCATGAACGCCAAGTGCGAGAGGGCTGGGAGGATCGTATTCCAAGATCTGCTGAGCAATTTGAGGCTGCTTTCAAGAAAAGTCATATGTTCCAGACTAACCTTCAGGATGTTCAGGCTTTCGAGCAGGAAGCGGAGCAACTAAGACAGGAAAGATTAGCTGTTAGCACTAAAGCTACGAAAGAACAGAATTACACTCTTCCTTTCCACAAGCAGGTCTGGGCTTGTACCCAACGTCAAGTCCTGGTCATGCTTGGAGACAAGCAGTCGTTGGGAGGTAAATGGGGCGGTGTTCTGTTCCAGGCTTTGATTGTTGGTTCCCTCTTCTACAACATGCCAAAGACTTCTGCAGGTGTCTTTGAGCGTGGTGGCGTGCTCTTCTTCATGCTTCTCTTCAACGCCCTGCTCGCCCTCGCCGAACTGACAGCTGCTTTCTCGAGCAGACCTATCTTGCTTAAGCACAAAAGCTTGTGAGTCTCCCCCAATATGAATTATATGTCGCGGCTAACCCTACTCAAGCTCGTTCTACCGTCCTGCAGCTTATGCCATTGCGCAAACAGCCGTCGATATCCCTCTTGTTCTTGTCCAAGTTTCCATATTCGACCTAGTAGTTTACTTCATGGCTGACCTCAGCCGGACGCCCTCTCAATTCTTCATCTCGCTTCTTTTGCTATGGGTCATCACCATGTCGATGTATTCCTTTTTCAGAGCAGTCGGGGCCCTCTGCAAATCTCTGGACATTGCGACACGTATCACAGGTGTTGCCATGCAAGGTCTGGTCGTCTACACCGGCTATTTGATTCCACCTCAAAAGATGCACCCCTGGTTCAAATGGTGAGTCCTGAAAGGGCACAGTGCTTCCGGGCATTTTGAATCTCTATGTGTAACTGACATGTTGGAAATTCTCAGGCTCATCTGGATAAACCCTGTGCAGTACGCCTTCGAGGCCTTGATGTCAAATGAATTCTACAATTTGCAGATCGAGTGTGTGCCTCCTTATCTGGTGCCTACGGGGCCAAATGCGTCTTCCCAGTACCAGTCTTGCCTCTTAAGAGGTAGCCAACCGGGACAGACCACAGTCAACGGCGCAGATTACATCGAAAGTGCGTTTACCTACACTAGAGCTCACCTGTGGCGCAATTTTGGTATAATCACAGCTTTCTGGCTTTTCTTTGTATTTGTCACAATGATTGGCATGGAGATGCAACAGCCAAATGCAGGCGGTGGGGCTGTGACCATCTTCAAACGGGGTCAAGCACCAAAGTCTGTTGACCAAGCCTTGGACAAAGGCACTGTATCAGAAGATGAAGAGAAGAATATGGCACATTCAGGCGATGGGAAAATTATTTCAGAAGAGACCTCGGTTTCAGATTCCAGCAAGGCTGTTAGTGGTATTGCTGGGAACGAGTCAGTCTTCACGTACAGAAACGTCAACTATACGATACCTTATGGCAATGGCGAAAGAAAATTGCTCAACGAGGTCCAAGGCTATGTCAGGCCTGGCAAATTGACTGCTCTCATGGGTGCGTCTGGTGCAGGGAAGACAACGCTCTTAAACACCCTAGCGCAAAGAATCAACTTTGGAGTCGTGACTGGCGATTTCCTGGTGGATGGTAGGCCGTTGCCCAAATCCTTTCAGAGGGCCACCGGCTTCGCTGAGCAGCAAGACGTCCATGAGCCTACAGCCACAATCCGAGAAGCACTTCGCTTTTCTGCATTACTTAGGCAACCTAAAGAGGTTCCCATCCAGGAAAAATACGAGTACTGCGAGAGAATCATCGACCTTCTAGAGATGAGAAGCATCGCAGGCGCGACCATCGGCAAGATAGGCGAAGGCTTGAACCAGGAGCAACGGAAACGAGTCACCATCGGCGTCGAGCTTGCCAGCAAGCCAGAGCTTCTCATTTTCTTGGATGAACCTACATCAGGTCTTGACTCTGGAGCTGCTTTCAACATTATTCGCTTCCTACGCAAGCTAGCAGACAGTGGTCAAGCATTGCTGGTAACGATACATCAGCCCAGTTCCGTTCTATTCGAATACTTTGATGAGCTCATCCTGCTAAAGTCTGGTGGTCGTGTGGTGTATCATGGTGAGCTGGGTAAAGATTCACGAACTTTGATCGACTATTTCGAAAAAAACGGTGCAGACAAATGCCCTCCGCGTGCCAACCCGGCTGAATATATGCTCGAAGCGATAGGTGCAGGTGATCCTAATTATGGTGGCAAGGATTGGGGCGACGTCTGGGCATTGTCCCCAGAACATGAAGAGCGCAGTCAGGAAATCCACCATATGATCAGTTCTCGACGCAATATTGAGACTAGCTCTAAGACGAAAGATGACCGCGAATACGCAATGCCTCTGAGCACTCAAGTCTCCACAGTTGTCTACCGAAGCTTCACAGCCTATTGGCGGGACCCAGATTATATGGTTGGAAAGTTCCTACTGCATATCGTTACAGGCCTTTTCAATACCTTTACCTTCTACCATCTAGGGAACGAAATCACCGACATGCAATCACGTCTCTTCTCTATATTCATGACGCTCGTTATTGCACCACCTCTAATTCAACAATCACAACCTAAGTATCTGGCTTTCCGCAAGATTTACAAATCCCGAGAAGCTAATTCGAAAATCTACTCATGGTTCGCTTTTACCACTGGCGCTGTACTAGTGGAAATACCTTACTCCCTCCTCGCCGGCACCATCTATTTCATGTGCTGGTGGTGGGGTTCAGTTGGCCGGAGCTCAACCAAGTTAGATAACGCATACACGTGGATGCTTCTCATGCTCTTTGAGCTTTTCTATATCTCCTTTGGCCAAGCAATCGCTTCGTTCTCGCCTAACGAACTACTTGCTTCAATACTTGTACCGGTTTTCTTCCTCTTCGTTGTGGCCTTCTGCGGAGTCGTTGTGCCCTTCGCTGCTCTGCCTTATGTAAGCCCATCCCTCGCTGCAGTCAGGATTGCTTCCACTAATACGATGGACACAGTTCTGGAAGTCCTGGATGTACTACCTAACCCCCTTTCGCTACCTCCTCAACGGCTTCCTCTCCGTAGGCACCCACGGCCGTGCCGTCGTCTGCGCCTCCAACGAATTTGCCCGCTTCGCTCCACCACCAGGCGAGACTTGCCAATCCTACTCCCAAGCCTTCATTCAGTCATCGGGCGGCTACGTCCAGAATGGGACCAATGGCTTGTGCGAGTTCTGCCAGTACGCCAACGGAGACGAGTTCGCGAAGAGTTTTAATGCATTCTACAGCCTAAAGTGGGAGTATTACGGGGTCTTCTGGGCTTACTGTGCTTTTAATTTTGGGCTGGTATTCTTCTGCAGTTGGTTGTATCTTGGGGGGTGGAAGACGGTGAAGGATGTCTTTACTCGGAGTGGTAGACAACAAAAGGGGCAGGCGGCGAATGAGAAGGTGTAAGAGGGTGGTGCGATAGGTAAGAGATGTAATTGTGTGGTTCTTCGTGCTGCTCTTTTTCTTCCACATTGTAGTTACAATAGTAGACTGTACATTAGGTACAACATAGAGCGCAATAATTGATAAACATGCTACCTAAGCACTTTAAAATACAGGTGCTCTCCCAATTTTCATCCAATCTCAAGAAAGACTCCACCATGCAAAGAACCCTCGCTTGTACGATCTTTTGGCCTAGAAAGCTACCCAACCCCCCGGGCGGACAAATTCCCCAGGGACCATTCTCCCGTTCCCCAAAGCCCTTCCACATTCCTCCCCCTCGCTCTCGTTCTCCCCTATCCCTCACCAAAATACCGTAACCGCACATGCACCATTCGATCCTACGATCTCACATCTAGCCAATGCCTTCGAAGAACCTCCTGAATCGCCGTGATACTCGGAGCAATGGCGCAGGGGACGGGGGTCAGGCAGGCGGGGCGGGCAGGCGGGCAGGCTTCAAACCCCCTATATGTCTTTCTTGGGGATATTCGACGGTGCGATCTTCGACTGGGAGTGAGAATGATTTTTAGGGGATTGGGTGGCTTGGAAGAGAGGGATGCTAGGGGTAGGGGGTTGGGGAAGAGGGGAAGAACTGCCCCTAGAACCGCCCCTTCCAAGTACGGAGGCAGGCTGCCTTCAAAGCCGCTGAATAGCTTTCTTTGGAGTATTCTACGGTTCAATCTTTGACAGCGAGCTTGAATCTACTTTCTGTGCGGCTTGATGGCTTCTTGAAGGAGAAAATGGGGGTAGGAGGGTAGGAAATCACCGGCCCTTCGCCCCTCGACCAGCGTCGCCCCCTTTCCTCCTTCCCAGGCCGCGAGCAGGCAGCCTTCAAAGCCCTGGAATATCTATCTTTGAGATACTCGACGGTTCAATATTTGACAGCGAGCTCGAATCTACACTCTACGCAGCTTGATGGCTTCTTGGAGGACGATGTTAGGAGGGAGACTTGGGGAATGGGCCCCCATCGCCCCTCGAGCGGCCTCGCCCTCTTTCCTCCTTCCGGGGTCTACAATGCGATTTCAAATCTTGGCAACGACTTCGACGAACCTCGTAGATCGCTCTGATTACCTTTCTAGTCGGGGCAATGGTCTGGAGGACGGATGGCAAGGGAGGCAAGGAGGAAGGGAGGCAGGCTGGCAGGCCTCACGCCTCTGAGTATCTTTCTTTGACATATTCGACGGCTTGATCTTCGACAGGGAGCGAGTATCAGGCTCTACGCGCTTGGTTGGCTTCTTTGAGTCGAATATGAGGGCAGGGTTTTGAGAAATGACCGCTCCTGCCCTAGATCTACGCCCGGCGCCGCCCTCTTTCCTCTTCCCCCCTTCCCAGGATCTACAATGGGGTTTCGCATCTTGGCAATGCCTTCGAAGAACCTCCTACATCGCCTTGATACCCTCTCTACTCGGAGCAATGAGCTGAAGTATGGATAAGATGCAAGCAAGGCAGACAGGCAGGCAGGCTTCACGTCATACTCGGCGGCCCATTCCTGGCCACAGAGCTCGAATCGACGGCCTACAGAGCTTATCGTCTTCTTCGAGTCGAATAACAGGTGTGGAATCGTGCAATAATAGCTCTTCGCCCCGCGCCGCCCTGAATCCCCTTTCGCAGGGTCCCCACTGCTCGACCTGCGGCAGCAGATACGCCCATTGTCAGGAACGGGATTGCATTCCCTAAAAACATATACGTATCTTGAGATTTGGGCGCTGGACCAGAGGCACTCCTAATCCGGAAGCACTAGGCATGGACAAGGCTACAGCGGCTAGAGAAGCGGGCGGCAACGGTTATGAGGTCGAGAATCAATGGGAGTAGGGGATAGAGGGGTCGGAGTGAGGGAGGAAGAGTGAGGGAGAAAGAGAAGGGGGAAGGGAAAGGGGAAGAGAAATGGAATCCCACCGGGTCTCGTCCTTCCTGCCCAATACCTGCCAGCAAACGCGCCTCGTGCCAGCAACGGGGTTGTATGCCTGCTCCTCATAGAACGCATCCCTGTTTCAAGATTGCAGACTCGTAGCAGAGGCAATCTTGGTCCGGTATCCCTTGTGCTAAAACATGGCTACACGCTGCTGGAGAAGCCGTGGATGGGGGGAATAGAGGAGCACGAGGGACGGAAGAGGAGAAAGAGAAAGAGATTCCTCCTAACCCGATCTGTGGCAGCAAATGCGCCTCATTTCATTGCCGGGAATACATAGCAGCTTCCCACGAAGTTGCATGACTCTCCGGAGATTGCACAGTCAGATCGGAGGCGATCCTTTCCCGGAAGAAGTGGCCAGGAACATGGAAATACGTGACTGAAGAAGCCGGTGTTGTGGGCCATGCGCTGGAAACAGGAATGGGATAGGGAATACAGGGGTACGAGCGAGGGAGAAAGAGAGAAAGAGAGAAAGAGAGAAAGAGAGAAAGAGAGAAAGAGAGAAAGAGAGAAAGAGAGAAAGAGAGAAAGAGAGGCTGGTGGGAACATGGCAAGAGGGTGAATACGAATGATGTGGGTAGAGAGAGGGGTGGATGGGACAACAAGGTGGAAGATCGATTCATAGATGGGATTAAGACAGGTGCTATAAGGGAGAGGCTTTATGCGGCCAGTGGTGTAGGGGAGGAGGAACAATGGTAATTTTTGCCTCATCATATAGCTTTCATTCGCTAATTGTTTCTATAGCATACCCTACTATCTGGACGGGACTTTACGTGTGATGTGTTCTGCCATACTTCTCGTTAACGTCAATAATATGATCCATGGACCCCTTCAATGCAAGTTCGACCGCTTCTTTCTCAACGCTGGAGGCTAGGACCGTTTTGACTTTGGTGACTGTTGGGGGAGGTGGGGCAGTGGGCGCGGCGAGGCCGAGGGTGAGGATGAGGAAGGAGAGGATTAAGGGGACGGTGGAGAGGGAGGGGAGGTGCATTCTTGATTTGGTGGTCGGTAAGCTTTGGAATTGGACTGGAATTGGAGAGGGAATCGGGCCTTGTTGCAGTGGGCTTGAGGATTGCGTGTGCGTTGAAGAAGGGGGACGACGTGATGGTACTTATTCGACTCACTTGCTCGGCATTCCATCCTTTAAGGATAACGGGACGAGGATCGATTGTTCTTCTGGTGGTGTTGTTGTCGGCTATGCATTCGTATTGGTCGAATGGGCCTTGTTCCTGCGATAACATTGTCATTGGGTATGCTTTCATATAGCCTTTCATGCTGCTTGAGATGGTAGGAGACCGGAACAAAGAAAGAGCCTTTCATCGCCCCCGAATTCTGGTGCTTGCTGCTGGTCAAAGATTAAGCATAGGACTGGCGTTAGAATCGTGGCGATTGAACGGGTGGTTGCGCGCTGCTTTGACCAAATGTCTGACTCGAGGCGCTCTCAAGATTGCAAGCCGTTGGATAGTGCTTCGTCCACCCTCGAGTTTCCTGACATACATTCTATTTACCCATCCCGTACGCCCTGATTCCCGACTACTCGCACCGCACTCAGACCCTCTACCCCTTTTTCCTAGACCGTTCGATCCTATCTCCTCCCCAATTTCAAGCCGTCTCATTCGCATCATACCCTCATCCGTCACGAAGTCCAACTCCTCAGCACTCACGCACCCAATGATCTCTTAGCCTTCCTTCGCAAGAACGATGTTAATTCCTTCAAGAGAACGCTCAACCTCTGCGGAATCTGTCATGTCAATAAGAGCGAGGACACCAGCAGCTGGCAGTGCGTCTATATTGTTCCATGTTCTACCCGTTCACTCGAGCAAAAAGGGGAAGCCCAAATCTAAAAGACGAGGCCGGCATTAAGAAGCTGTAAAGGATCGGAGCCAGGGAAGGAAGCGTGGTACGGGAAGGGGATTCTTGCTTCAATTGGTAGGGACAACAAAGGCAGAGATCGGGGCGCTGGATCGTTTCGCTAGGTGGTGCGGAGAATTGTTATAAATGTTGGATGATTGCGTGTTCCAGTAACAGGTGGGCACTCTTGCGTCGTGGTCTCCTGGCTGGGGGAGATCAATGGGTAGCTGGAAAGAGACAGAGCTTCTAGGTATGTTTTGAGAAGAGCTGTAGGCTACGTTGTAGGACGTGTGGAGGGTTCGAATCGCTGGCTTAGGTTGTGGGAAGGTGTTCGAGCTTTTGTCCTGGGAGGGAACGACCTTAGCTACGATGTCGGAGCTGTTTGGTTTGGCTGGTCGGCATGGTGAGGGAAGAGGTAGCGGGTCATTGGAGCTTCAATGTCAGATGGTCGGGTAGTTGGGGATGTGAACTTGATATTCTCATCATCCTGAAGGGCGGGTACCAAGAAAGACCAGCCAAAGCCTTACCGGTCGATCCCTATCCTACACACCCTCTTCACTCGGGGCTTGACTACAATACGCTCAGCCACGTCGACAGACATTCCCTGTAAAGACAGCTTCTTTCGTACAAATACAAAAATCCCAAAGCCTCGTCCTCCTAACGCGTCCCCATATTATTCACAACCACCCATACACTCAAACTTCGCCCAAACCCCACTCTCGAAAGGCTTACACTGGCCGATCTTGACCTGACCGGAAACACTGCAGTCAGAGTCCTTGCATGCATACTCTTTCGCTAGCAAATCAAGATCAGCGATCACCTCCCATCGTCTACACCAATACACAAAATAGGGGATTCGGAGGAGTAGGGGACGTACATCCGCAACATGGATTATCAGGCGGCCCGCCGTTGACCCAAATGATTGCTTTGGAGCCTGCTGGTCCACCTGTTACGGCGCCGTTGGAGGGGTATTCATGGCCGATGTAGGTGCCGCAGTTGGTGTCGGAGTAGCTGGGTGGTATGTTAGCGGTGGGGTTTGAGGTTGGGGATAGGAGGGTTTGGACTAGGGGAAGGAGGAACAGGACGGGGAAGGGGAGTAATACAAATTTACTTGCGGGGTGGGTTCTTGGGCGAGGGTTTTGCTGGTTAGGAAGATGGCGGCGAGGGAGAGGAGGAGGGTGGGATATTGCATTTTGGGATTCGGATGGTTGATTCGTTGGGATGAGAGGAAAGTCTTGGATAGTCGAGTCGGCGTCTATTTGTAGATGACGTTCCTGAGATGTGATGGGATGATAGGAGTCTGAAGGATAGTGGCAGAGGAATGAGTATTTATGCTCTCTCCTCTTCAGAGGATCCTCTCATATTGCAAACATGAGTAAAAAACTCCTAGTACAGTAATCAGTTTCAACCTAGCTGATATAATTGTGTTTCTGGGGCGATTACAGCGGTTTTAGAGAAAACGGTCCAGAGCTGGCTCCTTCCATGGGGTAGTAGGCTCATCATATTGACGTGTCCGGTTGAGGAAAGGATGATAGGCTGTATCTCTGGTGAAACATCATGGGAAGAGTCTTGTGCCCAGCATGAACAGCCTGTAGCCTGGGAGTCCTATTGCATATATTCCTCTCCAACTCCTGGAGATAAATTGGCCCCATGGAGGACATATCTGATACCTGTAAGAGACTTTATATATAATTGTTGGTGTTTTAGCATCTAGCGTGCTGACTGTATAAGATACTGTAGTAGGTAAGGTATATAGAAACGCTCCGTACGTTGGTAGGGGCAAGGCCCCTGAGACTTGCCCCTAAGCGGGCTTAGTTCATGCTTGGGATCTCCTCCGTACTAGATCAGCCAATGCGCCTAATTGTAGTTCTACAGGTACCGTACCTAACGTACCATAGGAGGATTTATCCGCTTACTGAATGAATCCCCCTAGAAGTAATTGTATGGCTGATAAGGCTGAAGCCTAGAAGCACCCTAAAGAACAAAGTTTCGCACCCCTGAACACACAAGCCCCGGGGACCAGATACGTGGTCTAGGCCTCTGCCCTTCTCGTTTCCTCTAGGCTTTAAGCCTGGCCATACAGTTAGAGGGTTCATGTTCTATCGTACCTACCCGATTCAAGGGCAGCGGCAGCTACTCCGTTCTGCGTTCCGCACCCAGCGTCATCATCTATAAGCAGTATTCCGTAATCAATCCCACACCATACGCATTGGCCATTGCTGTTAGCTGCTTCTAGAGAACAAGAGTCCCAGCTCTGCTATAAAGACTCCATTCAACCATGGCTACGCTTCAGCTCAGAGGCCCTGCCCAGGCAGAAGACATTTGTCCCTCCTTCTACGACTACTCCTCCTCGAGTCCCTGCATGCACTCCTACAGACGACGAACATGGGCCTAACGAAAACCTCCCACCTCCCTGAATTTACTCGTCCGGCTCCCGGCTCAGCCACCTTCACCTTCCCCAGGAAGCCAAATGGCCAGTCCCCAGAACCACCCTCTACCCTCGTAACGATACCTCCCGGCTCCAGCTACACTACCTCCCTCCACTGGCACGTCACCCACACCGAGTACATCAAAGTCATATCCGGGGCTGCCTTAATAACGGCTTCAAACAAAAGCAGAGTATACACCGCTGAAGATGGAATTGCTGTTATACCACGCCATGCAAGGCACGAGTGGATGCGGTTTGACAGACCCGCTCATCTACTGTCAAGACTACAGCGAGAGGTCCAGGAGAAATGGATGGAAGAGCAGGGAGAAGATGTGATTGAGAAGCTGAGGGGAACGGATCTTGTGGCGGAAGAATGGACGGATCCTAGGGATGGAGAAAAGGAGGTTTTCTTCAGGAATATTTTCTCTACGGCTGGAGAAACGCAATGGAAGGAGAGCTGGTGGGGTGGGGTTTTGATCCTGTTGCAGATGATGCTTGTGATGTGGGAATTGGACAACCTTGTGGTGCTATTGGATTTGGGAGGAGCAGGGGATGGCAGTGGGTGGAGGGATCTTTTGGAGACAGCGGTCACCTATGCTTTCATGTGGTCAGCTGCTATGATTGGGAGAGCGTTGGGATTGAAGGCTGTTAATGAGGAGTATACCCCGAGGCATTTGCTCAAGGCTGGGGAATAGGGAAGGTCGAGGGGGAAGGCGGAATAGTGTTCTTGTGGCTAAGATATAGCTCTGGCTTTCAGTGTGTGTGTCTCCACGGCATGCTGGCCAAAGGAGGGAGTTAATGTACAGCGTTTCCTGGTCATAATTCTCATGAGAGTACTCTTAGGGCGTTTCGCTGATAGCTCCTTCTTGCAGATGAGGCTTGATATCGAGATCATGGGTCTATACTACAAACAATCAATTCAGTCTGAACCCAAGCTATCCACTGCCTTCGGCGCACTCAAGAATACTACGCGATGCACTACAGTGTCCCTTCTCCACACTCGCCTTATTGATTCCTCCATGGCATTTACAGTCCGGTATCTACACAGCATATACGCCTCAGGGGTGGACATTCTGCTAGAATGTGCATGAACCACTTAGCGATCTGCACTGTCCTATAGCACTATCAGACTCTCGGTCAGTATAAGGCCTGTTTGGCACAAGGATGAGCAGTGGAAGTGTTTATTCAGAAGCTTGATGCTGTTTGAATTTCCTGGTATCATCACTCTTTGGCAGTTGCCCTTTACAATGCTTATAGAAGAATCAATACACAGGTATTTCCCTCTCAACTCGTGCTCACGGGATTGCTAAGGGTGCTATTCCCAGCCTCCTCCCCAAATCCCGAGAAACTCAGTCTTGTAGAATTGCTGACGGAGCTGTTCCCAGCCTCCTCCCCCACCCCCAACAAGCCAGTTCTATAAGTCAACTCTCCGCTCGCAACAACTCCCCTCTCCACGATCTCAATATCGAATTCCAAAGCCTGCAGACTCTCCGTGCCCAGGCGGTACTTGCCCTCCATGAAGTCCTCCAAGCCATCCAGAGCCTGGGCCAAGGTTTTCCACGAAAAAAGCTTCCCAACAACCCGGTGGATTATGATTGACATCTCGAAATGCGGAGCGAAGTCTCGGCTGTAGGACCAATCTAATGAGACGCTCGAATGTGGGCCACGGCCCTCGGCTTCATCTCGGATTGCATCGATGGCGAGGTCGAAGAATTGGATGACTTGTTCGAGAGGGATGGGAGTGGGCAGGAGGGAGGTGATGGCTAGAGTTATTGGGGTGCCAATGATGGGGTATGGAGGTAGAGAGCGCGGTTTGAGAGTCGATGTCGGAGAGGGAAAGATGTAACTCAGCGAGCCATCCGCAACGGACACTCCGTTGATATAGGCCTTGAAAAAGACTGCTTGGCGGAACAGGAGTCCGGTGGCACCGTTCAAGAAAAGCCGGAGTCCGCTCACGGTCTGGGATAGTTGCAGCCATGTTAGATGCTCGTTCACTTGGGGGGCCACTTCGATCGCGATGCGTTCTCGGCCGTCGAGATATCTGACATTGGAGAAGAATACATCTCTGTTATAATACTCGTCGGGATGATCTCTAACGTTTGCAAGGAGCGCCACACGCACTTTGCTGAAGAGGTCGTTTAGTCGACTAGCAGGTATCCTAACGGGGAGGAGTGTGATTTGCAGGGTAATGGTTGTGTCTGGGATGGGAAACGGGATAGGGACTGTGAGGTCGGTTCCGGGTGATGATAGGACAGAGCGAGCTGCGAGGGTTTCTGGTAAATATGTAGTATAAGAGAGAACACCCTCTTCTGTCAGGTCGGGAGACTGTGCAGCCCTCCTCTCCAGCGAGTTTCCAGACACTAATTTCCCCTTTCCAACTATCCCCACGTCCGACAGAACGATATCAAACGGTGAAGACGGATCATCGCCCCTTTTTCCTGCAATTGGGGTTGCGAAGTAGTTGAACACCGAGCCAATGCCAGCTTCTCCTTCATCCATGATCGCAATGCCGAACGTCAAGTTCTTGCAGTTACTGAGGCCTGGCCCAGTCATCCAGTGCAAGAGACCAATAATTGCCCAACTCAATTGCTGCCACGACAATGTGCGTCCAGGGTAGACAACAGCTTCGAAACAGATATTGGTCATCCTGTCTCTGTACGCCCACTGTTCAGGAATTGCTCGAGCGCCTTCATGCACGACGTGAGATTCTATTATCTGGAGAACGGATGTCAGCATCGCGCCGAGATCGATAGGAGATATTGCAGAGGTGCCAATGAAGAAAAACTCCAGGATGATGGGAGTCCCAGGAATAGCATATCTCGGGTGTGGTGTTGTAGTCGTATGTTCTGGCGATAGGGATGTTGAGTTGGATTTCGAGAGATAGCCTCTGCCTGAAGCTCGCCTCTGTAGTAGTGTTTGATCAGGACCATGCGCGATTATACCAAGGCCGATCGAGCCTTGTTCCGTAGTATCAATCTGAAATGCCCACGCCCGGCTACGGCTTGCTTCGTTCAGGAACAGCCCCAGACCAACCAGAATTTGATGCAACTCCAGCCATGTCACGACTTTGCCCGGGTATGTGCGAAAACTTATGACCAAAGTACCCGGGTCATTCTGGAGACGGAAGGTGCCGACTGGTCCACCAGGTGTTCCAGCGACGGACGCCGCAATCCTTAATTGGGTTGCTGCAAGAAGAGCGAGGATTCTGACGTGTGGTATGCTACCGCCAGCCGTTGTAAAGATAAGGGTAAGATCTGTTTCCGGGATAGGCCATGTTATGGGAAGTGGTACGGGTTCTTTAATTACTCTTAGGAATGACTGGTTAGTCGGTTTTGCGATTTGTGTGAGAGCCATCGCTCTGCGCTCTACCGGAGGAGGCCCGGGGTCGTAGTAGGCTAAAGTGCCTACGCTGAGCTTCCCTTGTGTATTATCCAGAACTCGGTATCCCAAGGTCTGAAAATGGGTGTTTTCCTCATTTACCCCGAGGACGAATTGACGAAGGCCGTCCAGTACATAGAAGAGCTCTAACCAACTGATTTGATGACCATTTACAGGGTAGACAGTAGTTGCTACACGAGATGTCGCTCCACCCGTCACTAAGAAAAAGCAGTTTTTCGTTATCATATAATGCTGGAACGGCCCTCCTGAGTATTTGCGAGCCTTTGTTAACGCACCTGCGAGATTCGCTTCGACTAAAGCGCGTGGTAGACCAAGGCCAAGGTAGTAAAAATCCAAGGTCATAGACGTCCCAGGGATCGGAAAGAAAATCTCATCATCGGAGCCTAGGGACAATGTCAAGTTGCTTGACTCATTGAAAGCCAGCAGACTACTGTCGGAGACCGCCAATAAAGGGGTCGTTATTGCTCTTTTTTGCAGCAGAGTTCCGTTAGAGACCGCCAACACAGGGCTTGTTGTTCCATTCTGCACCTCCTCTGAATCTGTTTGAAAGTACCATACAATGCCATTCCCAATTGTCCCTCCCTCGTCCCTGATCTGGATTTCAAAATTCAACTCTTGGTAGTGGGGTCCCGCAGGTGGTTTCAAAGCAACCATAAACTGGATCAAAGCCTGTAGGACACGATATAGCTGACGCCATGTTATATCTTTCCCCACCGGTCCCCCTATAGCAAGAAGGACGTTGCCCTGCGGTAACCGATATTCGAATCGGTTATAAGGTATTCCTTGTTGAGGCTCTGTGTCCGAATAATCTTTGATGATCCGGTCCGCTCCGAATAAAGTATCTACAACTTCATTTTGCGGTATTGACTTGCCGAGATTGGTGAAGACTAAGACGATGTTCTGATAATGGAAGGGCAATGCAGTTCCAAGTGGAACAAGACCAATTGATGTCGGTGTGCCGTTGGCTGACGGGAGTATAGGAGGATCAACTAGAGATATCAAGGTTGGAAGTGCAGCTGCTGAAGAAAGCAGAGCACATAAGATTAGTTGCAAGAGTGAGGTAAATATGCAAGTGTACCTCTTCATGATCTGTGAGGTAGGGGAGAAGCGATCACTCTGGCTTAACCAGTGCAGCGAGTTCGAAGCATTTGAAGACTTTGTGCTTTGAGAGAGGTATTCAAGACGCGATGAGGGTTTCACGTTGTGGACCCTAAATCTAAACAATATACCTACATGCGCCTCTCAGCTTTAGCGATACCCTTCCTGCCGCAAGTCCCAACGAATGAAAGATTAGGGTATATTGCGAAACACCAACTAGGACACGGTTCATTGTAAGGTAGGAAGACTGCTGCGTTGCAAGGTCCAATTGACGGCATAAACATATTACACGAGCCTCGAGTACTCTATGCGCTGCTTGGAGATCTGAAGGGAGCTGGACAATGAAGTAACCAAAGCAAAAGCTTTATCGTTGCGTCAATGTCAAAGGCATCGGGAACCCCTTCCTTCTATTCTCTTCGCACTGCTTGCGGTCCGCCTCATCATCCAGCGGCTCCGCGACGAACCTAGCCATGAGCACATTCAAGTCTTGGCTTCTCCGACCGCTCCAATCTTCCCAGACATCCCACCACCATTTATGGGTTTCCCCATCCCGCCCTAGATGGCCTGCAACCCCGTCACTTGCAACTCTTTTTTCCCATGGCTTGTCGACGATATAGTGAAGAGCCCTAACTTCGCTGTCACGCCAGATATTTGTATGCCATTGCTTCATTGTCTTGAGTGCGTTGAACTTCCAAGGGAGAGACAGCCATCTCTGACAGAAGAACGAGGCCAAGAAGTCTTGATCTGGGAATTGGTAGGACGAGAGCTTGGAAGATGTCAGAAAGTTGTGATGCATGGTACGCCAAAGCGCCTTGGACGGGTGGTACAGGAAAACCCCGCCATTTAAGAGGGCGTAGGAATCGGGAGGAGCAGAGGTAGGGGGCACAGGGAAGCCCCTTTCCAATGCCGACGGATGTTGCAACCGTGTATATGCGCAGTTTTCCCGTTTCCAATTGGCTGGTGCCCAGCTGTCGTGGTCGAGATTGCACACGCAGGCGTGGGTTGCAGCAATCCAATTATCTCCGGGCAGTCTCATAGAAAATATCTCATCCATGTTCTTGTATATTGTGATGTCTGCATCGAGGAACACGCAGGCATCGTAGGATGTAAGCTCGAAAGCACGCAGTTTGGTCCATGTGTCTTCGAAACGAGATGCTATCAGGGTAGTTTTCTGGTTGTTCGGTGGTAATAGGGGCTCGATCGGCAGGATCATCAGGAGAGGATTGTATTTTGATTCTAACTCGAGAGCGCGCATACCGGACGCTGAAAGGGACGGTGTAACAAGGACGATTAGAGGATACACCGATTGATGAGTAGAGAGACTATATGCCAGGGTAACAACCCCTGGCAAGTATGACGAACGTGTTAGGAGCGTCACCCAAGCACACTTGGCTGTACCACCGTTAGTAGCCCCGTTAGAAGCCATGAGAGACATGAATACCTCGAGAACGACGGATGTGATGGAGCACAAGCAAAAAGCCTGCTTCCGCAGGAGGGTAGGGTATCCATATTGAGGCCAAGTTCTAGTCTCAGTCTTCCGCAACAAGCCAGAAGCTTAGAAGAGGAATGACAGCATCGGAGTATTGAGATCATACTATAGTACAAGTAAGAATTGGCTAGAGGAGAGGCTTTTGGGTGACGGACATGCCAAGAAAATAAAATACCTTGAACTAAGATAGCCTAGCTTCGATAGTACTGCTGATGTCACCACCGGTAACTTTCCTAATAGCAATCATCCAAAGCCACCCGGTCAATTGCTAGTAATGGCTCAAAATCCTCAAAAGTAAAGGCACAAACAACTACGCGAGGCCAGTGTTCATATATTGACCGGGTCCAGACAAATCCATCCCTACAATCGCCCTCTCCCAGCCGAGTATCAAACAACCGACAAAGGCCGTTCGCAAGCACAAGCCTTCTACAACAACCAAAAAGATACCATGTCACCCACAAAACTAGCTCTAACCGACCTCATCCCTCTTCCCAACTCTACAGTAAAGATCCCCCGCCTGGGTTTCGGCATATATCAATCACCTACCAATGTCTGCATCAACTCTTGCCTCACAGCCCTCCGTACCGGCTATCGCCACATCGACAGTGCCCAATTCTACCGCAACGAGGCAGAAATGGGTACTGCAGTCCGGCAATCGGGTATACCACGAAACGAGGTCTTCTTAACGACCAAAATAATGAGCGCCGGCGGAAGTTTGGAAGCTACGTATAAAAAGTGCATCGATAGTGTAAAGAAGATCGATGGAGATGATGGATATGTGGATCTGTTTCTTATACATACTCCTAGTGGAGGACCTGCGGCGCGCAAGGAAATGTGGCAGGCACTGGAGAAATTAGAGAGCGAGGGCAAAGCTCGGGCTATTGGTGTCAGTAATTTTGGCGTTGGGCATATTGAAGAAATGAAAAGTTATTCCAGGATATGGCCCCCACACGTTAACCAGATCGAGGTCTGTCATTAAGCCGGCTAAAGTCTTGTCCAACCTGGAAGGTTGCTGACTATAGTGTTGATTAGTTACACCCGTGGTGCCAGCAACGGACAATAGTGGATTACTGCAATAAGCATAAGATTGTTGTTGAGGCCTACTGCCCTCTTGTCCGAAACATGAAAGCTCACGACCCAACCTTGAGAGATATGGCCAAGAAGCATGATAAGGCGACCGCACAAGTTTTGATACGCTATTCGCTCCAAAAGGGCTGGGTGTCTCTACCCAAGAGCGATACACCGAGCAGGATTGAGGCTAACGCGGATGTTTATGGTTTCGAACTGAGTGCAGACGATATGGCTACACTCGATGGGCTTGATCAAGGTGCGGATGGCGCGATTGTACAGGCCGTTAGGAATTCTTAAATCGCGTTATTAGAAATTGATGGACGCAACATATCACTATCCTCCTGGAACGCCATGGTTCAATCGTTCAATATTTCGCTCAGAGTTGCATCCAGCCCAAAAAGACTTGCTCTCACCGAATTGACCACCGCTTACAATGTATGCTTCCTTGCTCTTGAAACGTACCTTCGACCTTGCATCGAAGCGTCGGAAATGGCTCAGAGTTGATGCACTCGTCTTCGTTTTCGTCCTCGTCCGCCGACTCAACGCAGCTAGCTCAGTAACCTGGAGTTAAACTTTACAAATTTAACGAGGCTAACGACTTTGTTGGGAAGCTGACAGCAACACGTAATCGCAAGGTTCTCTGCCACGCAAGCATCTTCTCGAGGTTTTCCGCCCAAAGTATACTTGTGTTTCAAGACTCTGCCAATATATTCATCCCCTGCGAACATGCCACGGTATCAAGACATTGACCGCGTTGTTCGTCGATATGTTTCACTGCCCTTGTTCATGGAAATTCAGAATGCGGCCTACTGTGTCAGTTTTGCATACCTAGCAAGCCAAGCTTATTCGTATCGAAGCTTCCCTGCACGTATCTTCTAACCCCAGATTATACCTGATGGTTGAGCATGTACCGGCGGAAAAGATTGAAAGTTGATCGCTTACCGCCTACCCTGTTCAAACCCTTATTGATGAGCTCGAAATCAACAGGCTTGCACAACAACTTCATACATCCAGTAGATCTAGTAGTACGGGTGCTGTAGTTGATACGGCCAAGGTTGCAGGTTTCACGTCACCAGGGGTATTAAGAGCTTGCAAATTGGTTAAATTTCAATGCTTATGCTAGAAACTAGGATTCATCGACCAACATCAGACCTTGGATTGTACGTTCTCGGCCCTTTGAATGGTAGCAGACTTCATTTCTTACTGGGTCAATGTCTGCGTAGTCCCAGAAACATCTTGAATCTCGTGAAGATTGAGTGTTACCTCAAGACGGGCGAACAGTTTGGTATCACGATCAAAGAAGGATGTTAATGTTCCTGGCCCTGGCTCAACACTTTGAAGTGTTCACTAGCTCCTGTTCAAGGCTATCTTCTATCTCTAGACTTCTTCCATCGCACAACGGTCAAGAAACATCCACTATCAACACCACGATTTTCCCTTCATCATAAACAGCTTCTATCCAATAGCCTTGTGCATCAATACCCTTTCATACTATTATCGCAACGCAACATAATCATCTTTTACTTATCATGACTTCAACCAGTATCCCTTGGGAGCAAGAGCCCGCCTATATCGCTGCATGTCGTACGGAACTACGGCCAGGAGAGGCAGACACCCACAGTGAGTCAAGCGAATAACGCGGCTCTATTGATTCAAGGCTGATCATATTAAAGTTCTAGGACGACTTCCTGGTGCATCACCTACAGACGTGACTGGATTCCAGATAGGGTATGTGCAAGGCTGTCAGATGTCATTGGCGGTCATCCTGACAAGTGATAGGCTGGCTTACTGGAATATCGATAACCTCCCAAGTGTAACATCACACCGCCACATCCCATCTATAAGCTGTCATTGACGAGATCATAGGTCTGCTACGTTCTTAATCCGCCTGTTGAGTGGGATATATTCAGGAAAAGCCCTCGCCCAGCCCAGAAGCTGGATGAATCTGGTCAGCCAATGTGGGAACGTCACCCCTGGCCGGGAACTGCAGCGAGACCTCTTCTGGACTTCCCCATTCTCCGCAATGTTGATACCGTGCGTGAGTTTCCACCATGACATTTTCACTTGCTAATACGCTTTAGATATGTACTCAAGTTGGGTGGGAATGGCTTGAGTTCATTATGCGTCTGGATCCTCGGATTAATTGGGATGATATCGACATGCGGATGGAGCATGCTGGTGCCAGAGCCGCCTATGATCACACGATCGACGTGGCTTCAAAGGAAGTCACTAAGCAAGTGACTAAAGCGAAGAGCAAGTTCATCAATGCACTTCAGACAAGGTGCTCCAGAGGACGTGTAGCCTTTAAGATGATATCGTGGAGAGAACGCCTAAGGCCCGCGAACAAATCTCGTGACGACGTACTGAGACAACTCTCTGCACATCAGATAGCAAATAATACTACTCGAGGCTCGACGCCAGGCATAATAAACCCTCTGCTGCCAGATACTCCAGCTAACCGCGTATATCGTCAGAGAAGGCAGAGTCAACCATCTACCCCTTCAAACGCAAAGTTAGACGCTCAGTCAGGCCCACCTGCACATATGCTCGCGGCTAGTCACCAAGCTTCAGGCTCAAGTACAAATGCAGCAGCTCTACCCCAGCCATCCATACACCAAACAGCTCCGCCATATTCAGATCAGCTCCGGGTCCCCCTTACCATGCCTTCAACTCAACCAAGTCAAAAGCAGGAAGCTTCAGCAATAATCCCTACTCCTCTGGTGATCGATGATACTAGCAGAATGGATGATGAGCCTTTAAACCTCGGGGAAAACCATGCAGAATGTAACATCATCGATCTAACGCAAGATGATACAACGGATTCGGATGCATCCACCCCGCCTGCAGACACAGAATTCAACCGGTCTCCGACTGGCGTCTTCGACCGGACCCCAACCCCATCCAACTCTTTTCCCTTGGATCCCAGACCAATACCTTCGACCCCAACGACCCCTCAGACGCTATCGGGGCCTGGGGCACCCACAGGGGAGGGAAGTGCTGTTTATCGCTACGATGAACTTGCACCATTCACAGAAGTCGGACAAGAGTATCTACATTGGGATTGGAAGCCCGCTGGTCCGTAACCTTTCCAAGATCTAGCAGCCAACCTATCCCTTTGGCCGTACCAGCTGCCGGATCATCTGGATGGGAATAAGGAGGACACAACAATAGACTGGCCGCATGATATGGCGATATAGCCATGTTTGAAACCACGTATGGGGGTTGCGAGATGGGAGGCATTCCCGAAACCAACGTATAGTCGCGAGCCTACGGAGGATATATTCAGTACCATGTTCTGGTGGTAGCTTGATAGTGGCTTCAGCTCGAGGCAGCTTTTGACTCCGAATAGCTCAGTTGTCCACGCTACGATGTTACACTTTCTGGACACAACCAACAGAACTTTGTTACGCATCTCAATAACAACATTCATTTCCAGTTCTTTCTGCTACGACATTTCAGCCAAGAACCAGGTTTTTGAATGCGAAGAATCCAAAACTTGCTGAGCGGCCTCTCTTCCCCTCAGCTTGCGGCCGTGTGCCAGTGTATCCTTGCTTGGCCATCACTTTCTCTGTTGACTTGGCCCCCATGCTTACATTTTTATTCTGTACCGACCCCAACTTCATCAGCTCTGCCTGCGATGCTTCATGCGTATGCGCCATCGACGAGCCTCGAGTACGACTACCATGCTGCCCTGGTTCCTCGCCTTCTTTCAGCTGCTCTTTGGCCCGAGATTTCTTCTTTTGCTTTGCCCCGCTGGACATTAGTTCTCCGTGTGAAGCGCCCATCATGTCTGGACTTCCAAGGCTATCGTTAGAAGGGCAATACAGCAATCTAATAACATTGCCCGACTCCGACCGTCTGTCCACGGTTCCCGAGAATATATTATCATGCCGACTTCTGCTCTGGGCGAATGCAATATCATCGACGACATCGTCTTCATCTTCTAGCAGCCGTCTATCCTCGGAGCATTTTTCTTTGCCTTTGCACTCCTGATACTCGATGTTGTGAGGTGGCACTCCCTGATCTAAAATTCAACCATCCAATCAGCAAAATTTCAAGAACGCAAGACTCCTAAGCGAGGGTTTACTTTGTTTGCGGGCCAAAGAAAATGGCGAAAGATCTCGACTGCACGATGATTGAGCTTTCTTCGACTCAACAATGGCGGCTCGTCATGAGCGACAACATCCTCTTCTGGCTGCTTCTCGAGCCATGTCCCCACCCCTATGGGAAAGTTATGTTAGTAGGCTTCAGTATGTCCACTCTGGCAACCCTACAATCATTCATAATGACTCTCTTGCCGGCCATATATTCCAGTTGATAGTGGTCGAGAGGCATCAATGTCACACGTAATTTGGAAAATAAGACTTTGATATCGATGAACGACCATAATCTCGCAAAGACCGTTGGGGTGATCGAGAAATAGTTATCTGGCCGTTTACAAGACATACGTAGCAAGTGGGGGGTAGGTGTTACTCAAAATGATTTCACCACAATTTGCTGCGCAATCATGGAGCAGTGTGACTGCGATCTATGGCCACTTGTCGTTGTACTACTTTGTAGTGTGCATGGATCCTCCAATTGTTCTACTTCTAGATAAACAGCCTAAAGACCTAGGCAGTCATATTGCCACTCATATGTCGCACATCTATTTGTAATATGTGTCCATGTAAAATTACACCGCGGGCCGCACACTTGCTCTGACGCGTTCCACAAAGCGTGAAACACAACAGCATTTTGCCACCACATCAACAACTAAGTCAGACTTCTGTGCCATCATCTGCATACTTACCCACCATTACTCAGAAATGATGTTTTATCGTTACTCGTACGAGTCTACTCGTGTTGTACGATACGGTTTGACAGGGATTTCTTATTATCATTGTTGCTGGTACGAGTCTATTCTTATTGTACGAGTAGACGATTTGACAGGGCTTTCTCATTATCATACAACCAGCACCATCGGCGCACATCTTTATACCGAACTAGAAGGCCACCGTGTAGCATGGCGTGAGTGTTCATATTGATTTTTAACCCCAGATGTATGCTCATTACCTGGAAGAAACTGTAAGCGAGATTCGGTAGAGAAAATTGCTTCTGGAATGCTGCTGCACGAACTTCACGGTCATTGCGAAAGGAAAGGGGTGGAATTGCTGCTACAATGATGGCAGAGGATTTGGCAGTGCTATTATGGCCAACCGGTGTACCTTTCAGGCGAAGAGCAGCCGGGGAACTCGAGGAGCTTGCTGGAGGCCTTCTCGTAACAGCGCAGAAGGACAATTTTCTACTGATAGCCATTATGGTGTTGAATACCGGAACGGAGTCGAGTACCTAATAGCGGAGGTTCCAGTGGACATGCTCACACAATTGCCACAAAATCATAGCCCGGTCAGATAGATAAAACTTGACAATAAAGCTCCAAGACTCGAAACATGATACTGCTAGTGTGTGATACAAACTATGGGGCACGAAGAGAAGGCGTAGCAGACAGTGCAAAACCTTTTGTAGCATTGTACGGAGGGACTGATGTTAGATGACATCAGGACAACACGTAAATAGGTAACACCGCTTTGGCAATTACTTTTAACCAGTCCGAGCTTCCAAAATTTGAAACTCGTACTACACAACGCACACTGATTGCTTTGGACACACCTCGAAGCTGCACCGAGATCCTCAGACTTGACCAGTCGTACCGAAGTGTTTCACTAGGAGCAAGAAGATAGAATTGGAAAACCTGCGGAATCATCCGTCACCCGAATTCCGTGTATAGTGTTACCCAAAGAAACGGAGCTGTTGATTCCTCTCGCTAATTGGTGCAATCAGCAACTCATCACCAACCATGTTCCCTATATCTTATATATTGCGCAGACCAGGAGGACCCTGGGATAACAGGCAACCCTACGTCTTTAACGCCTGTGCCTTCACCAAGTATCATGTTCAGCTAGCTCTAGCTCTGAAGCTATATGTCAAAGATAAGGACAATGACGGCGCTACTCTCCCCGACCAAACCATTAGCGAATTCCTCACAGACCTAACACTCAATACGGAGCTAAAGGACTGCACCAATTTGAAGGCGCACGTGGAGGTGGAACATTCCGAGCTTGTGAGGGAGGTGGAGGAGCGGAAGGAGCGCTGGACTGCGGACGCGGAGGAGTTGTACCAGAAATGGTACCGCAATAAGCATGCTCCCTCCAACGTTCAGGCAGGTCCTTCCTAGGGCATCAGGCGCTGCAGTTGGTGGTAGACAGCCACTTATATCAACATCTTCAAGTCGGGCATTCGCTTGGGTATCGGCAACGTAGGTTTGGTAAGCAGGAGCAGGTGCAGGGTAGGAGCATGCGAGTGTGGTCGTGTAATCTGTGCGATAGGATTGTGATCGCTACCCCTGAATACGAATCGTGCAAGGCTACGACTATGTGAATTCACCCTGCGAATAAATCCATGTCTCTGGGCATTTTATACAATGACTTATAGATTTAGTGCTTTGAATCGCTCAAAGAAACAGGATTTTGTCAACAAAGATATCATTGTTGCCTCGTAGGTTCGATGTAGCTCTGAAATGCTCCTTAAACCCCCCGTGCACCTTCTGGATGGTGTGGCCTCCGGTAAGCTATCTATGCTGTCGCAGACTAGAATAGTAGAGATACCAATCAACTGGGCGCTGGAGAAATGCGTGTTCTACTGTCTACAGGCTTTTCTCGTAGGAGGATCAGGGAAGAAGAACTTCGATCGATCGCTCAATGGCATTATGGTAAGACAAATTCTTATCATCTAGTCAAAGGCATAACCTTCTAGAGTCGAGATATCAAACCCCAGATGCAAAGTGAGGAAGCTAAAGTACACGTGTAGACTCCGTCCCTTGCTAAATGCTTTTTCAGCAACATTTCCAATCAATGAGCGGCTTTCTCAGGACATCTTCTTCTCTCCTCCGGCAGGTCGCTAACCCTTGCACGTCCACCTTTCAATCCGACTAATCGATCATTCCCCTGGTAAAAACGGCATCATCGAAGGAGGTGAGGCTGATTTCGCGTGTACCTGTCTGAGAACCGTTTTGTATATCGTACGTCCTGCATGGATCACCTATATCTTTACCGTTGTCAGTATTAGATTCCCTTAGCACTTGTTCCTCTGTAGCCATGGCTCATGACATTACAATAATGTGGAATATTGCTTACCTGCAGAGATGAGGGTAGCCTGGTACCTGGCTCCCCTCTTACAGGAGCTTTAAAGCGTGAGGGCGAAGAAGCACTCCTCTCGAAGCAACTGAGCTCCTAATTAGTGCCCACTAGCAGTGATGCTGGTGCGAGTCAGCACTACCGCCGGCGTGCTGTGAAAGCTGGGATTGACGCATTATCGCACTTAGGGGCTACCGCCCATCTCTGCTCCCTAGTCTTCTTCCTCTTACGGACCATTCTGCATTTTCTCTCCAGTCCTTCATCCGTCAACCAAGTTGCAAGCTTCCCCAAAGCACACCCGCTTGTACATAGACAGAAAGCTCAGCCACTCATCTCCTGGGGCCGAATGGCCTAGATGGTAAGAGGTCCTGGCGGTGAGTCTTTGTTCACTTTGACCGCGGATGCTGTTGGCTGCAGGAGCAGAGGAGGAGGTTGTATAACTGGAGACCTGGTTCACGAACGGGTTTGAGGTAGCCTCTCATCGCCTGCCTATTAGTCAAGCCAGTAGAGCACTCATGAATACATCAGAAACACGAAGCTAAGCACGGAGCACAAGCCTCACGGCTCAGAAAGGAGATTTAGACTCACCAATGTTACGATTCAGGGGTGGGGATGCACCGAAATCCTTTTGTACGATAGCTGCAAGTCGGTAAGCAACGAAACACTATATTGGTTCGATTTGGGCGAGATGCAAAGCAGTGGAAACTATGAGAGCGAGCAAACAGGCTAGATGTTGAAGCTGGATGTCGTTTAAGCGGTCGAAAGCCTACCGTGAACTTCTTACGCGGTTCGTAGAAGGCCAAGGGTTGCGAAAATAGAGAGCCAAGTAGATTCAACGGATGTCAATGGCTAGGTGGTGGCGTCTGCCCGTAATTTTCTTTGTTACATGCTCCTGGCGTTGTTCCCCCATTTTGTCCAAGTACCCTTTCACTCCAATAACGAACCATTGACTGATTGGCCCCACGTGATAATAGAGCTGCGGAGTCATGTTTTTGATATGTTTCTGGAAGGCCTTCCTGGGCTTTCTAAACATTTAGGTATCCAAGGGCCTAGCACTTCCACTTCCACTTTCCCTTCGTGGGTCTGTACTAATACGACTCTGTTTGCATGATGCCACAAGCTGACTTACACCGAAGTAGGACGCCTGTACATCTATTCCAGCCCTGTCAATCCATGGTTCCTTTGAGAAGGAGAGTTAAGGCTTGATACAGGAGGCACGCAATTGCAATACTGACCCTCACGATGTCCATGGTATCTTCTACTGGCTGCTTTCAGATCCAAAATCTCCAGCCAACCTCCTGGAGATCTGACGTACTGGATATCCTAGGGCTAAGGATCCTACGAAAGTCGATCCCACGTCTGTTCGTCGTTGCACAACTCCTCTTGTTTCATTCATTCTACTCCCATCTTTTGTATACTTTATTACCCATAGACAATTCTTGAAAAGAAGAGAACTCGAGCATGATCAACTTTTTGTCCTCTATTTCAACCCATCGAATCAATATCCACCGCAGGGATACTGAAGGCTAGTGACCTAGAAAGACTTGGAGTCCAGGCGCCTGGAAGCCCTTCATATCGCTGGAACAACGCATTTATCTAAGCCTAGTCGGTGGATTCTCTCAAGGCTTGTCTGGCATCGAGCGGCGGCACGGCCTTTGGAGGGTGTGGCTCTCCATAAGACGGCTAGGAAAGCTGTTGATAGATCCTACCAAGAACATGAGGAGGTGTTCCCGCCGCAAGAACTAGGAACCAATGCACGACTATTAATTGATTCGACCCACAAGTTCGCTATAGTGGTCTGAGTACTGTTCATGGCCTATTATTGCAGTTTTTTGGTTTCGCAGCAAGGATGCCACGATACGTCTGAGGGGTTATATCAATCAGGGGGAGGAGAGGCGTGAAAATCATCGATAACTTCCACAAAGTCGCAATTCCTGGCGATAAAGCCTCCATCATTTACCACTGGCTCCATGCAGGTCCGAGACAATGTTGGAAAAGGAATGGGAGAAGTCTTCTTCCTGTTGGGAGAGGTGTATCGGCCTGCGTACAATTTTTTACATTTGATTCGAAGAGCTGCAGAAGGCATGTATGCGGATCACAATGTGATCTGAATTGTTTCATGAGCGAAGGGAAGACCTGACTCTCAAGTTATATACAAATTCTAGGCGACCGACTCTTTCCTCTACCGTATGCTCCGCGAATATATTTCAACAGCCACACTCTTCATGCTCCGTCACAGTGCCATAAACCCATGACTTCGAAATGTGCATATCGCTCCAAGAAGACAGACCATTCGAGTACCGAATCCCCAGTACTCAACATTGCGAGTAAGCAGGGAGACATCTCACACAATATCCATCATTCTCGAGACGCTCTTCGGCATCTAGTTGTACGCTTTCTCTTTCGTCACGTTCGACAAGACATCGAGGGTTCCTCGTTTCGTAGTCGAAGGCCGTGCAGAATAGTGCTCAATGGTATGACGGTGTATTGTGTACTGAGCTGCGATGAATAGTGTAGGCAGCCTTCCGAAATCATTCTTTATCAGTTTTGTATGGTCGGAACAGCGACTTGAGCCTGGTGTAGATTAGTAAGTACATTCGCTCCTTGAGTCATCTAGACCGTGAAAGTAGGAGGTATTATGAAGTTACTGCACCAGTCATAGACCAGATCCGCGTTAAGGCACTGCACAGGCTCGAGAGGCTCTTGGTCTAGCATGATACAACGAGTAACGATGTCTTTGGTCGATGATTGATGCAGGGAGGAAATTTTCCATCGCGTGGGGGCTGTTGTCTTCCGTAAGAATTACATATCTCCATGAATATAAGGGGTAGCCAGGCAGAGTCCTTTCATAGCACAATCAAAGCTTCGGGGGATCCTACACAGTAGTCTCAAAGCGATTATTTTTCGCGCTAGTAGAATCTAATCAAATATCTTGTCTCACATTCTCGCTTACATTCCAACGCCAACCCACAACAACACCCAAAGTGATCTGCCCGTATAGCATCAAGTACGTCTTTTACCCTCAGGTCTTGGTCATTCAAAGTGCTAACACTCTACAAGAGGGTGCGTTGAGTATGCGCTGGCCACGCACACCAATCTGTCATCTTATGATCCTCAACAATGTGGATGACGCAGCCCCAGACTACATCATGCAATCAACCACTCCAGACGCACACCAATCCGTCATCATGTGATCCTCAACAATGTGGATGACGCAGTCCCGGCCTACATCATGCAATCAACCACTCCAGACGCACTTGGGGCGAGTTTTGCCGAAAAGTGGCCCGACATTATGGCCCATCTACCCACCGTCCGGCCGTGCCGCTAGAAAACCAACCTCTGCCCGCAAAGATCCGCCGAAGCCTTGCCGGGTTCGGCCACTACCTTACACCACGCATCGATAGCATCAGGGATCTTGGTGGTTGCAACGTCCATCCACCAGTCTGGACCGCTAGTTCGCACAGAAGCTTCCCAGCGAGGAAATCGGGTGGGACGAGTACGAATCTGATTCGGATGCGGAATACGGGAAGCCTCGCCGGGTTCGGACGCAGAAACTTCCTAGCGAGGAACCGAGTCGGACGAGTACGAATCTGATTCAGATGCACAATGCCTTACGCAGCGTCACACCTGGAGAGGTGGAGCGAATGTACGCGGCTTTGGCCAGAGAAATGCAGTCGGTTCCTACTACAGTAGCATTGCAGCATGACTGCGAGGCTCAAGATAACGCGAGCTTTCATGAAAATGCGCTTGACGTAATGTTCTGCTAGGTTGGAGTCAAGGAAGATCACGGAAGTCATGTACATAGGTTCATCATTTACATCTACGAGCCAACATCAAACTCCATTGAACCATACACCCCACTCCTTCCATGCCTTCTTCTTTTGTAGCAGTAAATGAAACGTAGGCAATGCAACAGCCGGAGGGTACGCGCTATGTAATCTCACGACGCCCCGCGCTGGGTTGAGGGAAACCAGCGCGACATCCAACCTTTGCGTCATGATGAGGTCTTTTGATGTGGTAGGATTTGTAAGGTTGAGGTGAGAGGTGCATTTCCGGGGTCATGTTGACGTAAAAGGAAGCTTAGACCGCGATCCCATTCAATCATAATGCAAATTATGCAGGGTAGAGGGTCTGCTAGCGATCATAGTGGCGTCCTCTCTAGTTTGAGTGTGGAACCCATATGCAAAGTGCAAGGAGCGGACACCGAGGCCATTGTCGTAGTCTCCAATGGTTGAAGAGAACAAATCACTTTGAAGTAGGGCGCTTTATTCTTTAGAAATTAGCTTCAGCCCATGGATTGTAATCAAATAAGGATGACAACAAGGATTCTCCTCACGGTCAAGACAGACTTCTCAAGCACTTATGGTGATCTTCGTGATTTGTCAGGCTTCAGGGGTCGTCAATAGCAACTAAGTTTCGAGCTAGTCAAGCGAGGCTACACAAACCCTCGAATCTTCTTTGTCGGATCACTTCCTTCATCATTCCTCATCTTTCTGCATTTCTTTACTCCAACTTCATCCGTTGAAAGAGTACGAGTCTGATTCAGATGCGGAGTATGTATACCCTTTTGCTCATTACTGGTTCTGGCAGCAAAGACTGACTGCAGATCGTGTAGATAGGTGCAGGCAATAACGTTGGAGCCAGAGTCGAAGCTCTCCCCGGCGAGAAGAGCGAGTCGGAAGAGTACGAATCTGATTCAGATGCGGATTCTGTGAGTCATTTCCACCCTCTATCTCTGGTACAAGCAGCAAGAGACTGATCGTAGTACATACAGTGAGCGCTTGGTATTCACGCGAAATATCGCCAGCCCTGATTTATTGGGAGTGTGGCTTTCATCTCCCGAAGATCACCGCGCACCGTCTCTTTATATTCCCAATGCCGCTGTACAAGCCCTCATGTATCAGAATGATAAGGACAGTACGCAGCAACAGCAGCTCAACATCATTCGCATTCACCAAACATCAAGGTTACCGTATGTCTACCGCCACCCCTCTCGACCAATCGCTGCAACGAACTATCAGCCCGCTTAACTTGCAGACGATTAAAGAAGACATGGAAGACAAGGAATTGTTGATTATCAGAGATCAAAATGAGAGTGCCGAAGCAAGCCCAACAGTTGCTGAGGCAAACGATGGTTCGCTCAATACATCACCCAAACTGCTTACCTTATATCAAGCTGACCGCACATTAGCGCTTTCCTTGGTTTTGACCATTCCAACAGACAGCACTGCTTGCTTCAAAGAAGCAAAGCTCGACGAATGTCTCGAAGAATATATATTCCCAGCTACTGAGGAGAAGATATGGGAGAAGCCGCCTTCAAAACCACCGCCGGTCCTGACCCGAAGTCGGAGTCAGTCGCAAAGTTCGCGTGGGACAAGAGGCGGTTATAACAACCGAGGTAGTCGGCATGGCCAATGCGGAAATCGAGCACATGGTGGCCACGCGAGTCGAGGAGCTTCAACGTCTTCTATGGATGCAGTCCGAGGTTTGACGGATGAGAATGATTTGTGGATCGCAGAGCGGTCTACGAGATCGCTGGGCTGTTCGTCCAGCATGGGCTGATATGGGCCATTGTAGAGGACAAAGTCTACGCTCATCAGAACTCTGGCGCTTCAAGATTCCAGCCGACGAAAAATGCCATCTACGGTTTGACAGAGAAGGGTGTACGAATTGCAGGGTGGAATGGAGGAAGGGAGAGCCCGAACGGCGATGCTAGAGCTGAAGCTGCGACCACTGGAGCTGGCCGTGCGCTGTCTGGTGTTTATTCAAATTTGCCCTTTCGTGTTTACTTTGTGGTATACTGGTGGCTTCGGGCCAACGGCAAGAACCAACCAAGGGACTCCAAGTACACTCGAAAAGAGCATCGCCACCAAGTTCTCGGGGATGCCTGTCTTCTCGGGGTGCCTGTCTTCGTTCTACATGGCTTCCGCTGGCCACGCACACCAATCCGTCATCATATGATCCTCAACATTCTCGGGATGCCTGTCTTCGTTCTACATGGCTTCCGCTGGCCACGCACACCAATCCGTCATCATATGATCCTCAACGTTCTCGGGATGCCTGTCTTCGTTCTACAGGGCTTCCGCTGGCCACGCACACCAATCCGTCATCATGTGATCCTCAACGTTCTCGGGACGCCTGTCTTCGTTCTACAGGGCTTCCTCTGGCCACGCACACCAATCCGATCGCCACCAAGTTCTCGGGATGCCTGTCTTCGTTCTACATGGCTTCCGCCGGCCACGCACACCAATCCGTCATCATGCGATCCTCAACAATGTGGATGACGCAGCCCCGGACTAGATATTGTAACTAGTACTTATGTAGACTTATATTGATAAGCATCATTGAATATTTGTGCCCTTTTTCACATATGGCACTCAATTAATATGAAAACCATCGACGTGACCCGCTGTCAGGTAGCCATACTCACTCCAACAATCCAGTGTATTGTATCTATCAGTTCCTCCCACTTAATGCTGAAGTTCTTGACCACTGCTGGCGTTACTTCCCTCTTGCCATCGAAGGGCACTCGCGGGTAAAAAGTCAAGGAGAACTCAATGTACGAAAATAGTCACGAAGAGGGCGACCACCCATAAGATGCTGGGGTGACACGTAGCCGCCCTCGTGTCTTGACTATAAGCGTCGAAGTCCTTCGCTCTGTGAAGAAGGTGACCGTGTATCTGTCTCTGTCTGTAATCCTCTGTGCCTATCGACATCGTATATTCAAAGAGTTCCGGTACAGTGCCGTAGGTATTGCAGGCTTGATTCTTCCCCCTAATCGCTCAGTCCATTGGTTAGCACTGTAGATTGATAAGCTTTGGTGACAGTTTCACTTAGTATAAGGAGAAGCATTGGGTTTATGGCCGGACTAGTGGTACTGCTGTAGCAAGAATAATGGCCATAGTATCTCAGGTCTCAATTCTCTGACTGCAGGCCTCATGGTCCATACAATGCGGATACTGGAAGTAGGGTTGTTTAGAGCAATGATCTAATAACGACGACCCCATCCAGTTGTCCGCTGTGTCTGCTCTGGAGGATGTAGTCTTCGTAGCTATTCGGGTAGCTCAGCTCGGCAACATCACGTAGATGGATTCTTTGCATTTGATGGATATGGCGATGAGCAAGATTCGCCTAGATAAAGCTTCCCTGCTGGTGGTTGATAACAGGCTGAATTATGGGGTATGCATGGCGACGCGAGGGTTGGAGGGGTCCGGCGGGGAGAATATTTATGCTGAAGCCTGCTCAGTATCACCCCCCAATTAAGTTCGTTGCTGTGATTTTGTCCTTTCATCCCAAACGTTCTTTTCAAAGACTGCTTGCTTTGTACATAAATATACTACGATATAAGCAACTACTTAACTCCTCCGTCTAGGCTTGCCCAGACAACGACCTGAAGACTAAGAGATGGACGATTCTAAGGGTGGGTCTCTCTTGCCTGCGGCGTGAAAGAGCATGAGAGGCTAATTACACATTTCTCCTAGAAGAAAAACTTACTGTCGAAGAGAATAGGAATAGTCGCACTAGCAGCCTTGGCGAGATCCCGGTGGGGACAAATGGAGCCGTGCTGGTCAGGCAGAGAATGGGAGAAATAGGCCGCGAGGCAACGCATAATGTGAGGGAAGAGATGAGAGAATTGGGGCAAAAGATAGCTGAGACCGGATACAAACCCCCTGAAGTGGGGAGCACAGGGTATGAAGAGGGAGGGAGCTTGAAGGCCCAAGGATCAACATGAAGCCTATTAGTCTCTGGATGACTCGGCGAGATGTCAGAAATGGCTTGCTAGGACAAATGTTTAAGTTCATCTTCATTAGAATGTAGGTAAGTGAGCCACCCATTGTCACAGATAGCTAGCTAATTCTATTTGACTTTTCTAGATTTGCTTCTGGGAGGTGGCACCCCTGAGTTGAAAAAAGGGAAGGAACGAGCTTCAACAACGCCTGGACCATGGATCTTTGAGCGCAGCTTCACCGTTTTTCATGGCTAGGGCACCCGATTGATACACCTTTCAGCATATAATTGCATCTTGAAATGGCATGGCACAGAGGAATGGCTACAAGAATGTTGCCAGGCTTCGGGTCCCCAACCACCTTTTTCGCGGATAATCAAATTGCTTAAGCGTCTACCGTCTCATAGCTACACCTTCTACACTGAGTGCCTTGCCATTCGCTGCCCAAATTAAGTCCTAGAACAAAAGTAGAGATCTCTGCCCAAGTCGATGGAGTTCGGCATTGTTTAAGCGAATAACATAGGGGTTCCGTACCATGGCAACGTACAGGGCTAATGGAAGGTAGCTCAGACGGTTCGACCAGCTAGTATTGCACTAATCTACAAAGAGGTTTTGAGGACTTTGGCCTTTGGAAATGTAGTGCCAGGCGCTATCCAAAGATGTTTAGACCCAGCTGTTAGCGTGAACAACCTACAACGTCAAAGGAAATGCGGTGCAGCCTCATATGTGCGAAGGGATAATGTCATGTTCATGTAAATCATATTGCAGTGCTATCTAAGTAGATATCCAACGACAACTGCAACAGCTCAGCTCTTTGATCCCCTCGTAATGGTGGAGTGATCTTGCGAAGGTCCTCGATGCCTGGCTTGTTGGCCCAGATGTGCACTGCTCACTCAGCTCTTGACTTGGCTCGAATATCGCTGGAGACGAGGACCTTCTGGGGGCAATAAGCTCTGTGCTTGAAGCATCTAGTCGGCTGTTGTTTGACTCCACCATCAAGGCTGTAAACCCTTCCTCCTACTTTACCGATTCCATGATTCTCTCCATTCTCATAGTGATCATCCACTTTCACCCATGTCTACCTATCGGCTTTCGAGTTTGACGTGTATGGAACTGGAACCTAGGAAATGGATGCCCGCGCCTGCTTTATCAGAACTCTCGACAGTCCGATGGTAAGTCGCAGATGCTGACAGGTTTTGGTATGGTTGATGGGTTGAGATATAGGAAGTGGACGCAGTGTAGTATATGTGGTTGCGGGATTAGATGATAAATGCTGTGAGTAGACGTTCTATCCACGGCTCCAGAGAAAGGAATGAGACATATACCTGTCTCTCATTAGCTTCCGTAGCGGTCAAAAAGGATAGCCATGGCCCGTGGTGTAAGGGAGTCTCACGTAAAAACGTGCTGCACGTATGCGTTCGTCAGGCTGGATCCTCAAGTGTCTGGAGCAACTTGTGGCTCGAACTAACGTTGTGGGAGGCTATGTAGCATGAGACATGGCCTTAGGAAAGTATCCCTGGATGGCCATGTTGCATCAAAGTGGTTGAAAAGAAAGGATTGACGAGGCTGGCCAGCGGAAGAGGGGTAGAGAAGTGAGTCAATAAGTTGCTCGGCTCTTCAAGCTTGAAGCTGCGGTATCCCTAAGATCTAGGCATTAGAGGTGCACAATGCATTGAAGGACATCTGTTAGCTTACCGTCTTTCTTGCTTAAGACTCAGTCGATGGAGCCCGGGCGTGGAACCTCAAACTGCGAAATTAGGGGGGCAGCATATGCTCTGGGAAGGTATGAGCCTTGAGCTTTGGCATTAGGGTTTGTTGCTGCTTCTTCGGGTGTATTTTTGCCACCATCGGCAGCGAGGAATGGAATGGTTATTCCTCGGCATCTTGCTTGTTCATGCCTCGAGCTGGCTTAAGCTCTATGGGAATCCAGTCATGGTCAAAAAATTGTCCGTTTGAAATCCCCATACTGAAGACGCTAGACTGAGTAACTTGCAATGCCTACACAAATCACAGGCTTAAGATTACTTTGCGGTATACGTGGACTACGACGGGCGTGCTTGCGAACTTGGCGGATCCTCGGATGAGTTGCCCGCTCCTAGGCAGTGAGCCCGTATACATTTATTGCACTTACGGCTTCAATAACCTGCCATAGAATTTTGTTCAGCTGGCAGCCCCCCTTGAGGAACGTAACGCTCATCATGCTTCAGTCGCTCGTACCGTTCTCCCTAACATCAGCGCAAGGAACCCCCTTCCAGCAGCAAACCTGGAAGACCAAGTAGAAGTTCGTACTTTGGCAGCCTTCCATCATCCCCTCACAGATATTGTTTCTCAATAGTAGCATAAATTGACCCCATTCAATTCAACCGGCTAGCACGATAATATTTCGGTCATACCACTGCTGTATTCATGCTTGAATCTAAGTGTGTAGGCCCCTATTGACATCGATGCATGAAGCTCTATGCACAATTTTATGCGCCTGAGTATGTAAGCTGTCTGCACGCATGGAGTACAACGGCAAGCAGCCGCCTCCCATTTGTGCGCACTAGGGATAAGCGAGCCTTGGCATTCAGGGGGTGCCAAGACATACCAAGCCTTACTCTCTCGGCCTTCAGATCTGGGGAAAAGCGATGCAACAGCGATGATAACGATCAGATCTTGATATAACTTACCGTTGGAGACACTAATAGTCAGCTGGACCAACAAGATCATGTGCTGGGGCCAAGCAGGTCAGTCGCTACAGTAGGAGAGGTCGTGCATTGAGTGACTGCTAACATCATATAGGACAGCACTGGATCACGACCTATACCTTGCATGGAGTCGGCGCCTGTGAGGATAGAATCAAAAGACTGTTGTACTGGTACGATGTTCTTGTTCTGTGTTCATTCCTATATTTATGGCTATCTCTCTACCTCTCGATGTGTAATGTCTCAACGTCCAGAGCTCCGCCTTCCCTCATCCATCCCACGCCCATCCCTTTGGTATTCTTGCTCATCTTTGTGTTCACCATGTCGCTGCCAACCATGGCAACTGGACCTAGTCCGTGTTCGTCTGGAATATCAGGGTTGAATAGTCCGAGGTTTCTCCATTCAACAATGTCTTCACTATGTCCGAGGTAGAACCGATTTCGGAAGGCGAGGCGGGATCCATTGCCATTGCGGAGCAATTATTAAGCACAGCATGCAATACAAGATACAGCCCTTAATCCTCCTTGGCACAACGAGCCAATTCAAGCTTTGCAATTTCCATCAATCTTTGCCGTTCCACGGGCCACTGGCTTCCAAAGGCTTTGGCTTCAACACTTGATGCTGTCCCCAAAGCCACAGTCCGGACGCTGCATCCTGTTCCGGCGCAGCCCCACAATTAGAGACACATCCTTATAAATTCTCATCGGGTTACTATTGTGCCGGCTATGACATCGGATCCCGCCTTGCTGTCCAAGTTCTCATGGCGTGAGGATGTCATTGAAGGTGTATTTGGTGCGGCTCTCACGCTGCTGGGTCGGCCATAGCCGATGGGCTTTGGCAAACGATAACTAGGGGAATTGTTCGACTTCTCATTGTCCGGAAAGCTATCCCTAGCCAAGGAAGCCGTCATGGTCTTATTTCTTTGAGTTCCTCTTTCTGGCCTTTCTTCCCAGTAACCACCATATATTCACCCGCAGCGTGCAAGAACGAGAGACTTGCGAAATCTTGTATACCTCCACCAACGTTGTCCGGAAAGCTATCCCTAGCCAGGGAAGCCGCTATGGTCTTATCTTGACCTTCAAGAAGCTTCCCAATTGCTTCACGCTCTTTCGTTATCGCTTTTGCACGGAATCATTCAACAGCATCTTTGGGCGTTTCACGGTCACGCTTCTTAAGGAGAGAAGCGATTTCTTTGTCACTCATTGGCTTTGAAGCCTGTTCCGTTCTTGGCTTTGGAGTAAACCTGGCGTGCTTCTGGGTAGTGTTCGCTAGAGCGGAGTTGACGTCTGAGCTCAGACACTTGAAGTTCTCTTGGTGGCTACGCTCATTGAGGATATTTCCATGAGCATTATAGTCGATCGAATAAGGAAGTGGAAAATTCTTTCTTCGCATCTTCGAAGGAAGCTTTAGCTGGAAGTGGGATGTTGCTGCTGGACTGGTTTCCTTAGGGTGCCCTGGAACGTACACGAAAAACACCGGGGCTTCTGGCTTCAGTGTGGTTTTCGTAGAAGTGGAGGTAGGGCTGGCAGCTGTTGGGAGTCTCGCCAAAGGGTCATGGGCCACCATCCGTAGTGTATTGGAAGCTTGGTTACACCTTCTGCTTCTGATAGTTCGCGACGCTGGTGTCGAGCTTTTGCTGCAGCATCTGGATCTCACTTCGTGCGTTACACCCCTCCTGTAAATCAGAATTAGCATGTGTGAACCCATGAAGAGGAAATCGATTTGGCCACGAACCTTGAAGAGGTGAGTCGAAATTCGCCATGTGTTGCTGATGCAGAGCAAGACGTCTGAGGCGCTCAGCTGGGTTCCTGATGTACGGCGTCGGATGCGTCCCTGGATCCTACAGATCTGCAGGATTGAGGGTGCCAATGCTGGAGATGGTCCGAAAAGGTATGTATAAAAAAACATATATATATATAGGTAATGGGCGTTGGTGTGTTACGCAGATCACCCTTGACTTGGGCGCAGCCCTCTGTTGAGGCACTGCGTGAAGAAAGAAAAAGAAGAAGTTGCTGGAGACGATCACCGAGCGGATTATATAGGTGAGGACAGTGTTACTGCAAGTGAGTCACGTTGCAAGAATAGGTCGGGCCTGTCTTGAGGTAACACATCGTCAGGACACAAAAAGCTCGTGACACCACGTCTTTGGGGCTGATCGTTAACGTGCGAAACAGGCATCATTTACGTGCGAAACAGATCACGAAACATAACAGCCCACTGCTTCTGTTGGAACGTCACAATAGGAAGCAGATGATCGGAGGCCTTCTACGCATGAAAAGGGTGATATTCACGGAGCACAACAGCTCACTTCCTCTATTGCAACATCACAATGGAAAGCAGATGATCGAGCGGCTTCTACATACGAAAGAGGTGGCATTCACGGAGCATAGAAGCCCACTACTTCTAGTGCAAAGTCACAATGGAAAGCAGATGAGCAGGGTCTCCTATGCACGAAACAGGTGATATTCACCAGGGAGCACAATAACCACTGCTACTTCAATGTCGTAATGGAATGCAGATGAGCAGGTGCCTTCTAAGCACGAAGCAGGTGATGTTCATCACGGAGCACAATAGTCCACTGCTTCTGCTGCAACGTGATGATTCAAAGCAAATAAGCAGGGGTTCTCAGTCATATCGCCTCACAGTGTGTATTCCTGAAGGAATTCTGCATGTCATTCGAGCATTACAGTACGGCCGGAAAGCTCCTCCCTTACTACTCGCACATGGCCTATCACGAAGCTACGAAGTAAGCATTGATAGCACTTTGGAAGCATTTTGCGGATTTTCATTGTTCGGGTCTTTTGATTACATTGTTTCCTAGCTAGATAAACGATGTAGACTATATACAGACGCTCACTCTATGGTGTGAGAACCCGGATGGTTAGCGATGAATAATTGTATGTAAAGGGGTGTGTCTCATAGCACTAGGCATCGAATGAATCGTGCAACTGGCTGGCGGATGTGACTGCGTACTTCAGCGCTTCGGTGTAGCTCCATCACCATCTCGTAATATCATGAATTTCCCGTGCCTAATACTCTCGTGCCTCCGTATCTCCACCACCCACACCTCCAACCCACCCGATCCAACCACCATTCACTCGCTAGGGTACATGACTATCGCTCGCCTTTGGTTAAAACACAACCCCGAAGCTTGTCAGACGAGGCTCTCATACACGGAGCCCAGAGAAGCAGAGCAACGAATATCCACCAGAAACGACCACCATTCGCTCGCTAGGGTACCGCGGAGCCCGGAGTAGCAGAGCAATAAAGCTCTCTGCGTAGAGTATTGTCTCTTTGGGTCGCAGCGCGAAGGTTCGATGTGAGATATGAGTGGAACCCTTCTAGGTACCTCCGAGAACACTGCGTTTCAAAGCTACCAATACCGGGATGCACAGCTTGCATGAGTGGTCATAGTTCTCCTCAAACTTTGGCAGGATACGTCCACATGAGTGCTGTGTGTACTTGAATTGGCACATTTTCGCGGCCAGTGGGTTTTGATAATCGACGAGAGAAGATTCTGTTGAAGGTTTCTATCGGCAAAGCCAATGCATCGTCCCAAGCGTTCATGCTCAGGAGGCCCAGTGCCACAATGGTGTATGCTCGTTGGTGCTGTTATCAGCTCGTCGAATTGACTCGACACTAAGTGTAGGTGTCTAAGAGTGTGTTGGTGCTGAATTGCTCTCCAACAGCAAGCATTCCATGGCACACTGGTTGGTACTCGAGACAATGGATGGGCGGAACAGTGCCGATACATCCTGGGATCATGTGTTCTAGTAGAACATGAGCGAAGGGGATAGTGCTATGGTCGCTTTTAGTCGCGGCGATACGTAAGCTTAGAGAGCTTCCTAGGTAGGCCAACAGTGTTCCCTATCAATGGGCCAACAATGTTACTCGTATGTGTGATGGTGGTGACGAGTATTCTAAGAAGAATAAGTTTGGAATGGCTGAAATGGGCTGCTGGTTGAGCGATGATTGGTTGAATTTGATGCTGGATGGTGATGCTGCGGACGAAAAAAGAGGTATTTTAACCCAGGATATGCGAATATAAGTGACATCAGGGTTTCGACTTTCTGGAAAATGTCCTCGAGGTGGTGACGTAGGAGGTAAGTAGGAAAGTGTTTGAGAAAGTTCGAGATAGGGGAAGGTGAAGAACGCCCAGGAAGTGTTAAGTAAAAGATTGAAATTGTGCTGTTTGAAAGTGGCAGATGACCCGGCAGGTGTTCAATAAAAGTGGAAGAAGGATAAGCTTAGGATGCTGGAGGCCTCTCAGGGTTGCTGAGGGATGTTTGAGGGAAGAAAAAGAGGGGGGGGGAAGCCAAATATATAGACAATCAGGGTCTTGTCCTGTAGCCGGAACAGTGGAACAAGTGAAGCACACGATGGGGAATGATGGATGAAGTGGTATGAAATGCGTCACAAGTGTTAGATGTGTGATGCTTTTCGGCCGTTTTCAGTGAAAGGACTGAGGTGAACAGCCGCTTATCGCCACAAACAAGGACAGAATTACAATTCGATTGGCTGTTGGCTTCACACCATGCATTAACACGATGCTCGACGTCATAGAGCAACCTTTCAGACGTAATCACTTCGCCTTTCACTGCTACTAGTGGCCTTGATCGGCGTTCTTGGGCCGCATGTGACTACGAAAAAGGGGGGGCGTTGGGAGAATACGGTGGCAGGAACATGGATGGCTATGCTATCCCCTGCGAAAAAGAATGAATGACATAGACAGAGCAAACTTTGGCTCCTTTGTGACGCAATTCATTCAACAAGGGGCAGCTTCATTTAACAAAGCCAGCCAATCATGCATGTCACGTCTCTACTAATTCCATTTCACAACTTCAATTCATAGTACAAAATCTGCGCCACCAGTATGCTCCTTTCCCGTGCATGAGCCATGCCATAAGTAGCATCACCGTACACTTCGCCCCATCGCCACCCGTCAGGGAGTTAGCCAGTGGTTGCGGGCAAAAGCGAATAATGGTAGGAAGTATTCAGACAGAAGCTACATACGATAGTGCACGAACTCTGGATAATAAGATGGTCTTAAGTAGCATTTATTATAGATTAATGAAGTATCAAAGTCGAATATCGGCATTGTTCAAGGCAATGGATAGAGATATTGGACTTGTAGAACTTATTACCTTGGCCAACTACGACATTGTATACTTATTCCTTACTAATTGTAGTCCAGAAGCATGACATTTATATATTATCTTCGCCGGCGCCGACTTATTCCAGCGTAGTTTCGGATAGAAACTACTTATGATGGTGTACGAACTCTGAACAATAAGTGGGGTTTAAGTATCTTTTAGTATAAAATAACGAAATATTGCAATTGAATAATGGCATTGTTTGAGGCAATAGATCCAAGCATTATTCTCAAAGAAATGATTTGCTAGGGCAGCTATGACATCGTGTGGTGTTCAAAGTCACGCAGAAGAGGATCTATGCACTCTAGGCGAGCGGTACCAGCACCTGGAAGCGATAGCCAGGAGCATGGATATTGGGAGAACCTGCCACGATAGTCCCCTCTCAACGTCCGGATCCGTGGGAAAGCCATCAACGTTGAATAATCCCCTTTAGAGGTCTTAACCAGTGGAAAATCCAGCTTCAGAGGCCATCGCGAGAGTTGTGGGTTGCTGTAGCTCGATTCGATGACCGTCTTCACAGGATAGACTCTGTAAATGTTAGCTTTGAGCTCGTGACTTGCATGGGATCTCATGGGAAAGCTCACAAATCAACCATTACCTCAAGATTCCTTCAAGGATGGAGGTCAATGTTCGCTAACAACAGATGCATCGTATGTCAATGGCATGCCTGGCTAACTCTTCAAGACTTTAAGACGAATCTGGTGGGTCTCCAATGCTGGTATGAAAGCCCTGCGTTGTGAGTTTTCAACCGACATGCGACCGTAGAGAGCGGCGTGAAGATCCATTCCATCGGTCCTATTGCTGAAAGCAATTCGACGGTCACCACTGACCACTATCTGCTGGTCCTGTGTAGCGATGTTTTTCCCTCGTGTCCACTCCACTGCGCTGGTTCTCATCACGGCTGACGGAATCACCGGCATGGAATCGCATGTAGTATAATGTAGTCTTCGAAATTATCGTTGCAGGGGCTCATCAGACAATTTTCCTTGGACTTGGGCAATAGTGAGGCCGCTAGACGATGGAAAGATTTGGGCAGTCCCGGCCAGGGAGGTTGGAGGAGGAGACCGTAAGGCCTCAATCTGGATCGCTTTAGGCTCAGACAAAATTGAGGATGCTATGCGTTACGTACCTTTATCATGGAGATTTTGGAGCCTGTGAAACGCATCTCCTAGTGTGTCTTCAGGAGCAGACGCCGTTACGGTATCCATGCTGTCCCGCCGTATCTTGGGACGATCTGAGCGCCAGAAATAGGGTCCTTTGGATAGCCGGCCTGTAGGTGGAGGAATAGCATGGATAGAGGCCGAGTATTGACTCAGTTTTAACCTCCTGGAGTTCCTCATAACGAGCGATAATCTGGTTTTGAGGCATAAGATCATTCGATTGAATGCATAACCCAAGAGCGAGCGTATAGTGTGACATAGAAAGTAGTAAATTGAGCGAGAATTGGCTACATAATTTCGCATGACACCCATCGTGGCTGAAGTCCAATCATCCTCATGCCGCCGACATCTGCTCTCAATATTTTGGCCTATACTGCTTCTACTTCACCACCCGCTACTGGACACACGTGTTCATGATGGCTTTTTGATATCACAGGTTTGCAAAGTGAAGAGAAGTTCTAAGATGCCATCTATTTGTGCTGTATATGCGATGGTCTATCTACTTCCTGCGTCCAGCGCCCAGGGTCTTTCCACCCTCGTCTTTCTCCTCATCATTGAGAGTGAAATCTCCTTCTTGGTAGCTTCCTCACGATCTGTCCATCGAATTAGCGATCAAGTCAGCTAACCTTAACGTTGCTTGGTGGATTACCGTTAGGGCTGACTCCTTCTGAGGGCTTGTCGTTGCTAGGACCCTCGTAGACCGAGTTTTGTTCAAAGGATGTGCCACCGGAAACATAGGGTATATGAATGAAGTCTTCGTCGTCATCATCGTTGTAGGATTCCATTGAGTCTTCATCCGACTCATACTCAGGCTTGCCTCAACGCTTTTCACAGGATGCGTCCATTGAATGGACAACCGCTGAGGGAGTAGAAGTGGCGGTTGACTTGCTCCAACAGCCAATTTTGGATTGTATTGTCAAAGTGGTAATTGGTGTTGAAGACGAGGCCTGTGAGGTTGATGCAGTCCCGTGGGGTTACTAACAATTCCAACTGGTAAAGTACAGCGTATGCAAGGTTCATGAGTGAATGTAGGCCGAGCTTCGCTGCCAATTTATGCACATAGGCCACGAGGAGGAAGTCGTAGGCTTTGTGAGTTGCTGTCTCCTGGTTAGCGTACCTTCTGAGCGTGTATGCCGTATACGGCGAGGCACGGTGGGTGCGATGTATAGGATAATAAAGGGTTCAAAGGGAGAGCTACCCGTCAGGTCCATCTTCCAAGTACTCTTTGATGACCCGCAAGCAGGCCACGCCATCTTCGTGGAACTCAAGCTGAGTCCCGCTGCCGACAAGGTAGTCTGGGGATTCGAAGAACTTGGCCAGCGTTGGTGATCGCTGGAGGGCAGATCGCTTGCTCGTAAGAAGCGCTGGAGTATACAAGTCAGATGATGAGTCGTGTTTGCACACAATGGATGATATATTCGTCGTCATCATCATCGTTGTAGGATTCTTCTGACTCACCATCCGATTCATACTCAGGCTTGTTCAAGCGCGACTATCGTAGAAATTCGAATATGAAGCTTGAGTGCGGTGATGATACCTGATCATACTCAGGCTTGTTCTTATCTGGGTCCCATTCTTTTCTGTTCTTGAGTTCAAACGGGGTCTTCCCTGTCTTGTATCGCCCCTTCCCGGAAGAACTTGATTGGAGCATGATGGTAGTGAGCGTGTCCCGACCGACACAAAAGATGGGAAGTGGTGCAAAAGGCCCAAGAGTGATGAGTTAAGTGTTTAGAATGACGGGAGCGGTGAGATTTATCTATCAGTGGAAAAGGTGGGTCGCTAATTTCACCGCCCATTCCTCAACGATCGCCATCTTACGCGATCACCCTTAATCTTGGGGCTAGCGCGTCCATACTCTATGGGGTCTAGTGGTACGAAGCAGGTTTCAGCACCATTACCGGTCAACTCCGAGTCAAGTCTCGTGTTCGGCAATTGGCATTGCAACTATTATCTTTTTATCGTTCAGCGAGGAAGGGAAAGCATCTCGTAGTAATCATGTATGTATTTAAAGCTAGGCACGCAGATATCGCTTCTCTTTGTTTTGACCTTAGAGTACTTAAGAGTTCTTCGACCACGATATTATCATTTCGAGTACACCCTCAAAAGCTCTTCAGGCTTCCAATATGTCGACTTTCGGCATGATGTCTGTAATTATGTCGTGAAATAATACAACAGTTAATCTCTTCGCCGTATTGCCGTCACCTTTTACCCGATCATACGCTATTTCCAAGGTGCTTTTCGCTTCCACTGGACCTACCTGTCCGCCTACAATCGCTGTTTTCCAATCCGAGAGTGTAATCATAGATGCCATTGCTTGCAGTGGATGCCTGCTACCTTCTTCACCGCAAGCTGGAACCACGTGAGGGCTCGGTAGACTAGATTCTCCACTTGAAGTCCCATTCGCTTGATGGTAGGGGTTAAAGGCCGTGAGATGTGCAATGCATTGGGCAGGTCCTGTATCATAATCCTACATAGGGGCAGACGACTGATTGTGTCCAAAGAGCTATTATGGAACAGGCGGCGTTGGTCTCCAGGGTTCCGTGAAGGTCACAGTCCATCGCTAGCAGGCACTGGGTCTTCAAGCGTGTTCTTGAGCGCACAGATATCAGGGCCTCTACCCTACCAATACAGATTTCTGAGTCTGAATATGAAGCTACCGATAGAGAGATGAGTGGCTAGCGATCGGGCGTCCAGATTCTGCGAATTCGAAGTAAAGCTGGTCGTAAGGCCGTAGACTTTGAGGCTATTTGAGCCAAAATTGCTGCTACATCCCGAAGAGGAGTTGACCGAGGCAGAAACATCCGACGATAGAATTGAATACCAGTAAGAAGAGGATTTCCAAGGACAGCGTAGGCAGACACACACCTGCGGTAGTTGATTCTTCGTAGACCATCTCCTCGATGAATACCACTCGGTCCTTGCATCCGGCATCGCTATTTGGTTCACTCTGAGAATACAGATTCGTAATGGTGTGAATTGGCTGTTCGGTAGAAATGCTGTGGGTGGGGGCTCTTTAGGACTGCATTATTCCTGGCGACACTTTTTGAGAATGCTGAGTCTCCTTAATTTGTCAACAGAGAGCCGATTTGCTATCAGTAAGATTTCTTTTTGCTAGAAGACCTTACACGCTCACCTTGACAACGACACGGATCATATCATTCGAATGAGGGGACTCTGTTCGTTGTCAGAGTATATAGCCTCCTGTGTTCATGATGAGGTGGCCCGGGCTCCTATTATCAAGCAGTGACCCGATGGGAGCATGATTTTTCGTACCAGTATCTTGAAAAATCCATAGGAAGTTCGTTAGTGCAGATCGGAAGATCTAAGGTTTATCTCTATCCTTTAATTAAGCACTGCCGTAGGCCAGGTCAGCTATGAATCGTAATTGCCAAGGAAAATTTGCAAGTATGAGTCTCGAGCGTCAGAGCCACCTCTGGAGTGCACCATTGATTCAACTTTGTTTCTTAGCAGTGGTCCAAATTGCTGCGGAAGCGACTATGTGGTTGGAGACGGAGCTCAACGTGCAATAACTGCTGGGGGAGTGGAAGGAAAGTTCTTCCAAATCGAGTCTCCTTCGGCTTTGGAGATTGAGGTGCTGGTACGGAGGATGTACTGGAGGAACATGATGAGACACCGAATTGCACGGGGGAAAGAACATCCTAGCCGTGGTTGACAGTCATGCCCTCTTTTTCCAGAGTCAAGGAAACATTTCTCGGCAGACCAACATGGCAAAAAGACGTAGAGCCTTGGTTTGCTGGAACAATGTCATATCCACCCACTCCAAAGTCCAAGGCAGGAAGCATTCCTTCGTCTCGACAGTCGCTGCTTCTCATTGCACAATGATTCGCAGGATTTGACAGGTATCTTCAACCAAACCTTGAAGAAGCTTGTTTTGGACCATCTCCGGTCGCAAGAGGATGCCCATAACAACTAACGACCTTGTCGGCTCTAGGTAGTCATGCAAGTTGCTTCTTAGCGTACCAGAATTTGTCACCCGAAGTTCAACGTAGGAACTCTTCAAAACCTCAAGTAGGCTTAGCCCCACAGTTACAGCCACTCACCAGGTTACCCCCCCTGCCAAGATTTGTCACCCCGAAGTTCAACGTAGGAACTTTTTAAAACCTCAAGTAGGTTAGACTCTCTCGCATACAGTTGCAGCCAGTCGCCGGGTTGCCTCCCTGCCCAAGGCTACTGGTGGCGGTCCCATACATGCTGGTAAATCAGCCCTAGGTCCTCGCATCGTCTTTTCCAGCCTTCCAGAGACCCAGATTCCAAATGGTGAGAGGGAAAACTTGAAGAGGTATGGATTGATCATAACGACCAGGATGTAGACCAATCAAGTCTTTCTCTCCTTTACAAAGTTTGCTTCCTGAGATTCGACTTCAGACTGACTTAGCATATGGTCACTTAGACGTTGGAACCTGATGTTCATCCAAGGATAAAGGGGGGTAAACCCTTTCCTACAATCTACATGAAATATGTCATGATACGGATAAGTTCCTGGCTTCGTAAATCATCGATTTAAATATAAGCACCAGCAGACCAGGATCTCGGATTCAGTCTTTGTCTTGAAGGAGATGCTTCATCATGCCTCATCCCCCCTTTTACAAGGCTTTAAATGCTATGTCATGTCTTACATATGAAAGCTATCTGGTACGACGAAGTCTGTACGATCGATATACAAAACGCTAAATATCAATGAGGGAATCCCGCCCGAGCTGAAACTTCTTCTAGAATATGGAGGCAGGCATGTTTGAGCTCCAAAGCAGTACCAATATTTGGACCTGAGTAAATGGGTCGTTGAAGACTTGGAGCAGATACGCCAGTTTCATTGCATTGCAGCCTATGAAAGTAGAGTATATCGGGCCTTGTAGAAGCATGCAGAAACCTGAAATCATGCGCCATGACGGATATGTCATCAAGGCCTTCAATAGAACACTCCATGCCGAAGTCTTCCTTCTTATATGTTTGGCTGATCCGCTGGCGCATCCGTGCAATGCCAGTAGGAATTGCGATTGTATCTGATAGTACCAGTTAGATTGGAGATATGATGCTCGATGGCACTGTCCATAATTAGCCGCCCAATGGTCATGCTGGGGAAGTCGGGATCGATGCAGTCCTCTCTGGTACAGGCCACCCTTTATTCCTGCTTCCCAATCCTGATGATCTCAGCGAGTCGTTACCCTGCAGCCTCTGTTCAGCACCTCCCTAACCCTTCGAGATGCGAGCTCGGCACACCCACCCACCCACCAAATACCTAGCTACCTCAGCTCAATCACTATAGCCTAGGTCTCCTGCCTTCTAGATCGAGGGACTCCCGGTGATGGAGTTCTGCTCCCTGTTGCGGCCAATCGGAGCGAAGAGTAGAGGCGGGTGTGGCCAATCAATTAACACTTGCATAGCCTCGTGTTTTTCCAATTTCCAACTTGATCAGAGTAGCACTGAGCGATGCCGATTACGCGAAGGACAATGGACTCGTTGTGATTGAGGTTGCAGATCGTAGCCTATGGAGGAATGTGTCAGTCTTCGTCCATGATGATATGCGAACCCTCGTACCAACCTATTCTTCTTCAGAGGATGACTTCTAGTCGCAAGTCAGGTGCTGTCACCGGCATTATCCACGTCCGTGTGGTGTATATATGCTCTAGGAGAAGTGATGGATGTAGTGATAGAGTATATTGAGGAGTAGTAATTCAGTAGGAGCCTAATATATTTTCGTTAGCTGTTTGTCGAGGTTGAGCCCAAGAGTGCCTCTTACCCAGGGTTATGGTGCGTAAGGCTTCCACATAGAGTCCAGTTTGGCTCCACTGATGCACGGATCTCGGGCATACATCTTTTAAAGTTCAATTTTGGATCGAGGGGTCGAATCCCGGTAAGCCACGGTATAGGAAACCGGATGTTGTTCACACGACCGCTTCTGAGGTGGAGCACGTAGAGAATTCGCGTCTTCGCCTGGCTTACAGAACGCACTTTGTCTATGGCCGGAGATTCATAAGCCCAAGGATGGTGGTCTTGCTGATCTGTGGATGATGATGCCTCGCCGGAGGTGCTAGAAACTATGGAAGCTGCTGCTAATATACATGTGGATGCCACGATAACACCTGGGGTAGGACTATCCTCCACCATGATCAACCATTCCAGGACAGCTTCGAGATTCGTCTTCTCTTTTGCGCTAATGCCATAGCAGCTGACCTCCCGATGGGAGATAGCTTTCATATTCAAGGCTTCGATTAGCTCATCGACTGACATCTTGTTAGGAAGGTCGAACTTGTTGCCAAGGACAAGTAGCGGGATTCCATCTAGGACTGGCTTTTCAAGCAAAGCATGGAGTTCCTCCTTTGCCACAGGAATAGCAGCCTTATCAGCAGCATCCATAACATACCTAGAATAGATGTTAACACGGCTCGAGTATGCAAGCGTGGTATAGTACTTACACAATGGCGTTGACGCCATGGCAATATCGTTCCCACATAGACCGGAACCTTGGTTGACCGCCGAGATCCCAACTGGGGCAGTCAGGCTACGGCCTCATAAAGCTATACAGCGCATCCCTTTTGGAAGCTTGAGGACGAGGTGGAGACATCCGATACATTTTGGTAGGTAAAGGAGAGGGCTGAAATTGGTATCGGTATGCACAAGATTGAATGCCGGCGGCATGTTGGATCTGATGACACCGTGAGTTGTAGCTATGCTTTTAGCACCCAGAATGTCCACGAACCTTACTAGTCCTCTCCAAGTCGTCAGGACGACACGATTCGATTCCAGCCCTTTCGACAACCCCGTTCCAGGCCGCAAACCATCCAATGCGTGCTCCCGGTGAAATAGCATCCCTCAATTCGCCCAGAGCTTGCCATTTTTCGTTGGTTATTCCCGGGCCTTCATTCATGATCTTATGCATGTCGGCGTCCAAGGCGCCTATCAGACCGCGGAGTCATCGCTGTCTCTTTTATGATGCGGACCATGATGAAACCCATCGCTGCAGGGTCTTCCTTTCACTCCGCCATTTCCTCCTCCTGGATTCCATACCAGGTGGAGCTGAGAAATTGCACATGTGTCGCTATCAACCCGTAAAGACCTAGTCGATTCTGTCTCTAAAATTCCAGCTGCCAGTAGCAGAGTGGTGCGGAGCTATCATGGGCATATTCTGTGGCCATTCGATGTAAAGCCACTGGAACATGTTCTGGTAACATGGATAATGAACCATGTAATCCAATAGCCTCGCGAAATGGTCGTCCTCCGAAATGTATGCCATGGATCTGATATTATCCAGTGACAATAGGAAAATTATCTGCCAGGCCTGTTTGGACATTGATGGTGTTACATGCTCTGACGTGAACAAAGCGAGAATTTGCTCGCGCGTCTCGGAAACAGTGCCGCCTCAAATCCTTGGTTCCCGCAATCGCCACTTATGATGGCGAAAAACAGCACGGGCATGACGTTGCGTTCTTTTGTATAGAATTGGCAACACATTGCTTCTAGGGGATACAATTTTGTGATGTTATCGTTGGCACTGGTCCAGCGGGCACGTTGAGTACAGCTTAATGGGGTAGATATAGTTTTAGATGTCGGTGGCCTACTGGATATGGTGCTATCAATCATTCCCGGTAATTTTATACTCGAAGTATTACATTACTTCTGAATCCTATATGCTTTATAACTTATAGTCGACATTAATGCAAGATACGTAGGCATTTGTATTGCTAGTAGACATCTTGGCTGATGCATTTTCAGCAGTACTGACTTTCATTCGCTCCCCCATTCTTTCTATTAGTATCAACAATCGAGATCATAATTGGCAAATCGGGGTCGTTGGCATGCGCTTTCCTTATCTTATATCCCCTGAATCGCTCTTCCCTCCAGCGAGTTCAGTGTAGATTGAAAGCGCCGTGCATGGTCTACTGGATCACCTTCGAACACCACTCGTGCCGCAAAATGATTCATAGCCTCCTATAACATGATTCCTTCTGGTTGGTCTAGTGTAGAGCCTGTAGTATACTGGCGTCGAGGTATTTGATAGGAGTGGATCAACTGAGCTGCTGAATAGGGGTCTCTGACTGGGACGAGTGTGATGTAAATCCTAGTGATGGAAGCCCAGTCACTGCATGGACCCTCGAGTTAGTTTTGGCATTCACGTATGCTGAAACAGCGGACTGGGGGGTAGATGAATGCTCACAGTTGGCAGGATACGCATTTGAAGAGCCGTCATCTTTCCGTGTTATAATTGTAGGCAGCTGCTCATCACTGAAAGTCAGAGAAGGCTCCATGGCATTGTTGTCTGCGACAACTGAAAGTGGGAAATGTCAGATGTCTCTACACATCTGACATGGCAAGTGTAGCATCATATAGCGTGGCTTGTATCATTCATTGCTCGTCGTCTTGCTGTCTCCGTGTTGGGGTTTAATGGGAAAAGCAAACTCCAATCACCGGGAGATATGGAGCTGATAGGATCTGAGCTGGCTGGGCTAGGCACGGTAGACATTGGATCGAAGAAAGAGAGAAGCCCGTCCAATAAACTTGCCACGTTGGGGCTAAGTTCTTGTCCCTTGGAAAGAGCAACTCCATCGCGTTGTGCCTTCACGGCTCTCTGAAGGTGTCTTGTGGTTCGATCCATTAGAAGACGAGAAGCATAAGATCAATATTGTTCTCGGGATGCAACATAGGCAGTACTGTATAGAATCAGCAGAATAATAGCCTTCTACCGCAATAAGACTAGGTGAGGGTGTTAGGGTCGAGGCGTGAATTTTCGATAATTTATAAATTGATCCAATCCATTTATGAATGGACTAGTCTATTCATAAATGGACTGGACCATTCGCAAATATGCAGTCTATTTACAAATGGACGGTCCATTTATAAATGGACTGAAATGGCAGCTCGACTGCATAAAAATCCTCTTACAAAATAAGTGGGTCCGCCTATCACCATCACCTATCGCTATCGTTTATCACTGTTGCCTACTAATCCGCACTGTGGCCAATTGGTAATTGCGATAGGCAATGATATTGATGGGTGGTGGTAGTAGGTGGTGGTGGTCGGCGATGGGCGACAGTGAGGTAGATAACTATTTTGTGGATAACTAACCGTGCCTCTTATCCAATCATATGAGGAATTTATATATGGACTAGTCAATTCATAAATGGACTGGTCTATATATAAAGTCAGTCCATATGCTATTTTGCCCAGTTGATTTATAAATGGACTAAATTCACGCCTTGACCCTAACAAGGGAGCTGAAAAATTCGTATCTGTCGCGGAGCTGCAGCGTTTGCAGCGTTGTAAGCTCAGGCTTTTCGGTTCAATTTCTATTGGAAGGCGCCAATTAGCGATCAACATCAGTCTCTATAGAGAAGGAGGGTATCTAGGTAGACAATCCATAGACTTACCAGCTATACGGTCTCTTCTTAGATGTCCACCTAATCAGATGCGTGCTGCGCCCATGCATACCTCAGTTCCGCTAATCTTCTAGGTCACATGTCTAGGGAGTACAAGCTAAGCCTCTTTAAGGTTTTCGAGACTTTCTGCATCGGACGTCGTGCCCCTGAAGCCTTGGCATGTGGTTTCCCTTGCGTCGTTGCATTCCTACCACCCCTAAACCCGTCGCTCTTTTAATTTCCCCAATGCACGTAAGGGGCCTTCTATATGTATGGTAGGGGATCCACCGTCGACTCTATCCGTCGAGGGGCCAAGAACATGGTCAGCGTTGGAAACGACTCGTCTCTCCCGACCATGTCCGAGCTCGTCAGACTCTGTTACAATCCACTAAGCCCATAACGCTAATGTAGTGAGCATGTTGCCGTGTCTGCAGCAATGATTGCACCTGCGCAAGTGTGAAGTCATGGCTTTGGTATCGAAGCCGCTCTCGTGGCGAGCTATATCCCTTTGGCCTTTGACGCATTTAAGTAAGTTCTCATAAACCTTCTAAAAGTAACAACAGTACCCCGGACGTCTACTCAGATTCTAACTTCTTCAAGTTCTACATCTTAGGGCAGCTAATAACTTGCTGGCTACGACATAAGGCAACATCCCAAAGCACATGAGGCGTACGATAGTCCACAATGGTGCCGATAAGAGTCCTAGACAGTCTACTCGTCAACGAACGGTGGAGCCATTCAACGGCATCAGTTCTCACAGCGAAAAAGGATCCCATGGCGAAAAGCTCGAAAAAAAGCAATGCGATCTCAGTCGCAGTTGCGCCAATGTCAAGCTATTCGACGATAGCTTTGTTCCAAGGGTCAACGGAGGAGACTTGGAAGTTCGTGGGTGCTGCAAGGTCGTCGCGCCACAGTGCACCTAGATGGGTCTAACGGCAATAATGTCCACGTCGCTGATGCTATCCATCGTATGACCAATATCAACGGCGTTCGTACCAACAGCAATGCGAGTGAGCTTCCCAATATCAGAAATGCGGAAGAATGGTTGTGTACGCGGATAATCTCGTGAGGAAAGGGTTGCTTGCGGATAAGGGAATGGCGGAGAAGAATGAGAATGTTAGGGGGATTAGGGAGGTGGTGATGGGGGTTGGGAGGGATGAGAGGCTGAATGCTGTAGTGCTGCAGACGGTGGGGGAGAAGAGTTATCATGGGTTTTTTGATGGCCCTTCACCGGCACTGTCGTGCAACGCTTTGGGCAGATCACCATTCTCTACGAGATTAGACCGGACACCGGCACCAACATCCAGGTCCAGGGCTCTGTGTACGCTGTGGATCCTGGAGAAGTTGGGGCCACTCCCAATGGTGCCCGTGTCAGATGCGTCGGGGCCCCCTTTTCGTTCTTTCGATATGTCACCATCAGCGAATGGTGGCTAGTCTTCAACATAGATGAGTGAGGTGGATTGGAGGGAAATTTAGCAGTCTTGAAATGGCCTAGCGTTCTGATTCAGTTTCTTGCTGCGAAAGCTATGTAGACTAGTAAAGAATAAGGAGAAGACTTCATGCGATTTTTCCTATTGATATCTGTGCTCTTTGCATTTGATTATCAACAATCAAGCCATCGACCTTCCTCTGTCGCTAGATGATTTTGAACACCCAAAAATCCGGGAGAACGTCGTTGTATTGCGGATGTATGTTTCATTGGCCACGAAGAAACATGATCTGCTGCAGGGGCGGTTGTTAAGTAGGAGATGGGAGATGGGGCAGATGGAGTGAACTGGGGGGAGTGAGCTAGGAATGGGCATAGCAGATGACTCGACCATCTCTTAGGAGTGTTTGATCTTGTCCTACTGTCAACCGTCGTCCGCTTATATGGCGAACGATTGCTGACAGTAGGACAAAACCAAAGGACCACTTCTTGCACCACTCACGTTCCCCAATTAAGTCTCAAGTGCTAGACACTACTCGATGAATATAGTGGACGAATGATGTCTTAAGGAGTATCCTCTTTGCAAAATTGCAGTACATCACAGTCATATAATTCAGACAGGGTATAATCGATGAAAGAGGTGAGCAGAGAAACATCAATGTCAAGAGAACATAGGTAGCATTCTTTTGGTTTCTCAGTTTTCTATTGTTGTTGCTACCAATACTTTTAATCCACTTGATACTGACGACTTAGGAACAAACGACTTATTCCACCACACAAACTTTTAAGGAACGCACGCATGCCTTACCATTCATCAATGTTCCATTGCGATATCTCCACAATTCCTCCATAACCGGCCCTTGCCTAACCCATAAGTACCGTTTACATTCCTCCATCCTTCCCCACTCCTCCTGTCCACTCCCTGCCCCTACAATATCCAAACATTCCTCTTCAATTGCTTCGCCCCTGCCTTCGAAGCCTTCCTCTCAGCAGCCCGTCGCTCCTGCCTGCTCTCCTTCCTGCCAAACTTCCCGCCCTCCTCCTCAACATGGCCCTCAATCTTCTTCTTGCTGGCCATTGCTTCAACTTGTGCCTTCATGGCTGCTTCGCGACGCTGGGCACGTGTCATTCTTACTTTTGCTCCGGCTTTGAATGGCTCTGACGTATTGCCGAACGATATGTCGATCGAAGGACTCTCGGTTGGGGACGTAGTAGATGCTGTTGGAGGTTCTACGGCCTGGGTTGTGAATATGGGCGAAGCTTCGCGGCTCTTAGACGAGGTTTCTTGCTGCTCCAGCTCGGTGGAGGCTGTAGATGCCGTATCTCCCGTTTCAGGCTCAGTTTGCACCATTACCTCCTCTTTGAAGTCCTCAGACCTATCTGCGAACGATACGTCGACTGTCAGAGGCGTAGACTCGGTTGTGGTAGTAGCTGTGCCATGACTCTCTGGCTCTACTTCGAAAGTATGGGCTGTATCTGTTACCGTGGCCTCTGTCTGCTCTTGATCTTGCTTGATTGAAGCTGGGGAAGTCGTGTCTCCCTGGTCATCGCGTTGCTGGGAGTACTGGGGATAGAATGCCTCCTCTGGCTCGGGGTTGTATCCCAGCAGCCATGCTAACTTTGGGCCTGCAGCTGGCTCATCGCCAGTGCTGATTGGCGACTCTTTTGCTTCGCTGGTGCTCTGATGATCCTGGGAATCGACTTGATCTTCTAAGCCGGATTCGGAGCCTGTAAACAGTATCAAGGTATCATTCTTAGGGGAGGTGGTCATCTTGGTTGAGTCAATGTCTTTTTCTTCGTCGTGCTCAGCATACTGAGGGTAGAAAGGCTCTTCGGGATGAGCATTGTATCCTAGCAGCCATTGTACACCTGGACCCTCGGTCTCTGGAGAACCTTCAGATAATACTTCATAATTCACCTGCTCTTGCGAAGACTCGTTCATGCTTCCTCCTTGCTGGTACTGGGGGTAGAAGGACTCCTCAGGACTGGGATTATAACCCAATAACCAATCTAGTCCCCGATTCTCAGTAGTCGAAGGACCTTCCAGCTTTGATCCGTCGACTGCGTTCCCACCTGAGCTCTCGCACGTGCTTGATTCTGATTCGAACTCGTTGGAAGTTACCGAATCAGGACGTTCTTCTTCGCTATTGTACAGAGTTCTCAAAGATTGCGGTGAAATCTCCTCGTCTGAGAGAGCTTTGGGTTCCGGTCTCGATGGCCCAGGAGTCGTGGGCTCAAGAGAACCACAGTCCTCAAACACCCTAGTCTCTTGAACTGTAGAGTGGGTGAGCTGGTCCATCCCAGGAGTTAAAAAGCTCGAAGATTCGGCTGTCTTGTCGATCGTTGGTGGTCCTTGAATAGCGAGACGAAATTCGCCATATGCTGTCTCTTCCCCCTCAGGGAGATCGTCATTTGCGTTCTCCTCTTTCGAAGCCTTGAGTAACTCCTCCTGCATGGTCTTGGAGTTCTCACCTAGTGGAAGATAGTTGGCAGCTCTCGCCTTAAGTAGCATATCATTCTCTCCAAAAAAGAATAGGCCCAACTCATTCGCAACTATCACTTCCAGGTGAGTCATATGATAGAACAAGTCGTCTCCGAGTTTACGGTGGATATTCACGAGCTTCATACCCTCTTCGTAATCGATGGTGTATATGGCCTTCGAATCAACAAGGTCCTTATGTTTCTTGTCTAACTTCTCCATAGTATCGCTAAGCGTCATCTCGAATTGTGAATTCCGATGCTCGAGTTTCTCAATTTGAGCATTATTGTTGATAATCACCATCTTGGCCATCTTAAGCTCCTGCTTCTTCTTTTGCACCTTCTCTTCGGCACTATGACAGCGCTTCTGTGTCTCGGTTATTGCTGCCTTGAGTTTGGCGACCTCTTTGAGAGCCTCTTGAAGGGAAACATCCTTTGCTTGAAGCTGGACTTTGTGTACACAGACCGATTCATGCTCAGTTGGAACACCTGGCTCTGGTCTTAGCGAGTCATCTGCTTTCTCAAGGTCGCACTTCAAGGAAGCCTCTCCGACACCATTTGCGTCGAGGTTCTTATTATCTTGTAAATTGTCTTCAGCTCGGCTGGGAACACGGTTCTGAGCAGGTTCTGAAGGAGTATTATGCGTGTCTTGGTGACCATCAGCCGATTCTTGGAGAAGTACCCGATTTTCGCGCTCATCCTCGCTGACATCTGGCAGAGTAGAGTATAACTACCTTCATCAGTGCAAGTTCCAATCTACCTAAAATTCAGGTATACATACGCGTTGGACATTGGCAACAGCTTCTCTCCCCCTATCCAGCTCTGCTGTTATTTGTTTCAATATGAGAAGAACAAGTTCTCGAGACATCGTCATGGCGCCGATGGATGTGCAGAGCCACCAGGTACCGTTCAGAGTAGGATGCTGAGCTGACGAGGATGACTGAGCTTTGTTAGCTTACTTCTGACTGTTGTGTTCCTTTGAGTGATGTGGCTTCCTTCTGGGAGTGTTGTCGAATTTGCGTGATAAGGCTTTCTCTGCTGCCTTGTGATGTAGAAGGATAACAGGAAGGACTGACTGAAGAACTTATATGTTGATTGCAGCCGAAGAACAGTGTTCCAGGGAAGTATCGAAGGAAAGTGATGGCGACAGAAGCGTTATGCTCTTCGACAATTCCATATTCGTCGTGTAGAAGAGTGTGCTCAAAAAGTGTTCTTGGAAAAGTGTAGAGCGTCGCAAAGGAAGTATTCGATCGTTATCACTTTATAGTAGAGAGCGTGACATACAGCATGTGTACCCTGCTGTCGCAATGCTACATGTATGTGTATACGTATGAATGTATATATATATGGCGATGTCAGCCTATATTACAGAAAACCCTGATTAAGTGGTCGGGTTCGTTGCCGAACAATAGAATCAAGGTATGGGATCTACGAGGCCATCAAAAAGAACTCCTACGAGATTAATGGGAGGACGGGAGCTTATTGCGCCCATCAGGAGATGGCCATGACCCTTGACGCTGCATTTTGTACGATAGGAGCCTCGAAAGGCCATTGCTATGCTGTCGATATCTATTTCGTACACAAGAGATGATTTCCAACTCATCAAAGTCAATCAAAACCCCTCAATGTAAGCCATTCCTGCGAGAATAATCGAGTGAAGACGCTTGTTCGGTGCTATCTAAGTTCAGGGCCGTCTACCTGAGTGGACACAAGAAAACTTCTATAAGATCGCAGCTTTGAGTCGAAGACGACCTTCAATGAATGCTCTATTCGAAAGTCATCCCCTATGAAAATCAATCCTTTGGTGTATCGTGTAGATCTGCTCTTGGATCGGCAGAGTTCCTTCGTACCTATAACTCCCTCGAGCAACAAGGTCTTGATCTGGCATGTTGCCGTTGCATGGAGGAGAATAAAATATCTTAAGATTGAGCCAAACTCTCTCGAACCTTGCACCCTCTTTGCGTTCCACCAACCGCTCTAACCATGCCTTCGCTATAGTCTGGGTTTCACTTAGCATGGATTCCTTGGAATGGATTCTGTGAACGTCGCGTGCTCGCATCCGCGGTCGCATCCAGATTGTGAGACGACGAAGATTTCGAAAGCCTGCCAGGATGGTCGTATAGTCTATATCCACAGTATTTTCTGGCTCAGAGGGTGAGCTAAGATGTAGCTTTTGAGACTTCAGCGATAGGTTTCTTCAGTGCTCTCAGGTCATGCTTACCATGCTCTCCTCCCAAACTGTTGTATTATCGAGCGTTAGCTCCACGATATTAACGAGCCGAAATCTTAGCTCAGCCACATAGTTCACCCGCGGTTGATTCCATGGTATTGCTAGAAGGTGTTGAGGGAAATCGTGTTGTCTCTCAAATTCCAGATATCTCAGACTCCGTCCATGGTGTCTTATCGCGCCTACCAGTTGTTCTTTCCACCTCTCGTCCACACCCTTCCAGACCAATGATAGGGTTAGGTTCTCAAGAGCTTTAATCCCATAGAGGAGCTCACAAAGCAGGAAAACTCCTTCGTTCCTGAGATGAACGTCGCCAGGACAAAAACCATCCGTTTCAAACGTTCGAAGATTTGTGAGATACTCGGGCTTAACAGTCTCCAAGAAAGGCACAAGATTCACTCTGCGCAACTTTAGGTTAGTCATTCTCGTCCAGTTCCAGAACTGAACAGCCGTCGCTGCGGAGTGGATCCAATTGTAACCGTTCAATTGCAGCTCCTTCACCGCGGGCAAGCGTTCAGAGGAGTCGATCTCGTTTTCAGGTATGCAAACTTCTGGACCGGTGCAATGCAGGTGAAGAGTCTCCAGATTCTCTTTCCCAAGTAGGAATTGCTTCAGTAGGGAGATGGGTGCAAGGGAGGCATCGTCGGGAATATCAGTACCATCACCGGCATCACTGTTGTCCCACTGCTTATCATAGATCAAGATCTTACAACAAACCAGCTGAAGAGGGTTCAGATTTATCAGGTTCTGTGCAGTGTCTGTGTCCAGGACTAGATCAACGATAGACAATCGGAGGTGCGGCCGCCGAGAGAGCAGATTCAATAGGAGCGATCGAAATACTGGCCGGCTCGACCAGCCATTGCTACTAGTCTTATTTTAGGCCTCATGAAAAGTAACCTGATGTCAAATAGGAGTGTCGTTGACTTACGTGACTAATCGAAGATATTTTAGGGAGTCTAAAGCCCTTTCTAAGCGCTTTTCTGGTAAGCGTTCCTCCAAGGTGACATGTTGAGTGTAGCGGCGTATGTAGTGAAGATCTTGGACCTTAGAAGGGGGCAGAGTGCGGCGTATGCTGTGAAGAACTCGGACCTTAGAGGGGGGCAGAGTGGCCAAGCTGGACACTAGCAAGAAGACAGAAGGGCTGTTTAGAACGATATGACGGTACAACAACGGTGTGATGAGAGTGTTGAATTCCTTCGATACAAGCCTCAGAGTGAACAAGAACGTTCTTGGGAGTTTTAAAGCCAGTAATAGCTCCAACACCATGCGTATGATATCTGCCAGAAGTTTTGGTTCAGACTTGACAGGATTACGTGAGGTGAGAAGTGCAATCATTTCCAGTGGAGGAGGGGCCCAGTGATTATCCATTGTGCTTGGGTGATAGAGGGAGGGCAGCTGTGTAGAATGGAAAATATGTCTTGCTGGATTATCTTACGCGTGGGAAAGTGTTGGTAAATGGACGAAGCGGTGTGGGTAAATTACGTCAAGGTCTACTAATTTCGAGAATTCACAACAATGGGTTCCTTATCACGTGGGGTATGATTATTATTAATCTTCTCCGATCGATACTCCGAGCCTCATAACGCACGTAACACCGGAAAGCGCTAAAGAGTCGCGCCGCTCCGGTCCAGAAATACTCTGCAGCGCTTTTTTACTCCTGTCCATCCAAGTCAGTCTCCAACCCGACATTGTAGAGCAGTAATTCTATAGTTTCACCAATTATATTGAGTCCTGAAGTGACTACAATAAGGGTATTCCATCGAATGCATGGAATCTAGGCTTCTATGCCATAGCCTTGCTCCAAATTGATGCGATCAGAGACCGTCTTGCCTTGCTATGTTGCTCGGTACACTATAAACCCGTTCCCAGCTGATAGTAGTGGAGGGTTCACCTCGTGAGCAACCTCAGTCACTGTGCCTGTTGGACGAAAGCCCCATAATGATTCATCTGTCTCATGGAATGTTATTCCTCTCGGGCTTGCTGAGCGCAGACACAGATGCCATGGGTGATTTGTCCTCCTAGCGAGACCATATGACTTCTAGTAAAGTCTGTTGAGCGTTAGTCGATGTCTGTAGGCCTAGAGCTGTCCAACAGATCATTCTCACCGCTCCCACGCGACGGAAATTTGCTATCAAGGACCAATTCGTCCATGTTTCAGGAGCTTCTTCCCATTCAGCGACCCTGCTGGTAATTATAACGGTACTCCACAAGGAACGAGGTCCCCCGTTGCATGGCCTCTGTCCGTAGCCTTGTTCGTATGCGCAGTGGTCTGGAGGACTGCACTCCCAGAGGATTGTCCAAGATGTGGCTGTAGATACTGCTGTGACATTCTTTCCCTCGATTGTAGGATTAAATCGAACCATTGGCGGAAGTATGGCCTTCCCAAGATCATCTTTCGTGACTTTCTCGTTCGCCCTTTTGTATAGCATTAGGTGCTGTCGTTTCAGTCGGGTTTGAGCGACGGGGAAAATGGAGTTCTGTTTCGGCGGGGAATGACAATGAAGCTTATTGAACGTGCTCGGAACGGCAGCTTCTAGCCCAACTTAGGATATGTAAGTTGACGAAGATTCGGCAGAAGCTTATGAGTCTTTGGCGTGGAAGCAGATGACGCAATTGCATGACCCATGTCTTGCGGCTATGGAACGCTGGGGTCGTATTTCCGTCGTCCACAGTTCGCTCTCCGAGAACCACGTATCTTAAAACATGTGTACTCCTGGCCCGGTAAGCCTTGACGCTCTCTTCAGTAACAATGCCGAATGCCGAATCAAATGTTGTTCTTCGACTCGTTTGGCGTACGTTTAGCAGCCGCCCTCTTAGAATTGTTAGCAAAAACCAATCAAAGAACTCAAAGGAGGCTCACCTAGTCGTGGAGCCTTATCATCTTCTTGTAGCAGCTAGCTGAAAGTTGTAATCCATATTTGTGACGTGACATTGCTCATTTTGTTTGCGTCAGCTGCCATGTGAGCGGAATTCAACTGGTTTGTTTTTATACACTGCGTAGGAAAGCCTGCTGAATGGGTTATATTGCTTCTTAGATTAGCTACCATGTGACTAGCTTGACTGCTGTAAATGTTCTGTGGATGATGATGCCTCGCCTGAGGTGCTAGAAACTATGGAAGCTGCTGCTATACATGTAGATGACACGATAACACCTGGGGTAGGGCTATCATCCGACATGTTCATTTGACCCGTTCTGACAGACTGGCTTGAGCATCCGGGCAAGGGATCTTGGATTCCCGTCCACCACAGGTCTGACTATGTATTCCCACTTTGCTGGAGTTGTGATCCAGACTGATTGGCCTCCCCTGAGAGCTAGTCAATCAATATACAGGGCGGTCTCGGACAACACTAAGCCGGTAATCTGTATAATAATGTTCCTGGTTCCGGAAGATCGTAGGGAGCAAAATACTCGACGTACATCAGGGCTTCCAGATTCTGAAAAGGAGCTCAAGATCTTGGTGCCCGGGACCTGCTTATATCACTAGTTGAGGCCAGTCCCGCTCGTAGATAGAATATGGGTGGCTGTCGGTTTGGTGATGACTTGTGGTCGACAGAATGCTCAGTCGGATCAAACGAAGGCACCATTTGCTCGTCCAGCACAGTCTGGGATAAACGATAGGCTGATCAGCTGGTTGGAATTATCTGATACAAGCTGAATCACTCACATCCCTTGGATCAATCGAGTCCCCAAGTAGCCCAAATATAGCGATAGAATGCCGTGATGGAAGCTCAGTGGCTTCATCAGCTCCACAATGTGAACGCATTGGTGAAAGAGAACTGTGGTAAGATTTCTGATCGAAGCTGGTCGTCGTTGATATGTTGGGATAGAGGTCGTAGGACGATGCATAGGGTTCCAACGCAATCTGGAGACCGTAGTCCATTCAGCCCAACGGTGGCGATTCTAATGCATACAAGTCATCAAGACCTTTGAACCTGGCACAACGATTAAGTAAGGGTTCTGGGTCTGTATAATCAATGACGACCCGATATGTCTTGAGCAGCCAATGTCCCTTTGCACTGGCAAAAGCACTTGGAAAGTCGTCCTCGCTTATGACTGGCTTCCTTTTTGCTCCGTCTCTTTGAGGGGCCTAGCGTATTTGATCTACTCGGGAGCACCATTACTATCTGAAGAGGGCAGCCTGACGGACCCAGCAGCTTTGCGTTTCCTTCGGTGGATTGGAAGGATTATTTTAGACCGTGCTAAGGGGACTCTATGAGAGCGAGTACCCCTTCCACCGTCTCTTTCAATGGCTCGAGCCACTTGCTCACGACATTGCATTCCCCATCTTCATTCTTCCTAGGCCGAGACCTTCCCTCTGTCTTCGACATCTACTCCTTGGCCACAACTTCACGCATTGGGACTACTATACTACTGGAGCCTTACCACCTTCCCCCTAGCCTCTTAAACGACATGCTGTGTTTGTGCTTCATCCCCATGGGAAGTACGCCCGCCCCAACTCCGTCCCGTGGCATTCATAGGAGATGGTCAAGCTAGGACGGGACTGTCTGTTCTAGCTCCTGGGTAAATACCGAAATCTCACACATTGCAGAAGCGTATGGAAACGAAGATATCGCAAAAAGGTCAATCCAGAGTCTGGTGAGCCTTGGGCTTGGCTCGATTATTTGTGGTTGGGATGATACATTCTAGGTCCAGATGTGACGAACGCTGGAGAGGGAGCGATTGATAGGTCGAACTGATACTCGGAATCGCATTCCAGACCGTTCACATGGAGGGCATCAGAGATCAAAGCGATATTACTGATAGCGGAATGCCTCTCAAAGTTATTTTCGTGGATTTCGTAGAATATGTGACAGCATAAGAGTACATCGTAACCGTCGCTTTGGAATAACTCTGCGGTGGATTCGGGCTATCTGAACCTGCAAGTGACTCGATGCTTAAGTGATAACCTCCTAGTGTTCTTCGTGCCAATACATTTTGAGGGCACTCATATACAATGGAGACCAATATGGCAGAGACATCGACGATGGTTGGCCCGGATCCTTGACATACAATGCGAACGCTGGGAAGCTCCTTGCTATCCAAACATTAGATAGTGAAAAATTAGTCGTCAAAATGGTAATAATTCGTTTCAAGAATTGCTCCAATTAAATTGGGGGTTAGTACTCCACCGAGCTGGGGACATGAAAATCGCCGCAGCGATATCAGTAGGGAGCCTCACCCATTTTCAGTCCTTATTCCTTTTTTTATCTCTGCCGTCTTCCCTTGCTTCATCTGCTCAGCATTTCTACAGGATTCCACCGCATCTTTTTGCTGCAATCTTGCCCCACCAACCCACGCCTATATATATTAATATAGCTAGCCATCACGCCTCAGGTATCCTGTCGCTCAGATGGAGGGAGTCTTAGTGGTGGGCCTTCGCTCCCTATCGCGGCCGTCGGCAGCAGCGCCGGCGTGGTCCGGCAGGAGGGAATAATGGGGCTTCTGAAGCTGAGTTTTCGGCAAAGTAACGAAGATGATGTATAGCCTGACTTTTCCAGGTTCGATTCTAACTAGAAGAGCACTATGGGCGTGATGATCGATGCGGACCTAAAATCGAACGCTTTGTCTTCATCGAAACAGTTCTATCTTCGATGAAAGACTCGATGAAAGAGTCGGACTGTAAAGGGGCACAAGCACTATCGCCAGTCCTTTGTCTGCAACAACAAGGTTTCGGTACCATGACCCCTTCCACATTTAAATTTGGAGGCAAAATGATCCTAGAGTAATTTAAGAGATCACAAGCATCAGTAAAGCGATAGAATAGTAAGGAATGCTGGACATCAAGCGATCAAGCACGCATCAAAGCTCGCCGGGCGGAGATATGTTTTTGCGACTTGATTTGCCCCCTTTTCTCCCATTTTCCTCGCCCCAAACCATGTCTTATCAATCCGTCTCGATGCTATCATAGGTCATCTTGATCTGTGGCACCGCAATTTGATGTCGAGACATCGTCATTTGGTCTTCCCTGGATGCTATTCCGAACGCACATTGTTGGTGGTATCCAAATTGCAGACCAATGCAGCAGTGACTACGATCCGCTTTTTCAGCATTCCATAGCAGTAAGCCTACTTTTCAATCTGGTTCCCTCAGATTAACCAAGAATATTACCCGGCAATCACACCAACTGGACTCCCTGCTATGATCCTAATCTGTCACGGGGCTCCAGCAACTTAGGTTCTTCCGTCACCCTGCTTACAGTTACCACACCAAGCCACCATCCCTTGCCTTCGGGGGCCATTCGATCAACTAAGCCGTCAATGTGACCAATAAAACAGCATTCATACCAATTGTGATGCCTGTCCTCTCCCCACCTTCTGTACTGCCCGCTCCGCCCACTCCGAATTCATCTTAAGCAAGTCTTCTTCATCACCTGGTGATAATGGATTGCTGCCGTGTCGGCGCCTACCAGCTGAGTTCAGGTTGACGCCGATGCAGGCCCCGGCCTATGCATTCTCGATGCTATAAGGCTACAATTTTCGATATCAAGGACAAATGTACCTATGCAAACAAGGGAGAGGGTAGGAGCCTTCCACGTGTTCGGGAAACATCGAGCTTCCTTGGTGCAGAGCGAAATATTGACTGGGCTATTGACGACGAAATGTGTGACGCCCCGCCGAACGAAAAAATTAGCAACTTGGCTGATACTGCAACGAGACTCGAAAATGTACACGGTAGGCCGAAGTTATAGAGAAATATCCAGCAACTGCTGACTTTCTATAGTTCTCTCAGCAGTCATACGACGCAACGAGAGATGCATAAGCCCTGATGCTGGGAACACTAAGCACTTTTATTTCTGCCTTCGCCTCTATGCAACGGCCCAGCAATTTCCGCAATCATCATGCTCTTTAATGTTCTCAATCCTACATTCGGTCTATTTGCAACCGGTGTACAGGACTTATCCAGTGCTCCTCTGGTCGGGCTGGACAGGTGGGAATGTGAGGCTACACAAAGTCTTCATTGGTTAGAGGAGTCCTCATCTTTAGGCCACCTCTCCGCGCTGCCGTCGCCCATGCTGCTGCCATCGGGCCTATCCTCAAGAACCATCGATCCAAGGAACAGGAGACCTGCGGCTTGATAGCTAAGCTATCTAGATACGGATATATGCATGCCTGGGTGGAAGGGCTAAGCTTGCAGCTCAAAATGCTGTTGAAGTACTGAGTAGAACGTACAGAGAAATGGTTTCCAGAGACGGAAAGGGCCGAGGACCAGACGCAGTTGGCACCCTCTGTTAGTACCAGTGCATCGATCTCACTTTCCCCAGCACGCTGGCGGGGCTAATAGATGTCAGCAGCGAAGGTGCTATCTAGCACTAACAACTAGCCAAATTGGTGCCAGGAGGCTACGTAGTGACGGCAGGCACTGCATGAGGAGAAATGGTCTAATGCGTTTCGGCATCTTCGGCGCTTCTCATCTCTTCTACAGTGGTCACGAAAATTGATCTCCCTACGTAGGCATTTTTGGCATCTTGGTGCTAGACTTGTGCTGACCATGGTCCCAGTTCAACGCGTACAAAGCAGAATTGCTCAAGAGGACACATTGTCTACTATGCTAGATCAGATGATCGAAGGATACAAGGCTTCACTGGGTGGCTATGGCAGTCTGCAAATCGAGTCCTTATCTTTTTTAGTCGTTGAGCCAGGTTCAGGTCACCAGCTTCATGGCAAAAGCACCAAAAATACCAGCACTTTTCCAACAGCCCTTCATTAAGAGCCTTCCCGACTACATGTCTACGAGTGTACATAGTCGAAATCGATGAAATTAAGTTTGTGGAGTCAACTTATCTAAAACTATCGAGAAAATTACACTAGCAACATCCAGATGTCAGCGCATTGCTATCGGAAATTTTTCGTACTAATAAATTCCTAAGGCAGTGCCCGAATTCCAGCAAGATTCGACAAAAAACGACAGGCTACCGAATTTGGCATGACAGTCCCAGGCGACTCGTATAGACAGTAGCCTCTTGTAACTAGCAAAGCATCATCTGTACAGCAACGCTTCCAAATCGGCCAATTTTAATGCAAACATTATCACACCTCCTTTGAAGTTTTCGCTGTGTGCCCACACCCTTTTCCACTCAAGCTTTCTTGCGTCGGCTCCGTCTTTGCCGGAGTATTCGTCCGTTGCCATCTCTGAATGTTCCTGGTCTTCATGGCATCCCAGTTCAGCTAGGTCATTTTCTAGGACCGGCTTGAATGCAAGTCAGCAATATTCAAAGAAAACCAAAGAAAAGGGAAAGAACGACTGACCTTTCATTTTGAGCGCTGACCGATCCTTTAGTCTCCGTAGTTGTCAGATAGTTGTTTTTCCTTTACACATCTCCTCATAGCACGCCGAGATATTGAGTCTTCATGCCATAACACGACGAACCGGTGCCATCATAAACAATCCAACTTCATACTGCATTAGCAAGGATTTGGCCGATTAATGCTACGCTTCCGCCTCAGTGGGGGGTTGCGAAGGACACGATAGCTCCGGTACTCGCCGTATGGTTCCCTATTGACACTCGAGGTTCGCCGTCAACAGAGCCTATTTGTAAGTCGGAACGTCGAATGGATGGGTCTCCGGACCACGTTCCATACCTGTTTCATGATCAAATCTCCAAGGCTGTGCCGAGAGAAGATAATGGGGCTTAAAGGCCAGCTTGCCCAACCAATACAGACCGAGAACCGCATTTCAAGATAGCAGCACGGACTGAGCCCCCATTTGTGACTCAAATCGAGTGAGTCTCTGCATTTTGACGCATGTTAAGCTGTAAGCCATCCCACGCAATACCGACATCATCCATAGCATTCTGTTTCGTGGTCTTAGACGGTCTCCCGGCCAAGACTTCGATTCTGCATGATCCTCAAGGCTCTTTAGGTACTCTTCGTGGCTCTAGGCGGTTAGACTGGGCAGGAGGCTCTGAGATGGTCCGCTAGATGATCTTGCTGGACTTCTAGTCTTAATGGAGTCGTTCCAGCCGCGAGGATCCGCCGCATCGAGGGCTAGGAACATTAGCCCGGTATTCTCCTCGCTGCCCTGCGTCCTTACCTGTGCAACGCATATCCAGACAATAACATGCATAGACTAACAGGTTCACATCAAGCAAATTATGATCTGCATTGTACCCCGAAGTCATGTGGACGTATGATTTTGGTACAATACCCGCCAAAACAGAGACGCTTGGCGGCCGCACAAGGCTGGTGGATGGTAGGGCGGTTCTGATTTACCAATACGCTATCTCCAATGATTGTTCAATATGAATTACGAATGGACTGAATCGCTGGTTTTCCTAACAGAATAAACAAGCGCATTGCTCTTCAATGCCAGCACATTTCGATAGTAAAGTTTTATGGTTGTGTCATTGCGTTTATATATTCAATTCTATCTAAAATTCCTAACTTTGGGAGGAGAAGTGCCAAAGCCACCAGCTCACCCACTCGCTGGATAAACAATTCCCTTAGCCTTTTTCGCTATTTCCTGCTCCTTTCATGCTTGGGTGACATCTTTCCACTTCTGGACCTCACGCTGCAAGGTTTCTATCTCAGTGGCTTGCTTTGCGTTCGTCTGCTGTAGACTCTGATTGGTCAGGATCGCTTCATTGGCCCTGGTTTCCACCTCTCTCCCGAGCTCAACGATCTTTTGGATCTTTTACCTTGGCTCTTCCTCTAGATCTTGAATATGGGCGACCGCTTGCTGGTGGATGTCTGTGACACTGTTGTTACTTGCCTCAAGGGTTTCTTGGAGTGCTTGGATTCCGTGATCTGCCTTCTGAGAACTTGTAACGCTGGCGTCAAGCTTTTGCTGCAACGTCTGGATCTCACCACGTGCATTGCGCCCCTGCTCTAACTCAGAACAGGCCTAGCTGAGGACATTCTCTAACCTTCGGACTTTTCCTTCTGCTTGGAACCAGTCTTTTCCGCTTCCTGATTTTCTTCCCTTATCTGGACGGACTTTGGCTCTCTCACGAGGTTGTCATCGCCAATGAACTTTCAAAGAACTATGTGGGGCTGCACACAGGCAGCAGAGACAGACCAGGAGGATCCAGGGCGCGAGGAGGTCTGTGACACCAACGTAAGTAATTGCCACTTGCTCGGGATCGTATCCGATGGTATGTCTTTCTATTTGCTGTAAGGCATATGCTAAGAATTTTGGATCTCGGTCGAACTTAGATAGGTTTTGTCGGACGGCTGTCACATAGCGCCAGGTAACCCTGGTATAGTAGACGGTATTATAGAATGCCGTTTTGTTCTTGGCTATTCCACCCGACAGTATCACAGTAGTAGGCGTGTTTGAGAAGTAGTTGACAGTCTTTTGGAACGCCTTTGTTATCTGTGGCGTGTTTTGGCGATTTGCATTGGTTCTTAGACGTGAACCTTTGGTGCGCAGCGCACACCCATATTCGAGGGCGGTGTATTTCTTCGTCTTTCCGAGATCGCGGTCGAGACATTGGATTGTACGATAGCTTGAGCGACGGCATTGGCTGTGCTATGATGGTGTCTCCATTGTTTACTGGCAGAGAGTTGATGAATTTCAGCAATTTAGAAACCATTTGCTGGAAGAGATAGCCTGCGAGGTGATTATTGGCTCTGCCATGATAGTGCCTTCATTGTTGAGTGACATTCGGACTTTCGACCTTGGCGTTGGCTTCCTCCATATCTTGATATTACTCCCAGTCCTGATTGCCCTCTCCATTCTGACTTCCCTCTACACCCCTCGTTTCCGGTCATCCTCTCCTTGTTTGCTGCTTCCCTCTGTTGCAGCCGGGGGTTCAGCGCCCCGATGGCTTCGACCGGAACTCTCTGGCATGAGATGCCGAACACAGCAAGCAGAGTCTGGTTGGCCAAAGGATCGTGCGATTCAATTGATTGCCTCCAGTCTATGTAGCTTGGGTACGGATTAAGAAATCCGACTTGCCCATCCTCTCAACAACCTTTCTCCCTAAGGGACCACTGACGCCGTTTCGTCATGGCACCAGGGAGAAGCGTGGTCGCAGTGAGTTTTTATAATCGACGAGAGAAGATTCTGTTGAGCAATGCAAGCAGTGAGGAGTAATAGGCTATGGCGTTGTGGAAGTTTGAGACTCGATACCAGCCATGACCTGAGCATGGTTTGACTGGCTTGTTAATGGTGCATCTTCGTGGCCCTTTAAGGCGTCGGTAATGCTGTCGCCGTCATCGGCGCCGTGACTGACCCTGTTCTAGCCTCCACTGACCGTCAACCTGTTGATCCACCCGAACGCAGCCTTCTCCCCTATGCTCGCTTCAAACTCAATAGGTTTCCCGTATCTCTCCTTCACCTTGTCCAAGTCCTCGAAGGATTTACCGGCTGCCATCTTCTCCATGTCATTCCTGCTTTTGCCCGTGAGCTTGTTGTAAGTCTCTTCGTCCCAGACGTGATGCCGGACGGGATCCTCTTCTGCCTCTTCACTTGGCGTGGGGCTTGGTGTGGGGGTGGGAATGACTGGAATCGGGCTCGAAATTTTTGGTCTTGTCTTTTTGCCCCTCCCGAATAGAGACTTCAAAAATCTGACCAGCTTATTCGCCATACTTAGATAGTCTGCGAGGTAATTGGTGGCTATCGACATCCTCCTTCTGGTCGTCCCCGTGTCGTCGTCATTCGTCCTTCAATCTCCTTCTCTCTGACGTCATAGAGAGCCAAAAAGGAGTCTAAAAGCCTCACTGAATCCCGATATGGACGACAGGGAAGGCTTTAGGTATGTGAAATACCTATTTGACGAGGCCAGCACATCAATATCTGTCACGATTTGGCCAAGGCCATTTTTGACTGTATAATTGTAGACTATTAAAACTTCTTCCTTAATAAAGCCACTAAGCTCTTGCTCAACCTCAGTGGAGAGCCACCAACATAGGCTGCCAGTAATTGAGAGTTGAGACTCGTCAATTGATTGCGCTTTGCCAAAGAACAGCTTAATTAGCTCTGTCTCAGACATTATGTGATGAACGAAGGATGGTAAACGATCGGTGCCACAATGATCAGCCTCCCAGCGGCACGAGAGGGCTGGAGACATTATATTGTGCATTGAAGAGGTTGATTTCGATTCCTTAGAGCCTAGATGCTGGCTGGTGGGCAGTGGAACCGAGGGTGACCCGTGACCTGGAGGTGAGGCAGGAGACATTGTGTTGTGTATTGAAGAGGCTTCTCCGCAGATCTATTGCTGAGTGTGCAAGCGAACCATTTAACGTAGCCATTCCATCATTTTCGAGGAGCTCATAGTCTGCAGCGATTTTGATAAATCACCCTTTCCTGTAGTAGCTGATTTCGATTCCTTGAGTAGTGGGTAGGGGTTTTGGCCACTCTTGAACAGCTACACGAAGCTGAAGGCATATGCAATGTCTGGCGTCGTCGTCGTCGCCGCGAAGGTGAGTGAACCGATGCGCTGCTGGTATGCATAGATTTGAGCTTTGGTAGCAACATCCTTATACTCAACCAGTAGGTCCATGAGCATTGGCGTTTTTGGATGAGGTGCAGTCGTCTGTATGTGGTATTTTTCTGCAATCTTTTCAATGTAGGAGTCTTGACATAGATAAAGCTTGCCATCAGTCCTAATAATCTTGATGCCTAAGAACCATTTAAGGTCGCCCAAGCTTCGGATCTCATACTACGCTAGCAATGATGCTTCGAATTCAATTGACTTGGCCTCATCCTTGGACCGTTAGAGTAGTACGAAGTCGTCCACGTAGAAGAATATGATGGGCCATTCATTGGTGAATAGGCAATCGACACCCGGCACCAACGGTCTTTGACTGCAAGCACAGCAGCAATCTGGTCAAAGGGGCCACGTTGAAGAGTCTGGCAGTGACGAGCTTTTCAAGTGACTTCTTGTCCTCCACAACTCCCATCGTTCTATAACACCACATCCCCAAAGCCTGTGTACCAAGTCCGGCCATTCTATTCCCCAGAATCTCGCCCATCAGCTGAAGGGGAATAGCCAGGATATCCACGAGGTCCTGCCCGACATAAGCTGGCACAAAGTTGCCAGCGTGAGCAAGAACGGGAATGGCTCGTATCTCTCGAACCCTTTGCGTCGTTATGTGTATATATTTATAAAAAAGAAAATATAGCAAAACACCTTGTGATAAGTGTAAGAAGTAGTGTATGTTTCATCGGGGCCATGTGCACGGACCCAGGGGTCGGTCGAAGGCGATAGAAGATCTCGCTCAGCTGCCCCTTGACTGTTCCGTTGAAACGGACTGTGGGTGCTGTTGCGGTATTTGACATCGGTATGAAGGATTGGCGTTTGAAGACTGATAGTGTATTTCGAATTCAACTCACATTCTCTTACGTGAAGAACTGGCTTTGCGATCTCCTTTGTAGGAGAAGAGGATGTGCGTGGACGCTTCGAGATCCTAATTCGAGAATTGAAAAGCGATGGTTGGGTATTAGCGCGCTTTATGGTGTCTGACTGTGTGGCTAACGTCGTGAGGGTTATCAAGCACGGTGTCGAGCTGTGTGGCTGACGTCGTGAGAATCAGTAACCATGGTTGCAATGTTCGGCGCGGATGCGGGCTGTCGGACAGCAGAATTGAGTGTGACTCCAAAGATGAGGCTGGCGACATTGCGTAGCGGCTTTTGATGTGGTTCCTGATGTCTTTGGATCTCACCTTGCAGCAGGTGTTGTTCTCTTTCTCGCACAGATTTGTTCGGCGAGAGGATAAACTTGTTGGACGTCATCTCAATTATCTTGAACACAAGTGCAAGGCTGGGTGTGTGGTAATGATGCTGCGATGTGTGATAGGAGGTGGGAAGGTAGAGACTCTTCCTCTTGGTTGTCACAGCCAGGTCCAGCTGTATATTTGTACATCTGTTACTTCGACCCCATTGTCTCCCACTGGTATATAGTGACTGAGGGGGAAGTGTTGCAACCCCCAAGTGACCTCGGGTGTCTGAGGCTCGGTCCTGGTTATCCACTTATGTCAATCTCCAGCTCCGACCAGAGACTAGTTGGCTTTGAGTGTCCGGCGGTTGGATGCAATGTGGCAAATAGGGTAAAGCTGTCGAGTAAAGTCTTGATTGTCCGAAAGATGTCTTGAGGTTCGAGAGTGATATTTGGCCAAGCAATGCTTTGATAGTCATTTGTGTCGGCATCATCTGCCGTCCCGGAGCGGCAGTCCGCTTCCCTTAGTTTTGCGGACTTGACATCGTCTTAGGCCGGATGCTTACCGTATGGCGTCTCTGTGTATCCTTATGACTCTCACGTGGATGAGGTTTTCTCAAAGTGATAGACTTTTGGTACAAGTGTTGACCAAAGCTCAACGATCGTCGCATAGTGGAACGAAAGCGATGGGTTGCACACAATGAGCGTGAATACAAAGGTTGAGGACTCAAAGGCGGTCAAGGGCTTAAGGTTGTAGCTGGGGAATACACAGGACTTGGAATTGTTCATTATTTGTGAACCTTCAATGTGAGGGATAGTGACCGAGCATCTGAGGTGTTCTTGTATACAGGAACGCCTCGCGACCAGCTGTGACAATCGAAAGTATCGCTGGGTGATACCATACTGGAAACAATCTGCTGAGGATAGGTAGGCGGTTATAGATTATTCAATTTGATTGTTGTATTAATCATCTTTTTCCTTGGGTTCATAGGGTGGAGAGAACGGGATGGAGAATTAATAAAAAGTAAAAGGATAGGACTCCGAGTCTGGACCGTTGATCTTGTCGCTTCCAGATTGTTGAATCTGCACTGGATTTGGTCCGCGAGTTCCAGCAGCACACGAATTGTCGCTTTGTGGATACGTATGTACGAGGGATTCAGGGAAGTTTCTTGCTCGACGCGGTGGTCTGCAAGTGGGGATTGGGGGTGGGAAAGTAGTCGCGTCAACGCTCGATCGAGAAGATCTCCAGTGGTCGCCTTACTGTCTGGGAGTTGGTCCTCCCAGTTCTTGCATTGCACCTGTAGCTGGCCGATGCGTTGGTGGAGTAGAGGTTGATGATGGAGCAAACATAAACCGTGGAGCAAACGTTACGCCAAGTAAGAAGTGCCTCAGCAGGCTGGCATCGCTTCTTGAAAGACCCAGGTTCCTCGATCCTTGCAAAATGCCGTTGTTCGATACTTGGTCCACATAGAGACTGAGGCCAAGATACTTTCTAGCAGATATGTGCACCACATTGATGCGAGGAGGAGCGACAAGTAATAAAAAGTGTTTCTTCGTGTTTGACCAGTCTGCTCCGAATATCTCTTGCATTAGCACGAGGTCGAAGGTTATGGTCGGGCGGATGGAAAAACCGCATGTCCTGCTCCCAGAATCTTGCGAAGAAAGGCACTTCATTCCAACGCTCGTATATTGGATTATACTCTCTTTTGAACCAAAGTTTGTTGTATCTGACCCACGGCAGCTGATGTTGTAGGCTAGGTCTCCCACTCTCCACCAAACTCTGGCTGATTGCCTATCAGTCAGCTTAGTGTGTTATTGGAATAGTCGTGATATGGGAAGGAATTACTCTTGGTATCTGGTCCAACACTGCTCGTCCATCCAAACTGTTGACAAAGAGACTGCCACAAGCCAAGCTTCGTGCTAGATGTGAGTGGAGAGGGATGTGTGTCTTAGGTACCACACCAGAGAATCCCTTGAACAGGCTCCACCTTCGGTCGAAACAATCGTATCACCACTGCCAGTCCAGGCTTCGAGTGGTGTCTTGAGGTGATGGAAGCATTATATAAATATATATATATATATATATAGAGACAAGAAAAGAAAGAGAGAAACTTGGGGGAAAGAAGAGTTCTTATAAGCACAGGGAGGCAATACTAGTTTCCACGCTTGCGTGTGATGCAAGGGAAAAAGTGATATGGTGTCCTCACACATGAACATGACAAGTGGGTAAAAGACACGTGAAGGATGGTCTTTGGCTGACGCTGCAAGCTAGATGCCTACAGTAACACGATGTGAGGACGACTTCATGGTAGCCCTGTCTCCCAACAAGAAGCTAATGCAATGCGGCCGCAATAGTATGATGCGGATGTGACAGAACGCAAGGTATGAAGGCTATGAGATGTGCGTAGCTGCATCACTGACTCTGTCTTTGGCAGGATGGAGGCGGTGGCAAGGTAACATGGTGGCTACCAGGGCTGGCTTCATCACATATATGCAAGCGTGACAGGCCTTGTTAGCACTTATTGAGCAGGCGTGACCGTTGATAGGGTGACCTGCTGAGGCTATGGACCAATGAATATGAATGAAGAAGGGAATGGAGGTTCTTCACATGATAGATCACAAACCATTACGCGCAGGAGAAGAGTAAGACCATGAGGTAGTCCACCATCGATTTTGTCTGCTGTGCTTTGGTCCGCACGACATCAGGCAGCTTGCTCGACATGCACTGTGCATATTATCTAGCGTGCAACGGTAGGCGTAGGTAATGCTGAGTCTATGTGCTACACGATATCAGAGAGTCAGCTGATCACGTCGAGCGCTTACCCAAACAGAGACGGCCGCAAGGATCACACAATGTATTGCAACAATCACGGCGTGAAGCACAACGACCCTGCATCATGTCATGGATAGAGTGATAGTTAAGGCAATGAGCCTATTTAGCATGATTCGTTGACTTTTGTATCTAGAATGAAGGTTTCATCGGAGTAGGAGCGGCCTCCTCTAAAACAGGATCCTGGTATCCGTTGAGCTTCCCAGTCATCCCCTGCTTTTTGAAATGTGTCCGAATTAAGCCGTATCTTCTATCCAACGCTGCACATCGAGCATATTCTGCTCGTGATTCTCAATCGAGAAATGAGGCCTACCAAAGGAAACCCACATTCGCTCCTTGTCCTCGCCAAGGCACGCAGGATAGGACTCTTCCTTCACAAAGATGCAGTCTTCCTCCACCTCGTCTCCCTCTTGCTTAGCACTGATGCAGTCTTTCTCCACCTCGTCTTCCTCTTGCTTGGCACTTTCCAGATCTTTCAGTAGCTGGGCTTTGAGTTCGCTGAAGTATGCGTTGCTATCGCCCGTAGGATCCTTCTCGAACAACGACCACCAACTCGGCATGGTGCTGTTAGGTTCTGGATAGGCGTTTAGCATCTCCACGTATCCGCCTACCAGCATGCTCTCGGTCAAATACTGCCAGTGATCGTAGCGCTTGTTTCGAAATTTGAGCACTGTAACAAGGTCTTTGAGATCAAGGGGACCATGTAGGCCTTCAATGGAATTGTGGAACATAATGCCGATAATGACGGTTTCCCTGTCCGCCAAAAGTCCAGGTAGATGGTTCTCATCATTTTGATCATGGTAATCGTAGAAGCGGAGGAAAGATAGCACGGACACTAAGATCTTACAATTAGGATGCTATCTTCGTATATGCTTCGAATGAGGAAAGGTAGAACTCACGGGAGGTACCATTCTCGCTAAACCTGATCGCAGAATCATTGGATGATGATGCCTCAGACGGCACACGAGATGGTGGTGGCACCTGGAATGGATGATTGAAATAGCCACATGTTGGCAGCATGTCCGTTACAGAGCTATGAAGTGCTTGGGTCACGGACTCTGCTTCACAATCCGTTTCAGCCTCTGACATAGAGCTTGCTTCAGTGTGGCTGTCTGATTCGGCTGAGTCGTCCGATGAATAGTCCTGAGGGACGTACTCCGTTCCTAGGTAGAACAATGGCTGAGGCATGATAGTAAAACACATGATGATACAGTCTAACAAGCACTAATGTAGAAATTAATCAATGAAGTCTCACAAGTGAAAGCTGAGCGAGGAGCAATGATTGCGATAGGCCTCTTGGGGCGAGGAACCGAAATGTCTGGCAAAGATTGTCACATAGCCGACACTCCTGTATGGTGATAAAACAACGGGAAAGATTGTATGCGGATGGAGGTGATCTTTTGGTGATTTGACGAATGCCGAATTAAAGCCGTGTTGAGCTAGTCATAACACTTCTCGAGTCCAGCTGACCTCTTGATCAGTACCGAGACTCTGGACGGGCTTGAATTCCTACCATGCAAAGACGTCTTATTTGTCAACAGTAATATGACAACGAAGAATTATTGGGCCATGAGTGACAAGGCTAAGCTCACAAGGCCATCTTTGGGAAAGGGGGGATAACGTTTCAGGACATCTGGGGAATTAGCTGAGGCACACTGCAGGGATCGGCAGCGATCGAGGTTGTTTCTACGAACAGTATCCACGAATAGGAGGGGTTTTGAGACATTCTGCGCGGAAGCATTCGGATACCATTCCATAGTTCTGTCACCCAGAAGAAGGGCTGGCAATCTGATACACCCCAGCTTTGACAGGATGCAGGGCTTGCGCAGCAAGCATGAGCCAGGTCATCGGTCAACATTTCTTTCGATAAGGCTCATTGACTACTGGAAAGTGCGTCATAAATGCACATTGGGAGCTTTTTTAACCTCACCACCACGACCAAGAGCCACTGGTATGATATGTTATAGAGCATTAGCAAATATGAATTGACCAAAAGTATTGCCACGAAAAGGCCCGGTTGACGGATTAGCGTACCAAAGGGGTAATATAATCAGCTGAATGGCATGCACATGTGACGACCTGGCCTTGCAAGGAAGCGAAAATTACTTGCTCGGCTTACGTCCGTTAGGTGACACCATGGTACCCCCACGAGAACGCTGTGGACTTACTGTCCAGATCGCCGAAAGAAATTGAATCCCAGTAAGTCTCCCGTGATCGAAACCGTGAATTTTGCTGGCTTCCAGAGGGGAGCAAGCTACGGCCGTAGAGTATCAATTTATGCGGGGTGAAGGATGTGCCGAGTTCAAGTTACCGTCGTGTTTGCAGGGTATATGTGACGCCATTCCATTGATACTTGCCAGCCAATTGGTGGAACAGATTGAAGGGAGCACGTGTGGTGGGTGATCGCTCTACTTGTCTGGCATTTTGGCAGCTATCCAGCCTTTAGAGGTCATCCGTTAGTCTTGAGGGCAAAGATACCCAATTAGAGCGAGAGAAAGCTCAGTCTTCTAAGTAGTCTCATGTGCACGCAACCACAAGTCAAATATAGCTCATTGATGTAATTGACTCTGAGAAGTCATTTGCCTACGTCAAGATTCCCAGATAAAGGAGGTTCTGGTGGCGGTCTGCTTTCGGCAGCGATTTCCCCTAAGCCAAATTAGTACTAGCGCTGTTTCAGTAGCTTGGTTTTTGTACCATGTATTTTACAATATCTCGTTACAATGCCCAGTGCTCAATTCACTGGAAAGGTCTACTACCCAGATATCTAGACCATAGCATCGCGTGATGCGCTGGGGAAACCAGCGGTCGGGGTTTGAGAAACCCCTGAACTACGTTTGTAACGTGCGTTATCCCCTAGTTCTACGACAGGTCTGTATCTGGGTCGTCGATAGTCTCTGGACAAGGCAGCTTGCAACCCCCATAAAGCAAGGATTCTAGCTTATGTATAGCCCGACGAGCGTCATATCCGCCAAACCTTCCCCCTTCATTATGGAAGATCGATGGAATCTAGACCAACTCGGGGCCGCACAGCTGGGTGTATGGAATCAGCCGACACAGCAAGCGTTGGTAGGATCACCCTTGTAGATGTGCATCAAGATCATCATCTCCCAGATATCGTAGCTTTCCCAAGAAACAGAAGACCGGAAGCTCGCGGAGGGTCGCGGTTGTGCCACCACACGCAGCTGGAAAGGGGGAGTAACCTGAAGACACAAATAGCGTAGAATAGATGAACGCAGGCTTGTCAGAGGTTCACAAAGATCACCTGGTCCCCAATGATTCTGTATCAAGTTAAGGACAAGATCCTGGGGATCTCACGGAGGATCAATGGTTGTGACACCCTAAGCAGCTGGAAAAGACAATAGCCTAATAATTGGACAAAAATAGCACAGATAGCTGCAGGCTTGCTGGAAGCGAACAAAGATCATCTCTCCAGATGGTGGCGTATCAACTGAAGAACAAACACCGGAGATCCGGCGGATGATGGTGGGGGTAATACTATCACACGGCTGAAAACGATAGTAGTCTGAAGATGCGAATAGAATCGATGACGGCATGCATGCTACAATGAGATTCCCTCCAACGATGTAGCTAAGCTAGGAGTTGTCGTTCTAGAGATCTGCTAGCGTCTAATGACTGACGTTCGTTCCAAGACCCACGTATCGTGGTAGACCGAAATTGCTTATATTAGCCGTTGTTGGTTCGATTCACCGCTACATCGGCTTGCAGTCTTCCAAGGTCTTGAAGGGCCCATAGTGAAGCCCCAAACCAGCCTCTAAGCGTGGAGCATCCAATAGCGTCTTGCAGCGGAAGTCACTGGGACAATCATGCGCCGGTTGGATGGATGCTATTGGTAGCGATGCAAGACTCACGGGACGGTGACATGGTGTCCTCGCATATTTCGATTCACTTGACTCCCAGTGCTGGCCCAAAGATGTCTTCCACTTCTTTTTCAGACTTTTGCCTCTCTAGCTTCCTCTTCTTGATCAATTTGTCGTCCAGCCCGTCCTCGTGCCCCTCCCTCTTCTGGGCCTTATTGATCCCGACAAGGTCTATCTTCTCTGGATTTCGACACTTGTATAGCTTCTTATCAATTTTCATCAATTCCTTCATCTCGGCTTCGCCAGGGTCAGCGGAAGGAGATGACCGAAGAAGATCAGCGCAGCTCTTTAGGATCGTAAATAGTCTTAGTTGAATTGGGGATGATGAAGGGAGCTTAGAAATGATGTAGAAGCGGGCAAGAGGTTCGTCTGCGAGATATAAAGAAGACATCCAGATCTGCGAAGGAGTGTAGAGGAAATAGGCGTCTGTAAGGAGAGCTGCGGTCTTGAGGACATCTTTAGCTTTGCCGTGAGCGGTCTGTATGCGCCGAACTACGTCCTCTGCGGACCTATTTATCTTACTACCACCTTTTACGGGCTCAAGCTCCATCATCGCCTGTTGAAGCTGGCCTGGCGATCTAGTATTGCTTGGGACTATATTCTCTTTGCCCCTGGCCAATGCCAAAAGCTCCATGAATCCGCCTTCCAGCCCGCGATTCGGATGTCGCACATCGAAAGTGAACCTCAAACCCTGCGTCAGAAGGAATTCTGGCGCGATCACATCCTCTGCAGTGGTTTTGGGCAGCTTGTCGACGAAGCTGATGAGAGAGGTGTAGTGATTCTCCGTCTTGGTAGCTAGGAATATGGCTGAGGGCATCATTTCTTTGGGGTGGTAGGTCATGGGAGAATTAGAGAGATAGAATCGTTTGAGATATTGGACAGCTGTAGCCTAAGAAGACGGTGAAATGAGCTTCAAAAATTTCCAGCATGAGAGTACGCAATTCATTGTACCTTTACGTTGGTAGGAAATTCGCAGAAATCCGCGAACTGCATTGTCTTGACGCAGTAGAATCCAACAAGCTTCAGCTCCTCTTCTACACTGAGGCAGTCAACTTCCTTCAGGTAACTTGTAAGCCGAGTCGCTTCGTCATGACTACTCTGGCCCTCTGACTCTCCTGCCGTTTGCTGGGAGTGGATGCTCTTGAGGGCTGCTCTAACGCCATCAGCAGCAGATTGGTTAGTTGTGGATCTCAGAGAGGACAATGACTCCCGAGTGAAGGACCATAATCGGTATTGCGTTGAGGTACGATAGATATCGTCCTCTGTCAATACAGGCATGGCTAGATAGATGCATTCATCGCATGTGCAGGCAACAGAGGCAGTTGTATTAACGGGCCAAGCAGGTTGGGGAAAGACTCGCGCCTCGGGCCGCGCCTTAGGCAGCCCTCTGGTGCTTAACGTGCCTATTCGGTGCCATCTCCAGGGGATTCTTTAGCTCGTTCCGGGACAAGGAACGTACCAAAGGACTTCCTGATCTTCTTTACTTTCACAGAACCAAAAGCTTGATTTTTCGTCCAGTCATGAACCATACCCTTTACTACCATAATCTTTCGAGAGCCTTTAGCTAGCCCGCAGAGTTGCTACTTGAGATGCCTTCCACAAACGTCTTTATCGTGGATTGGTACCTTGATGGATGAGGACCTCACCACAAGAAATACATTTACGCCAATATCCACCGAGCCTGGCATTCAAGGAGAGCATTGTCCTCCTCAAGATATGACCTCGGAAGATACCAAAGTGGGACCCCGCCTGCCGCTCTTTGTAGTGATCTTGTCTTCTACCGCTGTCGTCCAAAGTTCTTACAGGATCATATCGAACTCATACTTCTGAACTCAGATAAGGGACGAATGTCGGCAATTCATGACGCAGGTGTCTTACCACTCAATGCTCCTTAACTCTGTCTTTGAAAGCTAAGTGTGTACGTTGCTCTAAGCTTAAGAATACCAGATTTTAAATATCTAGGGAGACGGTAATGGATCCAAGTCAAGACCCTCCAATGCTATTACTAACCAAGAATTCGGAGTGCTTGAATCCGGGAACATGACTTCATCCCAAAGAATCTCATCCAGCTTTCACCCGACGCGAAGATGGAGGCCTGTGTATAAGCCCAGCTGCTGCTCTATGACCACCCGAGCTTCATTGAGTCTTACTGCTGTCTTGTCAGTCTGGAGTGCAGAGAACTTTTTTCATTTGGAGCTGTTGACCGATGGATGAGCTACTTTGCAGAAATTGCAAAGACAGCAGAGGAAGCATTATTGTATTCAGGCCTAGTTAGATTATCTATAGCTATATACCACTGGGATTTCAAAATGATACTCCAAATCTTCCGCCAATGCCTCGTATCTCTTTCCACCTCCCCAAAACCGTATCAATCATAGGAAATCCTTCTATCCTGTATGAATGCTGTAGTACTCAATGTGGTTCTGGCACGCCTTTCACTGTTCGCTCGCGGCTGATGGATGCTCAAGACTCTCGATTCTTCCTCTTTCCTCTACCGGTGTGGGTTTGGAGAATGACGTTCTACGTACTTAGTCTTCCCTGTCCCCTTCAGGAAAATCTGTATTCATCCGGTCATTGTGCTGGCATTGATATCCAGAATTGTGATGGTAAGATGCGATAGCTGAGGGTAAGATAGCCACGTAGACGATTTCTGACTCCTGCCAGCCTGGTTGAAAATGGGGCCAAGCAACCACGGAGCTAGATGCGTGGGTGGAATACCATGTATCGTTGGCTTGGGAGGAGCACGAGCGTCAGAATCAGAATAGTTTGCCAAATCTTAGGAGTGTTGGAAAGCTGCAGTCTCTTGACGGTATTGAGGTTTGATTGGAATCTCAACAACGATGGTCAAGTTGCTTCGAAAGAGATGTTGGCAGGGGTCTATAGAGTGCCCTTCACAAGCATATATTAGGTAATATACGGTCAGCAAGCGCATCAGCAACTCTACAGAGGGCGGTCTATAAGGTTTGGAATGCTGATAGTGAAAAATGAATCGTTCTTCTTGAGTACATACGCAAGTGATACTTAAAATACACTTTCGGTGAAGATCCATGCCGAACATAGAGTACACATGGAGCTATTGAGCGTTACACATCTATCATGGTGCATTTTCCGAGCGGTGTTATGCGATTTGGGACCACCGGAAGCCGTTCAGTCTCACACATGAATCGTGATATATCGCCGGAGCCGTAGCAGCATATGAAAATGTTAGGAGCCATCTGAACGCGATGTTCGGCTGCTCCGTGGCCATAAAAGCAGAAGACACTTTTCAGTGCTGTACAGAAGCCTCCGGTAGGTTTAGCACTCCTGATCCGAGCCGTTGATGCAGTACCTCCAGTATGCCGATCTCTTCGTCTGCGAAGTATATAGAATCGGGCACAGAGACCCCATATTTCGTTATTTTGATCACAGGCTCCTCAAATTCCTCGACAGATTGCGTCTTGGGATTAAGCGCTATCTTGCTGATTGAGTTCTCCTCGACATCATCTGGTTTGTATTTCCTGCCCACATCCGCTGGCGTCCACCAATACGTGGGATATTGACGCTGTATATTGTTGAGGAGAAGCGATGTTACCAAGGTAAGAGCTGTACTGAGCAGGAGTAGAGGCAGCAAGTACCAGCCCAGCTGCTCGACCTGTGGATCAACAGCTGCAAGTAATGCCGTGGCTCCAGCCGGAGGATGTATTGTTTTCGTAAGGGTCATAGCCGCAGAGGCCAGTGCGCAGGCTAATGCTCCAGCCACCCATCGCAGATTTTCGAGATTGGGATTCAGCGAGAAGAGTTTAGTGATACTGATACCGATGACGGCAGAGAGGAAATGTCCGATGATCATATTGCGTGGTTGGGCAAGAGGGGATTCGATGGTGTTGTACTCCAAGATAGCCGCAGCTCCCTGACAAGTATCAGCAATAAGCCTATCAATCCAATATACTGAACGACTTACAAAGCTGGCAATAACGACTGGGACGCCATGGTCATGTATTGCAGGTATCAAGAAGACTGCCTCAATGGTGATGATACCAACGAATGCCCCGAAGAAGGCCCATCCTGCAATGAGCACATTGCCAATATCCCGCCTGGGAGCATCTTGATACCCTAGAAACCGTGCTATTGGCTTCGGTAGCCTGTGGACGAAGTTTGAAGGAATGTAGGCATTCAGATGACGGTCAATATCAAACGAAAAATCCTGCGCCTCCATGGAACACATTTTTCACATCGAAAACAGTGTTCAGCCATCTTCTCGTCGACAAAGCAAGGAATGAGGTGGGGCGATGAAGTGAATGCACCTCAACACCAAACATCCAAGCCGTCGCACAAGCCATTGCGGTGCCGCTGGACCGCAGTCCGCGGAGCACAGGAATCGCACATGAAGCGTCATGCATGCAAAAGAATGTTTAAACAAGCTGTTACCAAAATTGGGTAGTAGCAGGACGCGATGACAAAGAGATATATCTAGGGAGAGGTCGTTTCTCGGTTTCTTCGATTAGTCAGCAGCCAAGACCTTGTACCGGGAATGGGAAAGGAAAAAGGGGGTTCTTGTGGAAGCTCTTCGAGACAATGTGATCGTAGAAAATTGTATGATCCAGGTTGAGAAAAGGGTAAGGAGATATTGTCCGCACATTTGTAGAACTATTGCGTACGACTATGATAGCGTAACAAGACCTTAAGGGGCAAAAATTTAATGTCCGGAGTGAGGGTCGAACTCACGACCTTCGGATAGCTACTCGTGACGAGTAGTCATAGATCAATATGAGACCGACGCTTTAACCAACTAAGCCATCCAGACATCTTTTATTTTGAGATGAAAGTTATTTGTTATTATATAACAGCCTTCAAGGGAGCGACAGTATGTCACGAGAATCGCGAAGTCTTAGCAAGGCTGCCTATGGTGCTTGAAATCTACGAACGCTCAATGGCCCACTCATCAATATTGACTTCGACATCCATTAGAATAAACTAGAGAAGTGTAGCATCTCAATTTGGTGATCCAATTTGTGGATGGCAAGAAAGTCCGGGCAATAGCCTCTAGGAAAGAGTATCCAGTACTCACATACCTCCCAGGCTGATCCATGAGGCTGCCTTAATTGCTCTAGCAATTAGGAGATCCCACGATTTGAAGCAAGGATACGAGACCAGGAGGAGAAGCGTAAGCATAGCATCATCCGGTAATATACTGCATTAGGAGTAGGCGGCGTGATAATAGATTCTACACATGATATACCTCAACTGAGAGTACGCTCAGCGATATCACGTGTCAGATTCTCTAGACGGCTGTGCTCTCGCCCGAAATCGGAGAGCAGATGGTACTCAATGCTATATTATGTCTGAAGCCCAAGATGCTTGTTCTTTGTGGGTGGTTGCAACATCTGAAATAGATGGAAGTACGAGAGAACACTAGCCCGGCTCGAAGCAATGTCCTCTTAACAAACATCGGCTGGCTACACCTAGCGCGTTCTCTTACGCATAGCCTTTGTGACAGCAGGAAAGGTATACATGGTATAAGCAAAACAGGTACAAATAAGGCGAAAGTTACCCAGCTGTTCAGACTTTCGTGATGAGATTCGAGCAATTGACAAGGAATTGGCTATCGTGTTATAGCTTTCCCATTCTGACTTAAGGTATCGTTACGGAGTAGAAAATTGGAGCATAGATCATGCGTATGGAGCGGTCATGCTTCAAGTTGCCGCTGGGGATTTTCTTAAGAATGTATCGGGGGAATAATAATTCTCAAAGGGATGAAAGGAGTGCTTGAGGAACGGTCGACAAGTCTTGTTCGTTCCTTTAGAGGGCATTATTTCTTATAGGTTTCTCGGTGCTACAACCCGTCTATGCATGACTTGTGCTCCATTCTCTTACATAGCATGGAGGCAGAGCGAGGAAAATACTTACCTCAGTGGCGGCGGCGCAATCTCTTGGTAGATACGGTCAACCGTAGTGTAGCTTTGCATGACTCTAAGCGAAGAAAATTGTGAAGGCTTCAGCTTCGACACTCAACCACTCTTGAAACCTCTTGCGAGTAGAACAGAGGAATATCACTCTCTCTTCGCCTTTGACACACCTCTAATATCCTGAATCTACACAGCTTTGATTTGTAGGTACAGCGATACCGCCCCACACCATCTCGGGGCTTCAGCCAATCGATAAGCCGAGCCCCACAGCCCACCGACATTCCTAGGCCGACTCTCCATCCTCTCATCACCTTTTACTCCAACATCACCATGGTGTCCGCTTCGAAAGCAGCGCGTCAGGCTAAGCGTGTAGAGGACGGAAAAGACAAGAAGAAAACAGCCGCGTCCAAAGTATCTTCAAAAGCTGCCTCAAAGACTGGATCATCCGCCTCATCAGTCAACGGCGACGAGACACCACCGCTTCTCGATGGCGATGGCAACCCTCTGCCCGATGATGAACAGCCTGCAACTACAACAGAGAAAATGTCCGCTGTCAAGAAGTTGACGGACCAATTAGACAAGCATGGCCTGTCGGACAGAGTCACCACGGGAGTCCTGGCTTCGCTACCAGCAAGCAGAGACGTCAAGATCAACTCAGCATCATTAGTATTTCATGGCAAAGTTCTGATCCAAGATACCACACTCGAGCTCAACTACGGCCGAAGATATGGGCTACTTGGTGAAAATGGCTGCGGAAAGTCAACATTACTGAAGGCTATTGATAAACGAGAATACCCGATACCTGAGCATGTTGATCTTTACTTGTTGAATGAGGGTGCCCCACCTAGTGATCTGGGTGCTCTTGCGTGGGTGGTAAGGGAGGCAGAAAGGGAGATGGAGCGAATGGATAAGCAAGCAGAAGAAATCCTGGAACAAAATGGCCCTGAGGACCCTTTGCTCGAGGATCTCTATGAGGTGAGCGGAAATCCTAACCCCCCCTTCGATAATGCTAACGCCATCAGCGCATGGAAACGATGGACCCTTCGACTTTCCAAACCCGCGCGTCCCTCATTCTCACCGGTCTCGGCTTCAACAAGAAAACGATCAACAAGATGACCAAAGACATGTCTGGTGGATGGCGGATGCGTGTCGCATTAGCCAAAGCACTCTTCGTCAAGCCCTCTCTACTTCTACTCGATGATCCCACCGCCCATTTAGATCTTGAAGCCTGTGTGTGGTTAGAAGAATATCTGAAGAGGTGGGATCGTACTCTGATCCTGGTTTCACACAGTATGGATTTCCTTAACGGAGTTTGCACCAACATGATAGATATGCGCGGAAATAAGCTCATCTACTACGGCGGTAACTACGATTCATATGTAAAGACTCGCACAGAACAAGAAACAAACCATATGAAAGCATACGCCAAACAGCAAGAAGAGATACAACACATTAAGAAGTTCATTGCTTCAGCAGGTACTTATGCCAACTTGGTCCGGCAAGCGAAGTCAAGGCAAAAGATTTTGGATAAGATGGAAGCAGAAGGTTTCCTCCAGCCTGTCCCGCAAGACCGAGTCTTTACCTTTCGCTTTGCCGATGTCGAAAAGCTCCCGCCTCCTGTCCTCTCCTTCGACGAAGTCACCTTCTCCTACTCTGGCGAAGCCAAAGATAATCTCTATGAGAATCTGGATCTCGGTGTGGATATGGATAGCAGAACAGCGCTCGTGGGTCCCAACGGTGTTGGGAAATCCACATTACTTCGCCTCATGACTGGCAAGCTATCATCTACTAGCGGTGTCATCTCAAGACATACTCATTTGAAACTGGGCATGTACAGCCAGCATTCAGCGGAACAACTAGACTTGACCAAGTCTGCTCTGGACTTCGTGCGTGACAAGTATTCGGACAAGAGCCAGGACTACCAGTACTGGAGGCAACAGCTCGGTCGATACGGCTTGTCTGGAGAGTCACAAACTGCCTTAATGGGAACCCTCTCAGAAGGGCAGAAGAGTAGGATTGTGTTTGCCCTGTTAGCTATAGACGGACCGAACATGCTGTTACTGGATGAGCCCACCAACGGTCTCGATATTCCGACGATTGATTCTCTAGCAGACGCCATCAATGCTTTCAGTGGAGGTGTAGTGGTAGTCTCCCACGACTTCCGGTAAGACACTTCTCCCCCATCAACCACCCTCAATAAAACTAACATCCATCTCCCCAGCCTCCTCGACAAAATCGCCAAAGACATTCTCGTCTGCGAAAACAAAACCATTAGACGCTGGGACGGCACAATCGGCGAATACAAGAACTACTTGCGCAAAAAGATGGTCACAATGGGTCAGGTATAGAACAGTCAGTCTCAATTACAACAACAAAAAGCATGGGTAGTTTTTGGGCTTGTCATGCGTGCGTGCGGGGGGTGCACATCACGAGCTCTTTATAACAGACATGATGGCGGCTTAGGTTATAACCGGATGTGCATAGGCGCGGCAAAAATGCTTGATCGATCATGATGAGCAGGATGAACTTTTAGAGGCGTTTAGACTAATAGGAACTTCTCGGTAGTAGCAATGGCAATAGACAACATTGATTCACCCCCAAGTGTTGCCCTGGTGCAATTATTAACATTGCCGAGTCACATTGACTCGCAGCAGTGAGAGCGGAACGTAGAGCGGGTATCTCAATTCATAGCCATGCTAATATATCTATTGCTCGTATCTAGGTAGTTAAGGTAGCCACCCCACATAGATTATCCTACATGCACATACACCCCCCCAAAGGAGTTCAAACCCATTCATTAATGCACCATCCCTCCACGCAATGCAATGCACCTCTATCTAAAACCCCCATGCAACCCAAAAGGAAATCCCTCCACTTTTACTTTTACATTCCCTCTACCCAACAACCCACCCCCCCACCACCCCAGCCGCCACCATCACAACCACAGCCACCCACCCCACCTTCCCCCTCCCCCTCCCCGCCGCCCCCCCCGTAAACGGCACCACACTCGCACTCGCCGTCGTCTTAACCCCCGTCCCCGACGGCGGCGCAGTCGTGGTCGTCGGCGTCAGAGACGGTAACGCTGAGAGACTAAGACTAGATGCCGCAGCCGTGGTGGGAGGTTTAGGTAGGAAGCCAGAAGAAGGATAGCTAACCGTAGAGACGGAGGAGCTTGCGGAGTGGAGGGAAGCGCTGAAAGCGGAGGGGATGGCAGAGGCAGTGACGGTGATGGTTACGGGGTTACATGCGGGGCAGGTGGTTGGACGTAGTGAGCCTGTGCCTGTTGGGAATAAGGGGGGATGGCTATTAGAGGGGCTGCCGGTTCCCCAAGGAGCGCCGCCGGCGCCGAATGTGGGTTTAGTATAAGATGCCCCCGTTCCAGTCCTACTTGCCGGTCTTGGGATTTCGAGATCCGAGGCCTCGATGCGGAGAGCGGAGTTGTATACATTTGCGAGAGAGGTCTGGACGGGGAGGGGAATATTAGAAGCCCAAGTTGCGGTTGAAGCGATGACGGATGCCGCGAGGCCGAGTTTGTTGTTTGCGAAGGAGGATTGGACAATGGGTGGAGCGGCGCTGTAGAGGGCGTTGAGGAGGGAGGAGCCGGCGGGTTGGGCGGCGGCGGAGGAGATGTAGGCGTTGAAATCGGCGTTGGCTTTGATAGCTGGGGCGACGAGGGAGGCGAAGGGGCCGACGACTGAGGTGGGAACATTGCTGAACCAGGTTGGGGGAGTGGTTGCGCTGGCGATTTGGTTGAAGAGGATGGTGGGGTTGTTTCCTGCTGCTGCTAGGACGGAGGAGGGGGCTGCGGATGCGACGGCGTTGACGGCGGCGATCCAGGTTGGGTTCGCAGTGACGGCGGCGGCGTCGGCGCTGATTCTTGATACCTAAGGTGAACATGTCAGGTTTGTGTGTTACTGCATGGACTTGGTGGAGAATTTACCAGGTTCTGGTCAACGCCTTGTATCTGTGCAAGAGAGAGGATAGGGAATAGGGCCGCGCTGGCCAGGAACTTGACTTGCATCTTGATAAAGCTGAACAGACTGCCGGCTTTTCTAAAACGAATGTGGGGAGAGGGAGGAAAGAGATATACGCAAGCAAACACTGCAGAGAATCAAGCTGGCAATAATGAATCCACTACATAAGTTGTTTCAAGCGGCGCTCTTGATATATAAGTAAATGAGTATATGAGTATACGAGTTAATAACAAACAAAACATCTACAGAGCGGATTTCCAGCTGAACCTCGAGACAACAAGGTCGGTGGCCTGAAGCCCCGCGAATATTATATCCAACAATGAACATCATGACAGTGATGAGATGGCTCGCCTAGGTATGCCTAGGTGAACAGTACTGTAGCTGAACAGCAGGTATTGTGGTTGCACACGAGTTGCATTATACCATTGTAGGCTACATCGAGTACATGTGAAACAGCTAGGCTTGGGATAGCATCTCCCCACCATGTCAGATAAGTAAAAAACAGACACGGCATCATGTCAAATTTCGCAATAAGGTAGTGGCGTTGTAGGCAAGTTTGGCATGAGTGTGTGAGGAGTTGCTGCTCTGACGAAGAGTGGTGTATGATCAACGCAATGGTGTTGGCGGCGTAGGGGCGTAGTTGATGGTTTAGGTCGTCCGCAGCGGCACGCCTGAAGACTGTGCCTTAGCTTGAGTTCTAGAGGTGACAACAATTTGCGAAGTCTTGAGTACCTTACAGTACCTTACCTTGCAAGCCGACCTTTGCCAATCCTTTTTTTCACCATAGAGTGCTGATATTTGCCTAAGGAATGAGGAAAGAGGAAGTTACCAAGTCAAGGTGTGCCAGGTGGAGATTCAATTTTTCAACGGCGGCCTTGGAATCGTCAAGGATCACAACGTGATGTTGTACAATATGACCTTCCACTATATTCTGGCGGGGTTCTCGTTTGGCGCATTTTGCAGCGACCGGACCGACTGCCTTGCAGAACAACAGTAGGTACTACTTGACTATAGTACTGAGTTACATCACGCACATCGATCTGAAACGACTAACAAATAAAGACTACAACACTTACTGTCTTGGCTCCCAAACCCTTGACTTCAGCTACGAGGCTCATGGAGAGCATGACAACTCGTCCAGGGTAGTATGTGGTGGCTTCGGGTGATACCTGTGAAATGAATAGTTCCAAGGCAGTATCTGGCCGTGCGGTTTCCATTGATCCAACACTTGCTCGGGGATCTATTTCGGTGGCTATACAAGTCAATCTGCCCAATCCAGGCCTAAAGACTGCGGAAATACAAACTTCAGGCCCCCAGTTGCCATGTACTCGACCTTGTTGGTAGTCTGACAATGTGTAAGCGCGATACCTTACTTGGGAGCTTTCTGGACTCCAACATAGAGCGTTAGCAGAATCATTCAGGCCTTCCTGTGCTCCTTCCGCGACGAGATGTGGATCAAACCCGAGATTACTCTGTAGATTCAGCAGCAGTCTCGGTCAAAACCATGACTCCATTGGCTTTATCTGGCTCTCTGGTTACGAGACTGGAAACTCAATTAGCAGAGAAGCTGGGAGGTCAGCCTTCTTGTAGACCTTCGCCACTGACGCTCCATTTTACAGCGGACAGCTGACTTGAGAAAACGTAGCGCGTGCATTGTTGAGTACAACTCAGGTTGGGCATACACGTGCCATGGTCGTCTCTCTCAGGTATTAGACCAAGTCTTACTATGAAGAAGGGTTCAGAAGATCATCGACCTGCCTTCGGAGAGATACTAAATCAACGAAGGGCCCAAAAACAGCGTTTCTTGATAGCCGAGGAGCTTTATGACCAAAGCAAGTTAAAACATACCACAAATACAGTGATGATGTGAACTTATTGCATATACACACATGATATAACTCCAATTTTCACCTGCCGATCGCTGGCTCCCTGCGGTCAGAAGTTCGCTTGCAAGCCATGGTGACCCAGGACATCTGCTATGGCTCGATGATCCCTGTCCGCAATTGAATGGCGGATGCCAACAACTCTCAATGGAAGTCCACCAAGATTGCTGCGACAGCAGTAGGTCTCCTCCATCATACGAACCCAAGCCATGTCCCTCGGTGGATGCCAGTTGTCATTGCAACCACCTCCTCGGCCGAGACGCTGTAATGGCCGCGGCAGTCCACCCATACAATTTTCTTGACCCTGCTCGAGGAACGGTCGAGAAGAAAAGCTTCCTCGATATTCGTAGCACCATGCCTGGTTCGACGCTGGATGTTATTGACCCAACTGTACTCCTTCCGTCTCTTCAGTAACGCTCAGACACGGGTCGCATCCTGCAATAACGAAGACCGTATTGGCAGATTGCGACACGCGTATAGCTACGATCAAGATGCGCAGCTTCCCACGGGCGTCAGTGAATAGTTGGCCAGAGGCAAATTGGGGAGGTTGTGGCCAGGAGACATGGGTATCGCATTAGCCCCATGTGATGCATTCGCCTTTATCCGCGACGTCAAAGCTGTGAAAATTGCTTCACGCAATGCAAATCACATTAGCACGGCCTTTCATGGTCTCCATAGGACATAGCCGAAGCATATTGACAAATTCTTGTCTTCCCTGGTCATAGCTCCTGTCTGCGTGAAGTAGTCGAGACCCAATGCGCAGACCAGGCCGTTCTCGTAGACAGCAAAGGAAAATTCCCCTACAGCCATAATCCCAATTACTCTTTGACTAAGTATTGAGCCGCCCCATAAGTCCCTCGCTCTTTCTGCATCTGCGTAGTCTTCATGCGCTCTGATATTGTTCGCCGTAGCCCCATGCAGGACGGCCGTCGGAGCAACAGCGTGATTGATACGTATGACGAGCTTCGTGATGCTTGGGACAGAAGGTAGCAGGATGAGCTAAGGTTGTACCTCTGTAGTTGGTGGAGATCCGAATTCTCCCATGGCTAGACTGATGCTTATCTTTGACGATTGGGTCTGGCATAAGGTTAACAGGGAGTCTCTACCTCCTAAACCCAGAGCATTCTCATCACCAGCTTCCCACTGAAGAGTTTTTTATATGGTGTGAGCGCAGCGGAATGCTTGACACTGGTAGCTAGCTGCCCAAGACCAGCCTTTTCGCAAATGGGGTCGAGGCGAGGTCGACGACTTTTAGTAACTAGATCCCTGGTCCATGACCTATTTCGCCTTCTTCACTGCTTCCAACCATGCCATGTAGACTTTGAAGCCTTCATAAGCTTATTATGATTGCTTTAGGCTTAATGATTCTGCTCTTATGATTCATAGCACCAGCCTCTGGAGGCCTTCAACATGACCTTTTTCCTGTACTGTTCGAGGATAGTCTCCAGCTCCGTGCTTATAAGATCACTTGTCTTAACGTGGTTCGCAGTTCACGGTAGGCATTGATGCAGTCTTCGTCACGGCTTTATGGGTTTGGGTGCACCTCATGGCAGACTTGTGTTCGCTTGGTAGGTGGGTTGTGGATGTTCGCGCTAGTGGTTGTATGACTGGATCGTTTAGCTTTTCGTGAGAATGGAAAGAGCTGTCAGTAATAGAACGTTACTTTGATCTCTTGACGAAGCCTGCGCTCAATTTGTCAGCATGGAGACGACCTTGTGAATGGCAGACTTCATCGCTCCGCGACAAGCTTGGCGGGATGTTGACCGGCAAAAGAAATTCTACAGAAATTCTAGCGCAGGTATGAAGTCATCAGCACCATCAAACATTATAGCCAAGGCACCGGATTGAAAATTCATAAATACTTTAGGTTGTCCCGAAAGACGTTGTAAAGTCTATGGGCTAATCTTATTCCACAGGACCAAATAAGGCCACCAAAGGAATCGGCAAAACCTAGACCTTCTCGACGTCTTCCTCTCGACTTACACCGAACATCCTTTAATCGATGTTAGCAATTTGCCTGGGAATGTCAGGATCGACAAGACTTGCTTCATGATCTTGCACCGGCTCAGCATCTTGCTTCACCCGGCACAGAACTCCACTGCCCGCAACGATGCATCCAGATCCTTGTTGCTTTTGGTGGCGAATATGGGGATGATGCCCAACCTCCAAGGGAGTTTCACCATCGTTTTCATATTCCTCACTCTTCCCTTGCTCAGTTCTGTCAGAGTCAGCAGCGTCGAGGCCGTGGCTTGTCCTATATTCCTGGTAATGGGCAGCCGATTCGGCTTCAGCCGCTGCGTCGAGGCCGTGGCTTTCCCTATATTCCTGGTAATGGGCAGCCGATTTGGTGTCAGCCGCTGCATCAAGGCCGTGACTTGTCCTATATTGCTGGTTATGGGCAACCGATTCAGCTTCAGCTGCTACGTCGAGACCGTGCCCTTTCATAACCTGTTGGTAATCGGCAACCGAGTTCGATCCTGAGACGGTGCTTGATTCAGGGTGAGGTAGCTTCGCAAAGCCAGAAGCGGGAGGACAGGGAGGTCCGTCATCACCAGAATCCTCGGAATGATCATAGACCTCAGAGAGTTTGGAGTGGATGGGAGAGCCAGTAGGTATGTAGCCAGGCTGGAGGCCGGCCTCTATCGTGGTTGCTAAAGGAACAGTAGTTAAAGATGGAATCGGGCTCGCGTTAACAATGCTGGCCGCCAGGGCTGCGAACAAGACGACGGCGAAAGTCATCTTGGCGAGTAAGGGTGGAATCTGTTATTGGAGCCGGGCTTGCTCTTGGTTGAGATTTCCTGGATTGATCCTCTGAGTTCGTGTGAGGATGAGGCGATTTCTTGGATAATGAGAAATATTGACCACCGCGTGATAGATATGTGTACCACCGTCGTCAGATATTAATATTATCAAAAGACAGGCAAAGTAGAGGGTTTCTGCAATTGCATTGTTCAGCATGCTAGTTCTATCCTGGAACAATACCTAGTGCCGTTTTGGAGTTGATATCAATTTGCAGATCCAGACAAAATGAAGAGTTTCTGCAAAGATTTTGTACAGCAGTGTAAGACTGGAAGGACACATCCTTTCCTGAATTTTTTGTCCATTCGCAAATACATGAGCGTGTTCAAAGGGAGCGGCGGGGTAGGTTCCTCATGCAACAGAGTGTTGGCAAAGCAAAACTGTGCCATACAGCTCTTTACCGTATCGGGCTAGTCGCCCCAAGCTAGTCTGGTGATGGCAGGCCTGAAGACACATAACGGTGCTCCTGGATCAATCAATCTGTAACTACTACGGAATCTTCCACCAACATACACATATGCGGCCTGCCTGGCGGGGTTTTAACGACGGTGGCCTGAATGTTGGTTTTTCGTCACGTCGCAATGGCAACAGCAATAACAATCGGCATAGCCTGCTTTCTGCTTTCTGCTTCCTGATTTCTGATTTCTGTTTTCTGTTCTTGTCAGGTATGACTGGAAGAGGCTTGGCAAGCTACAATTGATCAGCGAGCGTCAAATAGACCAGTGGCAAGCCATAACAACAGCCCACACATTCACGACCAGCAAAACGCCATTAAGACCTCTTTGGAATTGAAAATCTTCGCTATGTGTATATGGTGTATGGCTAATCTTATCTGGCAAAGAATGATCCAATTCAACCATAATTAATCCGATTTTTACCTACACTTTAACAAACAAAAAACATCCAGCCACCAGTACTACCCAAGCTGACTTACATACCTCTACAGAGTACGGTTCATGGTTCCCTTCCCCAATCCGGTCAAAACAGCCTCACAAACATGGTCATCGGCGATGGATAAGGAAACCTTATGTATTAGGAAAAGGCATCGCACTAATCCAGCAGCCACCCTGATAGTCCTGGGCCAGAGTGACAGTGGCTGCATTAGCAGCTGAGTCCTTGGGATCCCCAAAACCACAATAGCGCTGGGCACCGGGAGTCTGGGCTGCCGCGGAGGGTACGATTCAGCTGGAAATAAAGACTGTGGCGGTTGCGCTCAGGGCAGCTGGCGCGCAAAGGGAGATACACATGGGAATGAGAAAGATACACAGGATTGTGACATGGCCATCTATTGCCGTAATGGCACTGGGCTGGCGCTTCATTCTGTGCTGTGATTAAATAGCGTTGGCCGCCGTCACTGTCAGGATTTTCCCTCACTGAGGTAGGGAGGAAATTTGGTGGAGCTGAACATGGGCATGCTCAATGCTCAGGAATACGGTGTGGAAATGTGGTGCTTGGCTCTGTCTACATCTACGCTGGTGGGCGCGCTTGGAGATTACCCATGAGTGTCCGCGGTACGGCGATGTTCGAAATGGTTCTGGAATTTGTTACCCTTGTACACAATTTCGCTTCTCGTTTCGATGGTGGCTCGGCCAGCAGAGCCTCAGCCCTCAACGCCTATCAACCCTAAAAGAGAAGGATGAGGCTGATTGAGAAGCCAAAATATTCTTTTTGTTTTAGCGCATCTTACTGTGAAATTTGCCTGGCTGAGCGGCTATATCACCGGAGTACTGGTAAAACTATGATGCCGAGGACGGGCCTCGGGGGATGGGCCTGAAGGCATGGGTCTTATTGGGGGCCGATAGCTATGGGTGTCAGATCTCTTGAAGGATCCCTCGATATCTTGTGCAATCGGCAATCAAAAGTCAGGTCAACAAGACATCGATATCTTGCACGCTTCTCACCGCCAGTAGCTCTCGGTGTATTTTAAAGTCCTTCGCCCATTGAACCGCCGCCATAAATGCACTTAACAGGGCACACTTGGCGTCCTAGCATGGTTATCTACTTCTAGCGACCTTCCAAGCCTGCCCAACCTACATCTAGCGGCTCACGCCCGATTGCTGAGCACAAGCATTCGCAGCCGACTTGGCCCTCCCCAACCATGCCTAGCCATAAGGCCAGAAGCGTGCGCAGAATGCACTAAAGAAAATTCTCCGATAAGATACCGACTCCTGCGAGGAATTCTAGTGTCTGTAGGTATCCCTGGACTCACGTTGAGAACCGGAAGGATGGAGGACTGGTACGGGAAGCACAGGCACATATGACAGGCGTACTAGCAGGGAAATCAATCCTAACCTCCATATGAATACGCCGTGACCACGTCCTTTGAGATACGAATCCGATGAATCACCAATCGACCGAATCGCTCCAGATACTCTCGCCTCCATACTCGCACAAATAACCACATCACCAGGAGCTCCCTGTAAGAAAGGGACCTCCGTTGATAATAAACTCTCAATACGCGACAGCCAAAGTCATCCAGCCAACGCCTCAACGCTCGTGCTGACATTTCAATCCATCGAGACCAACGCCTCAGCCAGTCCAGACCAGTACCAGCAGCTGTAAGCTTTCAAGCAAGTCCAAGCCTTCGCTCCCTCCGAGCGCGCTGGAGCAAGTAATCGTTCAATAATGGTGCACTTTCAATAGTGTAAACACCGTTTCCAAGTACCACTTAGCTGCATCCATCAACACGAGCTACAAGGGAAAAAAGGGAAAAATCGATAGTTTCACTAGCTTCCATTCCTCCCTCAACTAGTGTATTACCTCGTGTCCGCCCTTGTCCTGCTCGGCTAAAATAGAAACGACCCTGAACACTCGACAGGGAGCCAGGGGTGTGAACAGGGGAGACCCGGCCCTATCCCGTCGGGGAAACTACTTTTAGTAAGCACCCAAAAAGCAGCACGGATGCACTAAAACAGACCAAAGAAAAAACCGTCGGCAAGGGAGCCGATGACCCCCCCTTTGCCGAGACGTGACAGGGCTGAGTACCGGTGTACGTACACTGCCCCGGGAGGGTGGTTGATTGGGTCTGGGTCCCTTGGGTGTTTGTGCTTTGCCTCTTTTTCCCCGGGTAGGGTACTGGGGGCCGGGGCCACACCCCACTGCGCGCCTCCCACGCGGTACCTGAGACAGATGCTGCGTGTAGGGAAGACGGCGACGCAAGGCACGACCACATGGTATTCCTGGCATATGGGATCGTGGGGTATTTTGGACATGTGTATGGATGTAAGGGAGTGGGTGGTAAGAGGTGATAGGTGACGTGATGGAATGATGGGTTTTTTGTTGAGCGCAGTGGAGTAGAGTGGATCTCAATACGAAGTGTAGTACGTTCAACAGACTGTCGTCACGGTGGAACACGAAATGAAGGAACGCACGGCTGTATCATCATCAAAGTTCAATGGGGAGCATTCCATTATTCTGTCCACTACCGCTGAAGCTGAGCGAGTGTCTGTCGGTATTGTCGTAGACGTCTAGTAGTAGTAGGCCTGCCACACCTCCGCCGCCTCAGCAATGCCCACGGCCCAAAGAGAAATTACAGCTGCCCAGCTCCCCAGCCCGCGACAGCACTCCCATCCCCAAGACCAAGAATCATCCCCTTCCCCAACAACAACTGCAGCGAAAAGCATCATCAATCGTCGTTAAGTTTAGTAAAGCTCACGGAGAGCTACTCCCAACAACCGACCCCAAAGAATCAATCAAACCCCATCCCCATTCGTTTGTCCCTTTGTCCGAGCGCCCGGTCTATGTCGCAAATAGTTGATTAAAGCCCAGATGTAAATGCCGCCTGCAAGAACGTCTGATAATAAGGAGTGTATATTAACGATTAACATTAAACAGAAATAAGCAAACGCCAAAAGCCAATGTGCGGCTACTAGTGATGGCGAGCCTGGCTTCCCATAGAGTCCCAGTGTTTGTAGTTGTAGTAATAGTAGTAATAGATGATGATGGAAAGCTCGAGTTCGGTGTTGTAATAGATGTAAGGTGCTGATTATCACGGGAACAATAACATGTACCCCCAGCTCAACCCATAGGGGAGCTACCGTAGCGCTGGCCACTTGAGGTAGAATTATAGTTTGCTGATTGTGTGGTAATTATGAGACTTGGTTGCCGTTAAATCTTCTTGTTCGAGGAATATTTCTTCTTCCAATCCTTCTCGTACTTGTAGTGATCGTGTGCATAGGCATATGGTTCAGACCGGTAGATGTAGTTGTAGTTACTCGCTGTAGGATCGGGTGTATAACCTCGTTTGACTGGTGTAACTGGATCTCGGGCTGGTGTGGGAAGCTTTCCTTCGTTGTCCCAATATGCACGTGGGAAGACTGGATGCACTGGAGGGACGAAGCGTGATACTAAGTCTCGTCCTTCCACTTTAATCATTGGTGAGGGTGCAACTTGTGGGCTGTGATGAAGCTGTCAGTCTATCATGTCGTTGTTGAGTATGAAGGTCAGGGAGCTATAGAGACATACCACAGTAGCGAGAAGAGGACCGCACATGCAGCGAAGATGGTGGTCGAGCACTTCATGGTGGATGTAGAGGATTAGTGAACGTACTGAGCGATTGTGGGAGTATAGTCGAAGGGGAAAGAGGGAGGATTAAGAGATGGTTGAGCCTCTAGTCCAGAGCAAAAGCAAAAAACTGAGGAAGGGTAGACTATATTAGGAGAGGCGTGGAGCGAGAGTGAGGGTGAACTCAAGATCCGTGAGGGACAATGTGTATGAGTTGGCAGGAGGCTTGCAGGAGCGGACGTACAGCCCTTATGAAGCTCCCTTATCTCAGCTTGGGTAGCTTGAGTCATGGTCACTTGTGTGTACGCCTCGGGAAGTCTCTGCTAGATGCATATTCACATCGACCCTTCTGGGAAGCTTGTGACGATCCAAGGCCTGCTAGCCGGACTCAGAGCCTGCATGGGGAGGATGGGAGTGACAGGATATCCACTGTGCGGGTGAAGCGAGGGACGCACTGGCATTGGACGATAAAGCTCCTAAGGGTCTGCTGCATTGGGAGCTTATTGTGCAGTGCGTGAGCTGTTATCCTTGGCTGTCCCGCGAAGATTCTGCTTACGGCGACATTCTCGCCTAGACGCATATTGCTCGATACGAGGTCCCTGGTAAGTACCGAGTAGGCGTGGCCATGCTGGGTGCGAGACCTTGAGAGACCCACAGAGAACATCCGTTCTTGGCGATACGCTGTTGATCTAGTATCCCGATTCGGAAAAATTGACGCCAGAGCTAGCTCATTTACCTAAGGGATACCAAATCCTTATGCGACATTTCTTGCCCAAAATTTCCACTATCACGCCGTACTATCGTACCTATCTTACACGTACTTTAGTATGATGATGGTCCAGCCAGGTCACCAGCTAGGTAAGGAGCGTTGCCTTGGCTGCGAACGGCCAAGCAGCCATCGTCCGACGGTGTGCCTGTCCGGTTAGACCTCCGAAATTGTCGTGATGAAAAGTACAATGAGAGGTACCATTAATGTACTAAAATACAGTTAATTGGCGACGAGTAATTTGAAGCAATTGCATTGCATCCCAACAGATGCATTGTCCCTGCGCGACATTGCTGACAGCTGACCCAGACCAGCGAGAGTGAGCGAAACATTCAAATGCAGGTTCCATGCACTACCATGCACCACGGAGGAATATTCGATAATCGCAGGAGAATTTGGGTACGGTAGGAGATACAAGTACATCGCAAGGGTGATGACAAAAACATTGGTAAATTGTGGGCCCGTGAGTGGATCGTGGGCCAGTGTCCCGACGATTGGTTGACGCGTGAAGCCTTCTTGGGTGGTGGGACCGGACAGCGTACAGGGATGGTGGCAGATTCTAAAAGAGAGCCATTCGTACGCTGCGAAAGATAAGAGGCGACAAGCGCGGTATAGCAAGTGGACGATCATACAGCGGGAACCGCCTGGACTAGCCGGGGGATCCCATCTGTCGCTAAGTCGTGATGGGCATGGCGCACAACTACCGGACAAGGGGTGATGTCTGAAATGGGGCAGCCCTTCTCTGGGGAGGGGATAGATCACAAGAAAGGAACAGGGATAGCCCCAACATCAACAGGGCGGCGACCAGGACCGATCCTCTCTTAGTAAAAGCCATCCGCTTTTGGACGCTTGAGCCTATCTTATAGCTGCATATGCATGTCGTATTAAGCTTACCCTGCCCTGCCCCGTCCTACCAGCGAATCATGTCCAATGATCACAAAACGACACACCAACAGCCCTCTCGGCTGATTCGGATTCCTCATATAGAATATTATGCCGTGTTCAAGGTGGGATCTGTCAAACAATTGCCTCTGTCGTCCGACATTGTCGTCATTGACAGCGTGTTTGGTGTCCAATACACTCTTCATAATTGGAAACAACTTGCTGGTAACTGCTCCTTTGATTCTGGATCCCGGGCGGGCATCCATGCGGCAACGGTACCAATCGACAGGGGTAAACCGTTATGCTTTTTGGTTGTCCCACTCTCACACCCTCTTCTTCCGAACGCAGATGCAGTGGCGATCCCGTGGACCCAGAAATACAAATAGCCAATACTTTGGTAGAGTAATTATTGCCTGGTTTTGCTCATCATGCAGCTGCAGCTACTGAGTGTACCTAAATTGTGGATGCCGATAACCTAAAGCTCCTTCATCACCCTCTGCTAACCTATGCGCTCGATCGCCCCGGGCGCGCTTTTTATTCTCCCATTTCGCATATAGCATTGTCGTGGTGGTCAAAATCAAAGAGAATACAAGAAAGCCCATGTTGATGGAATGTCCGGCAATGTACCGAGGACTGGAAGAAGGGTGTGACCTTATCAGTATGTCTTCCTCCGAGGCGGAGCGGGATAAAGCGGGGTGGCAAGGTGGGAGTGGGACTCACGCATCCGCTTGTAGATAGGTAAAGGTAGCGATGAACGCAGCACAATTCGCAATCGCTATCTGCAAGCCTGTGCCTGTCGCTCGAACATAGTGCGGTGCTAGATTGTTAGCGAGCCTTGACAATGCCCATCAGCCTTGATACGGAAAACAATAAAAAGTGGGTCCATCCTACCAGCCCATGACAGCTGGAGAGCTTGGGAAAACGCCTGAATCATCATAATGAGCTGAAAAGTCCTTCATGGGTTTCCCATGACTATACAAAGTACGAGCTGGACTTACCTGCCGCTACAAAGAACGTTCTATCCTGCAAGTCAATAATGTTTCGGATTATCATTCCTGACTGAATTTTTCACTCACCCTCCGTAATGCACCAGCGGCCTTTCAGGCACTAGCAGCAAAATATAGCCAATGATAGCAAGCGAACAGCCCACTATCATTATGGGTCCTCGCATCTTTATCTTGTCAGATACGAAAGTGCCGAGAAGTACCATGACAAAGCCGCCCATGTTGGGAGGAACCGTGAATAGCTGTGCTATGACGCTGCTGTATCCCAAATTGGAAATAATTGTTGGTAGGAAAAGCGAGAAGCTGTAGATCGGCGTGATAATGGCAAAAAAATTCAAGCTCAGCAGGATTGTATTCCAGTTGAGCACCGCCATGCGGACCCACCTCCACGAGAACTGCTCGGATTCCACGTTGGATTTGTTGCTTGCCCCGTGGGCATCAAGCTTCATCCGCGCAACAGCTGCCACCCTTTCCTCCTCGGTTAGACACTTGGCCTGCATAGGCGTATTGGGAAGGAAAAAGATGGTAATGATGCCATACAGCACCGTGATGGCACCCTCCACGAAGAATATCCATGGCCAACGATTGTAGCCGTGAAAGCGGATCTCCGCCAGGCCCGTAGCCAAGAGACCTCCGAAGGCTCCACTGAGTGGAGCAGCACAATAGAACAAGCCGAGCCTAGTCAGCAGATCATGTCTCCGATAGAACATGGACAGGTAGAGGACCATGCCGCCGAGGAGGCCTCCTTCACACAGCCCCAGGAAGAATCTGGCCGCGATAAGGCCACCATATGTTTTCACTGCTCCCATGCACGTTCCTACAATACCCCATCCGATAAGCAGTCCGGGTAGATAATATCCTGCTCCGACATACTTCAGAACCCAATTGCTAGGCACATCGATAAGGATGTATGGGACGTAAAAGATAGTCAGGGCGATATTGAATTTGTCGCCGGTGAGTTTGAGGTCTGTTGTCAAGCCATCAATGCGGGCATTTCCGATGTTGCTTCTATCGATGAAAGCAAAAAGCCATAGTCCAAAAAGCCAGGGCACAATGGTGGTGTCGAATTTCCTAGTGATTCGTCTATCGAGCGCAGGGTCGATGTCGAGCGGGATGTCTAAAGTTTCATCATGCTTAATTGTTTCAAGTTGGTCTCCATGCAGCATTTTCTCGTCTATGGTAGCATCATGGTTGGCTGCTTGGTTGTAGTCCCTATTTGGAATCTTCTCGTCAGCCATTGTGCAGGTTGTTGGCAGATGTCGTTGGCACAGAGTTCGCTCTCGGTATTAAGAGTAGGTCCTTTCTCGGTCAAATGGGTCACCTAGAACTATATGCTTTAGCTGGATATAGTCAACAACGGCTGAACAATACAGTATTGTCACCACCGAGGTGGTGTTGGGTATTGGAAAGTAGTAATAAGATGTCGTGCGACAGCGTGTCGTCTTCATAAGCCTATGGAGTTTCCTTGCTTTGAATGCATCAGTCTCCGCATGCCCGCAGCGTGGCCCTTGTCTGGATGTCCGTGGGGGGTGTAAGTTTGCCCACGTTTGATCCCCGTTGACCCACGAGAGAGGCTCTGGGGTCGTTGGGGTCGCTGGGGGGTCGCTGAGGTCACTTCGCCAAGGCGGCCGGCTTGGGCAGCGTCATCTTACAAAGAATCAAGTATTGCTGCGACGCTGATCATCAAGGTATTGAAGTATCTATTCTACTCTACTTCTACTCCGCTCCACTCTCTTACAGCACCAAAGCTTCTTACGGTTCACACGGTTCACACGGTTGTCACGGCGTCTCCTCCGCTTTTCCAACCACGTGTCTTGACTAATGTAGGTACAAAATACAATGGTAACAACGGGTACTTCTTGGTGACTTGATCTGCTTGCCCTTGCTTGCGAGTCTTATCCTCTTCTGTCTTGTTCTGGTCTGTGCTTCCTGTGCCAAGAAGTTCTGGTTCGATGTGGTGTCTGCATGGGATGTACAGCATTTTTGCAGGGATCGTCCAACCTTCGAACCAATTCATTTGCAACGCGTCTTGAACATTGCAGAGCTTTGCCGATAACCGCCTGCACGGTAGTCTTACCTGCATTCTCTACCCACTTTTTACAATACACATCGAAGGAAATGTGCACCTGTCAAGTAAATGCCAAATGAGCTCAATGTTGCCCGAATAGGACCGACTCTTGAGTCTAGAACTACCATGAAATAAACACTTCCTATCTCTTGGACTTGGATTTGAAATCCCTTGGATCACCTAACACCATACATCATGCGCGCATAAGCCATCAACGTCACTCCCCTTCTGCCATTACTGCGGTTATGGTTCACCCAGAAGCCTCGCTGTGATATCTCCGATGTAGGCCTCTTCCAGCTCATACTCTTCACCGTCGTTGGGATCAATCCCGACATATTCAAAGGCCGAAACAACCCGGTCGAGGTCGAAGCCCATCCAGACAAACCGATTGATCATTTGCTCGTTATAGCCACCGTACCTGCACATGTCAGACATAACAGTTCATCACAATCAATATGCAAAGCAAACTCACATTGCCGCTCTCTCGGCTGCCTCTTCTTCCTTCGAACGTTTCTGCTTCTGCTCCTTTGTCTCTGCCTTGGCACCACCACTACCCTCAGCTGAGTCCTTCTTAGGCGCACCAGCATATCTGACAGCCCACTCGTGAGCCACACGGTGAAATTCTTTCGGATTTCTTGTTAACATGCCCGCCACCTCAGCATCTTGCGGATCCTTCGGTTCTGGTGTGCTGAGAAGAGACTGTAGAGACAATAGAGCGGATTTGATTGTGAGAACCGGAGACCAAGCAGAGGAAAGGGTGTCAAGACAGATTGCGCCCTAGATAATCATTGCATTAGCTATATTGTTTGTGACAGAATATGGTCGAAGGTCGTCACTTACTGTCTGGCTACTAACATTGGGGTGCCACACTTTGGTATCAAACTTCATTATTGGTGGACGAAAGGGATATTCACTAGGTATCTTGACGTCAATGATGTAGTTCCCTCCCTCATATGGTGTGCCAGGAGGTCCTTGAAATGAGCCCTTGAGATGAGTGAGATCGTCTCCGTTCCCTACAGGACTGGCCTTTATGTTTGAGGTATCATCACTGTGGATATCGGCCACTTCTTTCGCAATCCGACGGGTTCGGGGCGAACTCATGGTCAGAAGCAACGGGGGATAACGGAAGGTGGTTTCGAGTTGGTTGGATTGTAGAACGGGTTCGAAGATGGATTCCCTGATCACTGCACGGTCCACAGAAAGCCCCCCAAAGTGAGAGCACGTCTCAACCTCTTACTCCAAATGCTGTTGATCCAACGAGTTTGCTTTATAGAGTCTAAGCCCCTGCGACCCTTCAGTAGCAAAGGGGTCAGCAGCTGTGTAGCCTTAAGTGCTCGTCGCGGATCGATAAGACGGGTACGGTTTGTTGGGCTTCACTGAGTCAGAAAAGAAGTCGAAGTTCTCACTCGAGTACGATGAGCAGACAGATGGCGTTTCTACCGTGGGTATAGATGATGAATGTAATAAAGGAAGGCGCTCTGACTCTGATCGTCAGTCATGGTGGCCTTGCTGATCGGCGGAACTTCGGAGCAGAGCTCTCCAGCCAATGAGAGACTTGTAATACCACAGTACTTAGCTCCGCCGCATCTGAAAGAAGCTCCATCACCAACCTTGTGTTCTCTCTTATCCAGAGCATCATCATCGCCTCACCGCCTTACCGCCTCATTACTCTCTAGTTCCGCTCTTCCATCCTTCTTTGGTCCTACTGAATACTGCGGGACTGCACTGATCGACCATGGTATGCCTGACGTGGCGGTAGTATAAACACTTGCTGACAGCATTCATCTGTAGGGCAATAATACATCTGGACTTGGCGGTAATGCACCTGGTGGTGATGGCAAGGATGAGAAGGATAAAAAGGTACGAGAGCTTAGGAACTGTGGATTGCCATGGGTTAATGCAAGGCTCTTATAGAAGGATAAGCCGAAGTACGAACAACCACCTCCTCCCACCACACGTATCGGTCGAAGAAAGCGCAAGGCGGCAGGACCAAACGCATCTACGAAACTACCGGTGATTTATCCTACATCACGATGCAAACTCAAGTACCTGCGTATGCAACGTGTGCACGACCATTTGCTGCTTGAAGAGGAATACGTGGAGAATCAAGAGCGGATACGCAAAGCCAAGGCTCAAAATACCCAAACGCCAGCCTCAGTTGGTGGAGACTCCGATGCATTGGATAGAAATGCGGACGAGAGAAGCCGTGTCGATGACATGAGAGGTAGTCCGATGGGGGTTGGTAATCTCGAAGAGATGATCGACGATGACCATGCCATTGTCTCTAGTGCTACTGGACCAGAGTACTACGTCTCCATCATGTCTTTCGTCGATAAGGATCTTCTCGAGCCTGGAGCTAGTATCTTACTACATCATAAATCCGTGTCTGTGGTAGGTGTGCTCACAGATGACGCGGATCCTTTGGTGTCAGTCATGAAATTGGACAAGGCACCAACGGAATCATACGCAGACATTGGTGGGCTTGAGGCGCAGATTCAAGAAGTTCGAGAGGCTGTGGAGTTGCCATTACTACATCCCGAGCTCTACGAAGAGATGGGGATTAAACCTCCGAAAGGTGTCATACTGTACGGCGGACCTGGCACAGGCAAGACGTTGCTCGCCAAAGCTGTGGCGAACCAGACAAGCGCTACGTTCCTCCGGATTGTTGGTAGTGAGCTTATCCAAAAGTACCTTGGCGATGGACCACGATTAGTACGGCAGATCTTCCAAGTTGCTGCTGAACACGCACCCTCAATAGTTTTCATCGATGAGATTGATGCCATTGGTACGAAACGGTATGAATCGACCTCTGGCGGTGAGCGTGAGGTACAGCGCACGATGTTGGAGCTGCTCAACCAGCTGGATGGTTTTGATGATAGAGGCGATGTCAAGGTCATCTTAGCTACGAACAAGATCGATACATTGGACCCTGCGCTGATTCGACCTGGGAGGATCGACCGCAAAATTCTCTTTGAAAACCCTGATCGTAAGCTCATGGCATAACCCGTCATCTACTGCCTAGCTAACCTGTAACCCAGAAAATACGAAACGCAAGATCTTCACCCTCCACACTTCAAAAATGTCTCTCAACGACGATGTAGACCTCGACGAATTCATCAACCAGAAAGACGATCTCTCTGGTGCCGACATCAAGGCCATATGCTCCGAAGCAGGGTTAATGGCACTCCGAGAGAGAAGGATGAGAGTTCAGATGGCGGATTTCAGATCAGCAAGAGAGAGAGTGATGAAGACGAAGACGGAAGGTGAGCCAGAGGGCTTGTATTTGTAGGATTGAGGATACTCGACAGTCGGACAGTGAAGGTGGTCATGGATTATTATGACCCATAACCACCATAACAACTTTCACCATGTGTATTAAATTCGCTCTGAAGTTATAGCGGTAATAGAATTCTTGAGCTGTGGCCCCCTTCGAAGTTTCTGATACAACACAACTCAGTGGACTACTTTCTACACCTATGTCTTGTTGTCATGCGTTCATCGTCAATCCTTTGATCGTATGTCCACCCTTAAGCCCTCTAAATATTAATCCTACCAAAACAAGTTATTTAAAACAACTCTTTCTTTCCAATTTCCCCTTTTTCTTACTGAAGCGACGTCAACTGGAGACCTTAAACCAACGAAAATCTCCACCAGAGAAAAGATATGCGTTGAAGCCAACATAGAGCACACAGCATGTGCTGCCGCTGCCATATTACGCACGGCTACATGCGCACCTTGCCGAGTTCATGGCAGGGCAGAGGTAACATGATACAGATTCCAGCGGTGCTGATAAAGCAGCATCTCTCTCTCAGTCGTCCCAACGTTCATAGAAAAGGGAATCCGCGAAACCCTTCCCTATCGAGAAATGAATACGCGTGGATGGGGTGGACTGCTTGAGATATACATCGTCTCACGCTCTTCATGTCGAAATTTCGAATGAGTTCGGTACGCCCATTGCCAATATGTTAATCGCAACAAGGGCCAATTCTTCACATGTGATGAGTGCATGGTCTGCAGCAAAGACGTTTCGAGACACGCACTGAGTTCATAGCAGCATAGGCTCTTTTGCAAGCGATATGAGCTACCATATGTGCATAAATCATCTTTATCTAGTGGGCGAGAGATGATAAGTGGAACTTGGAAACTCAACGCTGTTTTACCACCGAGAGAGGAGGATGGTGAAGCTGGAGTGCGAGTGTAAGATATAATTATCAGAAAGCTGGATCTTTGGTGGAAATCTAGGCGATGCAGGAAGGGACTGTACTATGTGGCGAAAGACCGGTGCTTCAGGTATCATAGAGATGAGGAAGATACTACACTTCTGCTATAACCCAAACCCAGAACCCATCACCAACAACACCATTCTCTGGCATGATTCAGTCAAGAGTAAGGCACTCTCGAAATGATGTATCAAATCACGAACTTGTTCTGAGAATATCGTTTACATAAAATTAGTCTGACCATGAAGGTGGAGCAGAATTACAACTGGATGGATGATGCATGCTTATTCTCCTATTTTTATTGAGTATTTTTCGGCAATTCCATACCAAAAGTTTGGTAAGGCGTATCACTGTGTCCAAGACGAGCGGGATAGCTGTAAGGCTCGTACTAGAATCATATTACTTATTTCAATGGCGGTAGAGTGCGTGGGGGTCTGGTAAGGAGGATGATAAGAGGGAAGGTTTTGGAGGTGAACATGTGAGCAATAACGTGGGGGAGAGAAGTCGTAGATGGTTTTTCAGAGGTACGTGTATGATTCTTGTGAAGGGTCTCTTTAATGTATCATGGGAGGACGTGGGCATTGGATAGTCGTCTTGAAGGTCGTTGGTCGAGGTTTTGTGCTGGCTGTAGCCATTCTTCAGATACTGAAGTGGGGCTCTGGGCTCTGTATTATTGACCAGGACACAAAATCCAGTATGAAGACAAAATCTTGTTAGAAGGTTGTATAACACATGCCAGTCATAGCACCTATCTATTGCGAAATGGATATATCGGCCTCCAAGCCCCTGACGAACATGTACAGAGTCCTTCTATCGAAAATCGTCCCCCAGTCTCATCAGCTTTCCTCCCCAAATGGATAATTAAACTTCAACAGCCCATTCAACCCCCCAACCCATCCTTCATCCCCATTCGCGCCCTCTTTCCCCTGCCCCCTTATCACACACGGCACACCACCCACCCAGCCCCTCCCTTCTTCAACCTTCCTCCCCTCCCTCCTCGCAATATCCTCCGCCCTTCCTACACTCTCGCCCCACACTCTCACACCCATGCCCATTCCGACTCCTTGCCGGCCTACGCCGTCAATACTAACGTCCACACCTGCACCGCCTCGGTCTCCAGTCACGCGTACATCGACGGTAGCTTCATTAGGAAGCACGAGTGGTCGGAATGAAAGACTCCGTGCGCAAATGGGTGTGATTACTATCCCTTTCACCAGGGGATGCACGATAGACCCCCCAGCGGAGAGGGAATACGCAGTACTTCCCGTAGGAGAGGATATAATGAGACCGTCTGCTACCGCTTCGGTGAGTATGCGGCCGGATATAGAGATTGTGAGGTGGGTTAGATGCGGGGAGGCGCCGCGGTGGAGTATGATTTCGTTGAGGGCGTGTAGGTGAGGCGGCGTTATCAGTGTGTTATTCTTGTCTGTTATAGCTACGCGGAGGCGATTTCGAAGGAGAACCCGAGCCATCCGTGTGGGGCCTAGAGAGGCGCCTAGATGAGGGGGCCATTCACCGTTGCCGATAGTGGGGCGAGCATTTTGTGAGACTGGTGGAGGAGGATAGTTGGCTTTAGCGTCTTGAGTTGACATTACTGAGTGCCTGGAGCTAGGCGCGCCAGACATGTAGAGTTCGCGAAAAGCCCGCTTGTATTCGAGGAATTTCCATTCGTTGAGGAAACCGAGGGTACCCATGCTGAAGGAGAGGATGGGGGGGACTGAGGGGGATCTGGCGAAGAGTGACGAAGCGCGGAGGATGGTGCCATCACCGCCGAAGGTGGCAACTAGATCGACTTTGGAGGAGAGGTGGGTGGGGGAGGAGTTCGTGTCGTGGGGAGCAGGGGGTGGGGTGTAGATAGGGAAAGGGAGGGACGTGTGGAGGGAGGAGGCGGTGGTGTTTTCAAGGATGACAGATATAGAAGGGTAAGTTGAGTGGACATGTCTGAGTTTCATTCAGCAGTAGACTTATGAGCTGGAGTTGGGAATGTTGTTACTTTGCAAATTCAATAACAGCTTCGGTGGTTTGAGGAGTGTTCTCCTTCTTTACCAGGAGTATATTTCGTGGTGGTGAAGGCCACTGGAGAGACAGCAGATCATTGTCCTTCGTCTCTGCGAGTGTTAGTAAAATAGACGTAGGTAATGAGGAGCTTAACAAACCGTGATAGCTAGGATGTATGCAGTCTCTAAGCTCTGATAGAGCTCTCATCTTCCGCCGTTGAGGCGTGCTTGAGAATAATCTTCGACATATCGAGGTCGTGACCCTCCTACGAGGCACCTTCATGATTTTATATAGTCAAAAAGAAGTGATTATGTATGTTCTTCTTCTGTAATAGAACTGTACAGCTTTTCTACCTTGCAGGCGTCATGTTACTGGGAGAAGGACAGCGGAGCACGTTCCGCGATTTAGCGTCATGAAGCTATCGCAACTTTAACGGCTGATGCCAAGATGGGTACTCCCGGCGCTAGTATTTGTAGGCACAAGGTACTCGATTCCTACGCATAGGAGCTTCCTCATTCACATTTTACTACCACTACACCATGATAATTTCCCCGCATCATGCATTAGAATGACAACATTTAGGTTAGATTTAAGACTCGCTTTTGATTAACCACCTTAATCTAACCCAAATTCGACCTCGAAACTGACCCATCACGCGGGGTAGTCCTAAGATGCTGATTGATTAGGGCGGCGTTGGGAGCGATTCTGGCAGCTTTCCTATTGGCCGAAATGCCCTTACATATATGATGAATTCTCGTGAGTTGATATCAATAGTATCCTTATATGGCCTTCCCAGTGTGCAAGATACTGTGTGGACCACAGTGATTTCCTCCTCACACTAGAGAAAGCCAACTGGTTAGCCCATTGCTGAAGTCCTCTTGGTCTTGATCTTGTGGCCAATGATAGTACAACGATTCCTGCGTTCAACAGCTGGTCTGCAACTATTCTGAAAACCGTCGGTATGGCTCAAAGCACGATCTTTCATTCTAACCGCCCATTGCAACCTCCAGGGAAAGGCTGATGTATGATGCCAAATTCATGCCATGGTATCCGAGAAAGCCCGAAGTAAACCGTTACTGCCGAACAGAGGTCTTGCAGATGAGTCTTAGCTCGAGCAATCTACAAAAGCTAGACAGGATCGTGCAAACCTCTCACGTAGACTCATCCTCTATCCCGACGGGATGATGGAGGCAAGATTTCCCACACATGGAATATTGAGCCGCGACTATTTTCATAGACTAGGATAGCAAGCGACGTTTGATACCTTTTCAACCCTTGGCTTCTCTAGTCGAAAACCTCTTCACAAGGTGTACGCTTTACACACTCGCTAAGTACGCCTAAGGTGACATGGCCAAGCCATCCAGATTTGCGAAGACCAGAAATCATGGTATACTACAGAAGCATTTTCCATAGACTTTTCGGGTTCGTATGCAGAGTTTCAGCGGCCCCCACGCAGAGAGACACTCCGACGCGGGAAAAAGGATATATGATCGCGGCAAGTTGACGATCGAGTAGGTTGGTCATTCCTCAGCCTACATCTTAACACGAGACAGAAACTTGAGATAGAGCACACCACCAACCTACGGCGGGGGTATCAGCCATTCAGAGCCGAGCAGACGCCGTGGCTGTGTGATCTTCGCAAAGACGTTGATTCTCAACAGCGTCACTGATGACCAGAAATGAAGTGATGCGGCCCGATCATGGCTCCTTCCCAATACCATCCAAAGAGATAACCTCCATATTCTGGTAGGTCAATGGGCTGGAAAGGTGCTCCTGGACACTGACAATAACGGTAAACCACCCGTGGCTTATGGCATCGAATATGGCCGCCATCAGAGTCGGACGGTTCAGGTGTTCGCCAACTTTGAGGTTCTCCTTGCAGCAGGCTCTTCCATTTCACCACTAATTCTCGAGTACTCTGGCATTGATCTCAAGAAAGTCCTCAAAAATGCTAATGTGACGCAAATCGTCGAGCTGCCTGTTGGTATCAATCAACAAGACCAGACCACTACTGGAACCCGTAACCGCATAAACGACGATGGCCGAGGTCAAGGCCAAGCTGCATACTTCGCATCGTTCGGAAAGACATTCGGAGACTTCGCTGAGAAGGCATATGACATGTTGACTGATAAGACACGGCTCAGAACATGGGCCGAGGAAGTTGTTTCTCGCGGCGGCTTCCACGATGTCGATGCGTTGATGGTACAGTACAACAATTATGTTGACTTGATCACCAATCACAACGTCGCATACTCGGAGCTCTTCTTCGATACTTATGGATCAATGTATTTCGATTATCTTTGGATTCTCCTTCCATTCACCCGTGGCTATATTCACATCCAAAACGCTGATCCATATCTGCGCGATGTCGATAACGACCCTCAGTACTTCGCTAACGAGCTAGACCTTCTTGGACAAGCCGCTGCAACACAACTTGCACGGAACTTATCTAATTTGGGGAGTAGGAGCCTATGTTACCAGTATTGGGAGAAGGAATTGGAATCGGGATATGACAAGGTGCCTGAAGACGCAGACACCTTTGCTTGGAGGGACTACGTGATGGGAAAGTACCGGGCTAATTATCACGCTGTTGGGACTGCTTATATGATGAGCATGGAGCTTGGCGGTGTGGTGGACAACGAGGCAAAGGTGTATAGTACTGAGGCCCTGAGAGTCATTGAGGGCTCTATTGTTCCCACACAGGTCTCGTCGCATGTCATGAGCATCTTTTATGGAATGGCAGAGAAGATTTCTCAGTCTGTTCTAGACGACTATAAGAAAGCGATGAAGAGCTCCGTTAGGGGTCGGAAAAAGAAGGCCTGGCAGTGGGAACTTTGAGGACGTTTATTGGAGTGGGTCTTCAGGGCTTAGGCGAGGGCGAAGGTCCAGACATGGAGCTTGCTGCAGTCTCTGATATTGACGTGTAGAGCGTAGTGAATAATTGGGTCACATTCTTTTTGTAGGGATTCTATTCTGACAGTCTGTCCGCCTTTACCATTCGACTGTCTTTGTCACCATACGAGATATTGTCCCCAACATACATGATCAATCGTTCATGCATCAGCACAATGCTCAGCAGCATCGAATATAAATGTCTCATATGATAATGCAAAACTTTAAAACTTATACACCCCTTAACCGTGTGGCCCAGCAGGGCTGATGCCTAGCTAAAAGGACCCGAAAGCTGATCTGGGTTTGGGGGGCAAAGAAACGAGGCTTCGGGGACTAATCCTATCGCTTAGGCGACCAATTCTTTACCAGTGGGGTATCTTTAGGGGGGTTTATGCCAGCCCCACAGGGCGGTACGGTTGAGGCGTATCTGTTGATAGGTGAGTCCTACGTTAATAGCTACTTCCAATTTTCAACGAAGCCTCCCACCGCTGCCAACGGACTCCCTGGAGGCCGAGCTCTGGCAAAGTGCAGCTCGACACAGCTTCGATGCCTCCTTTCGTTGTGTTGACCCGCCCTGCAGTGCCTCTCTCGATGCACGATCTCTTTTCCTGGGCACCACCACCGGTGACGTGAGTCACGCGCTCAACAGAATCCCTGCTATGATAACCTCCTATCCCGACCTACTCCCAATCTAACGACAAATAAACTGCCTCAAAAGGTACTGAATCCTACGAGTCAAATTACAGCTGCTTGTCCCGGCCACATCTTTGTCAACATGACAACGAAACGCGGTGACTCTGGCTCGAGCCAGTCCATCCCAGAACCCATCCCAGATCTCGGTGCCGGTACCAAAGGGAAAGCTACACATCCTCATCCAGCAGGCCGTATAAAGCATGGCTTCTCTGTCCAAGCTTTTAGGATGCTTTTGTTTGCAACGTGGTTTCATACTGTCGTCTTCACTATACATATAACGCAAATTCTTGGGTCGCCTCTATACTTGATCAATAGGGACTATTACTACGCGTACATGGCTCTCACGAAGCAATCTTTTGGCATTCTTATCACCACAATAACAGCCTGGTTCAGCCCCACCGTCGTTAGGGTCAGTGGAGACAAGAGTGTTCGAGGACAGCTCCTGCAGACCAAGGATGGGCGCTTACAAACAGACTTTCCAGAAAGATTGATAATGATGGCAAACCATCAAATCTACACCGACTGGCTGTACCTTTGGTGGGTGGCATACACAAATAAAATGCATGGGCATATCTACATCATATTGAAGGAGTCCTTGAAGTTCATACCTATCGTCGGACCAGGCATGATGTTTTATGGTTTCATCTTCATGGCAAGAAACTGGGCGAAGGACAAGTCACGGCTACAGCACCGGCTTCAGGTCCTCAATAAGAGTAGTCATGGTGGCCCATTATCCGGGTCTCAAGGACTAGATCCAATGTGGTTGTTGATCTTCCCTGAGGGAACTAACTTATCTGGAAATACAAGAAATGGCAGCAAGAAGTGGGCTGATAAGCAAGGCATTCAAGATATGCGGCATCAGCTCCTACCCCGGAGTACGGGTCTTCAGTTCTGTCTACATGAATTAAAGGGAACCATCGACTGGGTATATGACTGCACCGTTGCGTATGAAGGTGTACCGTAAGTACTGTCCAACGGTCCCATTGCACAAGCTAATCAGTAAGCAGTCGGGGCATGTATGGTCAAGACCTCTTCACTCTTCGGTCCACGTACTTTCAAGGTCGTCCGCCAAAATCTGTCAATATGTATTGGCGGAGATTTGCTGTGTCATCCATCCCTATCGATGATCCTAAACAATTTGAACAATGGCTGATAGGGCAGTGGCGAGAAAAAGATGCTTTGCTTGAGCAGTATATGCAAAGCGGCCGCTTCCCAGCAGACGATGGCCACGACTCCGAAGGGGAGCCAGCCTTAAATGGTAATGCTGGTTCACAGATGGTGAAGGGAGCAGGTTTTATCGAAACGGAAGTCAAATTGGCGCACTGGTACGAGGTTGGGCAAATCTTTGTAGTGCTTGCGGCTTTCGGCCTTGTTTTCAATATTTTGGCGAAGATGTGGAATCTTCTGTTTTATGGTAGTCTAGAGGGGTTCGGCTGATGGTCAGAGTTGCTCAACAGCACCTCGCAGATGCTCTGAAATGTGTGGTAAATGATACCAGACAAGAGCCGGAGTTTATTGGTGGTCGGGGAATCTCCGGATATGTGAACGCTCTTGCTAACACAAAAGGAGACTAGCGGCCGCTCACTTTTGTCTCGATCAATTCTCAAGCTTGACATAGCTGTTATTCTCTTTTCGTACCTACATCTCCTTGTTTCCTCCTTTCTCTCTTCATGTCAACCTGTGTTATTTGTACTCGGTCATCTTATGAGCGTTGACTGGCGTCAGTACCAAGCTCTGCATGAGGCAGGTCAATCGCTGCACAGAAGAGGCCTGACCGGATCAGAACCACTACTCCCCGTTGACAGCATCTCTCATCTATAGGCCAGATCTTGACCATGGCACCCTTTCTCAATGGCTACCCAAATGGCGCCCGACAGCTTCCCACCGAGCCTCCTACTGCAGACCTGCGCTTTTCAGACATACCTTCCGCCCTGGATATCCAGGTTTCGGGTGGTGACGACGGAGAAGCCGTGGAAATAAGCCTGGAAGATCTACTTGACGACCCTACCGAACTATGTACATTGTTGGAGAATGAGAATGCCGAGAAGCGGGTTTGGATGATCATTGCCTTAGCATACGCCAGGCAAGGAAAGGTGGACCTTGCCATAGATATTCTGCATAAGGGACTCAACTCGCTGAGCCGAGGAAGTAACAAGGAGAAGCTGGGACCACTAGGCTTGCTTTGCTGGATGTATTTGGGGAAGAGCAGGGGCGCACCGAGGGTGTTGCCTGAAGTGCAAATGAATTCCGAGATCAAGATTAAGGACCACTGGCTACAACTTGCTACCTCAATTCTCAACGATGCTGCGCGCATCAACCCAGCCTTTCCTCCATTGTACCTAGCGCGCGGCGTGCTATACCTACTGCGCGCCTCCTTGCAGCCTCCTTCGAAACCGCTAGCACCCGGCGCACAAGATCACTCGGAGCGAATGGAGTCATTGAAGCAAGCTCAGAAGTGCTTCGAGGAGGCGGCGCGGGTGTCAAGTGGGCGAAACATGATGGCGGTCATGGGTACTGCTAGAGCACACTTCTCCATGGGAAAGTGGAAGGAGGCCTTGGATGGTTATCAGGAAGTGCTATCAAAAATGCCACACCTTCAAGATCCAGATCCGCGTATTGGCATCGGGTGCTGTCTATGGCAGCTAGGTTATCGGGTTGAGGCGCGCGAGGCATGGGAGAGGGCGCTGGAGCTGGTGAGTCCATTTCTGTCCAAATGATGAAGCTGCTAGCTAAGCTAGCCTACAGAATCCAGACTCGAAGTACGCGACGATACTACTCGGCCTCTACTACCTCAACGATAGCTCAAATTACTCTACTAAGGATCCAGCGTTCGCCCCAATCTACAAGAAAGCAATGACAGAATACACACAGAAAGCTTTCAAGCTGGACAAGGACTTGCCGCTCACATGCGCAACATTCGGCGGCTACTTTCTGCTTCGAAGGACTTGGCCAACAGTAGAAACGCTGGCCCGAAAAGCGATCGAATTGACTGATGTCAACGCCATTGCTAGCGACGGATGGTATCTCCTTGCAAGGAAAGAGCACTCCCAGGACTCGCCTGACTACTCTAAGGTCATCGACTTCTACGGTAGAGCCGACGCTGCGAGAGGAGGTGGCGACAAAGGCTACCTTCCGGCAAGATTTGGACTTGCTCAAGTACAAGTTTTGCAGCAAGACGTGGATGGAGCAAAGTTCAGACTCGAAAAGATTATCCAGAATTCAAAGAGTACCGAGGCGATGATGCTCCTCGGAGCCTTGTATGCGGAAGAAGTTTTCGCAAACCAAGCAAATGGTAACAAGGAAGATAAATCTACCGATGTCAAAAAAGCGACAGCATTGCTAGAGGCGGTTCGAATGGCGTGGAAAGATCCCACCAAGAAGCTCCAGCCCGATCTTTCCGTCTTAGTTTACCTAGCTCGTCTCTACGAATTCGATCAACCAGACAAGGCCATGCAGTGTCTCCAACAGGTCGAGAAACTCAGTATCGAGGATATGCTCGAAAAGAAGCAAATGCCGAAGGATTCTGAGCTTGATGAGTCGACGATGACGGCGCTTCGAGAAGAACTACCCCCACAGCTGCTGAACAACCTTGGTTGCTTCCAGTATCAAGCAGAGAAGTACGACTTGGCCAGAGACCTCTTCCAGACAGCCTTGAACGCGTTAGTCAAGTTTGGTGAGAGAGATGAGACCATTGATACAGATGCCTTGGTCACGACCATCAGCTACAACCTCGCTCGGACCTACGAAGCAGCGAACCTGTTAGATGATGCGAGAACCGTGTATGAAGGCTTACTGGCGCGGCACGAGGATTACACTGATGCACGAACTCGCCTTGCATACATTGAGCTTCGCCAGAACCCCACAGAAGATGGTCCCAAAGCAATAGCAGCGCTCAGTGAAACTGATGGGTCAGATCTTGAGGTGAGAGCGCTGTTAGGGTGGTATCTTAGCAGGTCTAAGAAGCGTGCTACCAATGTTGCCGAAGATCAAGAGCAAAGGCATTACAAACACACGCTGCAGCTTCATGAAAAGCATGATCGGTACTCTTTGACTGGCATGGGAAATGCATACTCAACGTATGCGCGTGAGATGCGGAGAACAACAGACAAAGAGAAGGAAAAGCGAAGTGCTGAGTATTTGAAGGCGGTTGGATACTTCGATAAGGCATTGCAACTGGACCCTAAGAACGCCTACGCTGCCCAGGGTATTGCCATCGCACTGGTCGAAGACAAGAAGGATCTCAGTTCCGCACTTCAAATCTTCTCCAAAGTTAAAGACACTGTGCGGGACTCCAGCGTATACGTCAACCTAGGACATGCCCTCTGCGAGCTGAAACAGTATAACAGGTCTATTGAGAGCGTAAGTACACAATCAAGCAAGCAGTGACTGGTGCTGACGGACCACTCCCCTCGATAGTACGAAGCCGCCCTACACAAAGACCGTGCCTCCGATCCTCAAGTTCTGGCTTGCCTCGGTCGAGTCTACTTACTCAAAGGCAAACAAGATAAAGATATTGCAGCCATGAAAGCCTCCCTTGACTACTCCCGCCGTGCCCTAGCAATCGCCCCTTCTCAAATTCATTTCAAATTCAACATCGCCTTTGTCCAGATACAACTAGCACAACTCATGTATACCCTTAGCGAAAATCAACGTACTCTCGCCGACGTGCAGTCCGCATCGGAAGGTCTAGATGACGCAATCGAATCGTTCACTGAAATTGCCCAAGCCAAAAACCCTCCTTACCCTAAACACGATATCGAACAACGCGCCAACATGGGTAGAAACACAATGCGTCGCCAATTGGAGCGTGCCATACAGTCACAGCGCGAGCATGAAGAGAAGAACGCAGCCCGTCTCATGGAGTCGCGCGCAAAGAAAGAAGCAGAGATCAAGCAGCGCGAAGAAGAACGAATCAAAGCCGAAGAGCTTGCAGCAGAAGAAAAGCGTAAGATTGCAGAGGAGCGGTATAAGATGCTTGAGACCAGTCGCAAGCTGGCCGAGCAGCGTGCAGAGGAAGAGCGACGCAAGGAAGAAGCGGAATACACCGAAGACTCAGAGACCGGCGAGCGCGTCAAGCGGAAAAAGAAGCCGCGTGCTGGTGGTAAGCGTAAGAAGAAGGGTGAAGATTCTGAGACCGATATGGAAGAGGCGGAGCGTCCACGGAGGAAGAAGGCGCCTAAGAGCATGACCGAAAGCAGTGCTGTTACATCAGCGGATGACGCGCCGAAACCGAAGAAGAAGAGGAAATTGGCGAGGAAGGGGGCAAGGGAGGATAAGTTTAAAAGTAGTGAGATGGTTGTTGATAGCGATGAGGACGATGACGTTCAAGTCGCAAAAGACAATGGGGCTGATAGCGCTGCCGACACACCTATGGAAGATACGCATCCCGCTTCTGGTGGCACTGACGGTGAAGAAGATGGTGGGGAGGAAGAGGAGGAGGAAGAAACTATCACTCGCCCTCGGAAGAAAGCCACCAGGAGAATCGAAGAAAGCGAGGATGAAGATGAAGATGAGGAACCAGCTCACACGACCACAGCCGAGCGAGCTGCCGCCGCCGATGCCGGAGGGAAGCCGCATAAAAACATCTTCGCTGATTCGGATATCTCGATGGTAGACGAGAGCATTGGCGCAGGGGGCGGAAACAACGATAATTCTATGAGTGTGGCAGCCGAGGCATACGGAGAGGGGAAGACGAACGTGGGGACGGAGAGGGGGTGAGAAAAGGGAAGGAGGGAAAGCGGGACGTTGTAGTTGCATGCATAGCATTGGCGTTTTCGTTACTTTGCACGGCGCAATGTATGTATGATAGCGATGGGGGGCCGTTTTCTTGTCATTGGTTTATCGATGGATGCACGCAACAAAATAACGGTGCTGGGATGAGATCGGGGGCCAGCATATACGTATAGCTACATTTAGGTAGCGAGCAGTGTTACCAAAATATACGTTGCTATCTCTGCTATTATTTCCTACATATCCATACCCCAACCATTTGCCCGCGTAACGCCAGCCTCTCCCAAAGAACAACAGAATATAGATATATTCCTAGTTCCTCATAAAGAAGTTAGACGTATGACTGCACGCAAATGCGATATATCAATTATCCCAAGAGGTTCTTATAGTGATGTGGTATTCCTCGTAGAGAATACAAGAAACACATATATTATAATACCCTTCCACAAATTGATAACCTGCAGTTCGAGTTTGTAGAGGCTATACTATAATTGATACCCTATATTGACCTACTGGTCGAATGACTCATCAATCTATTATCCACCGTATCCACTCCAGACGTACTGTTTGTTTATTTTTTACCAATCCCAGCTTCAGGGTTAGGGTTACCACCGTCTCACACCTAATTATGGTCGATATGTTCACGCCGTCGCTACATCTCATGTTCGGAACAGGAATTCATTGTAGGGAATTCTACGCTATGGCTCAGAGTGGGTCATCACATCGTGGTCAGGCTTTCTGGGTATTAATTATGCCGTAACTTGGTGTACTTCGTGGAATGGAAACATGTAGATGTGTTCATGGTGATATGGGTTCTAATGCTAGAAGGATAAGAGATACCATTGTTTGATGTCTACTACCTATGAAGCTGTGATCGACAATGGGCCAAGACATTCTGTGGTGGTGGGAAGGGCGATATGCCGCTATTGCAGTGGGAGTGGCTTTTGGGTTATGGAACCGGGACGCGTCTCTGGTATGTAGTGGAGTGAGTGGTGTACATTTGGCGTTATCATAAACTTGTGATATTTATATACAAGTACGCCTGGATTCATCTAAGCGGTGTGTCTGTCCTTACGGCAGTCATGGCTCTCTGAGAAGTGGGTGGACTTGGGGGATGAATTAGATCGCAATGATGTACTCTGGAAGAGCACTGGGAAGGGTCAAAAGTTTTGAGTCAAATACCATAATTGTAGGAGGAGAAGGAGCCTTTTTAAAGCAAGGTCATTCAGGTCTTGAAGCAATGGCTGGGAAAACATGGACTCAGCAGAGATGATGTGGAATCATGAGACTTTGACCGCCGAAAGCATTATGAGGAAAAAAGAAGACGGAACAATCGGTGATGATCCCAATCATCACCATTACAATATCGGCGCGCCCTAGCAGTGACGTTTGCGACCTCTTCGATGTGAGAGTGCTGCAAGGGAAGACTTTTTACGGTGAAGGGGCTTATGCAGGAGGGTTGACGGTCCCCAAAAAGCGTGTGGTCAGATGGGGGGGGCAAAGCAGAGGATGATCATCACTGCTGCGTGCCACAACGTCCCGCTGGCTTCGTGGGGAGTTGCATTGCATGATGGCTGGTCAGGGCGGAGGACTCAGCTCCTAAGACATCTCAGATCATATGGTACGGAGGCGCGATATCCACGAAGAAAGCTCTTACAGAGTGTCCGCACCCTGGTGTGCTCGTGCTGCCCAATTTTCGTGTCCTGATATCGAGAGGTTCCCAAGTACCAACGTCTAGTCGAAAGTTTTCGACTATGGAGTGTGCCTCTCGAGTTTGGTTATGCCTAGTCTTGGCCGCTTGCTAGAGCAGTGCTGGTGATTGGTGATCCATTGCTATTCCAATCTCTCCAGGAAGAATCGGGGTTTGCGTCGACACGAAGCATCACCGAACCTGTTTCAGCGGTCAACATGTCACCCGTATTCGGCCATGCATGATCAAGGCCTCTATTGAAAACGGTCTATGCACCTATGCAAAGATCGCTGGCAACCTTCTGTCGGCTCGTGGGCTCTCTTGAAGACTGACTGGCTCCGGCCCCCAATTGTTAAAAGTGGTGAAGTTCATGCTCCAGATAATGTTGACGGCGCGTTTCAGCACTCAGTAGACAGCAATGTGGCGACCGTTTCCGGTAGACGCCTTCGTTTCCAATTCCCTAAAACAGTGGTCGTGGCTTGCTGGAGGGCTCACTTTTAGGTTTGCGCATACAGATAGATGGTGCCTGCCCCAGATCCAGCTACTGCAGGACATTCTGGGCGTTAGTATGTCGTATTGACAGTGCTGATCTGTCGATCTATTGAACACCGGCTTTCGTGGCTGATCTGTCCAAGACTTTGGAACATAAACAATGTTGTCTCAGCTTCAAGCTAGAAGGTGGTGGCTTTCGAACCTGTATCTGCGCGTATAAAAATACACCACATGTAGACTGCTGCATGAAGTCCGCCGGCGTCGACAATCATGTTGTCTTGATCTCCAAGGATCTGAGCTGTCAGAATGACTGGGTATCCATTATTGCAGTAAGGTTCACTAGGCTTCTGGGGGAGACCCAGTGCAGGCGCAGGTACGCGCCCCCAAGGATCGCCGTCTACAGCGAACTTGTGCGAGTCGCGCACTGGGTCGAAGGTGGTCAGTACTTTCAGATCGCGGATCGGGAAGTTCCACCCCCATGCGAGATCATTTTGGGTACATGTGTGATGGCGTGGGACAGGATGCTCGGTGCAGGAGGAATGATGATGTGTACAGTAGAGATTTCTGCCGGGGCCTCGTCTCCGAAACAGGGAAGAAAGAAACAGCATGCCGATGACAAAAAGACCAAAAGAGCAAGAATGCAAGAAGAAGCAGAAAATGATTTGGAATGGGGGAGCGTCGTAGGGAGGAAATTCCTGCGATTCCTGCAACAGTGTCAATCCCCCGAACCACACTGCTTGCTCACATCCTCCCTGCGAGATAAAGTGAGGTTCTAGAATTTTGGAATGATGCTCCATGATGCAATTAGCGTAGGGCGGTAGAGTGCAGGTTGCAGATGATTTTCGGTTACAATTGGACTGGGATGAACGGTGAATTAAATACGAATGATGCATCGTCGCTTCCTGTATGCTCAGCGAAAAACACGCGCGCAAAGGTTTCCGAAAATGGGAGAGCAGCGGCTACTCTTGCCCTTGGAGGTGGCCTGTTCCTTCTCGTTCGTTATGCGAAGAGTACCTTAGGACACAGTCTTGTCAATCGCCGTTGTTGCTTTTTCTCCTGACAGGATACATCATCCATGCGTTATCAGTCGCTCTATCTTTGAGTGATCTTGCTTTTTTTCTTTGCCCAGAGTCTACCAAAGTTAAGGCGTCCTTCCAGGGCCAGGCTCGGACGTTTTGTGGTGTCAAGGCCTTTGGGCGCGGGGGGGATTCTGATGGGAACGCTTATCGGGGACGAATGAGCGACCAGTCCAATCCCTTGGGCCCCTCGACCCCTACAAGCTCCCTACAAGGGATCCCCTGGTAAGTATACCTATGGAGGCACTGACCAGAGCCAAGAAACGCAAAAGAAATTCACGCCAGCGCATGTCATCACACCTATCGACCCTATGACTGGCTTAATCCCCTCTCGGGCGGCTTCTAGGGGCTTCCCATGGTCCCCATGGTCCCCATAGCCCATGGGGGGAAGACTATCCTAAGGGTCCGGCCGAGGTCGTGTGCATGGATCGCATGCAAGGGACCAGAATTACCAGGAGCAATACCGACAAGAAAATGCTCCCTCGGATTTTCCAGGCTCAGGTATCTGCAAGCCTCGACCTAACCTTTGACCACTCTACCAAAGCCGCCACGAGGCGACGAGGAACAGGCATTCTCCGTACATACTGTGTTTTCATCCACTACGCTCTGCTTCGACGCAAGTAGAGGGGAACGGCATTAGCAGGCATCAAAGGCATGGGCAGGGACCCCTTGCACCAAGTGCGATGACGGAAGACTCCGCCATTTGGTGACTCGGACTAGACATAAATATACTTGTACCAAGTGGGTATTGGATATCGTGCTACGAAAAGTAGTAATAATAATCATATTGATGTACAATGGGGGCTCCCTGGAGCAAAAGTATACTGGCCTGCAGATGTGCAAGCAACAGAAGTGGCACGAGCACCTCAAAATGGTCTCAGTCTTCCCATCTGAGATATTTTCAATGAGAGATCTCTGGTATCTGTTCTCTGGCAATCTTGGCAATCTGAGGCCAAAAATGAACGGGCGTTCAAGCGTACAACGCCAACGCCAGAGAACATTAGTGCCGTTGGTCCCCTTTTTTACCTAACGAACCCCATCCTTATTGCCGCGGCGGCAGTACCTGACAGGCTCTCATCATCGAACACTGGTTCGGTTCAGGTCCTTACGCACGGGGAGCCCTGTCTGTCACATGGGATCAGCATAGGCCCTGCTGCACTCCCAATCAAATTCTGGTAAGTGCGTTGCTCGCTCAATGGGAATGAGAGACCACTGGCCGACGCAGACGCGACGTGATCGAGGATCTGAGAGGAATAGATAAACAGTCGATGGTAGCGTTGTTATAATTCTCTCGATTTTCTGGTTCAACCGTCCCTATGTCCCTATCTACTTTATTCTTTTTGCAGATTCCAACAACTTATTAATTCTTTGTTCTAAACTTCGCCAGATTCGCCATTCTTGGGCGATCTCTCGCCTTGATACTGTGCCGCACCTTCTTGAAGACGCTCGAAGCGAGCAATCCTCCTCGGCACAATTCTCCTCTCCCACCTGTAACGTTGCATGAGAGGTCAACCCCTCCCGCCTTCTCCACACAACCACACGGCTCGAGGCCCGTTGAAAATTCAGAGTTCTGACACATTTAATCCTCCCAAACGGTTTTCAGACACCACTGCGACGTACTGCGACGTACTGAGACACCATTCATTACGGCAATACTTCACATCTCTATCAAAGTCTTCTAGCGATCCTTTCAGAGTTCTACTCTCGGGCACCCTCATTTATCAGCTCCAAGAGAATTGGAGTCGCGACCCCTGTCACCCATCGATGAGAGTGCTGATCAATACCACGATTATCCTAGCAGCATCTTGTCGATTGATCAATCGCGTTGGTTCCAGCGGTGCTCTAGATTCCCTAACCCAGCGGACCCGTTCGTGCCTCGTGCTAGCGCTGCTCCGAACGCTGCAGCAACGAATCTAGCGCGCCCCAGAGGCCAGTTTCACCCCTGTCGCTCAACTGCCTTGAACCATTCAATCACGCTTCACGCTTCTGGTCGACGGCGTTCCTGCACTAAAGGTACCGTGAAGGGGCCTAGCGATTCGGTCCCAGAAAGAATTGCCATTACTCCTACCTAACGGTTTCACTGTTCCTCTTCCCTGTCTCAGGAACTTTTCCTTCGAAGTCTGCCCTATCTGCAACATCTACAACATTCGCCCTGCCATGCTAACAGTCTCCAATCTGCTGAGGGTTTTCCTGTCGCTATATCAGAATCTCTCTGCTGGTATCCAGCTATGTTCGAATACAACGGGACCATGGCAGCAGATCCCACAATTGGAAGAGGTCCGGATTGGAGGGTAACTGATTATCAGAACAACCACCGAAGGTCCTTTACGCCCAAACCCACCCTCCACCACCGAGCATTGACTGAGGACGTACGACGGCCCCACCTCTTACAAAAACGTTCTCGAAGCAACACATCAATTGCAAGCCTCAGCCCCCCCACACCTCCAGAAGGAAGCTCCTTATCGCCGGCCATATCGATTGACAGGTCTACTTCGAATAGCTCAAGCGATAGGAGGTCTGTGTCGGGAAGCATACATGCAAGAAATAGCAGTACAGACAGCTTTGGGAAGACATTGATGGCAAAGGGATCAAGGCTGTTAAGGAGACAAAATAGCAAGCAAGAGTTGACGTCTCTACACACGTTGGATTGGCTATCGGAGGTCGATGGACCAGGTCATGTGCAAGAGATGTCCGCCAGACCAGGTTCAAGACAAAGTCGCATACAGTCAAGAGTTGAAGGTCGGTACACTCGATGGCTATGGCTTAGATGTATCACTAACACGTGAAGCAGAGGGATCACCGCGATATAATATCTCACGACCTTTCAATTTCCAACATCTCACGCACACTACCCCTAATCACGTTAAGAAAATTGAGGAGACAAATTCGAATGACCTCGTTTCTGAATTCTCGGCTATTCGCGCTGCACAGGCTCCCCGACGCGAATTACAAGGAATAAAGACAATGGAGATACAGAAAGGGGGCTTCTACTATGAAGCATCTGGATCAGAGACATCGTCGCCACCTCAGACTGGCTATGGACCATCACCACCAAGAAGCCCGAATAGGTCTTATGACCAGGGTATTGCTAGCTTACACGACGTCCCTTCGCCCACGAGAAGCTTTCATCATCCCTCAAGGTCTATCGAAAGCTTCTCCCAGCCAAGTCCCAGAGGTCGCTCACAACTAGCGTCAGGAACAGCATCCCCCACCTCTCCCCCTCCTAGAGCCTCTTCACGCAATGCAACGGGGCCCGACTTCTTCACCTTTCACCAAGAATCACCCACCCATCCCTCTTTCGAACCTCGCATACATGAGCCATTGTCGCACCCTCTCGGCTATCCTTCAGCCGCTTGGGATCAATGCGACTATGACCCCTCACTACCACACGCTGTCACAACCCCTGACGATTCTGCACACTCCCTGAGGCCACTGCCATTCTCTATGATTAAGACTGAACTCCCTGGCGTGCCAGAGGAGGACGAAACCTCTGAGGGAAGAAGAAGCTCCATCGTGACATTGGCCCGTTCAATCACGCCTACGCTTCGGCATGCAAAATCATTCCCAAGTTCAAGAATGTCACCACAACGCTGGTCAGGCACCTTGCCATCGCCATGTGAAGACAATAAAGAGCCTCGGCCCAGACACAGCACGATGTCCTTTGGCATGGAATCAACTAAGAGAGAGGAGCATACTGAAGATATACCTGAACGGCCGCAAGTCCCCAGACGTATCTCTGCGCGGATGGATGACTCTTGGGAGGAAGTCATCGACTACTGCTACGAGCATGAAGCTGAGGCCGATTGCAACTTTGAGTGGACTCATGTATCACCACGACGCGATCGAAACAGCGGCCCGACTATGTCCGCGGAGAATGTCGTGGATGGTGTCTCGACTGCTGATGCTGGGCCTCAGTTCACACTCCTTAGGGAATCCTTCGCTCCTCCAGATCCCAACCTGATGGTGCACTCCCGAAGCTCATCGAATTATTCTCAGTCCTCACAGCCGGCACTCTTACCTCTGCAAACTTCTTTGCCCGATCTCGAACCTCCATCAGCCATCTCGACGGAGTCTTCCTTCAGCAGCATCCGGGAAGCTGTCACTCCCTCATACCAAATGGGACCAGAATTTTCTACCAATCCCTCCAAGGGCTCAAAACCTTGGACGCAATCTTCTAATGCTGTACCATTAGTTGTACCAAGCGAAGAGAGCCCACGTGGGACTCTACAAGATGACCTTTTCAACCAGATCCTCTCCGGCGAGTTTCAAGCAGACAACCATTTCCCTTGGATCTTTGACCGAGTCGCCGGCTCTACGATCAGCAACTCTCCTCGCAGTAGCCGTTCCCAAATCAGCAAGAGTAGCTCCCAAGAAAGCTTTCGGCACTCTCAAGCCCTCTCAATAGCGCAGCAACGTCGTCAACGCAACGCCTCCGATGGCAGCCTCCCAGAACTCATTCCTGGCAAGACCAGCCGTGAGAGAGTGGATAGTATTGTCGAGAAGTTGACCGAACATGTTTCCCACTTGGACACTGCAGACGTACCTGTGGTGCCAGTCCCAGCTGCTATGGCTACTTCTGAGCAGCGCCGCCGTAATTCGAAACTGGCCAAAGAGGTAGCGTTAAAGTCGATAATATCGAGAGCCTTGACCGAAGAGGATGTTCCCGAGGTCCCACTGCCATTACATCCAGCTTTCAGGCAAAGATTGGATGCGGACTCGTCGCCAATCCCCGTTGATGTATCGGTGCCATTGCCGCCTGTGTTGCCGCAGGCCCCGGTCAGACGGAGAATGAGGAGCATAAGTTCAACAAGCAGCTTGAACAGCCCAAGGCATAGCAGGGCGAGCTACAGCCTGTTCCCCATCAACAATATGAAGTGATTGTACGACCCAGGAGCTTCCTTTGTCACGCTTACGCTCCTCAAGCTTCATAGATGTCCACTATTCAGGCACATGCTCACAACTTCACCAGCAGGCTACACATTACCCACCTCCCTAGGTCACTGTGGCCAATCATTACATATGTATCATACACGAGCATTTACCACCATCTTGCAACACATATACCCTTCAAAAGCCTTCCTTCAACATTTTCTAATGATGTAATATGACTTATGTTTCTAATGTCTGTTTCTTTTCCAGGAGGGGAGAACTGGGGAAGGGGCTCTAATTGTACCACCTACTGTATCTATTTAATGTGAACCCTGGAGTATATCAGAAAATGCTTGCTAGGCAGCTATGGACTGGCGAATTAGGAAACAAGAGGGACATTGTATGCATTAGGGTAGCTTGGTGTTGGAGGCAAACAGCAGGGGCAAGGGAGGTAATGGCGTACCTTATTGTACATATAACCATATCATCAATCAAAAATTTGAGTATCTACCTGATGCATTCCATGTTATTACCTCAAACTATCTGGCTATGACTGACAAACAACTTCTACCATTGCCCTTGCCTCCTTCAGAATACATGCTTTCTATCAAATGTGCTATGCTACCATCCCCACCCCCATCCCTCCCATCTGCTCGACATCCGACTCCCAAATCAAGCCTCATTTCCGCCTTGCCTTTCTCCCCTCCCCTCTCCGCAAGCAACACCACGTCCTGATTCCCTCCCCTGTTGGTAAAGTGTATGGTGGGGTGGGGGGGGGGGGAGGTAGGGGTTATGGGACGAGGAGGGAGCGGAGGTATGGCGAGACGGGGGACGCATGGATTCGTGAGGGTCTTGATTTGATGGTATAGAGGATTGCTGACAGTCTTGGCCTTTAGCCTGATTGGTTGGACTCCCTGTTCCGCGTATTCGGACGTACCTGTATCACGTTAATCCCTTGGATGTCGTGGATTATTGCTTGAGGATTTCACGGCTGTTGGTTTTTCGAGGTGGGTGGTGGGTGAGTGGACGTTTTGAGTTGTCCTGCTGTGTGTATGGTTCCTTTTCCTAAAGTGCGATCATGTAAGTGATAGCGAGTGTCAATGGTCTAGGAGTTGCCAGTTCGAGAAGAGCTTGAATTAGGGTAGGAACTTGGTTTCCTGCTTCATATGTGGGGTGATGGGGGACGGGGAGAGAATGAATAGGAAAAAATAATTTTCTGGATGGCTGTCTTGGTGAGGCTGCTGTGAGCTGGACGATGGGGTTCTGTGGGATGCTTGCTGTGTGAGGATCTGTTCTTGCGGTTAGCTGGGGGTTGATGACTGTGAAGACTTCGTGATTTCGATAAGGTAGTGACTGCTTACATACGTAGGTAGGCAAACTAAGGGTGGCGTATTTGGAGGTTGGGGCTTGTGATCTTGCTGTGCATTCTGTGTAGAGGAGTCCCATAGCTGGATGGTCTCGATTGAATCTCTGTGCGATGAATCGTGGATGGAGGATGGAGCGGAAGGTGTATGTATGGTTGGACCATGGTAGTGAAGTACGCCACGAAGCTTAACGCTATGTCTGGAGTACCAACTCGTTATGGAATGACACAGGCAACCTGGTTGGAGATGTTGAAGGAGAATGCGGCTCTTGAGTCGTCTGCGTGGTGCTGGGTATGTTCCTGATGAGAGGATGTGGAATGAAGCCTCGCTCTTGTTGTCTCATGTCTCGGCGGTTTCTTGCAAATTCTCTGCTATATAGCCCCGCTCTTAGTTGTCCTCATCGATATATCTGTAGACTTTGCTTCGGATGAAGGCGGAAATCATATAATTCGAACACGGGTATGAGAGAGGGGGGAATCGCTTGTTTTCATATCTGACATGCGGCCTCGGAGCTGTGCGGAACAGGCAAGGAGGAGGCAGAGGGAGGCAAGGAGGAGGCAGAGGAGGCTGAGGCTGGATGGATGCGTTGAGATTGATTGGAAGTGTAGAGTATTTTGCGCGTTGTCAATATCGGAAGGAGTTGTATTGTAATATCATTCCTGATTGTACCCTCCATCATCAGTTTGAGCGTCCTGTGTATTGAAGTGAGGGTTAGGCTGACACACTTGGGTGTAATACGCTGCCTTCTAGTCAGCGGTATCTGTGATGGTTCTTTATATGTTTCGAAGGTAGACAACGGAATCTCAAGCGTTATTCTTTGCGTGCACCATTTCCGTTGCCTGCAAGAGGGATCAACAATCACACATATTAAAAGCAGTACTTCGTTGAATTCGCTTCATTGAATGGCTTGAAATAGTCAGCCTTTTGTCTAAGAGTAGGTACAATCATCTCATCCCAGTATCCACCGATCCGTCGTCATATCTGGCAAAATGCTGGCTATGTGAATAAGTAACGCAACCTGACCAACATAGTCCATCCTGTGAACAAGCCGCCGTGATTTCCATTTCCATCCACCCTCGCCGTACTGCCATGATATGCAAGCATAAGAAACGATTCGCTGTCATTGGATTCCGAAAATTCGTAGAAGCGTAGCAGACATAAAGATGTCCACGCTCAGGTATCATATCATGATGATGAAAGGAAAGAAAAAAGATTCCCCGGGTATCATGGTGTAAAAACGTTCCACCCAGATCATTGGTCTACAATTTGAGTCCGCGTTGAGCACTCCTCTCCATAGGTGGCTGTAGAGGCTTTGTTGATCGTTGCGCCGGATTCCGTGGTCTAGAATTTTATCGTACGTGAAAATGAAGGCATGCATGAAGAAGACTTGGTGAACTAAGAAACATTCTATTGCTTTGAAGCTGTGCGGAACTTGAGCAAATCAACTAGACTTGCCAAGCTGCATCCGCCGCGTTTGAGGAAGTCGGTGTCCAGAATCTCTTGAGCAGTAGCGCGATTCTTGACATCGACACACAAGCATAGGCTTAAGAAGTGCTTGAGCTCGCGGCTGAGCTTGTTTGGATTCTTGAGAGTAGGTGTACCGTTGGTGGCGATTAAGAAAAGAGCTTTAAGTGGTTCTTCGTTGAGGTACGGCGGCTCAGATTCAATCATTTCAATGGCCATGATCCCAAGAGACCACATATCCACTTTGCTGCCATATTCCTTTTGTTTGACTACTTCAGGAGCCATCCAGTAGGGGGTGCCAACCATCGTGGCACGCTTAGACTTTTGGTCGGTCAATTTGGCGCAGAAGCCGAAATCAGCTGGGAAGGAGTTAGTATCAGCGCTATTGGGTTTTGCAAGGGGCCCTAAAGCAGGAGGACATACTGATCTTAACATTCCCACGTGCGTCAAGTAGGACATTATCCGATTTGATATCGCGATGGATGATGTTCTGGCTATGCAAATGGGCAAGTCCCTTGCAGGTCTTCGGAGAGTATTAGCATATACATGAACATTGTTGGAAAATACACACCTCGTTACAGATAGTGGAGATCTGTGCCTCTGTAATATGAGGATTGTTATCAATTACATCAGTCAATGCTCCACCTTCCATAAACTCCATTACCACCCATAGCTCGTTATTGCCCTCCTGCAAGAAGGAGTCCAGGAAATTGACGATGTTAGGATGAGAGCTCTCTTTCATCACGATTATTTCGTTGACAATGAGTTCTTTACGTGGCTGGTTGCGTAGATCCATCTGTTTGATGGCAACCTGAGCCTTTCCTCCCATAGTCTTGTAAATTCGCTGCGCTACAGGAGAAATTGCGTTCTCCTGAATCTTAGCAACATAGACTGACCCCGAAGCACCCTGACCAATTTTCTTCTGCTTGCTGTACGAAAGCTGAGGATCATCCTTCGATACCACCTGCTTCAATTTCTCCATGACTTGGCTCTCAGTCATGCTAGACATACGGACCTCCTTCTGACGGGTGGGGGCAGGTGCCTTGGCCGTAAGGGCCATTTCCGTTTGCTGATGTGGAGTAGGTGCAGAGGGTCCGTTGGTAGGTGCTCCTGTGGGATCACGGATATTCAACGGAGCTGGCTGCTGCGCTGGGGCTGGAAGGCGGGTTGGTGGTTGTGCCCGAACCGAGCTGGCGTTCCCAGCTGTACCATTTGCACGCACATGACTCTGATTGGCCTGGTTACGGTCACTGGGATTCACCGGGGGACGAGAGCTAGGCGAGTGTTGGCGTTGCTGCTGCTCAGGCTTGGGTGGTGCCCGCAATGTTTGTTGTGCCCCCGAAGGAGATTGAGAACGTGAAGAATGTTGTTGTTGAGCGTATAGAGGACGAGGCATCGCTTCTGCACTTTGGCCTGCTCCATTGGGTGCCTGGGGAGCGTGACGTTGGGCGGTAGGCCCTCTTAACGAGCCTTGCGGCTGTTGACGAGTGCGGTCAACGCCTGGTGTGGGTGGAGCAGTTCTTGTAGGGTTATAGCGACTACTAGAATTGTCCTCGGGTGCTCTACTATAGTTCGTGATTTCTTGATTCGCCATGGGTGGGCGAGACTTCGGGATTGCTGCATTATATGCTTCCTGATCACGACGATTTTGCTCCTCTTCAGCTCTAGCACGATCGCGCTCCCGTTGTTCACGCTGTTCCTTGATCGCTTTGATTTTGCGAGCCTCTTCCTCCATCAGACGACGCATCTCATTGTCCATGCCCATCTTAGCTGCATCGGGATTGGACACATTGCGTGAACTTAGAGTTGTTGGAGTACCAGTGCGAGAATTTGGCGAGTCATTCTGCGGAGATCCTCTGGACTGTGAATAATTTGTGCCCGGTGGGGGAGGTCTTGGGGGAGCAATTGCAGTTCCTACTCCGCCATGCCCAAGCTGCATATTATGCATCGTCGACACGGGAGGTGTCGGAGTCAAGCTAGGATACATATTTGGATTCTCCCCACGCTTTGTGATATCCGAATAAAATTCGAGCACTTCAATGACTGCTTGAGGATTCTTCTTGTAGTCATCCTTGGTGATCGCCGAGGTCTTGAGAAGTCGCTCCCATTCCGTAGGAAGACCGACGAATTGTCCATTCATGGGATCAAAGCCCACATGGACGCGATGAGAGAAGTTGGTGGGATTGCTAACACCGCCCATCCCCGGACAGCGGTTGTAAATAGCATCGATCCATTCGTAGATCTCATCATCAGTCTCTAACTGGCAGATCGTAGTCTTTTGAGGCATTTCACGTTTGCTAGCCATTGTAGCGGCGGGATTATCATTCCCGTTGGCAACTCGCGTGATTTCGAAAGAAAGACGCGTATTCTCGCTTCTGGCCACACTCGTGACATCTTTTAGAGGAATGGTGGAGCTGACCTTTCCATCACGACCTTTCAGGAAGTCAAGTTGAAATTGACGGAGCATGAGGTATCGCTGCTTCCATAACAGGCCTTCTTTGCATCTAGCTGAGCCCTCTTTGATTATAGCCACGCCACCGTTACCAGTGTCATTATTATGTGTGAATGTGTTTGAGCGGGAGAGGGGCGGGGTTATGTTGCTGGCTGAGCGGATTGAAGGAGAGTACGAAGAGAATGGTGACATATTTCCCGGCACTCCAGCAGTCGAAGGCATTAAGTTTAATCGTGTACGCTCGGTTGGGGGCCTTGGAGCGGGGCCAGTTCTCACAAAATCGCCGGGGCCATAAAGACTATAGAACAGTTGTAGCGGTAAGCAAATGGCTTCAAAGCAAAGTTGATGGCCCTGATCTCAAGTGGAGTGACTGGGAAGAACGCATCTTACGACACCAACTATTGAGACGATAATATCATGGGTGATGTGTTTGGTATTACTTACTGTGATGTCTGAGAAGCCATGGTTGTGAGGTATGATAGTACTCTCGGCACTCAGTACTAAGTTGTTGCTCGGTTGGGGGATCACATCGACCGTGAGTGAAAGTGAGCTTTCGATGCTGCAATACAATCCGAAAAGCTGCTGAAAAGACCCCGAGCTTGGGTGATTTCGACGTACAGCGGACGAACCTAAAGGCTTATGTTACGTATCTTGCTCCTAGAGGACCTACAGCCAAACATGAGTACTAGTCGTGAGGCGGGGGTTGGTGGATGCTCACTGTAAAGTCCTCAGCAGGGGCCTTTCCGCCTCGTTAGAGGCTAATGAGAGCCAAGGGTCAAGATCTTTGGGTAAAATAGTAGGAAAGGAGGTTCTCGCCAGCTACAGGGTAGCTGACGCAGGTTGGTCTGGGGTAGTAAATGTGGGCAGTAAGTGAGGTGGTGAACTTCGAGTCGATTTAGACGTTTCGTGTTATGGGCTGATGCGACAAGGAGACGCTAGGGAGGCTTAGGTCGCCCTACGAGGCTGCCAATACCTTCAGGGGGGTCGAATAGAGTGAGGAAATCGACCCATTAACGTTCATAGACAACCTTAATCAATTGCGCGGACTATCTTAGCCTGTCGATTTGTTTATCTCTATGTATCTAAGTAATTCTACTGGAAAAAGGAGATATGCTGAAGGCCAGGTGGTTTTATGATGCCTTTGCTCTATGTGCCTCACTTAAAATTAAGGACTATCATCAGTGCTGCGACCTTCAGAAGTGACAAAATTACCATGTTCTAAGCCACTACGCCTGCTATCATGCTTCCGCCCTTCTTTGGATATCAACGGCCTCTATGGGGGCGGAGACGTGTGGAGTGTGGAATCTCGCTGACGCTCATTGTCCACTATGGATACTTCCACCCACCTGGTCCCTTGACATATCCTCCTGTCAACGTCCCAAAATATGCGGAGTTGGGCCTAGCAAGGCATGAGCACGTTTCTTGTGGTGGTTCTGTTGCCTTAGGCTTTCTTGGGGGCTAATGTAGTAACAGAATGGCACACAAGTCATGCCTATATGGTAAATACCTTATGAAAAGCTTCTCCACATTCTCTAAACAACACCGCTTATACAGATTCGTGGTCCTGAATGAAAGCCTACAGTGCCTGATGAACGTTTGAAAATCTACTTGAACTCCAAGCTAGCCATGGACATATCGATGCTCAGAGAGTGAACAGACTGCATCTCCAGAGCACTAAACCGCCTCTACACATACTTAACTTCTGCTCCACTCTTGCCCAAAGGGGAGCAAGATGGTGTTCGTTCCTAAATTTTAGCCGCCATTCGCTGGAATCCTCCCTCTACCCATACTCTCGAGGCCCACGATCTTGACTTCGCTTGCCTATCATTCGCTTCGGCGGTTGCATTTCAATTCAGGGTTGAACGATGGGACGTTCTTTGCCATGACAGAGCCAGCCTCGACGTTGCAAAGCTACTGTGCATGGAAGATGGCGGTAGCGGATCTTAGCAATACTGTCAAACTACGATTTTGGCCGCAAACGCTGCTTTTTCTTGCTACCTGATAGCCACACTGACTGAACTATAGGTTGGGGGACCTTCTGAAAGGCGCATACCTCTCTTCATCTTTTACAGCCTTGTACAGACTCAAACCTGCTCATTGACCCCCGGGGCGATTAAACGTCTTTCGAACCGACACCTTTTCACGGAGAGTCTACATCTCGCCAGCAGCTATATGGTTACCTTTGGAGCATTTACGACCCAGTATGGTGCTAGACGTTTACACAAGGGAACACCAACTACTGGGAATTTAAGTTACTATCAAGCGCTACTACCTGAGGACGAAATGGTTGAATGGGCTTTGGCTTTGCTATGGCATCCAGAAAACCCTGGGGTTCTCCAGGGTTTAGCTATATGAACGAGCTGCAAGCTTGCGGGACGTAGCCTTGGAAAGATCATGTCACACAACCTCCGAGACTGCGGAATGTTTGATGGTCAAATATTGGATTCCACCTTGGACAGAGGTCCCTGACGCTGAGGACAACTTTCAAACCCGTGTACTGGTCCCTCTCAAACACCCTCCTTGGATACGGGCTTTGTGATCAGGAAAGAGGCTCAAGTCGGGGCGAGACCATCGCTGGATATTAGGATAATCAATATAATGTGCTCCTGAGCATGCTGCTGTTTCCCATTCCACGGTCAACCTGGTCTTCCGCTGTGGAGTGAGAGGCAACCAGATTCTGCGTGGGGTTGCATTGGCATTGAATACAGGTGGGCGTCATGCTAGTCCACGGATCATCTCTCGGAACAACAAGCACCATTAGAGAATAAACGTTGACTCCAATTCCATAACAATTGTGGGATCTGAGGGGTACCGGATCGGTGGTTTGGGTTAGAGTGAGGAGCCTCGGCAGATTAATTGACTCCGAATTCTAATCCCGACTATGACGCCTAAGACCCCTCAATGGATAAGGACAGTGCAAGTCTTGATAACACCGACGCTGCTTTTGCTCATGCATTTGATTTTACGGCAAATAGCATTACATGGATATATCGATACATTACAATGTCTCTTTCAAGCGATCTCACTCTCAACGTCTCGAAGCTCCGGCCAGAATCCGTGAGCGAATCGGAAAAGCAACTGACTGATACTTTGGTAGCTTTAACAGCAAAAGGACCTCGGTGGTACGATGTCTGTACAACAATTAAAGCTGGACTGACGCCTTAGATCGGAGGCTGATGGTGCCTCCAGGTCGGTGCCGTCAAGTACCGCCAAATGCGAGAAACTGGAGAGACAGCATTCCCTAAACCGATCCTTTTGGAAGAGGCAAAAGATCTCAGTATCCCTTCCCGAAACAAGGGAAGAGACATTTCTTGCCGGTTTATAATGCCCGAGCATGGTGGTAAAGTACAGGGTGTATTCATGCATATACATGGAGGTGGCTGGGTCTGGGGAAGTGATAAAGGGTGCGTTTCGGCCGTCTTAATCCTATGCTTTATGTGGTTACTTGTAAGCTGACATTGGATAGCCAAGATGGTCTGCTCAAGAGAATCGCCGAGGGTGCAAACCTTGCTGCAATCTCAATCGGGTATAGGCTGGCTCCAGAACATCCTTTCCCCCAAGGGCCAGAGGATTGTTACGACGCTGCTGAATGGCTTGTCGACAACTCACAGACCAAGTTTGGCGCCCCATTGAAGTTCGCAGGTGGAGAAGTATGTCAAAAGGCCCCCCAGAATACAACGGATTTCTTCTGACCCCTCTAGTCTGCCGGAGCACACCTCACTGCCCTTTCAGCCTTCCATCTCCTTAAAACCCGCCCATCCTTCGCTTTCTCCGGCCTCCTTCTCAACTTCGGGGCCTACGACCTCTCAATGCTGCCTGAGATCCGCAACACAACTAAGCCTCTGGGTGTTCTCACTCCCGATATGGCCCGTGAGTGCACTAACGCTGCTGTTCCTAACACCACTCCCGAACAGCGACGGGACCCTTCCATTTCCCCCTTTCATGCCGATCTGAGCAGTATGAAGCTACCACCTGCCCTTTTCACTTGCGGTACGGAGGATTGTCTCCTAGAGGATACAGTTATGATGGCCGTGCGGTGGCAGATGGCGGGGGCTGAGGCGGTGGTGAAATTGTTTCCTGGGGCGGCTCATGGATTTATTGCTTTTCAGAAGGCGGAGAGTGCTGCGGAGGGGAGGAAGTGTATCGAACAGTTCCTGAAGGAGAAGCTGGGGGTCTGACGTAAAAGCCTCCATGTATCCGATAACGCCATGTAGAATCTTGATCACTGCGTGTCCCGTACGGGATCATAATAAGCTGATCCTGACTTCGAAGTAGTCGACGAAGGTGACCCTGTCGTATCCGGCGCAGGCGTTGCACCTTTCGAAGACATTGTGGGGGTCTGAGCGGATTGTTCTAGAACAATTAGTTCCCTCAGACTTATTTAGTGCAAGGCTGAAAGCCTACCAGGCTTCGATTTCTTCAACTCCGCCCTCCTGTTCCTTTGCAATTGATACAACCTCCACTCCAGCGCCGGCTCCACATCCTGATCCCTAAAGACACCCTTTTCGCGGCAATAAGCGCCAAGTTGTGCCCGAATGCGCTGTTTGATTTCGGGTTTTAGGACGGTCCACGACGTGTTACTGGTGTCCGGCGGTAGCGTTTCGTAGAATTCTTTAGACACTCGCTGCCAAGATCCACCGGTCAGAAATTAAGTCTCCCCCGGGGAATTCATTGCATTGCAGAGGAATAAACAGATACAACTCACAAGGAATAATTGCCAGATATCCCTGTCATGCAAACTATTCGTCAACCCCAGACTCTCCTGGATCTTACTCGCCGGCACGCTAATAATAGTCCCTTCCCACTGATCCATCTCTCTAGTTCTATCTCTCTCCAATAAAAAATCTGTATCTTCAAACCCACAAAAATAACACAACGGGGGGAATCGGACAAAAAATTTTTGAATTCAGACTTCTGATATTTCATTACATACTTGGTTTACAACTTACATTCTAAAGAAAAGGGGCAAAGGGTGTGGCCTACGGCCAACCAACCCCCAATTGACTGCCATAGTTCATCAGCGAGTTAGGAAGGTGTAACCGGAACTTGTTCCGCGCGGATTGCAGGTTGGTCGGTGCTTTCCCGTCAGGAAGAATCTTCCGACCACGCGAAAATGGGGGTGAGTATGAGAGGACGAAGGACGAGTAGTGCTTACGGATTGTTGCTGTTGCCTGGAGCTCTTGAGATGGCTAGTCCTATTGTGAGACGTGGGCAGCGGCATTGGGGCGGATCAGCGAGCCCTGCCTACTTTCCCCTCCGCACTGCCGAGTACCGTACGACGAATTGGACGAGTTGATGCTGAGGCATGGGGAAATATTCCCAGGATTTTCAGCAGAACAAGATGTCACAAGTTGCTGCAAGAGTTGATGAATTGCTTGGGAGGGTACCGTCTGTTATAGAAGAGCTAGATACACGGAATGGAGGAAGTGCTTCGCCTGGGGACAACTTCGACTGCACAAGGAGCATTTGATACAAGATGGGCCCCCACGCTACAGGATAGCATGTCAGGCCATCTCTATACGCGCGCCTATAAATCTTATCGCCCCCAACGACACGTGCTTGGAGGAAGTCAAGCTAGTCCAATGTTGGAACACATATCGCATATCATTGCCCTCGAAAACCCGATGAGCTCTTGTCTTGGCGCAGGTCTGAGCTTCGTGCCAATTGGTCCTCTGGGTCTGGCCGTGCGGGAGTGATGATACCGTCCAGTAGAGGGGATTTCATGAGGTGGGAACCCTCTTCTCTGGTGTCTCAGGGCGTCGTTAAAGTTGGGCATGCCCTCGATGTCTCCTTGACATCTGCTCTACCAGTAATCTTAGCTTGCTTAGGCAGCGGCTTCTAACAGCGCTGGATCCTCAGAGGCTCATTATCTCCACTGCTGGCGCTAAACATAGTTTAAAAGTACCGTAAACGCTTCTCGCCATATCTTCTCGGAGAATCGGGAAAGGCTGCAGTCCGAATCTGCTCGTATCGGCTTGAAGAGGAATATTGATCAGCTCGCGGCTGTTGCAAATAGAAGCCGTCCGTACTCTCTCGAAGCAAAATTGGTACTGATACGTTGGAAGTTGGAATTGAAGCCTTTTATCATATCCTAGAACTGCAGATGGCTCAGCATACCCAAGGCAAACATTCGATGCCGTTCATGTTCTCTTGAAGAGCAACGTTATTGAGAGTGTACTTGAAGTTTCTTGTTGCTCGGTGTGAGTCACTCTCGAAAACTGGAAAAGGATCGGGAACAGAATGGGCAAGGAGGGGCGGTGTCACGAAGATCTGTATGCGAGGTATGGCCCAAGGACATGAATCAATCATTATGCATATGTCTGGGTAGCTAACGGTATGGATTGGGCTGCTAATATACATGATGGAATGAAACTGTTGGTGGCAAGCAACAGGGGATCTAGACCCTAGAATAGTGACGCTGAGCACGCTGATTGTCCCATCAATCTGTTTTGGCCTTCGGTACTGAGTCTTGGAAGTTTAGAAGCAATCGTTGCCTCGGGTACCGGCTCTGCTTGATCCTTGATAATCAACAGTTCCTTGTCTTCCGTGTCCTCTTTGATTGTCTGCAAGTTAAGCGGGCTGATAGTTCGTTGCAACGATTGGTCGGGAGGGATGGCGGTAGACATACGGTAACCTTGATGTTTGGTGAATGAGAGTGAGTGAATAGAAGAACAAGGCTCGTGCCTGCGTAAAAAGTATGGATGACGGGAAAGACACCCGAGTCCAGAAATCTCCACCTCGAAAGAAATTTCTACATCCGAGAACTTTAGAAGCAATTGAAGCTTCGCTGTCACACCATATACACACTCCGCATGCTCTGTATCGGAAGCAGGCGTTGCCGTGAGTGCTAAGTCTTGGAAATTTAGAAGCAATCGTTGCCGTCTCCATGGCCACCACAAGAGCCTTGAAGATATTTGATGCATCTTGTTTTGCGCTGCTTGTTGAGGAGTTTCTGGAGGTGGCGAGAGGAGGTTGCGGAGGGAAGGCGACGGCGTCCTTTCGATGAGTCGACGCCGATGTTACGATAGGGAGCCCAAACCAGCTGGCTGACCTGACCCTTCAGCTCCTGAGCTTTGTCCAGCTGACGGTGAGGTGGCGGAGTCTGGTTCCGTACGGGCTGGTGCTTACCAGAAGCAATGACCGAGCCCAGTACGGCTAAAGCAGACACATGTTAAACGAACTCTTATGCACGTCGAGTCGTGGCTGTTTGGATGCTCGGTGGCCGAGAAGTCCACGTCCAGGAGGATCAGAAAGGACGCACTTCGTGGCTATTGAATTGTTTTGAGAAGAGCTGGATGCTGCAGGAGACACCAGGTAGTCCGGACTGGATATATGAACGTGACGGCTTGGAATAGTAAAGAGATGACCATTGCTGCTGGGAAATGCGATGCTCGTGGCAGGGGTGAAGTCTGAAGCGTCAGGTGACAGTTTAGACACCCCGGTGAATGCCGAAGTAGAGTCTCCCTGCAACAGAAGTGATAAAACTCGGATTCGCCCCTTCCTGCCTGAAAGAGTCAGTTACTATCTCACTTTGATGATTGATGATTTTCACAACGGGCTTGGTTGTGGAAGTATGACGTCTTAACATTTGACTTTGTGTCGACACTCAGCTTTGTGAGCTCAACAGCTTCCACAACGGCTGCCTTCAACTTAGAGGAAGTGATCTCCTCTCGCCGTGTGATAGAGTGGGAATGTGACATGGAGCATTTCTCCAAGGTTGGTTATGACGTACCTGATGATACCGTGGCTTGCAACTTTAAAGCTCTCGACTTTGTCCTCAGGAGAGAAGCTGAGATCTTGGGGTTATCAGACAATATCCGTCAAGCCTGTGCTTCACAGTCATCAGTCAATCATCAAAATCAAGACCTCTCTTGGTGCGGTCCTCACGTACCCGATGATACCGTGACTTGCAACTTTAAAGCTCTCGACTTTGTCCTCAGGAGAGAACGCTGAGATCTCCGTAGCAGGAGTCCCACGAGGGTGGTATAATTCCGGTGAAGCTGAATGCTGGAGGAGTAGGCAGTGGCCCGTTGATGCTACCATTAACGAAGGCAGCGGCGGGCTTCGCAGTCATCAGTCAATCATCCAAATTGAGACCTATTTCCGGGGCGGTTCTGACGTACCTGATGATACCGTGACTTGCAACTTTAAAGCTCTCGACATCCTCGGGAGAGAACGCTGATATCTTCGTAGCAGGTGTCCCACAATGTGAGATTCAGATTTTTCAAAAAGTTTCCTGTTTTTTCTGTGCTTCGCAGTCATTAGTCGGTCGTCCAAAGCACATCTTTATTCATGTGAGAGATCAGATGTAAGGTGCTGAGGATCTTGGGAGTGTGGGCAGCTCGTCTTACCTCTGTATTGCTCACTGACGATCTTCGAACTGGAATTATTCGAATCAGTATCTGATCGAAGAGGAGGTTTGGGTTTTAATAACGCAGCTGGTAGACGTACCTGAATCTCTTTTTTTTTTGTTTTTTGGATGAAGGGTTGGGGGAGGAGGGGGCGGGGGTGTTGCAAGATTGATGAAAATGTGGCCACAAGGATAAATATCAACAATTATCTGGTAGGGCTGGACGATCTCCCACGATCACAACGAACCCCATCGGAGTCTACAGATTCTTTAAGAGTAATCTTGGCTGGAGGTACCCCTCACCCAAGCTTGCTCACGTGCAACGAGCTAAGATCCAGAGTGGGTGGAATTCAAATTACGCTGGGCACATGATGTTACAAACTGCAATGTTCATTTTACTAAATACTCTCATGCTAGAGAAGGATGGAGGCAACAGCCTTCTCGTCCTCCACGCTAGGGCTACTCCCCTTTGCTGCTAGGGCTTCGACTTCCGCGAGCCTCGTACCGCGATCGTACTGGGCTCCTCCTGGCAGTACTGTCCTTGTTGAAGCCGAGGTGGATGCTCCATGCCACAAACGCCTGCCTTTCCCAACAAGCTGAGATATTGTTCTGTTGCTGGACGATGCCAGCTTGCGTCCCACTTCGTGTGACACGTCGGCTATCACTGACCTTCCCCGCGTTTCTGAGATCTTTGCCTTCATCAACTCGGTGTTCTTCGCCATTATACCCTTTTGACGCCTCGGAGGTGTGTTTTGTATGTGGTATCGCGTGGTGTTTCACAGTTGAGGCAGTGGCATCGTTATCCGGAGTCAGCAAGCTCAGCCTTGCTTCGACAGGATCTCGTGCTTTTGAGACTCCAGAAGCGGCTTTGCTACTCTTTGGTTTGGTCAAGGTCTGGTTCGCATGTTGGGTGGCTCTTTTTGTGGTGATGGGTTGGATGAGGGCGTCAATATGGTAGAGGAAGTTGGGCTCGGTGCCGGGCTGTAGCCCCCCAGGGCACAGTTGTCCTTGTTGAAGCCGAGACTGAAGTTTCCAGGATTCCCAAAAGGAGGGAATGGATGGGCGTCGAAGACCCAGAGTGCTCATATAGGCCATTCGTGCCGTACTGCTGATCGCGAGTGGCCATAGTCATCCCCCACGGATCTCATTCTGAACTGTTGAGATGTCTTGGGGTTGTGTAGGTGTCCTCGGTGGTTTTTTATGTGTCACACGCTGGAACCCGTTGGCGAGGGTCCAAAGGATTGCAGTATTTGAACTGCTGAGATGTCTCGGGACTGCGTAGGTGTCCTCGCTGATTTTTTGTGTCACACGCGAAGTGACCCCGGGCAGAAACGAGCTGAGCGGACGGCGACAATGCCGACCCCGGAAGTAGTAGATGCTTGAATGGCCTGCCCCATTTCAATGTCAAATTGTTCCAGAACCTTTCGAGAAAACGAAGTGCTTGGGCACAAATTCGTCGGTAGAAAGCTCATTGTCTCGGTGTGCCGGCTGCTCTGAGGTACCCTCTTGAAATCTTGGTTATCAAAAACGATGTGACATCTGTACTCGAAGCGGATAGGGTCCAGTGCTTCGAGGCTGTCTCCGAGGAGTTCTTCAGGCCTGACTTCTTCAGGCCTGATTTCTTCGACTGGCCACAGGAATGCGCCTGTAAAGCCGTACGTTCGTCCAACCTCGGGCACCCGCTGGAAATCCTGGACGAGCGCTTGCTTGAGAATTTGATTCTGTCTGAATTTGTATTCTCGTCCAATTGTGGAAAGTTCCGTCCCCTTGTGGAGGCGGCCATATGGTGCCAGAGCGTGGTATGACTTAGCCTGGGAATGGCGATAGGCGGAGTTCTTCGGGGAGGGGGCCTGGGGCTTCGAGCAAGGGTAGGAGGGGTGGAAGGGGCGGGAGGGTTCACTCGGGATGGGTGACGGCGGAGAGGGGCCGGTCTCTGATCCGCAGCTGTACGATTGGGGGAGGGTCAACGGGTTTGCGGTCTTCAAGCAGGTTATGAATTAGTGTCTCATCTGCGTTGCAAGAACTTGGATGTCATACCTTTCTCTTTGGCAGGTGCCCCCCCAAAGGCTGGGCCAGGGGCTCCGCACAGGGTTATTTTCTTCACCCTGGCATCATCGCCCCCCTGCTTTAGCAGCGCGCCTCTCCTCCCGTTCAAGCTGCTTGCGGAGCTCCGCACGAGGCTATTTTCTTCGCCCCTGCATCCTCGCTCTGCTCTAGCAGCGCGCCTCTCTTCTCGTTCAAGCTGCTTACGAAGCTTCTCCACCAGGGCTATTTTCTTCGCCCTGAACAGTCGCTTCTAGAGATCTTCCCAGAGAATCCTTTTCTTGCTTTGCCCAGATCATCTGCTGCTTTGCTCGAAGTATTCTTGACAGGGGCTATTTTCTTCGCCCCCGTCGGGGTTTGGTGACTGGCCGGCTTGAAGATTGTGAAATGACAAAAATGAGCGATGAGTGTGCACCTCGGCTGTGAGGTATTGGAGGACGCTGGAACTCTCCGGCTTTATAGTCTTTTTCGCTGGTAACTTTACGATAAGGCTTTTGACGGGTTCCGGCGCGGGCGGTTCACGGTAGGAGGGCTATTTTCTTCGCCCCCTCGGGGATTGGAGGACGCTGGAACTCTCCGGCTTTATGGTCTTCTTCGCTGGTAACTTTACGATAAGGCTTCTGACGGGTTCTGGCGCGGGCGGTTCACGGTCGGGGCTATTTTCTTCGCCCCGAGTGGGTTCGAGCAGGTACGAGGGGATATGGTAGGTGTGGAGTCGCTTCACAGGCTTTGCAGATCGAGAAGTCGAATGGACTTGGACTAGACGGACTGAGTTCGAAGGCTGGTAACGCATCAAGGGACAGCTGCTGAGGTCTTGAACGGGATGCAGGACGTCGAGATCCAGTGACAACCGGGTCAGAGAAAGACCTCCTACGAGCGTATACGTCACTCGCTCGTAACACCAACTCGAAAGATATTCCTGAGTATGATGGGCGTGATTGGGTAGTACAGGAGCGATCGACCATTGAGGGCGCTGGTGGCGGAGCATAAACCGATGGCTGCGGGTGCATTGCGGTGGCAGTGTCGGACGATCTCTGTAGTGCTGCAACTCCTGGAACAGGTGGTGGTTCTCATTGCGAAGGTTGTCGTCCTCGCGACGCAGGCTTCGCTCGTACTTGGCTACAGGATGTTTGAGATTCGTCTGGCGGCAAGTGAAGGTGAAGGCTGGTATCACTGAGGGCTATTTTCTTCGCCCTTACGCCCAAATGTGATTGCGTGGCTAAGACTTCCGCCATGTTGGTCCGTGTCTTACGGTTTTATTGCGGCGATGAGGGCTATTTTCTTCGCCCTCATTTACCTCGGACTGTGATGTCGATGTCAAAAGTAATTAGAGTGTCGCTCATCTTTCGAGCCATCGTCTCGGATTTGTTTTCGGATGACTCTCACGTCCTTCTCTCGGTTCTACCAGTAGAGAGATACTTTCAGAGAGCCATGGCTGTTCACTGGCCGGTAAAGAACAATGAATCTGCACTCAGTGGCCTTAAGTGATATGACTGATGGCACGACCTGCGAGCTCCAGAGAATTTGTCGTCCAAAGTTGGTTGGGTGGTCTGCACATATTCTGGCAACTTCAAATTAGTCTGCAGTTATTCCACTGGTAGATGTGTGCTTACCTTCATGTAACCTTTTCACTGAGTCTGAACTCGATGATACTTTTCACCCTGACGATCACCGGTGATCTTGGAAGAGTTCTCCCAACACCAAAGAATGAGCGATCGTGTGGAGTAGAAGAATATTGAAAACCCTGTACTTCAGCTTTGCTGTCAGTATTGATGCATGATTGCCTTGAAAGAGTTATGCTTGCCTCGGAAGATCACCGGTCGGTTCTCGCTTGCGACAAGCAACATTCCTGGCAAGTTCACGGAATTTGGGCTAAACTTCAACAAAATCATCAAGAATGTGTCGAAATTTGGTGAACTTATGTGCTTCAAAATCTGTCAGCCCACTAATACCTCAAAGTTGGGTTGAACGATGATGAAAAGATCACAGGACTTACTCATAAGCTGTACGGGACAAGCAGGATTCAGAAGGATGTCGTTCACTCAGTTGAGCTCTTTCGAGACGGTCGGCAAAGGCGGAGGCGTGATGGATGAGTCGCCTCTCAGTGAACTTTCAATGGTTGACGACATTGGATAGCAAGTCCATTTTCCACGATCCGGATGCGAGAGCGGGTCTTGTGTAGTGGTGATTTCCAAGAATGAGTCCACAAGTACCACTGTCCATTATCTCAGGTGGCTGTGGAGGAGGTGGATGTGGAAGAGGGGATGTGGAAGAGATGAAAGTGAAATTCGAGGATGTGGAAGGAATGGGGGTGGGAGAGGAGGAGGTGGAAGAGGAGGATGCAGAAGAGTTGGAGGTGGAAGGCAAAGGGAAGGTGATAGTGAGCGTGGAGGTGAAGCAATTGTTGTAGCTTGCCATTGTGTGAATCAAGAGATTAGCGTGCTTTCGACATCACGGAGCTGGCTATTGTCTCTCGGCTAATTCAAGGCTCTCCCTGGCTATTGTAACTCCATTGGTCGTGCTAGAAGGTTCTGCGAGGAGTGTAACGGCAATGATGCCCTCCGGGTGGTCTGTACACTGGGATGGATCCCCCGCTTTCAAAATTGGGCTCTTCGACGCGGCTAACGACTCCTCTTTTCCGTCTCCATTGGCAACCTAGATGAATTCGACGGCAGTTCTACACTAGGAGGTACTGAATAGGAAAGCTAAGAAAAGTAGAAAGGAGCGTTCACTGCTATGGTCAAGGTCCAAGCTGTACGATTTGGTTTTGATGTTGAATTTTCATGTGCATTACGTCTATCTTTGTACAGCACCACCCTTCCAAGCCGTTCTGGAGCCTCCAGTTCTCCCACCAAAGATGATTCTGTCGAAGTACCAGCCACCGAAACCAGCCACCATGAGGATTCTTTCGTACTTATGGAATCATCTTCCACTTCCGTTGCTCCAGATGCATTCAGGCACGCCGTAAAATCGTTGCCAAAAATGTATGGCTTTGAAAATCCAATGTGCGAAAGATGTGGCCCAACACTGGCAGGATCCGATACATTCAACGTATGAGGGCAGCCCAGGAATTCCAGTGTAGCGCGGTTTCTACTGCATGTAAGGATGGAAAATCGCGCTGGAGGCAGCAATGTGTTTATATTCGAAGGCTGCTCCGAGGACAAAGCACTGGTTGGAAGCCAAAAATTTTGCTCTATCTCGCAATTCCAGCACTTGCCGGTCTCCTCCAACTCTTCATCGAACACCTTGCCTGGTCTAAAGGAGATATCGAGGCCAAAACCTTCCAACGCGACCTCGTACGCTAGTTACAGGCGCCCAGGCAGGCACGGTTGGGATGTCTGGCTTGCCGCCTTTCACTGCGTTTCCCGCGAATTGGATGAACCGTGCTCCAATGAACCATCCCCCAATGAAGCGCACACCAATGGACCATGCACCAATGAATCATTCCCCAATGAAGCATGCACTCATGTATCCTCCCCCGATGAACCATGCACCAATGAACCATGCACCAATGAACCATGCACCAATGAACCATGCACCAATGAACCATGCACCAATGAACCATGCACCAATAAAGCACGCACCGATGGACCTTCCTCCAATGAACCACGCACGAATGAACCATCCCCCAATGAACCACGCACGAATGAACCATACACCCATGAACTATGCACCGAAAATGTGTACACCTCCCCCTGAAATGGTTCAGACAGAGCCAGAACATAGCCGAAGATTGGGCAAACCATAGCAGCTGTGTGCGTCAAAAAGTGCTTAAGTGCTGCTCTTTTTGCCCTGATCTCAGCCCGTAGAAGGTAACACTTGTGCCAAAAGCTGCTCTTTTCCCATGCTTAGCACAACTTTTGGGACTTAAGTTGTGAAACTCAGAGGCTTGTGCGGTAAGCGTTAAGTTGGAAAGTGCTGAGTTCGAATGTGCTCTTCGTGAAAGCATTGACGAATTTATTCGACTCTCGAGATGGAGATCTTCGATAAGACCTGCTGGCAACATTGAAACATCAATTGAGTTGTGTGGCCCTGTTCTCAAAAAGCTCCCTTCTGAATCAAGGCCAATGTGCTTTGACACGTATGCAGAAAGCTTGCCTTCAGATATTGCTTCTCAGCTAAAGCTCCGATACCGCCAAGCTAATGATGTGCAAGGATGTTCTTCGTCGATTTTGTGTAGCAGGCTCTCGAAAAGGGGCTGGTGAAACTCTCGATGACACAGAAGTATGATGTGGCAGAGTTAAAGCGATTTCGAACGGCGGAATTTGGGCGGTGTTGAAGTGAAAGGTGGTATTGGTGGAAGGCTTTGCCGTATGGATTGGTGTATTCGAGGGAATAGTTAAGTTTGGTTTGGTTGAATTGAGGGAAGTGTTAAGTCTTCAGAGCCATGGTTATAGCACTGGTGAGCAACGATATGCTTCGCTCAGCTGAAGTAAGAGCGGGGAAAGGCGTGTAATAGTCGCTGTTGACTGGTTGGCAACGCCTTTTGGCGCGGTTTTAAATTGAGTATGGAAAAATTTGGGTAATAAAAATTTAGCTTAAAAACTATTGAGATGGTGGAATAAGTTTCGAAAACTAAATGGCATGTCCCATGGGGATTGTGTTACCAGATTCCTCAACATCTTGCCTTTCATGACTCGTGACCACGAGCAAGGGTCAAATATTGGACCCCAGCACAACTTAAGTTTCGAAAACCCAATGGGGCTGAGTCTCGAGACTTCAGTAGACTTGAAAGAATGTTCGAATCTCCGAAGGTGCGTTGATGATTATGACTGGGGAAGTCTGAATTGGAGGGGATTTTGGCCTGTTTATATAGAAAAGGATGCAAGAATAATGACGCAGTAAAAGCTTTGGCCAGCGTGTTAAGGATGAAGGGTTGGAGTGATTACGCAGTGAAAGGGGGCATTTTGAGGCAGGAATTCACGTGTGGTGAAGACGCATTCCCCCTTAACGGTGCAGCTTTTCGGACTTCACAAGCCGCATGATCACTACAATGCAGGGCTACAGACGCTGAGATGAGTGACAAATACTCACTTTAGGGGGCATTGGTTGTCGTTGCCAGCCAATAGTGACGTTTTGACCCCTGACTGATCTGTAGGGAGAATTTGAAAGCAAAGAGGGGTAACGAGCTTGGGCACGTCACCAAAACAAATTCATCTTCAAAGTCTACAGGGTCACAAGGTCTTTAAAAGCATGTCAGGGCACATAGGATCGGCATCTCGTACGTAAGTGTGGCACACCTACAGGTATCGGACGCAGTACGAAGGCAAATTGGGCCAGAGGAAATGAATATGATTATCACTGCGGAATTTATCACCCGAGGAGCCGGTACTACTCTTGGATTTGCCTCCTCGGAGTAAGAGGGGGATCTAGATCCTCATGTGGTCCTTCTAGTCGGTGAAGGGTGTGGAAAGCTTTATCTCGCCCTCAAGCTCCGATTTGTAATTGGTGAATTTACGTGAAGGCTGACGTGGTCTACTCCGCTACATTTGATCACCCTGTTAAATTGAAATTTCGGATGCAGCCTTCCCGTAGCCCCGACAGAAAGAGGGGTGGCTATGACATGCACACGGAAATTCAGTGCCATTCAGGAAGATCACTTGTGGATTTGGACGCGTCATAGCAGACATTTGAGGCCAGTCACAGGATTCGTACTTGGAATTTTGTTTTGGCAGACGGAAAGTGAAGGAACCTTGCAGCATCGAAGACATCGCCACAAAATGAATTCTGTTACTGGCTGCGTACGGTGCTTCTGAGGAGGATTGCAGGAGCAGGAAGTTGACACCAAATGCTTCATTTGAGTCTGCCAAAATACTTCTTACTCCGATGGCGGTTGCTTGAGACATTATCAGGGGATATTGGGAGCAGTATCTGGTCACATTGATGAAACACAGTGATAAAATATACGAATCTCTTTATTTTGTGATGATTTAAGTAGAATGTCTAGAACTCCTTCCTCACCCCCCTTCCCAGAAGATCCTGATTGGGGCATGATGGTAGTAATATCCACAGAAGTACACTGGTGCTGGAAGGTGGACGCTTGGGGCCACTTCCTACCAGCCGACATGAACCACGTTTCATCCCTTGCAATCCTCCCTCCCTTCCCATCATCTCCTTCCCAGATAAGCCCCTTTGTGAGGAGCTGAATAGCCCCCACGACTGTTGGTTCGCGTACCACCTTTGGTATCGGTATTTGTGGTAGTTGTGGGGCCTGTAAAAAAAAAAAAAGGAAAAAAAAAGAGAGGGAACCGGACTGTCTGGCAGGCTGGGAGTGGGAACGGTGGTTTGAAGACGAGTTGTTGGTGGTAGAGGATTGGTGCAGACTTTGCCTCAAGTCAGGTAGGGTAAGGTTCATCGAAGGAGAAGAAGGTTGGGCTTGCACAGCAGTCGGTGGGGCCATGCATTTCGATGAATTGCAGGTTGGGTAGATGGGCCATCATATCGGGCCACTTTTCAGCAAAACTCGCTCTAAGCGCGTCTGGAGTGGTTGATTGCATGATGTAGTCGGTGTGCACGGCAGTCGGTGGGGTCATGCATTTCGATGAATTGCAGGTTGGGTAGATGGGCCATAATATCGGGCCACTTTTCAATGAGGCTTAGACTCAGGTTTCGATAGAACATCTGTACACCATTGGCTGGGCCATAATATCGGGCCAATTTTCAGCAAAACTCGCTCCTAGTACGTCTGGAGTGGTTGATTGCATGATGTAGTCCGGGGTTTTGCTGCGGTGTACCTGGGACTTGAGGATACGGAAACGAATGGAAGTATTGTCCACCGCGTAAAGGGAGCCGCCTGCGAGCCTCGAGTCCCATTCGCGGTTATACAATGAGGCAGCCCAGGAAGCGTGGTGCCGGCCAGGATGACCGTAGACATCGTATCTAGCAAGTTCAAAAACATAGTCGTTGTTGTGGATGAGTCGATATCTATAAGATATTCTTCTCAGTCTGTGATACCACAAAGAGCGATAATGGTTGGATCTGGTGTAGGAAGAATTCCGAAACCTGAGGGCGTGTTAGACTTTTTCTGGATTTTTGAGGGATTAAAAAAGCTCACCAGATCGCTGGACCTGCATCTGAGCCTGCATCTGAGTCTGTGCTTGTCGTGGGAGGAATCGATGTTTCCGATGAAATAGTCGACAAAGGCCGAGGAATGTACTCGAGGACGTCAGAGAACTCGACCGCTCGAGCTCGTAACTGTTCACTGGTGCTTGAAGAAGCGTCCTCCATCATTGGTGCATGGACCTGATGACCACATGTCATATTAATAAAAAAACAACGAGAAACCGACCACAGAGTTGAATGTAAGCCCGCCGGTATGTGAGGTGTTATGAAGAAGAAGTGAGATCTGCAAAGACGGTCTGTTATGTGGGTGGTAAGCGAGACAGGTTGTTACGCTAGTCCAGATTAGGATCTACTCCGAGATGAATTGTAGCAGCAAAAGCTCTGCTTGTGTTGGTCGGGTTTGAATTATCGAGAAAAAGAAGTGTCTACAGGTGGAATATGCTCTCATGTTCAAGGTTTTCACTTTTCAGGCAATACTTTTACTTGTCTTCCTCATCGCTGCATTTGAAACTTCCTTTCTCTCATGAACTCATTATGGTCTATAAGGTATTGAAAGCATTGCAATAAAAAAAGTCTGGCCATGCCATATATTAACGTCTTTCACACACTACGGAGGAGGTTTTTCCGCCAAATCTACCGTTCGGGCTGAAATTGGTATTGGTATGCACAAGATTGAATGCCGGCGGCATGTTGGATCTGATGATACCGTGGTTTTCTTCAGAAGAATTGGGACTGGCAGGATTGCCACTTGGTGACTGCCTCCCTTTCCCCATCTTCTCAACAACTTCTCTCCCTCCTAGCCTAGCCTTTCCCTCCACGTAACGTATGTTCCACGCTAACTTCACCGTTTGGGCTGAATTTGGTATTGGTATGCACAAGATTGAATGCTGGCGGCACGTTGGATCTGACGATACCGTGACTTGCAGCTTTGAAGCTCTTGACTTTGTCCTCAGGAGAGAACGCTAGGAACGTCCGATATCCCTTTTCCGGGCCTCTGCTTCGACCTACACCTTTCTTTCAATTCGTAGCAAGATTCCCAGGATGGGAGTCGATTTCTTCAGAAGAATCGGGACTGGCAGAAATGCCACTTGGTGGCTACCTCCTCCCATATCCTCAACAGCTTCTCTCCCTCCTAGCCCATCCTTCTCCTTTACTTAACTCATTTTCCATGCTTCTCCGTACTTGTGTTCAAACTGATACTCGAACACTAGCTCAGACCCTTTTCTGATTGCATCTGGTCTGCTGGATGCCTTTGCTCTCTCAGAGGTATCTTAGCTCCTTGTGAACTCCCGGGCCTCTATGTAGAACGCAAGGTTCTCTTCGCTGTCTGATTTGGGACTTTGGCTTGGAGGCATAACCCTGCCCCACCATCAGCTTGCCACCATCAGGTGTTATCGTGTCATCCTCATGTATATTAGTAGCGACTCCCATAGTTTCTAGCACCTCAGGCGAGGCATCAGCATCCACAAGGTTGTCCACTGGCATTGTTGCGTTGGGGAAGCGGCCGGCTGGCCAGCGTCGAGATAAGAGGGCACACATGCGAGAACGAAGGAGTGTGCGGGGTCTGAGGGCCATACGTGTCACGGTGGCTGTTGAGGTTCATGCTACCCAGTGCACCGACTTGTGCTCTTGTCTTGCCTAACAAAAATCGAGAAACTTCACCGCTCCCCTAATCCACCTCCGGAACGCGCATCAGATCTGGAACCAAATGAAAGGTGAAGCACCCAGGTAGCGGCTCGAAAGGACAAATTTTCTAGTCTTATGGCCGGCGTCAGCTGCCTAATTGCAAGTAGCTGACAAGTAGACTGTCCAAACCAGACTCTTGTCTGGCGAAAGTATGCCGGCGATGTCGGTATCTAGTGTTATCCATAATAGGGCACACATGCTCCATTAACTGTCTCACTCTGAATCCACGTCCAAGTGTGGAAGGTTCTTCAGGCGAGAACGAAAGGGTGCGCGGGGTCTGAGGGCCATACGTGTCACGGTGGCTGTCGAGGTTCATACTACCCAGTGCACCGTCCAAGGTGCTTAAATCCATTGTTCGAGATTTAGAATGTGAGCTCTTCACCCTCTTGTTGTGGCGAGTCGATGAAAATGTTTCTCCAGTGCAGCGCCTCGGCGATTCTGCTGGCAGCGTCTGGAGAATGCTGATCAAGCCCGCTAGTAATCTCGGCCACCGATGTTGTACACTAGTCGGAGCCTGATCTGCCTCCCACGGCAGCTGGTTCTTCGCAACGGCAACAGCGAATTGTCTTCTGTGCTCTAGTCCGTGATAATAGGGCCGGCCACTTGGTAGGATCAGTCTCTCTTGTCCTATGAACAGTGTCCCTATCTGTAGCGCCGAATCAGTCTTGTCTGTGCCGGCTGTGAAAACGACGCGTGTAGGAGAAATCGATCCCATGATGTTGGAATCGAAATTCGAGCATGGGTGAAGAAAAAGAAGCACCAAAACATAATAGAGGGATTGGTGTTTTGAACGTGATTGGAAATCTGAACCACTGTAGAACATTTCTGGAAGTGCTCTCTTACCTTTAAAAGCTCACTTTGCTTCCCAGGTCATTCCTTTGGCCTGAATCATGACCTCTGTCGCTCTCTGTTCCGCTCCGATGGGACTAAACTTTGCTTCTTTCCTTAGGCTCCTCTCCGATCACTGCAAAGCTTACTCCCAGCTATGTAGCCTTGTGTCCGTTGGAAACTCCTCTTATTTTTGTCAGCAACTCTTGGATATCAGGCTTTAGATACTTCTCTCACCTCTTAGTTGTGATCGTTCATCGCTTTGTCCGCCTCCCAGAACGCTCTTAGACACCCTCCAGGCTCCGGATGTACCCCGAGATTGAGATCCTATCTGTCGTGGTGAGATTTGTGGCCTAGACTGACGTAAGTCTATTGTCAGCCTCCGCGAAGGTATCCATAGTCGTAGAGTAGCAAGTGAGACTCACATACCGTGTGCTTTGACTTGCTCCTGGGTTTCGTAGAGTCGGAAGAGGCTGGATGGGATTATGTACCTAGAGCTAGCAGATATCTCAATGTGCTCAGAAGATGTGATAAACGCTGTGAACGTCGCACCAGTGGCAGGAATTTCTCGAAGTCGTTATGTTTGTCACGAGGGTAGCGGCGAAATAAGCGAGAAGGCTGGCGCGCTAGTCCCAATTCAATCAATGTGGCAAATCGACACCGAATACTGTAAAGGGAGGCTCCCAAGGGACTCTGGGACCTGGAGCGAGCGATTTCGAATGCATCTGGGCATATTGACGGTGTACAGGCTTTCGTTAGCACGATGGTTGAAACCGCGCCTATCGATACGAGAGGATGATATCGCTTCTCCCCGCAGGATTGAGACCATGGACTGTATACTTCTTGCGTCCACTCAAACGGCAATGCGGGCTGAGGCTTATAGACACCCGCGTCTGTCAGGTACTACCTTCATCAGAGTTCCACACTTTGGCACGCCGATAGCCACGAGCATACGAAAGAAGACCTTCGAATTGATTCAGTCACGCTCCATCTTCCATTTACTTAATGCTCCATTGATACATATTGCCATAAGCTCGACATATCCTTTATCTCCGACTTCATTTCCAGGCTGCGAATATCCTGGTAACCTGGACCACTTTATGCATCGCATTGCACGATACCTGCCCTTGCGAGAGCAGAGTGCCACCCAAGTCTGATGTGCTCTAAACCTAGCCCCAGATACTGTCTCTGTCCTCCAAACTCTCGCCAATCTGCCATATAAGGTCCACAAGGGAAGTGCATTCCGTTCATGCATTCTGCAGCCGTTTTCGATATCAGCTCATTTTCACTGCCTCCACGCGAGCAAGGTATGGCCGCCTAGAAGACCTGGAGTGTTGGGAAGTAACGGACTGGAGTGATGCGGGCATGGATAGAGCTGGATACGATTGGCTGAGGAAGGAGATGGAGAGATATTTGCGTGTTAATGCAGAAGGTGTTTGGCACGTCAACGGACTAGGAAGAGAAAACGAGAACTTCCTAGATAGCATCATTAGCGAAGATGATGGCTCCTATGCTTAGATTGAACGTACTTTGACTTGATGAATTAGTAGCTGTGGCATGGTATTTGCTTTAAACCCTCGTTTGAGCTCTGAATATTTTATCTTGCCAAAACCACTGCCGCCGTCTCTTTTGGGTTGTCTTTCTGACCATGGCTCTTCAACTGCCGCTTCCTCCCCATCTTTGAGCAACTGATGGGTTTTAGCATCAGCTTGCATCAGATGCATGAGCTGGACAGGTGTGATCGCCGACCTCGAAGATTTGGAAACTTGAGCAGCACGAGAAGTCTAAAATCCTGTGCCTTTGACGTTCCCCGCCTCTGTTAGGAGGCATAGCCATGCTGTTTTGATAGCACTTCACCAGATCGTTTATCAAAGTAGAGGGTCAACGTAGACCAGACTTTCAGTGACTTCACGGGTCGGGACTCGGTGATAGGTATGCAGTAATGATGAGCAATTTTTGTATGAGGGCTGGAAAGATGCACAGCTGCGATCTAAGCAAGTCAGCTGCAGCGCAAATACTGTTTGGGGCGTGATGGTGGTGGCAACTTTGCAACCAGGGCAGGATTCGTAACGGAAGGGTTGGGAACCTTAACATTGTTCGGAGTCTTCTCTACAGGGGGGCCAGAGTTCCGAGGCGCGCTACTGGAGTCGACGGTCAAAAGCTGCTTTGGACTTCAGGAGCCTGGACATAGTTTCGCTGGGCGCACTTAACAAAGTGTAAGGCTTCTTGCTAGGATGGACACTGACTTTTTCTGGTATATAGCCACTGCCACTGAAGCAGCGTGTACAGTGAATGCTCTCGTTTGAGACATTTGAGCTGCATGCAAGGGCGTACAGGATCAGGTTTTGGGCACGGCAAACGCAAGCAGTAGATATCATCTTGCTGTGGATGGGCGATGTGGGCTTGGTAACACCGTGCTGGGAATACCTAACTTGTGTTAATGGATTATCGAGAGTGGGCAAGGACTTGGTACATGAGGGCGTTGGAGGCTTGAGTAACCTCTCTGACTGCAGCAAGTCCATAACTTAAATAGCTCATAGATCACGATTGTCATATTGGGTAACAGTCTGCGAAATTAACAAAGCATCGCTGCGAGATTTGAGAACTGGAGGATGTTTGGTAGTGAGCTATATGCTATAGACACCAAGGCACCTATCTGAACTTCCAGCTTTCCATCCCTCCTCTCTACCATATCTTCCAATCCGTGATGGGAGGCTCGGGGCCGCTGTACTTTAGGCAAATCCTGCGCTTCGATAGTGTTTTTGTGCCGGGAATATGTTGCATTCGGTCGTTCATGAAGTGGAACTCGTTGTCTTGGCTCAATCCCTCTGAACACAATCCGCTATCTGGAAATAGTCAGCGATGCTGGCATGAATTCGAGAATCCGTTTCTGACTTACCGTTCGGGGTTGGAGTTCGCTGCCCAGAAATGCTTGAAACATCTACATTGGAAACGCTTGATGGAGGGGAGTGACTGTGATTCCAGGATTGAGATATGCGCAAGTCAATTGAGTCTTCAGTGTCGTCTCTGGAAATCGCTTGTGTGAGCCTGACCCTTTTGCCAGAGGGGGACGGTGTGGTTGCTTACCGTGTAAAAACTCCTTTGGAGGCGTGTTAGAAGATGCTGGACGGCGTACGCGGATGTGATGGAACACTGTTTTTCAAGGTTATGAAATCGTGCACAGCTGCGGCGCTAGCCCGATTTTGGCGCGGTGGCAAGATGATGATCAGGGTTGGCTCTATCACAAGTCGAATGATTTGATTTCCTCGTTTTCCGGGGTTCGTCTGGAAGTAAAAAGTGCCCACTGATAGGTTTACAGAGCCAGATTGAGAATCCCCTGCGCAAGTCTCTTGATGCAGATTACGGAATGGTGCTTCAAGCGAAGAGGCTTTTACTGGCTTGGGAGCTACTTCTCGGAGACTTGGTGTGATGGCCTTCTGTGAGACAGTTGGGCGCAGTAGGCAAAGACAAGGTATAGTGATAATGCACCAGTCTCCAGGGGTTCCTGCAACTGAAACAGGCAACAGTCTTAGGCACTAGCTGATTGAAATATCGTTTCGCTGACCTTCTCTGCCCAAGCGACTCCATCCCCCAAGCCCACCAGATTATCTTCAATACCTGTCATTTTCTCCAGCAATCTAAGGCTTTTGCCAAGTCGTCAGCAAGATCATCAAGGTTACGCTTGGCCTTCGAATATCACAGAATACTTTAACGGGCTGAAGCATACTGTCAAGCTGGGTGTCATCATGGTGCGGTCTTTGTTATTCTGGAAGCTCAAAATTAAACACGAGACCCTGCCAACTATAGTGCATTAAGACGGTTACGGTGTAGTCGCTCAAACAGCGGGCGATGTGTTCCAGTACAGTACCTATAGCAATAATCACTCAGCAACCCTATATGAGGAGGTCGAACGAGAGTAGCTGTGTGTAGATGCTGGACGCAAAGGACCACATGGTAGAGTTGTGTGTAAATGATCTTATAGAGTGTATTTTCACGACTCCCGTTGTGGTGAGATCGCGCTATTAGATGACTGGGCAAACGTTCATAGACAACCGTGGCGCCGTGGCGGCTTCTGAGAAACGTGCATTGTGCCAACCAGGAGGAGATGCACTCTAGGAGAGAATCAAAACAGGCTTGATGAGAGAAAGAACGTGTGGAAGCTCTGTATGTCGGTTCCGCAGCAAAATGGTACAGTCTTTAATCTCTAATAATCTTGACCAATATTTTCTGAGTAGAGAGACTAGGGCACCAGAGGACGCTGTACAAGGGAATGTTCTAGTCATTTAGTCTTTTGCTTGGGTACAACGGGATGGGAAGTAGCTGCCTACATAAGAAGGTCTATGAGATGTTTGCAGCTACCTAGAGTGTTGATAGTGAGAGCATGGTAGACGCACTTGCTGAGGATTCCGCCTGAGCAAGTCCTACGTCAAGAAGTTCGGCATTGGAAGCGAATACGTGGCCAATGTAGGAGCTTGGTCAGATGGGGGAGTAGAGTATGCAATTCAAGGTCTTGTTCATGGGAGTCTTGGGCGCCTTCCATCAGGACCATTCACGAGACGTTATAGACATTACTGACGAGCTGGCCATCTGGCTAATGGTTGCTTCAACGGCTTCGTATGGGTCCAATCGCTTGAGAGTATCCATGGGCTCCAACAAGCAGGGCAGTAAGGCAGCACAGAGTACAACTTCTGGATGACCAATAGCCGTAAACGTGGGAATGCCGTCGAGGGAGAGGACTGGAGAAAGAAACGAAGCTGGCTTCAAAATGATACTTTAGGTCTCGGCAGCTACGACGGGATCTAACCAAGTGCGTCTTAGCGCATCTTGGCATAAGCAGGCTTCAGTTGCTTCGCTCTCTTCAATTGTGCATCCATGCACGGTATTCAGATACAAGTAAAAAGACCTGTAACTAGCCAATACATCGATTTGATGAGACTGGAGTCTACCACGCCACCTGGACAGGTGTTTGTCTGTGCTCCCCGAATTCCAGCACTCCTGCCTCCCCCTCCCCTTTCATCAAGATCGAAGCTACCAGCACGTACGCACCTATAACCCTTATTCCACTCTTTCCGGAACCCAGGGTTGCTAGTATACATGGACCATCTAAGCAGCCGGACAGATATCACCGAACAATTAAATTCTACGGCCCATCACGGTGGCTTCTATGCTCATCTTGTTCTTCAGAACGGCGTGTCACAACTATGTGTAGCGTGAGCCTCGCCGGGAGGATCCTACACGTAGCCGGTATTTCTGGTAAGCTTGCGCGCTCTGGCATAGAAGGTGCAAGCCATGGCCCAAGGCTTTTTCTTTCAAAGGCATCTCGACATGGAACCGACAAGTCACAGAAGCACTCGGAAGTCAGGTAGCTGCTTTGAAGGATGGAAGTAATTGGCTTTCACTGGACACGATAAATTCAAGACTACACTCGATACTAACATCGCTCTATCACGAGAATGCAGCTCTATAGTTTGACAACATGAAGCATTGATGGATTGATTGAATATGCCTTGAGAGGCCAATCCCCGTAAGTGTGGCCCTCGACATGGTCCTCGGAACAATGGCTATCAGCTCGATACCTGCCAAGACATGCATTTTGCGCACGTTAAGAGTATCGTACATATGAGGAGCTGAGCAATGGGTAGATCTCCTTCACAGGCGGCTCGTCAGATAGCTGCACTATCGTGCATCTCCGAGTCGCAGTTGTTCTTCATGCAATCCACCTCTCGCAACAAACGCCCTTGCTTGCACTTCCAGACTGCCGGCACCTTGTGTGGGTTATAGCTCGTAGGTCTGGATATTGAGAACCAGTCACTCTTGTATTGGATCGCGTTAGGATCCAGACTAATGCTGAGGCACTGTCAGTAGGCTGGACGATGTTAACAGGTTAACACGACGTACTGTTTGCTTTCGCTTCACCCATGCTCCGCAGATATCAGTACAAGAAAGCACGCTGCTTCATCAGCGGTCACGCATTTCTCCTTCACTCGCAAGCTTGTTCAGCATAGGCCTCGCCTAGACGTCCAGATTCTGGTCACTTCACTCTGCCATCCGACCAAGCTCTTTCTAGTAGGTGAGGATCACAATGACATGAGTCGGACAGAGCTTGAGCCGGTGAATGGATACTAGAATGAATCTATGATCATGCAGCTGCAGAGCTAGGTGTGGTATGTGTCCAGACACATATCAGAGGAAGGCATTACGCGCCTGTCTAGGTGAAGTGCAAGCTAAACCTTTTTGAGGTTGTTGGGACTTTATGCATCGAACGTCGTGCCCCTTAAACCCGGAGGACTGGTGAAGTACAAGCTAAGCCTCTTTGAGGTTTTTGAGAGTTTATGCATCGAACGTCGTGCCCCTTAAACCCGGAATCGGAGGATTGGTGAATTAAATTCGCCCACAACTCGATCCAGAAGTTCTTACCAGGGGCCAGTTGTACGCCGAACGCTCATCCTTTCTGGGTCGTACGTATTGGGCTCCATTGCGTAGGTTCTTCAATACTACGTGGCTTTCGCAGGTAATGTGCATGCTTTAGAACCATCGCATTAGAGAGAAGCTCAGAAGCTTGAGGTAAAGCCGGCTGTCGGGTTTGTGAACATGTATATGTATTACCTCGACATGCCTGTGTCTTCACCCTCACACTTTAAAATGACATGCTGGCCATTGGAACAATGGTCTCAGGTGTAGATGGCCTGTAAGCTAGCATGCCTCGTCAGCTGCGCACATGCCTACCTTTCCTCCTTCAAATCGTGACACCATGTAAGCACACTGATGCGGAAGATAGACCTTCATTGAAGCAGACGTCTTCTGATAGGCCCAAGATGCAGTAGCGTATTCCATAGAAGAGAGAAGGCATTCACCACACGGGGCTGGCCGGATGTGGCAAAAGGTGAAGGACTGATGGCAAATTGGCGTTTGTTCTATAAAAGCCTCAATCCCCCTCCTGATCTCCAAATCTTCTTCATACATATACAACACTTCTCTTGCAATCCTGTTCAGTCTCATCATAGCCTTTCTTTCTCTCCTTATTCATATACCTATGTCGCAATATATACCCAAACAGCACTGCCACGATTGGCTGCGCGCGTTGCCTTTTTATTGCAACACTTATGAGCCCGGCCTTACGGTCATTATTCCGCGATTACTCCATATTCGAATACCACCCTACAGAGAATGTTTTCAAGACCTCGCTTGACGGAGCAACCACGCTACCAGGCCACAACCTTCGTCACAAACAGAACAACACCCCGCTCGCCCCAATCCCTCCATCATTCGAACATAACACAATTCACATCACACATAACACGATTCACTGCTCAGCCCTTATTATTCAAAGCATCACACAATTCACATCACACATGACACGGTTCACCGCTCAGCCCTTATTATTCAAAGCATCACACAATTCACATCACACATGACACGGTTCACCGCTCAGCCCTCACTATTCAAAACATCACACAATCCGCATCACACATGACTCCACGAGAACCTTTCTCCACCGCTTTCACCCTTGTGCTGCCAGCAAACGAGCATCTCAATGCTCCCCTACCAGATGGGCAGCGTTGCCGCTTTATAAGCTGTCACAACCAGATGCCATGCCACTTTACTGGGGAGATTCGTGAGATACAAAAGCAGTAGAGATGTAAAGGCTCTTTCCTGGTTGGATTTGAACCCACTGTCGCCAGATTCTTCCAAATTTAAGTTTAGAGGGATACTCCTCTCAGTGCCTTTCAGCTATCTTCAGCCAAGAAGGTGCCACCCGGAGCTGGGACAAGCCAGATATAGCAATTTCACCAGGGGGATTCAATGGCGTGGAAGCAAGAGACGTGAAAATGAATCCAGCAGACCTTTTCACCAAACCATTGCCCAAGACATTGTTTTTGGAAAATCTCCAACAACTTGGAGTTCGATAGGCCTGATGTCACTTATATACGCATTTCCCAGGTTGAAGTACTCCTTTTTTTCGTCCGCAGCATCACCATCTACTATCAAATCCAAGCAATCATCACTCAACCAGCAGCTCATTCTTATCGATCCAAATTTATTCTTCTCAGAATATTCGTCACCACCATGTCTCCCACCATCAAGAACCCTCTTTCCTCCTCTCCAAATGGTGTTCCGGACACCTCTGTTGCAAGCAAAGCTCCTGACGACGCTGGAGTTGTGCTTGAGGGGGAGCATTGCGGTGTTTTTGAGCCTGGGGGAGTGTTGGATAAAGGGCTCTTTCACACCTCAACGCATCCGGTATACATATACCGGATAGTCTAAACTTTTGATATATGGTACATGTTGATCATATTGTAGGAGCGGCATCATTACCAGCAATAGCGACGTCGAGAGAGGAAAGCTGTGACGATTCTTGGTAGACTTGTTGCTCACTCGAGGTAGAGCTGTTGCTCACTTGAAGTAGAGCTTCGAGGAGATCTCAAGGCTTGAGAGACCCACGTCAGAATAGTCTAAGCTTTTGATACATGGTACATGATGATCTCATTGCAGGAGCGGCATCATTATCAGCAATAGCGACGTCGGAGGATCGCTGCGTTGGATTCGTCGCGAATTGTAGCCTCACTTCCTACTGACGGCCTGCAATTTCCCAAAGGACTACACTATGGATATGATGTTGAAGACTCTCAATATAGACCTGGACATCATTGGCTACGGCAAGGGGATGCGTAACCTACCAGCCCACTAAACCTCTCACCACCATGAAGCGCAAGCATCAAGGCAACATTCGATTGCCATCAACATACAGCTGTCTGCTAGACGCAACAGCAGCCGGCCTTACGCAGACCAGTATCTTACCTACAACATTCTGAGGAAACACCGTTAGACCAGTGACTTTGAATGAGACTAGCGTCTCCCGAAATCAGCAAGGCCGGTCAGTCCTCGTGTAATTGACTACGAGTACATCAAATACGTTCGGGCCAGCCGTGGGGAGGGAAAGGTTTCGGGCAGTTTCACAGAGAAGCAAAAGACGTGTGCTCCACAGCTCATCCAGGAGTGTTCGACTTGCCATTTACCTTGCTGTCGCTGTAATCCCACTTGTCGGAAGCAACTGCAAATCTGCTCCATCAACACCGATACTTATGAGCCCGGAATTTCCGCAATCCTATGTTCAAAACCCACCTACAGGGGATATCTTTGAACTTAAAATCACACATTCCGCCTCTCATTTAATGCTCAAATCAGCTATTACCACGCTACTGGGTCCATACGGGGCACGTTCTCGGCACATAAGCCAATAATTTATCACGCTTCTGGGTTCATACGGGGCACATTTAGGTACTTCAGCCTTCAATCCAATCATCAAAGCCTGGTGTGTTGCAATATATATCCACAACAGCGTCATCATTGGCGGCGCGCGTTTCCTTTTTGATTGCAACAGGAAGGTTCTTCATCCAAATTCCAGCGCAGATCACGCAGCAACAGTCGTCATTAGGCGGGTGGTTCAGAGCACCGCCATCGACGATCTAGGACAGCTTCAGTACATTTTGCTTACCCAGATGGCCTGTCAGTTGATGCCAATAGTCAACAGCATCTTGATTACGGGCTATACTTTCCCTAAGCTCGAGGAGAATCACGATCCCTCTTGCAAGCCCTTTGTCCCGGTCCTGGTAGGCCTAAAATACTACCATGACCAGCCAATGCATGAATGCACCTTAGCGACATTACAACATCTCGCCTACCTTTTAGTAATCTACGAGAAAGGAATCAACACGCTGCACCCACTACACAAGCGAAAAAGCAAGCCAGCTAGCTTGGTAGACTTACAAACAAACCTCGACAGTTTCTCTGAGGAGTTGACTTACTCAATGAACAACTGAGACTAGGATATGATTACACATGATCCCTCATGCAAAACCTGCGTCCCGGTCTTGGTAACGTTTGCTCCACGGTCTAAGTTTGCTCCTCCATCAACACATCAAGTTCTTACAATCACTCGCACATACCTGGAGTGGCTTTAGGCTGCCTCGACCGTCAGGATCCCGAAGGCGCACGAGAAACCATTGCCTTCTCCTCCACATCAGCGGCCCCCACAACCTTGGTAGGCCTATGTATATATGGCTTCTCGGCACGACTTATACATCATCACTGCTTGCATTGGCCGATAACATCTTCTCTCGTCATTTACGAAATTTACTGGCCACGATAATGTGCCAATTCAAATATACACGCCACTCCTGTGGACATACTCTGCCAGAGCTTGAGGAGAATCATGACCCCTCGTGCAAGCTGTGCGTCCCGTTCCTGGTAGTTCTACAATACGACCATGATCAGCCGATGCATGAATGCATAGGAAATGTCACGAACAGCACCTCCTCCGCATCCCCAGGCCGTGTCGCCCATTTGAGCCCTAAATGGGAGCGTGGTAGAACAGATCCCTACTGAACCTGGGAAAGACTTGCCAAGAGCACAAGAACACCGCTAAAAAAAGACAATGGTCAAGGGTGTCCTAATTACTCAGTATAGATGGATCCAGCCTTGATCGCACCTCCCCGTTCTCTATCATTCCACCGCTCTGTTTCACCCGACACGATTTTTCCACGCTGAGGTGCACAAAATTGCCTGTCAAGCATTCTGAGAATGGCAGCTCGAAGACCTGTTCGACGCCTTTCAGCGCAGCAATCAAGAAGGTCGCATATACGTCCTGCGTGGAAGAGTGCTAGGCACGTTCAATTTGATGGATGGCGTCCTACTATGCAAGAAGGCTGTTTCGATCGATGGTTGGATTGTGGTCAAGGAGAACATGTGCACGGATAGAGAGGCGGAGGATGTGTATGATGTCTCACCGTGTGGTTTTGGCCCAACGTTTTGGGATTTTGGCTGTGTTAGGCACGCGAGAGCGCTCCAACTTTGGGTAAATATAATTAATAATTTTAACTCAAAAACTTTAAAATGTATGATTGTTAACAAGTTTAAGTCAATTATAAGTATCTTTTCATTTGATTACATGATGTGGAATGGCTGCAGGCGGCGGAAATGAACCCCATCTAGCATCAGCCTCTTCCATTCGTGCACCAGGACGAAGGATGATGTGCTTAGCCATCATGAATTCCTCATTTCCTTTCTGGCCCATCTTGTGTCTGCTGGTCAAATGCAGGCTCAGTGTGGTACCTGAGTGTAGGTAAAACATCGCGATAGATGGCTGACCACGACATCATGAGTCCTGAACCAACGTTCTCCCCAGCAACCTTTGAGCTTTTCGTTTACTCTTTGCTTGATACTTGATAATGTTGAACGCTCCAAGGGCTAAGAGGCCAACAACCTGAAGAGGATGCTACCATGGCTGCGACGAAGATTTGAGGCCGGGGGGCGGTCACTTTGGTCTTTGGTGCTGACTTAATAGCGTGGCTCCTGCCCCTGGTGTGATAGGTTTGATGTATTCAAGACTTTGATACCGCCAAACCTCATGGCCAGAAGGTTTATTCTGTGTAGACTTTCAGCACCCAAGTATGAGGACCCCGACGAAGACGCTGGACATGTATGTTATCACCCATCAAGCACCGTGACAGGCTTCAAGTCTTCTCAAAGCGAGTGGAAGACACCGGATGATCGTGTAGGGAATTTTGCTGAGCTCATGTCCTTGCTGGAGGGCAGTAAATCTTCGATGATGTCTGAATTGTCGAGGTTGTACACCCTTGATGAAGCCTGGGACCATGTCGACCGTGTACGATGCGATAACGTGCCAAAGTGAAAGCTTGGTTCCCTTTTCGTTGGATGATTGTGTGGATGTGGTAACGATCGGAATCTTGGACCTGATCGAGTATCAACAAGGATCTTTCTCTTACTTATAGGGCTGCGCATTTGAGGTTCCGCTGGTCTAAGGACTCAAGCGATCAGAATTTGGTGATTGTGAGAGTTTTGGCTTGGAATCATACCGGTATGTAACAATGCTCCAAGAGCGTTTTTGGATCCTTTCCGTGGGCTGTTCGGGTGGACCGGGTGACGGTATGGCCGAGCTTCCCACAGGACTTCAGCAAGGGTGAGGGGGAGAGTGAGACGGTGGTCCTCAATACGGTAGTAGATAATGAGGCGTCTTGACGTTCATCTGCCTCTATAACGTCGAGATCGCTGCGTAGCGTGACTCGATACTAGGAGAAGATGGCGTGATAAAATGCGAAAGAAGGCTCCCCGGTGGTCTTTTGCGACGCTGAGTAACTGAAATATCTTTCATTCTTGTCCTCAATGTCGTGGAGTTATCGCGAATGGTTGTTCCACTCCGGGAGCCCAGACATCAGACAAATCCTCCCACTAGTAGGACGTAGCTGTCTTGTCCCTGTCAGCGCCTTCCAGGAGCTTTCTTGCGGAAGGAAGGCTTCTAATCGCACCTCAATCTCAGCTTTCATTATGGCTTAGTATATCAAATATCGTGACTGCCCTTGCAGCTTTCCAACGGACGCGTGGACAGTCCATAGAAGGCCCCTTACGTGCGTTGGGGAATTGCAAATACCTTCGATCGACGCGCCTCTGCCTTATGTTTATTAGGTAGTGTTTGGGCATGCAACTGTGATCCCTGGAAGGTTGCCCCTCTGACGAGCCTTCAACGCCTGTTGCGGTTCTGTAGCTGATCTCCTACTGGTAGGATCCTACAACTCGCGTTCAATGCTCATATGGAGACTTCACCCGGTCCCGAAGCTACAGACTCCCAGCTCTACGTTACTGAACAAGTGGCTCGCACTCACCAGCCGCTGACCAAGTCTCCACATCCTTTTGGACTTCTCTTCTGCGTCCGCAAAGCCCATCGACCAAAAAGTCCCAAATCTACCCAGCAGGGGCGAGACCCCAGCAAAACGCGTGCCGCGCATGCCATCTCGGTAAGCTGAGCAATAACTCACTGGCCCACTTACGATACATCCGACGCCTCTTCCTGCCGCCATAGTGCCCATAATGACAGCGATGGCCGCACTGGGGTTCTCTTTCTTGACTTCGGTCGCACAACTTGTCCATGTTGACAAATAGCCACCTGCAAAAAGACCAAAGAGTATCGCAAGGAGATAGAGCATGGACTCGGTGATCGAGAAGCCCCAGATCAAGAAAACGCAAAGGGTCAAGGTGATGGCTGGTGGTAAAAGGACGGTCGAGATGTGGTAGCGGTAGATGAGGAAGCTCAGGAGACGAGGCCAACCGTCGAGGAGATATTGAGCACGGAGACGCTGAGTAGTGATGCTATAGGGGGGGAGAGTTCCATTTCTTCGGCAAAGCCTGGTGAAGGAAGCATGATGTCTATTATCATCACTATAATAGTCCAGACTGGTGCTCATACTTGGCAGGTAGATTTGGGGCCCGAATTATCAAGAACCCCTAGTCAATTCCGCTCAGTGTTCTATGCTATTGCCGCAATTCCAATCTCTGAGTTCAACGGCTCAAGGTTCGACTAATAACGCAGGAGTAGAGCAGACCTTCTGATAATAACTCTTAGCGATCTCTCATTGTTTTCTAGGTCAGTGACCGATTTTACCCCAGACCAGACCCTCAAGCTAGAAACAGCTCGCTAGGAACAGCTAGATAGACCATCCACGATTTGTTGGCGGTAGCTTCGACTTGACATCATAGTATCAGCTTTGGAAGCCGTTCTGCCATTCTCGTGGTTGGAATGCGAAGTAAATCTGCCGTGGAGACATCCATTGCGAACACGATTATTTCCCATCATGTTTGAGGAAGAACCCCCGACAGTCAAGAAGTAAAGATGGGAATTTTGGCATTGCGCTGAGATCAAATCCCTAATAAACGTAAGAATGTCCCGATTTCAGATAAGCTTAGTAGACCTTATCATGAGGTAAGGGATATAGTTAATCTCAGCGCAGATTCACTTCCTCCCCATTGATATAAATCACGACCTGTCCTCTCGGAACCGATCTGGCGGGCCTTAGTAGATTCCATGCAGAGACGATCTTGTTTCCTCTCGATGATTCTTTGACTTTTATCTGTTCTGTAAGGCGCAGGGGTAGAGATTTCCGAGCATTTAGTCCGCATCGACGCTCCTTCGTGGTTTTCTAGTAGTCAAGGTGGCCGTGACACGCAGCAATTTGTTCGAGGCATTGTCCATCCAGGAACCGCCAAATTCTATTTCAATTGAATCGGGAAAGTGCCATGGGTGGCGCTCAGAGGCACCGCGCCAGTAAGGCATGGCGGGAGGGAGCGAGAGTGCCCAACAGGAAAAGATGTTGCCGCGGGGCTTTTCATTTGGTGCATCCATTGCCATAGTCTAGTACTACCTCGCTTTCAGCGAAATCAAGTTCTATCAGGTAGTATAGCCTCACGAATGCCGTGTGGCTGGCTTAAGGAGCCCTTGTCTTCGCTGTCACCAAGTCATGGCAGGAGTTACAAATATTCGCTCGGGCTTTAAACCGCGAGACATGGCCATACCGTAGTACACACCATGTACGTTCGTGTGGCGGGGAGAGGCGCAGCTCTAGGATAGCTCTATGCTCTTTAATCAGACGAAAGCCTTCTCGGGCATTCTCCGGATCCGTTATGGAAAGGAAGGGATGCACGGATGAGGTAAGGCGCATTTTGCATTAAGGTTCGGGACGGATCGCCAATCGAGATTTGATGTACCAATCCCGCGCTAGTAATCTATTATATTCGTAGTACGAGTACATGGCGTCAGGCACGTACGCCCCAAGGACGACGGCGGTCCCCTACATTAATATCAACATGAATATGAATATCAATTAACAGCCTATCCTGCGGGATACCTGCTGTCCCTGTCAGAAGCCAATTCATCTTTGCGTAACTAACTCAACAGTGCACGCGGTCATCCTCGCGCAAGCCAAGAGCTTGATCTGCAGTTCCCACATGCTCTTGTCCAACATGTACCGGACCTTATGTCCCCTCCGCATTTCTGTCGTGAAGGCGTGAAAAGAGGTTTGGAAGGGTTGCAGAATGGTCTAGTGAGCGCGGAGTAAGCGAGCTTCTCACGGGTTAGGGGAGTTCTAGTACTCAGAGATGCTATTCTCAATGGCGAAACAATCGAGACGCCCATGCAGCGATATCAACGTCTCTAACGTCCTGGAGCATGCAGGGTCTCTAGAATTTGACCTAGACTCGGGCCCCAGAACGCAGGCTGAGCTTCAAAGACTTAGCTCGTCACTGTTCAGTCCAGTGCGACGTGCTCAACATGATCAAGGCGATTCTGTCTCCTCATATGGAAGAGTAATCCACACTCCAGACATCGTCTCGTCTTATGGTGTTGCAGTTCAATTTCTATAGTCCACCCGGTATTCCTCAACGGTCAGAATTTGCATGCGCAGATACTTGTAATCCTCCAATGCGTGGTTGCTGAAACCTAGAGACCTGACGATTCCTGAGAGCCAAAGTCCTCAGCCTGTACCATCCCGAGCATAGCATCTCCAAAAATCCTCATTGGCGCTGAACCTTCAGGAATGTTGGCCGCAGCGTGGGCCAGTCGATATAACATTAAAACGCGAATTATCGATAAGAACCATGCCAGGATTAGCAACGGACAAGCCGATGGCCTGCAAGTGCGGACACTGGAGATCTTCGACAACTTTTGTGTGGTTGATGAGGTGTGTAACCGAGGCTATCGTGATTCTGAAATGTGTACATAAGTACGTCTAAGATATATCGAAAGGTGACACTGAGGAGATTCTTAGCTATCCGATGGCGAGAAGAATATTCATAGATCTCAAAGAGTGCTGTTGCAAAAGTAGGCATTAGCAGATAGTAACGCAAGATCTGTGAGCATGCTTGAACTTTTCTTTAAAATTTCTTATAGTACAATAATAGCGCTTGAGAACGCACCAGCATCATTCTCATGCACATGTTAGTAACAAATTCCTGGCCCAAACGCCTTGCTATGGACACTGTATCCCCAATGCTGTTGACAATAAGGGATTTTGGAACACTCTTAGCGACCCTTGGAAAAAGTATCGTTTGTCACCATCATACCCCCACTGTCCCCGAGACAGCCCCTTTAGCACCGCCAACAGCGTTTGTAGCGCCTGAAGCAGTATTCGTGACCTTCCCAGCATGTTTCCCTACGTCTGCTGCCTCTTTTGGATTTCCGACGTCAACGCCCGTACTCTTGCCGGCACTATTGACTTTATCGGCAACGCCGTTCAGGTCTTTGTTCTCTTTCTTCCCTTGTTTCGGCTTGCCATTCGCGTGCCCTTTGTGCTCGCCATCGTCCTCCTCTTTGTGCTCACCACTAGGATCCCCTTGTGGCCCTCCCTCGCCTGTAATGCTGCCCAGCTGCCCCTTGAGTTCATTACTGATGCCCTCTTTGAAGGGTGTATGAATACCAGGTATATCCTTCTGATTGAACCTCTTCAGGATGTAGTATGTTCCCATGCCCCACAACCAGATGAATGTTGCTATTGCCGTTGTCATGAATAGCGTGGGGAGAAGGATGATAAGGGCAAAGCCAACGCAAGTTACGATGAAGAGGACAGCACCTACGAGGCCAATTATGAGGCCAGCTAGGATGGCGAAGATGACAACACTGATGGTCATGACAATGAAGAGGCCGAGAGGGAATCCTGTAAGAGCGATATGGGAGGCTATGAAAGACTGTGGACATGGTGAGCATATGACCCATGAATGGAGTGGATATTGAACCCAGTTCAAGATTCCTTACAGCAAGCATAGGTCTCTCATTTGCAAACTTTGCTATTTTTGCAAAGAGCTCATTACGCTTCTCTGGTGGGAAGATGCTATCAATCCATGCTTGGACCTTGCTGCCCATACCACTCAACGTTCCCTGGAGAGTGCCCGTTAGGCCACTGACAACTTCTGCCATGTTTGGTGAGGGTCTTGTTTGTTGTAGTTGGTGGGGTAAGAGTTCTTTCAAGTAGTGAGGGAGGATCAGAGCAGAGTCAAGAGAGTGGAAGAGAGTGTGCGGATTTCTGCAGCTCAGTCGTGAGTTGCAAAGTGCTTTACATTGTCAAGGACCTGTGGTGAGTTGTGTCCCACCAACCAAGTCGCGTCTATCAAAACCTGCTTGTGGCTGTGATTCCGATCAGCTGCGTCATCTTGGCGCTAACGCGACTAGTTCCCGGCAGTCTAACGGCCCCAACTGACTGCTAGTGGCTGTGGTGTCTCCTTTTTCCCTCTGGTGTTTTCCGGCTGGTGGATTTCCTCAACTGCTTCGTCATTAGATGGGAACTCATCATGTCTGATACAAGGGCACAGCATTATTGCCTAGCCTTGCTGACGTGATGGGACCGCAAAGACCGAAGATGAATCGGCGCTAGATGCCACAGAGAGGCAGTGCAAGGAGGAGAATGGATATGATAAGAGACTTTTTGCCATAAGCAGAGGCACCTTATCAAGATACACAGACGAGCAAATCTTGATGCATAAGCTAAGTAGCTTGCTGGGGATGTGCGATCTGGGCATGCTTGTTGCCTGTGATGCCTGCTTGGGAGCCCGGCACAAGTTGATAACAAGACGAAACATTCTAAGCTGCTTGAGGCACGAAGTATACTCCTGTAAGAGCATGATCTTGTGCTATTACAGTACGCTGTCACTCCTTGCACCCGATTGGACAATTTGGGAATGAAAAAACGCTCAGGGCGATATTAAAATGGACCGAAGCCTCCAACATACTGAAAACTAAACTAAAAAAACGATGAAACGCTGACGCTGGGGGGAAGTGCATAATTGAAGGTGTTTGAGACCCCGAGTAACCTTAGAGGTATACCAAGTGAATCAAACAAGAGCGAGCTCAAGGGTAGAACTGTTGAGTCCTCCAGCACCACCGAAGCGGATACTGAGAGGCTTCAAACAGCCTACCCATTGAACCAGCCCCGCCATTACAGGCAAGGTAGCTACCTCAAGTAGCTCCAGCCTACAACAGCCCTTCCACTTCCCAGAAGGCAATTCGAAGCTCCAAGCAGCCCAAAGGCATACCAAGTGCTATCGAACAAGAGCGAACTCAATTGCAGAACTGTTGAGTTCTCCGAGCACCGCCGAAGCAGATACCAAGTGATTACCAAACAGTCCGCTCATGAGCAGCCCCGCCAGTCCAAGTTCGAGGTTGTCGGAATGACAACCCGTCCATGTCCCAGCCCTTCCAACTCCCCATTCACTACCTAAGCACAACCGTCCCCTCTCCCATCCTCCCCTACTCTGCTCCCCCATCAAAGCCCCCCTTCCAAAACTGGTGTTTCCGCCCCCTCCTCCTCGTTCTTCTTCCCCTTATTTCGCCTTCTCCTTCTCTTCTTCTTCTTCTTGACCCCCGACTCCTGCTCTCCCCGGGGTTCTTCTTCCTTCTCTAGCTCCGGTTCCGTCTCCACTTCTCCAGTCTCCTCCGGCTTGTTGCCCTTCTCGTCCGGGGAAATGGCGGGCACAGGGGCAGCGGCTCGCGCATTCAATGCTCTAGATGTTTCGGCCGCATCGGCCACGAACCCCAATCCAAATGAAAGCTCGGTCGGGTTTAGGGGCGATGGAGGTGGGATGCCGGGCAGCGGGCTCACGCTGCTTTCAAACTGGAAGGTAGGGGCGGAGGGTGGTGGACCGACGGGGATGTTTGGGCGGGCTGGTTGAGGCGGAGCGACAGGATGAAATGAAAAACCGCGCTTATAGTTGCGACTTGGTGCGTCTGCAGCCTCGTTGATTGACCCCATTGACGAGGGGGCCGGGCCCGAAGAGGTGGTTGAACGGGGGATAGTGGATGTCTTGGGCACCATTAAGGAGGGTACCGGCCCCGAAGAGGTGGTCAGGCGGGGGATGGCGGATGTTTTTGGTACCATTAAGGAGGGTACCGGCCCCGGAATGGTGGTCGGACGGCGAGTGGTGGAGAAGGTTGGTGCCATTGAGGAGGGCACCTGCCCCATGGGGTTGGATCTAGAGGACACGGACGGCGGGGGGGAGATGATGGAAGACGGTATGATACCGGAGTAGGTGAGTAGTGGGGGGTCCGTTTGAGTTGAGGCTGTGCTGTAAGTGAGTCGTGGAGGATCCGTTTGAGTTGATGCTGTGGTGTAGGTGGGTGCTGGAGGGGCCGTTTGAGTTGATGCTGCTACTGATGAGGGTAGCGGCCCCCTGGCGGAGGTGGAAGGGAGCGCAAACAGCGTAAGGAGGCCCCATGCGAGCGCTCGAGCAACGGAACGAACAGCAGCAACATCGGCGCATTCCAGCGTAGAGTCGTCGACTGCATCGTACATCTCTGCCGGAAATTAGCATTGGATAACTTAAATCACGTCCCATTCATGCATAACTTACCCAGCTCAGGTTGGGTGTCGGTGTTGAAGAGGGCAAAGAGCCCATCCACGACCCAAGCGAGGGCGCCAGCAAGACAACGAATAGCAGCAACATCGGCACCTTCCAGCGTGGAATCGTCGACTTCATCCTCGTAGGTCGCTACTGAAGATCAGCAAAATACTAACTAAATCTCATTTATGTGAAACTTACGGACGTTGATCCACTCACGTTCCCTAAAAAGCTCTACTAAAGGCCACGAGACAAACCACCAGATGGCAGACATAACGGCGAGGAAACCCGACATATTGATGATCGATAATAAAAATAAGTTCGGGAAAGCGCAGTTGTGTGGTGATTGTCGAAGGAAAAGTTCAGATGGTGAAGCGAAGTGATCTTTAACACACGCGTAAACAAGGTTAGCCGAGCTACGCGGCTGCGCCCAAGAAGTGAATTCGAGTCTCTGGTGGCAAACTTCGAGGGATACTGAGCCCTAAGAGGAGACCATCTCCTACGCTTCCCATATAATTTCAGTGCCTGGCTAGACTCTTCTGATATCGCTCCTGGCCAATATCTTGGGAATTTAACCCCCTTAGGCAGTTCAACGAATGGGATCGTGACCATCGTTCTTTACAGTTAGAACTTAATGACTTGGAATTATAGGTAGGCTCCAGGGATAGCTTTCCAATCAATGGCTACAATTACCGGGACAGGCCCCTGAGTCTCATTATAGCTGCTTCTCGATTAGCTAGAATAGGTTGGAAAGACAATTCTTTTTGATGGTCGACCCATTTAAATTAATATAGATCAAGCCCACATCTCTAAGCATCTTGCTTAAATATTGGGGATGTGCATCAGTATATGACCAGAAGTTCAGAGAAATATGTACGATCTGTGCAATCATTGGCTTTTGATGTTTGATATTCAATCACATAGCTGACTTGACCTGCTCAAGAAGCTACATATCACTAGCAATCCAGCTAATTTGTTGAATATGACGAGCTCGGCTCATGCATAAAGTACAAGAACCCAGCTTTAAAGCTGTAGGTATAGATAATGAACAAGCCTCGATGAACAACACTTTTGACACATGATTATTCATGATTCTGGAGCTATGGCTGATCAATTGGACTCTAACGAGAGTACGATCAAGAGCACAGCAAGATTTCAAGTCTTCCAAAGTAAATGAATGAGTCGATATGGCATCATAGTGCTATAGTTTATGTATATACTCTCCCCGCACCGGTGGTGGACTCAGCAGGGAAAAGACCGGAAGTCTATGATAAATCAAATCAAATGACTCTTGTGTGCACAGGATATCCAGTCATGATCGTGAAACAGAGCATACACAATGGCCTTTCTGAATGACCGCGATGGTTGGGCCGAGCCATATTGTCAGAAGGACTATAATGATCAGAAACAAACCCTGTAGTTAGTATATAAGGTACTAAATTGCCTGAGAATTTGCCAACGACGAGCTTCTGAAGGGCCATCGACATCACGCTTGCTGGTACACTGTTACGTTAACGGCGTGAATTTTACCGACATTCCATTGTCCTCCGCAGGCTCAATCTGTACAGGCCGTTCCACCTTAGTATTCTCCAATCTCGCTCCTTCCTAATCCAGGGGGGACACTCCAAGTATCTCCGCCCCATAGCGTGATTATATAGCAACGCTGCTGAACTCGAGATATCTGAACTCGTCACTCTATTCTCGGAGCGTGTGTAGATGGCCAGCATTTAGATATTGCGATGGGCTTATAGGGTGGTGATGGTGGGGTAGGAAGATATGTTGATGTCGAAGGATAGTCCCAGTAGGGTGGTGCAATTATCGTGGAAGAGCGAGAGTTGGGAGGTAGAGAAGTATGTCCAATCGGGCGAGTGGTTGTCGTTGTAATTTTCGAGGTGAGAATGAATAATCTGAGCCGCAAAAAATAGTGAGTGAGCATCGTGTTTTTTGACTTCATAATACACATTTTCAAGCTCGAACCGACTCATGCTGCCCCGGACCAAGAGCCTACAGCCTCCTGTGGTGACTGTTGCCAAGCACAACCGTGAACAACCAATTCCCGGAGTGGTGATAGCTGGTCAACGTCCTCCATTTTAGGATTCTCGAGCGGGTTGCCGTTGGAGGAAACCTCGCCTCGGAAATTGAGTCTTTTTGGAAATGGTTCAACTAAGAGCATCCCCAACGGCCAATTAACTTGAGATTCCACCGCAGCATTCGTGAACTTAACGTCCAGAACACCGTCCCGCTGATCTCTTTTTGAGCCAGGACATATGGTTATGTACATCGACATGAGTTCTTTCGTAAGACCGATCCATACACGCCTGATAATTGACTTGGAGACATAATGGGCAAGAAGGCTGAGTAGACGTAGTGCGTCCCATGGGAACAGACTGCTTACGTGGTTAGCTTTTGAGACCTGGCGGCATGGATATGAAAGGGCGTTGAAGTCCTTAGCTATTAGTTTGCATATTGGTCAAAGATTGTAAATATGGTCCCACCAGCGCCCAGCCAACTTTTCTCGCGGTGGTAACAACTTTTGCGTAGATCGCTCATAGGCGTTTCACCTCAATAGGAGCGGCAGCGCCGTTCGAAAGCGATTGAAGGTCTAGGGCGACGTGGTGGTATATCAACGGTACAGGGAGGGTACCGTTTCGTCGTGACATCGCTCGTGAATGTAGTGGATCCTATTCTCCAAAGACCACTAGGTAGAGCTCCGGAGATTGCTGCGGCACTTTAACCGAAGAGCTTCGAATATCGCCAAGTTCTGTGATAAAGATTAGGCCTGGCATTATGAGCGATAGAGTCTTGAGGAAGAGGCAAAACCCTGCTGCATTCGTGGCCATGGCTATAATATACAATGTTACTGTCATCACTTTTTAAGGCTTATGCTTCTTAGTTCAATGCTCAATACCAGTCGAGATGTAAGTAGAATTGACACCTGCCTAGGCTACGCTATTAAATCTACTCTATCACTCGCACAACCTCGTGCTTGCAATCCGGTGTGTACTTTCTTGGTCTTTTGATTCTTAAGTGAAACATGAAATATGGAATAGTAGAAATCCACCTATTCCCCCTGCCTTAGCATTTCCCATTTCCTCCTCTATCCTGCCGAACTCTTAGAATACATTCTGGGCGCGTTCCAAATCGTTGTAAAGATCGCATATAGTGTGAAAATACCAGAAATCCTCCTGTTCCGCCTGCCTTAGCATTCCCCATTTCCTCCGTTATCTTCCCAAAATCCAAAAAACCAACCCAGAAATCCTCCTGAATCACCTGCCTTAGCATTTCCCGTTTCCTCCACTATCCTCCCTAACTCCTCCAATACACTCTAAATACCCTCACAATTGCTGTAGAAATCGCATGAATTGATACTGAAAATCTTCTCCTCGTACACCTTCTCTCAAATTTCTCCACCGTTAGCTCCACCAATTTCTGCTCGCTTTCGTGCCTTAGCGATTTTGCGCAGATACGCGCGACGAGAAGGCTTTCCCTTGTTCTTGGGCGGTTTGGGAACTTCTTTGGACGCAGAAGGAGGTGACTGTGGATTGCTGTCTTGCTCAGCTCTCATAGTTTTGTTGGCCTTTCCAGCTTGAACGAGACCTTCCGCAGCAGCACTATGGACAGCCCCGCCTCCAATGTGGGTTTCTTGGACGATATCAGCCCCAGTGGCGACAACGGGAACCTTTTGGTCGGCATTCTTCTCAGCGGCCAATGCGCCTCTTGACTTCGTTTCAACTTCAGCCTCGACCGAGCTCGTTTGGAAGAAATCGGATGCTGACGGCTTTTGAGCACCATTCTGCGTCTTCCGGTTGACATAGAGACCTGTAGCCTTTGTGCAGTTGCAACCGACCGTGTGCTCCGCAGTCATCTTCGGATGCAACCCCTCTAACAGATCGACATTGTCTCCGATCTCAGCGGGGAGGTCGCTAGCTGAACATGAGCTGCCTGAAGTAAGGGACGGCTCTTGCATATATTCCCCCATTTCTTGGTCTTCGCCGTGATAGCAATCGTCCAGAGACTGTTGGTTTCCCGCTTCAACCAAGGGCATCTCACAGCTATCCACACTTGGCGCGCTTGTTGAATGATCAGCACCCACAGCTTCGGTGGTATTTCCATCATCACTGAGTGAGCTCTCCTGATCCACAGTACCTCCAAAGGTAAAATTGAAATCTGTTCGCGGCGTAGCTCCATTAGTAATGTCGGTCGCAATGGATGCGCTTGGGGAAATGGCATTGTTTCCGAACGCGAACTTCGACTTCGACCGTGTGCTGAATTGTTGAGGACTGCTAGCACTGGCAGTACGGGGCTCAAACAAGGTATCAGGTCCAAAGTTAGATTCGGACTTCCGTTCCGACGAAAATTGTGGAGAAGCTCCAGCGTCAGGCCAACGGGTTTGGAACCCTGGAGGATACTTAGGAGTAAACTTAGAGGGCTTATGAGACGTAGAGCTTCCTGCATAAGCTGATTGCTGCGCGTTGTAAGGAGGCGAGCTCAATGTGAGCTTTGGTTCAGACGGCTTCTGATACAACGCATTTCTAACTTCCTGATGCTTGAGCCGCTCTTGCTGAAGCTCCCCCTCTAATTTTGTTTTTGCTTTCCCTGTGTCTGCGAGCTGTGCCTGGACAGTAGACAACCATTGTCTCAGGATTTGTATTTCCGAACTCATCTCACAGGATCGGTGATACGAAGAAGCATCCAATGCAGCTTGTCGTTGGCACGCAAAGAACCGGTGGTCTTCGATTCTCATTTGAACTTCGCCAGAGAGCCATATGTTCGCTTCCTCGAGAACATTCTGCTGGCGTAGCATTTCGACATATTTAGCGTTTTCGGTCTTCGCCTCGAATAGGCGTGTCATATCTTGTAACTTTGCAATATCTCGCTTCCAATCGGCTTCAATACGCGTACAATAGGCTCTTCCCTTCTCAATAGTTCGTTTTGCGCTCGAGAGCTGCTCTTCGAGATCGAACTTGTCAAGGAAGGAAGTACTAAGATCGTTTTCCAGAGCGGCACACTGGGTCAAAAGATTATCGCGCTGTATTTTGAGACGTATATTCTCTTCGTTGATCTCTTGGATTAGAGTAGTATGATCGTCCTGCAAGGTATTCTGTCGTCCTTGCTCAGTGGTGAGATGCTCCAGATACAGGTCATTCTGCTGATCTGGTCTATAGCGAGTCAGAGCTAGGTAGTCTACCTGACTGTCGTGGTTGTTCTCAAGCGGTGTAACATATGCTTCTGAGTCCTCGTCTGGCTTATCTAGCATTGATGGATCCTCTGATTCCATAGTCGCATGATAATCTGTCTGGGTTCCCACATCATGGGTCTCCACAAGAACCTGCTGATCTAGCAGGTCTTCTGCTGCCGAATTGATCAAAGTAATATCAGATGAGTCGTGTCTGGGAACCGAATTCTCGTTTAGAGCTGTGCTTGTGTCGTCCACGATATGGCGAATGCCGGAAATTGCGCTCTTAATCCCTAAGAGGACGCTGTATATTCTTTAGCACATCCTTGGCTCGTCGTATGATATGGAGACTTACCTCGTTCGGATATTGCCCCGAATAAATTTCGAAATCAGATCAAGTCCAATTATTGGTTTGAATCCGGGAGCAGTTGTATCGGTAGGCATTTCAGTATGCACGTCGTGACTGGGAACATGTGTTCCTGCGGTATCCTGTTCGACTGTCAGTGACAATTGCTAGGCAGGGAGCCATAATAATTCACCGTGTGGAGCTTTTCACGTAAGCTAACAAGTCGTTCCTGTGCGAAGAGGAGGCCTGCAGCTAATGTGGCGTTCACCGGAAATGCCATGTCTCGGCTAGGCGATTTGAGTCCACATAGATCACTATCAGGGTGCTGGAGACGACGTAAAGGTATATCACTCCAGGTACCTTAAACGATACTAGGTATACCTTGTATCGACCTGCTTGATGACAGTGGCGCGTAGCGTTGACGGGTCTAAATGGCAGTTGTCGGTGTTACCCACTAAGGTGTTGGCGTTACTGTACGAGGTGTCGAGATGGTGTTGGACGTGGTAGAGATGGATGCGGTCTGGGAAGTAAGAGAGGAGAAAAGCGGTGGAATGTATGTTACCTAGTGTTATCTGTTTTGTGTCGATAGATATTTGATGCTCACGTTCTGAACCTTCACACTCCCCCATATCAACACATATCGATAAGACATTCGGGCACACATAATTCCCAAGTCTTTTTAGTTCTCCACCCATTCTTCGTGCTCATACTTCGTGCTCATACGGGCTTCATCATCCCTCCCGAACCCCTTCAACATCGACTAGAAATGGACAGAGCAACATTGATTCTCGCTCCTCCACCAGCGTCACAGCTTCCACCGGAGATACTTCTAAACATATTTGAGGATATCCAGCACCAACATACTTTTAGAAACCTACGCCTGGTCTCAAGGCAGTTCGATCAGCTGATAACCCCGATTTGGTGCCGTGAAGTGGTCCTGACGCCGGATATCGTCGCACAATACACTCTGAATAAAGGCTGGGCAGACCATACAATCCTGCAAGTGCAGATGACAGTACACACGAGACACGTGATAATCAAGACAGAGCTTGATTGGGTTCTGGTCAATAGAATGCTCTCTACGCTAAGGAATCTCACATCTCTATTGTAAGTAGTGAACAGTCTCGAGTTGCCTTGATCACTGTTGTTGTTGTATATTTTTGCAGTGCTTTGAATAGTCCTGATGCTAGACAATAGATGGATTGAATGGCCCTCGACCAATGCTAGAGACCTCCAGAGTCTGCTGGCCTTTCAAGAGATCCGCGAAGGACTCCCTCACCTTGAATACCAAGTGGAAGCATTCAGAGCTATAGCATGGCGAGTCACGAGACTCAGGGACCACCCGGATCCTCGTTACTATGATCTCTACTTCGCTATGAGACGACAATACTCGGGCCGGTATCCCTACAGTCATAATCTCGGTTACACGTACCTACCCACAGCCCAGCTCACATCTCTCAAGTTTACCGAATGGGACCAATTTTCCTATCAATACGTAAGCCCTCTGCTTCTGGGTAATGATCAACTGAAGACTCTGCACATAGCCGGTAAATACAACGGGACAATGATTGAGGAAAACGATATCGGAGATCAGGATAGCTTACCGCCTGTTGAGGAATTGAGCTTGCAGAATTACGATTGGGACCACTCTCCACCAATAATCAATAGTTTCTGGAATTGGTCCAAACTCACAGTTCTGGAGCTAAGGAGAGTGCCCATTCTCCATTTCCTATACACGGTACCAGCTGAAAATCTCGCACAGCTACAGGTGTTCAGGACCGACGGATTCTGCCTCGACAACACCGACTGGGATCAAGCTACTCGGTCGCTTTCCGATCTGATCTCCAAAATTCGGCACCTTCAGGAGGTGAGTCTTACCTGCAACGTTGGAGACCACCGTATTATTCTTTCGCTCTTGGGACACGGCGTTACATTGAACGCCCTCGAGCTTCGGAGTTATCATGATCCTTTTGCAACACACTTGGCCGAAAGAGTTTCCCAGAAAAGAGTCAGTAGAGCCCAATTGTGTCATATCCGAGCAACATGTCCACATCTAACTACTTTGGCGTTGGATTACAATCCATTGGTATGTTTCCACCATCAAATTTACAGCAGCTGCTGGTATACTAATAGATGCAATAGGCAAACGGCCTGGATGGGCTCGACCTTACCGAGTGGGATTACGCATTGACAGGTTTTCGAAATCTGAGAAGACTTAGAATAAATGCCTGGACTTTCTATCGCGTTGAACAAGGATGCAACGAGCCAATAATGGTGATACACTACAGGAATGCACGTGGCTGGAACCAGCGATTGGCATTGACGAAGTTGGGTGCGAAGTTGGAGTCCATCGTTCTTCGCACTGAGGTATGGGATATCCAAGCCGACGACCAGACCGAGGGAGTCCCGGATGCCAAATTTGGTGCAGAAGTAACGGTGGTGTATGGGGATTTATAGAACAGGACATCTGGTAGCTGTAACCCTTTGTGCTTGCGAGACGCAGCCGCGAATTTTTCAAGTGCCGTTTGGACGGGACGAAGGGATGCCTTGGCAAGAGCGGAAGCTTCCGCTCGCACGGCTAGCTGTAATCACTAGCGCTAGGCTAGCATCGGGCCGATCTGACATCTCCAGCCACGTGCCAGCCACCGTTATGGTGCCCCGCCACACATATTTCAACCTGCTTACTTTGTAGACCAGCAGCGAGGTCTTTCTGGCATTGACCCGCTGCTTCGTATTTGCTGCATTCCACACTGTATAGCTGCTCATACAAAAATTCTACATCGATTTCACATGCCCACTGAGTATATCTGCTCCGTACAAACGCTCGATTCTGGTCACCCTTCTACAATCACTAGCTGAAGCTCTGTCTGTTTCAGGCTATTCACTCTCCTCTTTTCAAGACTGCCAACTCCAGGCAACTGTGCATCACTTCCGAATTGTCATAGCGGCCATATAAAGTGATCGTTTGACCAACCTTACCATCCCTCGCACCAACTATTTGGTGGAAAGAGCGATTCACACCAAGAGCATCATCAATTCTTTTCCTTCTGCACTAATGCTCAATTTGTTTTCTATCAACGAAAAGTTATCAAGCTCTCAAAGTCGATCTACGACGATACCGGACCCGCAATTCTCCCGGTCCGATTCCAACGCTCCGCCTATCTCCACCGCAACCGTAGATGGCCTCCACTTCGAGCTTATGGCTCCAAACTCTCTGACCTCGCAACCATTGACGCAATTCGGACCATCCGCCGACGACTCGGTTGCAGAGCCCCTAAGATCACATCAACGGATAGAGACGGAACAAATTCGAGCCAATAAAGACCTTCCACCTTTGTTTACCTTACCGTCACAGTCAAGCTTCGAAGCTAATCTCGACCTTTCGGAGCTTGAAGCCAGCGTTCAACGCAACGAGTCCGTCTTCTCACTCCAGCAGTCACTCCAATCCTCTTCAGCGAGGTCAAAGCGATTGACCATACCCTTATTCTCTGGCGAAAAGACTACACAAGGGAAGAAGGAAGAAAAGGTTGGAAAGCTGGCAGATTGGTTCAGAGGCGAATCTGAGCCCATAAATATCGGAATTTTGCCGTCTCCAACGAAGGAGAAGAGTGACAATATGGAGACATCTGGTTCATCCTCCGCAATCCGGCCGTCAACCTTGCTTCAACGAAAATCAACCGCACAAGGGACATCCAAGCCAGCGATGGCACGTCGCTTCTCGTTCTTCCCTAGCAAATCCTCATTAGCTCAGTCGTCCTCGCCATCTCCTGATCTCAACGACGAGCTACTTGAAATGGACATCAACAAAACCCTGTTCCCGTTAGGCCCCGCCGACCCATCCTCTCCGGTTGCGCTCAAAAATCTACAGCAGCAAGCCGAAAGCCTCCTAATACGTATGCAAATTGCATATCGAGAGCGAACACTGCAAGTGCGTGAGATAACCGCTGAGAAGGAAGTACTCGCCGAGGAGGCTTTGGGCGCCGAGACCCGAGCTCAACATCTAAAGATGCAGTTGAACGACATGTCAGTCAAGTTTACAGAGCAAGATCAAGCTATAATGAACATGGTTGATGAATTAGCGCAAGAGAAGCTCGCTCGGCGAGAGGAGGAAGAAGCGAGGAAGCGAACTCTAAGGCTAGTTGAACAAGCCTCACCACCAAACACTAGCCGTGGACGAGCCAGCAGGGCATACACCATCAGCGACTCGGGCTTTGAATCCGAGGACGAGTCTCCGGCAGAGAGCATCTTCTCTAGACGGGACGGTGTGCATTCACCTACGATGTCTATGTCTAGCGTATCAACTTCCAATTCGCCAGATACCTATCAATTACCTGATGCCCATATCCCCACTTCCACCTCGCAAGCTGCGCGGTTGAGGATTCCCATGGCTCAATTAGTCAAGGGTACGTCTACACCCTACCGAAACGATTTACCTGAAGACCCTCCTCCATCCAGCTGTACCAATTGTCACGGCGGGAGAGCATCAGAGGCCTGGAGTATGTTGGGCATGTTGCAGGAGGAGAACGGATGCTTGAAGCATCGTATTGGAGAACTTGAGGGTGCTCTAGACGGATGTCTGGATGTGGTAACGAGATTGAGCTGATGGTGATATTTTACGGTCGCTGGAGGGGCATTTGGAGTCTTGGATTGGATGGCAGAACTACTCTTTGCCTTGGCTCTTCTTATTACAGGCGTTGAAGACAAAAAACGGTAGATGGGCACATTTGGTGGTTACGATTGATATCATGGACTAGAGGAGTGTATACTATTGCATGCGTTGCCTTGAGGTAGCTAGCATAGAATGAGGCCAGTCAAACTCTGTTTGCGGCCGATAATCAATTGTCTCAAAGAAGAATCTACGACCATTCTCCTTCCGTACAACCACCCATTCTTCCAGCACCACCAATTTGAAATCTACCCTTGCAATCCACCCTATTCTTTTCACCGAAGCTCTATCCATTATTCAATTACAATTCATTCCTCTCCAAGCCACACAAAATCCACCATCCACCATACCTCGTCTCCCGACTCGAGCTGCGATAGAAGTTCTCCCTTAGTAAATTGAATAACCTTATTACTCAAGGTGCTCTGGAATGCTCTGGACGGTACCAACTTGAGGGCATTATGGTGTACAAGGCGAGAGAATAGATAAGTTTAGGAGTGGATATCGATAAGAGAACATGTAGGGTAAGTCCATCCCAAGTACAAGGAGCGTTCAAGTTGTTGGAGGACTTTGGTGTCCAATTTATGGTTCGGAGCGCTGCCGGATCAATCTCTGTTCGAGTCTCGGTTTATTGGGACCCTCAAAGCGCACGGCAGGCTCTTATGAAAGTTGCTCGCACAAGAGCCGGCCTGATCTATGGTTGATGGCCAGTTGCCGTGACAGTAACATCCAAAGTTGCTGTCAATCCAGACAACAGCGGGAATTGATGATGACTGATTTGATGACTGGATGGACGGCTTGAGATCGACCCCGACCTCTGCAAGACACGATGGTGCAATTCAAGAACAAGTCCTCTGTAACTTTTCCATGAGACACCACATTCTGGGAACCTCCTCCGCTGGTAGCACTTGGAACCCTTAGCCTCCGACCTGGTCAAGCGGGACTGGGATCGTTACTCATGAGGTGAGAAACACGATGGAGCAGTAACCTGGACATGAGAATGACCACCGGGCGTTGAACGAGACCTTTGGTAAGGGAGCCTTGTCTCTGACTTCGAGGGTTCTGAGCTACAGGAGAGCTATGGCCTGGAACCTGTTATCGATATCAGCATTAGGATATGGTGCGCATGAAAGGGATACTTACGCCGCGAGGCGAAGGAACATCGTCTCACGTCCCTGCAGCCACTACTACCAGGGAGGCACCAAAGAGGTCGGAACTTGGGCAATCCCGCCAGCATGTCGAATAGGCGTCATTTGGAAGACACTCTTCGCATCGCAACTTAGGGGATCTAAGTAATGGCTTTCGATTGTTTTGGCGGAATAGAGTTACTGCCCAATAGTGCGTCTCAGAGGTAGAATCTGGATGTTCTCTGGGCCTAGATTTCATGCTGTCATGGTGAGGAGATGCGGATCCCTTGAATTGGGGCATTGATGATGGTCTTGTGGGGCGGAAGGTGCTGCTCCTAGATCAATTCCTTGCAATTGCTCCCCCCGTTCGACTTTTCACCCTCTTACAGCTCAAGACCATGAGAACTGGAAGGCTCGTGGGAGCTGGATGACCGTGGGAGCTGTTGGGATGTCTATTGCGCGCGGGCATGGTGGTAATGTGTGAGAATAGCACGATTCGAGGTGTAGGTCTGATCAGGCTGTAGAATGAGGTTGGTACTGGTTTGACGCGTAGACTAGGCCTTCTCCTGGATATTGTCGATTTACTTGGACCCTAGACTCAGTGGATGGATGTTTGAGCATAGGGTTGGATAAAGAGCTAAGATGAGCTAGAGAATGGAATATTTAGCTTGCAGGTAGGCAGACATGGAGGGTTGCAAGCAAATGGATAGTGTTACCTATTCTCTGTGTCGCGGGCAAGGATAGGCCCCCAAGGCTGTCCATTTTACCACCATTTATCCTATGGGTATTGAAAGGATATGATATAAAGTAAGCAGAAAGAATCGGTGGTGGCAATTATGATCTGCATGGGGACACACGGGCCTTTTTACTTTATATGACTCTGGGCCATTCGCCATTCTTGCGTTACAAATCGACGAGATAATACCGAATCTCTCCGTCGCAGCACTGCCTTAGGACCGCAGAACTACATATTGATGGTCTGCTGAGAATGAACAGATCCAGAGCTCTAGTGGCGTTCCACAGCGTGAGGTAGCCTGCGTCTTACGGGCGGTGTCATGTTTGCACAGCTAGGGTCATTCAAATTCAAGCCTTTGGATCTGCGCCTACCGGTAATAAGCATCAGGGGATGTTATAATTAGGAAAGGGGCAACAATCACTGACTACGGACAATTTATTGGAAAGATGTGAGGCATCAATGAAACCCAAGATCGTACAATCTTTGCTCGTATTGACTCTTCAAGGAGAGTTCAGGCCAATGAACGCTACGTCTCGAGATTGTGGTGCAAACTCGGCAGGGACATGATCAACAGACTATATATGTGAAAGGCGCCGTACCTTGACCTACCAATTGACCAAGTAGGACACAGCAATTACCGGGAAACGACCCTCTGACTTGACACGAAACTCGTATACGCTCAACGCACGTTTCAGATATGATCGAGCACGGTACCATAGGATGACTGCAGCTCCATCCTCTCCAGATCCTCGAGGCCTGGGAAAATGAATCTATACGCAGGGGGTCGAACGCGGACAGATAGAATCTTCTGTACCGGAAGATTCAGCAACAGCTGGTTACGTTAGGCCTGTGCTCGCGTCAAAGACTTGAACCGCTATGGGAGAGTTATAGGAGCGAAAGCAGACATCTGCTGTCACTGGCAAAGCTAGTAGACCTAGTGATGTGTGGCATGAATTCCAGAGTGCGACACTGGCAAGTTGCGGCTGCCAGCCGGTTGAGATCTATCAATTGAGGATCCAGATCGAGGCGCTGGTGGTCGACTTTATAATGCCATTCTCGGCAAAGAAGTCGATCTCCAGCCGCCCACCAAAAGCACAAAACAGCATATCCGACATGCACAATGCCAGATCAGCGGCATTAGCAATGAGTAGCAGGAAGAGAGGCTCCTAGCAGACGGACTGTACAGCCAAGCAGCCGGCTCGGGCACATAAAGTTATCCCCATCACTGTCGTTATTCAGATGGGCATAATGCAATTGGCTGGAAAGAAGGTGGCGACGTGGGGATTAGCAACAGAAGCGCCAAATGCTGTCGGTTTCCAGATCTGTGTACGTTTTTTTCTTTGTTGCAGAACGAAGAGACATAATGGAGTCCGATCCACACTTTGGTCTAGAATCGCCTTCTTTGTTAAGGAGCCAGGATTTGCCGTGAAAGGTGGTGTAGAGACAATCAACGAACATTATTGTCAATGATGGTCGACTAGATGCACAGGAACTTCAATCGTAGTAGTTGTGCTCAACAAGAAATGGTTTCTTTCAATATAAAACGCCGGAGTATCTGTAAAAGCAACGGTCAGGGGCTAGTTCTATTCTAGTGCGTAAAGTCACGTGAGAGCGCGTCAGCCTTGAACCCAGCCACATCTATTCTCGTAACAATGAACTCCAGCCATCCGGCAGACTTCAAAGTGTCACTGTGTGACCAACACTTCGAGGTAAACGTATTTAAGAGTAGTACTGCATGCCTTATGCCTTTTCGGTTGTCCCTTTTATGGTAACATGTTCCACTGGGAAGTATAGACCGACTCACTTTATCGGAACCAGTTAACTCAATCAAGTCCTTCCTCTCGACTCTACGTCAAATCATGCCTTTCGTACCTCACACACCAGAATCTCTCTTACAGCGATCTGACTCGAAGAATCCTGCCACAACCTGCAAAGGAATCACTTCGGCTGGCCGTCCCTGCAGACGACCACTTGGAGCCTCTCCTCAAGCATCGCCCACAGGTAAATGCAAATCGCGAACCGGAGTCGTAGCCGTGCTCCAGCCAAGCGACGAATACCACGATGGCGCCGCAGCTTTCTTCTGCTGGCAGCACCAGGATCAGGGGGGATCTCTTGCGTCCGTCGAGCAGAATGGTAGAAGAGTCGATCTAGTACAATTGCAACAACGGACAAGCATCGATACGCTTGCCGAACGTCTCGGTGTTTTCGATATTGAAGAAGATAGGTCTATAGCCCAAGGGAAGCATAACAAAAATCATACAAGGCCAGCGAGGAAAGAGACACTTCCTCAAAACTGGCAGGACGTGGATGGACCGCTGCTGGCGGTATCCAACAAGAAGGCTCAGATCCGGCAAAGAGAGAGGCAACATAAGCCGACGACAATATCGAATCTTTTATTGTCTATATTCTGTTGTGGTGGAACAGCAGATGTGAAACCTGCACCTCCGCCGCGCGTGCGAAAGCGTACAAAAACGCGAGAACACTCCTACAACGAGAGTACCAAGGTGCACTTGTCGCCACATCAATTAGGACCCCCAATGTCAAGTAGGCAAAGATCGCCCCATGCAGCCATAGCATCAGCCTCAGGTAGCCCGAAAGTTCCTCATACTGCTTGCTTGGACAAGCATACAGCGGGCAGGCCAAATATATCACGAGACCGACCATCTCAGACAGAGAATCTACTCTCTTTCATACCTAGCACGCTAGCGCCCCAAACAACTTCGATACTCCTTGCGGAACTTGCGAAGCCTGTATCCCTGCACGACGAGCACGGTTACATTTACATGTTCTGGCTCACTGATGCTGCAGCTATGACTCCTGATGCGAAGACTGCATCCTCATTATTTTCAGGCAAGTTGCCTTCGACACCTGACGGCCGCCGCAAAAGTGATGTCCTGCAAGCATACGTTGCGCAATCAGGCGTCAAAGGCAATAAGCCAAAGCCAGCAACAATACTGTTAAAAATCGGGCGTGCTTCTAATGTTCAACGACGTATGAACGAATGGACGCGTCAATGTGGTTACAATCTATCTCTCGTCCGCTTCTATCCATATGTTCCTACTTCCTCGCGTCCAAGCACTTCTACGACCCCAGTTTCACCAGCTCCACAAAAGGTCCCTCATGCTCATAAAGTCGAGCGCTTGATCCACCTCGAGCTCGCCGATCAAAGGGTCAAGCGGAGCTGCGATAGTTGCGGCAAAGAGCATCGGGAGTGGTTTGAGGTCAATACGAGTCATGAAGGGCTTAGGAACGTGGACGATGTGATTAAAAGGTGGGTCGGGTGGGCGCAGGGAGTTCGTGCGCTCTGAGGGTTGATGAAAGTGGTAGTAGGATGCACAAGTATCCATTTGTACTTCCGTGATGATGATGATGATTATGAAGAATTAACGACTTGAAAGATTTGGAACAAGAAGCTGATGAATGGTGAGGGAATGGAGCATAAGTCATGCATAAAAGAGGTCGTTAAATTTGCGTTTCAATCCTCAGCATGATCTTCTGGGTCATTATGTCGTTAATAGCACGTTCATTAGGTATCCGAAGCTACAATAACAGGTTGGAAACTCTAGACCTACGATTCCTAGAGGTAACATTTATGATTAGTTGTCAGGTGTCAGCTATATATGCATGACTTATGATCCATTCTCTTATATGCATAGGTAGAATAGTCCATACAGGTACAGCTGCAGCAATATCAGACCTGCTTCATATGTTATTGAAGACCTAGCCTGATTTTGGGAATCCATAACATCTTATAAGATACAGTAAAATTGCCGTAACTCCACTGGAATTAGACAAATGGGTATCTTCGCGGCCGCCGAACTCCACGCTCCTGGTCACATGCATCCTTCTGCAATTAAGCCACTTTCAACGCCAAAAACAGGCCCGGACTTCAGTGTACGTTTGCACCTGCCTTCCTCAACATGTCCAACACGTTCTGCCCCTGACCGGTCTCAGCCTGCTGCCCCACCTGCACAGGCTGCGTCCTCGGCTGCCCAAGCAAGGCCATCAAGTCCGGACTACCGGGCCCATTTCCATTCTCCATCCCATACTGCCCATGTTTCCCCTGCTGCGCAACATTAAAACCCTGCTCGACTCCCTCCCTCCTTCTCGCAAGCTCCGTTATTAGTTCTCCAACCTGAGCTCTGGTTCCTTTTGTGCTCCCCTCCGCCTCCTGGAAAACCCAAAGCCCGTACGCTTTCTGCTCTCCCTCTCCTTCGTTACCAGCTTCTTGCAGTATTATATACTCCTCTGTTACATCTACTTGGTCCTCCCTCTCCAGTGTAAAGACGAAATTATCTAGCCCCCGCCTATTAAGTACAACGACCGCATAACCCTCCTTCCCTTCCTCGTAGGTCTGTACAATGAAGAGGGATCCCTCAACGCCGCTTTTCTCCCAGCCTTCCCGCTCCATGCTAAAGAGGTATACAACTGCGTAGGGTGCAATTCTCTCAATAGCTTGGGTGGAGGGGAGGTGCCGTCGAAGGACGGATATATTTATTTCAGCATCTGAGCGGGTATTAAGTGGCGCTGGTGGTAGGGTATTGTTAAGATTGTTTGGGTCGGGGGAGAAGAAATCGAGGGTTACGGTGGGGGCGTCGGAGTCGGAGGGATGATAGTTTTGGATTTGGGAGATGGTGGTCGTCATTCTTGGCTAGTTGTAGAGAATGAGGAGTTTGATGTACGTAATGGGTCGTAGAGAGTGAGGAGGTGTGTGGTGTACCTCGTTTGGTAAAATATAGGTGCGGACATGGAAGAACACTGAGAGAATTCCTTACAGTTTACACGTATGTTATGTAACGCACTAGCGTCGTAATTTGGATGGCATCAGATCTAGCTTAGCGTTCCGATTCCAGACTTTGTCCACGAGTATTTTTATCTAAAGATCCATACCAATGCTTGTTACATATAGAATCATTATTCTAAAATAACAGCGTATGCTCAAGAGAACCATGAGCAAAATCATTCGTCTCGCGGGTCCAGGCGTTGAGGAATATTACCTGTATATCCCAGCGTTAAAGACCAGAATATGTCTCTATATGTATCCTCGTCTCGGAGACGGTTCGACCGTTGTCTGTTCCCGGCTATTTACACTCATTTCTGTCCACCAGAACATGTCTGCAAGTATTCAAGTACGGGATCTCTAGGCCCGGGTGCCTCTGAAAGTAAACTTGAAATAGCTGAAACAAAAGCTTTGTGGTCTGAATGGGAATTATGTCCATGACTACTCATTGAAATATAGGATTTGTAGAAAGAAGAGTTTTCAATAGACTTCTCCTTTTATCAAAGCCCCATCGTCTCATAATGCTTATTATCCAGATGTTCCCCAAGTCGGCCCTTCAACGGCTAAAATTGAGCAGCCCGCAAAGGAACCCACCAGAACAGAACCGGAATAACTACGGTAAACAGTATCTCGTTTCAAAATTCGGGCACTGCATGGGTTGCGGCATGATGCAGATCATTTTCATCAACACAAAATTATTGCGTAACCTCTACCGCGAGAGCCTTCTACTTTTCTCCAACAGGAACGCAGATAATGGCAGAATCAGAGGCAGAATCCAAGGTGGAGTCAAAGGTCTGTTATCCCCTTCTATTGAAGACCTCCATTATAGGCATTCAATATCTAATGCTCGCTTTTAGGTGGCTCACGAGAACGAGGCTGGGCCGGGTGTTAATTTTGCAAATGCTACAGAGCAGGTAGATGGTTATACATTCTTGGAGACTATGCAGCCCTGCTAAGCTCCTATAGGACAGCAATTCTTGTGAAATCCTATGTGCAGACGGGACAGGATCTTCGGACTGCAGAGCTGGCGTGATCGAGCGGACCAAGGAGCGCTGGTCTTCGTTTACCCACGCTCAACACTTGAATGAGGAGTCCAATGCTGGATTTGGCACTCTCAGCTGTTTTCCTCCAGAGATACGACGGAAACTATATGACCTTCTACTATTTGATCAATGCACTGAGCATATTAACCACTATACCAACGCCTCTGATCATAACGGCGATCCGACCGAAATCCACGTCTCGCCATATCGTCAGCACAGGGCAGGCATCTTCGATTTTAGGGTCCAAAATGTCTACTGTGGAAATGACTGTACTACGTCCAGGAGCCTACGCCTCCAACATACGTCCGCGAGCTTGAGAAACGAATATATGGACTATCTCCTAGCGTCTAGCTGCTTTAAATTCTCTAGTCCGTGGAAATTACGCGCCTTCCTAAGATCACTCACTCCCAACCAGCAGCTACAAATCCGGCACTTGAGTCTCATCGTGTCGATGCCAAGTTATCTTGTAGGACCCAGAGCAAACTACGAATATTCAAAGTACTTGAACTGGAGGTTGGTGTGTTCGCAGCTACCGACGACTCTGACATCTGTGGTTATCGAGGCTATGAGTTCGGCCGTTTACTGGGCTGGTGGTCGCTGGAAGGCTACTCGCTGGATCCTAGCGTCTGGGGAAACAATTGGATCAGGCTCCAATGAAAAACTCAAATGCGTCGAATGCGGACTGTTGATCACGGACGCAATATGCAAGGGGGTGAAGAACCGTGCACCAGATGCAAGATTGAGTGTAAGAACATCGGGTTTCAGCGATGCATATTATTCGGCCCTTTTCTACGCCGTCGTGGCAGGACACGAGTAGAAGTGGAGAGCGTCCGAGCTAGCCCTAGCTCCAAAGAAATGCTGGTTGACTGGGATTGAATATACGACGCTTTGGACCTTGTCAATTATCCAAGTCTTTGCGGAACAGCCAGTCCGATGACTGAAGCAGTGGTAAGCTCGACGTTGAGTGTGACGAATATAGAATCTCGAATTTCCAAGACGGATGAAGGCCTGAAGTAGTTCGGAACTTTCGGTATGGTTGCGGGGAGAAGAGATGATGCTTCCAAGTCCTCGACAGGTATAAATCGGAAGCCAGGAATCAGGAGCCTCACCTTCTGCGAGGAACGAGCATGCCAATTGTTGAAATAGAGAGAAGCCTTTGTATCATGCTGCGCGGCGGGTTATTGGATAGAAGCACTACAGAAACGCATGACTTCTGCGTCATGGTCTATCTCTGCTTCAAAGCTGTTTTCATTGTTGCAACTCACGTGCTCTATCTCACGTCCAAGGAGTGACACCTAAAAATCACCCAAAAAGCGAATCCGTCCATGGCAGCGTCTCATCGAGTGTAGCCCTGATACCTATCTTACCCAAAGAAATCCAGTACGGGTCACAATACCAATTCCAAAGACCAAATCTAAGGGTTGGATGTTCTTCGTCCTCCCAGAGCGCTTGAAGGTGTTACATAGACCAAATTAGGGTGGCTTAACCAGGATAAGGATCTCCATGGGGATAGGTGCACGTTGAGTCTGTCTATTGTGGGGAAGACAGGGGAGAGAAGCGTATAGACAGTTAAATTGAAATGTATCACTAGTGGCTTATCATGTTCCAGTAAGGGATGTAACATACACCTTAGAACAAACAGAGGCCTGCTAGCGTCAGCCCTACGGCTAGCTGTCGAGAATCGATGTCAGTGTGGCGGCGCGGTCGTGTGCGCTGCTCCGCTCTACGGCGGCATCAAGGCACAATGACCTGTGACTCAATAAGTACCTGGGCGACATCAAAAGGCCCAGTACACACTGTTAGTTCCAAAGCTATGGGACCTTGATCGCGACCTACCCAAGCCAATTCGGGCTTGTGGATATATTTAACATTGTATACATGAGACGAGCATTTGTGCAAGGGCTACAATGGCTACAAACAGCAGTACTCAAAGGCCGCCTAACTCTAGGATAGATACCACACCTGGAGCGTTCCCTGCCAGCCCTGCTCCCGGCGAATCGCCTACTATCGTCTCCTCCCAGCTGAGCTTGTCCCAGGCTGTTCATGAGAGGAAAGCTGAATATACAAAATCGAAGAGGATCAAAGTCAAGGTTGGCACGTGGAATGTTGCGTCGCTTAGTGGTACAGAAAAGGACATTGGAGGATGGTTCGTTGGGGGTAAAGGTGTTTCAGAGTCCCTGTCTGGATTGTCCCTTGGGGGAAAAGAGGATCCAGGGAAGAATGATCATCAGGTAGACGTAGCTGTTGAGAGCGTTGAATCACAGGAGAGCCGAAGATCCAAGAAAAAGTCCACAATTCCTGAAAATGACACCGGCACTTTACCTGGTGGTGAGGAGGTTGGCATCTATGCCTTGGGGTTGCAAGAGATCATCGACATATCTTCCGTCACCGAGGCTTTGCGACCATTCAGCGATCCACATCCAGCGAACAAGTGGAAGCAATCGATTTCGGAAGCTCTGCCATTCGGCTATCAATTGATAGCAGAGCAGCAACTTCTTGGACTTTACCTTGTCATCTATGCCTCCCCTGCCATCGCTCCAACGATATCATCCGTCAGTACTACAAGCGTCGGAACGGGCCTTGGGGGATATATGGGCAATAAAGGTGCTGTCACGGCGCGGATTGTCCTCGGTGAAACGACTCGCATCGTTTTTGTGAACTGCCATTTGAGTGCAGGAGCTGAAAAGGCTAACCTCGACCGGAGAAATTGGGATGCTGCACAGATCCTAAGCCGGACGAAGTTCGATCCTGTCTACGATGGGGGCGGTGTAATGGAAGAGTTTGGGGAAGGGATTGGAGACGAAGACTTTGGCTTCTGGTTTGGTGATCTCAACTACAGATTGGAAGACATTCCGGGGGAGGATGTACGAAGGCTTCTCATGCTACATACGAGGAATGAATACGGCAAATCGCAACCCTCGAAGCAGAAAATTGAGCATGAATTGGCTAATCCTGTATCACCAACGTTTCGAGACAACCTTGAAGCAGCGAACCGTGTGTCGGTAGATGATGGTTCATCTTCTCATACAGCTGTCGATAGCTCAGCCGCTCAATCTATAGCTTCCACCCCAACTTCAATAAGCCAAGAACCGCCTGATCCATCGGCAGACCCTACTTCGCTCCAGACAACGCTCTCTTCCTTGCTCACACACGATCAGCTCCATGCGCAGATGCGTACTCGCAAGGCTTTCCATGATGGTTGGAGGGAAGGAAAAATCGACTTTCTACCCACGTACAAGTATGATGTTGGAAGCGTTGGCATGTTTGACTCAAGCGAAAAGCGACGTGGGCCCAGCTGGTGCGATCGTATACTCTATCGCTCGCGAAAAGACAAATTGGACTATGAGGAAAGGGTACAACAGGAAGAATTATCCGAGAAGAAGGACACTGAGATGAAGCTACGGGGGGTTGTGGAAGCAGCTACGGATGAGGACGTATTGTTTGATTATGATCCCGAGACTGACGGCGTTGACGACCAATTTGACGGCCCAGCACCAGATACAGAAGTTGTAGTAACGAAGGCAGGATTCGAAGATAGGATTCATCTGGACTACTACACGTCCCACCAACGGGTCATATCATCGGATCATAAGCCGTTAGATGCGGTTTTAACTTTAGACTACGACGCTGTGGATCCGGATCTAAAAGCACTTATTCATCAAGAGGTGGCGCGAGAACTTGACAAAGCAGAAAATGAAGGACGGCCTGTTGTCACCATTGTCGTCGACCAACACCGTGACAGTGATATCACCCACTCGAACCCCTCGGCGTCCAAGTACGAAGGCGTTGACTTTGGCGATGTCAAATATGACCATCTAAAGATCCGTAACGTCACGATAGCAAACACTGGCCGGGTCCCAGCTATCGTCGGGTTTGTAGACCGCTCGAGCAAGAACGGCCAACCTGGAGGGGTCGCTCCCCCTTGGCTAAGCATACGGTTCGACCGTCCGGGTATCCACCAGAATGCTAATGCGGGCGCATTGCAGGAATACAGTCTTGAGCCTGGTGATGCCGCCAACGTTGAATTGACCGCTCATATCACGGATCTAGGTCTTGTGCGCCGGCTCAGTGAAGGCGAAGAGAACCTTGAAGATGTACTTGTCCTACGCATTCAGAACGGCCGTGATTATTTCATACCCATACGCGGAAACTGGCTTCAATCGGCTTTCGGGCGTTCGATTGAGAAACTGGTACGCATACCGGAGGGAGGTGTCAGAAGACTTCAACAGCAGAGGCCAGAAGGTAGTAACCTTAGTAGCCATACTCGTTATGATGATAAGGAGAACGATGCGGTAAAGTGGTCGGCTCCACGCGAATTGTTCCGGCTGACGGAGGCGATAGAGTCACTCGTTGAGAGATCGCTTGCGGAGTGGGGTATGAAAGGGGAGGAAGGGAAGCCGCCTTGGGAGAAGGCACCAGGATGGCCTTTTGCTGGATGGATCACGCCGGAGAAGGAGAGGGGCGTTTTAAGGGAGATGGTAAGGGAAGCTTTGGATACCAACAAGCCATTCATAGAGCTTTTTGCCTTAGAGTCGGGATCGGTACCAAGGCTGGAAGCCATGGCGGAAACGCTCATCGATTTCCTGAAGAGTCTGCAAGACGGTATCATCACCGAAATAACATGGGCCGAGCTCGAGAAAGGTATTCTTGAGCGCGAGAAGAGCAAAACAACTCTCACCGACGAGGAAGAGCGAATGTGGATCCTGGATACGATCTCCTCGGCACCTGCTCATAGCGTTTCCTTCACCTTCATCACCTTCATGCTCTCTCGCGTTGCCAACGAAATTGTGCCCGTATCACAACAGCTGCAGAGGCGTGGCACTGCAACATCTTTCGATGATATGGAAGCTGTGCAGAAGACCAAAGACGACCCTCTTCGAACGAGGCGAAAGGAAGTGGACAATACATATGCACTCATCTTCGCTGGTGCTATGATAAGACTCCCAGCGACGTTGACTGGTAAGGCTAGGAAAGCCAGCGAAGCTCGCAGAAAGCGAGTTCTTGATGTGTTCCTTCGCTCACGGCTGGGTGACGGCTCCTGAAGCCACCGAAGCACAGAAGTAGCGCCCTCAAGGTGGCACGTACCTCTATTAGCACATCAATCAATTGCAATGGAACTCGGACCGGCCTTGGTCATGCACTGCGGTGGCTCCAAAACGGCCTGCACCTGCATTGCTTCTTTCTCGGGTCACGGCTACACAATGCCTTAACACTCGTCCAATAGCAACAGCGCCATGACGGCTCCAGCATGCGCTCCCTGTGGTGATATCGGCATCCTACATAAAAACAAGCCTTGGTGGCGGCTGTATACCATCAAGAGCAGCTCGAAGACGAACCCACTGCATCAATGTTAGAAAACACCTTCGCCCCGAAGGCGGTGTATATGACTCATTCCAGACCCAGCCTCGACTAAGACTTAGGATTCCACCAACTGATGCCCCGCAAGCGGCTGCTAGCACGGGCGTTCAGTTGCATGGCCAACGATTTGCACCATCACTGCTCAGTTGCGCTGCTCAGTGTTCAATATTTTGGAACTTTCATAAGTTCTAAACTTCCATTCAGCCGGCATGCTTTTTCTCGGAATCGATGGTATCACGTAATGCCCCTTGCATCGTCTTTCATTGAAACGAAGATGAGTGAAGTGCGCAAGGTGGTAGGAGTTGCACATTTGTACAGTGCACGAGAACCTAGATAGAAATGATCTCACGGTGCCAATGAATAACGATGCAAATGAATCTATATCTTTCTTTACAATCCGCTAGCCCCACTCACCTCATCCAAACTCGCGTCGCTCAACTGGACCTTATACACGTATAAATCAAACACGTTGCTCTCCCCTGGAGTATCATGATCCCCAGCCTCGCCCCTGTAGATTCCAAACTTCGGATAAACCGCTCCCGTCCAAAGCGACAATCCACCCTTATTCAAAACACTTTCCCCATCAAGCCAGACCTGCAGATTATTGTTCCCCCCGGACTTCGTGTCCCAGGCCAAGGCGATGTTGTGCGTAGTATTGAGTGTGAAATCTGACGAGTCGGTCCAGAGGGGCCCGTACTTGGCGTTAGTGCCTGGAGGTGTGTAGCCGAGGGAAAGGTGGGTAGGAAGTGTTTCGGTCCATTGGAGGTTGAAAACTATGTCTTGGTTGTCTGAGGCATCGGCTGCGCCGTTTTTCCTACACAGATATTAGCGTTCTGTGGGAGTTCCTTATCGAGATGTGGTGGGTGCATTCATACCATTGAAAGATGGCCAAATGTTCATGATAGTTCGCCAGACTGAACTCATACCCCACGAAATATGTCTTGCCTGCCGCGTATGTCCCCGCACCCTTCACCTCTGCTCTTCTGAAGTCGGGGTCGCGGTGGTAGTGTAGAGCAGCTTGACCCTTCGGGTCAGTGCTGGGCTTGATGTAGACATTGTCCTTGCCGGGGCAGGGGATTTTGTCGCCAAGGTAGGAGCCTTCGAGCTGGCAGGAACCGAGTTCTGAGATTGGAGCCGGGGCGGCGTAGTTGATGAGGAGAGTGGAGGTTGTGAAGGACAGGGAGGAGACGAGGATAAGGGCTTGGACGAGCATTTTCGCTGAAGGAAGAAAGGGCGACGATGAGGTCTGCTGATTAGTAGACTAATTGTATATAGTATCATGCGGACAAATGAGTTCAAGAATCAGTGAGATCTCTGGTTAGGATCGCTCTTTAAGTAAATGACAGACGAGGAGACTTTATGACCAAGACATAGCACGTTGGCTGAGCATGTTTGGGCGCCATTGAGCGTAGTCAGGACGAAATGAAACGGAAACGACATGAGTAAGAGATAGCAGCCTTGTCACTGCTTGCTAACACATTGCAAAACGCTGACTGAGAGGTTTTGCGGCGTGTGATACATCACTGGTGATGAAAATCGGGCCCTGGTTGGGCTAACGGATTTGGGGGCCCAACTGGTGATAATGTTGTTCCAAATTTAGAGCATGCTGACATATCTGCTCACGACATAGAAGGTCATTTTATCAAGATGGCTGACAGGAATTGGTAATGAAGCAATGGGAGAATCTTGCTGGCAGTTAATACATCAAGGGATACCTAAGCCTCGAGCTATAAACGACGCCAGTGGAATTATCTCCGCCATTTCTACACCAGTAACAGTCCTGTTTACATTGGGTTCAGATAGCAATGCTGAGAATCATACCAAATCCCTTGATAGTCTCTCGTCACGACTCTACTATGTCATGGGACTCTATGCCCAGCGCTGTTGAGGCGAACGTTCTTCAATTGGCAGCCTCCTCACTCAATTCGAGACTCTTGTATCTCCGCATTGTGTCCGAGCCCTTGTTCCTCCACTTAAGAACCTGTCTTTTCCTTTGTTACCATTGAAACCCTTTCTGCGAACAAAGCACTCTATACATAAAGCACTTGTGGTTCTGGAATGGCTTTGTCGAGTTTCAAGTATAAGTTTCTGCCAAAATTATGGATTCCACTGCTTAATTTCCAGATCATACTTCAACCAAACAATTTCCTTTCCTCGAAGTTTCCAGAATAACAACATGGCCGAACATTTCCTTCGCAATCTACCACAGGTTAGAGAAGCGGACTTGCCCCAAGGCAACGAATGCGGTGTCTGTCAGGAGAAGTATGGCAAGGTTGATCTCCACGCAGGGGTCAAGGATGCCCCAGTCCGCCTACCATGCCAACATATCATCGGTAGTGATTGCATCCGCAAGTGGGTGTCACCGGACGAGCACGGCAAAAATACCTGCCCTTTCTGTAGGTACGTCTTCTTTAGCTTGGACCTCGAACCCCAAGACCCCGAACCACAAGACCCTAATTACCAGAGAATAGAAGCGTTGTACAGAGCCACCCTGCAGCCCCCTGGTATTACTGAGCACGATCGCCGAGTAGCTCGTCAAACACTCCCCCGCGCTGAAAGGTCCCTCTACTACGAGCTTCAAAGAGCAAGTGCTCCACTTCCAGCCTTAAGAGAACATGAAACGCCCAGTATCGAGCAAGGAATAGCCTTATTTGCGGTGCTGGTACGGATTGGGGCATTCGAAGGTCTGCTGGGACACATGTCGCGTCACGAATATTATATTCTCTGGGAGCTGTTGAGGCGGGATGGTTTCGTGTATCGGCCTAATGACCCTACTATGGATATTGCAAGTGGCTGGCTGACGACTACCCCTGATTCGTGGTTCTTCATACCCAGTGATGAGCATGGATGGCCACGCGGAGAGGGATCACTTATTGGGGACTCTCCGGAATATTTGCCAATGGACTAAAACATATCCTGAGGGGCTGGTGCTGCGTTAACAAGTTACCTATTGCTATGGGTGATCAGTACATCTATAAAAATCGTTATGGCTATGGCTGTCATCATCGCTGTTGTTGTCGGTATTACTATCGCGATCATTATCTATATTTCTATTGATTGATGACGGCAATAGTGGTGATGTTGATGGTTGTAATATTAATGGTGCGTTATTTTATGGAGGAATGGTGATGGTATTAAGGGCGGTGGTAGATGCCAACCAATGAAGTAAAGCCTTATTCAGACAGCGATGAACATGCAACAATTAGCATCGAATAGCACCATGAAAGAGTCCTATTATATTGATATCGCCTTTCGCTCTATGATACATTTTTAAAGAGGGCGCTTTGATATATATGAACCTAGGTATATACAACTTAACCACTTCGCCTAACCCTGCCCCTAAGCGTGCCTCCCTTCGGTACCGGCGAATTGGAAACCCCCCTAGGCGCGAGCTACTTTAGGGTCCTATCCAGCCCTGACATCGCGCCTCTGCCGCGATAAGTGGCCGCTGCAGGGTTCTCTTTGGGGGTTAGATATGGGCCTCTCCCGCGCATCAAGTTCGGGACACAAAATTCCCTCATCCACTTTCCTAAGCTGCGTATAACCTCAGCAATCTTCGCCATCTCGCTAGGGTAGACAATATGAGTGCAAAGCTAGCCGAGCCTGCGCCTCCCTTTGCTACCTCTGATAAAAAGTCGTTCGCCTACATTTCCGCCAAAGATCGCTGGCCAGTTATTGTAGTCAGTCCTAAACCCATATCCCGCATCAGTAACGTTCTCTATCTGAGCTGACCGCTCAAGACAGGAGCCATTGATGATGTCCACCGTGCCATTGTAGATTACGAAGATGACGCGAAGCGGAAGGAGGGCAAGACGATATTAGAAGGGCTGGCGAAACTGAAGTACGAACTACAACATGACAAGCAAATGACGTACTGAAGCCTCCTCGATGGCAACAGCTTGTTTGCTAAGAGGCGGCAGATTACTCGAAGATGACGGACACTCGGATATAAAGGAGTATAATGAGCAATTGCAAGCGCTAGGCAATCCCAACTGGTTCAACGTGCCTTGGCTTTATTCTGAATGCTACATGTACAGGTGCGGCCATACGCTTGATTTACTGGTCAGAATTGTCTAATAGGGGCTCTGCTAGACGTATGAGCACTCTTTTCGCTCTCTCCTCCCATTGGCGTACCTACGATATCTTCAGCCGCCAAAAGCTGTCTACGTTTAAATCCTCGCGGCCTGCGGTCCTCGAATTGGCAGCCAAATACAGTAGCTTGATCGGCCAACTAGAGAAAGATGTACATCTCCCAACAGCACCTGCGGAGCTAGAAGATGCCGAGCGAACGCTCTTTATGGAAATGTGTGAGATTTGTTTGTGGGGCAATGCAACGGATTTATCACTTTTGACAAGCTTGACATATGAAGATATACAAAAGCTGCAAGGGAGTGATGCCCGAAGAAGGGCAGAGAAAAACATTCTTGTCAACGACCTTCCAGAAGCATACACAGCACTCAAGCAAGCCCAGAAGGACGGGAAACGCGAACGACGCATAGATATAATCCTCGACAACGCCGGCTTTGAACTCTTTGTCGATCTTATCCTAGCCGGATATCTGCTCGCCGCAGGCCTAGCCACACAAATCGTGCTCCATCCCAAGTCAATTCCATGGTTCGTATCAGACGTCTTGCCAGCAGACTTCGCCGCGCTCCTGAGCGCGCTAGCCAATCCTCAAGGCTTCTACTCCGCCCCTGAAGACTCGACGAAGTCCGAAGCTCAGCAACCGCTCTCTGAGAACGAATTAGCAGATCTATCTTTCCTTTTCCAACACTGGAGCACCCTCCATGCGGAAGGCCAGCTCATAATCCGCCCCAACATCTTCTGGACCTCAGCAAACAGCTATTGGCACCTCCCCAGCTCCGCACCCGCCCTCTACTCGGATCTACAGCAATCCGAGCTTGTAATTTTCAAAGGAGATCTCAACTACAGGAAGCTCACCGCCGACGCCATGTGGCCCACGACGACTCCGTTCACAACAGCCATCGGCCCCCTGGGCACAAGTTCAGGTATACGCACCCTGGCGCTTCGAACCTGCAAAGCAGATACCGTGGTGGGATTACCCGAGGGCGAAGACGAGAGACTGAAAGCAATGGAAGGAGGAGGTGGTGTGAATGGCCCAAGGAAATGGGCTTGGAGTGGGAAGTGGGCTGTGGTGCAATTTTGTGATGGTAAAGCATAGACCGCCTTGAAAGGGAACTGACTTAAGCGTCTTAGACCCGATATGCTGGGCAATACACCATAGAAAACAATAGAAACGCTTTTGTTTAAGTTCGAAATGGCGAAGGAATAGGGCCGTCGATAAGGCTAATCAATTGATAGGAAGGGATGCAGCCCGGAAAAAACGCCGATCTATGCTCAATCTTGATGCTCGCTATGCATTCTTCCGCAAGATTGTCAGTTTTATATTGCCATTTCAGTCAACATTTAAGCTTACTATTGTCGAAACTTCGCTCGTCATCTCTACCGTCCGGGTCATTTCAATGTATGACCCCCTTGATGCTGGCCCGCGTGGCCGCCCTATTCTCCCTGTTAACAAACCATTCCTTACTTAAACTACCAAAATCTTACCCGATCGGCGCTCGTTCTCGTCCCCGGCCCCTGGCCCATAGAGGCGAATGGCCGGTGGGTCGGTTGGGGAGGTAGGTTCTGATGCCTCTTGCGAGGACTTTTTTCCGGTCAAAAGGCTGGGAAATGTGTTAATATGTTTGGTAGTTAAGTTTTGAATGGGTGGATGCTGGTGTATTTACGCCGTAGCCCACGCGATGATTTTCTTAATTGGGGAGGAAGAAAGGGGGTTCTTGAGGGTGGGAGGCATTGTGATGGCGACTTATTTGAGATAGTTAAGTTGGAATTGGCTTGATTGATGGGCTTCTAGAGCGGCGATTGGTTGAATTTGATACTGGATGGTGAGGTTGCAGACAAAAAAAAAGGTATTCCAACCTGGGAATTGCGTATATAAGTGACATCGGACATATCGAATTCTCGCATGGGGAGATATCCATCCCAGAGAATCACTCTGCATTAGCGCATGTCAAATTTTTTTGGATATTCACTATTGAAATACTAGCTCTGATTTTCGTCCTAATCTGCCTGTGTTTATTCTCCCGCAGCGGACTGATCCTCACTTTCCTCCTCCTTAGGCTCACCCAGTTTAGCCTTCTTCCAGTTATGGTTGAATCCCTTCGCCATGTTGGCGAATAAAGGCGTAAAGCGTTTTGACGAATGCTTCCCGCATTTTGCTGTGTGGAAGAGGTTAGTAGGAACCGCGATTTCGGGTGGAAGGTGGGACGAACGGCATGCTCCTGCTACCCAGTAACTGTGAATGTGAGTTAGCGTTGGGCTCAAATCATATCATTAGATAAGGAAAACGGAAAGCAAGCCATGATATTTTGAATCGAGCTGTAGAACTATGCGGGGGTTGCCCTGCAATTTACACTTTTCCTGCCCTTCGGTAATATAAACACTTGTAACATTGAACCATCAATCACTTTCAGGAACTGCTCGACCGAGTCTTTGCGTCCCAACAGTCAAATGCGTAGAACGCTTAGTCTTTTGGGTTGTGAAAACTCTTTACGCACGACTTTTCACTATTCTCTCAATCTCCCAAGGCTTACTCTTTAGTAGTAGTGTTGAGGTGGCATTTACTTTGGGCTGCTATTAGGAGAGGTCACCGAGAGATCTTCAAGGGACATACAATGTCGTGGGAGCCTTGCATGCTTTGAGGACGGTGGTCTCCTTATGCCAGCATTTGGGCCATGTATATCTCTTTCGATGACACATGTAGTGCTGCATTGCATTAGGATAGGGGTGATCTGTCTTTCGATCGGTGACCTACACTGGTAGGTACAGGGATTTGGATTCGTTCAGCACGTCAAAGGCCCGCGGCTTTCCCCAGAGTCCTTTAGCTGTAAGGAAACGTTGCCTCAGTTGCACTTAATAGACTCACAAGAGTGTGTTGAAAAAGGATCTCAGTGACAGTTGCGTTTGCAAAGTGCTCTCCTAGACTGGTAAAGGAGCTGTTCTTTGCCTGCATCCTTGTTCCCAAGTGGAATATCATAGCACAATGTCTCCTGTGTACCTCCATCAAAGGAAGTCCATCATACGGTCACATTGCTTGCTCCGCAGTCTAGCGTGGCTACGAAGGCAAAGATAGCCTTGTGTCACATAAGCTTAATATGTGATAAGGATAACATAGCATCAATTCCTTGGCTCTCGACGATCCTTCCGGCCCAGATTTCGGCTCTTTGAAAGTCAGTGAGCATTATGTGAGAAGAGCAAAAAGTGGAGTTACATTGTGGGTCCACAAGTGTGTTATCCGCGGCGATTCGCTTCCACAATGTAAAGTGATACCCCAGGGCTAGAATTCGCCCTGGCAACGCACGTCAGGGCGAACTGTGCGACAGATTCAAGGACACACCGCTCCAGACTGAAGATCACGCCTGCGGGATCTGGCATCTTATTGGAACGCACTGGGCTCGTGCTGTGCCAAACTCGCACTTACGATTGTGTTAGCTAACACATACGTTATGTCCATGGAGAACGGTCAATAATCCACAAATTTACCAAGATACAACATTACGTCAAGCTGCAAGGTCCTCACGCGGTATATAATGCTGTAGGACCAAGGCAACGCAGCTTCTAATGGCCTGAAAGCGGCCTTGCTTCCAGGGAAACTCTTGTGGGGTCGACTGTGCTGCTCTTACGGAAGGTTGACAGGAAGATTTCTCAAGATTGAGACAAGCGTAGATAGTAATGCTAGAGATCTCAATCCGCTTACAAGAATTGGATGAACACCTTGTGGAACTAGGAGCCGAAGCAGCTTGTTCGTATATATTCCAGGAAAGCCTGTGCAGACTAGTCGAAAACTTTGTAGGGATATCCCTGCAGCTATCCAAATTAAGAGTTCTCTAATGCCGTGCTCCAGAGATTCAAGCTCTTTTCATGCCGACTTACTCTCAAGCAAGTCTGCACAGAGCGAAAGAGAAATCCTGTATTTTTGATATATTACAAGCGTTTCGCGGATGACGCACTAGTGCCGTACCGAAGATAGCCTGCCTACCTTAACTTTAACGTTATCGAAACACTGTCACCTGATATGCTTGAAATATACCATACAATACAGCCATTTGACGCAATCGTTTAGACTATGATGAAGCGGTTTCAAGTTCCCATAAGTCCGAATCGTTGCATCTACCGCTGGAGGTATTGCTGCTCGTAGACGGGGTACATGCACGTAATAAGTGCCAGTAATCCTGCTCGTGAAGTGAAGGAAAATCGCTCAATTTGCTGACGAGATCCACAGTTCTAGCATGGGAAAGTAGGGCTAATCTGCAATGGGAAACACATACCGAGAGTGATAGGCCTGGGTTGACGAAGCCGCTTCCTCTCAGTGTTAGAAAATGATGCATTTTCACTCCCTGAGGCAGTTTGTAATTGAGATTTGCAAGTCCCCAATATTCCTAGATGCAATGGACAACGCACACCCTTTCTTTTGTCAATGCAGAAGTCTACTCACTTTATCTGTGGATGCAAGTAAATGCCGTATTTCGAACTTCAATATACGTACTCTCAATGCTCAAGAATAGCATCGGGTCCCAATTGTTGGCTTCTTCAGAGGTGCCTTGATGCTCTGCAACAGACGAAACAACCGAGATGCGGTAGAAAGACTGGTGGGAGAAAGCCCACGAAAAGCGCCGACAATGACTGAAATGCTCGGACTGAGAGGAAGGTGTGCTCTGAGATAGAATAGACGGTAAAGGGATCTTCTAATATGTTGAACCCACTAGAGAAGAAAATCCAATCATGCCCTCGATATTTTCGTTCCTCCACGAAAAGGTGAATTGAGTGCACTAAGTGAGAACAACAATTTTACCGCCAGCCTTGTTCTCCTCCATAGTCCTATGTGCCTCCACAATCTCATCAAGCTTGAAAGTCTTACCAATCTGCACCTTCAACTTCCCTTCCTTGATCTGCTTCACCATCTCCTCCAACGGCGTGTTAGCAAACTCCTTCTCAGTCCCCCCATAAGTAGTCAAACAAACCGTCGAGGGAATAGCTCCCATCACCTCGAAATCCTTAATAGACCATGCATTCCCCACCATGCCCGTCATACAACAAATGCCGCCCCCCGAGACCGCACGAAGCGAATCCAGCAATGTTGTTGTCCCTACCAGCTCAAGCACCTTATCCGCGCCCCCAGACCATATCTCTTTCACTTTCTCCGCAACTTTCCCATTATCAATAACGACGTGATCGCACCCACTTCCCTTCAACAGCTCCTCTCTCCCCTCCTGCCTCGTCGTTCCCATAACTTCCGCTCCATGCCTCTTCGCAATCGCCGCGGCCGCTAACCCCACACTTGTCGTTCCCCCTCGCACCAACAGTTTCTCCCCCTTCTGCAATTTCAGCGCCTTGAATATACTCCCATGTGCTGTCTGCAACATCTCTGGCAGCGCACCGAGCACTTCCCACGGCAATTCCGTCCGAATCGCCACCACATTTTTGGCTGGAACGCACGTGTACTCAGCGTAGCCTCCATCAAATATCCTGCCCATGCCTCCCATTGCTGTTGCAACTATTTCTCCCTTATTGAATTTACCTGAGGGACAATCCTCAACGAGACCGCAGGCTTCGATGCCGAGGACGCGGGGGAAGCGAACAGCGGGGCCGGAGTGGCCTTGACGGGTGAAGAGCTCGGAGCGGTTGAGACCGAAGGCCTTTACGCGGATGACGACTTGGCCGGGGGAGGGGGTTGGGATGGGGAGGTTTTCGAGCTTGAGGACTTCGGCGCCGCCGGGGGCGTGGATTACGGCTGCTTTCATTGTTGACATATTCGAGGGTCTGACGAGCGGGCGTGCTCTGATATGTGTGTGGATAGGCAGTTTAGCGAGGCTGGAGTTTGAATTGAGGCGTGATGTGGTGATGCGATGGCCCAGGAGTCGTATTGCCGCCGTTGTGACAATCTGATTGGGTCAATGTTGGTGGGCAGTATAGAGTAAATGAACTTGCTCTCCACAGCTTCGGACATTTGCTCTCCATATATTTTTCTCATGATCAAAGCGTCGGCTCAATGATAATTGGAGGATGCGAAGTAAGGATTGCGTCGGCTGTACATAGAGGGGTATTCTACAGTAGCGCCACTATTGGATACCAGGTTGGTGGCTAGGTAAACAAGCTTCGGATTGCCCTAAACATCGGCATTCAAAGCAATGAGTCCGAAAGATACCAGGTGATCTCCTGTATTGATGATTAGCACTGTCCTGAAATTGGATTCGAAATGCTTATCGATAAAGCCTCAAGGGCTTACAAAGCTTACAGATATAGGAGCTAACCATTAGGACAGGTTTAGTTGGAGGCCTGAATGCGAAAGCGTTGGTTAGATCGGCAAGGACAAGCGGGTCAGTCCATGAATACTGGTAGGTGATGTTATCTTGGTAACGCTATAAATCTGAGCTTGCTACATCATCAATCCGTAAGGCCATCAATTCATGAGGACAATCTCCTAGCATAGTAGTGAAAACTTTCATCCCTCGTAGACTTCCAGCTCTCATAAAGCAAGTAACACAAGCTTAAAAGTGAGGCAACTGCCGTCCTCGACCATTTCAGACCGTTCAGTTCACCCTCATCATATGCCTCCAGATGCCAACTCCATCTACTGAGGGCAAGTCTGCAGGATCGCATACCAGTTAGCGAGGCAAGCAAGAGTCATGGATACGCGCAACTTACCGCACCGCAGCTCCCACACGTCTTTCCCCCACCGTCGATGCCAGCACCGCACTGTCACATGTTAGACCACGCGTCGTCCGCGCAAGGGTTTTGAGGGATACCTTAGGACAGCTGTTGTGCATCTTCAAATAATTAGACTAGGTTGGAATCGAAGGTTATTCTCTCTCGGTGCTCGTTGATCGTAGTTATGATTTCGACTGAGTGTCCCAGAGGTGAAGGAAGCGCGGTTTGGAGATGAGAGCGGGGAAGACGAGGGGCAGATGACACGGCAAAAGATTTATCCGAAGCCGAGAATATCACGACACTGATAGCCTGTGAGAGAGAGCCCTTTTAGCACCCCTGTGATCTCTGCTCCTTGGATAATCATTCAAGGCCTCTGTCGAGTCCTCTATTTAAACGGTTAGATGGTCCCTTGATGAGTCCTTCGCTAGTTGTCAAGGGAAATGTGAGCCTCAATCAGATCCAATTTTTCTGAATGCGACCTCTCAGGGGTATTGAGTGGCGAGAATGTGCCCTGCCAGCCCATATGGCCTTGCTTCGATCTTCCTTCGTTACTGCCTAGATGAATTCGGCGTGTTATAGGTACTTTACCCTAATTATCAGTAAACTTTAATGACGGGGCTCTGCTATCGTTGCCCGTCGCAGGATCCAACAGGGTCATTTTCGGCCATGCTAGGACTCCGCATGCGATAGGCTTCAGCGTTGCTACAGTTATTGATCAAGATTAAAGAGATACCACCTAAGGCCCTAGATCCTTCCAGAGGTGTCATCGTATTCCTGGACTTGGTGTTCGTCCAAACTCTCAACACAAAGTCATTTTCCTTTCCTGTGTAAGCTGATAGAAATCAGGATGTGAATTGGAAATCTTGACGATGGCGTGCTCGACGTGTTCTGGACATATATCGTGCCAGTCCAGTCGAGATTCACGTTTCCGGTATTATGTCTTCGATGTGTTCTCTTCAGCTAGAGCTGTCAGGTTGAGCGCGGAGTCTCGAGGCCGTCCAACCGGGTTCATAGCCGGCTTCAGGCTATTCTTTTAAACGTTGGGCAAAAGATCGTCTTGTCGGTAGCCAAGCTCAGTCTCCAGAGCCTTGAACCCGAGCGTATTGGCGTGATCAGTCTCAGTTGCGGATGCTATGATTGCAAGATAAACAGCATAGGAATTTGCGGCTAGGCGCATTTTGAAAGAGGAAAAATATGGTTGTATTTTAGGGAACATCTTGTAAAGAAACATTACAGGAAGCGGAAGTTCGCATAGCGACCATGTCATGGCTGTAGCAAGCAAATGTCTATGGTTGTAGCAAGCAAATCACTCCTATTCCAAGTTGGTTTTCGTAGGCTGTAACCCGCATTTTTTGCGGGCAACATCGTGTTGAGGCTCCTATATAGATAAAGAATGGACGCGTACTTGCGGACATGTCTGGCATTTAGCGCCGATGCGAGAGCCGGGAGCAATTTGGCGTAAAGTATGGCACATAATGGCAATGTTATGAAGCAAAGATTGTCATTGTTGATGTTGAAGCTTCGATAATTTATGCGTTGCTGGGCTGGACGCGGAATTATTCCGATTGTTGATTTCGATGTGCAGGCCAATCGAAGGAACTCCTTTTACTACTCTATGCCTAGCACCACAAAACCCTTTCTTTGTCTTGCTGTACAAATAATTCAAGTTCATAAGTTATTGAGTTGCGCCAGCTACTTATGCCTTCGCAGAGATGGGTTTGCCGGAGCAAAGCTGGGTGGGAGTACAAGAGAAGACTTTCAGCAAGTGGTAAGTACATGTGCCATTCCCCAATTACTAGGCAGGCTTACAGCGTATTCTTTGCCCAGGTTAAATTCGAAAGTCAAACCGCGTGATGTAGCGGTAAAAGATCTTGTTACGGACCTTTCGGACGGCGTACGATCAAGGCCCCCTGATTTGCGGAACCGCTGGCTGAATTCACTCTCTAGGTGATCCTCATTCACCTCCTCGAACTTCTCAGTAATGAGTCTCTTGGTCGCTATGCCTCGAAACCTAAGATGCGTGTCCAGCGGTTCGAAAACGTCAATATCAGTCTCGACTTCATTAAGTCTCGTGGTATACAAATGACCAATATTGGAGCCGAAGATGTGGTCGATGGTAATAGGAAAATCATATTGGGCCTGATATGGACCTTAATTTTACGTTTCACAATCAATGATATTAATGAGGAGGGTATGACGGCAAAAGAAGGCTTGTTGCTGTGGTGTCAGAGAAAGACAGCATGCTATGATGACGTGGAAGTTCGAGACTTTTCGGCGAGCTGGAATGATGGACTAGCTTTGTATGTGTTGACGGTTGTGACACCGGACATTCGCTGAAACATTTCTTAGCTGCGCTCTTCTCGATATCCACCGTCCTGACTTGATTGACTTTGAGACACTCGACAAAAACGACCACAGGGGTAATATGCAATTGGCGTTTGACATAGCGTCGAAAGAGATTGGAATCCCAGACCTATTGGATGTGGAGGATGTATGTGATGTTCCAAAACCAGACGAGCGTTCTCTTATGACCTACATCGCCTACTGGTTTCATGCCTTCTCCCAGATGGAACGAGTTGAGAATGCAGGCCGGCGCGTGGAGAAATTTGTTCAGAGCATGCAAGGTGCCTGGGGTATGCAGAACTCGTATGAGAAACGGATGGAAGATCTTATACGGGAGGTAAGGGCACAGCGAGGGGCTTGGATAGCAGCCACGTTCACGGGTACCTATGGGGATGCCAAAGAGCAGTCGACAGAGTTTGCGGCATATAAGCGAAGTCAAAAGCGGCGATGGGTGGCTGAGAAGTCGGATCTGGCTGCTCTATTGGGAAATATAAAAACAAAGATGAGTACATACCGTCTAAGAGCATATGAACCACCGAACAATCTAAATTTGGAGGTCCTCGAGAACGAATGGTCGTCTCTGCTCAAAGCTGAGAGAGACCGCAGCCAGATCATCAATGAAACTATTCGAGAGCAAGTCTCTTCTTTTCCATTCTCAAGGACCCCCGAGTACTAATGTTCTGTAGCATCAAAGATACCCTCCGTCGTACCTTCGCTGAAAAGGCGAACTCCTTTGCCGAGACTCTTTCAACGCTCTCACTAGCAATAGCTGGTCTCTCTGGCGACATCCCCGATCAACTCGCTCACGTCCGGCGCCTTCATGCCAATCTACCTCCCCTCTCCGAGTATCTCGCTACTCTTGCAACTCTCTCTGCAAAATGCGAAGAAGCCAACATTGAGGAGAATGATTTTACAACGTATACCTATGATGAACTCTGTTACGAGCTCGATCTTGTACGCGGTGCTGTTGTTGGCAAAATGGGATTCCTCGAGAACCAAATGGTGGCCCGGGAAATGACTAACCTTACACCAATTCAGCTGGAAGAATTTGAGAGCGTATTCAGGCATTTCGATAGGGATATGAGTAATACGTTGCAAGAACTCGAGTTTTCGGCAGCACTGGCGAGTCTGGGGTTAGTCTACGACGAGGACGAGATGCATAAGCAGTTCGTAACCACTTGTGCTGGCAAGGGTCACGTGACGTTCGAGCAATTCATTCGCTTCATGGTCGATGTTACTGAAGATCAGAACACTGCAGAACAAGTCTTCCAGTCCTTCAAGGAGGTTGCTGACGGCAAGGTATGTTCCACTCTGTCCTTGCCCTTTTACGTGTCTTGTACTCTGGCCGTCTTCGCGCCCCCCAAGCTGCCGTACCCTGTCATTCTTACTGTCTCGGAGCAAATAGAGCTAATGACCTCTCCACAGCCATACGTAACCGAGCTCGATCTCCGGCACTCGCTTATTCCAGACGAGCTGATCGAAGACCTACTGACGAGCATGCCGCCGCACAAAGGCCCTGATCTGCAAGAAGATCGTAATCTACCCAAATACGACTACGTCAGCTTCATGGAGAAGATGACGCTTGGGGACTCCGCAAACGAGGAGACTGAAGTGAATGGGAGTAGGAATGGTCACGGAGAAGACTACCACTAATGACAGGCGAGTGATCCTACCTGACTGGTGTTTGGACGACATTTCTTGTATGCATTGAGTGTTGGATACGAGACGAGGTGGTGTGTTGTTTGGACATTTGTCATTGCATAAGTGGAGCATTGGTTAGGCATGGGTGCAAGATGGTATCATCGGTATGGGCGTGTGGCATTGGCATAGACGTGATGAAGTCTGCACCCGTCTGTTGTTGCAAAAAGGCTAGCGTATTCTCTTGTAATTGATGACTTCGGGTAATAATAGGATAGGGTTGCATGGCATTGCATCAGTACTAGCAGTGCTCTAGGGGAGACATCGACATCTTAGAGGATGGCAATAAAATATAAATACACTTGTATAAAGGACCACCAAACAGATTTCCCCTTCTAATTCTAGCTGCCAAGCTGAGCCGGACACTCGCAGATTGGTCCAGAGATCCCGACAATGAGAAGGCTTGGAAGGAAATCATGGACGAGTCCAACGGCGAGTTGAAAGTCAACGTCTTCCAGCCAGGCATGGACGTCTTCATGGGTGACTTCGCATATTATAAGATCAGGCAAGCCTCGTCTGCCAAGCTCCACAGATTTGGCTTCTGTGGCTTCTTCGACACGATGGAAAATGTTTTCGAGATGTATAAAGACATGGTGAAGATGGGGCTTCTTCCTGGCCCTAAGGTTGAAGCTGCGAGACCCATGATCTAGACTTCTATAGGATCAAGAAAGTCTAAGGCGCCGTTTTCAGCCTTGGAATTCGAGTTCTCTGCCGGGAACGGCCCAATCAGTGATGTTGTAGTCTCATGAAAATGGTTCACGCCACAGTCCTTACCAGTAAATGTGTGCTTCCAGTCAAAGTCAAAGCCCAGCCGACTGCTTATTTGAATCTTCGGGACAGAGAAACTCCAGAGTAGCTTGAACTTGACACGTGCGGCTTCATTGCGACTGAGCTTCGCAATGGTCCAAGCATGAGATTGTGAATCTAACGGATACCAACTGAACCACGTGGGAGCCCCAGCAGCAAAACGCGCAGGAATTCCAACTTTGACTTATAGAGGCAACCCAAAGCTTGGTCTAGGAAAGCTCGAACTTGCACTGCAACAGCAGTACTTGTTGTACGTTAGGGCAGTGGAGTATGTGCTTTGGGTAAATCCCTACTAGACATAGACCTCCAAACACCATTATACACTTTTATAAAGACCAAACATTTTGAAATGTTATTCTTAAGTCATTGAGATAAGATGGGTTGCTAAGTCTCACCTAGCTTTGTCGGAAGCACTCGCGCAGAATTGCACTGCTGCATGATTGCAACAATGATCATAATTGAAAAATGCTGAGTAGTATTGTCATCCAGTACCTACTCCAGCGGAAAGCAGGGCACCTAACCAACCAGTTACCAAAATACTGAAAATGACCGACAACGGCTAGCGAGGTTCGGAATGTAGTTTCATTGGGCAACAAGAAGCGGAGTATGTTCCTAATCTACCTCTGCATAGTGCTCTTTAATTTTCAACGTCCGCCCTTCTTTCGAGCTAAGACGTGCCAACTCGATCAAGCGTATTACATTCTTTGGGCCTTCTGCTTCAACTGGTACCGGTATTTCCCCTTGTCCCTCTATTGCTTTTGCAAATTGATCGTAGAAGGTACTGTACGTGACTGGTTCAATATTTGGACAAGACTCGCTTTTCGGTTGGCCATCTTGTATCGTAGTCAAAGTGCCTGCGCGGTCATCGGGCTCCACGCCGAAGCCTGTATCGCCTGGTTTCTTGCCTGCCTTAAGCTGGTCCTCTTGAGGGTCAAGGTGGAACTTGACACGAGTCAGTATGGAATTGGCATCCCGCAACTTGAACTTGCCTTCTTATAGCTCCCCTTTTCTCCTCGCACCCAGAACCGCAATTGATTTACTTCAGGGCTCACAACACCAGCTTTTACGGTTGCCAGTAGTCCTGTCGAATCGTAATGTAACAGCACTGTGCAAGAATCCTCGACATCTTCTGGATTGTGCTCGCGCTGGGACCCTACGAAACCAGTGATTCTGTCTGGCAGGCCAAACAACACCACAACTTGATCTATGAGATGGGTCCCTAGATCATATACACCCCCGCCACCTGGCAGTGGTTTCGTCTTCCACCCACCCGTTGGAGCTTCAGGCCGATGCCGATCAAAGTGAGTCTCGAACTCAACCACGCGTCCCAGTGTCCCTTCTTTTACCAGCCTCGACAATGTGAGGAAGTCTGTATCCCATCTCCGATTCTGATACACTGACAAGAACAAGTCCCTGTTAACGGCAATGTTGATAAGTTCGTCCGCCTCTTTCGATGTGGGCGTGAATGGTTTCTCCACAACCACATACTTGTACCGTTCCATTGCTAATAAGCAAAGCTCGAAATGTGATGTTGGAATTGTCGTTATTACCACAACGTCCACCGCTTCGTCGTCGACCATTTCCTCGCTGGACCGGTAGAGCTTGATGCCCGGGTGATCTTTTGAGGCGTCATTGTCGGGCATGGGGTTTCTCTGGACTATAGCGTAGAGATTGAAGGCTGGGGTTACTTGGATTAGGGGGATGTGGAAGACTTTGGCGGACATGCCATAGCCAATGATGGCAACGTTGTATGGGGGTTTGATGGGACCCATTGCTCGGGAGTGAAGTAATTGATATTTTGACGGTCAATGGCCGACAGGAGTGCACGGAGGGATGCCATGGTATTTTGAAAAAAGCTCGCGGGCGATAATGACGGCAAGTTGCTGGCAGATGAGCGGGGCTCTCGGTTATTAATATTGTTTACGGATACCCAGATCTACCAAGAGGTATTTCCAGTTTGTTGGTCAACATGTCTTCGGTCTGTCCATCACACATAGCTATCACAATAGCACGGGTCAACCGTGATAGACATAGGCTGACATCTAAACATGCAGTGGTTGAATGACGATGGTAGCTTTTCAGAACTCGTCGCCTTCCCATCATTTCCTCCGCTTATAACAGATCGCGCGCCGGTCATGCCCTACTCGATTGACCTACGTCGCCTCCGTCGTCTCCGGCGAGGTTAAAGATGTTCATGCGTTGGAGGGTGTCAATGGCGATATCGTGTTCTCGTGGGTAACGCCGCTATGAGGATTGTGTCTCTAGAGAACCCATGCCATCTTGTTCATCGTCGACCTCCCCAACGCATCGCGTAATTTCGATGCCATCCTACCATGATTAGCGACCTTTCTTCCAAGAGACAGTCATAGAGATTCCTTACCGGGACTCCGGTTGGCTCGAAGCTATGCACAAGACCACTGTCATAAAGGAGATTTGGGTTGCCTTTAACTTCCGTGCTCAACTTCTCTTCACCTTCACGTTTCTGATATTGATTCTTCCATCTGTCGCCGAATCCCGCAGTATCGACGCCGTTCGTTCTTGCTGCTTTGTATTGATCGCGTTTTTTGGCTACGCTACTCCGCACATACTCGAGATATGGTGGATTCCCTGGCTTGATGACATTGTCTGCAGCAAGCACAGAGCCAGGAGTCACCAGTTTCAGATGCTCACACAGCTTCAGGTCAGTGGTATAAGCCGGCTTGTAATGGTCGAGGAACATCAGGTCAATGTGGTCAAGCCTTTTTTCGGCGTGGAGCCTTTTGATCGAATCCGCGCTTGAGCCCACAACGACTTTGACGATTTCACTCAGCCCCGCCAAATCCACGAGAGACATTATAACAGCAGCAAACTCTGGATTTCTTTCCAGGCTGAAGTATCTTTTGCCGCCAGCTTTACGTACCGCATCACCGAAGAGCACAGCCTGTGGTAGAAGCGTCAGACCTTCTGGCATCTCATTGAAAAGAACAGGCCATCTTGATCTACTGACCGAATAGCCAATATATCCGCCAAGTTCCACCATTACCTGCGGCTTTCGATCTGCGATCAGGTCTGTAACGATCCTTCCTTTGTCGTCGCCAACATTCATCAGATACTTTTTCGTGCGACCATATTCGTCAATCGCTTTCAGTACTCCTTGAGGAGAGCCCCGTATCTCTTCTATTGACGGATAGTTATATACGAAATGCAGCAACTCAATTTCACGACCATCATCGAACTGGCAGGTAATCAGCCTAGCGACGGAACGGCATTGCTTCTACGTACAAATGCGGTACCTTCTTCCTCCTGCGGTTGGTACGCTTTCTTCTGATCGAAGTCGTCTGTCTCTGTATGTTGAGACATAATTGGAGTTGATCTTGACCCTGGGCAATCTTGTTACTTGCTTACTTTAGCTATGGTCTATCCAGGATCTTACGGTTTTTTTTAATTCATACTACCTAACGGCAAATGACGTGACACATGCATTTTATGCTAGGTTTGCCATCGCGGTCCGCCATAGGTTTACAAGGCACTTGAGCGGCATGGCGCGCAATTGGCGCTGTGGTAGCTTTGGAGACCCCTCCGTTAGTTCTTCCTTGACGCGAACCCAAATAGTGACGCGCTCGGACGGACGTAAAAGGCAATTCCCGTCAGAGATCTCTTCCGTCAAGCCTGTGTTACGCTCAGTGGTCTCATGATTGGGGCAACTCCAAGTACAAGGTCTGTCATGCGGCTGTCCAATCAGGCCTAGGACTGATAAGGTAAATGGCAACGTGGTTCTACCAAAGCACATTTCAGAATCTAACAGCAGGAAAGCCTAACTTGCTAAACAACTCAATCTACCCGAGATCTGACACCAGGCACCCGGAGATCTAGATTTGTGGAGGAGCCTTCGCTAAATGTGCATCATCAGGGCTCATGATGTAAACATGCATTATATCATTATGGGGGAATTGCCGCGACGTAGTCCAGGGATCCTCTTTTCGTGACTACGCCGGAGATGCAAAATCGCCACTAGCGGACCACATTCCGGGCGTTGTTCTGGCATCTCCACCGATCAATATTGTACATCATCACTTGAGATTTTTGTCTGCATAACGCCAGTTGCTGTCGACGCCTTTTGCGCTAAGGTTACACCGGTTAATGTATACTATCGCAAGACTGCAGATTGGCTCATATGGCGTTCCAAGACGAGAGCTAGAGAAGTGGACCTGAAAGCGAAACCTCTCAAGCGTTCACGTTCCTGGAATCATCATCACAATGTTAGATTGACGTTTACACTCACTTGGCATGGCGTGATGTGAGACGTCTAGGTTGCACACAGACAGTGTAGGCGGTACGTCAGGCGGTCTTAGCCACTGGCTAAGCAATTAGGTATAAACCTCGAGTCCCCTTGGACTTACGAGCACTGTTTCATTTTCGCCCTTCCATTGCTTACATTCATAAAAGTTCAATAAGTTTTCTGCTTCTTCAAGTTTACTTCCCTCCAGTATGTCTGATCTTACCGCAACAGTCTCAGAGACCAAAACCGGGTTCCATGTCGACGGCTACGAGAAGATCTCCTACGATTTCACCTTCTTGGATGGTGTCTTTAATCCGGAGAACACCCAGTTGGCGGACTGCTACAAGCATTGGGGACGCGTCCTGGCCGTCACCGATCTGAACGTGTATAATGTGTACGGCGAACAAATCGAGAGGTACTTTAAGCATTATGGGTTGCAGCTCAAGGTCCACAAGACCAAAATTGGGGAGAAGGCGAAGACCATTCCTACGTTCTTGAGTATTGTGGACTCCATGACAGAATTCGGAATCTACCGGAAGGTATGCTCTATATCTGTACCCCCATTAAACTACGTATCTATACTCATGTTAATGTGCACAGGAACCAGTCTTGGTTGTTGGCGGGGGCCTTGTGACCGATGTTGCTGGGTAATAAAAGCTGCCACCGCCAGAGATTATATCAAGGCACTCTGACCCATTAATCTCCTTATGGTCGTAGTCTCTAAATTGAGCTAACTTTTTGGTGCTTGTGTAGGTTCGCTTGCGCCGCCTACCGCAGGAACACCAACTTCATCCGAGTGCCGACCACCGTAATTGGCCTGATAGACGCATCAGTGTCGATCAAAGTGGCTGTCAACTATGGCAATTATAAAAATCGCCTTGGGGCTTACCATGCACCTATGCACACATTTCTGGATTTCACCTTCCTCCGCACCCTACCAACCGCTCAGATTAGAAACGGGTTTGCCGAATTGATCAAAATATCGACTTGCTCACACCTGGATACCTTCAATTTGTTGGATAAGTACTGCGAGGAGTTGATCGATACTGGATTCGGTCGAACGGATGGCTCTCCACAGGAAGTGCGCGATGCTGCAGACAAGATCAATAGGGAGGGGATTCATGAAATGCTGAAGTTGGAAACGCCAAACCTCCACGAGATTGGCCTAGACCGTGTAATTGCATATGGTCATACGTAAGTCATTCCTAGAAAGTCTAAAATAACAAAAACTAAATTTCGAAAAGGTGGTCACCAATGCATGAACTTGTACCGGAAACACCCCTACGCCACGGGCACGCCATATCCATCGACATGGCGTACTCTGCAACCCTCGCCAATATGCGCGGGTTGCTCGATGATGCTGAACACCGTCGCATCCTCAACCTCTTTTCCCGCGCTGGTCTATCAATGGACCACCCGCAATTCGACGAAAATATCCTTGACAAGGGTACCGCAGCCATCCTCAAAACGAGAGATGGTAAGCTGCGAGCTACGGTTCCTAGTCCCCTTGGATCTTGTGTATTCCTTAACGACGTGAGCGCGGATGAGCTGAATGCGGCATTAAGGAGGCATAAGAAGCTCATGCGAGAGTACCCACGCAACGGCGAGGGCATCGAGGCTTTTGTCGATGCCAGCGACACAGGCTACACCGAGAACAATCAATCCGAGGTAAAGGCTGTGGAAAAGGCAGCCGCAAAGGCTGGCAGTCTGAATGGCAATGGCCATGTCAAGGGAGGCATCGTAACCAATGGCCATGTAAATGGACATGTGAACGGTGTTGATGGCATGAAGAAACATCTCACCAATGGCCAGAATGGATATGCTGATGGCTTGACGAACGGCACGAATGGCTTTACCAACGGGTCCAGAGCATAGGATAAATACTGGAGACGTAGAATATAGAGCTCATTTGGTTCAAATGTTTCAGAAAACTGTGACGCCATGAATATTGTACCTATCCACTCTGTTTACTTTTCAGGTATCGTGGATCACTTGAAGTTGAGATAGTGGCGGAGTGCAAAAGCCCGGGTCCCGTTATGGAACAATGGTTTTCACAGAGAGATAATGGCATTTGAGATATTTCAACTAAGCAATGAGCGATGATCATATCTGAGGTTCCTGGACAGCACCCGAATTTCTGCGCACGCCCATTTCATCTACCTGCTCCCTCCGTTCCGTCCAATGTAAACGCGAATAGTACTGCTCTTCTTTGGTGCAAATGATATGTAGACTTCGTAGCGAGAAGGACTAGATCCGTTTAGTAGCAGGAACATATCTTCAAATGAGAAGCCACCATTTTGGCAGATACTAACGGTGCAGGAGAGGAGTAGTGGGATTATCTTTTCTATCTCAATCTTCTGATAGCTTTAAAGATTCAGCTTTCGTAGGCATCAAATACTTTGATTAAAATATTGCTATTTCCATAATCAGCGACTAGAGCTAGTGTGTTGTCTGGCGAAGGTCACAATGACGCAACTTTCGATCTTGTGGAAACATTCACTTCCTTTTATCCAGGCTGACAGGCCTTTTCATTTTTGGGGTTAATATTTTTGGGTATGAGGAAAATTTCAGGACGATTATGATCATGTTGGTATCAACGAGCTTATGAGAAGTACTCTGTACATACATCCCTGCCTGCAGCCTTCTGATTCGCCGCCCATTACAATGCTCACCGGCACTTCACCCTATCATCTTCACCTTGCTCAAAATGCAACCCTCATCCTCGTCTCCCTGCTCTTTCTACCACTCTCCAGCTTAACTCTTTTCCTCAGCTACGCGATCTCTCCTCTCGTTAGGAACTATGACGCCCTTCGCAAACACAACCGCAGCAATGCAGCCTTCCGCCCACGAACGATCCTGGTTACGGGGGTTGGCATGTCCAAAGGCCTTACCCTCGCTCGATCCTTCTACCTCGCTGGCCATAACGTCATAGGCGCCGACTTCCAACCTTACGGCATTCCACCTTGTGGCCGCTTCTCCCGCACCCTTCGTAAATTCTACGCGTTACCAAAACCCAATGACACCGATGGCGCAGCACTGTACATCAATGCTCTCCTATACGTCGTGCGAACAGAAAGGGTGGACCTCTGGGTCAGCTGCTCCGGCGTCGCCAGCGCCGTGGAAGATGGCCAAGCGAAAGAAGTCCTTGAGCGGAAAACCAACTGCGAGTGTATACAATTCGATGTTCCTACGACCAGCATGCTCCACGAAAAGGATACTTTCATCATTGAGGCTCAGCGACTAGGCCTACCTGTCCCAGAGACCCATAATGTCACCTCCCGCGCTGCGGTGCACAAAGTCCTCAATGAGTCTCCACGAACAAAAAAGAGGTATATTCTCAAGAGCACGGGGGTCGATGACGAGGGTAGGAATAATATCATGACGGTTCTCCCGCGTCGGACCCTCAGTGAGACATACGGCCATCTCAGCACCATCAAGATTGGACAGGACAAGCCGTGGGTACTACAAGAATTCGTCAGTGGAAAGGAGTACTGCACGCACGCATTGGTCGTTGATGGCGAAGTGAAAGCCTTCGTTGCGTGTCCGTCACTCGAACTTCTTATGCATTACGAGGCCCTCCCAAAGGACGAACCGCTTAGTAAGGCTATGCTACTCTTTACAAGGGAATTCATCAGGAGGAATGGCGGGCATTGGACGGGGCATTTGAGTTTTGACCTCTTGGTAGAAGAAAGGGAGAGTGAAAAGGGAGTGGAGAAAGGATTGGTTCCTATTGAGTGTAACCCAAGGGCGCATACGGCTGTTGTATTATTCGCTGGGAGGGAGGGAGAGATGGTAGAGGGGTATTTAGAAGCGGCAAAGAAGAAGAAGAGACCGAATATTAATGGGATCACGAATGGAGATGAATTGGAGAAAGAGCCCGTCTCGCCAACAGGGAGGGTGAAGTGCTACTGGATTGGACACGACCTTGTTACAATGGTCATCCTTCCGCTACTTTATCTCCTGCTGCGGAGGATCACATTATCGGAATATCTTGGAGGCGTGGGAATATTCCTTGAACACATTCTTTTCTGGAAAGATGGTACATATGAACTTTGGGACCCGCTGCCGGCGTGGTGGCTGTATCATGTCTATTGGCCGGGGCAATTTCTGGCTTGTATTATACAGGGAAGGAAGTGGTCACGGATTAATGTCAGCACTTTAAAGATGTTCGGTTGCTGAGGGTAGGAAATTTTGTACAGATTTGTATAAAGGCATACAGCCTCTAGGAGACAAGAAAAGCACATCAGAACAACGATTCTGTCAATCAAGTCATTTTCAAGGATAAATTGAGTATGCTCCGATTCTGAAACGTTATCGTTGCACGCGTATGCAACAGACTGATGAATATCGAATGGCGTTCGCAAGTATCTATATTTAGATACTCTCGGTTTTCGTGGTGGAGGCTTAGGCCCGCCAAAATGATCTTACTCGACCCTCACCCCTCCGCACTCGTACGAGGGGCCCCATCAGGCTGTGACCCCTCAGCCCAGGGCTGATCGTTCAATAATGGAAGCACTTGCTGCTTCCTTTCTAATGTCGACCTCTCTACCGCCGTTGTCAACCTGCAACTGGCCGAGACAAGTCTTAACTTCCTCTGGGGGCTGAGACGCCTAAATAATGCTGCGGGTGCATTCGGTGCATTCAATTGCAGCCTAAAGAGACACGCAGTCCCCGGGGTCATACATCATCTTCACTGCTGTAGCTTCACTGCTTTCCTCATTATCGACGCGTACGCAGAGATGGTAACAATAGATCGGTATTACCAGCGAGGGAAGAACGCGGTTCATGCCCTTCAAGGACTGCTTATTTTCCTAGGTGCTATAGTGACTATCGCGATATACACCAAAGGAGGCAAGGGCGATGGGAGGATCAATTACTATTTTCTACTGGTTAGTACTCCCTTCATATCTCATGAAATCCGAATTATGCTAATTAACAACAGTGTTTCCTCTCGATACCCATCCTGATCTACCAAACCGCCATTCCCATCTTCCCCCGCGTAAGACGCTTTTCACTTGCATATGCTCATGCGGCCCTTGATGCTCTGTGGATGATACTATGGTTTGCTGCTTTCATAGCAGTGGCAGTATGGGTACACGATGGATCTCGCGCAGCCAAGGATTGGAAGAGCGGCGATTCTTCGTGTGACACCTTTGCGTGGGGACCGGTGGGCAAATGCAAGCTCGGAAAGGTATCTACAGGGATGGGCGTCGTCATTTGGTGAGCCTACACTAGACTCGTTCGCGTGGAAGATGTAGAACGATGCTCATTCATGCTCAGGCTATTATTTATCGTAACAACTGGACTCTCAATCTATGGAACATACTACTACCGCTCCCACGGCGCCCTCCCCTCATACCCTGTCCACACGGCCGAACCCATCGACACCGAAGACGCGGATAACTATGCCTTCTCCGCCAACCCTCACGACAAGTTCATCGCGCCAGAAGAACTACAAGACATGCACCCTGACCACGACCACAGCAACGACGAAGAACACCCTCCCATCCGCCCCGACCACGACATAGAAGGCGCTCCCCACCCACACTCAAACCGGCCCCTAAGTTGGGCACCAGAACCAATACTTCGCAAACCTATCGACCGAGATTTCGAAGCCGTCGATACAAGCTACCACAGCAGCGTCTCCCCACCCTACACCAACAACGATCCATCCCACTCCCTCCCCATCCCCTCTCCCAGTCCCCTCAGCCACCGCGGTCCCAGCCCCCTCAGCAACCGCGTCCCAAGCCCCCACTACGACACCATCCACTCCAACGAAAGCCATTTCATAGGCGGGCTGCAGCAGCCTCCTAGCCCGTTGAGTGGAAGGACACCAAGTCCGGGATATGAAGCGCATATTTTGCCGTTGAGGAGTAATTCTTTTGCGGATGATCCGAGGTTCGCGCCGGTGGGGTTGCAAGCTGGGAGAGGGGTGGCTGGAGACCCGTTTGGGGATAGTTCGGAATTTGTTCATGGGAGTGGGAAGATTGATTTTCCGGAGGGGGCGTATGGACGGGTGGGGGTGTTTGATAGGGATTTGAGGGATAGAGGATTATGATATTGGATATGAGGTAGATTGGATTTGAGGGTTGGAAGAATGATGTTGGTGATTGGGATACTTTTGACTTGGATAGTATGGTCTCGATGTATGGGTATACCAGCTTGCAGGCTATCTATGGATTGGATATCCCACGTCTGGGGTAGGAAACGAGGTCATTGGATATGAGGGAGATTGAATATTAGGGGTGCAAGAAGATGATGTTGGCGGTTGAGATACTTTATGACTTGGATGATATCGTTCAAATGTAATGGATATACCATAATTTGCATATAATTTATGAATTGGATATTCAACATCTCTTGGATTTGCAGTATAGCAACGTTCTATTAAGTGTCTGTCGGTATCAAGACTATTTCCACCAAGCGCCTCGCTATACAATCTCTATCCACATCCAGACCATATTGGATGTCAACCAAATCACATCATTATCCATCCGCTGACATCCCCAGATCAATCATAACAAGGCATTCCTTTCTTCCCCCCCCTTCCATCTAAGCCGTAGCAAACTTACTCCTCGCCCTCAACTTCGCCCCCTGATAATACAACACCAACATGCCCACAATCCCCATCGTACTCAACCCCGCCAGCACGGTGACTCCCTTGTGGATGCCTACGTTGAGGAACAAAGGACGAGCGAATAAAATACTCCCGCACGCCAACGCTGAGCGGAAGAAATCATTCCCTGCGAATAGGGAAGCGGCGTATTGCGGGTAGGAAAGGGGCACGTAGACGAATATGCATTGCATTACTATGAAGACTGTGGCGCCGTAGATGGTGATGCCGATTGTGGGCGCGATCCAGTGAATGGTGGGGTTGGCGGTCCAGGCGAAGAGGAAGAGACCGATCGGGGGCCCGAAGGAGGCGAAGATGGCGGGGACGAGGCGGTGTTCTTGTGCTCGTAGGCCGCGTTTGAGGATGTCGGGGATGAGGTAGTAGTGCAGGTAGGCGGCGTAGGTGAGGACGCCGAGGATGCAGGCGACGAGGACGCAGGTGAAGACGACGCCGATGATGCCGAGGGAGAAGTGGTAGTAGCCGGTGTAGACGAGGGGGAAGACTTCGAAGAAGGAGTAGTAGATGCCGTAGACGAGGGCGGTGTACATGTTTACGAAGGCGATGGCGGGGTCTTTGATTGTTATTTCGAGGGGTTTGATGAGGGCGTCGATGGCGATGGAGGAGGGTTTGAGGCCCTTTTGGTCGATTTCCGATTGGGATTTTAGGCGGGGGTCGGAGGTTAGGGCGCGGAGGCGGTTGGCGCGGCGGAGGAGGATGTTGGGGGTGGAGGTTTCGGGGACGAGGAGGAACATGAGGATGAAGACGGGGCCGGCGATCCAGAGGATTTCCCAGAGGGACCAGCGCCATCCCTTTGCTGTGACGGCGAAGCCGGAGAGGAGCGGGCCCAGGGCGGGACCGCAGTAGGCGGCGGAGACCCAGAAGGTGAGGGCGTAGGGGAGGTAGAGGAGGGAGTACATGTCTTGCATTGTGGCGCCGCCGTTGGCGAGGCAGGGGGAGCCGAAGAAGCCTTGGAGGAAGCGGAGGACGAGGAGGCCGGCGAAGTTTTTCACGAGGGCGGTGGGGATGGAGAGGATGACGAAGATGAGGAAGGTGATGGTGTAGACGGGGCTGCGGCCGATGATTGGGACTTCGGAGAGTGGAGCGAAGATTAGAGGACCCATTCCGTAGGCGAGCACGTAGAGGGAGAGAGGGAGGGAGGCGTCGGTGGGGTTGACGCCGAATTCTTTGATGACGCCTCCTTCGCTGGATGTGTAGATGGCGGAGCCGGTGTAGACGGCGAAGGTGTACATGCAGACGATGAGGGAGACGAAGAATCGCTTCTTGTTGGACCAATTTTGCGGGTTGGCAGGGTCGTCGGTGGTGTACCAGTCTACGAGGATGGTGCCGTCTGATGTCTTTGTTGGGGCGATGGCAATTGATTCCCTCCGCTCGGCTGCCAATTCTGCTTCGACTTCTAATCGCTCTTCCGTGTACGGGGTAGTGCTTTCTCGCGTCTTGGTGCGGGTCAAGACGGCTTGATGTTCGAGATCACCAGGTCGTATACTGCGAGTTGTGACTCTCTGCTTGAGCTCGGGTAGCTCTTCTTCCTGCTTTTCCAGCTCTGATACCTTTCTGGGTGATCCTTCCGAGTCTGATCGTGACGGACTCTTTTCCTCATAAGGACGTTCATTCAGGGCGGTGTTGTATGATTCTGGGAGTGTAAAGTCTGGAAGCTCCTCTGGGTATTTTAAAATTCTGTTTCTGGTAACAAAACGAAGCAATTGCCCAATGGGGGCTTCACGCAACAAGTCTGACATGATTGGACAAGATTGGATTTGGGGTATCTTGAGAAATGAAAATGATTTGGAGAAGATACAATCACTCCTTTGGCGGAGTTTGGCGGGGATAGTATGGGAGAGGTGTCGCCAAAGCCACAACAGAAGTGCTGAATAGGAATATCAGGAGGGCAGATGGAGAATTACATGTCAGGCAAGGGAGGATAGTTATATATTGGCTCTACAGATGAAATATTTACCTGATTAGTTGTGTGCGCTCGGGGCTTGCTTGATAATGCATGAGGGGGAGTCAGCAGTTTGGCTCAGTGGCAGGGATCAGACATCAGACCCGCGCAAGGCCGTAAAGCTGCCATTTGAAAGCGCCGCACAGGGTGATACGACGATGAATGACGCCATCTTGTGTAATAAGTTGAGAATAGTAATAGATGCATTGCGGAAGATTCAGGCATGTGACACTGATCCTTCTCACAGTAAGTACGGTCTATCCCCTAACCCCGACGCTGTAGAAGGAATCGAAAATATAATCATCCGCAGACAGGAAGATAGAATAGTCGGGGGAATTTTACCCCGATCATGAGTCATCTATCAGCAGCATTTTGGAATGATCGAGATATGAGGCCGTTGGGATATTCGTTGGAGGAGAAGAAAAGGGAAAAGCGTTTGTGGCTTTCGGGCGTCAGATATTTCACTGTGCATTACTCAGTCATGTCTTTATAATCAGCGCTAGTACTCTTGGCATTTCTTGGCATTTCTTTGGCAGACAGCAGGCTCATCGAATTGGTCAACTGTCCATTATTAATCATTCTTCCACATATCCCACCCACTCACAACAAGGCTTGAGAAAGATCCCTGGCCCTTGCACATCTTGTCTTCCTGCCAACAAGGATAAGATATATCCCTGCAGCGAGCTACTGAACCAACTGTGACCAAGCCTCTGCTTCCGCTGTGAGAGACGCTTCGTTGTGTCTAAACACTCACGCTCTGGCAACACAGCTTAGCTCCTTCAATATACCTTCCAAGCTCACCAAACTTCATTGATCCTTCCTGAGCCAGACCCTGAGGGCATTGCATCACAAATATACGTCCATTTCACCATAATCACTACCTTCTTAAACATGGACGACACTTTCACTCTACTTCCCCTCGCAATCGACCCTGCTACCAAAGCCATCTCCTCCCTCGACTCCTCACTAGCATCCAATCTCACCGCCCTAAATACCCTCCATCGCGCTATCGTCTCACAACCAAACCAAATCCCCCCTCCGCCTCTTCCTCTCAATCCAAAGCGATCCGCCCAAATCCAGAAAATGCGGGAACAAGGCAATGCATCTCTCCGTTCCAGAGGCAATCCATCCACCGCACAAGCACAAGAAGCAATCAAACTCTACACCTACGGCATAGAAATGGCCCTCGGCCGCCCAAGCTGGGAGCCCGCCCAAATTGTACGAGAGGAGGCAGGCATATTGTACGCCAATCGAGCGCAGGCGTACATGGCCGCCCAGATGTGGGCGGAAGGGGCTGCAGATGGAGAGACAAGTGTGGAGTTGAAGAAGGCAGACAATGGAAAGGCGTGGTGGAGACGGGGGAGGTGTTTGTGTGAGATGGGGAGGTGGGACGATGCTGCGGAGTGGGTGAGACAAGGTTTAGAGGTTGCCGGGAATGAGGCAGATTTGGCAGCGTTAATGAAAGAGATTGATAGGCATTTGGAAAAGGGTGATCGATGAGGCTGCGGTTGAGGGGTTGCATAGCCTGCATTGCCAGGAGCTCAACGGCAAATCGTGGTTCGGAAACGACATGGTCGTCAGACGCCTATCAATGCCTTCTTTGCCAATAGCCCCTGAATACTACGTTGATGGTACCGAACAAGATATCGGACAAGGTGGGGCTGTGCCAGACTGATCGGGTAGGAGCGATGCAAGAGGTCAGACGCTAGATAACTGAACAAAATCTTGAGGCATCTCATGGCACCCCTCCCTCCCCTGTTACTCTGCGATTACAACTGCAATCGGTTCGACGTTTGAATGAGATCTTTCACTATATCACTGGATGCTTTCTGGATACGTTTGACCTATTCTAAGAATTTTTACGAGCTAGACAGCGGAATTGACAAAAGTCCATCAGCCTATCTTACTCTCCCAGATAGCTGCTTTTCTGCGTGGCTGAAAAAAGCTGATTCTCGCCGGTCCCGTTGTCATCGAGACGTCGCGACGCCTCTATGACACCCGGCACCCCAGCTAGAACCTCAGCATATACATATAAACCCTCCAATCTCCATTCGTCGGGACCGACTTGATTAACAACCATCGTCACCTATCGGCACCAAATTCGGCCTCATTGACGGTACTCCAATATTGCGGTTGTGCCTGGAGAAGACGACTGTTGGGGGTCATTTCGCTCTCAATTCACCACCTGAGACGCCAGATCGTGCTGCGGACAACACCCTGCCCCCTCGTCCCTGAATCGATCAAGCTCGTGCTTGTTCCAGCATGGCTCAGCCTGATGTTCATTCGACCAATCCTCCTGGGCACACTCGAATTTCAGGCGACCAGAGGAACGTCCTGAAAGATAGAACCGGATTCGAAGATTATACGGTCTATCTTGAAGACTACACCAAGAAACATCTGGATTGTGTACCATTGCTAAAGATTTGGTGGGGATTTCGGACAAACCGAGCGTTCTACCCCCCATACCGCGCCGACTGTGACATCCTTGATCTGACCAAGGATGAGAATTCCTTGATTAGCGTCAATTTATGTTGTCCAACCGGTTCCAATTCTGAATTATTCACAGCCCTGAGTGAACCTCAGAAAGGCGTATACGGTCGAATAGTGATCTGGCGTACGCCCAAAAGCCATTTAAACGCTACTAATTTCCTCGAAGACTTAGGTCTAGCATTGAAGATTGATCCGACTTTTGTCAAATCCCTGTACGCGAAATCCACCCACCACTATCTAAGATTGACCCATATACCTGTCTTTGTAGCTAGTCATGTAATGATCGGGGACAGAATTGCTACCATGACACGTTGTTGCATCACTGAGAAGTCCAGTGCTGTACCCATCGTCTTGATTGCAGATGCAACCGACCACGTCCGTAATGGCGAAAGGGTTGATTCCAGAAGGTTTGACCACAGAAAGATTGAACCCCTCTTTCAGGAGCCCAAATGCGCGCGTCGGTCTGGTACATCTGAATATGAGAAGATGCTCATGGCCGTCATTGAGCGGAACAGCGCTTTTACTAAACCCGAATCTGCTAATGCTCTGATATTGCCTGCTCTCCTCGCGGCTATGCATATGGATGCGTACAGTTTACGAGCCTCCTGTGACTACACGATTCCAGAGAGTCCAAAGTCGGCAATTGCAGAAATCTCAAAGTGGGGAGATGTTGAGGCTCTGGGCGCTGACTGCAATGAGCTGCGTCGGAGGATTGTGGAGTTTGAGGACGTTACGCAGGATGCCCTGCTAGGTCTAAGTGTGTTATATGGAGCCGGCTGGTCACACGAATGTAATTGTGAAAGGACTCTTGAGTATTTTACGGAGACCATCAATCAAGCACGTCGCTTTGAAACCTATGTTCGAGACCTATGTCAAGCGCAAATTGGCCAGCTCTCGCTAGAAGAATCCAGGAAGTCAATCGAGCTATCAAACAGCCAGATTGAAGAAGGGAAACGAAGTGAGCTACGTGTCCATCGCTACAAAAAATTGTCGTTAACAGGTCTCAGTCAAGATTTGTATGATCTTCGTGGCAGCTATGACACGTGCGCGCTAATGGAACCCAGTCACAGTACTTGCCTTTATCTACGTCCCCCTTAACTTTGCGACCTCGATATTCGGCATGAACCTACAACAGCTCAATAACAGCGGAAAACCCCTCCAGACCTTCCTTGTCACAGCAGTGGTCATTCTGGTTCTCACCGGAGGCTTGTGGCTATGCATGGAGGAGGCTAACCAGTATCGTAGCTGGGCACGGAGACCCATAAGACAAGTTGCCGTCTCATCCTCACCTCGCCCCACTTACAACCTGGCAGTACGAGTTCGGATGTTGGTATGGCTACACTGCAACGGGCACTGGACTTCGATTTGTAAGACCAAGGCTTGGTGGTATATCCTGGCGAACAGTAGAGCCGATCATTGGCACGGATTCGCACAAAGACTGCCGACTGTCGTGGATTGGACGGACAAGAATTTATCGGCCGGAGATTAGGGGTCGAAATACATGTGCAGCAGAGACGCATCCCATGCTTTCTGGGTTCCTGGAGTGAGGAAATGGAAGGAGAGGATAGTCTGAAAAGGGTATCGTCATGAGAATTCCTCTTCTGTAGATTTTGCCGTGATATAGTGAGACTGGATGCTGTTCACGATGTGTTTTTAGTACGTTTATGCTCGTATCCATTGCGATTGATTTGGGAAACCTGTGTATGGCAATCTTCTTTCATTACAATCAGTATGACGGTGTCCCTTATTTAGATACATGTTTCAAAAAGCTGTTCTTCATCAAATCTTCCACCGTTCATCGTCGAGCGAGGTGATTCTACTGGTAACCTCTACGCATGACAGCAGGCCAGTTTAGCAGCGTTTTGAATACATTGCGTATCGGCTATGGTTCCACTTCTGATGGAGGAGCGGGAAAAACTGTAATTGTTATATATATTGACAACGCTCAATAAAGCCTGGGGCGCGTTTGGTTATTGGTCAGTCTTAGTGAAAGCCTTGGGAGGTCATTCATGTTGTTGCTTTCAAGCAGTTCGGTTGTATTTGCGTGTGCAATATCTCCATCACCCGGTCGAAACCGGTTCAAACGTACATCTCCCATCACCAGACCCATACATCCATCATTGCGTCCACTCACAACTTATCCTCGGCGTCAGCGTATAGTCCGACCCACACGCCTGCCCCTCCGCATTCCCTATAGCCTCACAATTCGTAACCAGCGGACCCGTGCCCGATTGATCCAACCACCCAACCCCAGTATCACTCAGAGACGTATATTCCATTTTCTTACCATACGCCGAAATGACCATGGATGTAGGGTAGATCTTCAATTCGTCGGAGACTGGTGTTCCGTTCGGGACTGTGGTTGTGCCGACGGAGTTGGCGGTGCAGGGGTCGCTGGAGCTGTAGTTTGGGGACGTGCTTTTGGGGGTGTAGGTGTAGGCGAACCAGGTTGCTACGGAGGCGCCGGAGGGGTTGGTGTATTGTTGGAGGTAGATGGCGATGGCGGAGTTTGGGGAGGGGGAGGGGGGTGGGGGCACTGGTGGTGGAGATGAGGAGGTGGTTGTTGATGCTGCATGTGTCGTCGTGCTTGAGGATGTTGGCGATCCCGTCGCTGTCCCTTGTATATCGCTAATTATCCCCCCAATAGCTGAAGTGACTGAACCTGATAAACTAGTTGTGCTCGACTGTATCCCGGTTGCAGACGAAATGGATTGTATGTCATTGATTATTCCCGCCAGTGCTGCAGTGACTGAAGCCTCTGGTCCCGTCGAGCCAGACGGCAACTCTGCTGAAGCCAGTGGACAGGAGCCATCTCTCTTTGCGTAGCCTGCTGGTCCTGCACATTGTTGATAAGCCTGCGCTGGCGCGTTATTGTATATGACTGGTGGACCGTTCGGGATCACAGGACGGCGGAGCTCTGTCGTGCGCCTGTACGCGTATTGATTTGGTAGTTCGTCTTGTTGAGGGGGCGAGTCCGTATATTGACTGTAACCCAGAGCCAGGGTATATGCTACCCAGCCCACAGTGATACCACATGCTTCGTTTTACTCCATCAGCACTAGGATCTCATGTAGAATGTGGATGGAATGTATTAGGGACTCACCATATGAAGTTAGGGCACCCGCCTGCTGACTAGCAGTATCTGGAATCCACTCATAAGTGTAGCCATACGCGTTACTGGATACCACGCGAACATATGGACCAGGTGCATAGACTGTCAGTATGCCGTCGCCTATATTACCCTGAGAGTCAGGGTGTGCCTGACCGGTTGGTAGTATGCTGCCCACCACTATCTCTGGTTGTTGCATCAGTCGCGCAGGGATTAATGTGACATCCTCTCCCCCTTCCTGTTCAGAGCATAGAGTATCAGTATCTGAGAAGAAAGTCGTAGAGTATAATCGCCCTTACCACAAGATTACGGCTGTTGCCTGCCGAAGCTACGATGACTGTGCCATCAGTATTAAACCAGTCCAGGTAAGATTGCCACATCCTTTTAAAGCTTCGTTCTGCTCTGACTGGATGTTCGTCCCGATCATATCCAAACGGATATCCTAGCGAAGAAGAGATCACGAACGAAGTTTCGCCTTGAGCCCTCCGACTTGTTATATCCTGTTTAATCAAGCCAAGGGCTGACCTTACCGAGATCAAGGGGAAGTTGGCATTTGATCCCAGTGGTCCATTAGTGTACTGTGGTAGTTTAACAACTGTGAAACTGCATGCGGGTGCCAGACCAAGTTGGTCACCGATGATAAAAGCCGACAGACGTGTTCCATGGGGCGTCAGTCCCCCTTGAGCAACAGGTCTCCATCTAAAATCCGAGTACGCAGGGTGGATTCCTCCTGAAGGATTGGGTGTGTTAGGATCATAGTAGCTAAAGGTGTAATATTCCCGTTGTGGTAGTCCCTGGGAGCTGGTACCATAAAACCACTCATTGTAATCCACCGCGGGAAAGAGCCAGTCAATATTCCAGTCAGTCTGTGTCTGGCCTTGCCTAATACCTTGTCTTAGACGGCCATTGAATTCTGGGTGCTGCATGTTAAGCCCGGTATCTAAGAGATAGACCCGTACCCCTTGCCCAGGTTGTATAGCATTATTGTAATAATAGGGATATACATAGTCTGTATCACTACTATGCCTGTATTGCGGTAGGGCCAATCCTGGGACAAGGGATATAATAGCCATACTCCAAAATGTAAACCTTTGCATCCAGCCCGTAAGCGGTGCTCGTTTCAGGAGACGAGGATTCTGGGTCTCCTGGTCACTATCCAAATCACGCGCTCCAACATTCTGCCCTGGCCCAGCTTCTGTTGTGGCATCAGCACCATCAAGGTCCGGGTCCGTCACTCCACTGTCTTCTTCCTCGATATCAATTGACGATTCAGGAATAATGATAAAGTCGTTGTTCGCATCAAGAGTAGCTGCATAGGTATCGTTGAGTTCTAGAGCGAAGAAATCCAAAGATCCATCAGCATTGAGAAATTTTGTAACATTCTGTTGGTTCGCAAATGGAGCATAAAGAGTTTCAAATTCTGATGCTGACGTATTGAGTAGTGGCATTACAGCATATCTTGTTGCGGTTGGAGCAGACGATGAGCATGATGAAGAAGAACAAGTGGTTGACGTGGAAGATGTCGTGGTACTCGTTTCTTGACTTTGAGTCTGACTTGGCGGTTTAGTGGTTTCAGGATTATCAGGTGGGTTGTTGCCTGGTGGGCCAACTGCAGGGGTAAGCTCCGATGGATCAACACTAATGATTGAGACCTGCGGAGGCCCAATTGGCGGGCAAAGGAGCCGCCAGAGAATCCCAGCGGGGAAAGAGAAAGCCCGATGGCATAGTGAGGTTGAGGAAGAACCAGGCGATAAATCCGGCAACCCAAAGATGAGAAATGCGACACCATTTGTACAAAGCTCGGGAAAGACGGTAGAAACGGTACTGCCCGACGTTGTTGTGGTTACCAAAGCACCTGCAGTGGTACAAGTAGAGGTAGTAATTGTTTGGATGGTCGCTCCACTGGGAAGAGCTTGCACAGTTGTTGTTATGCTGTCTGCGTACTCGGACAGCACGCTCGTGTATGCTGTACCAGACTGGGATCCCACAGCGACCACCTCATCTGTTATAGATCCATGCGCGTTGGTCACTTGAGTGGCATACGTTGTAGGACCAGCAGCTATCGTTTGAGTTGCGGACGATGGACTTAGCCCAGTATTGGTGGTAGAGCCCGCCCCTTTGGTTGTAACATTTGAGCCAGCAGCGATAATAGAAGCGACACCCTCAATAGCTGTCACAAGTTTAGCATAAGCTGAGGAAGATCCCAGAGCGGTGTTAGTTGATGTCGCTGTCTGACCGGCTTGGCCTTCAGATATGCCTTGTTCGATGGCCTCTACGATCCCCTGAACAGCTGATTGGACAGAAGCAGGTGCCGTATTGAAATATTGTGTAACAGTCGACGATACATGACCAGAATTGTCTGAGATTGTGGTTGCCACGCACACTTGCCCGGTGCCACAAGACGCGATATCGGCATTAGTCAACACTGTGATTGGACTAGGGGCACCAGTGGGCTCTGGCATTAACTCGATGACATTATTTGTGCCAATGACGACGGCATCGTACGGGCCCGTGAACGAGGTTGATGACTGAGTGACAGGAACAGCCACGGAGAAACAGGGCAACAGAAGGAAAACAATGGAGGGGAATATAGCTGCCATCTCCACAGCATAGATCTATCCTCGAAAGAACACGCTTCTGCAATACTGTATCTGCAATAACATCAAAATAAAGTAAAGGCTTAAATATATTGCGAGACATGCATGTTATCATCTGAAGAGAGATCTCGTTTGAGTGTATCCACGATCCTCTGACCATGGAAGGGCTGTTCAACATCCTGCATTTGCAGGCGTTGGCTCAAGATAGGGCTGGTTTGCTCGTGCAGACTACAACACGCAGCGTCTAGTACTCACTCTCGAGACTACCGTTTGCCCCTCCTAGCAGCGTACTGGCCATAGAAAAAGTATCCTGAGCAAGGAGAACGCCTGAGCCAACTACTGCCTTTGTCCAGATGAAGGCCTATGGTTGTTAGTGAGGTCATCTCTTACGGAACGGTCCTTTCAGGGAAATAGACATTACATCAGCAAGGATGACAGACGAAAGTCTCCTTGACAACCCCAGACATAACAATTTTGTGCGGTAGTCCGGTAGTATTGTCCATGTAGTTTTAAATAGTGGGACACAGGCCCGCAAATCTTGGCGTGGATAATAGGTGCGACGCGTCCCATTATCCAATACTAGAGCGATAGTAGTGGTTGTAGCCCGTTGTTTTCCAAGCTTCGTAGTTTCATGTTCAAAAACCAATTTTTAAGGGGGCAGCCCCTAAGCGGGAGCCTAAGCAAGAGCCCAAGCGGACGGCCCCGCAAGGCTTAATTTACACAGCCATACAACTGATCCAACAACTTTGGTGTTGGCTCTAAGAAAGACACCATTGCTTGAGATAGACACTCGCGTATTACCATCGAACATCCGTTAGATCCTTTGGGATGATCAGATCACGCAGATTGGAGTTCTGCAGGTTTGTCTTTGAGTGCAAAGTAGGCAGAATGTGGCATACCTTGCTGACGTGTCCATTGAGAGTGATAAGGGAGTGCAACTTGCGTTGTCTATCAATCGATCCAGCTGCTTGAGGTTTTGACAAGATGAAGTTTACAATCTTCTTCACCCTAGTGATCCTGGACACCCCCCTTAATTGACTGAGCAAGAAGAAAGGGTACATTGAATCTCAGCCTCCAATAGCGATGATCTTTGGTGAACGGTTGGATATCACCAGAGCCAAAAGTAAGGGGCTTTCGCTCTTCCTTTTCCTTGACCATTGTCATACCGACTCGATGGTAGCGGTCACCGATGACGTCGAAGCCCCTTAAGATGCCTTCGATTACCGTGATCTCTTCGCTAGTCGATTCAACCGCACCTGCGTTCTGCCTCACGCGCTCGGCGGTGGTAGCACCAAGGATTGGAATAACTGCAAGCATTTTGTTGAAAGACTGGGGTGCTAGCCAAGCGAATTGGGCTGGTGTAGGATACTTCATTCCAGCATATTGCTCAAGGTCCTTCACCAGCTTCATACTGAATCGAAGGTCCTCGAGCTGGGGACGAGGAAACCTCTGGTTCAGTGGTGTCTTGGAATGAAAAAGCGTCTGCAGCAGGGTCAAAAGCAAACACGACAACAACACTGATGATAGCAGGAATATCTGCAGGCCAACAAGTCCCGGCCGTATTATAGGTTCGAGACCGTATTGCAGTGAGGTTGGAGATGGAACCAGAGCTGAGAGCGAGCCGAGCATTGACGGTGGCCATCAATGTTCTTGCCCTTCATGATCTGCTTGACACATCATTACGTCTTGATTCGCAAAATGTTGGTTTACTGTAGTGGCGGCCTGATCACAGGAGACGGAGCTATGAAATCTGCTGTGACAATGAAGTGTTCACAGTCCGAGACGAACGATTTGAGTAGGAGCTCTGCCAGAATAAGCCTAACGCACAACAACTGGATTTTCACCAAGTTGGGGCACTCAAGTCGAATACACTTAAGAGTAGTTGCAACAGTTGTACGGACCACTGAGCGTCTCATTTGGTTCCTTCTATGTGTGCAATATGCAGATAGTGAGGCGGTTCGAACATGTAAGATTCCCCATTACTTTTGACGGATTTTCTAGCAAGCGCATGTCCGCTCTGTCATGGTATGGCGGAACATAGCACTGCAACAAGACATTGGTCCTTCTTTGGATCTGGACAGGATCGCATAAGCAACTGATGACTATATTCACAGTGATATCAGCGTTCCGGTACTGCGACGCGCAGAGTATATTACCACAGGATGTTATTACGGCTGAGTGATTGTGGCCACGACACTAAACTCCATTTGTGCCATACCTATCTTAGCAAAGTGTTCCCACTTTTGGTTAAGGTATCTTCGGTACCAAGTGTCAGGTTGCAGAGGAGACAGTCAGGTTGTCTGAACCTTCGTGTTCGGTTCTGCAGCAGTCGTCCCTGCGTTATGTGGGGGGCGTGGGGGAGAGCAAATTAAGGGAATCAGCCCTAGAACTAGATCAGTGCCATCGCTAAGGTACCTAGAACTACCTACCTAAAGCTCCTTTCCCTCAACCGAGTAAGGCGCCTTGAGAGTACATAAGTACTATGTGGTCATCACCGTCATGCTGCTTGATACAAATCGTTTATCTAGATGCGAATTTAGACTTCCGACTGTGCATATAATTCTCACGACCGCGATGGTCACATTCCACATTCTCTTACTTCGGCATCGAGCTACAAAGCATACGGAGTATACTTTGATTATTCCAATTCCCCAAGCTCGCTTAGAATGAGATCTAGGCCAACCTCGGCTGACCCATTCATTAATGGAGAAGGATCTGGACCCCGCACGCACGCAAACGTGGAAAGCGCGGCCCAAAGCCAAATGCGACAGGCGTTACCGCAGTACGAAGGAAATGGTGTACACCACACGGACGTTAACCGAGCTAGAAGAACACCACGAGTCCAGGAATGGCCAATTACTATGATACTTCCACCCAATTAACCCCGGAGCCTTGAATCCAGGGTACTACTAAAGTATTCTATGGTGTACCCATGATCGTCCCTGGCCCACGGCTACTGGTGTGTAGCTACAATGCCGGCAACGCAGGCAGCAAAGCAGAGCTCTATCTTACATGATAAACCCCCCACCATCATTCATTTCTGGTGGCAGTGGCGAGTCTTCGTAACGGCGGTATCGCTGAGACTCGCTCACCTTCCTGCCTTTATCAATCACCTTCAATTTGTCCCACAAAATGGTCATTCGCTGCCCTTACCCGAGCATCAACATCCCAGAGCTCGACATCCTCACCTACCTCTTCGGGGATGGCGAGGATCTCTCCGAAGAACCATTATGGGTCAACGCTGCCGATTCGAACAAGTACCTCTCCGCAAGCACGGGACTACAATGGATCAAGAGATTGGCAATTGGTCTGGACAAGCTGGGGGTGAAGAAGGGCGAGGTTGTCATGATAGTGACCCCGAATTCCATATTCGTACCAGTCGCATATCTGGGAACTGTGGGCTCAGGGAGGATCTTTACTGGAGTAAATCCGCTCTATACAGCAGATGGTAGGTGAATTTGGGTGTCCCATTCGCAAAGATCACACAAGCGTTTCCAAGCCATGTTGGAGGCCTTGACCTTTCACCGAGCCTTCATGGATGAATAGAGCTCCATGCTAGCGATTTTTCACTACCATGCACTCCATTTAACATTTATACGTTGCTCGATCCTATCGTCCAAAATTTTTACCTACCGTACCATACTAGGTTAACATTGAATGCTAATTCCTTGCGGACAGAGATTGCGTATCAAATGAAGGATACTGGTGCTCGAGTCGCCTTAATACACCCTTCTCTGCTGGAAACAGCACGCAAAGGCGCGAAGAAAGCCGGCCTCCCAGAGGCTTGCCTATACCTCTTCTCAGACACAGAACACAAGCCCATAGACGGAATCAAAGACTGGCGCTCCATGCTCGGCACCCTCTCAGAAGCCTCATCCTACACCTGGCCCCATCTTGAAGGCGAAGCAGCGAAATCCCAAATTGCAACAGTCAATTATTCAAGCGGAACTACAGGACTACCGAAAGGCGTTATGATCACCCACGGCAACTTAATCGCAAACGTCGAACAAGTCAGTTTCCATCACCAAGTCGAACAACCGGGTATAAAATCCGACGTGGAAGATAGATGGATCGGTTTCCTTCCGCTCTACCACGCCTACGGCCAACTTAACGTCTGTCTCCTAGCTACCAAAGTCCTCATCCCAGTCTACATCATGTCAGCATTTGTCTACGAAGACTTCCTGCGTACCATTCAAACCTACAAGATCACGGAACTTCACGTCGCGCCACCTATTCTTGTCCTCATGAACAAACACCCTCTAACATCCAAGTACGACATCAGCAGTGTTAGTAAGATAGGCTCCGGTGCCGCACCACTAAGTCGCTCCCTCCAAAACGACTGCAAAGACAAGTTCAATGCAAATATAGGACAGGGATGGGGTATGACCGAACTTACGTGCGCGGGGTGTGTAGTACCCGGTGGATATAAGGATAAAACGGGGAGTATAGGCTGCCTGCTACCCAACGCCGAAGCCAAACTACTGGATGAGAATGGCGTCGAGGTGGCTACGGGGGAGAGGGGAGAGATCTATTTCCGAGGACCGAATGTCAGTCCCGGGTACTGGAAGAACGAAAAGGCGACCCGGGAAACAATGTTAGAAGGTGGATGGTTACGGACAGGTGATATTGGTGTTACGGACGAGAGGCAATGGTTTTGGATCGTGGATCGATTAAAGGTAAGAAACCTACCTCCTCGACCACTCCAATCCAAGCCCCCAAAGTCATCATGCAAGACTGACATAAAAATTGCCTCAGGAACTAATCAAAGTCTCCGGCCTCCAAGTCGCCCCTGCCGAACTCGAAGCCCTCCTTCTCACCCACCCCTCCATCGCCGACGCCGGCGTCGTCGCCATCTCCGACTCCTTCGACGGCCAAGAACGACCCCGCGCTTACGTCGTGCCTAAGAGTCTGGATAAGGATAACCCGGGGGTGAGTGAGGGGGAGGTTGTGGAGTGGATGAAGGGGAAGGTGGCGAGGTATAAGTGGTTGACTGGGGGAGTGGTTTTTGTTAATGAGGTGCCGAAGAGTGCGGCGGGGAAGATTCAGAGGAAGGTTATGAGGGAGTGGGCGAAGAGGGATGGTGGGCAGGGGGGACGGCCGAAGTTATAGTTGATTGCGTTTTACATAGGGGGTTTGTGGGGGGTGGATGGTTGAAATGGGGGGATGCCGACGTGATACGACGCTAGAAGTATAGTGGATGTTTATTGTATTTATATAATTATCATAATAGTACAATACATGCATTTGACTTTGACTGCTTTAGCCATACCTATAAAAGCCGTGCAAAGGTATTAATTTTAAACCTGCCATGCCATGGCTAACCACCCCGCTATGCAACGCCTTTCATGCCATGTCGAACACAATTGACGCTTATTCAAAAGAAGAAGCCGTGGAGCCATTATACATGTATCGGTGGACGGTCAAGGCCCGAAGGTGCCACGCTGGTTTTTAAAGGCTGTGCAGGGGAATCCAGCGAGTAGCAATGAGCTGGCGGAGACGGATCTCTGATCAGCTCGACTTCCCTCCCATGACTACCCTTTGTCGATGCTGGAGTTCATGGCACATTCGAGGGGATATACCACTCTCCAATAGTCGGTGGCCGTGTATGCTCTACGCCTTAGACCCCCCATTCTCTTCGATCCACCTCCTGTTTCTTTGCCGGGATCTCCGCCAATTCTTGCGAGTCCATCTCTGGATCCACCTCCTTTCCACTTGTCGGGATCCGCGCCACTTCTTCAGGACTCATGTCATCAAATACCTCCTCCTCAGGCAAGATCATATCTCCAACCCGCCTTTCTCCATCGCCCGACTCCTTTCCGCTCTCATGCTCGAATTTATCGGTGTTGAGAGCATGTCCGCGTGAGTAGTCGCCGGGCTTTTTGCTATGATCGGGGACCCAGAAGCGTTTGTCGATTCGGACGATCACGTAGAGAAAGATGACGGCAATTTCTAAGGCGAAATTGAAGATCCAGAAACAGGCTTTGGATTGATAACCAGCTGGGTGATTGATAGGTCGAGTGCCACCGGCGTAATTCACACCTACACGGAAACTCGCGCCTAGGCAGAGGAGGAAGCTTGCCGTGAGTAGGATTACGATCTTCCACCTGAAGCGTCCCTCGCCGAATTTCTCTGTGTGTGTCCTGCGTGGAGATAAGAGGCCAATGAGAATCATGGGGATGGGAAGAAACGAGATGACGCAGTAAAACGTTTGGCCGTAGAGCAAAAGGGCTCTATCAATTCGCTTAGTGTTGCTGTTGAGGGTGTAGAAGCTTTGGATGACAGATACGATGAGCATGCCTAGTGAGAGCACGATCAGGACGTAGAGAGCCGTGAAAGCATGGTGGAATAGCCTATGCCATCCAACGTTTGGGTGCCATGCCCTTAGGATCCGCTGGGCGAAGACCAGATTGATGATGAACAGTAGCAGTACGCCCGCGTAGACAAAGATGTTGGATGCGATCCCGAGCCTCAAGTTTGTCGGACGAGTAGCCCAGACGATGCGTAAGATCATTGTGACGACTCGTGACATGCAGAATCCGAACAGCATGCCTGACATGAAGAATTTATGGCCTCGACGCAGGTTCAATTGGAGGATGGTCATGTTGGAGACGGCAGCCATGAGGTAGAGGGCCAGGAAGACACCGCATAATGGGACATCGACGCCAACGGTTGGGAGACCGCCGAGGGAGGCGGTTGTGGGAGGATATGGACCTGATGATGGGAGGTGGGATTCGCTCATTGTGATATCCTAGTAGAATATGTATTATGCAGAATGCGTACTGCGTTGGGACAGGAGGTGTACAGCGGGCACGATATGGTTGGAGTGGGGGGGTAAGGTGCCTTCGCTGTTTTTGCTTTTTCTTTGTCGTCACATCAACAACAAGGCAACTGAGAACTTATGAATGTGGAAGATGGAAGATGGAAGTCACGTCCACAGCGGGCACAATAACCCCCGAGGCAGGGAGAGGGAGCATAACGGTATGAAGGTATGAAGTCACGTCCACGATCAGCCTCGCTCTTCGGCAGCACGATAGGCCCCGAGGCCGGGAGCATAAGTGTATATTCACTGTATTATCGTGTTATGTCTCATTCGGGCGGAACTTATGCCGTGCATCTTGGTTGAAGAGGTTGAGAATGCACAACCGGGTGCGATAGCCAATCATATAGGCCTTCTTTTTCCATTGATGCCGCATGAATAAGATGAGTGAACATTGGACATGGGTGTAGTGTAGTGCGAGGGGGGCAAAAGGATGTAACAAATGCGTCACGCGCTGATAAGATACTTTCAGGGACCCATTCCCCCTAAGCGAAGCCCCCTAAGCGATAGATATCCCGGAGTGCCAATCTATGCCTAGGTAGACCTACCTTACTATAGTACTATAAAATAGTAAGATACTTGAAATCTCATCGGAATCTCATCGGGACGGGTAGGTAGTTAAGTTGATGTATACCAAAGTATAAGGCCGCCCTGCACTCTCTGAAAGTCCGACCCGTAGCTGTGCAGATGCATAGAGTACGGCCTTAAACCCTATTTGGCAAGCCTACTCTACATCTCGGAGATTTCAAAGCTGAAACACACCCTTCAAAGTCAGCGGGCCCAAAATTTCCATGCTCTATGGGCCACCACCATCACCATCATCACCACCACCAGCACCACTAATTGCCTCCTAATGGCCATCTTCTTGCAAGTATATACTAGAGAACCGGCTCCTATCAGAGAAAGTACCTCCAAGTGTGCCTGCGCATCACATAAAATTAAGGTAAATGCTCTGCTGCGGCGTGGATGTGGCAACGGACCGTCGGACATGGAAAAGAGCGAACCTCCCGATCGTATCCTAGATATAGAGTACTAAATGTAAGGTTATCTACAACCTTATTTGTGAAAGACGTTCAGCTTCTTGATTCTTGCAACTATATATCGTATCAATTATCTTAGATTGTTCCATTGTTGGCATCCGATATACAACAAAATATGTGAAGGCGCTACTATTCTAGCAATACATCTCAAGGTCATGGCTTCCCGGGACAATTACTTGTCCATCACACCGCTCTGCTAGCCTTGTCTGCATTTCTCACTTCTCCTTTCTTTGTCAAACTCGCCTTCTGACTCGGCGTCGAGGCATAAGATGGCGGCACATCCAGAGCTGGGTTCTTCAGGAAAAAGTTGCGGGGTCTGAGCAGCAATGTCATTGGCTCCGCTGGCATTACCGGGTAATCTTCTGGTGATGGGAAATGCGTGATGCCAAAGGTGTGCCACAGGACGATATCTGTATTTTCGATATTCTCGTCACCATGCTTCTCGATCCACTCCGGGAGGCCTTGTGACGGTTCCCCAGATGTTTGGGGGACATGTCGGCCAGCAGGGTGGATCTGATCGTCTTGATCTGAACATGGCACGTCAGTATGAACACTTCAAAGCCCGAGACTGGGGACACCTACATTTTGTCACATGAACCGCGTGCCGTGCGAATCCTGCCCGTTTCCACACCAAGCCTCCCTTCTTGGGTAGCAGCGTTGGCACTTCTCGGCTGACGAGTTTGTAGCTCACGGGTTTATGACTGTATGGGTTGATCTTGTTAGTGTTCGCCATCTCCCAGGTCCGGCTGGAACTGCCATCATAGTCTGACATCGATTCTTTTGCGGTTGTGTACTTGGTCTTGTGGGCGTAAAACGCATTTCCGTACTTGTTCTCTGCGCTGCCAACTTCGCCTGAAGCCGCTTTGGCATCGACTTGGAAGACTGTGTTCTGAGCACCATCAATGTTAGGATCAATCCGCATGCAGAATAGATGCTGATGGTTATGGGCATTGACCCCTGGGTAAACTTCTGTTCCCCAACCATCCGTATCCTCGCCAGGATTCATAGCATATGTATTTAGAATACCGGTAAGCTTGACTTCGAGTTGCACTGTGCCGTCTTGGTGAAAAATCCAGTACACACAGTACTCGTAATTTGCTGCTGTGAATACATGTGAGATCAAGAGCTTTCGCCCTCGGGTCACTATCACAGAATCGTCTCGGAAGTCGGTGTGCTTAAAAAGGATGCCGGCGTCTTCTTCGTGTATACATATGGCGTTCTTAATCGTTTGGCTCGCCCCTGCGCGGTTGACAAAGTCTGCATCCATGTAGTGAATCGCGCCTTTACAATCGCAACCCAACGCTAAGCTATTGGTCATGTACCCGCCTCCGTATTCGCCAAGGTCAAACGCGTGTTTCCGTTGATGAGGGTGCTCTGGATTGCCATACGGCACAACCATTTCAGCCAAAGACAATCGGTAGAAGACGCCTCTCTCGTTGCCTTTGTCGTTGTAGGTAATGTTGTTGAGTACAATTCCCTCTCGATAATTAAAACCGACATGTACTTTCCAATTCTGCCATTCAATGACCCTTCCATCGACTTTGAACGATACACCTTCCGGCTGTGTGATATTGATTGGCTTCAAGTCTTTCCTGTACCCTCCTTCGGCTTCTATTGCTGCAGGGTGGTAGTTATTCGGCGGCGCTTGGTTTACTGGCCTTCGCACGGGTGGAATGTCAATGTGTATAATCTCATGAGTGTCGCAATTGAAGATCGGAGTGAAGTCAAGGGGGTAAGAGTATTGGCTATCATCAACATGTGGTCGATAGTACATCAAAGCTTGTTGGAGGCGCACTTTGTTGCCAAATCGTTCATCAAAGCCAATTGTCCATGCTGTTTGTGGCCATTAGATACTTCAAAACACCAATCGCAAAATGGTACTCACGATCGCAGTAGACTTTATACATATCCTCTTTCGGTATTCCACTTATGACGCATTGCTCAATGACCTTTGGATCCTCCCTGCAGATATGTTCGACAATCTGGAGGTCTTCCATGGTAATCTGATTTTCATCAGCAAGATTTGCTGTATTCTAATGGCAAAGTGCGTACCAAGGGCTGCACTCCTTCTGTGGACTCCCACTTGAGAATTTTATCCTCATCCAAATCCACCAATCCATCGTAGACTGTTCCACCCCGCTTGATAGCTACAACGTCGGCAACTCGATGTAGTCGATTTGTGTGATCGGGGTCTGCCAGCCATGCTAGCATTTCCGCCTTCCTAGGTTCCCATACTGTTACCGCGTTATAGTAAAGTGGACCATGCTCTTTGTTAACCAATTCCACTGCCTTTTCGATCTCGGCGGCGGAGAGGGGATCAAAGGGGTGTGGAGTTGGTGTGGTACCAGTGACGTGCTGGGCAACTTGTTTTAGACGATCGAGAACCATTTTAGTGGAGGTGTCGCTGCTGTTCAGTTAGGAGAGATATAGTTCTGGTCACAGGGTGGGAGCTTGAAAGGGGAGAAGAGCTAAAAGGCAGTTGATTGAATTGGCTATGAACCTGGATTATGTAGCATAGATAGAAACAAGCCGCTTTTAATTCCCAGATGTAGCAACATTTCAACGGCCCTTGGGCCCTTTCACCCAGTGGTGTGTGTTCTATCTCCTACGCATAAAGGCGGGGCAAGAGTTCGATAAGGAAGGCCGACGGGATGTCTTTACTACTTTCGGACTAGCCTGTATCTCAGGTATTAATCGCTACTAAAGGTATCTACGAAGTAGGTACCTAAGGTATAACCGCTGATGGAATTGAACTGAATCTACGAATTACTTCGTGTATCATGTTATCAGTTTGAGAAATGGACCTAAAAGAGTCATAACGCCTCGTGCAAACCAAAGGAGTAGGTGAGGCTGGAACCCTATGAGCTTTCCCAGGGATTGACTGAGCTTTTCAAATAAGAGTTGATAGGTCAGGCGAACTGCTGAGTGCGAGACTCCGCTGAATTGCGATTAAAGTACCTGCAGATAACGGATGTGCCATCCAGAACGCCTTGCTAGCATGCACACTAAAGTTTCTCCTAGTATAGATACAATCCTCAACTCTTTCGATAACTGAAGTTTCCAAAGACTCCACCCCCTCCCCCTGGAGTCAATGAACCTATACCCCCCCCGTTGTTCTGTGCTTGCTGAATGGGTGTACTCGCTAGGCCGGTGTGCGAGCTTGCCGGCGTACCTGGGGTGGCTTGGTTCGGATTGTTGTTATAGATAGTGGCACCATTAAGATTAGGTGTGGTGGACTGTGGGTCTGTGGAGGAGGGAGCAGGCGCCGAGGCGCCCATACCATTTAATCCCCATACATGGCCGAGATATTTGTCGTCGTCAATAGTGCCGTTGAAAATTTCCTTCTTCACCTCCCAGAACACTTTGCCAGTCAAAAGGCTGTCCGAGCCGGCCTGATGTGGCACTCCGATACGCTTAATGTTGAGCTCGTCAGCGAGATCTTGTAGTCCCGACTTCTGCCCAAGGTTATTCAATGTCGTCACAGCTGCCGGCGACAATGGCGAATCATTGACCATTTGCGTTCTCTGTGCGTGCTTGATCATGTACTTGATGTCATAAATTGCCGGAAAATGGATGCTAAGGAGTTTGCGATACTCTGCCTCATCTTCCGGCAACGGTTTGCAAAGCATGAGTTTGACAAGGTAGGCGAAGTCGTAGCCGGAGTGGAAGGATATCCATCGCACATCATCTGAAAATGTCATACCGGAACTTATAAGTGCAGACCCGAATTCCTTGGGAGTAATGCCATTCTTCTCATGGACTTCGAGATCTAAGCCTGCTTGTCGAAGGAAGTCGATGGAATCTTGGTTGTACATGTCGTCTTCGATGGAGAACTGGAAGTTGAATTGCCATGTGCAGGGACACGGTAAGAGGTTGTTCTGGTAGATTGGATTGCCGTTGGCGTCTGTTGGATGAGGTGGTGGTGTTTCCCCATCCTCATTGAAGAGCGTTACACCTAGTTGAATAACTTTAAGCAAATCAACGTTGCAACGAAGAGTTTGATAGTGATAGTCGGCCTTTGTCGTAAATGCTCCCATTGGTCTAGCAACAATTCCAGGAAATTCTGTATCCTATGCAAAGTCAGTCGATAGCTATTTCGATGCTCGAAAACATGCAGGGACTACGGCTACGATATGGAGTTATTACCATGCTGATGTATGGATAACGATCTACCAGATCTCGCAGTATCCTTAGTTCTTGGTTTAAATTGCCCCGCCAAACGTCCCGTATCCTTGACTTCATCTGAGCCTTCGACCCTATGCCTCCTCCACTGCCTCTGCGTATTTGTTCTCTTGCTTGCTGTTGGAGCTGTAACTGGGCGCCGTGTTGGAACCCCATGACGGCCTCACGGCTAGCCAGTCCTGTACCACCCGTGCCAAGTCCACCACCGGGGCCAAAGCCTCCGGCAAGGCCATTGATGTTTCCGGTTGGGGCGAAGGGATTGATGTTGTTTGGGTTGCCTTGTCCGAAGCCGTTGTTAAAAGATGGGGGAGGAAGACCGCCCGAGTTCGAAGGTTGGTGCTGTAAGGGTTGAGAAGCAATGTTGGACTGCTGTAGGTGCTGTGCGAATGGACCAGAGGCCAGTGAGGGTCCACCAAATCTATTGCTTCCTAGGCCCATAGTATTTACATGCGATGGGTCGCCCTGGTCAAGAGGGTCTAGCAGCGATGTGCTTCGTGGTTATCATCGATCCATTGACGGTGGGGAAGTTATTGAGAGAGTCCGATGCAGCTAGGCGACGATCTTAGGTATTGTGCAGCAACTGATCACAATGATAACAACCAAGAGCTGATGCCGGATACTTCAAGTGTCGATACAGGTACGGGAAGTTCGCCAGGCGTTGAACACTACATCTACTAGCGCCGCTTGGCGCGTCGGCCATTCCGGAGCCGCAACGGACATACTTGTATATCTTCACCATCATTCCTCAATTGAGCTGGATTACAGGGCTCTCGCAGCGCGACCCTACTCAAGTAAGTGGCATATGGGACGAACTATCTCATTACGATACTCATGATGTATTGCAGCATGGCACCACCTCCACGGGCCAACCTAACAGGCTTCGACGTCCGCAAGCTCGTACAGGCGTCACGAATGCCAGCAAATGATCCATGGGCACGCTCGTATGTGCTTCACCGCTGCTGAACCTGCCCAAGCACAGCTAATGGTCACTTCGCAGAGAGCAATGGCGGTATACAGGTCCATTCACGAGGTGGAATCGGTTCAGAGGTGCTCTTCCAGGCTTTGGTATCGCTTCGGTAGCTTTTGCTGCGTACTGTGGCTACGAATATTTTTTCCTCAATGATAGCCATCACGGGCATGGGAGTGAAAACCAGGAAGGGGAGCATCATTAGTGGCTGCTGGCAATACGCGCTGGAGGTCTTACGCTGGAGCAAGTTGGACAATAGGATTCGCAAGGAGTTTCTGGAGAAGCGGGAGCATCAAGACTCAAAGGCAGGAGACGATATGTGGTGTGTAATTCGTGACACACGAGAAGACTTTGAGATAGGCTGTGATCTATGAGACTACAGTAGAATGGCACCAAATGTACAAATTGTAACATAGGAACGTTTTTCCAGAGTCCTTTTCCGTGCGGAGGTAGCCGCAACTTTAGACGCTATTGAGGGCGAGGGAGCTTCTGAGTCAGGCCAAGGCTGGAAAGAGCTGTTAGGCCGGGGCATGCTACCTAGGGTTCTCTATTCTACTTTTTCCAGATGCGCATGTGTATTTCGCAATAGACTTGATTGACCTCATAATGGTATTACGAATTGCATAAGCCAAGGCTGCCATACTACGATCTCAAATATTCTCACTTTCTATAACTTTAATACTACCCCCGCACACCGCACCTATTTTGCCAACATTGCTCACTAACCAACACAAGCCATGGATGAGGACGAGGTCGTCATTGAAGAAGACGAAGCTCTTAAAAAATTCCTCCCAAACGGCTTTGGCAAGAAGACGAAAGAGGCGGATGTAGCTCGACAGCTGGAGAAGAGTAAACGACCTACTGTCTTCGGCTCGGCCATCAAGAGCGCTGTCCATGAAGAGCACAATGCAAAGGATGAGTCCAGTGATGAGGACCCCGAAGACGAGTCCGATGACGAAGACGAGTTCCCGGTCTCCCACGAGCTCGTGATCAAGACGCACGAGAAGCCCGTTACTACCTTGACCGTTGACCCATCTGGCTCACGATTTATAACTGGCTCAACTGACTGCACAATCAAGTTTCACGACTTTGCTTCTATGACCCCCAATACTCTACATGCTTTCAAGTCTGTAGATCCTACAGCGACAAAAGCTTCAGCGAATTCAGAAACACATCCTGTTCACCATGTTGAATTCAATCCCAACTCTCCGAGCTCGGTTCTCGTCATATCTGCAACCCCTCAGGCTAAGATATTCAGCCGAGATGGCGAGGAATTGAAGGAATTTGTCAAGGGTGATATGTACCTCAGGGACATGCACAACACAAAAGGACACATTTCCGCCATAACTACAGGGACATGGCACCCTACGAATCGAGACCTTTGCGTTACGGCTGGAACGGATAGTACATTAAGAATTTGGGACGTCAATATGCCTCTGAAACAGAGAGACGTGATTGTACACAAGTCAAGGGCAGCGGGCTCGGCAGGGAGGACCAGAATGACTGCCGTTACATGGGGATCACAGATCCAAGGTGGCAAGAATCTACTAGTTGCAGCAGCTTTGGATGGGAGCTTAGTGATGTGGGATGGTGAAGGGCCTTATGCAAGGCCTGCTGCAGAGATAAGAGACGCACACAAAGTTGATACTTGGACTGGGGGAATTGACATAAGTGCTGACGGGCGTAACGCTGTAACAAGAGGAGGTGATGGTTTGATTAAGTTGTGGGACACGCGCAAGTTCAAGCAGCCAATCACTGTTGTTGAGCATCCATCAACTTCAGACCAGTACGCAAACACTGACATCAAGTATTCCCCGGACGCCTCCTCGATCATTACCGGGTCAGCGAACGGCCATCTTCACATTTTGAATCCGGCAACATTGAAACCAGAGCTTGTAACACCTATCACTGATGGCCATCCGCTTGTCACTGTGCTATGGCATGACAAGCTTAATCAAATCCTTACTGGTTCCGCCAACGCTGAACTACACGTTCTCTACAACCCCAAAATCTCCTTTCGAGGCGCCGCAATGGTTATGTCGAAAGCCCCCAAACGTCGTCACATCGACGATGACCCAAGTTTTACCACCGATCTTTCCCAAGGTATATCAGGCGATGCTGCTACTACAGGAGATAGCCTTCGAGCAGCGCAGAGCGGCACAAGTTACGCTTCTCGTCATCCCACAATCGGGCTGACTGTATCTGGACGCTCTCGCGATCCACGACGTCCTCATATGCCCGTGACAACACCATTTGCCAAAAGTCAGCCGGATGAGAAACACGTTCGCGAGAATATACCACTAAGTTCTATGCGAGATGAGGATCCGAGGGAGGCATTGCTGAAGTATGCTGAGAAGGCTGAGAAGGATCCCGTGTTTACGAATGCTTGGAAACAGACGCAGCCCAAGACATTGTACGCCGAAATTAGCGATAATGAGGAGGACCAGGGCCCTGATAAGAAGAGGGCGCGGCAGCATTAGGTCACCTAGAATCGACATGTATACATCTTTCGATAAAGAGAAGCAGCAGGATAGGCTGACGCGCTACGCGAAGCAACAGCTTGCAATAACAAATCTTAGGTGGGCATCTCCCAAATTACGTTGACATGAGTACCGCTTCAGCTATTAATATTAGGACCCGGCTACGTTTTGGTTAATATTATCATCGAAATTAGTCACTGACTCAACATTCCATTCAACCTGGCGTGGCTTTTAAGCAGATCTTCCACGTGGGAGACGCATAATCGACATTCCCCAATTCCACGCGTTGGGAAGTACGCGTCGTGCGTTTGCAAATATATATCTATGCCTATACTTGTCAGATGGACTCACCAATAATCTATTCAGAGCTTCAGGAATCCCTAAAGCACCTTGTCTACTGCTACAATGATTTGGCTCTCTATATTTATCCTGGGAAGTCTAAGCGTTGCTGGCGCCAATTCCCAAACCGTGGTAACAGAATGGATTGGCTATTGTAGCGTGTTACCATCATCTTCATCTGTGCCCTCCATTAGCTCCTCTCCAGGCAGCTTTTCTGGTTCTATAATTACCCCTACATCGACTTCGTTACCGTCCACCACACCTGCAGCCTTTCTTGTTGGGTTTCAGCCTTCTAATCCCATTGCTCCTCAGCTTCGGCGTAGGCAAGCACTCCAAGGTTATATAACACCCGACGGACAGCTCACGTCCGATTGCTCCGCTTCGCCAATACTGGCGGTTACTCCGGAGGGTGAGCTCTCCGCGGCAGATGGCGAGATCTATTCGACTTCTCAGGGTATCGAATCCGGACCTTTTATTGCGTCAAGCAACCCCGGCAACATCTCTACAATATGGCAACTGTCTGATGGGACGCTTCGCTTCAACAACGCATCCTTCCTTAATGGCGAAGCCTCAATCTGTGCAAATGGAGGCTCAGTTGAAGCTTACTACCTGATAGAGCCACCTCCAACATGCTCGCCTGGAGTTCTGACGACGATTGCTTGTTAGTCGTTCAATTCTATATGGTAGTCCCTGTAACTGATCATTATTAGTGTCCGCCTGCTCCAGTATTGCCTCATCAACAGCTGGTTCAACCATCTCGGCTACTCCCATTAATTCGCTCAATTCCACCTCATCTATGAGCTCTGCAGCACAGACATATTCTATTGCCACCGCGCCTAGCCAGACAAACGCCACGCTTCCTTTACTCCCTCCATTAGCCTCCGCACCCACTCAGCCTGGTTCGGCTGTCAGCAATGGCCCGCCGAGCACTGGTACCCTTGTTCCACCTTTTGGCAATCTTTCAACGAACCCTACACCTGTCCTTCAAATTAGATACAACATCGTCAGATAGCTCATGAAGCTCATACTTCGGCGCTACCTGTGTACGACTTCTCCATATCCTTACCACGACACCGCCTTTTAGCGGATACACGGATGCAAGCCAGAGTATCAACCTACTTGAAGATAGAAAATTCCCACTTCCCCCATCTTGAGTCGTACGACTGCGATGCTCTAAAATACTCCTGTGAATGTATTGTGCTGGACGGGGGGCTGTTACTGCCCTATCTCCGGCAGGAGAACATCTTATGAGAGGATCACCGCAGGCTGTTTCTTGCTACTAAGCTTTTCAGACTCAATCGGGATTATTTTCCTACTCAGTGTATTACTAGCGTGGCGCTCCTAGTGGAGGCTTCTCATCCTAAATTTCTCTTACTTATGTAGCTCCTTAATTATGTTAAGTCTTTCACAGTATATCTCATATGACTTTTTTCTATGACCAAGTCAGATACCATATCTCGGCTGCACTGAGGATCCCCCGTGTCCAAATGCTGTTGAATATCTTCTGATACACTTTGGTCAGCATTGGCAGCTGGCGGCAATTCTAATTAATCAAATAGTAACCCGTCGTCCAAAAATCGAACAACATAAAACATAGGATCAATTTCCGGGAGATACTTGGGTGAAAAGCTTTGTAAGTGCAATCGACTCTGGCGTACGCTCTCTCGCATGCCGGCGCTTCATTAAGTACTCGTTGTCTAGCTCGACTTTCTTCAGGCAATCGTTCACCGTTGGAAACAGGTTGGTGGCTTTCAATCCGCAATTTTTGCCGCCAATGACATATACTATTCCAACTTTCTCCCGAAAGCGAGAACGCTGTGTGCGTCAGTGCTACATTCAGATGGGAAGTCTCAAGTTCTCATGGTGAACCACTGCTCACTCTTAGAGTCTTGCAATATTGAATTCAGGTGTCCAATATTTCGTATACATAGCCTGTCGTTGGCTAAGATTTGAAGTACCACTTTCGTTCCCAACTGCCGCTCGAGGCCCGAGCTTTTCTCAATTTTTCCTGTTAGTGGCTTGTGATTGCTCGCCTTGTATCCATTCGCACACGTAGGGTTTTGTTGCAGATGACTGCGATACTTAATTGATACTCAGAGTACATCGAAGAGTCAAAACACAGCTCCCTGGTGGTTTTGTTGTTAAGGGGGTCTAGAAGAATGGAGGCCCGTCGGCCGTCAATTTCTCCTAGTGACAGGCATGGTAACCACAGCCGCTGCAGAATCTCACGTCACACGGCATCGTGCTAGGCTCTCACAACACTAATGGATACTAAGGGTGGGAAATGCCTCTAAATGTGAATTTGCCACGCGGAGGGTCTCTGTCTCTGAGCAAGCTCGGTCAACCTACGCTATCTTCGTTCATCTTCCGTACAATTCCTTGGAAATCTCTGTTTCTTTTTCTGATTGCCAAAGATCTGTCTTTATATATATATCAAATTCCTGCTCCTAGATGTCAGACGACATATCAGTCAACACACTGTGTTCCATTCATCGTGCAGTAGGGCATCTGCACAGGTCCGGCGCCAATGCCCCTCTGGACCATCCTCTCTCTCATCTCAACCAATCTCGGGCTGGCCAAGATCTGGCTCCTATTCGTGCCGTTGACGTCTTTGGCTCCACTCCACAAGATCTCTGCAGCCGCGCATGCCCTCGGCCAGACCATGGCGTCCAAGTTGACAGGATCAGTCTGCTCTGTCCAGATATGGACTTCACCGCCCAAGACGAGCGAGCTTTGGTTGGCGGGGACACCCTGCAGGGGATCATAGGAGTACATGAGACGCCAATTCTTGGTCGGACTGCAGTAGTCCGCATAAGGCCATGCAGTTTGGGCTGCTGTGCCCTGGGGGAAGTCTAGCCACTGGCCTTTACCGCAGTCGAGGTACTATATGAAAAATAAATTAGTCTAAGCAAATTAGACAAGTGTTGAGGACACATACCCAGTAGTTGTAATTTCCCGCAAGTGCTTTGTGGCCTTGAGCCACAGTGTTCGCAACCGCGGAGTCGCTCTGCCATGTTTGCACTACAACATCAGACCCCAGAGTCAAGTTCCATTGGAGAAGCATTTCCTCCCAGACAACGGGCGTCAATCCCGCTGCTCGTACCTTGGCATGTGTGAAATCGACGAATGCCTGTAGTAAGGTTTGGAGCAACGATGAGGAATTGGAGTTCACGGTCTCGTCGAGCAGGTATACATTAGCATTTACCTCATCACCACCCGTGTGAAATTACGCGCTGTATGGATACACGCGTGGCAAAAGGTCATTGAACATTGTGCCGAGGAAATCGTAAACCGCAGAGGAATTGAGTTTGAGCCCACCGGTCGGTGGTTCAGCTCCATATGTCGTCCAATCAGGCTGGACATTGAACGCAGCAATAAGGTCAGGACGGGAGTATGCAATCGAAGCCGTATGTCCAGGCATGTCGGTCTCAATGATAACTTGCACTCCGCGGTAGGCCCCGTATGTCTGAATCTGCGCCAGATCATCCGGGCTGTAGGACATGCCCGGCTGATATGCTCCCATACCTGCGAGGTTGGGCAAGGCGGGGATTTCTAGAGGCCATGACTGGGCGTCCGTCGCGTGCAGGTGCAATCGATTGAACTTGTTGAAGGCGAGAGCGTCAATTGTGCGCATGATGTCAGTGACAGGGAAGTAGTTTCGTGCAACGTCCATGTTAAGTCCTCGGTGAGGGAACATGGGATAATCTGAGATCATTACAGGAGCCTGATTGGTGTAGACGCCGGTCCCATCTGCAGTCGTAAAAAACATCTGGCTGAACGTCTCTAAGGCTCGGATGATGCCAACGCTGTGGATAGCAGTGATATTAACTTGCCCATCGTCCGTAATGACGATAGTGTACGACTCGTTCACCCCACCAGCTAAGGACTTGAGAACATTGATTGGGTCCGTAGCGTTCTGATGAATGTTGACTTGATTGATATAGGCTACCGAGGCTCCTACAGAGCCATTCACTGGTGGCTCGTAGGACGAATTACGGGGATGGAATCTCCACGGGACGAAGTCATCATTAAAGAGTTCGGTCATGGTATATTGTACGGCGTTCTGGACAATTTCGTAGCTGTCTATAACAGTGGAAGCGTTCATATTCTGATCGGTAGTAGTATTTGCATAGGGAGCAGCATTACTAGCCTGGGCACCGGGGGTTAGTAAACATGGTAGAGTATATAGCAAAACACATACGGCACTGGTTGCATTTGTGAGCAAGTAATTAAATGTTACGTTTGGTGAGAGCCACAGGAACGTCGAGCCAGAGGTGTACTGGACAGGTAGTGGCCATATTGCCGTTGCCTGAACGGCAAAGATGCAAAGAGTCAAAATATGCGTCTTCATACTGAGATGATGGATAGGTTTGCGAAGGGTCGATAATGTTGGGGGCAAACTTGCAGGAGCCTCGAATACAGCACGAAGAATAGTGACAAAATAGCACAGAGGTGATGGAGAAAATTTGTTGATAAGACTGAAGTGTGAAGGTAAGGATGTCTGAATTTTATTGAGGCGATGTAATAGTAAAGACAAAGACTTTGCCATTAAGAGTCTCCACCTTCCCCCTTGCAGAGCGTTTCCTTGTTTGTGACAATGTTTGTTCTTCTGGTCTTTTAAAGTGAAATACAAGAACTAAAGGCAGCAATAAAGACCTCAAGAAAGGACAAAGGGGATGGTTTTATTGGCAATCCCAGCACATCTGCGGGGCGATCTGCAGTATGCATCAAGCTGCATATTCTAGCGGCTCTTTGCTTTAACGGACATGAAAACGTTCTTTGAGACGTTATTCGTACCTCGCACAACATCTGTCAACCCATAACTAATGACCTGGAACTAAAGACCGAGACAATCTTCAATAATTCAATCAGAATCCAGTACTACAAACTCTGCCTCTCCGTCACCCACAGATTCGACGAGTAATTCATCACCTGCATTGACGTTCTCCACGAAAGCTCCATCACCCTCATTCAAGTCCACTTTCCCGGCCAAGCGGATCTTTGCGCCAATCTTCCTTATTGGCAGATGGACGTAAATCTTCCTATCTTTCTTTGATTGCACAGCGTCACCGCCGCCAACCTTCCAGCTGGCGGATTGGCCCTTAGCAATTATCGAAGCGCCCATCAAGAAGTCGGCGTGAATTGGTATCGTTCCCTCGATCGTTGGGATGGCTGCCTTTTCTTCCCCGCTCGTAGCTTTGGCACCTGCTTTCAAGGGGCTAATGATCGTGATGAATTTGTTGCGCTTGCTCTCTTCGGGAAAGGTCATCGTGTGATAGGTAGGCGGCAGACCTCTCCTCCAGGGGAGGACCCATATCTGTAGGAAGTGCACTTCTTCCTTTGAGTGTTCGTTTTGCTCGGAATGCGCAATACCAGTCCCGCCAGTCGTGAACTGCACATCACCCCTACGCATTCTGTAAAAGTCGTTCTTGTTCGCCGTGGAGTCATTCCTTTTCGACACCATGGAATCCCGATGTGTTAGTTCGCCGGACAGTACATATGAGAAGATCTCAGCATCACGGTGTGGATGCGTGGGGAATCCAGTCTCTGGAGCAACGCGGTCTTCGTTGAGGACGCGGAGGGCACCAAAATCCTGGAAGCGAGGGTCATGATACGAGGCAAAAGAGAAGGTATGATACGAGTTTAGCCAGCCATGATCGGAATGGGCGCGATCAGAAGAGCGACGAGGTACTATCTTTGCGTGGGAGAGAGCTTTTGACATGGCTTTTGCAACGTTGGTCATGGGGCTTTGAATAAAAGGCAGAAGGTTGTCTACTATGTCACTGAACCACAATTCGAGAAGCCAAAGGTAAACATTGAATCCATAATGGCTCTTATATACCACTCCCTAGTCGATTCGATTATCCAGTGGCTTCGAGTATGCACGAGCTGGTATTATGAAGAATGTGTAAGCAATGATCAATCGTCCAGCGCTAGCACAGCCGAGGTAAGGCCGGGTATCTTCACCACCAATCAAAAAGACGGGGCGAAAGATATCTAGACCTAAAATGTGCTAGCGGCTTTGTATCTTACAAAGCCTTTATTCACTTGGAGATGTGTATTATGCAAAGTGTGAGTAAGCATGGTGTAACCGTATATTTCTTAAACAGTACCTTACTGCCTAAGGTAGCCTTCGACGAACTGGCTTATGAAGAAGCCGGGTATGTACACCGCACCGCATTGCTATTTCACAGAGAAAGCCCATCTGGGCTACATATATGTACAGTGCCAGCAACGCCTTGCTTGTACCCTCCTAGCGCCACTGAATGCTTAAGGTACAGCCCCTGGACGTACAAAATATACACGAGATCATTGGTGGGTATCGTCCTCCGCTCCATCACTTGACTTGCCTTTCCGCGCGCGCTTGAGGCGGAAAAGCTCTCCTAAGGTAACGCTGAGACTCCGCGGTCTCACTAGATTACTCGGCAGATCTGGCTCCGCTCTTTCCTCGGGGACCTGGGTTGCCTTTAAAGGCGTTGAGTCCGTCATGTTGGCGTCTTCGGAAGAGCTTCTCGCTCCTCTTCGAGATCTAGAAGACTGTGGCAAGGAAATCCGCGGACGCTTCCTTGCAGCTGGCGCATCTACTCCCTTGAGCAAAGAGTCTGCAACCACTGCGCTCAGGGACGAGGAAAGTGGCGACATCAACGGACCAGGCGTCAGTCGAGCCATGGAGCGTCTCGAGAGGCTTGTTGGGCGTACAGGAGTCGTTGGGTTGGACTGTTGGGCCCCGGGGGGCAAAAGTGGTGCTGAAGCGGCATTCCCACGCGCCTGTGGCCTTATAAGACTATCGTCTGATTGCCACGGGTTGTGTAACAGAGGTGATGCCGTATTCTCGCTCCGTGTTGTAGTCCTAGATGATGTGGACGACGTATGAGACAAGAAGGGAGGCGGTGTTTGAGGGGTGGTTGGGCTGTAATCCGGTTGCTGTTCTGATGAGCGTCTTAAAATATGAGCTTTCATAGCCTGTTCGAAAACCACGCTGGCCGACGACTTTCTTCTTATGTGGTCTGGCTCTTCCACGTGGTCAACTTCGTCTTGATATCTTTCTTCATCCACTAAATCTATCGCATTTTCCTCGTCTGCAGTCTCGTCCAGGCCTTCCTCAGCCCCACCACCTGCTCTTCCACTCGTAATTAGGTACACTCCCAAGAACGTCAACGCGCAACCTCCGAAGAATTTGCCGAAACGATCTGCGTTGGCCGATTGGAAGTCCCTGTAAAGTACAGCACTGCCAATGATAACAGATATGGTGAAGAGAACAAATTGAACAGGAATGACTTGGGTTGAGTCGAAACGTTGCAAGGCGCGATTCACGTAGTGGATTTGCATAAGAGCTGTAACAACGAGAATGAAAACGAGGAGGTAGGTGATTGGGAATGTCAAGGCTCGCCAGAGAGTGTCCGACAGCAACGATGCAACCCCTTTGGTAGATAAAGCGGTGTAACCCCCTAAATATGCCTGTCAGCTTCCAGTACGAGAGCTAATAGTGTCCTAATAAGTACCAAAAAGTCCAACAAGGCCCAGATCGATCAGAATAGTTTTCTCCCCGTATCTTCCACTTGCCCACATCAACAAGATTATCAAAGCGGCGGTGATTCCCAGATACGTTTCAAACTCCCAGCGTGTTATTGCGGCCCAGACGTCTCGAGGTCCCATCTTCGTTTCTGAATTTTTAGCGCTGAGAACAATGGTGACAGCCCCAGCGATTGCCACCAGGACACCCCAAAAATCGCGCTGACGGAAGCGTTCCTTGAGCAAGACAGGCGCAATGATGCAGTTCGAAACCAGAGCGACGACACCAAGGGGTGAAACGATAGAGGCAGGCGCGAAGCCGTAGGCAAGGAAATTTCCAGCTTCACCAGCCGTCATAAGAACTATGCCCGCCCACCAATACGGAGACTTGAGATATGTTTTCCTGTCCGAGTGTGGCTTGATTTTCTCAGACTGCTTAACAGTCGACTCGGAAGAGCTGCGTGAATGTAGAGAAACTCCTTCCGCCAAGGCGTCGTTGCTACTATAACCATTGCTATATTGACCCTTTCTGTTTGGTACCTCCTCAGGCAACGTTTCCAAATTCAGATGGGCCCGTTCCTCCGCTATCTCGACCTGTTGTGTTCCATAGTCCCTATTGCCATTCTGTGACCGTCCATCACTCCACCCGCCTGGCTTCTCATCGTGTTCGCGCCCAATTCTTATGTGGGCGTATCGTTGGATGTTGAGGGCGAAGGAGATGAGGATATTGCCGACGATTGCAGTAACAATACCGATAAGAGACGACCATTCACGCAGCTTGGATCCGGTATCACCACTATCAACGGTTGTGGCAGCCATAGCGGTCCAAGCTGCCTATGGCAAGAAGTGTGGGCTGTAAGCAAATATGTCGCGAGCTGGAAGACAGCGAGCGGTTTGGCGCTCAAATCTAAGGTTATATGCAGTCATCTGGACAGAGGGACCGGCAACAAGACACAAACCCGCTGCACTGGAAAGATCACCAGCACCTTGAAGATTTTTGATGGTGCTCGCCATGACAATGGACGACTCCGCGAATCCTTTCACCGAGGATCTCCCAATGCTCTAAAACTTTCAGCCCTATAAGGCTGCAACACACATTCGGGCTTATGCTGACCAATCAACCACTTCGTTTGTGCCTTTGGACACCAACACGATCCGTTGACGAGATAGCTTCAGGTCGGTCATCAAGTGTGATTGCACTACAGCACTGAAACCTCCTACTTCATATCTCGCTAACGCCCTAGAAGATCACTTCATGTCTTCAAAAACGCTACAGGAAGCGTAGGTGGATACGACACCTGGTCGCCGCTGCTATTCTCAGCTCACAAGTACTGATTGCGGGCATTCATGTCTGCTCTTTCCGCTCCAAGCATCTCAATGTCATCAGAGGAGCCGTTCCCATATCCCTCGGCTTCGCTGCGGTAGGTCAAAAACTTTGCACTTCCCTCACCTGCTGTGACATTTGATTGTCTTGGCCAGTGGCCTGGATCAAGTATATTATTGCCATCGATGTCGGGCTTCTCCTCATGATCATTGACCATGGTGAAACCTGAAACGTCACTACCCTTGTTCGAAGTTGTTGTGTTGCTACGTTTAGAAGAGAACAGAGCCGAGAAGCGTGAACTGATACTCCTGGGGAGAGATGGAATGTGTTTAAGGAGTGGTCCCATGATTGGTAGACATGCTGACACGATGCCGATGTTGCATTCGACGTTTATCCAGATACCTGCATTGACAATAGTCCCTGCATTGAGGGGGTTAGCAGGCTCCTTGCGGAGGCGCAAATTGAGAAGAGTAACTCACATGTCACATCATACAATTTGAGTTCCGCTAAGAAAGGTAACCGTACAATTCCTGCGACACACACACTGTCGGACGTTAGCGTCAGCCATTGACCAGCGATAGGCAATAGGGACACGTACAAACTTCCAAGGATGAATATACCAACGATTGCCAGCTTCCTGGACGTTTTCATTTGCAGATGTATCAGCCAAGGTATTGGTAAAACCAGGACGGTAATATCTGTTAATATGTTTGCCGCGGTAATTCCATAAGATAAATTGTTCTCGTTGATGCAATGACCTCCCTTGATGCTCTTGTCCCAGAAGTAGCCAATTGGATTACAGCTAAAGATGACAGCAAAGATCAAGGCAATGCACCATCCTATCATGACGATGCCTGTAATAATTGAGATGACCGTGAATGTCCGTACCGGGAAGATTCGATGATAGAAGAAAAGCAGAGAAAGCTTTGTTGTAGTGATTGCACAAGCAAAAGTAATTTGAGACGCCCAATCGGCCTTTCCTGGTTTTAGCACTATGCCTCACTTTGGGGTACTTGCACGTCTACCTTTGCGTAATTGACAACGTCACTGAGGCTCAATCTTATGGTATGCAGGCCAAAACCATATTGCACGGCCACGAAGCCATCAATAGCTAGACCGTAGGTGAAGAGCTTTTCGGCCCTATTAGCTTGTTTTGGGTAATCGCTGATTGGTGAAGCTCACCAAAGCAAGCACCATCAGACCGTCATCGATACCGAATCTAGCCGCAGAGATCTTGCGTGATATGAGACGAAGGACAACTGCGGTTGTGGAAAGAGCCATCATGACAATCACAGCTGCCAGAATCTCTGTTTGTCGACTATCATTCAGACTAGGGACTGCAGCAGTGCATAACTTTCCCGCGGCAGCCAGGGTTGCTATCATGCGTTATGTCAGGAACAAACAACGAATGGATGGAGCGACGCCGAAGCCTTATCTTGGCTGTGCGTGGAAACGAAAAAAGGTGGGTAACCAACCTTCCTGGTCTGCCGCATTGCATGCTTGCGAGATTGTATTTTGCAGTAGAAGTATGAAGTCCCCATTCGTGCAGATACATGGCAAGTCGAAGCCACAGCCACTGGTTATGATACCTTGAGAGGTAGCCGCTTGCTATAGAAGCATGTTAGTGCTCAGAGTGTCCTTTCGTGCTCGAGAGGGCTTTATGACATACTGCACATAATGGCAGTTCTGCCAGAGCTGCTTCTGCTTGGCCTGGGGATATAGTCATCTTGGCGGTCTAAGGTGCTTGTTGATTTACTTCCTTCTGAGGTTAAGCCAACAGGTCTCTTGATACTCATACACTCCAGGAATACCAAGGGGAGCCAAAGGGCGTTTGACTTCTCTTATTGAGTTCATATGCTGAGATAACGTTTGTAATTCAATGCCGCCTATGATGCACAGTTACATGTGGAGGGGGGGCAGCCTACAAGGTTATCATTGAGCAGCCTGTGCAATCACGTTCTACATCAACTTGCGGACTAGTATGATGGGCACGTCATTGTACGAGTGCAATACAAATGCGTTCTACATTGGACGGTAAGCTCAAGTAAGTCAATTGCCACAGATAGCGCCTCTTGGATGGAGGGAGACTGTTCTTTCTGGGTCTCTGGTGGCCCAATGGATAGATGATTGCAGCCAATGGCATGTCTCCTATTCACATATCGTGTGGTGGTTGCGTATCACAATCGCTAGATCGAAACATCAGCAGGAAACGTGCCACCAGATCGCAGACCTTAGACCCAGATCCACTGCAGCTGTGCCGTGCAACCTCTCTGGTGGGTGAGATCGTTTCTGCCGAAAAGTGCTGTCTACTAAGTCTTGGTATGCACTTTGTTGAGGGGTATGTATGTGGAACTAGGAGAATTAGCAAGACATTCAAATCCCCGACGTGCCCCTAAAATGGTGCGATCTGCAATCTTGAAGGGCCACCGCGTGGGATGCCCCGCTACTGCTACGGCACCCGTCCCACAGTGGCGCATCAAAAAACGTGCCGTGTTCAGCTCGGGCTCGTGGAATTGAGCAGAAATGTGAACATCTTACTTTCAAGATAGACCCGTAAAGCATTGATGAGAGAACCGCTTGAGCTTTTATCGCAGTCAAAAGCCAAATATGATACTATATACCAGTCAATTGAGGTTCGAATCCGCCGATAGCTGTGGAATTCACAGCAAAGTCCAATTAAAGTTCGATTACTAGCGTTTGTTTCTGTCCCTGTCTTTCCCATGGTTTTAGGTGTTTTGAAGGATGCTCAGGCGGGCCGCTTCACATGGCTGCGCAGTGACCTCACCATATTTACTGATTCCCGTGTCATCTTCAACCGCGTGCCATAACGGCACAGGCTACTTATCCTCCGTGCCAATTCGGGTATTTTGGCATGCGGAAATGATCGTTTTTGAACACTGTTTTCTGGCTTGACGTACCATTCTCTGCCCAAGATCTTAAGGCTGGCTGCTCAACAGAGCTCTCTCATATTGAAAATAAGATAGAGGATGACCTTCACGTCGACGGTAGCATCGCTCGCTTTCAATCAACCTTGGCTACTTGCTGTCTATATCCTGCTGGTGGCATGTAGAACACGGCTCTCACTTCCTGCAAGGTTCCAAGTCTGACGATCAATCTAGTATATACTGTTCTTAGTTGTTCGCTCTGTCTACAACGTAACTTTCCATCCGTTGTCTGCCTTCCCAGGACCTAAGTTCGCTGCTGCAAGCGACATACCATATGTCCACGCTCTAGTCCGTGGAAAGCTTCCTCATTGGGTGTCCGCTCTGCATATCACTTACGCTTCGCCTGTCATCCGAATCTCGCCCACTGAACTCTCCTTCATTAGTAGCGAGGCCTGGCAAGACATATACAGCTACCGTCCCGGGCACACACCGTTTGAGAAAGACCTCAGAGTATACGGGAAGCCACCCAACGGAGTGCATTCGCTATTGACAGCATCAAGGGGAGACCATGCTCGCATCCGTCGGATCCTCGATTATGCCTTTTCTGACAAAGCGTACAAAGAGCAGGAATCTATTGTTGCGGGTTATGTTGACAAGTTAATCGTGCGATTGAACGAGCAGATCCATGACCAAAAGCAGAGCCAAGTAGACCTTGTGAAATGGTATAATTGGATGAGCTTCGATGTTATTGGTGATTTATCCTTCGGTCAATCCTTCAATTGTCTCGAAACTCAGACAAATCACCCTTGGGTTGAAACTATATTTGGCAACCTGAAGGGGATATCGTTGATGGGAGCCTGCAATCGCTTCGCCATACTTCGATACGTATTACCATTGTTGATTCCGAAACGCATCACTCGCATGGTTGATGATCACTGGGCGGCTACAACTGCAAATGTTGAACGCCGTCTGAACCTTGGTACCAGTCGTGCGGATTTTATGTCACCAATTATTGAGCAAAATGAGGGGGAGAAGAGAAAAATAGAGCATGAAGAGATCATATCAAATGCCTCTCTCTTTGTGATTGCAGGTAGCGAGAGCATAGCTACGAACCTGAGTGGAACCACTTATCACCTTTTGAAGAATCCGGCTGCTATGAGATGTATTAAAGCAGAGGTAGACTCAACGTTCACATCAGAGGTTGAAATTACGCCGGACAGCGTCTCACACTTGCCATATCTGATAGCATGTCTCTCGGAGACCAACCGTATCTATCCAACTGCTTTGACAGGGCAAGCAATGGTGGTTCCTCCTGCAGGTGATATTATATGCGGTCAACGGGTCCCTGGCGGCGTGAGTAACTTTCCAATACTCGTAACTCTCATCTTCACATGATATCATAGCTCTCAAGGCCATGATTGCGCTGACAGTATCTTCAGACTGGTGTAACAATTAATCAATACGCCGCATATCGCTCACCCACGAACTTTAGCGAGCCTGACCGCTTTGCTCCAGAGCGCTGGCTCAATGATCCTCGCTATGCCTCGGATGACAGGAGTGTATTTCAACCCTTTTCTCTAGGCCCTCGTAGTTGCATTGGGAAAAAGTAAGTTCTGTACGATTCGTTATGCAATGTCGGCGCCTGACCTTGGTATAGCCTAGGAAATCTCGAGACGCGACTTGTTCTTGCGCGTATGATTTGGAGCTTTGACATGGAGCTTAGCAGTGAAACGGACTCGGTCTGGGAAGATCAACAGGTGTACTTGTCGTGGCAGAAAAAGCCTCTGATTGTAAAGCTTAGACCGAGGATGAGGACTGAAGGGTAGTTCTGACCATTTCAGGCCCTGGTCTGGAGGCATAACCATTGGATGAATAGCAAAATCATGTTCATGGCCCCAGCGTATGTGAGTAAATGCCACTATACACATAGTAGAGGACAAGAAATTTGGCAAATCCACAGAATGCTCGAGTTGACGAAGTCCTAGACTAAGAAAACAACCTCTTGGTTCCTATGAAGATAGTGTAGGAGCGAATCCAGAGGACTATGGTCAAGTCTCTCAATGAGATCTATGAAATCAACTTTCCTATGCACAATCAAAGCGCGACCACCAGCCAAGTGAGGAGCGGCCGATCCGCGCAGCCTAACTTGATGCCGGAGATGATAGCACACGTAGATATCTCACATTGCCGAACCGTGACACGTGGTACCGAATTAGGGACACAATTTGTCCTTTGTCTTCCCAGAATATTTTAACAGTCTCATGTCGTCATAGCTCGGTAGTGCTGTGCCCGAATATTGGCATGCACGAATCACGAAATAGAGTTTGGCTCGTTCTTACGAGATGGCGCGGATGTAACCTGTGATCTCCCCATCACTCTGGGTTGAAGTTAAGGCGGCTTCCGGGTTGTAGCAATCGCAGCAGATTTCGCACTTATATCCCCGCCCCTGTACATTTGGCTTGGGTTTGGAACGGAATATGATTGATAACCGAATTTCTGTTGCCGGTAATACCTGACACTTCTCAAAGTTATTCTGCCGTGTGCGGTAATATTGACTCCGGGTGCCTGGTCACAGAACCTGTTTGAAACACATAAGAACCACAGCTGAGGGTCTGATGATGACATATATAGAGGGAAGGATGGGTCTTTGGAAGCAAATCCAGGACCAGGTGGAGTAGCATTGGCAGCCTAGGTGGCTTTCATCCCGCGAAAATCGTTGTGTATGCCTTATCTTTCCGGAATGACCTGAGGATCACAAATGCCATCCACACCTCGTCTTTCTGCCCATCGTCTCAAAGCAACCTGGGCTTGTCGTCTCTGATCATCCGATGGCGTAATTCGGCAAACGACTTTCAAAGGAAATACCATCTGGATGCTCCCTCCACTATTGGGGCCTTGACTTTCATGGTACACCACGGCTTGAAGGATAGATGCGCAGTGTATTACAATCCGTTGTTTGTACAGCTTTGCGAAGTCCGCACCGGACTTCAAAACGAGAGAGTTGGCTATGACTGCGGCTGCATCGTACATGGCAACGCTTGTCGCTACAAATGGATCGCGGTAGGTAATCGGGACTGTGGCTCCAATAATCCAGTCTGACGATGCACTCTCGAAGTTGGTACTCTCGACAAAGCTGCTATGATCATAATCTGGATATATTACATTTCTGCATTCTTGCCAATAAGTCTGAAGGCGGGCAATTAGACCTTGTGCCTGGACTTCCTCGTTGTACCCGACTTGGTCCGAGAGGCGGTTCTGAGCTTGATGTGCGCGCATACTGCTGCGAGCGGCATAAATTCTTGGAAATTGAAGTAGTATATCTCCGAGTTTGTCGAGAAATCCTTTCCCATTTTGTAAATAGGGAATAGTGCACCATTCGTCCGAAGCAAAAATTGAGGGGCGAGCGTAAGTCATTCCCATGTATATCTGTGGTCAAATCAGCTCCAAGCCCATAGACTAATCCTCTGTCGATTTCAAATAATCAATTGAGACTCACAGCTCCTATCCTCACCGTGCGGAACACATCGTGTATAAGGCCTGATTGACAATTGATCGCACCTCTAATCTCAAGCATCTTTGCCGCGGCTTTGAGATGCTAGGACCACGCAACATAAGAGGTCGTCATCATAGATTCGAAGAGTGAGAACATGAGGGGTGCAGAGACTGCCGCGACCCCGAGCCTTTGATCAATGTTTCCGGGCATTGAGATATGGAGTTCGGTTCGTTCGTTTTGGAGCCGCTGAGCTTTGAGTCCTTTGTCATACCAACGACAAGCCTCTATTTGCATGGACTTGTCACCCGTTCTCTTTCCATGGTGTGCCATTGAGGCAGCCCTAACAGAGTATACAAGAGCAGAGGATGAGTGATCGGACAGCAGGGTCGGTAACTCATAGACCCAGGCGTTCGGTCTCACTTCGTGAGATTGAGGGTTGAAGAAGGCTGTTATGAAATGTTGCATAATAACTTGTCTGTATGGTGCGGCTTGCAGTAATCCATCATTCAATACGTGGCTGGCGCCATGATAACGTCGAATGACCTCTTTGAGAGAGGTTTTAGTCACCTCAGGCATTGCTGCCATCGCACTATCCAGCTCATCATCGACCGCGTCTGTTGGACAATTCTTAATATATGGTTGGGTGTCGCCTGTCTGATTTACTGTACGCTGGGGTTTAGGTGGTTTTGTGTCTGAAACACCATGAGTACCAGGTGAGGGAAAAGGATGACGTGAAACCTGTACGTGCCTCTAACAACCTTCGAATTTGTGTTATTTTTCGTATCGACGTCTATGAAAAGAGTGCCTTGTAGTGGTCCAGGGCATGCCCTGCTAGAGCGAAGGCATTGTGAGCATTCCGGCGACTTCTCATCGCACTGCGAAGAGCTTTAGTAGAAGATTTGGATATAACGATCACATTTATAAGGATGACCTTTATGTGGCGCTTTCGGCATGTCTGACAACCTCTACTGCGCCCTACATGGCGTCCCATAATGATTAGTAGGGGTGATCTTACGCTGCAGCTGTTCTTCTGTGTGCGAGCGTCAGGACAAGCTTCGTAGGTTTGCTGGCCATATTGCTGTGCAAAAGCATTGCAAGGTACGTTGTGGGATAGTCAGCCAACATGATTGGGATGTTGCCCGGAAGAAGCTTGGGCTTAGCGTCGGCAGTTGAGATCGCCGACTAGCCGATCCGCCTATGACGCGTGGTCATTCCCTTCATCACCAGCTCAGGACGAGGAAGAATGTCATTTTGAAGCCAGCATGAGCAATGCCATCTTGCCCTTATCTGTTCGCGCCCGTCGACCCTTCTCAATGATCCTGAAGGGATTGGCCATCTCTGGAGCGTTGTTACTTATCTTGCGGCTGCTTTCAAACCCAGAACGGACAAAAACGAGCTTGTTGACATCGCATTCGCCCTTGCTCAAACAATTTCAGAGCGAAGAAATCTCCAGTAAGATATGGCAGACGTGGCATACCCCTGCAATACTCCTCGACGATGAAGATAAAGCACGCGTTCGGACTTGGCACGAACAGAATCCCAACCATCGGTATGAACTCCTTACGGACAAAGGCGGGGAGACATTCGTGCGCCAGCACTTCGCTGGGGAACCTCTGATACGAGATGTATTCTTGAACCTGACCGACACAATCCTCCGCGCCGACTTCTTGAGATATCTTGTACTTCTTGCTGAAGGTAAATTGCTTTTATGGCGATGGAGTAAGAAGCTGATCATGAGCTTAGGCGGCGTATACGCAGACCTAGACGTTGAATGTCGCAAACCCATTGATACATGGACGCCCGATACTTTCAAAGGAACAGCGGGTGTCGTTGTTGGCATTGAAGCAGATCGAAAGCCGGTAAAAAATGATGTGGAACTTTACTACGATCACAGGGAGTATATCTGGGGCATCACTAACTGGACCTTCATGGCGAAGCGTGGCCATCCTTTCATGCGATTTGTGGCAGAAACAGTAGCCATGAATTTACTCAATGTTGCGAAGAAGCAACAGCGAAGCCTTTCTACTATGGAGCTTTCCTACAAAGAAGTCATAGATGCCACAGGTCCTAGAGCATTTACTGAGGCGTTCTTTGCCTATGCTTCTCGCACAACAGGCTCGCCTGTGTCTTATGAGACGGCTACAATGCTAGAGGAACCAAAATTGATTGATGACATATTACTACTCCCGATCAGAGCAATGAGTACTGCCGAAGCAGATCGTACTGGTGTCATGGGAGCCCACTCATCGACCTGGCCTGCTATAATATTTCACTGGTCAGCGGGTTCGTGGAAAAAGACCCACTTTCAGCGGCCCGAGCCTTAGGCACACGTTGTTGAATACTGAGGCCACTGCCTTTGACCTCATCGCGTTCTGGATTCCAACAGACAGCATCCCCAAAAAGGGGGGGAAAATGATGTCAAGCCCGGGTATCACCGGGTCTCAAAACCAAACTCGCCATTAGAGAGCGCTAAACATTGATGGTGGACCCTGACAAGACTCAAGCCCGCTGAAATCTATCCGGATCAAATCACCAAGCTCCTATGATGTGTTGTCGACCAACTCCGATTCCACCCTCGTCCCAAAATCTTGCTCCGGGGGACGCTGTTGCTCACCACTCGTGACTTTGTTGGTCTACCGCCATCTCATCACTCCTTCGGCCTTGGGTGGACATTGGATCAAGAGATTCCTTGCTCGAGTTACTAAACAATGGATTAGCAGAGTTGTGCGATGACGTACTCGTAGGGGCGGGCGTTTGCTGCCGGCGTACGGACTGGGCGGATTGGCACACCTACCTAGACCTAGGGCATCTGAACGAAAGGCTTGCAGACCGCCGATCTTGTTGCTGTAATTCTGGGACAACCGTTATGGGCAGAGGTCCTGAGTAATAGGCGATGCTCATATATAATATACGATCTGGGTTACCCTGTATTGTCTCGTTGAGTTTGTTCAACCAGAATGCTTTGCACTATTGAGTCAAGTTATAGGGTTATTGTGGCCAAGCCCGGATATCGTGTTATGTGCTTATCCGTGTCGCAGCTTACCTGGTCCGCCTCATAATTGCTCCTACAGTCACTGACCATAAAATTTTCAGTATCCTACTCAGTTTAGAATTTTATACCATGGCTTGATCAAAGACCCAGCAGGGAAACACAGGGCAGATTGACTGTGCATAATGCACCTCGTCTACAATTATTCGAATCACACGGCGTGGCCGCAATCAGCAAAGCCTTGAATCCCATGCAAAGTTAGCCAAGCACCTTTTCAAGAAATGCAGGACATCTGAGCTGCTTCCTTCAATCGCAGATGCAATAAAATTAGGTACCACAGCGGCTATTGCGTATGACACGGAAATTTGTTGACAGATCGAAAAATTCCTAGATTCAGGCAAGGACATTGAGTATTCATTTGAGAGGATGATTCGACTTCAAACATTTGGCATTACCGGCAAACGTCCACGAGCATAGCTATGGCCAGATGCAGTTCAGAAACCTCATTATTGAGTTCATGTGAAGTTTGCAGGGCACGATTGAGGACTGAAAGCTTTCAGCCTGTCTTCACCGACTGGGTTCACAGAGATGTTTATGTTGCGAATTCATTCATCTCAAGTGAGTCAAGTCGTTTTCTGCTTGGTGGCATGTGTCGTGCAACCCTTCAAGCAGACAGGTTTGCGAATCCCGAGGTTCTTCTGGAAAATCTGATCTGGAAACTCTCTTATTTCACCTGTTAGGCTCTTGTAAAACCAGCCTCCACGGCCTTAATCTGCAGAGCCAGCAACCTGGAATAAAAGCGACAGAGCGCTAAATTGCCTCCGAAGAACCAAAACCCAGGATGTCCGCTTGGCCGCCACATCCCCCTTGTCTCCCCCTCGTCATCAAATCCCCACACATCGTGAACTTGATCCGCCAATTCATTCCCAAATATCTTTCTTGCTGTCTCCCGCATATTCTGATATCCCGTTGCAAAAACAATCTCATCTGCTTCCAGCACTGAGTCGTCTGAAAGGACAAGGCTGTGACCCTTGATAGACTTGACTTCCTGCCCTTGTTTCATCTTGATTTTCTTATCCGCGATAAGCTGAGAGGCGCCTACGTCTATATAATAACCGCCACCTCGGCTGAGGTATGTCATCCAGAGACCGGAGCCATCAGGCCCGCTATTGAGAGCAAAACCGGCGGCAGCGAGGCCATCCAGGAGAGTCCTGTCACGGCGCATCATTTCCTTGGTCGCTGCTATCTGAAGGCGTTTGCCGACCGCATTAGGAATAGACATGTTAATAATATCCGCGTCTTCGACCGGGGGCTAGCAGAGTCAGTGTATTTCTCAGTATTGAAGTGGAGGAGTTCACCCCGTCTTCCGCATAAAGTCCTTTCATAGTCACGTCAATCAAAGTCTCGCTTGTGACGACGAGAGTGCTGCTTCGCTGTACCATCGTAACGTCGTAGCCGTGGTCATAATAGTCTCTAGCGATGTCGTGCCCGGAGTTGCAGCAACCAATCACAACTGCTTTCTTTCCCTTGGCGTGGTCCTTGGGTTTAGTAAATTGAGATGAATGGACTAGGCGGTCGCCTTTGAAATCTTCAAGCCCAGTAATGTTGGAGGGTAGATAGGGTTCGCCAGAGTGTCCTGTCGCCAAGATGACGTGTTGCGGATGTAAGGTCCCTAGATTCTCGTCAACGAGGAACTCGTGATTGAGCGGGATGCAGCTACTCGTTTCCTCGCCGTCTCTTCTAAGTTTTACTGTCCATTGCCGTGTATTCTCAGACCATTCCGACTCTTCTAAAGTCGTGCTGGTCCACACATTAAGTTCTAAGATCCCTGCGTAATACTCGAACCAATCCGCTAGTTTGTCTTTCGGGGTGAATATCTAGATGAACTTAGCGCCTATCTTCTGCAGGTTCGGCAGGCAGAAGTACCGGCCAATTCGGAGGGAACTTCAGGTATGGCATGTGATCGTACCTGTGATGCCAATGTCATTTGAAGCATTCCGAATGAGGCGTCAGATCTCACCAGACCGAGTCATGGAGCACTAGTTGATGGTACCTATTCCGCCAGTTATCGCCAATACGACGATTCTGGTCAATGATCAAGGCCTCTAGCCCAAGTTGTTTGAGTCTAGCAGCCACACTGAGCCCACTTTGTCCCGCGCCTGCAATAAGAACGTCGTTAGCGAGCCATGCTCTTAGGCTAAGTCTCTTGGTCCCTACAACTTACCAATTATCAAAACAGTAGGCTCGCGGCCACTATCAAACTTCTGCTGTGCAATAAGCCGATCTTTCCAGTTACGCCCTTCATTTTCTAGATTCCTATCAAGTCCTGTTGGTCTCCGAGTGCAAATCTTCTCCTCGCATCCCTTGAGTTCTCTTAAGGTAGTAAAAAGCGTAAAAGCCTTCCATGTCCCACCATCGTCAACGTCTGAGACTAGCCTGACAAGCCCCTCGCCCCTTCCAATGCTAGTCTCTATCTTGAGAAAAGCCTGGACTACATTTGAGTCACCAAATTGCGCAATTTGCGGCTCTTTATGAGGAACAGATTCATCCAGGAGGACGTCGATTATTCCGCCTCTTTTAGAGCTTTCGATGAATTTAGCGATCTGATCCGGTCCTTGCAGAGTGCGGAAGTCCCAAGTCATACACAAAAGATCCCTCCAATGCGACTCCTTCAAGAAAAGGCTCGTACAGGACTCCGGGAGTCCAGAGAGGAGTTGGCTGAGGGAGGAGACCCAGTCATCTACGACAAGTTTTGGAGAAGTAATGGAAGCCGGTACCGAGGATGCCGAAGTGGGAAAAGTTGCGGTTTGAAGGTGTCGCGACCCTGGTAACACTTCGTTTGATGGAGGTAACATCACCGCAGCCGAGGCCATGTTGGTGGAGAGTAAATCAAGCTAGGATATTGTCGAGCTCAGTACGCTCTCAAGATGACTCGCACCTGATATACGTGATAGACTCTATATGACCGGAGGCAGCAAGATGCAACTGTTGATTGTGGCTACGTCATATCAGGTACATCATAAAGCGCTTTTAACCGGGTGCTAGCTCCGAATTCTGTCAATTTAGCAGTGATGATACCTAAGAGCTTTTGCACCGCTTGCTAATGCATTGCCGATCCCATCCTCTTTTTAGGTGTTCCGCAGGGCGTTTTCGGCTCTGTGCAAGGCATGTCGATCTTATGGATCACTCTCAGCCCATGGCGAGCTGTGCCCTCGTCAGTCACGGCTATCATCTGTTTATGTGCTAATATAAAGGGGTTGTGGACCTCATGACTCCCTCTAGGATTGACTTGAGAAAGAGGGCTAGCTCGCTTTGTGGACGGGATGCACCAGAGCTGGTCTACAGTAAACGCACTCCTAACAATTATCAACGTAGCCATCAGTGGGATGGTTGGGTTTTTGTTGTGTTTAGTTCTCTTCTATCTCTCTCCCGGTCTTCTAGGCGACGTACTATTGAGCTGTATATCCGCCATCAATAGTCATGGGAAGGCCCGTTATATAAGCCGCATCATCACTCGCTAGAAAGACAGCACACTTAGCGACATCTTCAGCGAGGCCCCATTCACCCCATGGGGTAAGAGCATTTATTCCCTCTCTAATCTTCTTGTCTTCATATATCGAAGCCGTCATGGGTGTTTTGAGATCTAAGCCTTGCATCAGCTAAGTCGTCACAGGACAGGCCTTTGACGAGCTAGAGAGACACAATGCTCAGAGATAAGGCGATTGACAATAGAAGGTAACCTGGAAAGGATGGGAAGCTTACAACCCGGGCAAAGTGCATTGCAATGGATCTTATCTATGCCATACTCAACTGCGATTTGCTTTGTAAGCAGAACCACTGCCCCTTTCGAGGCACAATAAGCACCCGCACCCGGTTTCAGACCAACCAGGCCCAGCATGGAGGCCGTGTTGATTATCCAACCTCTGTGGCCTGAGGAATGTGGATCTTGGGACAAAAATTGCGCAATGGCATATTTGCAGCCAAGGAAGACAGAACGAACGTTGACGTTCCTGGAAACGAAGAGCGTAATCAGTGAACAGGGTTAGTCGACTAGCAGACGAGACAGTTGGTACAGCCTACATGGTAAAGTCCCACGTTTCTTCAGCCATATCGTGGATTTTGCCGGCGGACTCCGTGCCTCCGGTGCCGGCATTATTAATCATTCTGATGAACTCCCTACTTCAGCCCCAGGTTCATCTGACGGCCAAACAGCGCTGGGAAAAGGTCGAAATACTCACACGTCCAATCGCCCCCCTACTTCCACGGCTCTACGAACTAGTTCCTCCACATTGCCCGCCACTGTAACGTCAGCCTTGAAGAAGATTGCTTTGCCTTCGCCATAGCGTTGGCAGATCAGCTCGTGCGTTGGGATATGGGCTTCAGAGACACCCCAAGTTCCACGCGGCTCTGGGCGCAGGTCGGAACAAATAACAGGGCTGGCGCCATTCTCGGCAAAGGCAAGAGCGATAGAGCGGCCTAGGCCAGAAGAAGCTCCGGTAACAATGGTTACGCGAGCGGCAAGGCGATTGGACAGTAACGATGTAGTCATGATGCAGGATCTCGTGGAATTATAGTTCGGTGTGACGGGAAAGAGAGGGTAAACAGTTCAACGATTTCCACTTTGCTCACCTCCCGCCGACGTCACAGCGGCCTAAAACATATGAAGTATGACGCACAGAGAGAGTGAACATTGGTTGGAGTCGAAGGATCGACGGGGCACGCCTCAATCCTTCGCGTATCGTCCCATTCTACTTTGACAGAAGTAATCTGCGGAATGGTTCGGTTTGGTTGGAAGAATCGAATATGTGCATACTAGCGCCGGGAACACCCGTCTTGGCATCAACCGTCAAAGCTATGGTAGATCTACGATAAATATACGAGGATGTCACTTCAGTGGATTTGCACAACGAATATCCACCGACTCTGACGTATATGATACCTGAACTGGCCTTGCCGATTCCGCCGAATCTCATATGCGAAAGGATCTTATTGGTGAAGAAATCACTTGATCAAAATCTCCGAATTTAAACCTTGCGAAGACCGAACGATGAACCTTCCGAGTCCGAGATAGGGTCACGTACATATAATGGCGTGGTCCAGATCTGACATAATCCCAGGGTGGTCGAGTGTTGATCTCGCTGCAACTGGCTTTCAACCGCTAATTCCCTAACATTACTCTTTATTGCTGTCGAGTAACAATGTCCTTGACATAGTATTTTCAAGTGACGTCTTTCCCCTCGTATATCTAGCCGATACCAGTGTGTATACGGACGTCGTCTGTACTCAAAATCGGGTACTAAAGTTGAGTATTGCCGACATCGTCTACATTCTACAGAATGTCTTCTCCCACCGACCTACTCGGACTGGCCGTCGACATTACCAGTTATACAAAACAAATTGTAGATCGACTCCGTGAGTCTGGCCATGGGCAGCCAAGCTATGCCGTAGATTCTCCACGAGAACTCTGGGAGAATCCTCAACTCGGTCTCAAAGACGTGAAAAGCAAACTTACGGATGCGGCCAATGCCTTGTTAACTCTCGTCAATGGACCGATGTTGTTTCACCGGAACCTGTTTGGAGTTCACTATGACCTTGTAGCTTTACAAGTCATGCTCGAATTCAATGTCTTAGAGAGCATACCCGTGAAGGAAGGCATTGATCTCGGAACTCTCTCAGCAAAAGTCGGGATCGACAAGGACAAGCTCGGTCGATTGCTCCGCCTTCTTGGTACGCAGCGATACGTTGAAGAGCCTCAGTTCGAAGTATTCCAGCATACAATGCTTTCAGAGGTTATTTTAAGAGATGAGCTATTGAAAGCTCAAGGATGTGTCCAGTTAGCATCCCTAGTCAAACAGGAAGTGCTATATCTGACAGGAACAGGCTAGACGATATGCATAAAGCCAGCGTAGAAGCTTCAAATTACTTGCGCGAAAACCCGAATTGCCAAGAGAGCCAGGTCTCACCTTTCAAGCACAAGTATGCTCATGTTCGGCGAGCTCTGATGCGGAAGCTAATTCTAGACAGATGGGGAACGAGTTTGTACGAATTTTATGACATGCATCCCCAAAAAGCGATTAGGTTCGCGAAGGCCATGCAAGGGGTTACAAGATGTACGTCGATAACACCGTAAGCTCGAGCTTGCTGACCAGATTATCGCAGTCGATCGTCCATTTACGCTACTGGTACAGTGGATTAAGGAAACGGGCAGTGATAGTGGAAAGATGATAGATGTTGGAGGCGGAAGCGGACATATTGTGCTTGGCCTAGCAAAAGTTTGTAGCTCCCTGCGTCCCCGGAATCTACTCACAATATTATAGGAGTTCCCAGCTTGGAACTTCGTGGTGCAAGACTTACACGACAATATGTTCGCCGAGACTTTAAGTGAGGCCACTAAAGACCTAAGTTCACGAGTTGCTTTTGTGCACCACGATTTCTTCACAACACAATCTCAATACGAAGGTGTTGATGCATGGGTGTTACGTCAATGCCTGCACAACTGGAGTGACGAAGATGGAGCCAAGATTCTCAAGCAATTTGTTCCGGCTATGGAGAAGAATCCAAAGACAGCACTTCTGGTGAACGAGAGCATTATTCCAAACCACGGAGATCTTCCGCTAAACGAAGAGAAATCTTTCCGACAGATTGACATTGCCATGTTCATCACTACGAATGCCAAGCAAAGAACAGAAAGGGACTGGAGAGCTCTCATTGCTAGCGCGGATCCTAGACTTCGGGTAAGATAGACAATTACTTTTTGAAGACTTTGCTGAGATCTTCCAGATTACCCGCATTCTGAAGGACAGCGGGACCATGGGTGTCATCGAGATCCACCTAGATACTGGGTACGCAAACGGCAACGGGACGGGACAGGAACACTTGCTACTCGATGGTGGGTACGCAAACGGCGACGGGATGGGACAGGAACACCTGCAACTCAACAGCTGAAAATCTTGGAGTCGAGCAACGGATTCGACATCTTAGGGTGAGAGTAGCACTCGTAGCAAGAAGTCCATTTTTCTTCCAGACAGATCACACCAATGCTATCGCGGAGACAATTCAAGTACCATCATTTCAGTTGTTTTGATCCAGAAAGGCCTGAATGCCTTGCTTCGCTTTCACCGTGGAAAGCTTCAAAGCATTTATCAACCCTATCATTCAGCAACTTCAATGTTGATCCTTTCTAACGAGACACCAAGTGTCATTAGATGGGCGAAGATGAGTTTAACGGATCCTGGTGTAAAGGAGCGAAAGTTAGTATCGGTTTCCAGCAGGAACATCCTTTGCTTTCATCAGTTTCGGAAATATGGAAGGGTATCTCATAGACTCTGTAGAAGGATGTGAGAACCAAAAAAATCTCCTTTGCACATTCGCATGCATCTCGGAGGCATTAGAAAGCTTGAAGGCACAGATTTTCAATCACCTTTATCATCGGAAAGTGGCGGGTGGTAATGGCTTGGCTACGTATCGAAGCTTGGATCGGGCTCCTGAATTGACCTTCTCTGGAGCAGCAGCAAGTTCTTTAATGTCGGGCGTCATGTAGCCTGCGTTTTTAACCTCCTTAAAATTCGGCTCATCATCCACAGACTGAGTCAGGCGCCTGACCGAGTCAACATCAGCTCTAGGGCTTGCGGCTCTAAGGTCTTGAACAACGTGCGAACAGCTATTTCCCCTTACCCACATGACGTGGCTCCCAGATGTGAGAAAGTATCCCCCATCGCCACCATAGCCCGATTTGCATCAGGGCAACTGGCATGATAGGCCTTTTCAGTTTTGCAAACAATCCTGTTCAATCAGGCTACTACATTCTGGCCTGCGCATTGCATGCAGTACGTGCGAAATTCTGCGCATCTCACATACAGATTCCACACGTAGTGTGAAACTGACCCAACATCCTCCGCTAATCAAATCCAATTGTCCTCAGGACTCCATGTGAAGTCCGTATATTTTGAACACAGGCTCCTTAACAGAGAATACGGCATGAGAACGCTCACAAACAAATGCGTTCATCAATCTTCAAACTAACGGGTGAACCATCAATCACGGCCACCACTTGATTCTATTTGGCTCCAGTCTTCGCGCGATAGATTCATCGCCCTTTCTACAGTCGCTTCATTAGTCCATTCTTGAAAAGTCACATTATCCCCATTCACACGATGGGTAATTCCCAGTTTCTTCAAGGCTTCCTTACCGACTTCCGCCACCTTGCAGGTTTGGTTTTGGAGAGTGAAAGTCGTTGTCACAGCAGGTTTTTTTTGCTTCGGTGTGTTTTTCAACTATAAATTGGTCCTTCACGCTCGTCGTGGGGAGAAAATACGGTGTATTCGAGTGTCTGGGCATCTCCCCACGTAACACGTGGAACGTCTGGAAGCTCCGGGGTAGCTCTTCCGCTGGAAGGCGGGGTAGGCTCAACAAGTCTAAGCCTTGGTGTCAACCAGGGGGGAAAAAAACTTGAAGTATCACTTTTGTCGTCAATATCTGCTGGCGAGAAGACGGGCTCGCGCTCGCCCTTTGACGCTGTCACCACTCTTGAACTCTTATCTAAATCAACATCAGCGTCCGCACCCGCATCACTTGTAATCTTCACTTTATCATTGGATCTTTCAAGTATGTCGGGTGGGACGAAGAAAGCCCCATAATCTTCGTGGGTAGAGCTTCGCCTGGGACTATCCGCCCCGATAGACCCAAAAATCCTGACTGTGGGCCCTCCTTCATCTTTAAAGCGGATTCCGTGCTTGAGGAGTGCTTCCTGGCTGACAATCTGCTTTGATAGACTACCATTTTCTTCTATGTGGGGTATCGGCTTGCTCTCTTTGCTCACTCTGCTTTTTGACTGGACAACATGTGGGATTGTGGGCATTCCTCCGAGATGCTGGCGGATTTGGGCATATTGTTCTGCGGCTTGCTGGTTATGAGGGATGGAGTTCTTCCCGGTATGAGTTTCTTCGATCGAGTCCAGTAAAGTATCCTCATCGTCGGTATCATCGTGTTCATTAGTAGTATCCCGCTCGTCATGCTGTTCCTCTTCTATAACGCTCTGTGTTTGGGATACCCACTGTCTGACATCGTGCTTGAAACTTGACCTTTCACCTATCGTTATGTACTCTGACTCTGCCACCGAGGAAGTCTCGATGTCAAAATGCCTTTGTATCCTTCTGTTCTGCCTCTGTATCTGACTGACGCCCTGGTCAATCTTCTGCGTTTGCTTGCTATGCTGAGTTTGCATCCATCTAAGCCACATGAGTAATGCTGCTTCGGTGAGCGGCGGGATTGGCGACGTACAAGTTAGCATAGCCAACTGCGATAATCAATGAGCCCTTGGATGCCCCTAATTGGGTTTGCAATGATGCAACTTTGTGCTCTTTGAACCCAAAGGTAAACCTCTTCCATACGTTTCGGTTTGGTACCCCATCCGGTCTCACGTATTGGAAAAGGAAGCGCTCAATGTTGTCAGAAGCCTCTTGGCAACTTGATAACGCAGGGTGAAGCGATTGCGAAAGCTCTTCATTCGCAAAGGCATCAAAATTCTGGGTGTTGTGAGACAGCAACCCAAGATCCTGCAGCGGCTTTTCAAGAGTTTTAAGGTCGGCGGAGAGTTGCTTCACGACATCCGGAGCTCCCTTTATCGAATCGATGAAATCTTTGGCCTTGTGCACAGCATGAGCGGCAACAGCCACTGTAGAGATAATGGACATAGGATCGGCCATTGTGATGCTGGAACAGGAATGATATAACGGCTCGTCTGCACCTCAACGGGACGAGGGATAGGAAAGCATAGATAAGGATCAACAATCCAGTCGTTGCCGCAATTGTCGAAGCGCAGCTGAGCACGATGAACTCAGGTTGAGGCTGAAGGAGGGGCACGGCCGGGACACAAACAGTGGAGGATCGCTCTAATCCTGTTGTAGAAACGCCAGCGGGCTGCGATGCCTGTTATAGTAAGTGGCCGCCTTACAAGGTCTTAATGGCTGCTAGATATATAGCTGGCTCGCTTAGTGAGAAGATACAGTGCTGCCAACCTGCGCTGCATAGAACATCTAGTAAGCTGCGATTTGAGTCGCCTAGATAAGCTCTATCTACTTCTAAGCACATGAATTGTATCTATATAGAACAGCGCTGGATAGAATAGCGCTGCATAGCTGCACTGTGACAATTCCCCACTCCTCTCTTTGCGCAAGCTTTTCAAGGGACCTTGCTTAAGAAGCATGCCTGGGGGTTTAATTAGGGGCAATACTCAAGGGTCCCAAGTACTCGGGGGCCCTGCTCGGGGGGCATACATGGGGGGCATGCTTAGGCGATAGGCTTCGGGCGCACACTGCGGGTGGAGGCTTTGGGGGCACATCTTTGACACGCCGCCCCGGCCCGTAACAATGCGCCGCGCTGAAAGTATGCAGCGCTAGCATAGCGGGATCAGCGATGCCAAGCAGCCCTAGTGGCAGCGGGCCATTACAAATCGATGTTAAAACGCCGCGGCTGAACCCTTCCATACATGGATTCTTACATTTGTTGTTCTAGTCATATTACACCTGCCCTCATCTCACTCAAGGCTTGCCTCGGCCCTGCAGTTTTATATAAGGGGTCCGATCTGGGTGATACATTGCTCCTTCAAACCAGTATACGCTCTTGCTTGCCTCTTGTTCTACACGGTCTCTACCGTAGCCGCCAACGGGACCAGGACCGTTCGAAGGACCTGTAGCCAGCTCGTGGCAGTCGAGTCGCTACTTAATCATTGAATGGAGAGGAAAAGTCTGAAAATATTTGCGCTGTCTGAAATGCATTCGGCTTAGAGCTCTACCTTGGGACTTAGCCCTGATAAGGACTCTGGTATCTATCAGCAACCGATATCTATAACTCGAATTCCACGTTCGCAGCTCCATAAGTGTTTATACTATCTAAAGATGTTAGATCCTCTCACTGCCATTGGCTTGGCTAGTGCCATTGTCCAATTTGTCGCCTGCGGTAGTAAAGTAATAGGAATGGCATCCGAAATCTATAAATCCGCTGATGGTACCTTAAAAGAAAATGTAGAGTTGGAGAATTGGACGACCAAGGTTGATCAATTAAGTGACAGAATACTTTTGCCCTCAACAGTGACATCTTCGGATGAAGGAATCTCTGATGATGAAAAGCTGTTGACTGAGCTTGCTAAGACTAGTAAAGGCGTAGCTGGCGAAAATTTGAGTCTCTTGCACGACCTCCGAAGCGTACGCTCTGGCTCGCATAAGAAATGGGAAAGCTTGCGCAAGGTTGTCTCGGCTCAGACCCCTTGGAACAAGGATAAGATCCAGCATCTTGAGAGCAAACTCAAAGGGCTTCGGGAAGAGATCAGTCACCGTCTTATCATCATGATAAGGTGTGTCCTACAAGTGTTCAGTGTCCTCGATAAGTACTGATTGGCAGCGGACAGCGCGAGACAATCTCAAACCTTCTTACTTCTAAACCGGTTAGCCGATCAACAGATCAACCAGTGGAGCAGCGAGATGCTGCAGGCGCTCAAGCAACAAGACAGAGTAATAGACTTCAGTATCGTCACCAGCAAACTCGCCGCCCTTGTCGATAAGGTCTATGAAGATGAGATACATAGTCTTCTTATGACCCTAGATTTTGCCTCTAGAACTGGCAGGGAGGCCAGCATCGAAGAAGCTTATGGAAAAACGTTTGGATGGATCTTTTCGGAAAAGAAAGCCTCAACCTATCCAGTGAACTTCAGGAAATGGCTAAAGTCGGGGGAAGGAGTCTTTTGGATATCTGGCAAAGCCGGATCTGGAAAATCTACATTGATGCGGTACATCTCGAACGACCCCTGTACGCTACGGATTCTTCGAATTTGGAGTAGTAACAAGAAGCTCATCATTGCATCTCATTTCTTTTTTAGGGCTGGAGATTCACTACAGAGGTCTCAGCAAGGCCTGATTAGATCTATTCTGTTTGACATTCTCAGCCAGTGTCCAGATTTGGTTCCTATGGTGGCCCCAGCTCGGCTCCACGATCATTATCTCATGCATAGGCCGTGGAAGACAAGTGAATTACGAGATATCTGCAGGAAATTAACAGAACAATCAATTGATCTGAAATTCTGTTTCTTTGTGGATGGCCTAGATGAGTATGAAGGTGAGCAAAGAGATGTTATTAACATCCTAACTGATCTGGCCGCGTTACCGAACATCAAGCTCTGTGTATCAAGTCGGCCATGGAACGAGTTCCAAAAGAGGTTTGGACCAATGCAACAGCAGCTAGTGCTTGAAAAGCACACTGAAGATGATATCGCACTCTACGTCAAAGAAAGACTTGGGGACGATCGATATTTCGCAAGCTGGGCAAGAGAAGACCCCCGTTTGAAGCACCTTATCGAGACGATCATCGAAAAAGCGCAAGGAGTGTTCCTTTGGGTGCGACTGATGGTCAGCGATCTGCTGAGCGGGTCTGCTAATCAAGACAATATCAGCGATTTACAGCAGAGACTTCGATACTTGCCCTCTGATCTTGAGACATACTACAGATGTGCTTTCGATAACATAGACAAATTCTATCGCGAGATCACTGCAGAAATCCTTATCTTGGCCCAAGAAGCGACAACGCCCCTGTCTCTTCTTACAATTGCATTCTACGAGATTGAGAAACAGTATCACAGCGACTCAACAAGTGCGTACAGGTGGCAACAGTGGTATTGTGCTACAGCTAGCAAGGCTGAATCAGATTCTCTCCTCGAGGGTTGCCGAACGCGTTTGAACTCTCGATGCCAGGATTTCCTGGTGGTTAGATCAAATCAAGATACCGATATCACCTTCAGGCATACCGTCGAGTTCCTGCACGCCACAGCTGCGGAGTACCTCAAAAGACCGAAGATGAAAAGGAAGCTAGAGAGTTGGGTTTCAGACGATTTCAACCCTCGACTGACGCTATTGAGAGCAACGCTTGCTCAAGTCAAGCTCGGAGCCTCGTATCAAGTCGTGCCTAAAGGTTACACGCTCGGAGCCGGTTCTTTTCGCATTTTGATGTCTCAATTCCTGGATTACGCCTACCGTTTAGAGAAGCAGGATCGTTCATGTGATGTCGCCTTGCTGGACGAGTTTGACCACGCAGCTCAGCAGTGCTACTCTCCCGACTTTCCATCACCGGACGGAAACTCATACAGCCATTGGACGGGGTTTTTTGAGGCAACTCAAGTCCCGAATCCCATCTTGCCGCATTTCAGGAACAATTTCTTGATCGTTGCAATCCAATATGATCTGCAACTGTACGTGACTGAAAAGCTAGATTACCAACGTGAATTGCTGCACCGATGCTCTGCGCCACCGCTTCTTTGCTATGCTTTAGCAATGCTGACTTGCAGAGGAGCTTCACATTACCCCAGACCCAGGGACTCTGCTGGGATGCTTCAGATACTTCTAGAGCGGGGTGCACAGCCGCACGAGCACTTTTGCCTTCCTCCCAGGACTCAAGACATGACAGTTTTCGGAGTATTTTTGGGCCAGCTTTACGAAGAACGAAGGCAAGGCTCCTTCGCAACCCGCGAAATATTCGAAACATGCAAGGCATTGATTGAACACCGTTCGGATCCACGACTGTTTACCTGGGATATACCCTTACTCAGTGGTTGTGCTGTTGTATTCCGACGCCCGACTAGTGCCGTTCTCAAAAATATCTTTTCCCCAAGTCAGATCGCTTTGTTGAACGAGGCCTCTAACAAGGGGAGATATACAGTCGTGCTGTCTTGGTTTTATTGGCTCAAGCATAACCTTCACCCGATCCTGATGTATCTCGTGATGCTCTGGTGGTTGTGGGCCATTGTCACGGAACTAGGAAAGCTCCTTAAATATGGTTAGAGCATCGTATGGATGTAGAGTCGGAAACAGCAGTAGACGGAATGAATCTGTTGCAATCTAGGAAGACCTAGATCTGATGGTAAACATTGCATTGCCTTAGGATCTAGGATATATGGAAGGACGCTACTATATACATGATGCTGAGCAGGTCAGACAAGGATTAATAGGGGTAGAAGACGCTAGAAAAGCAGAAGTGGTGGAAATGAGCATGCCTCAATAAAGGCAGCTAAGCGAGATCCTTGGCAAGGATGGAAGATAGGAAAACCTTGCAACATAATCCTTACCAGGAGTTGAACCGTAACAAACATCGCCAGTGATTTATGATCTTGACCAAGACGATTTCCATCGCCCGGGTCGCACTTGCAGTCCCCAGTAACTCTCGCTTGACGGCTAGCTGCTGCCATCGTGTTGCAGCCAAAAGGCAACGCGCGCCGCCAATGACTGGCGTCGTATTTGGGTATATCTTGCAACACATCGGCTTCGCCCCAGTCATCGGTTAGGATATAGGATCGTGCGAGAGGAGCTATTCCACATAAAGTTTATGATAATCATGATATCAATTGCGTAGTATTCTCAGCTGGGAGGGAAAGGCTTGTAAAAGCTGCAGAAAATAGAGTCATCGGATTATTTAATCTAGTTGTAATAAACTGTCTATAAACTCTAGATAATCATGTTTATTGCCTTGACTTTGGAATAGGGACCGCACCTAAAGCATAACATTTAGCCGTTATGATGCTTGATAACGATGGTATGATGCTAACATCTGAAAGACGTTGCAGGGATCGGATGGGCCCGGTGCTTGAATCTTGCTGGCCGTGGCTATAGTCGTGCTTTCCTGACCTTGTATATTAGTAAGAGTTGCGAAGACATCCTAAGTCTCTATATCCAAGCCTGGTTAAGTACTAAACCTAAGATTCCCTAATGCCGAGGGAATTTCCCTCTGAGACTTAGCTACCTCAAGACTTCTTTAATTTATCTTTCCCCCTCCTTATGACCCTGCTTTCCCAGATTTTTCTCGTCCGCTTCACCTGCTCGGCGACCAAAGACTTTCTTACAGCAATACGTCTCTTCTTCCCAACATGTTTCCTGCTCCCAGTTACAATCTGTAATAATCCTAGGTTAGATTTCATCCTAGTTTAAGCTACTGATCTGAGTACGATGATTCGCCATAGCAGCTAGCAACCTGGCTACGGTATATTCCGTTAGCGAATGTCCATCATAGTGACATAGGACTAAACGTACCCATCTCATTTTTGGACCTTTCAATAGCTGGTCACTAAATATGGCAGCTCTGCCATATTGGCTTGCTTGTTCTGAGTATGTTTGTCCAGTAAAATAGTATATTTGAGGCCTTTCCGCTTTAACGAAACCTGATTCACGAGTCACTGGTAGAGCAGACCATAAGACAATCTTTCGTTTCAAGGGCCGTGCAAAGAGCCAAAAGCTATATCCCTCCTCGTCTTGATCAAACCAAGGCTCAGCAAGACCGCCCTTCATACGATCTAGCGAGTTCACATAATTACCTTCGGTCAAAGGAGGCTCATCCGCGCCTATCTGCTCTGACTGGTCTCTGAGCCGAGCCTTGAGTGTGGGAGCGATGCTGTCGCGTTCATCTGAAGAAGCGTCGGACTCGATGCCTGCACATGCTACCCTGGCAGACAAGCAACAATAGTCAGAATGGATTGTGGCTTTCAGGTAAGGTAAAATACCTACCAAATGATCGAACATGTTCAAGATTTGAGCATTCGCTTCTTCCACAATGTTGAACTATGACCGAGTGGTGGCGCCTTTTAGTTCACGGCTACACTCAAGTAACCAATCACAGCATTCAACATATCGGGTTGAGACAAGATGGTTGCGTACAATTGGTGCTTGGGCATCCGCATGGTGCATTCCTAGTGCGCGTTCGACAAGCGCGGCACGAGCCACCTCTTCTTTCGAAGTGTTGATTGGAACACGCCAGTTGGGGGACTAAAGCAGAACTCCCTCGGGTCGCTGTGCTTATACTATCTAAGTGATTCTGAGTTGTCAAAGAGCGTTTGGAGACCCCTCCTTACATACCCTCGCTGCCCATGGGTTCTCAATTGACCTTATTGGAACATACCTTGGATTGACAAGGTAGTTTGTGCACAAGATGATGACGCTGAAGACGCCCACAGCTTTCCTTGGTCATGTATTCTCGACGAGATTGGAGTGTAATTTCGTTGCCGATGGGACTGTATTACATGATACGAAATACGCTCTGTAATCTGCAGTCTTGATTGTGACAAGCATGATGACTTACATTGAAAGTGACCTTGGCGTGAATGACCTTACACCATGTCTGCTCGCTGTGTTCGTCGTCCTTTTCACTTTACAGCACCGGGTTAAATCTCGATGAATGCTCTGTCATTCTGCTCCATAATCACTTAAACAGGAACCTTAATCTCTGGATATTAGTCCTTCCAATCCGGCTTCCTTCCCTCACAGTCGCTTCCGCTGTGATTCCTGTGCCCGCTTTCCTCACTGTCCAATATCTGCTTGCTGTTAGACGTAACCTCCTGCACCTGTAGCTGGCGCATGTTCTTGGAATTGTCGGAACCCAGACTCCCACTAGGAGCCACGATTGCTGACGGTTTATATTTTTGTCGATAGCAGTCGTCAAATAGCCAATGGCTTTATCAAAGGGTCGCTTGTTAGCCATAATATTAAACAGAGAGTATTATACTGTTCGCTATTGGCTTAGAATTCTAAGGTCTTCCACATCTGTTACTTGCCATCATTGGGTGTTGAGCCATCGTGTATATTAGGAGCGTTATTCCCATAGATTCCGGTTTCTCAGGCGGGCAATGCAGTCACATTCCATCCATGTTGCAGGTCCAATACTTGCGACGCATGATATGCAAATGTATGGGCTGCATCCCAACTGGACAAAGTTCTCTTCCCATAGCTCCCCAGCCGACCTTCAACTGTCCCTTGCTGTCAATTCATCGTACTGATACCGTTGTTACTCAGTGCGCGATGACCAGCGATTAAGATTTTTTAGGTGAGGTGAGACTGTTTCATGGCGCTTGGCAGCGACGGACCGTTTGACCTTTGTATGAGTAAAGGACATTTAGATATTGAAATAAGATGAAACAACTCGTAACCTTCGGCCGAGGAGTTGGTACGTCATTTGTCTTGACAATAAACGTTGGGGGGTGCAACTCCCCCAAGGTCACATCATTTTGGTCCTGGGTTCGAGACTGAGTGCATAAGCAATACCATATTAGTTAAGGGATATCCCTCTGAATCTTGCCGCAATGCTATTTGTATAATTCTTGCTCTTCAATAGCTTTCACAATGGTCGTATCCATGAACGTATGTACTGATTGCACGAGGCGAGGCGGTGAATGCTTCTGTACACATGGGAAAGACTTTGAAGTTTCATACGAATTTCATCATCTTTTGATATGTGGAATGCTGAATCCATACATCAAGGGGTATCAAAGTCTTATTGTACTCTTACCTATGACTTTGGAAGGTGTTCCCTCTATATGCATACCTTATCATCCTTGTCTCGCCGAGACCGTGTTGATGTGAACAATCAAGACCTTCGCAGTACTCAATCTATGTATCAAATGAAGATACTGTTTGTACACATTGGTCTGCGACTTCCATGCGTCCTACAAAATTGACTAATGAGACGAGTCCGCATAGTCTCGTGGCAGCAGAGCCAAGAAAGAGATCCTTTTTAGCCAGCAGGAGTCCACTGTGGATAATGAGTTGGATAAATTGATAGTCTAAAGGTATGGGGCGAGCGATTATTTGCTAGTATGACCACTATGAGCAAATCTGAGTAGCCAAATATTGGCCACGCCAGGAAGCCACTGCGGTATTGAAACATGCCACACCCCACGCTATCATTTCTTAGCCATCCTTCTTAGGCTTCGACGAGCGATTATTTGCTAGTATGACCACTATGAGCAAATCTGAATAGTCAAATATTGGCCACTCCAGGAAGCTACTGCGGTGTTGAAACATGCCACACCCCACGCTATAATTTCTTAGCCATCCTTCTTATGCTTCGACGAGCGGTTGTAGCCTTCTGCCTTTTATCTCTTGCAGTCGGCGCACTTCCATCCAGCAGTACCACTTTAGGAGTGTGATGCTTCTGCGTTTGCACCGTTACTGACCGGGATGCTGTGCCATAGACGACCCCTGGCGGGTATTGGTTTGTAGGACGACCAGATGAGTGATGATGGGTTGATAGGTCCTGGAGGTTGGAGTCTTGAGATTTTGTTCCATTAGCAGTCTCCTCTTCATCTACGTCCCGCATGTTCTTCTTACATTCGGATTCTTCCTCCTCCATGCCGCCTAAGAGATCCTCAGGAGAGTTTTGGGCAACGACTCTCCTCAACGAGTCCCGAGCCTGCAGAAGCTCTGGATGATTAAGGAATCCCGTGAAACTCCAGGCATGCTTTTCTCCAGGTACCTTCAAGATGAGTCCGGGTCGGTGGGTTGCTTTCCGTGTCTCCTTCTGGCATGCACTACCCTCTCTGACGAGGTTCACATATTGCAATTCTTGCAAAGACTTCCGCTACCGTGCATTAGATCTCATAATGGTCGAATGGAGATGATCTTACCTCAAGATAGTAGGACACATGGTCCCAGAATAGCTTCGCTCTTTTGACCTGTTCATCGTTTGCCAGCGATAAGTTGAATGCCCACCATATGCTTTGTTGCTAGTACATGGTCAGTGAGGTCATCGCAAGATATACATATTGCCTAAAATGCAGAAAACCGTACCGTTCGAGATGTGGCCTTCTTCCAAATCTCAATCCCTTGGACCTCACGGAACAAGCGCACCTAGATGATTGTCAATCTCAGAACTTAATTTGGGTTTGATTGCTCACTTGGTGGCTGGTAGCTGAGTCAGCTTCGAAGTAGAACCTCTCTCTCAAAGTAAAGGCGTTGGTGGGTTGATCATACTGGGAGAACTTGAATCCTTGCTTTTCCGAGTTCCCTTTCCATTCTAGGCTGAAACTTCTCTTATGTAGATCACTCAGTTCCACGTTCGCACGCATTACAGTTGGATAATGCTTGACATCACCATGCACCACTTGCTTAAGCATGACAGTGATATTTTTATTCTTTTCCTGTCTCACAGCGGCATCGATGTTCCGAAGTGCCTTTTCCGTCCTCTTTCGGAGTCTGGTGGGTTGGTAGCCATCATTCCTTGGATGTTTCTCGGACGAACTTGGTCTCTGATCTTTGTGTGGCCTGGCTGCCGCGTCGCCAGTTTTGAATTTCTTCATGATTTATCTAAGAGTATCGTGATGGGTACTAGAAAGGCACCGTGGTCAGTAGTGAAAGAAGGTTCGTAGCAACACTTGGTTCACATCCGCTAATAGAAAGATGGAGAGAGGTATTGAGTACCTTAAGGTAGAGCTGGGTTGAGTACCTGAAGCTGGAGTTGGGTTGAAAACCTGAAAGTGAAGTTGAGTTGAATTAAGGGGCAGGCCAGGTACGGCCAGAAAGGTTGCTGCCGGATGCGTCTACAGATGCTAACACAGCAGCTGGCGAAGCTGTACTCTCTACCAATTTAGTGAAATGCTCTTGTAATGCTTGACCTGCACTCCAAGAGTCTTACCAGGTGATTTGAATGGGTCTTGGCAAGTCTAGGTAGTCACATGTCCCGCGGAGATGTCAACAAAGTGGAGAAGCAAACAATGGTGCTCATATTCTCAAGAACAGGAAGACTAAGTCATGTTGATCATATTAGGCGGATAGTAGGAATATTGAAGTGGGTTGAGGAGGGGAAGACATAGAAAGATGCGGGATGGGCATAAATATGAAGACTGCATTCTGAACCTGACCGCGCTAGGCGCTTGGCGTTGCGCAAGAAAGGAAATCGCCAACATTAACCAAGGAAGTCGCCACTTGGATACCTCGAAGTGATCGCACGATGCCGCGTCACTCAGATACATTGGAATGATTGCACGAGGCCGTCCATTTCACAGAGACCTCGACTGATAGCCATAATGTATCAAACCCTCATAGGCTCGGTTTTGAACAAATTGCTCATTTATCGATGTGCATAGATGGAAGTAAGCCGCCAGTCTCCACAATCTCTGATGACACTCATGTAACTCTCAAGCAGTCAGTATACGATACCCCAACAAACCGCCATAATCTTTTAACCCCTCAAAAGCTCGCGCTTGATCACATTCTCCATGGAATAACTGTTCAGAGCCTTTGTAACCAGCCGAGTGTCCCGAGTCCTCCGCATCACCATCACCACTAAGCATCTGGCTGCACGCGGTGCCAGCAGGTCATCAAATAATGAGTTCAGGCAGCCGGATCCTCACTTTCTATACCTCATCTTCTGCTCTTTCCGTCTGTGTACCGTCTATCAGACCATCGCGGCCGACTGTTTGCTGTCTCATACCTGGACCCAAGCAGACGAGGAAGAAGCAGACGAGGAAGAAGCAGACGGGGAAGAAGCAGACGAGGAAGAAGCAGATGAGGAAGGACGTGTTGTTGGTCGGAGAACTAGAGCTTGGAGTCCAAGCAGCCAAGAAGACCCTGGACTATCTATTGCTGAGTTCCTTCCAAGGTAAGAAGTAACGCCTGCGCCTTGGACAACAAGAAACTAGTGGAAATGATGCTGATCAGACACACAGTCTACACACGGTCTGGAAGAAAGTTTACCAGAACATGAGAGATGGTTTTCAGAAGCCATCAGACAAATCAACTAAGGAGCCGGGATTTTCGGGCTCATTGCATCATGTGTTAGCGGGGCATCAAATTATGGGCTTAGGTCACCTTGCATACTTCACCTCATGCTCTTTCCGTTTACCATACAATCTCAAGCGGAGGAGGAAGAAGCAGGGATCCTCGACGCGAGCCCGCGATTCTTTGTCCTGTTTAGCTGGGCGTTAGAATAGTGGCCGATGGTATCGTCGCCGGTGGCTACTAGCAGCGCGCCGCCGGCGGAAGCTAGGGAAAAGGGGGATCGCCTCAGCATTGTTAGTAGGGGGCATCACCCACTTCTGCTCCTTATTGTTTCCTGTCTCCACGGCCTTTTTCTTCCGCACCTGCTCGGCAGCTTAACAAATTTTAATCTCTTGCCCCACTCACCCACGCCTGTATCAAGTGTATAGATAGCTAGCCTTCTTGACCCAAGTATCCTGTCAGTCAGACGGAGGGAGTCTCGGCGATGGGCTTCCGCTCCCTATCGCGGCCATTAGCAGCAGCGCCAGCTTAGCCGTCCGCTGCAGCGGGTGTGGCCCTAGAGCTGAGTCTATGGGTCAACCAATAGATATATTGATATCCTCGTCTTTACAGCTCCATTTTGCAGCTTTTCGTCCCACCAGCGGAGCACTAAGCTAGGAAAACGGCAATTGGGGTGTTGTGAAAGCGCGTGATAGGCATGTGATACGTATTCGAAGGAAGGTAGCAACAAGTCTGCTAGACTCGTACAGACTCTCGGAAACGAGGCACTCGGTAATCATGATTGTGTTGAGCGAATGCGTGAGGCTTGTCGCCAGATTTGGAAGCGCAAGCGACAACTGCGGCAGGACGTGTTTGGTTGATTGCCTCCGAAGGGCTCATCATCTAGACACTTGCTATTAGCCATGATAACATTGATTGCCTTTGGGGGATTATGTACGAAGGGTAATGTCAGGCATACTGCTCAAACCGCGTATGCGCTGCTCCCGCATCTTTTGTATTCGTTCTCCAAATCAGATTCGTGGCTGACCTAATCGTTCGATTGGGTATAACTAGTCGAGAGATTGGTGAACAGAAGTAATGTAGACTGTTGCTTGGGAATGAGTGTGTTGAGATGATGAGACGCCTATCCCGAGCATGGCACGTTCGGTGTTTAAGATTACCTCCGGACGGCAGAGACATCTCACTGATATACTAAAGAACATCATCCATCTACCTACGTTCGCCGCAGGCCATAGCCACCACACTGCAAATGTACTCAGAACCTGTTAATGGCTCTCTGCTCGTTTCGTCGCCTTACCATCATGGGTCAACATTGCCACCGCAATCTACTGACTTGGGACGTATGACAGGCAATGTCCAACGCAATCCCTTTGCAGCCGGGCTGGACCTCAATACTCTTTCACTTTCGATGCATCAGAATTGTTAGAGGCGCGTCTGGACTTGGAAGACCAGTGTGCAGATGAGACCGCTCACTCACACCCAAGAAGAGAACTGTTCGCATGACATTCGTCGTACGTTCAAGTCGATTCCCCCATGATACATGATCCTGGTTTGAGCTAAAGCGATACATGGGCAGACCAGACTCGAGATAACCAATGACACCCTGTCCGACGACAAACAAGCATCAATTCCGAAGCCTAAGAGTAATAGGCAATCTATGGGCTATCCAGGATAGGGTACGTGACCAGCTCATGGACGTTCCCGCGGTATTCATTAGCGTAGCCAAGATGTTTGGCCCAAGACACCTTCTGTCGCAGGTGTTGGACCTGCAAGATGAATAGATGCCTCGCCTTAGGTGCTAGAATCTATGGTGGGAGCTCCTACTATACATGATAGACCAACACGGTACACGCTAACACCTGATGGTGGCAAGCTAATCGTGGGGCAGCTGATCCTCCAACTCCTTCAAAAGTCGCCAGAGCCAAAGCGCATACGACATATCCCAATCGCAGACACCCGAACAAAGAAGCGAGTGTGAAAGGATCAAGAATCGAGGCGAATTCTTACCGTTAGCGCTGCTTGAGATCACAATTGGCAACCATTCTCCAAGAGCATACCGCAGGTTATCACAATGACGATTATCAAAAGATTCCAAAGTCTTGCCATCGGATTCGAGAGACCCTGAAGAGCTTGGAGATACTACAGTGAATCGCACTATATAATGATCATTTACCCTACATGAGCTCTTTGCCAGCACCGGGTCAGCCAACCATTTGTCAGACCTGGCTCTGATAATCCTTTTCGCGCGGCAACAAGGTTGAACCTTTCAGGGTTACGAGGGCAGTGCGCTTGGTAGAAACCGCGTCCAACGTGAGAACCGATAAATTCATACCCAAAATAGACACTCGGAAAGCTCAAGGTCACAGTATGCAATTGGCAAGGGTGCAAGGTGTTGTCTTAGGACGTGGATCGATGGAACTGCATCACCTATGGAGCTATATCTTTGGGTTAGGGCTCCCAATGTAAGTCATGGCCCAACACATGCGTTGTCAAGTAACAGGGTTAGACGATCCTATAATGGTGACGCCAATAGCATGCTGACAGTCCATTAGCAGGCGAATATGTCCCGTTGCTATGAACAGAGACTCTGTCGGAGATTTAATCTACGTCCTACGTTTCACCGACATCATAAGAGCCTGCTAAGTAAAATGAGCAGACGGCAATGCCGACTCACCCTGACAGGGGTCGTAAAATCACATCGCAAAGTCCAGATACTTCCATCAAGACAACACAACATAGCACGGAGCTTGGCCTGGGAGACGGAACTCAATTCGCAATCATGTTACAACATTGGAAAGGATAAGGCAATGGTGCATTAATACAAAGGCATTTGGGATGGCTCAATCAATTTGCTCAGCAAACCTTTGTGCACCCTTTCAAGAACTAATGACGAGAAGCAAACAAATTCCTGACTGCTCACTGGCCAGTGCTCTCGACCTACTTATAAGTCCCGATCCACGATGTTTCCGATCAAGATACTTGATACGGACCTGGTCAAGCCGGATGACTCTTCCGCACCAATGCGTGTGTTCTGAGCATGCAAAGCTTTCTGCTACCTCTCTATTGCCGCCACAAGCTGTACAGGCTAAGCTCTAGCCCATACAGACCTTACCAAAGCTTCTTGGATCTTCTTAATACTAGCAGTCCAAGATATCGTGGAGTGAAAACTCAGCGGTTTGGATATGAGACTGGACGGAAGACTTCTTTCAGATATTGATACAATAACTCATACCTGGCTTCAAGAGCCATACAGCTGTCATCTTCTTCAACTTGAAGAATTGTGATACCGTGATCTTCGCTATCATCAACCGAGACTCTTCTCATTTTCCTGGATTTCGAGCGAATATGGTCTCGGTGAGAGAAGCCTTGGGGAGGAGGAATCACAAGTAATGACGGAGACGATATACTGCCTACAAATCACGGGGATGGACATTGGCACTTCGGAATATTTAATAACCATGGCTATAGGATTACCTCACTGTGTCGAAGTGGTGGTGGGCTCAGTCTCTGCAATCTTTGTATTCTCCGTCTTCGGGATTGGCCTACATCTCTCATTGTATCTAGCAAAGCAAAGCTTGAGACTGATTTCCGACCAACATAAAGAATATGCAATCTTTTACTCACTGGATTTCATATTCGATTTAGGCAGGGTATCAATACCCTAGTGATACCCCATGCGCACTTTGAGGTGATAACGGCTAACGTAACTCATGAAAGCTCTCTCCATTATCATCACGAGCACCCTGGACTCTTCTCCTATCCCCTCGATCCCTCGACACAGCTCCCTCTTTCCTACAATTTGGTTTCCCGCCCAGTCATCAGCTGAAAAATCTGAGGTCTCACAATTCGTTTCAGAACGCATTTTAGATTCAAGTCTAGATTGTATCTTATATATATCTTCTCTCCTTACAACGGATCCCACAAATGGAAGAAGTCAATGGCCGTACGGACAGTAGCAAGCAGTAAGGAAGCTATAGAGATCACCTTTGAGTCAAGAGTGACGATCTCGGAGAGAAGGACATGCGAATCCTGCTCAGTTCAGAGATTCAGCTTTATCTCGTCACGCCTTACTATTCAGCATGCATTAGTTGTAAATCCTCGGCAATGTCAAGAGAATGGCCCTAGGAGAACACTGAAATCTGATATAGAGGCTGACAACTGAAGTGTCAACCTCTTGCAGAATACATGCGTTCTCGCTGGGTCAATATCAAAGCAGTTGTACTTTGAGAACCTTTCTAGCGAGTCCTAATCGCATTCCCGAATAGCAACTACTTCAGCCAGGAGTACAATAAGCTGAGGCTGCATAAAGATAGGAAAAGACCCTTATGCAAGCTGTTCCACGTATCTCAATAGCAGTTCAGGTCCACCGAAGATCTTGCTGGCCCAGAAGTACCATATCGAAGTCTCAAATCGAAATTTTGGCTTCGTCTTCAGCAGCGTACTCTCTGGAGGCGTTCTTTGGGTCATGGTTCGTTTGCAGGATTTAGACGCGTGCGTGGTCATTGTTGTATCCCTGATATCACGGATTGCATAGCATCGAGGAAAGCTTGTCGTCTTCAAGAACTAAAGCTTCATGTGCTATGCTTTTAACAGTCTCGACGTGATAGCTTACATGGCTGCGAGTATGACCCAGCTAGGAGTGATATGGTCCCCTGAGCTGTCTCTGGCTTGCCCAATGCACTGCATATGTCTTCGTACCACTACTTGCATTGTTTCAGCGCCATATGCAGAGTTATACGCCGTTGCCTGGGCATCTATGGTCATTCATTATGGGAGAACTTGAGCCCCTGCTTCGCATTTTCTTTTTTGATCCACACAGGATCAAACGATCCTCCACGGCCGTCTGGGTTCATGTTCTCATCATTCTTTTCTAGGGTATGAGCCAAGTCCACCATCCACTTACTAACTCAGCGCTTGTAGCGCCAGCCTACAGGCGATAATGGACGATGTCCAGGTACTGTCCGCTGCTACGCTTGAGTCATAGGCCAAACGGTCTTATATCTGCCGGGGCCGCTTTCTATGTTGCCGAGCCCATTTGCTACTGTATTATTTGCATCTAGCCAGGCTCACATACGGTCATTGGTGATTGACAGCATTTTTAAATGAATGCGTTCTTTCTTCTGCCTTTTCTGGCTAAGTTGCATTGTATCCTGGGAGCACATCATTGGTAGCACGGCGTCTGGGCCAATATATTACTTGCCCAAGCTGTGGTACTCTTGTTTGAAGTAATTCTGCGACTCATTCTGTGTCTATGGCTTTAGTCGTAATCTGTCTCACTTTCTACTTGTTTCCACCATCGGTTTGATGGTGATGATACAATGAACGTTAAATGACGATGCCAAACTCGAATAAGAGCCTGCAACCATTGCGAAGTCCTATCTTCGACCGACAACAAATCTGGCTTATTGTTAGTGCTCTTCTGGTTACGTTGGGAGCTTGTCATGTGAGCCCATACAAAATCTCTATTGACAAGCCCAAGACTCAAATTCTGGCCCTGACTCGTCACCGTCAATCCATGTTGGCCCTGCTATCATTGGCCCAGACATGGTATAATACTGTAGCGATGTAGGGAGGAGATTCTGAGGATAAAAACTGTATTGCCTGTCTAGATACAAGCTCTGGAAGGCCTCTACTATATACACGATGCTCTTCTGGGCAGATGGCCTGGAAAAAGGGGCATAAGACGCTAGAAGATGTGGAAATGAGAAAATGCTGGTGTACAAGCCAAGCGATGATGGAAATCGGATAGCCATATTTCAACAATTACAAGCGTGGGTGGGTGCGCCAAGTCTGCAGCTCAACATGCTGTTGAGGTGCTGAGAAGGAGGTGCAGATGGAATAGATCTCAGTGATGAAGCTGTGTCAATCTTCATTTGCCCTCATCGCTATGCGCGATCCATCTATTGCGCATTGCATTCCTGCGTACCACATCGTATTCCATACATGCAAACCATCGGTCATGAAGTCGGTGGCGTTAGTGGTTGATGAACAGGTGGCTGATGGAACAGGGGCAAGTGCGGAGTTCCGGAATGCCAAGATCTCTTCTCCGGAAGGCAGGATATTGCGACAGCGATGTATGTGGCAACGACCAGATAAAACACTTGTGAATAGTGGCCCCGGTGGATCGAATACGGCATAGCTGGCGACGAGCGATGGCCGATTAAGAAAGGATGAATAGATAGTGACGAATGAGCGACATGTTGAAAAGTTGAAAAAGTCGATAAGGATTGCAAGATTTTAAGCGGTCAAATTCGCAGGAATTAAGCAATGAAAATGGTAGCGTCTGCCCGCATGATGTTTAACCGTATTCGGCATAGCCGTCGCCCTTATCAATAGGATATTCAGGATCCTCATCCTGCCACTGCCGGCTGCCATCAGGATAAGTATCCATCAAGTATGACCACATGTTGTTGCCACGCTCCTTGTCCCGAAAGATCCTGGGGCGGTTATTGAAATGGACGCATTTTGAGCCATCCGTTCGAGCATGCGGTTGAGCAGAACCCGTCTGAGCACCTGTTTGAGCGCTGCTGTTCGGATTCTGCGGGCGATCTTGCGGGTAAGAAGCACGAGATTGCTGCCGCTGTATCTCAGTCGCCTGATTTTGCCATGCAGCGGTTTTTGTGTCAACGTCCGCTAGTAAATCGCTCAACGGAAACGAAGACGTCGATATGATATGCGTGTTTGCCTGCATTTATCACTGGGCCGGGTGTAGTATTTCCATGCTCTTGTTCTGCTTTGAAATTCGGATTAAAGAAACCAACATCTTCCGCTTGTAACAGAATCTTGTATGGATTCCATAACGTCGGCGGCGGTAGAGCTGATGAAGCTGCTGGTGGAGCTGGCGTTGAGGTCTCGACGGAAGGCAGGATCGGTGAGGAAGAGGTCTGCTGATGTTGGACGTCTTGCCTGAGGAGGTGGACTTCTTTCATTGGCTCAGCGAGTACGAACTTAGTCTGAGCGAAGCGCTCATCTGACTCAGCATGTTGCTCAGGCATGAAAGCTCGAATAGCCATCTGCTGATGCTCAGCTGGTGGTGACGTAGTGGTATTGTCTTGGCTGCTGCTGCCTTCATCGGGAACTGAGGAAGAAGTAGGTCCTTTGGATCTTGTCGATGATGCCATAGTGAGCAATGGTAAAACGATATGCCTAGTAAAGGGATCGTCGGAACGTCGATGTTGAATATGTGATTGAATCAGGATTTGAGGGCCTGCTGCAATGTAGGCACTGGTGGATGAGCGGATATGGACGTAGGATACTAAGGCATCGGATAGTTTGGATCTCCTGCCGTTGCTACCATTTCTTCCTCATCGCTATCACCACGACCACAGACATGATTCAAGTCTGTGAACTCCTTCTTGACTATCTCCAACTGTTCCAGGCTGACCAACAGTCAAAGATCTCTCCCACTCTGACCGAGTGCGCTGGTGTACCTCGTTGTCTCGGTTCGGTAAGATGATGATCAAGGTCCGACGAAGTTGGGACTAGTTCGCAGCAGCTTTGAATGGATCACATTCGCAGCGTCTGAGATGCCTCCGATGACAGGCAGGTTGGACCTGATATCCAGCAGCTTGAAATATCTTCGGAATCGCATCAGCGGCGTCTGGCACTCTTTGGGACATGGGTAGCTTAGCATATCGGCAGGGTTATGGCCAAGGTTTGAGGACGAAGGTGGAGCTGGTTTATAGCAGCTTGCAAGACTTTCTGTGTCACATCAGCAGTGTCTCGGAGGCCTTGGACAAGAAGTAGTACTCGCAGTAGGACTTTATGAAGTTATCAAACTGCTCGCCTTGACCTATTTCGATCGATAGTCGAAAGTCTTGACCCTGGCCAAGCAGGCAGGTAAAACTAGTTGTATCGGTACGGTGGAATGATAGCAAAGATGGAATGACCAGCTTGGACCTGAGTTCTAGGAGCTGGACATCGGCAGTGTCTAGACACCATTTCCGTAGCTTGGTATGTCTTTCGGATCGCATCTCAATGATTTCCAAGGTACTGAAAATAAGACTGCCAAGGGAAAGGACGAATGCGAAGTAGAAATTGCTAAGCTACAGGGACGCATTGATCGAGCTAAAGCGGTCAAATTCTAGATAGTTACTCTATTGAATCATGATTGTTAGTAACCCTATCCTCAACCATACGGCCCTACAGGGCTGGTACACAGAGACCCCTCAAGCTGGCTTGTTCTATCAAGACTTGAGCTCAAGACTCCTGTCTCTAGGGATTGACCCCATCGTCAGGCAACCCAATTTTAATTCATGTTGAAGGGGTTGATGCGGTTTAGGGGTGTAGAAGGTTGAGTGACCAACTATTCTTGCGCTCAGTCAAATCAAATTGATAGAGATTTAGATTATTGGCTTATTCATTTTTCCACAGCCTGTACGCCGCGCAATCACCAATGTCATAGCCGTGCCACAGGACAACAGCGATTACCGTGACAGCAATGTGACGTACAGCAGCTACGATAGCGATACAATATGCGGTTAGGTTCGATAGGTTGAAGGTTAAAATCTTCTCCAGGTCTCGTTTTAGGTCGGGTTCTGACCTGCCTCTTGAAACCGACCCAGTGTCCCACCTAGAGTGGGGTCGGATTGAATTGATCCTGACTTATTACGTGGTGTACACCTTACACCGTAGGTAGTTGAGCACACAGTTGCCATTGGAGCCACCCTACAACCTTACAAACCGCAATGGGGAAGCAGCCCCGAAAACAACCCCCCGGCTCCGGTCACCGTATCTGCTTAAGTAGGAAATCGCTGTCCACTTCAAATTCTCCATATCTGCGTCTCGGGACGAAAGTTCAGCAACCAACCCTGAAGGCATGAGCTCTCTCCGTGGCAGCGACATTCCATTAGAAAATGTCAACTCTCAGAACACCTTCATAGAATACCAACCAAGTCATCATCTCAACTCCAAAGGCTTATGAGCCCAGTCAGCGCAAGCGACGCTATATGGCTTGCTTCGTAAGGGCCTATGTCTTACGTCGCGTTGATGTTTCAATGTATAGGAACACCGCTGCGGTTCAGCCCATTCGAAACCCGTCTCAGGGGTGATACGCCTCGATCGCGACATGCCACCTCTATTTTCTCAGTCACCCCCACGCAAGATACGAGCCGCGGTCCTGGTACAGGGAGAAATGAGCAGAAACGAGCCCGGTACAGGTTTTCAAGCCGAAACGATGCGGAGGAGTTGTCCTTCGTTGGGGATAATCCCTACAATGGGAAGATCAGCAGGGGCATACTGGTCATGTCTACACCGCGTCAAGGTCAAAAAAAGGGACTACAGCTGGAGCTAGAATGGGGGCATGATGGTGTTACCTCAAAGCAAATGGACATACCCTGGAGCCATCTAGTCTTCGCCCTGACGAAAGGCGGTATTGCTGGTATGCTTGCGCTGGCGCTTTACTGCAATTAATGTTAGAGGACGATCTTTAATTTTTTTCTGTACCTGCTTACTTTTCTTAACCGGGTGAGGATCTGAGGAATCATAATCGCTCTCTAGCTGGATTATAAACCTGGGTAAGTGTTGACACTTCTTTTGTATGGGGTTCGTTGGCTCGGGGGGAATCAATGATTGTGACTTCTTCGTTATGGCGATGGGGTTACTCTTGTAGAAGTAAAAATCGCTATGTCAGCAGGATGTTTTTAAGACTTAGACGGAGGGAGATTAGATCTTGTGGTGATAGTCATAAGCCTTGCCAGCATCAAAAGTCCTACCAGCGTCGGAAATCTTAGCCGTACCGCGATCCTTAGCAGCGTTGGACATCTCACCTGTTTCTAGCTAGTGGTGGCCACATTGGCTCTAGCATCTGTCTTATTCGACCTAGGCTCCGAACTATCCCTTGGGCTTTCCGGTAGCGTCCTCGTCTTCGTCCTGGGCTTTTTCGACGTGGCTGAGAATTCGCCGAGTCGTTAATAGTGAATCCATCTGGAGCACCCTACTCCGCGTCCACTTCTTTATCGTCTTTATTGTAGCTAGCCTTCTCAGACTCGTAACGCTCCTTGTTTTGCTTGGCCTTTTGCTCATATGGTTGACGTTGCTTATCGTTGAGTGCCTTCCATCGCTCACCGAGGACCTTGCCAACCTGGCCGGAAGCTGATGCCGGGGTTCTCCTCTCTCACATTGTCACGCTGCTCATTGGCGATGAACATGTAGGCGGACAAACCACAATTGGGCGCGTTAGGGTCCTTCTTCTTCTTGCCTCCAGCATCGGTATCCTTGGCCTTGGTCTTGCGGGTGGCCTTCTCCTTGGGCATGATGATTGATGTAAACGGTAGAGGTGGCGGGAGAAGTGGTGATTGACACAAAAAGTCCTGCTTTGCGCTAACGTTGTTAGCGTGCCAAGGGTTCAGCCCTACAAGCAGACCCCTATTCGCCTTATGTTATATCTCATCGAGGTAGATGGGAGAACACCTCCATAGAATACTAACCAAGTCATCCTCTCAAACCTAAACCCTTCTACAGGCCTTATTAATCCAAGTGAACCCTTTGCTACGGTCATGTCGATCCCGGGCCTCACTTCATCAAGTACCAATACGCCTACGGGAACACACATAGGACGGCGGCATGTCATCGAAAGACACGACGCCTATCACATTAGACGAGATCGCAAAGGCAACTCCGCAGTATGTTCTTCTAGGGACTTTCGATGTTGACTACCTCAACACCTGCCTCTGGCCTGTGGTCAATGTCCTTTACCAACAAGGCAATGCTAATACCAACGAATCAAACCCAGATGCATCTTCTGGGTATACATAAAAGCGGAGGGGCGACAGGCAAATAGAGGAGGAACCATATGGACCGAAGAGGCCTCGTAAGCGCCTGAGCTTAGCGGATAGGTCAGGTTCAGGAACACACGGCCAAATAGACGGCAGAGCTCGAGAATTCTTTCCTTCTACGTTACATACAAATATTCATACCCTGGGAGATACGTCGGATCCGATCACGAGAAAAGAACACGCACATTGCGAAGCTCCAAGCATTGATAATACCCAGCATAAAGTTAAGATTAGTGCTCCTCTGGTGAGGGTGGAAAGCTGCAAACCTGCAAGATGAAGCTGCAAACTGAAGGTATGCAGAACCTTGCCGAAAACTTCAATCCCGGGCCCCCCATTCCCTGCAGCTTACCGCCAAGCTGGTCCTGCTGCTGCCAATGGCCGCGGCAGGGAGCGGAGGCCCATCGCCGAGACACCCTCCGTCTGGGGCGACAGGATTCCTGGGGCGTGATGGCCAGCTATATCGATATATACAGGCGTGGGCGGTTGGGGCAAGCTTATAGCTACTAAGGCTGTTGATATGCTGAGCGAAGGTGGTAAGGGAAAGCGATGGGGACGAAAAAGAATCAGGAGCAGAAGTGGATGAAGCCCCCAGCTGATAACGCTGCGGCGATCCTCATTTTCCTAATGCTCGCCGGCGGAGCTGCTAGTGACCACCAGCGACAATGCCATCGGGCACTAACCCCCAGCTAACATGGCGCAAATCTTATCCAACCTTACACTCGGGGACATCTGTCCATTGCAACTCCTCCTGTAGTCGCCGCGAAAGGCGGCCCTAAGAGCCATACATCAGCTAGAGCAACATTCATCAGCAAGTTGGCCATGGAAAGTAGTCTCGCACCGACCTGGAAGAAATTGAACGAATTTGGATTTATCCGAAAGAAGCTCTACCAAGCTCTCTTCCAAGTTCTTGACTTCTTGACGGTACGCTTATACGAGCTCAGAAGCCAGAAAGTCCTTACTATGTTCAAGCAAAACGATCGAACGTGCACATGCCCATATTACACACTTTGTCAGCACTGTTGGAAGTAAGGCATCATAGCTATGGTTCCCCTGACAGTCCGCTAGATGGATTTCTAGGCACGCGTTCGACTGCCTATCATTGGCTGCAATACTTGATCTTTTGCGTCCCGAGTTCCATGGCCCAAGTTAAGCTCTATCCTCAGAGATCATCACTATGGTAGCGGCGGGCCAGACACCAACACCAAAAATGATGGCAGATCTGAACAGGTGGACTCTCAATGCTCCTGGATGTGTGTTTGAGTGATGGTTTCTTTATCATCACGCGTGCAATGACTCCACTTGGATGTGTAGATGGATGTCCTTTTTATGAGTCAGGTCGAAGCTCTGGATTTTGGTCACCAAACTGAAATCATCCCACACAATATTTGTACACTGAACGACCGTGATATACGCGATGGAACGGATATTATGCATACCGTATCCTACCTTTTAGGCTGTGCATGACAACTCTATGGCCGGCTTCGATACGATTGCGACATCATGGAAGGATAACTAAAGACTTACATAAGACAGTACCATTTTAGTAAGTCAAGACTATTGATTGGTTACTATATAGGGGTAGGGACTAATCATCTATAGTTACTGATTCAGAATCGACTATTACGTTGTATAAGTATAGATCTTGATCTTTCACAGCGTCAGGGGATGGTACAAGGGCAAAGTAATTAAGTCATTCGGAGGGGCGACACGCTTACGGGGATTGAACGCGGACCGAACCCAAGTCAGGGGCCCTGTATGCTAAGGCTTGGCTTAATATTTACGATTTCTCCAGTGCCCGCGAATGGATTTACGAAGGCTTATCCTACTTGCCAAGCTCATTGTTTGCTGGACAGCGCCCACGATTGACGGACCGTAAACAAGGTGGCGGCGTCCCAATTAACCCACGATGAAGTTGACGAATGACACAGCACCTATGTTGATATCCAAGAGGACGGTCAAAATTCAACCTTGAGTCGAGAATGCTGGTTGACATCAAGTCATTTTGCTTTCGTCCAGGTAAATGACCTCTACAGGCTGGTTGATAGGATTTCTAGATAGGCCAACAAGACAATACGGGGCTATTAACTAGGAAGCTCATCAGCAAGATGATTTAGGAACCCGCTACCGGAATGCTAAACTCGGATCAAGCGCGAGACGATACTGACGCAAAGTCGTCCCGGTCACCGAGCGCAGAAGTAGCTGAACAACTTATAGAGTGCGAGGTTTCGGCCCATTGTCAAGCTGATGGAGCTGCAAGATGGATGAGATCTAAGATGCATTGTCTAAAGATCTATCTACTACTGAATGAGGTGCTCATCATATATATCATGAATGGTGGTAACACATGGTAGGAAGCTAATGGGCAACGCTAGGGCAAGGCAGAGCATCAAGTGGTAATACTTCAACATCCATCTGTACATGGAACGCGCACTGGAGAAAATTACTATGGACTGCGTTCCTAACGTAGAACCTCGAGAATTATATGCTTGGTTGCAAGAGCAGTGTGATCTTGTCCGGGCAAAGCCACGTTCTCTTCACATCACTGGAAGTGATTGGACCGATATCACTTGGATCGAAGTTGAACCGTCCGAAGAAGACCCCGTACAAAGCGGTGCCAACATCAATACACTCCGCCAGTTTGAGTGCCTTGGAGACAAGGAAACCATTAGAAAGGCTTGCTGTAACGAAAAAAGCAAAATAGGGCAGCAGGCATACGCCGGCGTGTAGGGCAGAGGTGTCATGAGCGAACTGGATATGTTTTGGTGTGGAATAGATAGGCACGTAAATTGGCTGTATTAGCAGCAGCCGTAGCAGCGAAGAAGGTACACATTTCATAGTTTGTCACAAAGTCCCAAGGGAAGATCTGGCGCTCGCGGCTATTCTTTAAACGCACGCTCTATTGGATGGCGGACAGAATGCAGAGAACGGCCACATACACATAACCGCCAACGACTTGACCGCTGCCACAATCATAGAGATGGCCCGCCAAAAGACATCGCCACGGAAGCAAACAGCCGAGGGCTAAGGGAGAGGATGACGCCGACTCAATCAATGGAGGCAACGCGCCAGTGGTGCATCAACTCCAGCCGAGGATGGTGCGAAGGGAGCAGGACAATCAATGCAGGTGCAGCTACTGCTCCTGCGCACAGAGTAATGTAAAAGCTCCAACCCCAGGTAGCGCTCGAATAGACAAATGCTCCGCTCGGCATAGGACCTAGGTTATGAGAGTTAATGAAGAGCGATGGTTCTGAGATCGAATTCTTACTCAAAATAAGCCCAGTGCCCACATCGAAGACATGCATTCAACGACTTGGGGCCGCTCTCGAGATGTCGTGAACACGGAAAGCATGTTCATGGCCATGATATAGACCCCAATTGTCTCAACTCCACAAGTGGCACGGCCTGCAACCAGAGTAATCGGAGTACATGACACTATCTCCTCCTCCAACATGGCAACGTCCGCGTTGCCGCATGCTCTATCTATGCGACAGCTATGCGACAGCTATCCTATATACATATCCGACCAATCAGAACGTCCATTGCCCGCATTCGCGCATTCCATCTCCTCATGCAGCTCCCACTGCTTGCCAAGAATTGCCAAGCTTCTTTCTCCGCATGTGCAGATACGGGCGACAGCGATGTAGGGGCCACAATTGGTGAAATCGCTCATGAATACAAGCTTCGGTGGGTCGGATGAGCCATAGTGAGCGGCAATAGGTATCAAAGTGTCATAGAATAAGCTGTTGTTGATGGATTGCTTGCCATGCGGTTCAGAATCGAAAAGTCGGAGAAGTCGTCCGCCCTTGTCGGTGTTGAGCACTGGTGGCCTGCAGTCATACTGGGAGGTGCAGTAGCTGCGGGGATGAACACATTGTACCCGCGGGACTTGGTGATAGCTCGACCACATCCCCAGCTCTCATTGCCTTGTAGATGTAGACCCATGCTCTTGCTCGGCTTCGAAGCCATCGGTGAGGACTCAGACGCGGTGGTTTCGCGAGGATGGTGAGGGGAGACGAACTTCCTGACAGAAGGATCGTCTAAGGCAATGGTGATTCAGGAGAACGGCCGAATTCGGTGGTTCGTAGGATAGGATCTAGTGATTTTTTCAGGCATGGATGGTATTGCAGTTCCAGCGGTTCCCCACCACTCAACACTCGCTACCACCGAATCTGCCTGCTGTCTGGTCACAATGACGGGCATCCATGGTTTCTTGCATAGTTGTTTTTGGTATTCCAACGCAGTCCCCAATGCTCAACACTCGCTGGCACCGATTCTGCTAATTCATCACCCGCGGTCGCGCGGTGATGCCATGCCATGATCTGAATCTGAAGACGGGGATTCTGATTGACTACCTCTCAAGCTACCTAGCTCACTAAGCTGGGCTGACCAAGTCTAACAGACCATTAACACGTGACCCAAACTGCCAGGTATTTACCTGAGATTTGCTCGTCGCACTGCAGCTCAAGATCCTATGCGCTGTTACTCGCAGCACCGCAGCTCTCCTTCTATATCCGCGGACAAAGGCTCCGACTCACTAAGACGTCAATTCACTGGCTTACCAGCTTTAAGAATGACAGCAGTATCATGTCAGGGATTCAGCGGACCTGAATAGGTTAGGGTTGTAGCATGTTAAGAGTACTGCTGTGTAGAAGATGTTGAGGTACAGCAGCGGGCGCTAGGCCTGATAGAGTCTAGCGCCACGGGGGGCAGACCTGGCTCCATGACATCATACTTGATGCTGCACCACCAAGAGCCGAGCCCGTCTCGAAGATGATGGCAGAGATAATAAACAAGCTCTTGATATCCCATAGGACCGAGCACGTTGCCCCTGGGGTGGTATACGAGATATTGTCATTTGAAAGCGATACCCATCAGCTCACTCATTATAGAGGGTGGGAGCCAGTAGCTGAAGCTGCTAAGGCGACGGGCATTGTTGATACCTTACGTCGTATTGATGTTTCGATGGATGAGAACACCGCCACGACTCAGTACATTCGGAGCCAGCCTCACGGGCGATGCGCCTCGATGATGACATGCCACCCCTACCTCCTCAGTCACCCTCACGCTAGATATGAGCTGCGAGCCTGTGACAGGCGGGAACGAGCAGTGATAGGCCTAGTATGAATGGTCGGGCTGGACAATATAAGAGATGGGAAGACTGGGTAGGGGATTAGCATGTTAGCAGGGGCATATTGGTGATCTCTACACCGCGTCAAAGTCGAAAAGAAGGAGCTACAGCTGGGGCTGGGGTGGAAGCAGTATTGGTAAAGGCCATTCAGTATTGTCACCTACGAGTCCTACCTCCTTAATGCCGGCAGCTAGGAAAGCCCTTCTACAGGTCATTCAATCAACACTCTTCCCGATTCCCCCATACGAGCGAGGTTTACGTGTTTGACGAGGTTATAAACAGGATAAGGTGGATTCAGGGAGAGTTATAGCTACTTTGAAATGGTACATGGTCTAATGTGTGAAGGGGAGCGTTAGGAAATGTTACCTCTCAGCCCTATACCTAACGATCAACATGGTAGCAACGGCATAAGATCTCAGTATCAAGATCCTTGCCTTCTTTCATCGCTGCAAAGAGCCGTCGCCAGTGCTTTGGAAAAGGCCTCTGAATACTTTCACTAGGTATTGCGCTCAATATGTCTGGAAAGATGAGAGCTCTATATTCCCATCAGCAACAGCCATCCGTTGAACCGGGGAACGACAGTGAGGAACTACCTGGCTCACTACCAAACGACCAGCTCATATCCGCTGCCTCCGCTGGCCCCCATAACAATCTCCCTGGCTTTTTAAACGAGCAAGTCGACGGCGTAGAGCAGCTCTTCACTCGCAAATTCAACGACTTTCTCATAGGTGTGCCAAATTTGCAGCAGCAAGGTCAGATTCAACACTCCAAAGAATTTCAAGATCCTCCGTCGCTCCCTACTACCAGGCACCCTGAGCCACCGAGAAATCGTCGGGAACGTCGAGACCTCCGGTTTCAACGCGGCTGATTCAGTACCCCTAAAGCAGATCAACATCCGCATGACTCAGACAACGACGACGACTTCTAACCACCGCTGACATCATCATCATCCAAACCACTACTGCTCAAAGCTAAAGATGTTGGGTTTTCCGATCTTGGTTTTCAACCTGAACAAGAGCATGGGAATACTACACTTGGCCCGATCCGCTGAGCTCGACTCAGTATTCAACCAACTGACCATCATCTACAGCCGCATGGGAGTGCCAAGGCTTCTTCTCCGGAAGTCAGGATATTGCGACAGCGATGTATGCGACAACCACCAGATAGAACACTTGTGAATAGCGGTGTCGGTTGATCGGATGGGGTATAGCTAGCGACGAGCGATGGCCGATTAAAAAATAGATGACTAGAAGTTGAGGAATGAAGGTCGTTGGTCGGAAGGTGAAAAGTCGAAAAAGTTGAAAAAGTCGAAAAAAATTGCAAGATTTTGAGCAGTTGAAATTGACAAAGGAAAATGGTGGCATCCACCCCCATGGGACTAGGCCAGATTCGGTATAGCTCTGACAAGCTTGTTCGTGTGGTTCAGCATGGTGGTATACCATGCATCGGGTTCCTCATCGCTGGAGAAGCGCATGTATGCCACCGAATCTACATCCGATGCAATTCTCGAAGGAAGGAGTCTCACTTGTAGGCATAGCTATAAGCTTTTGCCTCATCTGCTTGACATTCCGCAATGGCTTGTAAACCTATTTATGTTCCATCTCTTCTGGTTAATATTCCGTCATGGCTTGTAGACCTGTTTATGTTCCACCTCTTCTATGGTGTTAACGCTCGGCGGTGGAGGATAGGATCGGGCAGGTATGAGCTGCGGAGGAAGCTCTGATGGTGTTGTCTGAGCACGTGGCTGCGGAGCTGGCGGAGCTGATAGCGGAGCAGGTGGTGGTGGAGCGGATGGCTTCGGGGCTGCTTGCGGTGGAGCTGATGGAGCTGGCGGTGGAGCTGGCAGTGGAGCTGGCGGTAGAGCTGGCGGAATGCCCTGCTGATCTAGGCAACCATTTAGGCGACCGATTTGTTGACGAAGAATACCGACGGGCTCGTGACTCCGACGCAGCGATTGCGGGAGGTGTCAACTTGATCTTGACCGTCGATCAACTCATGAACACAGCCAAACTAGGCATTCTGTCGCCAACATCAACATGTAACACGTTCGATGCGGCCGCGGATGGTTATGTGCATCTCTTGCTCCGGAGACCAGCTCCATCAGCTTGTGTCCATAAAGAAAACAATATCATGATTGACTGATTAACAGTTATAGCCGTGCCGAAGGGGCTGAAGCACTGTATTCGAAACGCCTATCCGACGCTATTGGTGACGGTGATCCGGCGCGCGCAGTCATACGGGTCACAGCGGTCAACACGTGAGTCAAAGAGACGGCCCAATATCTGATAGGTTTCCGTTGGTTGACGTAGAGACGTATATAGCAATGGCAAAGTCCCAGGCATAGGTATCACGCACCTAGGTGTCAAGGGTCAGAAGCGAGTAGCTCGCAAGGCCTATAAGGCTTAAGGTCTAAAGCCGAGAAACACTGTATACGTAGCTTTTCATGGCACTATCACGCCTGTCGGCGATCCTATTAAGACCAGAGCAGTTATGATTGCACTGAATGATGACCAGTCTAAGAACGAGCCACTGCTGAAAGGAGCGGTTAGTTGTCCAACACTTGCAGCTCCATGCCGTCCAAAAACACAACCAGTGTGTCAACCATGAAGAGCGACGGCTTCGTGTGCAGGACCACCTCTAAGACCATGAGGATGAAGCAGTCGACAACCGACGTCAAGTACGAGAACGAAACCTTGAATGCGTAGGACAACGGCTCGACGAAGCCAATAGCCGTCGGGAGCCAGACGATGAAGCCGGGCATGATCTACGAGCTGATCTTGAACACGACGACGGACGCGGACGTGATTACGCTTACCAATCCGCACGAGAGGAGAATCAAGAGGTTCCCCAACAACATGGACGTGATCAAGAGGGCGTTTGCGTCTCTGTCCACTGACGTGTCCATGAACACCTCGGTGTTCGACGTCACGTCCATCTCGTTCTCGATGCGCGTGAGGGCGTACGACATGGCGCAGAGCCTCGCGAACACAACCAGGAAGGCTTGATAGGTTCTCGTACCTCGCCGTCGACCCCGAGATCTCGATCCCGAGGAGATCCAAGAACACGTTGGAGTTCAGGCTCCTGCCATACGACTTCAACAGGAGCCTGTCCGTTGCAGGTGTCGGCGATCGACAAGTCGGTCAGGACCGTGTTGTACTGTGCGTGCAAGTCCGAGGAGTTCATCGCCCGCACCGGCGCGGCCGAGATCATGAGCGCGATGGGTGTCCCGGCAGTCTTCCCGTTTAGCATGTCATACCACATCAGCATCGTCAACACGCCCGTATTCGCGGGCGTCTCCACGTTCGACTCCGGGTATGTCCACGACAACATGATCGACGGCGTGCAGGTGGGCGTGGAGCCGATCACGATAACAAGGAGGCCCTCGAACATGTACCCCAACGGCGAGGTGGTGTCGATTTTCGGTAAGTCCACCTACGTGGAACCGTTCATGATGGTCAGGTCGGTCAGGAGCTTGCACCCATTGATGGCCGCGATGCCAGACCAGTGAACGCTGGTGGACAACATCACGATCCCCGTCATGGGCAGGGCCGTGATCATGTACTAGTCTCGAACCTGAGCGTGATCGGGGCTTTGGACTCGTCGTTGAGCGGGGACACGGTTAAAAACACGTTCGCTAGCACGGCCGAGTACCTGACCTTGACCACGGTGGTGTCTGGCTTCGGGCTCATGCAGTCGTAGGAGGGCGCGATAGACTTGTAACCCGAGCAGATGGTCACATACGACAAGTCGGTGCTGACCACGGCCTCTTTCGTGCACGTCTTCAAGTTCTGCATCAGGGCCGACAACAGCTCCGTCTTCCCCACCCTGGGCATGCCCCTACGATACCTCCCGCGCGGGATCGTGGACCAATAGTGCTGCTTGAGCGCGGATATGTGCCTGAGCTGGAGCACGTTCATGGTCCCGTAGCTGCACCTGACCGTCCTCTTAGTGCCGTCCGCCTTGGTAGTCTCGAGCTTGTTCCCGTACATCGTGATGTACGTCGACGGGAGGTGGGACTCAACCACGCGCACCTTCTAGGTAAGTAGACCTGCTTGCCCACCGGCCTCTTCAGCTGCCTGAACGCCTCAATGGAGCCGAACCTATCCATGGTCGCCCTCATGTGCCTGGCCTGGCCTCCCAAGCCCCTCGTAAGTGACGAGCTGCGGTAAGGAAATGACTAATGAGTGACCGTCGCTGGATTAAGCCCAATGTTGGACATAGCGAAGCAGCTTCCAGTATTTTCGCGGTCATGGAGGTACGTAGGGCGGTGAAAATGGCAAAGTTGTGTTTATATGTTTGGGCGGCAGGCATAAAAATGGCTAACGGCATTATAGTAACCTCGTTTAATCCCTGTACAAGGAAGATAGCCGTCGATGGTATACGCAGACAAGATGCTCCAAGTATCGCCTCGTCTCTTATCGTTGTACCAGCGAGGACGGTGACGAATAGGACCATAAGCCAGACACCGCCACCCGGTCTGAGCTTTGATAAAGGACCCGTCAATGAAGACGACCTACTCAGCAGTGACTTCCTATATTGAATCTTACCAGGCCGTACGTAAGAATTGGCTCTGAGAACCAACCCGCTGCCCCATCCTATGGCTCATCTGGCTTTCTTTGAGAAGTCGACAAACAATTGATTTGTGTATGTATATCTCCCACTCTTCTGCGAGAAACATCGCAAGCTCGCCCTAATAGATCCATGGGTGTTGCTTGACGTACTCAAGGACGCTCTTCTTCGCAGCGGTGTGGATTGATTGCGGTCGGCCTCGTCATAGAGGGTGTGGTGCATTGAGGCATCCATGCTTCCGAAGATTACCCTCCCAACGACATACAGTTGCCGGATGGCAGTGGATGCTAAAGTAATAGCAGAGGGTTTTCAGTGTGCCTGTAGTAGAGCAACAGCTTTAGAGTTGAGAGGCAGTATCGATGGTATTCACGGGTATCGGTGGACCGGAGGAATTGGTGATATATCCTAAAAGACCAGAAATTAGTAGGATTATGGATATTATAGCGTCTTTTTTACCTAGTCGGTCACCAATGGATTAAAAAGGTGCTATTCAAGATGGTGCGGATTTGTATGAGAAATGCGGTGTTACAGGAACAAGCGCGGATGCCAAGCTTTCGCGGCAACTGCTAAACGGCGGCTATGATAATATCAGAAGTTTTGCAGGTCTTTAATTAGTTAATCATACATATTAGTTCACGAAGAACAATGGATTGTGAAAGTCAACGTTGATACTACGCCTTGGCCGCCGAGCCTACGTACCAAGAGAGCCAGAGTGTCGTCCTTTGATTATGGAGGAGCTGATGATATCATGGAGTTGGGTCTGCCAGGTAGCCCTAGATACCATTGGGCCTAGCGCCCGCCACCGCAGGCATAAGGTATCCTACAAGCAGGCTCCTAACTATTTAGCTGTCTTAGAGCGGTGGCGCTGGCATATCTGCCTATTACACCTAATTCCACCGCAGGAACACGGCATCTACCAACCATCCATCGATCCATCCTACCTCAGAGCTCTATTCACCATCCACCGATCCTTCCTAGCTCAGAGCTTAACTCACTATCACTCCATCCTGCCTAAGAGCTCTGCTCACATATCAGCAGCTCTACCAAAATCCTTTAACACCGAATTCTCACCGACATGTTTCCTCGACCCAAAATGTGGTCACATTCAAAACGTCCTGCCTCATTTGTCGATTGGCCACATGCCTCACCTACGCGTGAAGATATTGCAATAACCGGATTGAGCTTCTGTGGCATTTCAATACGGCGCATTCCACGCAGTTTTCCCCCGCCAAAACGCTTTTAGTGCTACGAAGTGGCGTTGCTGAATCCGAGGATTTTCTTCATAGTAAAGAAGAAACCAGGAAAGCATACAATTTGCCACTGCAATATGGTTTGCCACATGCTTGCTGAAATGTTCGACTTAGTACCCTAAGATATCCAGATCCCGCTCTCCTTCATTCGCCGAGCTGGTGGAGGGGTGGGAAAGGAGTGTTGATCCATCCATTGCTATGGAAGGAGATCAACACCCTATCATAAAGCGAGGGAGCTGCAGTATGAGGACGATAATGGTAGTGGGAAAAGTGGAGAGAGCAGAGAAAGTGATGGTGGGGATACCGATTGGGGTCCTGGGGCATGGTCGCAAAGAACGGCCCCCAGAACGTCCCCCGGAATGACCCCCGGAGCTACCCATGTTGGGGGTAGCTTTAAGGGGGCCCCCGTCCCAAGAATAAGCTCGTCCTCAAGCCGCGTTGAGCAAGGCCACATGCACATCGACTTACGACGTTATGAAGACAATCTCTCAGAGCTCTAGGCTTCTCTCGCTCTAATTAAATCCTGGGTTTATGCTCGATGGCACCGTCGCCGGCGAGCTATAGAAATGAATGTCGCAATGACAAAGGCTGGGGAGGAAAAGCATATCCGGTGGAGCCATGAGATTTTTCAAGAGCCGTCTTCCGGTGGCTTGCCTCTCCTGCCGCCCAACAATATGGCATCAAGTTATATGGCCGCCCTCATCGAGGAGGCATCCTCCCCTCCTCCCGGCTCCGCCCCAGTCTCGAGCTCTAGTTTACCCTCCCTTCATACAATGTATACCTTCCTCTACATCACGCTTGTGTTATGGCGGGCTACTCTCAAGCCTATTGCGAGTCTCCCTCAGCCCAATCCGTGGCCGATGCGCGGGGAAACCATAACCGCGAGGGAACTCTCTCCTGTTACAATCTTCCCTGCGTTCACATCCAATGGCTTCACATCCTTCCTACGGTCAAATTCCTTAGAAATGGGCTCCTCTCAAAGCCTGCAACGTTGGGCACCCCCCCGAAGAATCCTATCGATCCTGAGGGCGCATCTACCCCTAAGAACGATGCTCCTGACACTGAGAGTAAGGACGACAGACTGGACATCCTACCAATTCCGTTCACCACCGAATTATGTGGAAGGCTCTGACTGGTAAGAGTTGCAGCCTCCACGCCAGCAATAGAATCTAACCCCGGCGTCTGGCGATCTATACCATACCAACCCCGACCGTACCTCCTGACACCGACCCTCACCATCGGGAAGCCACGCAGAAGCTCATGTACAGAGATTTGCTACCTCAATACTCCCTAGCAATCAATCGCTTGTTGAGCAGCACCGAATATACGGCATAAAGTGGCTAAGTAACAACTATGCCCTCTGGTTTGAAGCCACGGCTGAAAAAGTCACGTATTAGAAGGAACCAGACCAATTAGCGGATCAGTCAAGCAACATCCTCGCAATGAAGGCGCTAGACATGCTAGCCATAAGAGCAAGGATCTTAGCAAGTCCATGTCACCCAGTCTCTTCCTCACTCAGGAAGACTCCGATAACCCCTGGATGGAGTGCCACAGGACGACTAACAACTCAGCTGATACTCGCAACCAATGATCCACTGCAGACACTAGCGAAAAATACCCCGATCCTATTTAGTCCGGCCAGACGACCTTACAGGCACACATATCCTAACTTAATGGGGGTACGGGATCGATTGTGAAGACGGGGTGTCAACCGGTAATGGTGACAGTGGGCGGATTGAGCCAACATACATGAGCGAGAAGGGCGGCCCTACAACCATGCATCGCTCAACTTAACCATGGCACAGAGGCGACAATGAAGACGGACTCTCAACCGGCCACTGCGAAGACGAGTGGGCTGGAGGCCAAGGTGCTCGCCTAGCTTGCCTCAACATCCCAAGTGTGCCAAACCGACATAATAAGTTCAATACTCGTGTGAGGAATGAGGAGGGAACGGTAAACAACGAAGGGTGGCAGGAGTGGAGCCATGGACCCAGCCATGATTATCATCGGTCATGATCTCGACAACGGACATCGAAGCTTTGTCGAAAAGTCAAAGTACAACCTGGGGCGAAGAGCAGTGCGTTGTCATACGATACCCAAAGACTCTCCCATTCATATCCTGGGGAAAATAAAGACGTTAAGGTCCATGCTATATGATGATCACTCCTTCTTGGGCTAATCCTGGATCAAGGCTTCGACAACATGTATTGCAGGCTTCTAAGAAAAAGAACACCCATCACTTCATCACGCCACTTTCCTTTGCCTCTCCAAAATGCCTTTTCGGTTGGTGTGCCTGCCCCCTTCTTCAGCCTTCACGCCGGTTCGTCCCTTCGTTGGGAGTGCCCGATTGGCCTTTGAATTACTAAACAGAGTACGCCCTATCAGAAGTCGCAATTACGATAATAAATGCACGGAACCTCGTGGATATTGACGTCTTTAAATGGAACGAGAATGCTCACACCTACCACCACCCATCCGAAGGAGCAATCACTACACGGAACCCCGGCGCACGCCACTACTGGCCCTCCGCAGGTGCCCTGGTCGTGCCATGAGGCGTTGAAAGGCATCATTGACGGCTACATGCTCCCTAGCACAGCACTCTACCACTTACGGCCTATGCCATCACATTCAGCAAATGCTCGACGTCTTGGCCTTGATCTACGGGACCATTCATGTTCTCAGATTACCTCACGAAAGTTGGAATTTGCTAACAGCAATCAATGCCCCATCGGGAACATGGGCCTCGCCTCCAAGGCTTTGAAAAAAGCAGCCATGAACATACCTAGCTTATTTCGCAAAAATAAAAGCTTGCTCGAAGCAACCGATACTCCAACGCAAACAGTGCTTCGCCTTCCTAACTCTACGGGCCAGCCAAAGTAGACATTCAGGTGCCTCACTCGCCACATCACTACCAGTGCTTGCTGGTGGCAGCCGATACTGTACCTAGAGATTACCTCCCCTCCAGGCCCTGATCAAAGCAGCCATCTGCGTCTTCGGTGTATTTCACCACCATTGAAGGCTGCCCGAAGCGTGTTCGACGCCTGCTTGAAGCCTGCCAACATCTTCAACAACCATATCACTTCTGACACCCCCTTCAGATCTTGTCTTTGGTTTACATCGTGGATCTAGTGGAAAGGGTTGGGCTTACGTGTCTGAGTCAATTGGTACATGTCGAGTTGCTCCTGTGTGATTCATTGGTATGGTTCTGTGTCATCTGAAAAGAAATCACGCTCGTATAGCTGACAATGGAGTCTGTCCCATGTTCAGTTGGGGCGCACTTCTTGGGGTACATGTGAGCTGAACGAATATGGGGTAATTCAACACAATCGCATCATATCCTGTCTGTATGGCTAAAGTTTCGGGCAGATGTTTCTATCCGTCATCCTGCTATCTCACCATGGCATCTATCGTCTCCATGTAAATAGGATGTGTGCTCATCATGACTTTATTTTCAGCTGATGGGAAGGAAAGTTGAAATATTGTGCATCAAGGGGTTTCCAGCACCGCGTTGTTTTCCATTTAGGTGTCTACGGATACAAGAGACATTCATTAGTGTTGCGCTGTCAATGTCAATCTCATGTCTTGGACATCCATTTGAATTCTGTGCAGATGACAATCACTGTAGATGTTCGAAATGTTCCGCTTGAAACATGCATTCAATTCTTGACTATATGTTCAATTCAAGCTTCTGCCGTAGATTGCAATCATACAAAACATCTTCAACTCTTTGCGTTACTTGCGCTGATCTTGGTCCGCAAAAGCCATATCACCTCCAGCCTTGTACTTTGTTTACAACAACCGCAGCTATCAAAGAGATCGCACTCGCGAGATTTCCCTAACATACAAAGGAATTATATTGCAGAATTCAGCCTTCCGTTATGTACCACGCCGACCGTAGTTACCAAGGACAGCGGAAATTTGAAATTCCCCGCTAAAAATCCACAAAGTACTTCAGCCTTATGGCATAAAGTACAGCGACCGTAACTACCAAGGACAGCGGAAACTTGGAAATTTCCGCTGAAAATTTACAAGTACTTCAGCCCTATGGCCTGAAGTACAGACATCGTAGCCACCAAGAACAGCGAAGATTACAGTATTTCCGCTGAAAATGGGCGGAATACGTTTACAATGCGAGGACCGTAGCCGTCAACAAGGCTGTTGGAGTAGATGTGAAGCATTTCAGTGAAATGTAGTGTAGGGCCATGACTCTGGGTGAAAAGGAGTTAGCCCAGGAAAATCGATGTAGGCAATGTTCGGAGCGAATCTTTTGCGCTCGCGCAGATATCTCAAGAGACGGCAATTGTCAAGGTCTGTGACGATGGCTTGTATCGTAAGACGAAGTGGGCAAGGGTCGGAATCGGCGGAGGGGGGGGAGGACGAGGCAAGTCGGACCGGAGGAGGTTACAATCGAGGTAGTGAGAGTGTAACTATTGAAAAACTCGTTAGCTGCCAGATAGTCAGAGCAGTGTGGTGGCACCGCAAAGCCAGATACACAGAGCTCCAAGCTCAACGTGGAGGATTCTCATACAGCAGTATGGTGGTACTGCCAAACCAATGGTATGGGCGAATACCATCTCTAAACACAGTGTGCAGAGTGATCCAAAGCTCAACTCGATGCGGACTTGTCAGCCAGCAGTATGAAGGTACTGCCAAACCAATGGTTTGTATGATATGATAACCATCGAAACACAGTGTGCAGAGCGACTAGAGTCTAAGTCGGTGCAAACGCTCGCCAGCGAGCGGTGTAGGTACTGCTAATCCCAGGGTGTATTTTGGCCAGGTCAACTGTTCTCATGAAATGTAGCTGTGACCAAAAATCATACCTGATGTACCGAGAACTCGGGTTCTGGGCGGCGTGGATACCTCTGTCATGGCAGTACGTTGGTAGTATGTCGATGCTCTCAGAAGCTTGTGGAGACTTGTCGAAAAGGAGTCTAAGGGGTTGTTAGATACTGGTCGATGACGAAGATAAAGATAAGAAGATAGAGAAAGGACTGTTAAGTGGAGGAAATACTCACTGCTTCTAGCACTGCCTTGTGCTTCCAACCATTCGCTCACGGACATGGGGGTTTCTTCAGATGGCAGAGTCATGGACAACACCGGTCGATGTTGCCCGACAGCCGGTGAGAAGATCAGGCCGTGAGTTTATGGTCGTACAAGAATAGTCGAAGTCGATACCATAGATGCTTGCATGTACTTTGGAAAACATCGATAAATGTCCGACCATGTTGCAAGCAGGGTGGACGGCCAGTTCCAGAGAATAAATCTCATAACCCAGATGCAGACAAGGCGGGCGAAGGTGGTAGGTTGTGAATTCCAGGGGTTTGAAGGCCCGGACAACCCCTCCATGCAGAACATGGCCACACCCTTGAAGAGAAAAATAGATGAGCCCTCCGTCATTACAAAATAAAAAAGAGGAAGAATTGTCTCCAATGAGGTCGATGGATCCAGTGCGTTGGGGAGGTCGGTACGTTCGGGGTATGCTGGCGTCGTGTTGGAAGGAGAAACAGAAATTGAGGAGGCAAGAGAGAAAGGAAAGCGATGAAGAGTAGCCCGTAAGTTTACTCACGTTACATTACCCTAGCTCATAGCCAAGGCCCTTCGCAAAGTAGAGTTTGTGTGCCTGGACCGAGCTCAGCCTAGTGAAATAAAACAATTTCATACCACATGTATTTGGACAAGTGGGCAAGAGCAATCACGGCAATTTGAGCTTTCAATCATCATGTTCCAGTTACAGTCAAGATCATCTAAGCTGGACCTATGATGTTCACAATACGCGTCCAGACAAATGCTGCGGTCTTGACGCCCAGTCTAAGTCGATATTGGAGGATGACATTGAGGTCAACAATCTGCAAAGCAAACTTGCACTTCTGGACCAGACAGGTAAGACTAGCCATACTTCTAGCTGGCCCCCAATTCGAAGTGTACTGATGATTGCAGTCGAGACTGAGAGGATGAAGAAGTCCCTATCACAAGAAAAAGTCGCTCAGAATGAGAGAAACGCAATGTCTGCGCATACTCTTCCCGATGATGATGAACTCCCTGTCGCGAGAAAAAGTGGCTCAGAATGAGAGAAACACAATGTTTGCGCCTACTATTCACTATGATGGAGTCAGTTCCGGCCTCCAATAATACAGTTCACATGCACTGACAACCACCAGCTTCACAGTCTTGCTGCAGTCGAGGCTGGGAGGATACAGAACTCCCTGTCACAAGAAAAACTCGCTCAGAATGAGAGAAACACAGTGTTTGCGCATGCTCTTCACTATAATAAAGTCAGTTCCGGCCTCCGATGTTATACTCCACATACACTGACAACCACCAGCTTCACAGTCTCGCTGCAATCGACGGAGCAGCGATGGGTGGTGTACCAGACTACGGTCAGCACACTGCACTAGACTCAGATGACGACGCAGATAACAGTTCGAAGCAGGAAGACACAATCTCAATATCCTCGATGGACGCATGCTATTCAACGGCATCTAAAGATACTATCCATTCTCCATGAGAAAACAACAAAATGCACGAGACTCAGATGACGATACAGATGACAATTCGAATGAGGAAGACACAATCCCAATAGCCTCGATAGACGCATGCTGTTCAATGGGATCCGAGGATGGCCAACGGTATCAGGCCCCGACAAATTTATGCTTCAAGAAGTCCAGAATAGCTGTAATCAGGGGAACCTTCAAGCCAACATTCCTATGGGTACCGTGGGTAGTAACTCAACAGGTGTCAGCTTTTTATGCATAATCTTCAAGGACTTGGAACTTAACTTATCACATGGAGGGTCCACAGCGTGCTTGTTCATAGGGTTGTCCAGGATGTATTAGCTAGACAGCTTCTGGCATAGGCATTCAAACGGTCTCTCTGCCCAGTTTTGATCACACGTCACAGCGAATTCATCTCCTCCCATGCATTGCAAGGACATTTTATCGACATCCCCTTTCCACCTTATTATCATTGGCATGCATTCTTGTGGATGATGATGCCTCGCCTGAGGTGCTAGAAACTACGGAAGCTGCTGCTAATATACATGTGGATGACATAATAACACCTGATGGTGGCAAGCTAATGGTGGGGCAGGCATGCTGATCCTCCAACACACACCCCCAGCTTGAGCAGTGGTCAAGCTGTATATCCTGAAATCTGACGCTGATACCAACATGTCATATCCCAGCACATCCTCCTAGCTCAAGCACCGTGTGGTCAGGCTGAAAATTGGTTGGTAATGTTTGAAGTGCAATGAATTGATGTGACGAATGGCCTAATAAAGGGGCTCATCTCCTATGCCTGCAATTACTAAAGAATCAGAGGATCTGGCTGCTACTGGTAACGGCGATGGTATTGTGCATGGCGGTGCGCATTATAGCGAAACGGCAAAGAGGCTCGATCCCCGAACGCAGCCGGATTTTGAAACAGCGAAGCATGTAGCTCGCTCAGCAGGTCGTGCCTAAGCTCCGGAACTGTAAAAGGGAATGGGTCAGATGGAGAGCGCCACGAATCAACGAGGGAGTCGAACAAGGGAGTGCTCTGGAGTGTACCATTCGTAATTGAGCACTCAATAGGTGTTATTCTGGGGGTGCCAGGAGATAAGCCGCTACCAAGAGACCCTCTGCGCTTAAACTTTACCACTTCAATCAAGTTCATGTCAATGTTTTCCGTTATCGAGCATCTTCCTTCATCACGTTGAAGTATCAATGAGCTTTGGGCCATTCATATAGTTCCCAGCGTCATGACCCAAGTTTAGCAGAGATGCCCTGGTATAAACACACTTTGCCATGAGACGCTGGCGGAAATTCCAAGGCAGGACGGTCTCTCTACCCAATGTTGCTGTCTATGTCCTCGGATACCGTTGAACAGCATGCGTCCTTGGATTACCGCTGGATAGCGTACGTTCATCGAGGATATTGAAATTGTATCTTCCTGGTTCGAATCGCCATCTATATCTTCATCTGCATCGTCATCTGAGTCTTAACCATTGCTTGTTGATGTCGCTGCCCATGTCCTCAATATTGCTGCCTATGTCCTCGGGTACCGTTAAACAGCATGCGTTCTTGGATACCACTGGATATCATACGTCTATCGAGGATGTTGAGATAGTTCTTTCCCGGTTTGACTCGTCATCTGCGTCGTCATCTGCATTGTCATCTGTATCTTCGTTCGGGTCTTAACCATTGCTTGTCGATGTCGTTGCCTGTGTCTTCAATGCGATGCCGTCTGCCTGAATCATACAACACCCCCCCACAAGATAATCAGACCCTCCGCGGGAGCTAAGCCCTATAGGGCTTACAGGCCAAAAATATTGGCACATTTGTCTAAGGGCATGCTACATCGCAGCTCCATCCTTTCTAAGATACATCATTCTACTACTCATACAAAATAGCATAGATTTATTCTATTCTGCCGAATAGGCCTATTCCTAATCCCATCACGTGACACAAAGCCTACCCAAACACCGCAGCCCGCAGAAAATGCGCATCCCCCACCCGGGTCGCAGCGATTGGCCCATGGAGAAGACATAAGTGGCACGAAGGCGCTTATATTCTCCAGGCAACGTATCTCTCGGGACCAAGGAAACGCAAGTCGAAAGATACTAGCAAGCGAATCGCTGCTGAACTTCAAAGAGAATTCGCTGACAATATGAGGCTTGGCTCTGAACTTGATCTTACGAAGACCGAAGAAACGGAAAATAGTTTGGGCCAGGCTCTAAGGAGACGACCGAAGGGGGACAAAAGCTCTTTGTAACGACGCCCGGGAGTCGACAAGGAACGGCAGAGGCAAACTGAGGAAAGCGTCGAGGCCCAAACCCACTCAAGCTGGTTACATGAACGATTCCGCAAGCTTAGTGACAAGTAACGTCTATGGGGCTTAGACACGCTTCTCTACCCAGACACCTGCACCGGGATAAGAGCGCCGGTCCTAGTAATAACGCCCAGGAGTCGATGGGGAACGGTAGAGGCAACAAGGAGACAGAGCGTCGAGGCCCAAACCCACTCAAGCTGCCCAAATGAACGATTCCGCAAGCTTGGTGACAAGTAATATCCATGGGCCTAGAAGCCGACATAGAACGGCAGAGGCAAAAAGGGAGACAAAGCGTCGAGGCCGAAACCCACTCAAGCTGACCACTTGGACGACTCCGCAAGCTTGGTGACAAGTAATATCCATGGGGCTCAGACACACCTTCTACCCAGACGAAGATCTTCCTGGTAGTCCATCTACCCAGTCAAGAGTTGTTGATCCTTCTCGGTCCACCCACGTGCTATCTCGCGGTCTGGCTCCTGGTAAGCGTACAGTACGACCACATCTGCGCTCCGCGCCAGCGGCATCAGGCCTTGTCGTGAAGATGCTCGGTCAGAAATCCAAGGTTAAGACCAATGTTGTGATGAGACAGACGACTGACCAGCATAGTCAGCGCTCAATGCACTTAGTCTTCTGGTCAGGGTGGAAGCTGGCAAAGTAAGGCTATACCAACCCTTTATTGTTTTGGTCGAACTCAATCCTAGGGGCCCACTCCTCGCTGCCGAAGACTCATGATGGCACTGCTGCTAGTGGCTGCGCCGGGGACTGGAAGCCCGTCACCGAAACCCCCTTCGTCTAAGCGACAGTTTACCTGGGGCAAGATGGTAAGTTATGAAGGTGGAGATATACCGTCGTGGATTGGTGAGGTTCGGTTGCAGCAAAGATATGCGGTGGAATGCTGTAGAGACGCTGAGCAGAAGCGGGTGGAGAAGATGGCAGAGAAGAGCAGAAGTGGGTGAGGCCCACTACTAATATCGCTGCGGCGATCTTCATTTCCCTAGCCTGCCCGTGGTGTGCTAGTGGTCCGACGGCGACGACTCCAATAAGCACTAGCCCCCATTGGATTGGAACGGATAGGCGTTGTGATGAGTAGGCTTTCCAAGACTACACGCCTTAGTCCTCTATTCTTCAACAATGACTGGTAGCTTAGGCGAAGGGTCTTGCTTGTATAACACCCTTTCAATTTTTAGATTATATAGAAACAATGCTATATTTGGCTGGTATCCGTGGCCCTCTTATCGTAATCATTCATTCCATTGAAAGACTTGTAACTACACAAGGACTACTCGTGCTACGTGCTCTTCCTCCAAATCAGACACTTTATGCAAACCGAGAAGACCGTCACAAGCAGATGGTTAGTTCACTAATCGTCCTCCACGATGAAAGATGGATTATTCATCGCTACCATCCCAATATTTCTTCTGTCCCTGTCAAACAATCCCCCATGTCGCACCGGAACATCCAAACAATCACCCAGCTCCAAAGCATTGATGCTGCGTCGGCCAGGCATTTTTTTCCAGTTCATGAAGGCAACGTCATCACTGTCGCGAACAATACGGTAATTGTAGGTGTCTTCGGCCATCCATACAAAGCAGGTCTTTATGAATCGTCGCCATTTATGGGCCTTTGGATCCGCAGAGCGGTATATGCCTCGTATATCTATTGACAGTTGAGAAGATGGCATAGAAGCCTTTGCCATTCCTAATGGATATCGAGAAAACAAAGCCCTCCATACCGCTTGGCGCTGCTCTGTCGTTGAATTGTCAAAAATTGCTCGCCCCCCTATGGCTTCAATTGTTGCTAGCACCCCCCTCTTGTACCATGCCATTGCCTTGTTCTGATATACTGATTGGTGGCGTAAGCAATTGTTTCGGATGAATTGGTAGAGGGGGGACTTTGTTTGGATCCGATCGAGCACCAATGACAATCGAACGTCCATCTCTTCAATAACATGCCAGCGGAAGTATACAGCGGCCGCAGCGATACGAACTGCCGCCTCCTCATGTCCGGTTTCTTCGCTGGTGTCGAAGAAACCACGTTCAGGGGCTGTGACGAGATGAGATGTCTCTCGTTTCACCATATCATCGGCCTCGGGAATGATTTCATCCTCGGTCTGCATCGTCGGGTAAGGTCGCTCTCAGGAATGGATTCGACCGAGGAAGCAAATCTAAGGGGATAGAGTTGAAGGACCGTCGAGGTGGTCGTTGTAGAACGTCCTCCCCATCACTCTGACCACCCTGGACGTCCTGTCCCGTGTTTCCTTGGTGTCCAGCACTTGCACCATTGGGCAGGGCTTCACATTCACCACCAGCCCGACCCCCTATGACCCAAGTGTCGTTTGTTGCGGTATTATGATCCTCGCCCGAGAGGCTCGTCCTATACGTTCTCTTTTCCTTGCTCTGTATAGTGGGCTTAGATCCATCATCGGAAGACTCTATAACTATGGTTTCTGGAATGGTGTTGGTCGATGCTCTTGACAAGGGGGGAGGGCGGTTTGATAGTTGTTGTCTTTTGATTGTAGAAGTACGCGGGTTGGTCGCGTTGATGGTCTTTGAGCGCTTGCGTTTGAGTGTAGCTATTGTTCCTGAACGTTGATTCGTGGGAGGCGTGACGGTGGAGGAATACGACGAGCGTAACGGGGTGCGTTGAGCGCGGAATGGAGTGCCCGTGTAAGACATTGTCAATGTCAGCTCCGAGGCTCGTGCCTAAGTCTAAGTCGGGGTGCAGACGTGTAGGGTTGTTGCTATTGGGATGGATTGTTGGCAGCGAAAGATGATCTGTGGTCGTTGTCAGAACTAGATTTTGTTGGGGGAGCGAAAGTCTATTCGATATCCCCTCAGCTTATGAGTATCTCTTCTCCCAGTGCAGTCTGCAGGGTGCAACGCGTTGCACAACTTGTTGTTGTGCGTGTCAGAACCATTTTTGCCTGTATTAGAAGGCAGGTGCTACTAGCAGGGGTTGCTTAGTCAGTAGGATAGTTCCTTAAGTAGCAGGGGTCTCCCACCTCTAAGAATTCATCCTTCTTCCACCCTCAGGACGTCACCCAATCGTTCTGTATTCCGATGGCCGCCGTACGCCTCCACCACAGCTTGCCGTGCGATTTCCTCCGGGACTAAACCTGCAAGTCAAAGCTTGGCATGCGACCATCTCTTACAAGATGAACACCTTGAGCTGGAATGGATCGTATGGAACTCTTTGACGGGCAAGCTCTGAATCTTTTGCCGCTGGAGCTTGCTGTCTAATTGGCCAGCCATGGCTAGATTGTCGATTGTTGTTGCAGGCAAAGATTTATGCCAAGCTTTGTCGCCCGGCGCTACTGAGCTGGCCTACTCAGCCTCATAGGGCTTAGCTCCCAGAGTCGCCGATCTCCTACCAACCCAGGGGATATGTGATCAGAAATGAGGACAAAGGCAGCGACATTGACAAGCAGTAAGCACCAAACGGGTCTCTAACTCTCGGTAATTGCGCTGACCGCGGACAGGAAGAGTACAGGCTGTGTTATCGATGTTCACTGCGGGCCAATATCTGATCGCACCTTGAGTAAGAGTGCGCTGCCCTTTGCTCACGCATGCTGTCCAACGGTATCCGAGGACATAGGTAGCGACTTCGATAAGCAATGGTTACTGAACGGGTGTCTAATACATGGCGAGTTTCCGTACAGCCTAGCTCGTGCTTGTGGCAGCTTGGTGGGATTGTAACAGTGCAGCTGGGTATGCTCGAGATATTCCAGCGCAGCGACATCGACAAGCAATGGCTACTGAACGGGTCTCTAATTCATGGCGAGCTTCCTTACCACACGATTCGAATCAGGAAGACACCATCTCAAGACCCTTAATGGACGCTCGCATGCTGTCCAACGGTATCCGAGGACATAGGTAGCGACATCGACAAGCAATGGTTACTGAACGGGTCTCTAATTCATGGCGAGTTTCCGTACAGCCTAGCTCGTGCTTGTGGCAGCTTGGTGGGGTTGTAACGATGCAGCTGGGTATGCTCAAAATAATCCAGCGAAACGGCAGGACGGCTCCCATCTTCATTCCCCAGGGTTGCCGAAGGTCAATATGCCATCAGTAAGAGCCTACCAAACAGCAGAGCTGAGAGATGTTCATAATACGCGTCCGGACAAATGCTGCTGTGTTGACGCCCAGTCTAAGTCTACATTAGAGCATGACATCGAGGTCAAATGAATTGGATTCCTCAATATCACAAATGCCTTTGAGGGAGATTTGCCCAGTTTGCCAGATCGGGGACTCAGACGACGGTGCAGATGATGATTCGGATGAGGAAGACACTATCTCAATAGGATCTGAGGGAATTGAATCCCCCAATATCACAGATACCTTTGACGGAGATTTGGCCAGTCTGCCAGATCGAGGACTCAGACGACGACGGAGATGACGATTCGAATGAGGAAGACACTATCTCAATGGGATCTGAGGGAATTGAATCCCCCAATACCTTTGACGGAGATTTGCCCAGTTTGCCAGATCGAGGACTCAGACGACGGTGATGACGATTCGAATCGGAAGATTTGCCTAGTTCGCCAGATCGAGGACTCAGACGAGATTCCAGCTATGACACAGCTTAGCCTGGGACCTATCCACTGTCAAGGCCTAGTCCATGGGCTTGTGATAGTGGGTAGGCCTAGCAGTCCCTTGAATAGCGACATAAGGAGCTAGGCAGACATCGTTCTCAGAGGGATGGGTGATATTATAATTCACGATGGTACTGGGCATTGGGTTCATGTTCTTGTCGGCAGTAGGGCCATTGAGAGGGGAGAGCCGCATGTGATGATGCTCCTCACTGACAATGACGGTATTCTTGAGCTATGAATCGGATTAGTATCCATTCTTTTCGTATCTGATAGGGGTATCTTACCGCTTTGCCCAAATAATCCTAGCTTAACTCTTGAACACTGTCCGTATTCATATCGGGAAAAGACCCGGACATGGTGGCGCTTCCTCACATACAGTTGGGAAAGGAACCGGATATTCGCCAGCACTGGTCTCCTCCTCCTCCTTCTTCTTTTTCTTCTCTTTCTTCTCCCTGCTTCTTCTCCTCCTTCTCCTCCTTCTTCTCCTCCTTCTTCTCCTTCTTCTCCTTCTTCTCCTTCTTCTCCTTCTTCTCCTTCTTCTCCCTAAAGTGGCTGGAGCTGCTCGGTTGATAATGAAAATCGGTATGTGAATCCTTGGTATCGTCGCTAGAGGGTGATAACATATGCTGATATCTGCAACTTCCTACTTAAGCAGCTGTATCGAGCCCTGGTGTGTCGGTGAGACTTTGGTGAGGTGGGCATAGCTGTCGGGTTGTAATCCTCTTTCTTGTAGGAATGGGGGGTCCTCCACCCATGCATGTGATTTATCTGTAGGTACATTTTTGTCGCTTTCCGCAAAGCTGTAGGCCTGCAATCCCCACCGTACCTACCTAATGCCATGAGGCAGCGGCCGCTAGGCCTAACAGGGTCTAGACGAATGGAAGATCACCGCAGTGATATTAGTAAGCGGCCTCACCCATCTTTACAGTAATCCGCCGCATGTTTTTGCTGCAATCTGGCTCACCACCCATCACTACTTCCTCACCACCGCTATGTCATCTAACACTGCGAATGCGCATTGGAGCCCTCCACTCTCCCTGAGTGATCGCACCGCCAACATAAGGGTCTTCTCGGACTCTACGATTGCTGAGCAGCATGTGGCAACAAGGAGACGCCAGCCAATTCGTCGGACACGTACGAATCCAGCCAGAACAGCTTCCAACCCTCAAGTACAAGGAGGTGCCCTCGCTCAGCTACCAGACAGTGAACGCCATACAAACCCAGGATTCTTCCTTGCTATTCAGCATTTCACCAATGCTATTGCGTTCATGGGGAAGATGCCGGTGAGGAAGAGTTTTCGCCAGCACGATGTTCGGTTCTTCCACCGCCCTATAGATGTGTGCCTCCGACACACATCTAATATGTGAGAAGTACGTAGCACCACGTTGAGTCAAGTAAGTACCTCATTACTCAATTCCTTCCCTTTGGTACCTGATAGTCGTACTGACGAAGTAATAGTAACTGTCAATTTCTGCTGGTTTGTACAGGATGTGGAGCTGCCATGTGTGCAGCTTGTTTTGACGTCTACGCACCCCTCCATAAATGCAACAAATTGTCAGATAATGACCCCACCTCATCGAAGGGTGCTGCAAGCTTCTCCTGTTGCTCCTGCTGCTCCTCAGACAATGATGCTTAGGGACATGCTTCACGCTGTTATGAGTAAGTATTTTATCACTCAAATCTTTTTATTGTTACCTGGCAACTGTACTGACGAATAATAGTACCGCTCGATTCTTGCTAGTTTGTACAGGATATGGAGCTACCATGTGTGCAGCTTGTTTCAACTTCTACGCACCCTTCCATAGGCGAGGATCAGGGAAGGAAAAACGCGGAGAGAGGATAGGCCAAGTCAAGGAAATGCTTCCTAAGATACTCAAGCATTGATAGGATTAGGATGTTCGGGCGTCGTTGGCTCCTAAGCGTATGCATACCCTGCTGAAAGAGGTTGAGCAAGTTTAACTGATTCACTAGAAGAATGCTATGAAGCTCACACATTTACTGGGGCCATGACTCCGGACTGGTACACATTGCAACCCTCCGTCATATGTATAGACGAAATCGATTCTATCATGGCGGTACGGAGTAGTAGCGACTCCGCCTCGATACAACATGTCAAGAGCATTATCCTTAAGCTATGGCAGGATCTGTATGATGATCAGCATCATCCAAGAGGGTGAGATTCACTGCTTCGTTCAGACAGAGGAGGGGGGTCAGCTGGTGGCTGGCAATGTCGTTGTCACTCGTTGCCCTGCCCTACTTCCGGGAGACGTGTCATTTTCGGATGCAGAAAAAAGGACGAGCTCCTTAACATAATTCAACGCGAGCAATGTCTCCGTCTCCCACCGGTACCGCCGTCGATGTTCCAGCAGACAGCCCGCTGAGCGCCCTGCATAATGTGGACGTTTTCAGTAGCATGAAGGAGCGAGACTTGCCGTCGCAACTGAGTGGAGAAGACTTGCCATCGCAACTAAGTGGAGGAGACTTGCCATCGCAACTTAGGGGAGGAGACTTGGACGGCGACCCATACAACATTATATACGACAATACATTCTGCTCCCGGGGACGTGTAATCCGTCACCGCCGTCGATATTCCAGCAGAAAGCCCGCTGAAAGCCCTGCATAAAGTGGACGTTTTCAATAGCATGAGGGAGCGAGACTTGCCGTCGCAACTGGGTAGAGAAGACTTGCCATCGCAACTTAGGGGAGGAGACTTGGATGACGACCTATAAAACATTATATACGACAATACACTCTGCCCCCGGGTGACGAACAATACGTTACCGCCGTCGACGTTCCAGCAGACAGCCCGCTGAGCGCCCTGCATAATATGGTTCTTTCCAGCAGCATGGGAGAGCGAGATCTGCCATCACAACTTGGTGGAGGAGACTTGGATGGCGACCTATACAACATTATATACGACAATACACTTTACCCCCAACGCCGCGCACGTCCAAGGTTGTGTAGTTGAGGTTATGGAGGAGACTTGGATGGCGATCTATACAACATTATATACGACAATACACTCTACCCCAACGCCTCGCACGTCCAAGGCTGTACAGTTGAGGTTGTTTGCGGTTCAATTGCACGATGTCAACCCTTTTAGCAGGAAAAAAACTCATGACAAGTAGTTTTTCTGCTCATTTACACATGAAGACTTTTGTAACTTGATAATTTTCAATATATTCAAGCTGAAAGTGCCAATATTTTGTCCCTCGCGAGGTAGGCAAGCTTGGGGGGGACAGAATTATGATGAGCCGCGTGATGGGTAGGGTTTTGGGTCGGGCTTTAAGTCGGGTTTCGGGGGTCCTTCGGCTAACCCGACCTATTGCGCGCGAGCTCAACTATCTAGCGCCGGGCTGACTAAGCGAATGACTAATACCCGGCTTGGCATCAATCACCAAAATATGGCCGCTCTGCTTGCCGCTTGACTCCGTTGGTCTTGCTGCAACTTGGACGACTCATTGACTGCGTTCTGAGATGGCAGATCCTTGGATGCTGGCTTAGGAGTATTGGTAACTGGCCATGTGGGCTCAACGGCATAACGGCCTTACCGGGCCTTGGTTCATATTCTGAGCACTAGGTTGGGGGATTGCGTTGGGACCTCGCGTTAAAGGAGAAGTATAGTGTCGTTATAATGCCCCTGCTGGACACCGGAGCGAAATATTAGTAAACGAACAACCGGGGAAGCGATCAACAAGGGATATAGTAAAAGCTACTAACTCTTGGTATGATGAAGAGGCTCTACCATAGCTGGAGGAGGACGTGGACCTTCTGAGTGTCCTGCTGGAGGTAATGTTGCAGCGTATAGAGTTGATCTTGTCTAGTCTCTCGCGTCTACTCAATCAGAGCTGGACTAATACGGCGTGTACTTGAAGTCAGAGTACGGCCAGACCAGTGTATACGCGCGGAGGAGATCGATGAAGAGGTTCCTGCGGAGGAGATCGATGAAGATAGTTCCGAGATGGACGAGACGGATGAGACGGATAAGACGAACAAGATAGACAAAACGGACAAGACGAACAACACAGACAATACAGACAACACAGATAACACAGACAACACGGATAACACAGACGACATAGACGACATAGACGACACGAAGCACACGGACGAGACGGATGAGACGGACGAGGATGCTTCCGATGCCGAGGTTCATAGGAAAGAGGAAGAAGTTGTTATTAGGACCAGCGACAGCAACGAGGAAGCATACCTACGGAGGAGATCAATGAAGATCGTTCTGGGATGGACGAGACGGACGAGAATGCTTCCAGCGCCAAGGTTCATAGGAAAGAAGAGGAAAACGGTATTGAGACCAGCGACAGCAACGAACTTTGCTTCCGGCACCGAGGTTCACAGGAAAGAAGAGGAAAACGGTATTAAGACCAGCGACAGCGACGAGCTTCCAGCACCAAGGCTCATAGGAAAGAGGAGGAAACGGTATTGAGACCAGCGACAGCGACGAACTTTGCTTCCGGCACCAAGGTTCACAGGAAAGAGGAGGAAAAGGGAATATGCTTGGGAATAGAGACCTTGTTGCCTGTGTCGTCTGCCTTCGCCTTATTCTCGACGGGTGTGCTTGAGATCAGGGAGGCCATTGCCTGTACCATCTGCTTATGTCTCATTTTACTTCATCACTACATCTTCGGAGCAACCAAGAGCTTCACGATATTATCTACACCAAAGAATGGTCTACTTATGAGCTGAGGCTATTTTCAAGCTTGCTATCGCTACTAAAGGGCTAAAGCTCATTTATGCCATACGCTTAAGACAATCAAAAACCTACTAAACTTGTCGTCTATCAAAACAACATCAGGGGTTCAAGACGGCCCGATAATGGGGTTCCTTCAACACATCCATTGCATCGAGTATGCTGTGATCTGATCTCATTCCTATGAAGCGAGCTGCAATGGGGATACTTAGATCAGTCATTGTGTCTGCTAGAAGATCTCTTCTCACTGAATATATACTTATTGCAATAAACAAAAGGCCACTAACATAGTCGCCCTGATACTGAATCTCGCAGTGAACCAGTATCAACAACACATAACATTTCTTTGTACGGACGGTGAAAAGTCCTCATACCAAGCTTTTACTGGCTTACTAATAAAACGTAGTATCCAGTTAGAGCACACTGCTTCATACACTCCTACGCGAAACAGCCACCAAGTTGCCGCTAATCTATGGCCGGAACTATTATCAGCAGCCGTATATATATTAAACCGCACTCCAACATCAAGGACAGAAATCACACTCATTGAAGCCCTTTACAACATAAAGCTATCCCTCTCACCCATAAGGGTCTATGGCTACAGAGCATACCCACAACATTCCGAAATTCCAGAGAGCCCCGAGCTCACACTATCTATCAGTACAGCTACAAGAGTATTCATCGGATCTAAGTCCTTAGCAAGCAGCAGGGGAGTGAGCAAGAGTGAATCCCAATCTGCGCGAATACCTTTGATGAAAGAGCTCACCATGTATCCGACCTTAACGTAAGGCAATTAGCCCAGGAGCAAGAATTGCAAGAGGCCATCCACATTTTGCAGAAAAAATCCCGAATTCCTATTGGCTGATGATCAAGACAAAGAGGAGCTTAAACTTTCCTCTGCTAGTAGTGGCAACACTACTTCAACTCCAACCAATCATGAGCCATTCATATCTCCAACCAACGATGGTTAACCACACCCATCCCTACTGCCATCGATGTGCCCGTCACCACTGCATCAACATCCACATACACACCGTTTCTTTCAAGCGGCGAATCAAGTACTCGACCATTCTATATCTAGAGGAACTTTCCAACTAGTTAACCGATACACTATGAGGTAGAGTATTCGACTACATGTACGGATTAAAATGCAAATATGACAAGGATGGATACCGTTCAAAGCATAAGTCCTGACTTTGTTTCCGCGGCGATCTACAGAAGACAGAGCAGGATATTGACATAGCTACTTCAACAATCTGTTGCAATAGAAAGGTAGCACCTCCAACCATGGCAGTGATTATTTGAGCTTATAGTTATTGCCACCCCCTAGTTCAATACTTGGTTATTCTCGAGGTTGACTAATTGATCATGTTGCCAGATGGCTATTTTAGATAGCCAGAAAGAGGGACTCTCCAGATTTATAACTATATTGTTACAGTAAGTAGCCGATCAATTGCCAGCGCCCTGCAATCCTAAGTACCAGCAACTGTGAATCAGTTGCACCCTAGGTGCTATTCCAACTACGCCTGCGTCACTGCATTGCTCGCCTCACCACTTTCCGTACATAATACCCACTCGGAACTAATCGCAACCGGAGCCGACATGGATCCGGACGCTGAGATCATGTACGTTACTTTGTCGGTATAATAGCAAAGTCGCCGGAGCAGATCAAACGCATAAGAAGATCAAAAAGACGGGAAGGCAGCCAACTAAATGAAGGCTTAGGCCATGGACGAGGATAATTCATAAGTCAAAGGCGGCGACCTGCATAGACTTAGGTATGCAGAGTACTGGATTGGCCAGCCAAGTACATCTGACCCCAACATCCAGATCACCTTCGGTGCGTTGGATGCGTCGCGAAGGATGATAAAGTATATCCTTCATCGCGCTGGGTGTTTCCAAGCGCACGGTTGGGAGCCTACATGCTATGGTAGTGGTGAGGTGGCTTTTTTGAGGCAGACTGATGCATAACCTTGACTTGAACGGTTCATACATGGGACGTTTTGTCAACGAGAAGCCCAAATCACCTGGCAATGGGCTGGTAGGTTTTAGGTCTAGACTTGCAAATCCGTACGGCTGAAACCTAAGGTATGTATAGCACGAGATACTACCGCAAGTTCTCTGTTCTGGTGTTGATCTCTGTGTAGGTATCTGGGACACCCTCGGATATCAGCAACATCATCAGCAAAATTGCTTGGGGACGGAATTACCGCGACTCCTTACGCCGTTCCGTGGCGCTAAAAGCGTTTTGACGGGGAAAACGCGTAGAGTGTGTTGTATCGAAATGCCACAGACTGCCTAGACTGCCACACGCCGCATCAAATATGGTTCTTGGACGAGATCTTATCTTCAGTTACATGATTCAGCAAGACAATAGTCTCTAAAGATCTACTACAATTGCCGAGCGTCAATGCCCTCTGTGGCATCATAGCTCTTACACCCGCAACAGCCAAATGCTCATGCCCAGTCCATTTGCAAATGAGCCGTCTATTTGTGTATAGATTGTATATTTTCGCATCATCTAGTCTACTTGCAAATGGACTATTCGATTTGTAAATAGACTGGATGGATTTATGAAATTTCAAAACTTCGCACCTCAATCAGAACAAGTCCTTCGGCGTTAAATCTCCTTCTAACGTTGAATGTGATATATTATGTATCTTGGGCGTCTTGGATGTCATGTGAATGTCTAAAGAAAGTATTCTATCCTGTAAGCTGTCTTAACTCTGGAGGATTGTTCTATGAGTCTAGCATGGCACCTACTGTGGCAGACGCATTAATTTATCTTCAAATATTGTAATTTAATGCTTTTGATTGTGGAGATACAATGGATGACAAGGACAAAGCCGGAAGACCATGGCTAATTATCAATGGCATATCCCCTGATGGCTCGCTATGAATGGGATCCATTTGTAGGCTCATGTGCTTAAGGGTCTCTACCGTCAGAAAGGATTTCTGGATGCTCGGGACATGCCTGGTAGCATTCTCCATCAAGGCTGCTCATTTTGGCTCTGTTGCTAGCAAGAGCATCTCATCCGTGAAACCCTCTTGCACCGGCTTGGCCGAAGACCAATAAAGCTGCGAAAGCGGGAATGTTACCCCCCATTAAGTATGACTGGCCACCTGTCATGCAAAGAGTTCCCCATGTATTGACATTGCTTTCGACTCAATTTTTATCTGTCTCAGACTTGTGAATGTACCCCGTTCCGTCGGCGGTTCAGTATAGACCAGCCTGTAGTTGTCACTAGTACGAAGTATGCTTGCAGTGTTTTGGTGGTTATAAGATAGCTGCGTTTGGTCTAATGCCCTAATGCCATCATAACAGATTCTTTCACTTCGATATTCGGCGCTCGCACCTCAAGAACATCAGAAAGTGGGGACAAGAATATGGTAGTAATAAAATTCGCTTACAGATCTTCACCGTATCAATGTCAGTGTCTTGAGCATGCTATGCTTGCGTTCAGGATTACCGTATTCCAGATTTGGTAGACCTGACTCGTTCTTTTCGCCAACAATCAACGCCATTCAAATGAATCCTATCGGTCCACCTCAAGGCTTAGCTCATAAAAATATATCGCTATATTGCTTTGATTTGCTCAATGTTATTGCATGCCCCGATCGCCAATATCTGCCCTAAGCCATATGCCAAACGCCTAAAGCTCCCTGTTCAAAGAAGGAAAGTCTGCATGCCAAAGCGTGTATTTTTCTTCGCTTCCATCTTGCTGTTCGGTTGCGGATGCTATGAATATGTTGCCGACTAGAGGACCTTTATCCTTAACATCTCCATTATTGTTGACGCCTTTTTGTGACCCTAATGCAGCATCGAACTGCTACAAAAGAGATTCTGCTCTGCCTCTCGTCCCTCAAGCAGAAATAGCAGAAATAAGGGATTTCTGTCCAGCCAGTGACTGTTCAAGGACTGCCAGGGTTGCCAGTAAAAATAGATCGCAAGGTGCGCTTTGAAATGCGAGTAAAGTCCATCATTTCAAAAGCATGAGAAGACAAAGTATTGATTGCCATGCAATGTAACCGCCTACGCAATATCTCTAAGCAGACGCAGTATGAAAGCAAAAGGTTGAGTGTTTTGGTATGGCGGTAACATGCCGATTTGGTCAGAGCCAGCGCTATCGACAAGGATCATCAAACAACGACTGGAGTCTTGCGAAGGTGGGAGCCTAGAACTCTTATCGTGCTACCGGCGAAGTGATTCCCGTCTTTTGAATCAGAACATATAGATTTGCCAATCCAGTAAAGAGCAGGTGCTAGGAGCTGGCGTCGAAAGAGACTTCTTACCAAACGCGTCACAACCATCCACAAGACGGAGTGGAAGGATGTTTTGCTGCTGCAGAGGTTATCTGACTGAACGATAGTATAGTTGCCCTTGGAGATGTATCAGATTCGAATATTTGATTGTTATTACCGCTCAGTGTAACTGAATGGGGATTGCTAGGATCCTAATTAGCAACCATCGATTGTATAAGAGACGGTACTGTGGACTGACCGTCGACCCGTAGCATCAACCACCGGAGTTGTGAAGGATCCATAACAATGACCATAAAAGAAATGGATCAATGCCCTTATTGCCAATGTACGGTCTCTCACATCACGCGTCGTGTCTTCCGCCCTCCTCTAGTCATAGGGAACCTTTATACGTGCAGCGACTGGAGGTCGCTTGGAACGACATGGAATTCCTAGGCATGATGGTGTTCCAGACTCTCGCGTGCCAAGTTGCATTCTCCGGAAGCCGAGCCACGGCGACTGTAAGGTACGCGCCAACAGATGTCCTCATAGAACACATGTGAGCAGGTGGCTCGGAGGATCGGGAGGTGTACAGTCAATGAGGAATGGAGGTTCAGTTGGAAGGTCGAACACTTGAAAACAGCCCGAAATGGCAGGCGCCGGACAAGCAAACTCTTTGCTTCGATCATTCTATGAATATGATTGAGGATAGTAGTATCCCACAGATCCAAACTTCCATCACTGGAGAGGCACATGGAGGGGCACCTGTGTTAGGCCAGTTAGGCCAGCCCAATTCTCAGAGGATAGGAATCGCCTCATCCACTCAAGCTTCAGCAAAGGCTTATGGGCATGCTTGAATACCACTTCCTTTATCGTCTGACCACTTGATGGAGGATATGCTCGAGCAGATATAGGTGGGAGCATGAGTTATGGGTAAAGGCCCTGGGATGTTGGCTGATCGCGTGGCTTTGGTTTTAGTGGCGTGAACCATCGCAGCGTTGACAGTGGAGCTGGCAGTGAAGCGGATGGCGGAGGAAAACTGAAGCTTGTAGACTAGGCTGCAATGAACCAAAGAAGGCCGCGGGTAGCTCCTGTAGATCCTTAAAATGCTGCCTTGATAAAGCTAGACGGGGTAGGGAGGACAATGTTCTTCAAAGGATCATTGATGAAATCTCGGGCGAGGAGGAGCTGCGGTAGGAAATAGGCTATAGAGGTGGATCTTCAGGCCGTTGCTACCATCTGCCCAAAAATGTGAACCGTGGAACGGGCGACGGCCGTAATGGTCCAATCTCGATGCTATGCTGATAGATGATGCAGCCGTTTCTACGGTGGTGGTATGTATGAATTGAATGGAGTTCGTATGCGCTGGGACTTGACTGAGTGTGTATGGCTCGGAGTTGACTATGGAAACTGCGTTAGCAAGCTTAGCTCAATTAGACAAGGTGATCTCACCTCCTCCAAGGTGCGCGGATGGTAGTACACTTCTCTCATTAGAGGTTCGATGAGATGCAGCCAGGATGAGACTGCTTGTCATTCGCCTAATCATCTGCTTAGTCATTAATGACTAAGCGGACTAGAATCTTGCAGCAAACTGAACTTGGACTCAAAGGTCGGCCCGATTGGATATCATTTTGTATATCCTCATCCTCACCACCACCACTAGAACATGATGCTGCAACCACCCCACCATTGACGACGGTCCATCGCTATCGCCTGCAGACAATGCCGCTGCCTCTACCATCTACAGCCATCACCTTCGTATCGCTGTCGCCGCCGCGGAGCGGGGTGGGAACACTGAAAGACGTGGACATGTCGGTGAGGACTGAGATTCGATTTTCTATGGATTAACACCGATGAGCTCATTAGATCGTCTGCTAATTTCGGAACATCATCTTATCTAGGCAACAGCTTCTTTTCCTACTTCCTAATATTCCGCCCCGCTGCCTATTCCTTCTATCTTATTTCGTCCTCCATCCTACGCTGGTCCCAGGATTCCTTCTTCATATCATTCATGACGAACGATAATCTCGGTCTCGTTGCCACTCTTCATCAGATCCTAGCCGACCAGCGCCGTTCGGGCACGTTCGACCCAGATCTGCCATCGTATCCTTGTTGCTGGCCATCGGGGCGTCCTCAGCTGGGAATGGACCTCTTCGAAGGAGCGTTCAAACGACTTGGGGCCCCCTGGTAAGGTCCTCGTGACCAGTATCCGGGTTAGTCCTCGACTGTGAACCTGGAGCAGGAAAAACGCAGCATCCGCGACCGCGGTAGACTTTTCCAAGACTGGAATTCCGGTAAACATTGTCAACTGATATATGTCTCCTGGAACCTTGCTGACATTCCAAGGTGAACTTCAAGGAGCTGCCGACGTGGCCGAAATTCCGTCCAGACTTCCAAGCATCAGGGCCTCGTGTCTTGATTGAAAAGGATATCAATTTCGAGGACATAGGTTCTACAACAACTCCAGAAGAAGACGAGGAGGTTGCGGAAGTGGCCAGCTATAGCCCACCTATGCCACGATACTACGAGAGCCAAAAGATCCTCGGTAAGCTGTATCGTGAAATTGATAAGCACAAATTCTTCGAAGAGCTCCAGAGGCAGTCATCGTCTTCTTCCGCTCAACGCCCTCGGCCCCAACCGGTCCCCATTGCTACTGAAGAGGTGGGAGCTCGTAACTAAGAAGGCAACTGAGATTCCGACTTCAAGCAGAACGAGGTACCATTCTACCGGCTCGGCCGTAAGCGGTTCATCGATATCCACAAAAGATGAGGAGGTAGATAAGGAAATAGGTAAAGCTCGACTGTTAGCTGTGCGAAGAGTAGTCATGTATGGTTATTCCCTCCTAGCGGCCCTACAGCCGGGGCAAAGGATGAAGAACTTTGAAAGCTCTGCCGACAAGAATGTGAACCCAATGCGCGGTACAATCATGGACCATGATGTTACCCATCCCTTCGAGAGTGACATGTACTCACTGTATGCCTTGTTAATCTTCACATGATGCTTGTTATCTTTTCCGTCCGCGTAGGGACTGGGGAGGCCGGTTGAATTTCACATGGGCAATCTTCACATGATGCTTGTTATCTTTTCCATCTGCGCGGAGAGGCTCGTTCGGCCGACCCTCCTCTGTATACAAGTCGACTACAACTCTAAGCTCATTCGCTCACTCATTAGGTGACCAGCCAATCTTATTTCCATGGAAGATAAAGCCTCTCCCAAGCTTGGTTTGGATTGCCTTTGACTCGGCTGGTGAAGAGGTGGTTAGATGGTCCACGAACTCGTTCATCGAATCCTGCATGGCCTGGAAACCTCTGTAGGGTCCTCTCTGATTCAATTGCCCGCGCCGCCTCCCTTACTGGCCCATTCACCACAGCCAGCAGGCATAAGCTACCATCCGACGCCGTCGACTGTATGTAAAGTAGCATACTGCTAACGTTCTTGTACTCAATTATGCGGAATTCGACTAGCAGTTCCAGGGGAAGGTGAGACGGCGCCTGCGCCCTTAAACGGCATGTAGTGAGGGCCGGCGAAGATCTGGTCGAAGACGCCAGTATCGTGCCAGATGTAGCCGATGGCAACGGAGGATATAAGTGTGCCATGGTTCTGAAAGACCTTGCTATCCGGGGGACGCAATAGAGGGGCTATGAAGGGTCGGACCACTCGTTGATTGAAGAGCTGCACGAGCTAGGTTGTATATGTAGACGATGATGATGATGGTAATGGGCTGGAGTGGACGCGCTGGCATTTTCTTGGTACTTGCGCTCTACCAAGGTCAGTGTTACATTGAAACTGCGGTGCGGCCTTGCCACTGGTGGAAACAACAGTCACATACTGGGCTCTGCGCATCTAATGCCCTGGGAAGTCCGTGCTCGTACAGAATCTCACGAACAGCGCTGTATGTTGATCTTTCTCAACCATATGGCCTTGCTCGGCTTATAGTGTGTACTTCGTAGTTCCGATGACAGAGCGATCTCGAGGCGCTCCCGATCTAGGCAAAGATAGTCAGTGGTAAGCAGCATGTTGCGGGAAGCGCCCTGGTACCTTACCAATGACAGTAGTATCTCTCCAACTCTGCTCGAAGAAACGGCGCTTTCAGCGCAAAAGGCTGGACTTCATAGGCATCTTAGAATACGTCTCGTTCCAGTTCCTGACCATGAATATGAGCAAGCTCATTCACACAAGCCACGAAAACGAAGATGTCGAAGAAGTCCGTGTGTTTGCCTGCATTGGCCTCTGGTATAGGTGTAGCTGTCCCATATTCTTGTTCCAACGCCTGGAATTTGGTGTAGTCGCGATCCATACTATTCCCAAACCTCCAACACAGAAGCGGACCGAGCTTTTGGGCCGTCTCATGGCAATTGCTGCTATCGCTATGCTGAAAACAATCTGCAACGTCCGTTGATCTCTCACATGGTGTTAGGTCTTGGTTTTGGCCTGGACCGGGCCCGGGTCCAGAGCCTTGTTGGCTGGGGTGCGAGGACATTGGTGGGGCAGTTGGCGGGGCTGAAGCGTTAGTGTTGAAGCTGGCTTGGTTGTGTTGTGCAATTTGTGGATCGTAGGGACGGTTATTGTATTGTGCTGTGTATGCTGGTGTGCTTTGGGGGGCAGGTGGGAAACTGGGTTAGGATTGAGGATATAAGTTATATGGCGGGGGTTGTTGCTGTCCATATGCGGACTGAGGTGGTGGACCTTGTTGGTCGTAAGGCGTGGATTGAGGTGGTGGCGGTGGACCCTTCGCTTCCCGTAAGCTTTCCAGCACCTTCGTCAGTCGCAGCTTTCACATTATGTTGCAGGCTATTGGCGAGCGTAGTATGGACGCCCGGATGTGTATATCATGAAACGCGTTCCTATCCCGTCTCGCTTCTTTTCAGGATTCACCTGTATGGGATCTGTACGGTTTGATGGTCTTCCGTTGGGGGAGCTAGTGGTGGAGCTGGCGGAGCTGGTGGGGAATCTCGATGGGTGGTTGAGCTGGTGAGGGTATCTGTTGCTGGCGTAGTCGAAGAAGAGGGATTACTCCTGCTAGCTTCACGATGGGGGTTAGTATTTGGGTTGGCTCTTGCTCCATCGATAGCTGCTGATTTGGTGGGGTGGTAATAAGTAAGGCTTTGGCTGATACCACCTGTAGCTTGTACTGATGGCGGCTGCTTGCGTGGTGTCGCTCCTAATGCCATGTATGACAAGACGGACGTGAGGGGATCTGGTGTTCAATACCTAGTGAAAGCACGCAGGGTAATGCCGCCGCTGTGTAGGCACTCTTTTACTTTGTATGTGAAAGAGACAGGTACTCATACCTTACTCAAGTATCGGGAGCACCCGTCTTGGCATCTTGGCATCAACCATCAAAATTGTAAGCCCAACTGTGGTAGTTGCGTACGAAGAAAAGCAATACGCTCATTGCATATGCGTGATCCTTTACAATGCGCATTCCGTTCGATTCTCCATAGCTCGCAGATGCCATAACTGGCCGCTAGTTACTAAGGTAACATGGGAGGTCCTAGTCAGATCTATGTTGCATTCTATTGGTGGATCCTGCTATCCACGGATGGAAGGACCTTTCATGGATGGCAGGTCCTTCTAAAGTACATCCATGGACGGCAACATTATCCATGGAGATCCTTGCCATATGGAAGAATATCATGGGAGATCCTGCCGTCCATGGACATTCCTTCCATCCATGGATGGCAGGAACGCACCAATGCAATGCATCACCTGTGTAAGGACCATCAATAACAATAGTTTCGAGGTACTCTTTAACCAGCGCTTAAAAGTGACGGGATTGGTCTTTAACGATCTATCCCTTAGTAGCCGTCTTGTTGGCAGCGACTGTCATCTTGAAGATATTCTGTGGCGCAACGCATGTGATCTGCTTCTAGATTTGATACCTATTCCCTACTTATGTTTCGGTCCACCTTATGCATAATCTCGGTCTTACTGTGACTGTTGTTGCCATGACCAGCCGACGGCATTCATTTGATGTTTTCGAATCGCGACAATGTGTTCAGTCAAGACCACACACAAATCCAGCTCGTGGCTCTTAGAGTGCGCACATTGCAGTACCAATCTACCTACTTGGAGCTACTGTTATCTATTTCGGTCGCAACTCTTTCAATTCACGAGTATCGGGTCAAGCGTACCAAGAAACTTGAAGATAGAGTTCCATACCTGCAGACTGGATTTTGAATATTTCGCAATGGTGGCGGCGCATTTCGTCCTATTGGCGACGCCTCCTCTATTATATGGACGAAGGAGACAATGACTTTGCTAGTTTGCTTCCGTGATTCATTGACCTGAGGCGGCTTGAACATTGATCTCTTACTTACGTGTAAGCGGAGTTGGCAATGGCCGTATGGACTTGGCTGGCGCATCTCACCAGCCCTTATCTATCGTAAGATGATGCACAGCATTCGAAGCTCTGTCCAGGGAAAAGTTGATCTGGCCATGGTTGAACAAAGAATTGTAGGCCGACTTTACAATGATGGCTACTGAGGCGTTGGTGCAACATGACATAGCATATCGTACGAACGTCAATTCCAGACCAATACGGGTTGGGAAATAGGCCATGAAGAGGGACAGCACACTTGTGGGTTAGAGAAACATCAACTCGCAAAATAAAACTTCAGTCTCTATCGACGGCGATAACTCCTGAACACTATATCGTACACATGATGCAAAGCCGTTCCTTTCTTAGCTACCAAGTCACTCTTATGACGCTCACGTGAACACGATCAAATACATGTACGAGGACCAGGACACCAAAGGCCTTGCTAGGTGAAACGGCGGCCTTCGCGTCTGGGAGAGATACTGGCAAAGGTGAATATAGCGGCCTAATTGCGGTAATCATGCCACGAAAAGATGTCTGGAAACATGCGAGGCACCTTCATGGCCGGAAGACTGAATGCTGGGGATTGCCATTGACCATGGGGAGCATTGCCGAGAGAATCAACCCATTCAGAGTCTGCTACTCCGAAAGGACATAACTTTTTAAAAAAAGGCTGGATCCAAAGTCTAAATTTGTCGTTCCCGCCAGCCCCTACTGATTTCCCACCGCCTGCTAGAGCAGGCAGAAAAAGTACAGAATGTAGTCGCCGCGACTATTCCCAAGAATTACAACTCTCAATAATGGGCCATTTTAGGCTGACTAGAACAATCTTACGACGGCACACCGTCCTACTAGGGCGTCCTACTAGGGCAACATCAGCTGGAGTTTCTCGGAAGATGATGGTCATTTACAACCCCCGCTCATCTCATTCAACAACCCAGCACCGGCGGCACTAAGGCCATAAGCTTTCAGTTCCTTGATCAGGGCAACCGCCTTCTTTTAGTATGCTGGCATGGTAATGGTCGCCTTCTTCGAGCAAGACTTCTACCCCTAGGGCCATCACTCCTGATCTCGCGAGAGCTCCGCAGCAGATTTGCATGCGAATATTATCACAACCACCAGTCCGACAAATCATAGGCTTGCTGATATGCTATACGCGTTGGAATGCTCCCAGGGCTGATGTGGCAGCATTTACTGGACAGCGAAGGGCTCTCCCGATATCATCATACGCTCAGTGCTGTCGATTCTAGTCCTGTGTCTCTGCTCGCACGAGCATCTCTTGTCTAGACTTATTTCGCAGACCTGGACGGCAGTGGTGCGTCAAATTTAATAGAGGTATCGGCGAGCCATATCATATGCTAGCCAAGCTATAGCCACGAGCTCTTTGATATCTTAGTCGAGATGAGCAGTCATTCCTTGGCGGGCAAAGGTTGTTTAGTTACAGCTGTCTGCGACTGATTGGAGTTTGATGGCTGCCGCATGATCCAACTCTACGTCCCCTTCGAGGGAAGGCTATTTTTGTCCCGCAATCCGACAAGAATATCTTGAACTGGTGAAAGGTTGGTTAGGGCACTTCCTAAGGCTGTAATATTTTCGTCCACGCTTGTATTAGAGATGCTAGATAGATGAACAGTATGTCCTTACTAGATCGATGCCTTTAATCCTTCGAGTGTTACTGAGTTTAGATATTCTAAGCTTATACTCTACTTTTAAGCTTATAATTCACTATAAAAACCTATATCTCGTACTAATCTGATTAGAGGTTAGTAATCTATAGCGTTAGTAATAGCTTTAAGGAGAAAGAAGATAGATTTAATAATAAAAGATAAAATAAATATATAGAAGTTAAGCCTCTTATCCTTTCTATATTCTATTTTTCTTTTTTAGTATCTACTTATTCTTAGACAGCGCTTAATTTAATTAATCGATTTTATAGTAGCGCTAGTACTTAGGAAAAATAGCTTACTACTAAGATACTATAAATTATATTTAGAGTATTCTTTCTATTAAGATATAACTATCTTAGTAAGTAATATAAGTCTTAGTAGATATAAAATCTTACTTTTAATATTTATATAATCTAAATTATATAAGTTAGCTATTAAAATATATTATTATAGTAATATTAAATTCCGTAGTAGTAAGATATAGCTAGGAAAATATCTTTTATTATCTAGCTATAAGTTCATGCCTCTCTAAGGAATCTAAAAGAATTCCCCGGAGGGGACCCGGGAGTCGGTAACCGCTGGGCGGTTAGGGTTAGGGTTAGGGTTAGGGTTAGGGTTAGGGTTAGGGTTAGGGTTAGGGTTAGGGTTAGGGTTAGGGTTAGGGTTAGGGTTAGGGTTAGGGTTAGGGTTAGGGTGTAGTACTCTGCGTTGATACCACTGCTT